>OZ012739.1:649357839-650753648 GCA_963859935.3 Lathyrus sativus | reverse complement strand
CGAAGAAATACGCTCAAGGGCTTCTCTCCGGGAAGTCGCGCTGAAACAAAAAAATTGCCCTCCGCTACGATTGTAGGGTCATAAAGCGGGAATTCCAGATCGGCGATCTGGTCTTACGGAGAAACCTAAAAGACTAGCGCGAGGGCAAGCTCGCCACCAATTGGGAAGGCCCCTACCGTGTCCGAGACAAGACGGCGCACGGGGCCTACTACCTCGAGAACTTACACGAGGACGAGATAGCTCGACCATGGAATGCTGAGAAGCTAAAAAAATACTACATTTAAACACTGCTCACGATGACACGCCTCGCGACTACGGGAGCACGACATGGTACAATCGCGTCTCCTTGAAATCAACGAGATAGCAAGTGTCTTCCCTTTGTGTGTGGGGGCAGAACACTCTGTTCGACGGCGACCCCTCAACTGAGAGTCACTACCGTAGTACCGAGGTTGGCAGAACACCTAGCTCGCGATGGGACGTTCACGCCGTGGAGATAGGTCTCCGACCATGGGCCATCTCCGTAACCGACCAGGTAACCACCCTGGTCAACCGGCCAGTTCTTTACACTACCGGATATACATACAAAAGCTTCGAGCAATATTCCACACAAACATACAAAAACACATACAAGCATACGGACATGCAAACAGATGAACATGCGAATATAAAACGAGCACACACTTATAAGAAAAATACTGTATTATAAAAGGGGCACCAGCCCATTATTCAGTTACACTACAAAAGGGTACACAGGCCCGACAAAAAGAACTTAACAAAATTTGGCACGCAGACCTAGAAACTATGGGCACGCAGGCCCGGAAACATCTACCCTAATCTTCGAGTCGGTCCACTTCGGGCTAATTGGTTGGGGTGGCATCCTCAGCGTCCTCGGGACCAATGGCGACCACCCGTCCATCGACGACCTGGTGGAAGGGCCTAATCCCGTCGGTGACCAAGACGACCTCGGAATTCATGATCTTTAGTTGGTCCATAGCACTGGAGAATCCAACCTCGACAGCACCCAGACAGTCGTGCTCCAGCTCGCGAATCCTCCCCATCAAATCAACACGAGAGAGCAAAAGCCTCTCCTCTTCGGTCTCATCCTCGGCAGGACGAATCGAGGTCTCTAGCTCTTCCACACGGGCCTACAGCCTCGAAAATTCCTCCTCAGTAGCTTCCAGCTTACCCTCGGGCTCGAGCCCCCTCTTCTGCTGTGCAGCCGCCTCTTCCTTGCTCAGCTCCAGCTCGACAGTCAGTTTAGTCAACCTCGACTGAACAAAGGCTAGGTCCCCTTGCAACTTAGCCAGCTCAGTGGAAGAGCACCCCTCATCGTTTAACACTAGAGCAGTTGAGAAAACCCGCATCATTGTAGCTAGATCCTCGGTAAGTACCTGCCTTCGAGCGTCTCGACTTCCCCCGAGGATTGCCTTCGCTTCCGAGGCTGACATAGAGGGCGATCTTGCACCATGAAAGAACCCGGGATTCTGATGGCAAAGGGGGATGAGAAATCCATCCTCAGAAAATACCTCGGTGAGATCGACAACGGTCCCCGAGGACTGAAGTTTAGCCCACTTCGCAGCCCCTTGAGACGTCGAGTACTAACTACCTTGAGGTGACGATGAGGACCCCCTTCCTCCCTGGTCTGCGACAGCCTGCTCCACCACCTGAGCAACCCTGTTCTTCCTGGCTTTTGTCGCGGCTCTAGAGGCCTCCAATTACCTCACGTGCTCTTCGACGGACGGCATGCTTCCTGCAAAACAAAACAGAAAAAAGTCAGCAAACGAACAATCGGAGACCAAAATGTCGGGTAGAGTATCGACCACCACCTAAGAAACGGAGAGCTTTGTCATCGGACGAACACTTGAGCAGAGCCTTCATGTTGATCAACCTCGTTTATTGGCAAACGTGCCCCTGGCTGTCGAGGATATAGTTACCGTCGGGCGTCACCAGTCTGGCCGGGGGTAAGCTGGCCGCAAAAGACATTATCTTCTGGTAGCCCACCAAGTCGTCATCATCCATGGTCCCCTCCCGCACTATATAGTGATTCGTGCGCTTCTTGAAGTGCTCCTCCGTCCACTCCAAGGGCATCCTCGACACCATGACATCCTCCCGCTGCCTGTTCACCTCACGGACTTCTCGATGATACAGGGAGGCGCACGCCTCGTAGGAAACGGTTTAGACCACGAAGAAGCGCGCCTTGAAGTCCCGAACAGAATCCATGTATGTCCGGAAGAGTCTCCTCGACTGCTTCAGAGAGACCCACCCTTGTCGGTCATCCACCGTTTGCCTCTGCAAGAGAAAAAGGCGAAAAAACAATGATAAAGTGGCCTCAATCTCTAGATGCCGGTAGACGAGCTCGTATGCCCGAATGAAAGCTATGGAATTAGGATCAATTGCGAGGGAGCCAACTTCAACCAATCAAAGACGCCCAACTGGAAGTCTGTAAAGGGCATCCTGAGACCAGCCTCCCGAAAGCAAAACTCGTACATCGGGAACCCCATCTTCCCGTATGTCGAGCAGATTCGATTGTGCTCCCACAGTCGGTACACCTGCCAACTAATGGGGGAATCCGCGCACCTGTCCTCAACAGTCGCATAGGCACTAGTCTCATCGTCGACGAAATAAGAAGGTGTGCTCAGCGGCTCCTGAGCTACCTAGTCCTCGACTAGGCGAGTACGCACTTTGGCAGATGGAGCCTCTGGCTCCACATCGACGTCCATGGTCCCCGGCACCCACGTGGTCATTTTCACCTAAAAAGTAGAAGGAAATGGTGAATTCTATGTTCAAGATCAAATTCACCCTTCCACCGCAGGTCAAGTGAAAGGGCGATGAGGGCGGCGACCGCAGCCCGGCGGTAGGTCGCGCTCACGCAGCGTCCTCTTCCGCCCAAGCATCCCTCCCCGGGGTATTCATCCAGTCCCCTTCAGCATCCCCGGGGTATGCATCTAACCCTATCCTACGTCCTCGGGGTATTCATCTAAAACTCAAGTATGTCCTCGGGGTCCCCATTCTCATCATGACAATCGTCCCCGGGACATTCATCATACAGCCCCGAGTTTCCTCGGGACCTTCATCCTAAACCTAAGGATACGCTACCTTGTTCGATGGAAAACCCTCACCCTTCTCGGGGCATTCATCATGCCCCCAACAACGGCGTCAAGTGTAAAGAGAATAAAAAAATAGAGGAGAGGAACTTACTGGATTGGAAGTGACGGCGGAGTACGCGGCGAATGCTACGGCGGTGCTGGTGAACAAATGTGACTGCGGAAACCCAAACGTTACGTGCGAGAGTAAGAGAAGGCGAAAAATGGTGAATGGGAAGGCATTGGCCTATTTATACACCCAGCACAGGACTCGAAGCGCCCCTAGGCACTCGAGTACCCTAGGGTAGCCGCCTTACAGGACCCATCGAGCGTTAGACACATGGCAACTATAGTCGACCGCGACCCTTCGTTCTCCCCGCGAGCACAGACAGACGAGGACACTCTCACCTTCCCTTCCTCGACCTGACGGCCAGACGAGAGCAATATCCTCGTATTCCTTCGTCCTCGACACAACATACCCACAAAGAGTCATCCTCACACATTCTTCCTCCCTGACACAGTATCATCAAGTCCTCTCCCCTTTACTTTAGAGCTACGACTTCGGGGGCTCCTATTCTGGACTGGGCCCAAGCCTGCCATCCGTCAGGCAGGCCCAACCCAACGTTATTGGGGGAAGGCCCAAATAGGCATAAATCACTCAGTTTCGGGCACAGTTCCCTCCGTCGGGCAGACACTCCCTCCGTCGGGCAGAACCCCATGTCTTATACACGTTCTCCACGTGCTCCCCTCCGCGGGGACAGGTCATCAGCCAACTACCCACCTCCGAAAGAGCTGGTCAGCCCACCTTCCGGAGATCACGGGACGGTTGAACTAGGGTGAAGACCAAGTGCTGGTCTTCACTACGCGACGTAAGCCCTAGCAGACACTTGGGCTAGGCCTGACAATCCAGCCCAACACAAGTGACCGTTGGCACTGCGCTAGAGTCTCTCTATAAATACCCTCTTTCACTAGAGGGTCAGGTATTCACTGAAGGTGCGAAAATACTTAGAAGGGGGGGTTGAATAAGTATATTGAAAAACTTATAGCAATAAAAACTCAAAGATTTTTATCCTGGTTCGTTGAACTCAACTACTTCAGTCCACCCTATCAAGAGTGATTTGCCTTTCTCAACAAGGACTTAATCCACTATTAATCAACTGATTACAATAGCAAACGCTAAGAGCAACTGTTCTTAGTCTTCTTAAGAACTACTGATCCCAACTGGATCTTCTTAAGGATCTTGTACAATCAATTGTAAGAATAAAACAAGTGTTTAAGTGCTTCTAATTAAGCTATATCACAATTGTGATTTTACACTTAAGTTTTAAGAACTATGAAATAAATTCGGCAAGATAAAGATTTGTAAGAGAGCTTGTAATGAATTTCTTTCAATAATTTCGTCAACTGAAGAAGAGTGATGGAGTCTTGCTTTTATAGGCACAGAGGTCCAAGAAGTCTTTCACGTTGAAGGATGTGTACTAAAAGGTCTGAGCCTTTTTATCTTCACATCACATGACCTTTCCTAGAAGTAGAATGCACAGAGAAATCCTTTTTGTCTGTGTTCTTGTGTCTAGCATAAATGAGGAAAGAGTCGTTTGGCCATTCCAACGGGCATAACTTTGAATTCTTGTTCAACAAGTTTCAGCAAGTAACATCAGAGCCTTGAGTGATCAGAGTCTTCTGATGATCATCAGAGTTTGCTGAATAAGAGCAATGCAGCATGTGTGCTTTCAGCGTGTAATTGTTCAGAGCAGAGTTTTAGGATCAGATCCTCAGTACTGGCAGCATAGTACTATCAGAGTCTTCTGAAATAAACCAATGCTTGAAACTCTTCATATAGAAATCTTCAATGCTTCAGATGTTTCTGGCTTCTGCTTCAGATTCTTCTGTAGCTTCTGCTTTAGATCCTTTTGTAGACAGCGCTCAGAATCTTCTGTAGGCGGCGTTCAGAATCTTCTAAGAGATGCTTCTGACGCTTCAGAGCCTTGCATACTTTCATGTTCAGATCTAATTTGCTTCCAGAATAAGATTCACTTTTAATATCTGCAGCAAACAATCTTAACCAAATTTTAGAGTATATAATTCTTTAATAAAAAATTTCATAAGAGTTATCATCAAAACATAGAGATATAATTAAGAACCAATCTGTGTTCTAACAATCTCCCCCTTTTTGATGATGACAAAAATATAAGAAATTTTGTTCAATAAAAATATAATTATAACTCCCCCTGAGATTATGAATCTCCCCCTGAATTGAATACTTAGAAGGAATAGAAACTTCCCTTTTTGCATGAGTATTTTTTACAAAATCAGAGCCTGATTGTTCCAAAAATAAGATCTTGACTTTGGATGCACGTTTCAGAATCAGAGTCTGATAGGTTAAAACTTTGATCTGGGGATCTCAGAGTTACTTTTAAAGAATTTGTCAGATTTTTCAAATGTTCTGAAATGCTAAGAAATCACGTTAGTTATAATTAGATATGTCTGAGTTTCATTTAGGTAGAGTTTATTTGAACAATTAGATCCATTTTCTCCCCCTTTTTGTCATAATCAAAAAGTAAAAACTTTTAAAGACAAATAAAAAGGAAATACAGAAAAGAGATATTCAAGTAGAGAAAACACAGAGTCATTCATTCATATTCAAAACAGACAAATCATCAGATAAATTCAAGTACATGTGCATAAACATCAGATACAGAAAAACATAAACTAGGTTTGCTTTGACAGAATCATCTTCAACAGGTGAGTGATCTCAGATGAAGACTCTTCTTGCTTTGTCATCCATTTAGCCATGTTGTCATTCTTCTGATCTTGATTGGACATCCATTGTGCCATGTCTTCAGTCTTCTGGTCTTGCTTGGCCATCCATGACTTGATCTCAGATTGTCCAGCTTCCAAAACTGCAATCTTATCTTCCAAATCTGGATTCTCTTTCTTAATTTCAGATGAAGAAAATGGGGCAGATTCTGAAGCAGGAACATAGTCAATTCCCATTGGGGATGCAGAGTCAGGGGTAACAGATCCAGAGGGATTTTCCACAATTGTCATAGCCAGTGGATTTTCTTCAGAAGCAGATTCAACAAAAACTTCTATAGCAGATACTTTAGAGGATGAAGCAACATCTTCAAGAAGCAAAGGTGCAGATCTTTTCACATTCCAGATCATACTTCTGGCAGTTTCAGCAAATCTGAGCTTCGCATCATCAGAACATACATTCTTCAGATTTGAGGCTACAGTATTGAATCTGTTAATGAAGCTATTCCAGATAGCATCAGATTCATTTGCATCCATTATTGACAAACATCTCTTCTGAACAGAGCCTAAATGCATCTTTATTTCTTTCATAAAACTTGCAAATAAATTATCAACTTCAGCCTAGTTTTTGGTTTCAGAAGGGTTTCCAAGGTGAATGGCTTGGGTTGAGGTGGAGGTGGAATGGTAAATTCTGGAATGATGATCAGAGGGCTAGGATATGCTTGTTTCTTCTGAGCTGGCATAATACGAAAGAACAGTTTGATTCTGCGAATGGAAGGGATGACAGCTTTTGGATTATCAAAATAAGGAACAAAAGCTGATGGTTTTGACTTATCAAGGTAAGGAACAAAAGCTGATTGAGGTGGTTGATCAAAAAAGTGTTTTATTTCAAGTCCAGATGGAAGGGGATCAGATGGAAATGGTTTAGAAGAAGCAAATGAAACAAATTCAGATGTTCTTGGTATAGGTTCAGGAGTGGGTTCATGAATGATAGTTTCAGAAGAAATGGGTAGATCTGGTTGGTTAGATTCAAATACTCTGAGGGAAGGGGGTGAGATAATATCTAGATGGATATCAAATTCAGATGAATCAGATGAGGTGGTTGTGGTGCAAGATATAGAGGATACAACAAACATAGTCTTGAGAGGTTGAACATCCAGAATCTCAGAGTCAGGTATGTTTGTTTCAATAGGATTGGATGGTTCTGGTTGAGGATCAGAAGGTTTGGATGTAGGTGGTTCAGACACAACTCGTTCAGATGCAACTCGTTCAGATGCAACTTGTTCAGGTGCAACAGTTTCAGATGCAACTATTTCAGATGCAAGTGTGTCAGATTGTATGGGTTTAGATGCAGCTGGTTGTTGTGTTTCTGGTTGTTGTTGTGTTGTAGGTTGTTCTGTTGGTTTTGTTTGTGGTTCTGATTGTGAAATATCAGATGATTTATATGGTGTAGTGGAAACAGGGTCAGGTGGAATTTGTGATGTAGGAATTTTTGGTGGTTCAGATGTATGAGATGGAGCAGGAATTGTTTGATTTTGAGTGGGAGGAGGTTCAGGAATAGAACTAAATGTTGATTCATTTACTACAATTTTAGAAAAAATGATTTAGTACCTTTAGTCTTGATGCGCTTGGTGGGAACAGAGGGAACTTCTCCAGAAGCTTTTCTCTTGACCTGCTTCTGTGGCTTTTCAGCAACTCTTTGTTTCTTCTGAGCAGCAGCTTCTTCTGCCTCTAATTGTTTTCTTTTCCTCATGTTCTCATCATACGCATCTGGCATAGGTTCTCTTACTCTTATCAGAATGTCTGCAGGAAAAGGTGTTCCATCTGCTTTGCACACATCAATATACCTAAGAATAATATCCCTAGGTTCTTCACCACCAAAGAGTGGAAAATCTTGAACTGGAATCCTCTTTTGACTAACTTCAGAAACATTCAGCTTCTTAGGAACAGCTGTGAGTTCATCCACAATCTTTAGCCTCTGAAGACTCTTTGCATTCAATGGTTTACCAACAATTGTTCCAAGCTCTTGTTTAACTCCAGCTTCATAAAGAGCAGCTACCAGACCATTCTCTGTTAGAATGTCTGAGATCAACCTTCCAAAAGGAATCCACGTCCTGATCTTTTGTCCCTTATCCTTTATGGATTCTCTGGATGCATTGATGTGATTCCACAAATGCATAAAGAGAATGTAAGGAAGATCTACTTTTGTAATCTGACTCAAGCAGTACATGAAGTAGAGTTGTTCATTATTCACATAATCTGGAGAATTTGTTGATTTTCTGTGATGGATGCATCCCAGAAAAATCTTTGCCCAGATTTTGTAGTCAGGTTTCAGATCCTTAAATTTGTTAGAAACCTGTCCAGATGCAACCACTTCCTCATACACTTCTTCCATGTCAACACGCCCAGCTGGCAGATGACATACTACATCACTCTCCTCATACCCTATGAGTTTTCTGATGAGATCTTCAGTGATATGATCTCCTTTCCCAGAACAGGAGAGAGGATAAATTTTGGATAAACAGACGCATGAATCCAAAATTCCTTCACCAAGTGTGGATACACTGGTCCAAACAGCCTGTTAAAATACTTAACCCAGCCTTGTGCATCAATAATAGAACGTAACTCAAACCCATTTTCAGCTAGAGAGTCAAATTCCACCATGGATTCACAAAAAACTTCAAGCTTCTCCACAGGGGTTAACAATGTTCTCTTTGGTTCCTTAAATGGAGTAACACCCATGTTTGCTGACGTAACTGCAGCCATAGATGATTGAAACTGAGCTGATGTTGAGGATGATGTTGCCATTGTTGAAGATGAAGATGATTTGGATGAAGGTTTAGGGTTTTTATGGAGAGCAAATAGCAAATAGAAATGCATATATTGTTGGTGAAGTGAAAAGTATGAAATGGTGTGAAATGTGGTATTTATAGAGAAAGAAATTAGGGCATATAGAAAGACACATTCAGCACGTTCCACTTAGCAATTAATGGCATTTAATGAAAAGAATAAAAATCATTTCAAAGCATTAATTGATTCTGACAATTTGGGGGGAAAATCAAGATTTTCACTATTCAAACAATACCTCAAATGTCTCTTCAGTAGTGTGCACGCCATCTTTTCAGATTCAGAGTGACACATGTTTGCTTGCATGTGCTTCTGAATTCTCTTGAGAAATGAAAAGTTAGCCAACGTTCAGATCCTCTAAGATTGGTTAGTTCAGATACAAAAAATAATAATAATTCAATAAATCAAATAAATGACAGATGAAATACTTCAAAATTTTAAGCATTTTGCATCTGAGAAATTTGCTTCTGATAAATATCATTCTGGACAAAAATCCATACCAATATTTTTCAGAATAAACTTGAACCTATCTTCAGCAAGGGGTTTTGTGAAAATATCAGCCCACTGATGATCTGTATCAACAAAGGCTAAGTTTATAATACCCTTCTGAACATAGTCTCTGATGAAGTGATGTTTAATTTCTATATGTTTTGCCTTAGAGTGTAAAATAGGGTTTTTAGACAAACATATAGTAGAAGTATTATCAAACAATATATAAATATTACTTTCAAAGATCTGATAGTCATCTAGTTGACTTTTCATCAAGAGCATCTGCGTGCTACATCCAGCAACAACAATATATTCTGCTTCTGTAGTTGATAGTGCAATTGTAGGTTGCTTCTTGCTGTACCAGGAGATTAAATTTCTTCCTAGAAATTGACAACTTCCAGAAGTACTTTTCCTTTCCACTCTGTCTCCAGCATAATCAGCATCACATAATCCAACTAGTTTAAATTCATTAGATATTCTGTAACACAAACCCACATTAGAAGTACCTTTCAGATACCTTAGAATTCTCTTAACAGCTGTTAAGTGTGATTCTCTAGGATCTGATTGGAATCTTGCACACAAGCATACACTGAATAAAATATCAGGTCTAGAAGCAGTTAAGTAGAGAAGTGATCCTATCATACCTCTATAGAGTTTCTGATCTACTTTCTTACTTACCTCTTCCTTACCAAGAGTGCTTGTTGGATGCATGGGAGTCTTTGCCATCTTACTATCAGTCATGTTAAACTTCTTCAGAAGCTCTTTAACATATTTGGTCTGATGAATGTAAGTGCAATCTGGAGTTTGGTTGACTTGAATTCCTAGAAAGAATCTCAATTCTCCCATCATGCTCATCTCAAATTATGCCTGCATACATTGAGCAAACTCCTTTCCCAGCATAACATTGGTAGATCCAAATATAATATCATCCACATATATTTGGCAAATTAAAAGATCTTTCTTAAATGTTTTACAAAAGAGAGGTGTGTCCACTTTGCCTCTGATGAAATTTTTCTCCAGAAGAAAATTGCTTAATCTCTCATACCAAGCTCTGGGAACTTGTTTTAAACCATAAAGAGATTTCTTTAGTTTGAAAACATGTTCTGTAAATTTTTCACTTTCAAAACCAGGAGGTTGGTGAACATAAACTTCTTCTTCTATAATTCCATTTAGAAAGACACTCTTAACATCCATCTGATATAGAGTGATGTTATTTTGTGCAGCAAAAGAAATGAGTAAACGAATAGACTCTAACCTAGCTATAGGAGCATAAGTCTCTGTATAATCAATTCCTTCTTGCTGGCTATAACCTTGAGCAACAAGCCTTGCTTTATTTCTTTCAACTTCTCCTTTTTCATTCAACTTATTTCTGAAGACCCATTTAGTTCCAATTATGTTGAATCCCTTTGGTCTTGGGAACCAAATCCCAAACATCATTTCTTGTGAACTGATTGAGCTCTTCTTGCATGGCAATTATCCAGTCATTGTCTTGCAGAGCTTCATCCACAGAAGTTGGTTCAATAACTGACACCAACCTAAATAATGATGCTTTAGATGATCTGAGGAAGGATCTTGTTCTTATAGGGTCATCCTTCTTTCCAATGATCACATCCTCTGGGTGAGAGGCCTTGATTCTGGAAGATGATCCTCTAACAGTTGATTCTTCATAAATGTTTAAGTTGTTCATTTGAGAAACTAAAGGAATTGCATCTGGTGTTGCTTCTGGTTCCTTCACTTGAGCTTTGTCTGCCTCTGAGCCTTCAGAGTCTGTGAGAATTACTTCTCTATCTGCAAAACTTTCAAACTGCTTTGGCTTTTCAATGCCAAGCTTATCATCAAATCTAACATGTATAGATTCCTCCACAATCTGTGTTTCAGTATTGTATACTCTGTAGCCTTTAGAGCGTTCAGAATACCCAAGCATGAAACACTTATGTGCTTTAGAATCAAACTTGTTAAGATTCTCTTTAGTGTTCAACATATAACAAATACATCCAAAAGGATGAAAATATGAAATGTTGGGCTTTCTGTTCCTCCACAATTCATAGGGAGTCTTTTCCAGAAGAGGTCTTACAGACACTCTGTTCTGAATGTAACAAGCTGTGTTTATTGCTTCTGCCCAAAAGTGCTTTGCCAGATTAGTCTCGTTGATCATGGTTCTGGCCATTTCTTGCAGAGTTCTATTTTTCCTCTCTACAACTCCATTCTGTTATGGAGTTCTAGGACAGGAAAAATCATGAGCAATGCCATTTTCATTAAAATATTTTTCAAAATATTTGTTTTCAAATTCACCACCATGATCACTTCTGACTTTAATAATTTTAAAATCTTTTTTATTCTGGACTTGTTTGCAGAAGTCAAAGAACACAGAATGTGACTCATCCTTGTGTTTTAAGAACTTTATTCATGTCTATCTGTTGTAGTCATCAACAATGACTAATCCATACTTCTTGCCTCTGATGGATGCAGTTTTCACTGGTCCAAACAGATCAATGTGAAGTAATTCTAATGGTCTTGAGGTTGAAACAACATTCCTAGATTTAAAAGAAGATTTTGAAAATTTTCCTTTTTGACATGCTTCACAAAGAGCATCTGAGTTGAACTTCAACTTAGGAAGTCCTCTGACCAGATTGAGTTTATTAATCTGAGATATACGTCTCATATTAATATGCCCCAATCTTCTGTGACAAACCAATTGCTCATCATTAACAGACAAGAGGCATTTAACATTTTGAACCTTAAGTTCTGAAAGATTGATTTTATAAATGTTGTTCTTCCTATTTCCATTAAATAGGATTGAGCCATCCTTCTGAATAACAGCTTTACAATATTATTGATTAAATATCATATCATAACCATTGTCACTTAATTGACTTATGGACAATAGATTATGCTTTAATCCTTCTACAAGAAGAACATTAGATATAGAGGGAAGGTTACCATTGCCAATATTACCAGAGCCAATGATCTTGCCCTTCTGATTCCCTCCAAACTTCACTTCTCCTCTAGATTTAAGCTCTAGGCTTTGAAACATAAACCTTTCTCCCGTCACGTGACGTGAGCAGCCAGAGTCCAGGTACCATAACTGGCGTCTTGACTTTTCTGCTAAAAACATCTACAACAGGGATAATCTTATCCTTAGGTACCCAGATTTTTTTGGGTCCTTTTGGGTTAGTTGCCTTGAAAGTTGGTCTGAACTTCTGTCTTTTTACAACAGTTTTGTTTTGACTTACTTTTGGCTTAAACACATGAACGTTCTGATCAGAATGTGTGTGTTTAATGTCATTCAGATGACCAAACTTGAAATGAGAGTATAAGGGAGTTTTCTTGATTACAAGTTTATCAACAGGCATTGGATTTGAATCCTTTCCAGAGGAAGACTCATATCCAATTCCTTTCCTGTTGTTTCTGCTAACTCCATAGATCATTGAAGCCATCTTGCTTCTATCTATGCTTTTAGCAAGAAACTTATGAAAGCTAAAGTCATATTCTTCTAAAATGTTTTTCCATTTAGACTTAGTTTCAGACTCAGAATCTTATTGAGCTTTTTCAAAATTAGTTTTCATTTTTAAATTGTTTTCTTTTAGCTCAGTAACTTCTGACTTTAACAGATTATTCTCAGATTCAAGATTGCATTTAAGCTTCTTGCGTTTGAGCTTAATCTGGTTATAATTTTCCAGGACTTCTGATAAGACTTTAATAAGCTTTTCCCTAGTGAGATCAGAAAGTACCTCTTCTGAGTCAGATTCAGAATCAGACTCAGATCCAGATGATCCTTCATTCTGATCTTCAATACTTGCCATCGGAGCCATATTGGCGCATTCTTCTTCAGAATCTGATGAAGATTCAGAGTCATCTGAATCATCCCATGTAGCCATCAGAACCTTCTTCTTGTGCTCAGGCTTTCTTCTGGGCTTTTCTTTCTAAAGCTTTGGACATTCATTTTTGTAATGACCAGGTTGTTTGCATTCAAAACAAACAACTTCCTTCTTTCCAGATCTTTTTGGTCCAGAGAACTCCTTGCGCTGATCTGGCTTTTTGAAGTTCTTGAACTTCCTCTACTTGTGCTTCCAGAGTCTGTTGATTCTTCTGGATAACAAGGACAATTCATCTTCTTCTTCAAAAGAAGATTCTTCAGAGCTTTCTTCTAACACCTGCAAAGCTTTCACAGATTTGTTAGATTTTAAGGCAATTGACTTACCTTTCTTTTGAGGCTCATCTTCCTCAAGTTCAATTTCATGGCTCCTTAGTGAGCTGATTAGCTCCTCCAGAGTGATCTTGTTCAGATCCTTAGCAAGCTTCAGAGCAATGACCATAGGTCTCCATCTGATAGGCAAGCTTCTGATGATCTTCTTCACATGATCAGCAGTTAAGTAGCCTTTATCCAGAACATTTAGACCAGCTGTGAGTATTTGGAATCTAGAGAACATAGTTTCTATAGACTCAGATTCTTCCATTTTGAACGCTTCATACTTATGTATTAGAGCCATAGCCTTGGTCTCTTTAACTTGAAGGTTTCCTTCATGTGTCATCTTCAAGGATTCAAACAAGTCAAATGCAGTTTCTCTATTTGTGATCTTCTCATACTCAGTATGAGATATTGCATTTAACAAGATTGTTCTAGCCTTGTGGTGATTTCTGAACTCCTTCTTTTGGGCTTCAGTCATTGATTTTCTATCAATTTTCTTGCCATCCCCATCAGTGGGATGAACATACCCATCAATGACCAAGTCCCATAAATCAGCATCATAACCAAGGAAGAAACTTTCTATCCTGTCTTTCCAATAATAAAATTTCTCCCCATCAAACATAGGGGGTTTTGTGCTGATTCTTTCCCTTTCTTCATATCTGTTGTTACTGTTAAATGTTGAAGTTTCAGCCATAATAACAACCAAATATATATCAAAGTTTTCTCACTGGATCTTTTCTGTCACAGTGAAGTGGTAGCACACACAGAACCGAAGCTCTGATGCCAACTGAAGGTGCGAAAATACTTAGAAGAGGGGGGGTTGAATAAGTATATTGAAAAACTTATATCAATAAAAACTCAAAGATTTTTATCCTGGTTCGTTGAACTCAACTACTCCAGTCCACCCTATCAAGAGTGATTTGCCTTTCTCAACAAGGATTTAATCCACTATTAATCAACTGATTACAATAGCAAACACTAAGAGCAACTGTTCTTAGTCTTCTTAAGAACTACTGATCCCAACTGGATCTTCTTAAGGATCTTTTACAATCAATTGTAAGAATAAAACAAGTGATTAAATGCTTCTAATTAAGCTATATCACAACTGTGATTTTACACTTAAGTTTTAAGAACTATGAAATAAATTCAGCAAGATAAAGATTTGTATGAGAGCTTGTAATGAATTTCTTTCAATAATTTCGTCAACTGAAGAAGAGTGATGGAGTCTTGCTTTTATAGGCACAGAGGTCCAAGAAGTCTTTCACGTTGAAGGTTGTGTACTAAAAGGTCTGAGCCTTTTTGTCTTCACATCGCATGACCTTTCCTAGAAGTAGAATGCAGAGAGAAATCCTTTTTGTTTGTGTTCTTGTGTCTAGCATAAATGAGGAAAGAGTCGTTTGGCCATTCCAACGGACATAACTTTGAATTCTTCTTCAACAAGTTTCAGCAAGTAACATCAGAGCCTTGAGTGATCAGAGTCTTCTGATGATCATCAGAGTTTGTTGAATCAGAGAAATGCAGCATGTGTGCTTTCAGCGTGTAATTGTTCAGAGCAGAGTTTTAGGATCAGATCCTCAGTACTTGCAGCATAGTACTATCAGAGTCTTCTGAAATAAACCAATGCTTGAAACTCTTCATACATAAATCTTCAATGCTTCAGATGCTTCTGGCTTCTGCTTCAGATTCTTCTGTAGCTTCTGCTTCAGATCCTTCTGTAGACAGCGCTCAGAATCTTTTGTAGGCAGCGTTCAGAATCTTCTAAGAGATGCTTCTGACGCTTCAGAGTCTTGCATACTTTCATGTTCAGATCTAATTTGCTTCCAGAATAAGATTCCCTTTTAATATCTGCAGCGAACAATCTTAATCAAATTTTAGAGTATATAATTCTTTAATACAAAATTTCATAAGAGTTATCATCAAAACATAGAAATATAATTAAGAACCAATCTGTGTTCTAACATTCACTTCTTAACCTCTTCTCTGTATTTTCTCCCAATCTGGTCCATTACTTACCTTGGCATCGGAGTGTCTTACAGGTACACCCCCTCCTCCTCCCTACTTCCGGTGGATAGCTCTCAGATAGACGACGTGTGGCAAGTCTCTGACTCCCTTCTGATCAGGTCAGATCAAAGAGTATAAAGGATATTCAATCTTTCATATAAAAGAGATAATCAGAATGAAGTTGGGAAGAGAATTTGTTGAGTTTTAAGTTGGTATAAGATAAACTTTTGTATGTTATTTCTTATTTTATCTGTTTTTTTATATATATTTTAGTTTTATCTGTTTTATATATATATATATATATATATATATATATATATATATATATATATATATATATATATATATATATATATATATATATATATATATATATATATATATATATATATATATATATATATATATATATATATATATATATATATATATATATATATATATATATATATATATATATATATATATATATATATATATATATAGATAGATAGATAGATAGATATAGATATATATATGTTGCACCCCAAATTTTGACCCCTTAGATCCTCATCATCATTTTAGGATCATATTCATTTGATTAACTAACCTTAACCCATTTCAAGTTTATCTTTGTCAAGATGCAGATGAATTAGGGTTCCGTACCGACAAAAATCGAGGCTTCGATGGTTTGATCAATCAAGGTTTTGGATTGATTCAAATATAAACAAGATCAAGGATACTACATTGGGTCAAGTATGAATCCAATTTGAGGTCGTCACCCAGAAATTGAGAACAGTGCAGTTCAGGATACCCGATTAGGGTTTTCGATCAGGAAAAGTCAACTGTAGTTTGACTTTTGATTTAAAAAGTGTTCCAATGGTGGGATCATGATCCATGAAGTTCCTATGGCTTAGTAAAGTCTATTCGAAGAGTTTCAAGGCCTCAAAAGGTCCAGAGCGTCAACAGTCGACTCGGTAGTCACCGATTGATCGTACGGTTGACCGAAAAGTCAACTCTTCAACCATAAGGAATTTGACTTCAAGATGTGAATCATAAATGTTCCTTATGTCATATTACACCCTCCCATAAAATTTCATGACCATTGGATCAAGGGTTAGGAAGTAATTGCAAAAATCGGGAATTAGGGTTTTGAAAGGGGCAAGACCATAACTCCTCAACCACACATCCAATTGAGGTGGTTCAAAGCTCATTGGAAATCTCTTGACATGTCCTACAAAAGTCCCAAAGTGGTCCATGATCAAAAAATGCATAGATTTGGAGTTATGACCAAATTCATTTCAAGAAGGGAAAATAACTTAGAAAATTTTCACTTTTAGGCCTGTTTTTCAACAACTTTGAGAGGTCTTTTGACCTAGTTGAAGTGGGAATTTGAAAATCTCAAAAACATGAAATTTTTATAGCTACTTGAGGGCTTTCTAAAATGTGGTAGAACTCCTCAATAACATTTGTGGGCAGAAAGTTACGGATCATGGAAGTTAGGGCTGCCACACTTGAAGTCACCACTTCAACACTTTCCAAAATTCAAAATTCATTAACTTGGGCCACCCTCAGCCATTGGATCGTGTTCTATTATGATAATGAGAAGCCTAGATGAAACAAAAACTAGAAGAAAGGAAGTATTGATGGGTTTGGCAACTTGGAGCAAGTGGCTTAATATAATAATCATTTAAAGGCTATGAAAGAGAAACTTTTTGAAGGATTATGCAGCTGCAGTCCCCTACCCCTCCTAGCTTCACTTCAGTCATCTCATCCCTCCCATCTCACTTAATGTTTTGCTCAGCATATGCCCAAAAGACTGATGTATAGAGCTGCCCCTTGATCTTGGCAAGATCTCATTCAAAATCTCCCTCCAAAATGTGGAAAAACCAAGGCTGCCCTCACCTTCATTTTCTCTATAAATAGATATATCTTTCTATGTTACAAACCACACCAGAGCACTCTTAAAAACCAAGAGAAATCACAGCTCTCAGCTCTCATTCATTTTCTCACATACCTCATTCTTCAAAAACTTCCAAGTTTTCACCAAAATCTGTCTCAAGAAAAACTCTGCCCAAACTCATTTCCACCCCTTCCAAGCCACTCAAAACCATTTTCACAATCTATAAACATTGTGTAGAAGGTGTCCATACACTCAAACCACCCAAAAACATCATTCTCCAAAAAGTCAACCTTCATACCTTCATATGTTGACTTTTATGCACTTGGGAAGCCAAGTCTCTACTTAAGGCCTTTCCTACCACCTCAACACTCCCAACACCTCATATATATCATATTGCAACTGTCCAAAGTCTCAAAAACCAGTTGGGAAGTTCATAACTCAAACTGTCTTAAAGGATAGTTTATTGCATCAAGAGGAAGAAAACTCCAAATCTGTGCCAAGGAAGAAGATCTCTGGGTTTCTTTGCTTTCTAGCTTACTCAAAAAGGTCTACAAGAGGTATGTAATGCTCAACCTCTTCATTATACATACATTGTCATGTTTTGCAATTTTGAGGTTCTTGTTGTGAAATATAGTCATGTTGTCCCAAGATGGTTCTTTGTCAAGAGCTTATGTTTTATGGTTGTGGTATTGCTTTTGTTAGAGTACATTATTCATGAGTGATATGTTGATGACATGTTTCCAAGGATGAACTTTGTGTGTTGTCTACAATTTGTTTTGAGGATTTTGTCTACAAGAGTAGTTTTGGAGATCTTAGCATGAGATGTTGTTGTGCTTACCATAGATCTGTCAGCCCTTGTTTATTGGTGATGTTTGAATAACTTGTTAGTTGTTTCATGGGAATTCCCTGCCCCTAGGTCATGTATGAATCTAGTTTGTTTTTTTCACTTGTGATGTTTGTTTCATTTACTATACCAATATTCATGAATTTTGTGCTAGGATAGTAGGTAACTGCTTGTGTTTACTTGCATGCTCCATCTCATTTGGTTGAATTGTTGGTTTGTGTTTATTTGGTCTTGTTTGTCTTGCATTATTTGAAACTTGTTGAAAATGATTAAAAAGCATGAAACTTAGCTATAGGGCTTGGCTGTGAGGTTTTGTTTGTTTTTGCTGTCAAAGGTTTGAACCAGCATGTCAATTCTTGTTTTGACCAGCCTGTGTGTGATCCTTAAGTATGAAAACATCATTTAACATGTTTAGAAGTTGTGTGTGGTACTTGTATGTTCAAACTGTGCATTTCAAAAACAACTTTTCATTCTCCACTTGCATTTTCAAAACTTCATGATACCAACAATATACCCTATTCTGTTCCAGCTTGTTTTTGTTTGATCCATGTGCCTAGAATCATTATTCTACACGTTTTAAGTTTGTATGTGGTGCCAAATTGTCTCAACTGCCATGACCTATCCTACTTGCTTTTGAATTGTGACAGTCTTGCATTTTCATGTTTTGATGCCAACCAATATGCCATATTCTGCTTGGTGTTGTTTTTGGACTGATTTTTGAGGCATGATCTCATCTATTAGCATATATGTGGTGTGTGTGTGTGTGTGTGTCATTGTTGTGGCATGAATCTCATTGTTTTGAAAAATACCCTGCTGCATCATTAAGTGTTGTTTCAAGATAGTTTTTCATTTTTTTAGCATCAACGTGTCATTTTCTGCTTGGTTTGAAATATGCCTGTTTTCTAAGCATGATCTCTTCCATTTTCATGATTGTGAGGTGCGTGTGATGATTGTATGACCTATGTCCATTTGGTTTATCATTTCATTCTCAATAGGCATTTTCAAGCCAAAGTTGCCATGAGCTATACCAAATTCTTTTCTGTTTGCAATGTGCTTGATTTCTAAGTTGAAACTCATTCATTTTTATGTTTGTGATATGTATGTGCTATTTTCATAACCTGAAACCACTCACCAGTTGGTATCCCTCACTCTGCTGTCAAACAGCTTGTTTTCTCACAAAATCACAGCTGCAACACACACTTACACTTTTCTGTTTGAGTTGTTTAAGTTATCTCTTTAGCATTAGGCCTTTAGATAGTATGTTTGTATGTGTATGAACCAAACCTCTTTGTGAATGCCATGCCAGTTTGGTAACCTTTCTGCTTGACAACCTGCTTACCATTGTGTTACAATTGCAACTTGATAACCAATTTTTGTTGTATGCTTTCTATGTTCCATCTTAAGTTGTAGAATCATTCATGGACATGTTTAAAACTTATGTATGGTGTTTGTTTTGTATAAACCTTGTCCAATCATATTATGTCTCCAATTATGCATTTTCATGCTTAAATGAACCACTAGCATACCACTTTCACTTTTGTTTGGTTTGTGATGAATCTTGAAGTGTGGAAACACTTAATAATATGTTTTGAGTTTGTGTGTGAAGTTTGTTCAGCCTGTTTGTGTTTATTTCATGACATGACTTTCAAATTGCATTTTTCAATTTCACTTGGCTTATGGCATGACAATTCTGTTTGGTGTTTGAGTTTAGCATTCTGATTGTTATCTTCTTGTCTCTCATTGAATTTTACATAGTTTGGTTGAGGTTTCATGATCTTTCTTGTTCTGCTCTGATCAAGTTTTGTATGCATCCATGTTTGGTTGAATTCTGGACAGCAGGCCCCTTTGCCTTGGCCTGCTGCTTGGCTGTTGTTTCCAATTAGCCTTGTCCATTCACATACCACATTTGAATTAGCCACATATGTGTATTGTTGTAACTGTTTGTCTGTTTAGTTTTTAACAACTTGGTTTTGATTTGAGGTCATTTTATTCTTGTTTGTTTGAAAGCATAAGTTCACTATTTTTACCAAGTTCATTCTTTAACTAATATGCTGTCATATGTTGCCATCATACTACCTTCTTCTGCCTGAGCATTCTTGTTTGGTTTGTAAACATTAAGAGCATCATTAATATGATCAGAACTGTTAGGCCATTTATATGTAATTTGAACATTTCCCATCTGCATCCTTGACAGCTTGACCAATGTTCATGCTATGTTTGCAATCCATGAGCCATTTTCAATTTTGATGACCTGTAGTTGAGCCCTAAGTGTGGAACTTATCTATCAACATGTTTGAAACTTGTGTGCAATGTCTGTTTGATGTGTGTGTACTCAGAACATGCTGGTGAATATCAATTGCATCTCAAGCTCCCCATTTGCATGTGCTATCGTGTTTTGTTTTGTGGATGTTATTTCATATTTTGATTGTGACCATCATGATCCATATCAAAAATCAGTCAAGTTTGACTAAAATTTCATGAAAAAAGATTAAGTTTTGACAAAGTTAGAGAGAAAACGCGTTCTTGAAATTTCACTTGTTTTGGCTTTGGTTTCTTGCCCAGATCTTCATTCAAGTTAGCTTTATCTTTTTCTGGGGTGGCTAAATACACGAATGTATCGCCACCCCAGTGGTTACACACTAGCCCTTAAGTCACTTGCCATATCCTTGGTCCTGGGTTCGAGCCTCATGGAGGCCATTTTTTATTAAATTTGTGATTCTTTCCTTGTTTTATCATTTTCTTCTCCTTTTCCATTTGGTTAACACGCGTACAGTTGGATGATTTGGTTAAATGTTGAGTTTAAGAGCATGAGGGTGAGGGTTCAACACTCTCCTTGACCATTCCATTTATTTTTATCACTCATTTGTTTATATTTTCTTCACAAAATTCAAAATTTCATAACTTTCTCATGCTTCATTATTTTTGATCCGTTCTTTTTGCAAAATGCTCTTAATCTTGTCTAGTTTCACATGTTGAGAAAATAATTCAAAGATGTTCATGTTTGTAATAATTTTCACACACTTGAAATTGTTCCCTTTTAAGGTTGTTTACCTTGTTTCTTGTTGAAACCTTTTTAATGCTTGAACTATCTTGTGACATTGTGTTTACGTATGATATCTTTCACCATTTATCTATTATCATAGCCTTAGGATTGGAGTCGCCGTGCTCTATTTAGCGTCCCGCCGTGGACATCCTTTATCCAGTTATCCTAACCTTAGGATTGGAGCCTCTGTGCTCTATTTAGCGTCCCGTCGTGGACATCTTTTACCCTTTTACCCTAACCTTAAGATCCGAGTCGCCGTACTCATGTTTAGCGTCCCGCCGTGGACATTCTCTCATAACAATTTCAATGTAGATTTATGAGTCTCCGCACTCCATGTAAGTATTTCTCTATGAATGCTTACATCCCCTTGGAACCTTGACCACAGTCAAGAGTTCCTCCCCCTTAGATAGGGGAACTACGGTTGCTCTGATTCCATTCCCGTAAGGATACGTAGGCACGGGATGCGATGTCTTCGCGAGCATACTTTACCAAACTTTGTACATACTTTGTATATGCTTTATACTTTATATCTTTACCCTTAGCACATTTCCTTTAGCAAGCAAACTTTAGCAAACATAAATATTAATAAGAGGTTCATGTAGAGTACTACAGATGTTTAGGATGTGAAATACCTACCCTAGGCATAACCAACCCCCGAACCTTTAGATCTCTCTTTGCTTAGCTTTAAGCCTTACTTTTTGCTTTGCATTTTTATAGGTTTTCTTTATTTAAACCTTTCCTTTTTGGATAAATTAAAGATTCAAGTTAATCAATAGCTTGGTATCACGATTCTCACTGCAACAATATATATATATATATATATATATATATATATATATATATATATATATATATATATATATATATATATATATATATATATATATATATATATATATATATATATATATATATATATATATATATATATATATATATATATATATATATATATATATATATATATATATATATATATATATATATATATATATATATATATATATATATATATATATATATATATATATATATATATATATATATTAGTATATTTACTTTTCAGATGGTATTTAATTTTACTTCTCTTCAACCACTTAGTTTTATTTTTATTTTGTTAAAAAACTATAATCTTTAAGTGTTTTATCAAACCTTTTATATTTAAAATTCACTTCCTTTTATGTTTGGAGATAATTGTTCAATAAATAGAATACATGAAATCGTAAATTAAATTTTTGATATTCAAATTTATTTTTATCCTTTAACTTAAAAAAACTATATAAATCCTTTAACTTTTATATTATATTAGTCATTTCCATCTAAATGTCACGAATGGAGTCAATTATTGTTGATGTGGCAAATGACTTATAATGTTCAACTTTTTTATAGATCATCATGAGCGGGAAGCATACACATTAGGTCAAACACTCATCTAAAGGCCAAAGACTCATCTAAAAAAGTGAGAGAGACACCTCATATTTATCTAAAATCTTAAGGTGATAAGTGCATGAGTCATCTTACTTATAAAGTGCTTAACTTCCACTTTTCTAAGCAATGTGGGACTTAGAACTCACACTTGATTCTCAACAACTCACATTTTCCCCAACAATCTCCTCTCCCCCCCTCCCAAGTGTGAGACCATCCACTATGCTCCCCCTAAAGCGGAAGTTCTTTAATCCACATGCTTGTACCGCCGTTGAGAGACACCCTTATCTCGTCATGGGCACTTCAACATGCTTGTACCGCTATTCAGATACACTCTTATCTCATCATGGGCAATCAACAGGACACGCCGCCTGACCAATTGGTCAGAAAGACTTTCAACACAAGGAGTCGGTCCCTTACTCGAACCAGGCTCTGATACCACCGATGGATCGTCATGAGGGGGAAGAATACACATTGGGTCAAACACTCACCTAAAGGTCAAAGACTCATTCAAACAAGTGAGAGAGACACAATATATTCATCCAAAATCTTAAGGTGATAGGTGTATGGGTCCTCTTACTTATAAAGTGCTTAACCTCCACTTCTCTAAGAAATATGGGACTTAGAACTCACACTTTATTATCAACAACTTACACTTTTCCCAACACTTTTAGATCAATTAAGTGGCGGAAAAGTCTGTTGCTAAAATAGAATTTTTTTGAATTTTGAAATATCGTTCATATTCTTGGAACAAGGCAAAATCAACAAAATATCAAATCTGACAATATTAAATTTTCTTTCCGTAAATAAATAATAAAATATGAGAAAGTCCAAAAAAATTGCTAATTAGTTACATACAACAAACTATAATTTGAAGTACAAAGAATTAACCAAAACAAATAGCAGAATTAAATAAAAACCTAAGTAGCATGAAAATAGTAATTATCAATATGTTACAAAATTGAAATTGAAATCGAAAACCTTACAGAAGCATGATGAAGCTTATCCTTAGATAATCCAAAAGAAGAAGAATCATCCAACAAAAAATAGTGTTAATTAATACAATTAAGTAGAATTGAAATACTAATAAATTAGGATTGAGAATACACAGTAGTCTATTTTCATTGAAATTCAAACTAGATTTTTTTTATAAACCAAGAGCTTTTATAAAAAAGAAAGAAACAGAGATACAAGAGAGAAGGGCAAAACCAAAACCTCAAAACTAACAAAACCTAAAACAAGGCCTTCCAAGCCTATTGAGAACCATATCAGTAAAAATAGATAAATGAGTTTCATTCCACCACACAAAACCTTGAATGGAGAGGCCTAATGAAGTTAATTTGTTTGCACAATGGTTCCCTTCTCTATAGATATAGGATAAAATGAAATCCATACTATGGGTTTTATGAATACAGTTCAACCATCTGTTCTTAAGTTGCCAAGGCACAATATTGTGATTGTAGGAAGCTAAAGAGATAAGATTAGAATCAATCTCTATTCAAAAATGTCTCCAATTATTTTCAAAAGCAATTTCAATTGCCTTCATGACTCCACAGAACTTAGCGTGCAAGGCAAAGGTAGAACCTATGTTTTCAGCAAAGCAACCTATCAAATTAGAGGAGTGAACTCTGAAGATTCCGCCAGCAGCCACAAGACCAGGAGCACCAAGAGTCGTTTCGCCCGAATTACATTTTATACAAGAATGAGGTAAAGGATTCCAAATGACTTCAATAATTCTAGGGGCTCTGAGAGGATGAGAGAGAACCCTAAAAGCTTTCAAAATTCCAAACTCTAAGATGTTGTTTGATGCAGTCGCCTTTGAGAGATTTTCGGATAAATAAGTACTGGAAACAATAAGGTTCAAATCATTTTTCCACTAAATCAAATTATTGTTGAGTTTTTTCTAGTTTCTTCAGTGCCAAATAACATTAAAGGAGTTTATTGTTGTAACAAGAATTGTAATCTGACATTTCTTTGACCAAGCTCTATGACAAGCATCCCAAATTCCCAATAAGTTAATATGTAAATTTCTTTTCAGAATGTTGGCTAACCAGTTCTAAATTTGTCGAGCGAAGATGCAGTGAAGAAAGAGGTGCTCAGTAGACTCTACAAAAATACCACAGTTTGCATGCGGTTTTTGCGCGAACAACCTTTGGCCTCCTAACGCAGGTTTACTTGCAGGACCGACCAAACAAGTCCCAGAACAATTTGGTTAAGTCTATACGATGTTGGTAGAATGGTTTTTGTTTAGAGTAAGTCAGAAGCAAACTTAAAAAAAAAGTGTACACGAATTGATAAACAAGCAAGTAAATAAGTAAAATACAAGATATCTTAAAATTTGGTAATGTAAATTGCTTTAAAAAGAAATGTGGGCGCTATTATACATTTTGCAGGAGTGAACTTTTTTCTCTTAACGCTTGGTACTCAGAGTGTATTCCTTTGACAATGTTACAAAATGCGACCTCCTAAATGAAAATGGACATTTCTTTAAATAGAAAAGGAAAATAATTGTTTTTCTCTCAAGGTTGGTCCTGGTGGTGACACGTGTTGCTCCACCATCTTTGTAACTTCCCCATGTTCTCAGCCTTTCAAATTCCTTCCCGCTTAAAGGTTCTCATACTTTATGTCGGTTTCATTGGCCATCAATCGACACCTTCGACGACATAGCTTTGAGTCGACACACAATACATCTCCTGTTGGCGTCGACTTGCGATATATCTTCCGCTGGTGTCGACTTAGGTCGTTTCCTTCACCATCTTCCTAACTTGTCGACCCACATGTTAGCCTTTTCGTCAACTCTTCTTAATTAAAATCTTCCAGACAACAAGTTTCCCCCTAAAAAGCCAGTTTTGACTGAGCACTATGTCGACTGAGAAACTTGGCGTTTTGATTCCCTATGAGATTTTGATTGTGCCTTGGTTTTAACCCAATAACTCAATCATTTTCCTTCCTTCGAATCAGCCACGCGTCACACGATGTCTGGCGTAATAATGGCGTCTTTCTGCGCCATGATTTCTAAGAAATCTCATTATGCCTAGTCTCGTCCTAAGTTATAGGATTTAACCCACTCCAACTTACTTTAGAATTGGAACAGTTCATTGTCCTTTCAGTTGCATGTGATTTGTCTATAAATACTCCTTACCCATGTTTGGTTTTCTTTTCCATATTCTCTCACACTTTCCTTTTCTTCCAAACTTTCTTGCTCCCAAAGTTTTCTTAGCTTCTCTTTCAATGGCTTCTTCTGCAATATTAGCCGCTTCTGCTACTCAAACAACTAAGAACAACCCCATTTCCTTCGTCCTTTCTGAAATTAAATCTCTCATACCCCTTCCCAATCTAACGTATGTTGCTAATGCGGTGATAGCAACCTGGCAACGCCAGATGATCATTCCTTTCACGGTGGCTGGTAAACTGCATGCTTTCCATGGGCCGTATCCTAACAAGAAACCTAGTCATGAAGAACTCCAAGCGTTCTTTCCTTGCTACGTTCCTACCATACCTCCTATTTTTCAGAAAGGTGACACCTTCGACCTTAAGTTCATGACGCCAAAAGCTAGGGTTTTTCGGTCGATACCCACTCCTGGCAACAAAGATTATATCTCTTGGCTTAACAGAGTCCAAGGCAAGCATCAAGAGCAATGGAAAACAATTGTCATCTTCGACGCCATCCAACTATCTATTGCTGGCATCGATGTATTTTTGGAAGGGTTCAACCAACACATTCCACTTCCCTTGTGGTATGTTGACGCCGACACTTTTCGACGTGGGCCTTTCTCCTTTGGGTGAAACTTTTGATTCGAATCTAGAAATAACCAACACTTTCGAATTCGATCGTGTTGGTTTTCAAAACTATATCAAGGATCATCATGATAAGGATTCTGACGAAGTGTTGGATGAAGAACATATTTCCTTCCCTACTCTTTGGATGTCATACTATCTTTTCTATCCTGGCTCTCTGCAAATAGCCAAAAGTTACATCAACCTGGAAATCCAAATTCATGAGGGTCAACATGTATCATTGGGTAAGCTCTTATTATCCTCCCTCTACCATTCTCTTGGTCTATCGATCTTAAGATTGAAACTTCTCCATGAGACCACCAAAGCCTTGAGTGTTTCAGGGCCTATGTGGTTGTTACAACATTGGTTTAATGCCACCTTCAAGCACCAGCTGGGTTACCCTGTGTCTAAAAAAAGGCAATGTTTAAATGAAGAACGTCCTATAGAAGGCGTTCGACTTGCTCTGATGACCACTCAGGAAACCCCTAATAAAACCCTCTTCATGAAGTATCTAATATGTTTGCGGAAACAACATCTTTCGTCCCCATCATGGCTCCCTTCGTGAATCGACGGTTTGGTCCGACGTGGTTCACAAATCCATTCCCTGGTGTTTCCCCCAAAACAAAAGCATTATCAAACTCTATATGGAGGGAGTTTCTAACTTCCACCATGTTATCATTCCGAATTGGGACAGGGAATACAGGTTATGGGTTTATGAACTACTGTTGCGGTGGAAATAGGATATCAAACTATTAATTAGCTTGAATCACAATTCTTAATTCACAACCGCTCTTTGATTTATCCGAAGGAAAAGGTCAAAAGAGGGTAAACCTATTTTTGCATCGTAAACACAATGCAGGGAGAGACCTAGATAAGGGGTTGGTTAAGCTTAGGAAAGGTACTAGCACCCTAAACTTCTGTAGTACTCTACAGGAACCTTTTGTTTATTGTATGCTTTTTTATTTTTATTTATTATCTGCTTTAATATATATTGAGCCAAGGGATAGAGTGACCTAAATACCTAAGGGTTAGTCCTAAGTTTACTCGGCAAGACGTCGCATCTTGTGCCTACGTATCCTGGATAGGGAATGGAATCAGAGTAATCGTAGTTCCCCTCGAAAGGGAGGTTAGAAACGTCTTGACTATGGTCAAGGTTTCAATGGGGAATAAACGTATCTTAAGGACACGCTTACGTGGAGTCTTTGAAACTCCTATTTCTATGTTGAATTTGTTAATTGAAAATTTAGGGTTGAAATTAGGGATTCCACGGCGGGAAACCCTAAACAGAGTACGGCGACTCTTTGACCTAATGCTAGGGTAAAGGGCATTTTCGTCCACGGCGGGACACCTAGGCTATTAGGGTTTTTGAAACGGTTAAAAATTAGGGTTATTGACTCGGCGGTCAAACGGCTAGACCTAATTCCTTCGGAGGGATTCTAACGGTAAAAACATGAAAAATACGACAAATTACTATTCGGCAGAATTAAAGTGCGGAAAAATAAAGAAAGCGGTAAAAGAAAGCATCGCGACGATCACTCGCGTAAATTACAAATCTCCAAAAAAGAAAGATAAAATAAAACCGCGACCATGGCCTCGTGTAAACTACATCCATGGAACAAAATACAAATATGATAATGAAATATTTAACTAATGATAAATGAAGTTAAACTCAATCAGCTTTCGGCCGATTGGCGGTGATGAAATTTGATGGAGGTATTGATGCTCGTCCTCTAGCAATGATGAAACTATCTTCCCTCTTCTGATAAATCGTGAGAACGGCCGCCGTTTTTCTCTTTTGTCTCCTTTCCTTTTATCAAATGCAACTTATGTTTATATAGGTAACAAATTAGGGTTAACTCTAACCTAATGCCCACTTTAAAGCTCAACTTAAATAATTAGTCAAAGCTAAAAAAAAACAAACTAAAACAAACTTAAAAGAATAAAATCTTTTCTAATATTTTTAATTTTATGATTTTTGGATGTTTTTATGAATAAATATGGAAAAAAGTAAAAATAATATTTTTTAAAAAATAATTTAAATAAAATACGAAAATAATAATTAAATAATAAAAAAACTATTTTTGTTATTTTTTTTTATGAAAATAGAAAAGTTAGAATAAAAATAAAAGAAACAAAACAAAAAGTGAAGAAGCTGGGATTCAAACTCTCAACCTCTCACACTCATAACTCCTTACACAGGGTCTCTTGCCAATTGTGCTATTTTATTCATTCAAAATAAAGTGGCACTAGAAACCATGTAAACTAAAAGAGCGCGCCACATGATATTCTCTTGCAACAATCAAACAACTGCACAACCCGTTAGTGGTTAGTTTAAACGCAATGCAAAATGAAATGGGATGCAAGATGAAACGACTAATCTTAGGGCAAAATTTGGGGTATTACAACTACCAATCCAACTTGGTGACCCGTCAATTTGGCTTGAGCCAGATGCTGCCCAAGTCCTTGGTGCGGCATTATTCTAATATTGTTTGGGCTGGTCAACGACTAAACCTGACAGACCACAAGAATTGCCTTAAATTTTCTAGGTCGACCCAACACCTTGAGTTTCTTGTTTTTACTTTCCAACCATCCTTCTTTACTACATAAGGCTTTAATTTCTGGTGGTCAGAGTACCAAACTCAATGTTTTCAACGTGACCTTTTCCTGGAAAATATGGTTGATGCTTTTGCTTCCCTTGCTGGCAAAGTTCCTACTCCAACAGTTGTTGTGCCTGTCGAGAATACCCAGGGAGCTGGTGCCACAGAAGACCCCTCAAAGAAGGTACCTCTTATGCTCGTCACTTGTATTTTATTAATTTCCATTAGATAATCGTTTGTGCTTATCTCCCAGAGTCGAAAACGGGAACCAACTGCTGCATCGACCTCAACAAGGCTTGCAAAGAAACTAAAAGTCCTGAAACCACATGTATTACATGTTTTGACGCTTCTTTCCACTTGTCTTCTACTGTTATCTTATCCTATTATTTGTTAGGCCTATGAGAAGACGTCGACTCCTAAGGGTGACGTGTCGGATGAAAGCATCCAATCTCAATTCTTTCCATTTGAAACTTCAACATCCCCTCCGGCTACTCTGGTGGCCAAGAAAAGAAAAATCCCAGTCAAAAAGACACTTTCCAAAACGGTCACTTCGACCGTTAAACCTGTTGCTCTTGACAATCCTGCTGAGGTCTTTAAACATGTCGACTCTGAAATCCCTCCTCCAAGACACATTACTGAGGTATTCATCATCCTTGTTCTCTTGGTTCATATATTACTTGGGTATTTTCTTACTTAATCTTCCTTCTGCAGGATATCACGGTCAACTCGACTATTGCTAAAAACAATGACAATGTCACGGCTACCGCTGGAAATATGCCTAAGACGGCGCCCATTTTTAGTCCCTAGAAAGTTGATGAGTTCTAGGGAGCGTCAACAGAAGACGATCCTGCAGCGAAGACATCTTCTATTCAAAACACCACCAATGAGGTTGGCAGGGACAGTGCAGCTATCAGTGGTAATGAAAACCCTACTATTATTTCTACTGCCGCTGAGGACAACTTGAACTCTAAAGGCTCTGTTGAAGATGACCCTAATGTCGACAAAACTCTTACTCCGGAGGAAATTCTGGCGACGAAGCAGTCGAACCCAATAGAAACTTTGAAGGTACTACACAAGCTTCGTCAAGAGTCTATGGACGCTCACTTTGCTAGTTCGACGGCCATTCTTAACCCAAAAATGGATGACTCTTTTACCCTTAAGCTCCAACAACTAAGGATGTACCTATTTGAGAATGAATTTTTGGTCGCCGTCGTAGAGAAAGCAACTGTAGCCTGTGACGTTTTCAAGATATTGGACAAACTTTTCCAGATTCGAGTTCCTACTCCCATGGCCAAATACTTAATTAAATTCGAGGCCTTCTTTACCCAGCTGGCTAAAGACCTCTCTGTTTGTAAACATGTCGATGCTCAGATCAGGATGAAGACCAATGAGATGAAGCGTGAGTGGTACCTCAGTTCTTGTTGTGAAAAGAAACTTTGCGACTTCGAGGCCAAAAAACAAGAACGTTCTGATAAGCGTTGCGCTTTTGACCAGTAAATATCCAACTATCAGGCCCAAATGGATGAACTTACAAGGAAAATTTCCGAGGTTGAAAAACAAAAGGCATCTTTGGACTCTGTTGAACCTCTACCTGCTCAAGAAGTAATTGACCAAGAATTCTTCCAAGGAATTGCCCATATCGAAACGGCCCTTGTACTGAAAGGTACGATTGACCAAATGTGGAAGAAGAAGTCCCTTCTTGACAGCAAGGTAGCTTACGAGAAATACCTTTTTAAAGACTTCAAGTCTAGATTCCCTGCATAATTGTACTTTACATTTCCAGTCGAACTCTTGTAACTTCATTTGGAGCTTTTGTAAACTAACTTGGCCCTCTATCCATGTTAGCCAATTATTAATGGAAAATTACTTCTGGATTTGAATATCTTGTAACATAGGCTTATATTTTTCAAATATCTCTCATTCACTCTTAGAATTCGTTAATACATACCTATCTCTTGGAACTCGTATGCATTGTTACTGAACACTTGGATCACTTGGAATGGTCCGCCCCAATTTGGTGACTATTTCCCTAATGTTCGATCCCTTTGATCCATAGGAAACACTACTTTCCATACATAATCATTAACTGCAAAGGTATTTTCTTTGGCCTTCTTATTATATGTTTTGGCCACCCGTGCCTTTTGGCGTAGTAATACATCTAATGCTTCCATCCTTTCTTCTTCTAAGTCCACGGTTTCATCTAGCCTCATGTTCCAGTATTGCTCCAATGGAATGTCATGATGAAGTTGCATTCTAATTGACTGTAAACAAATCTTTGCTGGCAAAACGGTGTCGTGACCAAACGTCAAGCAAAACAGAGTCGAATTGGTCAACTCCTTAGGGGATGTTCGACAAGCCCATACAATTTGATCCAAAGTCTTGTGCCAATTCTCAGGCTTCCTAGCAACTTATTTCTTGATGAGTCTAATCTCTACTTTGTTGGTGGCTTCGACTTGACCGTTTGCCTGAGCATAATACGGTGTCGAAGTAATTAACTTGAAACCCGTTTCTGCTACAAATTCTTGCATCTTTTGGCCAACAAATATGGAACTTTGGTCTGTAGTGATGGTTTCAGGGATCCCAAATCTATACAAAATATGATTCTGGATAAATTCAATCACAGCCTCCTGGTCCACTTTTACCAGAGGTACAACCTCTATTGTGAAGTAGTTTATACCCATGAGGATGAATTTTTGTTGTTTCGACGAGGCTGGTCAAATTTCGCCTATGATATCCAACGCCCATCCATGAAAGGGCCATGGCTTGACGATTGTGTGTAATTTGCTGGCTGGCACGTGCTGAATGTTCACATGTTTCTGATAATCTTGGCACCCTTTTGCAAAGTCCATGCAATCCTTGAGCATGCTTGGCCAATATACACCTTGCCAAAACAACAACCATTTCATCTTATGGCTAGCTTGGTGAGCTCTGCATCTCCCACTATGGACTTCATAAATTGCTAGGTATGCATCTGTGTCTCCTAGACACTTAAGCAACACCCCTTCTGGAGTCTTTTTTAGCAACTCATTTCCCATTAGAACGTAACTTAAAGCTCTGTGCTTAATCTTCCTATCAGTACTTCCCACCAGATTTTCCAAATACTCGACGATTGGTCTTGTCCAATCTGACGATGATAGATTGCTGATAGCGAAAATTTCATAATTTTTCAAACTTTCAATTAAGCTTTCTGTCAGAACGCTTTCCCCTCCAGCTTTTAAGATTGATAAGCCTGATGATGGTAGCACGTTCGACACCACCTTTTCCTTAATCTCGATGAAGTCTCTCAGCTTCCCTTCCGACACTTTGTACCCGGAAGCAATTTGTGCTAAGTTGTTTGCCTCTTGATTTTCTATTCTGGGCACGTGTGTAATGCTGACAACCTCGAAGCGTTCCAAAATTCGCTTCGCCATTGTGAAGTACACCATAAGGTGTTCTTTGACGCATTTATACTATCTAGTGATATGTTTAATCACCAGTTCAAAATCACCCTTTATTTCAACTCTCTTGGCACCTAGATCTTTAAGAATTTTGAGGCCAATGATTAAGGCTTCATATTCTGCCTCATTATTGGAACATTTTTCGTCGACCCTACACTTGAATTTAGTAGGAATGTCGTGTGGGGATATTATCATGACTCCAATACCTGTTCCATTTTTATGACTTGACCCGTCGAAGTATAATTTCCAAGGATCAATGTCGACCATCCACAGCAACGATTTGACTACTGCGTGGTAGACAATAAAGTCTGCCACTATTTGACCTTTCATTGCCCTTAGAGGGACATACATCAAGGAAAATTCAATTAATGCTAGTGCCCATTTCCCGATTCGACTATGCAGAATGGGTTTAGACAACATATGCTTAACAACATCAAAATGTGACGAAACATAAACATCAACTGGTTTAATATATTGCTTTAATTTCATACATGAGAAGTACAAGCATAGGGACAACTTTTCAATCATAGTGTACCAACTTTCAGCATCTATTAACATTTGACTAAGGTAATAAATGGGTCTTTCAAACCTGGTAAATTCCAAACCTGGATGACAGCCATTTATGCTATGAATCAGCTGGACCAAAGAAGGAAGTTATGGGAGGATTTGGTGAATATACATAACAACCAACAAGGGCCTTGGTTCCTTATGGGGGATTTTAACAATGTGACAAAGTCCATGGATATGATTGGGGGAAATTTGGTGACTGAGAGAGAATATGTTGACTTAAGAAACTTGATGGATTATGCTGGGCTTTTTGAGAAGGATAGCACAGGTGATTATTTTACCTGGACAAACAAACATTCTGTAGGAACTATCTACTCAAAAATTGATCATGTGCTTGGTAATATAGATTGGCTACAGGAAAACACTGATATGAAGCTTGAGATTCTCCCTCCTAGTATTTCTGATCACTGCTTGCTGTGTTTGGCTGACCAGAAAAGAAACAGAATTGTATACACCAACTTCAAGTTCACTAATAGTGTGATTAAAGTGGATGGTTATCAGGATATTGTAAAGCAGAGTTGGCAAAAAGTGTGTATGGGAAGACCTATGGCTCGTTTGTGGTACAAGTTGCTGAGGTTGCAAGCTCCTCTTATCAAACTGAGCAAGAAGTTCTCTCACCTCCATATGTCCATTATTAAAGCCAGGACTGATCTTCTCAAAGCGCAGGAAGATTTAAGGGTGGACAGAATGAATGCAAGCAACATTGAGAAGGTGAGACAATTTACTGATGAAGTGATTTATCTGCAGGACCTTAATGTTAACATGCTGAGACAGAGATCTAAATTGGACTGGCTTAGAGAAGGTGATTCAAATTCAGCTTTTTTCTATGCCTACCTCAATTCTAGAAATGCAGCTACTCATATCAATCAATTACAAAAGGAGGATGGCACTTATATTCAGAGCTTACCTGACATTGAAAAGGAGGTATGTGACTTTTATACAAAGCTGTATGGGAGTCAAGCTCAGAGGGTGAATATGATTGATCTCAATGCTATGAGGGAGGGGCCACAGCTAACTATGTTGCAGAGAGCTGATCTCATTTCCCCGGTCACTGTTGCTGAAATTCGTACTGCTATTAATGGGATTGGTGACCTTAAGAGCCCAGGCATTGATGGGTATGGTGGAAAATTTTTTAAGGCTAGTTGGAATATCATTGAGCAAGATGTTGTTGAAGCTGTCCAGGAATTCTTTGAGGAAAATGTGTTGTACAAAAGATTTAATGAAACTATTGTTACATTGATCCCTAAACATCCTGCTGCAAAAAGGATTAATGATTATAGGCCTATTGCAGGGTGCACAACTGTTTATAAAATCATATCTAAAATCCTCACTGCGCGACTTGGGAGAGTTTTGGGGACTATTATCAGTAAAACTCAGGCAGCTTTTGTTCCTGGCCAGAATATTCACTCTCATATTTTATTGGCAACGGAATTATTAAAAGATTACAATAGGAATAATGGTACGCCAAGATGCATGATCCAACTTGATATTCAAAAAGCATATGACATGGTTGACTGGGGTTCTCTTTGTAATATTCTCAATGAGATTGGGATGCCACAGAGATTTGTTGAATGGATCATGACTGCTGTTACTACAGTCTCTTACAGGTTTAATATCAATGGTAAGTTTTCTGATAAGGTGGTAGCAAGAAGGGGTATTAGACAAGGAGATCCTTTGTCCCCCCTCCTGTTTGTAATTATTATGGAGTACCTTAATAGGCTGCTGTTCAGAATGCAGAGGAATCCGGATTTCAATCACCATGCCAGATGCGAAAGGTTGCAGCTCACCCATCTTACTTTTGCTGATGATCTCCTGCTGTTTTCTAGAGGTGATATAGTTTCTATAGAGATTATGCAGCGCACCGTCAATAGTTTTTTGGATTCAACAGGTATGAAGGTTAACCCTACCAAGAGTAAAGTTTACTTTGGTAGTGTATCAGATTCTGTTAAACAATCAATTCTGAATTTTACTGCTTACGACGAGGGGTCTCTCCCATTCAGATATCTTGGTGTCCCCGTGAGTAGTAAAAAGCTGTTTGTGGTCCATTATTTGCCGTTGATGGATAAACTGTTGAGTAGGATTACGCATTGGAGTTCTCGACTTCTTAGCTATGCCGGTAGATTACAGTTGATCAAATCTGTGTTGTATGCTATTACCTCATATTGGATGCAGTGTGTTTGCTTCCCTAAAACTGTGATTAGAAGAATCAATGCCATTTGTAGAACCTTTCTCTGGACAGGAGGTAACAACATTAGTCGAAAGAGTCTGATTGCGTGGGATAAGATTTGTAAACCTGCGGCAAAAGGAGGTTTGAATGTGCTGGATCTAGTGGTTTGGAATAGCATGTTTATGATGAAGTTACTCTGGAATATATCCATGAAAACCGATGATCTGTGGGTTCGGTGGATTCATGCTTATTACCTGAAGAATGAGGATGTTATGTATAGAATGGTTAAAAATTCAGATTCAATTATTTTTAAAACTATTCTGATGCAAAGGGAAAATATTGGCACTATGCAGAGGGTTTGGAATGAGATGGTGCAAGCAGGGAGATTCATTGGTAGGCGAGTGTATGCGAACTTATTGCCTGCCACACCTAAGGTTGTCTGGTCCAGGTTAATTCTCCACAATAGAGCTAGACCCCGTGCCATATATACTCTCTGGATGAACTGTCATGGAAAGCTAGCCACAAAAGTTAGATTGAATCGATTTGGCATGGTGAATAATAACCAATGTGTCTTTTGCCCCGCGACGGAAACCATTGACCATCTATTTTTTGATTGTGCTACTTTGAGGAAGATTTGGGTTGAAATACTTCACTGGATTGGTGTCCCTCACAATCCTAGGGATTGGACAGAGGAGCTAAACTGGATGTTGAATTGTTTTGGTGGTAAAGGTTGGAAAGCCGATCTTGTTAGATTAGCTCTGACTGAAACGGTACATGAGGTGTGGAGGTTTAGAAATGACATTTGTTTTAATCAGAGAAATGACAGTAGGAATTGTACAGATAGAATTATTAACAACATAGTCTATAGAGGGTGGTCGAGCCCTAAGCTTAGACCACATATAGCTCTTTTGATGGTTCAGTAGGTCTTTTTGTTTTGGGCTGGATTTTGATCGCCTTGTTTTGTTCTTGACTTTGGATTAATGATATTTTTGATTCAAAAAAAAATAAAAAAAATAAATGGGTCTTTCGACGCCACAATCATCTGCTTGTGCTAACATGCTTCCTATGGTTGCGTCCAACACAACAATGTATAACTTCATGCTCTTATTCATACTAGGTAGCAACAAAATGGGAGGCCTTATGAGGTATTCTTTAATGGTGTCGAAAGCCTCCTGCTGCTCCCGTCCCCAATGAAAATCACTTTCCTTCTTGGCCTTAAGTAATGGAGAGAACACCTTCGTCTTGCCACTTAGATTTGATATAAACCTTCTCAAGAAGTTTATCGTCCCTAACAAAGACTGGGGCTGTTTCTTCGTCAAATGAGGCTTGAGATCCAAAATTGCCTTGGTCTTGTTTTGATTGATCTCAATGCCTTTTTTGTGGACTACAAATCCCAGGAAGTCTCCTGCATGTACACCAAAAGCACATTTTAGTGGATTCATTTTTAATCCATATTTTCTCATTCTTTCAAATGAACGTCGAAGGTGATCTAAGTGACCATTCTCTGATGAGGATTTTATGACAATGTCATCAATGTACACCTGCATGAATTTTTCAATAAAATCATGTAATATAGTATTCATGTCCCTTTGATAAGTTGCTCCAGTATTTTTTAAACCAAACAGAATCACAACCCATTCGTATGTTCCCAAGGCCCCAGGGCATCAGAATGCTGTTTTAGGAACATCATCTTTGGCTATGAGAATTTGATTATAGTTGGAATACCCATCAAACATACTCATATATTCAAAACCTACAGCTGAATCGACTAGCATTTCTGCTACAGGCATTGAATACTCATCTTTTGGGGTAGCATTGTCCAGGTCCCTGAAATCTATACAGACTCAAAGAGTCTCATTCTTCTTGATAACAGGCACTATGCTCGCTATCCATTCGACGTACCTTACAGTTCTGATGAACTGGCTTTTGAGCAATCTCTCGATCTCTTGCTTGATCTTTAGAGTGATTTTTGGAGCGAATCGTTGAGGTTGCTATTTTACTGGCCTTTTTCCTGACTGAACTGGCAGTCGGTGCTCCACCACACTTCGACTCAAACCAAGCATTTTGCTATAATCCCAGGTGAAGAAATCTTTGTATTCTTTCAATACCTCGATTAGCTTGGCCTTTATCTTCGACCCAATTTTAGTACTCACGCAAGTAGGTCATTTTGTTATTCCATATCCTAAGTCAATCTCTTCGAGTGGGTCTTGCGCTTGCATTCTCTGTAGCTCAATGGATGGGTATTTCTCAAACCCCAAAGGCTCATTGCCATATATGCAATCAAGCCTCCGGATTTCTGAAGTTGTTGTTTGGCCTTGTCGGCCATTTAACTGTGCATTGTTGTCGGCTTCACTAGCTACATTTTGCCCTTTTTTTACTTCTAGTGTCGATTTTCTGTTGTTTTCAGCCAAATAGGCTGAAATTCGAGTTAAGCTCTCTAACTCAGTAGTCATTTTCATTGACTGTTGACCACCCTGTGGGTGGATTTCCTTCTGTAGGATCCATTGTCTCGTCAGTAACATCCCAAATAAATCCATAATCAGGATCCAAATTTAGGACGCGACCCGTATCGACAGAGGTATAAGACTCGGATCCATCGTCACAAGGTATCACATTTGCTAGGTGTTGATCAAAATATTTCTTTGTACCTTTTGTTTCATTGATCTTATAATAGCTTTGATCAGCTTCAATATTTTTGACAATGCTAACTTTTCTTCAAATGCTTAATCTCTGATGTAAAGTCGACAATATTGCCCCTATCCCAAGGATCCACTCTTGATCCAACAGCAAGTTGAAATTGGCCTTTGAGTTTATAACCATGAAGAGCGTTGATGGGGTGGTTGTACCCACGGCTAAGTTGACTTGGACAACCCCGAGAATGTTGTTGGTTTTCCCTTCATAATTAGATAAAATCATGTTATGTTGTCGGAGATTAGCCTCAGTCTTCCCAATCTTCTTAAACAACAAATGAGGCATTAGATTGACGTTGCCCCTCTGACCACGAACACTTTGTTGGTTGTCACTCCATCAACCTTTTCTTTTATGAATAACAACTTTAAAAGGTACATCATTCCAAGAATAGGTCTTTTAAACATGGCTATTCATTCTTCCACCATGCCATTGTTCATAACATAATAGCATAGTGGCTTGTCTTCCGCAGTCTCGTCTAGCACGAAATCTTCCTCTACTTCAAAGACTTTCGACACCATATCATATTATGTCGACAATATTGACACGATGTCGCAGTTTATGACGAAATCCTCAACGTATGTGTCATCATTGGTGTCGTTATACATATCCTCGTCGAAGTCGCCTTCTGGTGACGGGGTATATTCCTCATCTGACTTGGGAGTGTACTCTGGTTCTTCCTCATCTGACTGGGGAGTGTACTCTTGTTCTCGACCCTAGATGTGCACTTCGAACTCTGGGTTGACATCACCCCCCCCCCTTTCTCCTGAAGATTCCACAGTCACTTTCGTAGTTTGGTTTGTCACGATTTTCTCCTTCTCGACCCACCTTGCTTTTGAGTATTGCCTTTTCAGTCCAGAGCTCCCAACAGGCTTCAATTGTGAAGTTCAAGCCTCTTTGGAAGCCTTTTTATTTCATTGATACCGCCTCCACTGAGTCCTTATCATAGGATTCTTCCCTTTGCAATTGAGGGACACCACATAGCCCCTAGGTTCAGTCCTCTTGTCGGATACCTTTGCCTCCTTCTCTAGATCCAACACCTTCCATTTCGGCCTCTTGCTCCCCTTCTGACTCACTGATGCCACCCACTTATACCATGGAGTGTCTGATGGTGGAACACAAATATTGGGTCGTGCTTGCTGGAACAACTTCATGTACTCTTCATTTCGACGAGGAGCACCGTTCTGGTTGAACACAAACCTTGGGACCGGTGGCTTACCATCTTGTAGTGCCACTTTCTAACCAACTTCGTACTTCTCAGCAGCCTTTTTATCAAAGACAATGTTTCATCTCGGGCATAACATCTCCTTCGACCCACTCACCCTGCATTTCTCTTGGAAATCTGTCAGGCTTTCATCAGCTTGAGGGTAAACCGCCTTGAGTTCCTCCTCATATTTCTTGTCGGAACCATCAGTAGTCTTGAATCATGCATTGAATAGTTTCTATTGTTAATTATTTGTTGAGACCTTCGGTAGTCTCAACCATCATGCATTCATACCGCTTAGAGTACAAGGCTTCTTCGACCTTTAAAGGGTTTGCGTCAACTTGCATCTTTGGCCTTTCGCCAAATTGAAGTCGGCCTTCCTTCAAAGCTTTTTGCACCAAATCCCTGAAAAGAACACATTGAGATATCTTATGATCAAGGAAATTATAAAATTTACAAAATCCTCTTTTCTTCTTTTGCTCTAAAGGGGGTCTTTTGCCCCGGGAGGGACAATAATCTGACCATCTTTAACTAATAAATCAAATATTTCGCGTACTTAGATACATCAAAAGTAAAAGTTTTTGCAACGTATTTATCTGTTTTTTCAGTTTCGACAGGATTTTTTTCCATTTGATGGTTTTAATAATTTACATGTCTACGGAGGCCCTGGCTTGAGTTCAGCCACATTAACCCCGCTTTCTTCGACGAGCTCCTCATCGTTAGAAGAGTATTCGTCAGTGGCTATGTATGAAACTTTCTCTTTCTTACGGTATCTGTTAGCCTGGGTTTTTCAGCTTTCAAACGTTCGACCTGTCGGACCCTATCAACTAGTTGCACCATATCTCTAAGATATTGCATATCTAACTTTTTCCTGATTGAGTAATCTAGACTGCCAGCCGCCATCTCGACTAGCTCATGTTGAGGGACTTGAGTGAAGCGCCGTGCTTTCAAAAGTCTAAACTTGTTAAGATATTGGTCCACCGATTCTGTGGCCTTCCATTTGACACTGACTAACTCTTTCAGACTAACTTTCGATTGTCCCATGTAAAACTGTTCATGAAATAATCTTTCTAATTGTGTCCAGGTATGGACAGGCTGTGGGGGTAACGTGGTAAACCAAGTAAACGCATTCTTTGTGAGGGAACTTGGAAAATACTTCATTTTCAAGGCCTCATTGTTTGCTATGTCACCAACTTCAGTTTGATATCTGGAAACATGTTTGATGGTAGACTCTTCGGTCTCTCCGGCGAATTTGGTGAACTTTGGAACCTTCCATCCCCTAGGTAGATTTGTTTGCAAAACAAATTCTGGTGGTGGGAACATATATGTTGGTCGTCGAAGGCCTGGGTTCACTCTATTGCGAACCATAATCTGTTCCACCATAGCTTCTAAGTATGGTTCGCTAGCCATGGCTTCGTATCAAACTTGTCTAACCACATAGTCTGGGACTTGGTTCCTATGAACTAAAAAAACGTGAGGCCTTTGGGCCACCTTAGGTGTGTGTTCAACCTCATGGGGTTGTTGGTCAATTGTTTCGTTGAAGACTTCGTCTTGTCGAATTGGCATCTCCGGTCGAGGCGGATGAATTTGTCGACCCGAGGCCCCAGGAGTGCCGAGGAAATCACCTATCCGTGTCATCTGAGTCACCAACTGTTGGTAACTCTGGGTCGAATCTTGTATTAATGGTCTTAATATAGGGCCCATTTGTTGGGTTAACATGTGAACTATTTTGTGCTTACTTTCATCCATCTGTTGTCTCATAACAGCGGCAGAACTTGAGGTGAAAGTTGGAATTGATTGAGATGGAAGACTAAACCCTGGGGGCCTAGTAACTTGGTTTGCCAAAGGCCTTAATCCTTGATACGTTGAGAAAGCTGACGATGAACTTTCTCCAAAGAGTGGACCACTATGATGTAACCTCGACATGAACTATGTTGGCATCCCAAAGACTCGAGGCGTGGGCATTATGAAACTAGGCACATACTTCCCCCTAGTTCCTGCCGTCATAGGCCTAGGTTCAGGTCGACGTGGCATCACGACAGGCCCACAATATGCAATCGAAACCGCAGACACAGTGTCAGCGCCAACATCGGTTGTTTGCGTCACAACCGTATTTCCCTCTGAAGAAGGTTATTCGTTTGGACGTGGTATCACCATCTTACCACTACGTAAATGCATACACCTAAACCAACGTGTCCCACTGGGCATGCCAATTTGTTCGCACGCGGTTTTCGCGCGAACAACCTCTGGCCTCCTAACGCAGGTTTACTTGTGGGACCCGCCAAATAAGTCCCAGAACAATCCGGTCAAGTATATGCAATGTTAGTAGAATGGTTTTTGTTTAGAGTAAGTCAGAAATAAACTTGAAGAAAAAGTGTACACGAATTGATAAACAAGCAAGTAAACAAGTAAAAGGCAAGATATCTTAAATTTTGGTAATATAAATTGCTTTAAAAAGAAATGTGGACACTATTATACATTTTGCAGAAGTGAACTTTTTTCTCTTAACACTTGGTACTCAGAGTGTATTCCTTTGACAAAGTTACAAAATGTGACCTCCTAAATGAAAATGGACATTGCTTTAAATAGAAAAGGAAAATAAATGGTTTTCTCTCAATGTTGATCCTGGTGGTGACACATGTTGCTCCACCATCTTTGTAACTTCCCCACGTTCTCAGCCTTTCGAATTCCTTTCCGCTCAAAGGTTCCCACACTTTATGTCGGTTTCGTTGGTCATCAATTGACACCTTCGACGACATAACTTTGGGTCGACTCATAATACATCTCCTACTGGCGTCGACTTGTGATATATCTTCCATTGATGTCGACTTGGTTCTTTTCCTTCACCATCTTCCTGACTTGTTGACCCACATGTTAGCCTTTTTGTCAACTCTTCTCAGTCGAAATCTTCCAGCCAACAACCACAGAACTCGCATCTAGAGGGGTACAAATACATTCCTCGACTAGATAAGACCTCATCTGTTGAAACTTTGTTTTGAATTAACTTCCAAACGAAAATGGATTTTGAAGGGGGGACGTTGTTGTTCCAAATCAACTTAGTCCAACCCTGACTTTGACATGTAAGAGTCTGAAACAAATAGGCATCTTTAAGACTTAGATTACCTGTTAATGAGTGAAGTTACCTTAGTTCATCATCTTTATGTTTTGTAGGGATACTAACTTTGTTGATAATAAGCGGATGTTTAGGATACATATTCACCAAATCTGGAGGAAATGTTCATCGATAGCTTTGAATGTAATCTTCCGCCTTAGAGGAGAGTGGAAATGTCGTTAAATGTTTAGTTGATCCACCAAAGGTCTGCCACACTAGAAATCAGTCCAAAAATAAATAGAGTTGTCATTACCAAGATTCCAATTAGAGTTATCCACCACCACCTGAAAATGATTCTTGATTCCATGCTAGATCGAAGAGAAAATGTGGTAATTAATAGGTTTTTTAGTTTCTGAGAACTTTGCTTCTGAGAAATATAACCAATGGTTATCTGAGGTTAAGAATTCCCAACAAAGCTTTAGATTAGTAGCAACATTAATTTTAGAAAGTGACCTGATACCAAGACCTCCTTCAGGTTGAGGTTTACAAACTTTGTATCAGGCAACCGTTGTGAGCTTCCTCTTGCAAGTATCTCCACTCCAACACAGTAATGGAAACTAACACTTGAATCCTCAAACATATCATTTGGGATATTGTTTACTTATTCCCTATTAAAAACATTGTGACAAGTACACAATTTGCTAAATCATAGAAGAAAATAAATTTGTTTTTTAGATTTCGTAAATTTTGAATTTTTTGAATTTAGGGTTAAATTTAGAGAAGAACATAAAAAAAAATAATTCAAATTCAAAAAATATTTTAGTGACAGATTTTTTCAATGCTAAATTAATAATAAAATTGATATACACCATCTAATATGTCACGTCAGTGCCACATATGCTTAATAATTGACTTTAATTGATTTAATGGTCGGAAAGAACAAATGTGTTTCAATTTATATAATTAATAGGCTCCAATAGTCTTTTCTTTAATTTAAAAAATCAAATGAATCCAAATATAAGATACATGACAAATAAGACATGTCATTATTTTTTGTCTCACAAATCTTTATTATCAATAAAATTAATATTATTGTTAAATTTCAACTATAAATTATTATAGTTGAATCTTTCAAATTTACAACAAAATACTTTACAAACTATCTCTTCTTTCTATATAAAAAGTATATAAGACAGAATTCAAATTTAAAATTACAATTGTTCTTGTCTAGATATTTTTCGCATTAAATCTTAAGTATTCTCATAATTATTGGTTCATCGAAAATCATAACTTATTTATATGTTCATTTATTTATTGAGCTTCTACAACAAAATACAAATATAATTTTAATCTATCAAATCTAAATGTGATTATTAATCCAACAAATACGAGCGTGACCAATAAAAACTAAGAGGGAGAAGAATTGATTAATTTAAGAAGGAACCAATGAATATGAGACACATCGTTCTCAAATTCCCAACACTTTAATAATGCTTGACAAGGACCCGTGAAAATAGACACATACATAGAGGGGATGAAACTTAAGAATTTCTTGCGTAAGGATCTATATAAATATTTAGAAGCCATGCTATTTGTGGACACACAAAAGAAGTGATGTGTTTGTAACAAACCTTAACCATTCAAAGCTTTCTTAAAATAGAATATCATCAGAGAATCAAAACTGTAGAACGATATATATCTAATCATAAATCTATCAGTATCACTATAATGCTACTGGCCTATTGGGCGCAAGTGGGAAACATATAGCAAGGAAAATTAGAGCCTCTTGTCCTTCACCTTCAACTCCATCCGGAGTTGTTCTATCATGTAATATGTGGTAAATTGGCATATGTGTTTGACAAAAGCTTGTACACAAAAAAAATATATGAAGCGAAACAGACATATTTAAAGGTGCAGACTTAAAACGTTACTTTGTCTTACATAAAAGTGAGGGCGGAACAGAGCTGATCTGCGGATATTGAACCTTTTAGGTCTAAAAATTATGAGAATTCTTAATGCACTCTATCTATTACTTACAGACATACGAAAATACTAAAATGTATTTTCAGAGACATCCAATACATATACTTCATTCGTTTTTGAATCACCCAAATACACATATTTTATTCGTTTTTTAGTCACATTTCAATTTTATGAATAACTTTATTCCGAAAAAGTATTTCTGCAAAATTTTCAGAAATACATTTCTAGAATCTGCTGAACAAAAAAAAACAGAAACTTATATCTAAGTCTCCTCAATTTCGTCCCAAAAGTCACAAAACCAAAGCCTCTGTGATCAAATTTCTTGATATCCTAGATAATAATAGACATATGGGTTAGTTAACATTTAACACTTGTATATCTTTTATTTGACATCCTGCAAAAACTTATGTCTAAGTCTCCTCAGTTTCACTGCAAAAGTCGACAATAGATATTTGTACAATATTTGTTGAGTTTTCCTTTGAGTGGTAAGTACCACTTCAGTTTAAATGACGATAAAATTCATTTTAGTTGAATAAGGTGTTATAATTTACATCATGCTTCATAGTTTTTAACTAAATTAAAATTAATGAGCATGAGACTAGATTCTGTTATGACGTCTTTGTCCAATTTAGTATCCCTGTGTAAAAGGAATATGGAGAAAAATATGTACGATGATAAACATCTATTTTCTATTTTCTTTGTGAAACTCAAATTTTGTTGGACCTTTTTCATATTTTTTAAAATCCAGATATGTATGTTCGAAAACTTTTCAAAAATGCATTTCTTGAATAAATTTATTCATAAAATGAAGTGTGTGTTAGATACACTTGGAGATACATCTCTAAAATCTGAAAAGCATTTTAATATTTTCGAATGATATATAAGTAATATACATGGTGCTTTAAAAAATTCCCAAAATCATAAAATTGTATGTAAAATCTTGTATCCACAAAAGCCCTAAAAAAAGATAGGACAGGACAGACCCAAAGGTGGCGAGTCCAATCAATTCTATTAGGGGACACAAGAAAGAAAGAAAACTGACATTTAAAAAAGAATGATAGTTAATGGAAAGTGTTCTCCAACAACTGATATGCACCAATATCCAAAAAAGCATAGCCATAACCAAAAAGAAATGGGGTCATAAATAGTTATAGAGCATTTTAGTGACTCTCCATTGAGCAAATTTAAGATTAAAAGGTAGTACTAATATTTTTTGATCTATTTTCCTTCTAGTGCTACATCCTATGATAATCTTTTAATCTACTAGACAAATGACCAATTGATAAACATAAAACATATGCAATGAGCTGATTCTTCTTCGTTTAATACTTTCCATGCTACTGCTCTCTCATATGTTATTGGCCTCCCCATGCTAGATAAACAAATACCACCTTGAATACACATGAAACCCTGCACCAAATATAATGAACGCGGTTAATAAGTGAATTCTGAGGCGAATACTCGTTCGAATTATTCAATTTACATTATATACCTGCTGCATTATCTGGGGGAATTCAGTGCATAGAGTTTTCTTTCCATTGTCATCAAAGATCTTTTCCAGTGTGATGTCTTGAAGTGCAACCAAGGTGGTCTCAAGCATGTCAAGTCCAGCTTGGTTCGCAAACGTGAAAACAGGTAGTGCCTGTCAAAATCGCATATAAAGTTAATTTGATTCTTATAAACATTATATTATCACTTGATCAAGTGGTGATGACTTCCGGTAGTATGTATGAATATACTAAAAAAATTACCTTTAGAGAGCAGCATAGAACTGCGTCTGAATGATGCCAAAGGGATTTGAGTATGGGTTCACTACCTTCGGACTTTAGTAATTCTACGCCTAGATAGAATCTGCGAAAATAATGTTAACATGTCATCAACTACCATGTGATTTTGAAATCAGCATGAATTGCAGTTGTGTATGGTGAAAAGGGTTTAACAGATATACACATACCTATAGCTGTTACAGATCCATCGAGTAAGTGTTTGTGCCTCAGGAGTTCCGGGTGGTGAGTGGAAAGTATTTTGAGAACCAAAGCGTGAAGGAGAAAGTGCTAATGAAACCCTCTGAACAGATGCGACAATGCTGCGTACATACTGTCGCGCCATGGCTGCTATATTATCTTGAAGGTGGACATCAAATGCAAACTGGAATGCTATTGTCATCACAGATTTTGTGCTCCCTGAATGACCTGAATTGTCACCACCTGCTTTGTTTCCTGTGGTTCCAACCTCAAGTGCAGAAGCAAGATCAAGTGTACGGTTCGGACTAGCAGCATCCTGCAGCATACATAAAACAAAGAAAAATAAATAAAACTCAATGACCCAACAAGAAGGGGAGTGGGGAGCAGTTCAGTTCAGAATCAAATCATTTGTCACACTAAAGAACACTTGCCGTGGCAGAATCAAGAGGTATGATGCGAAAACCAGAAGGCAAAATGGGTGCATCATCAGAGAAAGATGCATCTATTGGAGCAAAAATAAGCTCTGCACTTGTGCCAACTGCATGCTCATCCACTCCGCTGCAAAGCTGAGAAAGTCGAGTCAGAAGAACAGTTAGTTATGAACACGAGCATCAAAAGAACCTTCTAAAATAAGTGTTATATAATATAGCTATCAACTCAATATATATCCAGATGCGCAGTACTACTTACTTGCAAAAGGAAAATATCACCGGGCATTGTCATATCGTCCCTATAGTAGCCCATGTTTTCAAGCTTAATAACCTCCATGAACTGTATGACAGAAAACCACAAACGTGTTAATCTACGAACGAAAGGCAAAAAATGTGTTTGAGACCAAAAATGGTAACTACTGAATAGTAGTTAGCATGTAAAAGATTGTGAAATTAAGGACAAATAACTTGCCTCTTCATGCTCAATTGTGTGAGCTAGTGGAAGAATAACCTGACCACCAAAACTTCCTGGTCTGGTCCCTGGCAAGCTACAAGGACCAGCTTTAATGGCAGCAGCTGAGTAAGCATCAATACTTGTATCTGCCCATTCTGATCTGTGCTCCCGCAAGAACCTAAGAAGAATAGCCGGAGGGACATTCTACAAGGACAGAAAAAAAGCAAGAAATGAGACAACTAATAAACATGTGCAGTCAATGTTTAGATTTATGTTTGCATTGTTTTTTTCGCATTTCAATGTTGTTTTAGACGTGAAAATAATGAAACTAAAAATAGTAGCTCGTGGTCGGCCGCAGTTCCGAACACACCAGGAAATTTAATACTGCTATATATGTAGTACTCAATGCTCAATAGAAGGGAAAATGAACTTCAAACTGGTATTGAGCATTAGTCTAGATTCATTTCATGCAAGAGTATTAAGAGTAATACCTGTAACAACATGGAAGCTTTGGCACATAGTACAGAACTGGTGACAGATGGAAATCCACTGTTATTATAACCAAGATTCATTCCCATCATCTTGCTAGGTGATGAATTCACAAGCAGGGTGACATCATCAATGCCATCACTCTCTAACATGGACCATCCATCATCTGTAAATCCGTTCACAGCTTCATTGAATCCCCTGTGAAAAAGGAAGTTAGAAAGATAAACTATAGAATATGTGAAGAAACAATGTCATTATGAAGGACAATAATGGCACAAACTTGCTCAATCTCTGACTAAGCGAGCGTAGAGCTGCAGGCCTTCTTCCCCATCCCGTCACACTTGGCTGAGAAACTTCTTGAGAAATCTGCCTCAAATGACGTAAAGCCTGAATGACAATTGCAGGATTACAAAACAAGTTAAATCATCGAGCTTTGTGTGTTTAATTCTAAATCTTTAAGCATCAAAATTTGTAAGTGTGTAAATATAGTGAAAGTCATTAAGAAACAATAGCCTTACTGCCATAGTTGTTCTCTGGGCAAGTAGCATAGATGACTCGTAAAGTGGGCGCAAAACTTCAGGTACACTCCAGGGCTGATATTTCAAAGAAGCACAAGTTAATTGGAAGTTACACAAACTTGACTAATTTTATTGAATAATAAGTAAAAATAAAAAGAATATTTAGAAACCTCTAAAAGCATATGATCAACAATATGAATAATGGACCCCCCTCCTTCACAAGGCCTAATCAGATACCCACTTGGCAGCACATCAGCTCTAACAAAATGAGGCACTGGAGGCATGCTAGGACCATTTTGAATGTTGTTAAGTGATCTTTCACACACCTGAATATCGATAATATTGTTAAAATCATAAATTAATCAGAGTTAGAATTGATGTAAAAGGATTTGGGGTTGGTGAAAACATGCCATATAGGTACATGTATGAAGATACTTACAACTAGACTACCATCCTCCAAAAGTGATGTGTAGCGCAGCAACCAAAAGTCACGCCCTGGTGCTAAAGTTGTTGGCGCATACAACTATATAACAAACATGGCATATTGAAATTCATGTTAATTAGCGAGATTGAAAAATGTACTAAATCATTATTGGGCTAACCATTGTTATAGATTATAATACCTGCATATAGAGCAATTCGATGGTTCCTCCATTTCCTGTGGACATAACATTGAGAACGTCCACGGTTCGGCAATCACGATACCACGCGAGCCTATCTTTGAGGATCTCAGCAACCTGTACAGTACAGCATAAATTTCTTGTTCACTAAATAAATATTTATGGCGTTCTTAAAAATAGTAAATAAATGTAATAAAAAGGAAGCAGTTAGTTAATTACCCTGGCAGGTTCAAGACCCACAAGGCCGCATGCACGTGCGGCCACTCCAGGGGAACCATGAGAAATTGCAACGATTCCAATGGAATCCGGACCAGGCTACAAAACATTCATCAGAACAACAAGAGATCAACATTTTTATCACATCACATGATTAAATTAGTTATGCTGTTAAAAAGTCTAAAGAAAAATGAGGTTTTGCTAAAAAAAGAAAATACTAGAACATGAAAAATTACATTACATGGTGAAAAAGGGTAAAAGAACAGTAAATGTAATTGAAATGCTGTGGTTAAGAAGCTGGTTTGAATTATGTACAATTTTATACATTATCTAATGCAAATAAAGGGAATGAATTAAGACACTAAAGTGAAAAAAGAGAGAGAAAAGTTAAAAGACAGTGAGGGTAAGTAACCAACCTTCATACCGGGCATTTGGACCCACTCAACAGCAGTTCCAGTAGCCTTTGATAGAAACTCTGCTAAAGTCTCCTCTGCTATGGACAAAAGTCTGCAGATCGAAAACAACAACACAACCACCGTCAGTACTAATATTCCATATTCCATTTCACTAGTATCCAAAGCCATATATAAAATTTAAAAAAAAAAACAATATTATCCACATGATATATAGTATAGTATAGTACAAACAAAATACAAAGTTTTGTTTTTTACTTACCCAGCAGGACTAGCATCCCTTGGTGGATGCTGCTGACCGCTTGTAACCACTGACTCACAACTTGTATCTGTCGTGGCAATAGCTCCCTGTTCAAAACATTCAATTGAACCTCAACTCACATATCATATGAAATGAAACAGTATATATTTAAAATAACAATTTTCTTTTTCTCATAGATCCATCCTCCATAACAAAGATCACTGTTTTTTTTAAAAACAGTTGCAACGCGAAAATGGCAGCAACAAAAGTCACAAAACGGTATCAAAAGGTGCGGATATTGATACCGCTATCCAGCGTTTTTATGATGACAAAGAAATTGTGATTAATTCACACCGTGACGAACGCAATCAGTGTTACAACACACGTACATACCGAAATCGTAAAAGCCTTTACGCATGGGTTACGACAAAACAGTATCGAAAGGTCCTGATACCAATTTTGTTTTCTATTTGTATGATAAATAACAAATTCGCAATTACTATTACAACACATGTAACTACCGAAATCGCGAAAACATTTTACGCGACCGCAATGCATACATAAAAGCTTGACAATGATTTTAGGCCACTTGAACATACTCAGCTGACATAATTTAACGAAACATAGTAAAATATGTTTGATGGAACAGGATAAGATAATTAAGAAAATTACATTTGGTGTATGATGTCGGAAAATACTATTCTCATACACAAGATGTGAAACTTGTTTCTGCAACCGATCATTTTCCTCCATAAGCAACTTATTCATCGCTGTCAACTTTCTATTCACCGCTTGCAACCGTCCAGCTTCTTTCCTCTGCTTCTCTCTACACCTACAAAATCAAAAACCTCAAACTTTCATTAACACAATTCATCAAACAGTATGTACTAAAAACTGATACAATATAAAAAAAAATATTAAACAAATAAACACCTTCGATTCTGGAACCAAACTTTGATCTGTTTAGGCTCAATGTGAGAGAGAATAGGACACTCTCTGATAAGCTGTTGACGACGGAGAGAAGTAGGTTTGGGACATTCATGGTAGAGTCGTTCAAGCGCTTCGACTTGCTCCGGCGTGTAGCGTACGTATTTACCGTTGTCCATTGCTATTTTGCTTCCATCTTTGCAAGATGAACTCACCGCCATCATCCTACCTTTGAAACTGAATTCTGTTTGGTAGTGATGTTGTTGAGAGAGATTTAACCAAACATGTAAAAGATGAGAAAAGAAAAAAGAGAACTACAAAGAGAATAATGATAATGGTGTAAACTTAAAAGAGATGATGTTCAGAGATTGTCTGTGCCAGTTGTTGTTGGTTGTTATGGATCATTATAGAGTTTTCAGAGAAATGAATGATGATGGAAAATAAATGGAGTTTTTGTGTTTCTATGTTTGCGTGTATACTGTATAAAACAAGAGAGAAAGTGGTGCGTGCTAGATTGGGATTGGGAAAAAACCCTAATATACCAACATCTTTCTTTTGTTTATTTTCACATCATTCTCAATTCTTCTTTTACTATACTACATGTTGCTTTTCTTGCACTACTTTCTTTTGCCACTTTCCAACACTTCTAAAACTCTTTCTCTATGGGAAAAAGATAATTTCTGACCCACATTCACATTAATTCACGACGCGTGCCATTTAAAAATTCATAGTGGACAAATTCAACAACAAGTTTTAATTGTTATTGGTGTAGTGTTAATTAATTATAATTTATTTTAAATAATAAAAACGGTGAATAACGTAACTACTAAAAATTAAGAAATTGTTTGTCTAATTTTGCTGTATGGTACTGGCACTGTGAAAAATGTGCATGGTTTGTTTTGCTTTTTTGATATCAAATCTAATTTATGTACTACTTTTTCTGCCCATGCTGCATTGTAATTAATTTATGCCGAATTTGTGCACTCTCTGTAACTAGCTCTGTTTTATTTTTTTGTGTTGGTGAGGATATTGTTACAAGCATTGATGTATGTATGTATGTACTAGTAACTGGCAACATTGTGTATGTGTAATTTTTTTCTTTTTGTTTCTTTACGGTGAATTTAACAACACAAGAGTATATATTAGTACATGTGTCGGAAAATATACCTTAAACTGATGATGACGCGACAGTCATGATCACGTGAACAATACAGACAAGACGAGACCGTATATTTTTTCTTGTCTTCTCTGATTTCATGCGCATGCTAGTGGAGAAAACAACAAGTTAGGAAATTTTCATCAAGTTACACTTAAATCCTTGCAGTTAGGACTTTTTTTTTATTGTTTAGTTTATCTTCACTTTCGCTCTTGAAATAGATAAATTTGGTTTTAAAGTTGTAGAGTATTTTTTTTTTTAAGTATGGTGTTTGTGAATTTGTGTTCATCACCTTCCTTATTTGTTTCAAGATTTGAGGTTTTTAATATGTAACACATATTTAAATATGTTTTGTTGTATAAGTAGAAAAATTTACTTTTACTTTTTCTTTATATTTAATATTTTTTTCATCAACATAATTAATATATATATATATATATATATATATATATATATATATATATATATATATATATATATATATATATATATATATATATATATGAGTGAGGATCCACTTACTCCAAGAATAAGTTTTTATAATTTACTCCACAATCATAACCTTTAAATTAGATTTAATCGAGTGGTTATAAGTAAAAATGCTAATTTAACCACTGACAAAATCAATCATCTTAAACACTATATTCATTGTCCTATGTGACACAACATTGTTATGTATGAGTCTTTGCACACTCTATAAAAAATTCAGTGTTTCAGATGTTAGAAAATCAAAGGTGTTAAAGACAAATGGTATGAAATCATGTTGATTATCGAAATACATTTTATCATGTTTGACCATTTTACTTGAAGTGGTTTTGAAAGTTGTTTATCCAACAGTAAAACCTGCAGTGCACATTCTCACCAATAGGAAAACTCCGATCAAGTAGACACATGCATGTTTTTTTTCTACCAACCTATATACCAGAACATTGATTAACCTAAAAATCGATTTTTTTATTCTATAAATCAGTTAAGAAATTAACAGACAACTTTTTTTCACATATATCCTTACACACTTAATATATTAAATAGGATATTTCTGTAATTTATTATATATTATTTTAGAACTGTTGTGATCACAAACGATACCTTTCAACAAATCAAGATTGAGAAACAAAGTTTTTGGGTGAACAATAAAATCAGTTATAATAAAGAGAGAAAGAAGAAAGGATAAAGAAGAAAGAAGAAGAAGGATTAGGGAAAATTGTTTACTATTCACTTTCTCATAAGGGTTTACAAATGAATATCACAATTGACCTCACTTAACAATCTGAGTGACTTAGCCTATTTATAGACTAACTAACTAACTTACAATACAAGATAACTAAACAATTGGATCCTTAACACAAGACCCAATTTGACAGAATAAGTCAACAATATATTTTGACATTACATACAAGAACTAGCTTCGACTACAATATGTAACCCTTCGTCATCAGCATGTGAACCAACTTCGACTTCATGCTTGTCTCCTATCGAAACACATGAAAGTTATTCCTCGACAGAGCTAAAGTTTGACCTAAAATATCACAAATCTCCACCTTGGATCTAACTCTACAACAATAGGGAATAACTAGCTTTCATCGTGCAGCTTTATCAATTGCATACAATGGAAAACTTGTAACTTGGCAACGTCTTGGTAATCATATCAGCAGTATTGTCATCAGTTGATACCTTTAGCACCTGGACTTCACCATGCTCGATTATCTCTCTGACGAAATGCAGCCTCTCATTGATGTGCTTTGTTCGCTCATGATAGGATGAGTTCTTCGACAGGTGTATTGTAGTTTGATTATCACATTTAACAGTGATACTTCGACCTTGAAGTTTCAACTCTTTTGCAAAACCTTCAAGCCACAATGCTTCTTTCACAGTTTCAGTGAGGGTAGTATATTCTACTTCAGTGGTTAATAAGGCAACAACCTTCTAAAGTGTTGCTTTCCAACTGATTTTTGTGCCAAACATAGTGAACACATATCTAGAAATAGACTTTCTGGAATCCATACAACCTGCATAATCAGAGTCGACAAATCCTTCGATTTCGACTATGCTACCATCGCCAGAGGCTCAACCATAAATCAAGACTTTTTTCAGAGACTCATTTATGTAATTGAGAATCCACTTTACAGCTTGCCAGTGTGCCTTTCCAGGATTGACCATATACCTGCTTACAAGGCCCACACCATATGTTATGTCTGGCCTCGTATAGACCATAACATACATCAAAGAACCTACTACACTAGCATATGGAATGTTAATCATATAGATTCTTTCAGCTTTAGTACCCGGACTTTGAGTAGTACTAAGCTTAAACTGAGGATTTGTTGAAGTCACAACAGGCTTTGAATTCGACATACCAAACTTGTCGAGAAGCTTCTGTAGGTATGTCTCTTGAGATAAGCACAACTTCGACTGCTTTCTATCTATTCTGATGTCAATCCCAAGAATTATGGTGGCAGCTCCCAGATCCTTCATTTTGAACTCCTTGATGAGTTCAGCCTTCACCTCCATTACATCCTCGACATTGTTGTTACCTATGAGGATATCATTCACACAAAGCAACAAAATAACAAGTGAATTTCCAGGTCAAAATCTGAAGTAAACACAATGATCAAACTGACTCCTAGTGAAACCAATGTGTGCCATGAACTTATCAAGTTTCCTGTTCCACTCTCGAGGAGATTGTTTCAGGCCATACAACGACCTATTCATCTTGCACATATAATCTTCCTTATCCTTTTCTGCATACCTTTCAGGTTGATGCATTAGGATTATTTCGTCTAAGTCACCATACATAAATGTTGTCTTTACATCCATTTGCTCAAATTCCAGGTCGAACTTTGCCACTATGGCTAACAACATTCGAATGCATATATGCTTTACAACAGGTGAGAACACACCATTGAATTTGACGCCTTGTTTCTGAGTGAACCCCCTAGCAACCAGCCTTGCCTTAAATTGCTTCGACATCACTCATTTGATTCCTTTTTTGACCTTGATAATCCATTTACAACTGACTAACCTTGCTCCTGCAGGTTTCTCAATCATCTCCCAAGTGTTATTATCATGAAGAGATTTCATCTCGTCATCCATGGCTTTTCGCCATTCATTCTGATTTTGACGCCTCATAGCTTCCTTGTAATCTCTAGGTTCTTCCTCAAGTACCTCACTTGCAGAGATTAAGGCAAAGGCTATAAGATCTGCATAACCAAGTCTCTGAGGTGTCTTGATGACTCTTCTCGACCTATCTCTTGCCAGTAGGTAGTCATCAGCAGTTTCCTCAGTCTCTTCAGCATCTTGCTCTTCTTCTTCGACTTCATCTGGGTTATACACTTCAGCATCACTATGCTCCACCTCAATAGGAATCTCTACCTGTTCCAACTCTTCTTTAGAGATTTCTAGTCAATAGCCTTATTGACCCATCATGGAGCTTGAACCTAATAGATCCAATACCTGCAATCTTGCAAGCTTTATTGTTTCCCAACAACATTGATCCACCATCTTGATTACATAATTCTTCAAACACGTTCTTGTTTGGAGTCATATGCCAAGTACATCCAGAATCCAGAATCCACTCTTTGCAAGAGTTGTTGCTCTACACCACAAGGACATTAGATGATTCATAATCATCTTGCACAATAGTTGCATTCCCATTGTCTTTACCTCCATGATTATTCAGGCGCTCAGAGCACACCTTTCTTGTGTGGCCCTCCTTCTTACAGTGATAACACTTAATCCCAAAAATATCACCATCATAAGACTTCTACTGAGTTTTTCCTTTCTTCTTCTCAAACCTACCATCTTTCTTCGACGATTTCTCTTTTACGAACAACCCTTCGCCAACTGATGGTAATGGTTTCTTATCCTTTCTTTCATTTAAATCCTTCGAATACAAGGTTGCTTGAACTTCTTCAAAGGTCAGGGACTGTCTTCCATACAAGAGGGATTCTTTGAAGTGAGCATGGAATTTTGGTAAAGAACACAACAATAACAACGCTTAATCTTTATCATTGATGGTAACATCTATATTTTCAAGATCAAGAATCAGCTTGCTGAACGTATCTAGTTGCTCCGTCAATGCTTTATCTTCAGTCATCTTGAATGAATATAAAGCCTGCTTCAAGTACAAACGATTCACCAAGGATTTTGTCATATACAATCCTTTGAGTTTCAACCAAACACCAGTCGTCGTCTTCTCCTTCGAAACCTGCCTGAGAACCGTATCACCAAGACTTAGAACAATTTTTTTATGGGCTTTCTCGATCATTATTGTCTTTTCCTTCTCTGTCAGTGCAGCTTCCATGGCATCTCCTCCTGTCATACCTCAAATTTTACCCTTAGATTCTTTAATCTTTTGCATATCATCTAGGTCAATCATATTGCATATCTAACCAATTTATCAGATTTTTGTTTGCTTCATTTCTTGTGAATTAGGGTTTACTTCAAGAGGCTGTTAGGATTGGTAAATTATGGTTTTGGATAGGTCATCCACCAATTAAGCTCTTAAGAGTGGGATCGGAGGTTTGCTATTAAGTTGGATTTCCATTATTCAGAGGTTGTTTCTTTCGGTTATCTGTACTCAAGTTTGAGGCAGAGGTGTTGGGTTTTCAATCGTCATGAGCAGTTCCTATCAGAGGTTTATCAAGGCACGACTTCAGTTTCTCTGAATTGCTTAAAGGTGTTGTTGTTTAAGGTTTTATCAGGGGATTGGTTGGAAAGATTATGGATTAGGATTTTGGAAGATTAGTGTTTCTCACCCTTGGTGTTTATGATTGGTAACTATCTTTCAGTTGAATCTCTTGAGGCTAGCAGGTTTAATGTGTGTGCAAGTATTGATTAGTTGGTTAGGATTTTCACTTTTGATCTGAGGACTCGTCAGGTTGTTTTCCAATCAAGATCATTTCAAGATGAATTCGAGCTTGTGATGTTGTTCAGGATCTGTGGCGGTCAAGTGCAATTGTCGAGATTTTGAATGTGGAGACGCATTACCATTACCTACATCCGTTCCCAAACCACTTTTTTAATCCATTTAATTCATATTCTAATCCAATTCGATTTGATTATCCATACTCCATGTTCATTCCCATAACCATTTTATCCATTCATATTTTCAATATCCATTCATTAATCAAATCCTTTTTTTTTCTATTCCATTTCCATCACCATTATTCAATTTATTTTTCAAACCATATCAAATCCATATTTAAGTATCCATTATATATTTTTATATCCATTTATCCATTTTATTTTATTTCTATCCATCTTCTTTCTAATTATTTCCATAAACTTATTCATAATCCATAAAAATATATACAAAATCAACCCAATATCCTCATTCACAAACCTCTTTCTCCTACCATTAGCCTTCAATCAAACCTCCTTCTTCTCTGACCCAAAAAATACCCTTCATACTCTTCTGCCCCAAATCAATCCTATTTCCCTCCTTAACCAAAACAACACCCAAGTCATATACCCAAAACCAAAATTAGAAGAAAAAGAGGATCAAATTGAAAATGAAACCACATAAAGAATGCAATTCATACTTGAATCCGAAGCAGAGAGATAGAGAGAACCGAAACGAAAAACAAACCCATCAACTTGAATAGAAATTGAACCTGAGGCCACAAGAGATTGAGAGGTGAGAGAGAATCGCGAGAAGGTTGGAGATATTATGCATTTTTATTCGTTCTCTCGATTTACCGTTGGTTTATGATGCTGTTATTGTTTTGGTTTTCAGTTGAAAAAGTGTGATACCTGATGAGATTTAGCCACAAATACCGTGTTTTGATGTGTTCCTCTTGAACCTTTCCTTTCGTTTCCATGGTCTTACACACCACCCTTCTTGCGTTTTGGGTATGATGGGCTTTAAAGCCCAAAGAATCTTTTCCACACCCTTGCTCTTTTTTCACAATCTGCCCGTTTTTTTAGTGGATGAATGAGCTTTAGGCCCATCTGATATTCTACCACCACCTCCCTTTTTCTTTTATTTTGAATTTGTTTAGATTTGGTTATTTTTTTGGTTTTAATTTTGATATTGTTAATTTGTTTGTTAATAACCATTGTTAACATATTTTTTAGTGATTTTAATTTAGGAATATATTTTGCTTGTTTAATTTGATTTAACATTTAGTTAAGGGTAATTATTTGGATTATTAGTTAATTTGTTTAAAACTAAAAAACCCCAAAAATGTTTTCTTAATTAGTTTTTCTTGAATTAACTCCCCATTTTTCATTTGTGTTTAGATTTAAGTTTTTAGTTTTTAGTCCTTGACTTATAAACTTTTTTTTTGACTTCTAAACCTTTTGACTTATGTCATGATTCTTTTGTTGGGAGATTTGGCTATTTCAGTTAGATCTTATGATTTTGATTCTTATCTTGATTTTGTCGTTGCTCATTGTCTTATGTTTGTTCTCATCTATCTGATTTGTGCACCTTCTATTGTGTCGTAACTTTTCTCTGTTCATTTGATTATATCTTGTGTTTGTTTACTTCCATGTTTTAGGCTTATCTATCTTGTTAATTCATATTGAATTTTGAACTATGCCTCGATTGTTTTCCTGTTGCTTCACATGTTCCATTAGGATCTCCTAACTCGACTTAATTTTTAATTAAGATCAAAGTAGGATAGATTTTAGGTTCTCAATCTTGCATGACAACATTAGGTTAGCATTTTCCCTTTAATCTCATTCCAAAGAAAAGGATCCTCTCCTGTTGAATGTCATGTCATATTTAGGAAACTTTAGGTCCTTCCCTTTCGTCCTAGCCTTAGGATTAGAGTCGTCGTACTCTATGTGAGTGTCATGGTTATGAACACTTACTTGTTTCCCCGTTTATCCTAGCCTTATGATTAGAGTCGACACACTCTATGTAAGTGTCTTATCACAGACACCTACCTTTCCTCTTCGAACCGTGACCATAATTAAGAGTTCCTCACCCGTAGTTAGGCGAACTATGGACACTTTGATTCCTCATTCCCTATGAGGGTACGTAGGCACAAGGATCCCTATCCTTGGCGAGCTCACTAACAACTAACCCCCTAGTTAGGTGAACTACGAACACTCTGATTTCATCCTAGTTAGGATACGTAGGCACGAGATGTGATGTCTTACCGAACATACTCTGTATATACCATAGGTCTTTACCTCAACACCTTTTCCTTAGCAAGCAAACTTTAGCATAACAAAAATACAAACAAGAGGTTCTTGTAGAGTACTACAGATACTTAGGATGCTATCATCTTCCCTAGGTATAACCAACCCCCGTATATTAGATCTCTTAGCTTTGTTGTTACATAGCGCACTTAGGGCTTCTTTCAATCTTTACCCTTTCCTTTGGATAAATCAAAGTTTCGTAGTGAACTTTATGATTTGTGATTCAAGTTAATTAATATTTTGATATCCGATTCTCATCGCAAAACCTCCCTTTAACGCTTCTAGCAAAGTTTGTTGAACAAGAAGGGCTCGCATCTTCAAACGCCATAAATCGAAATCATTAACTCCGGTGAATTTCTTAACTTCAAACTTTGTTGACGACATATTTTCCATACTCACCGCACCAGTTTGTTGTGATCACAAACGATACCTTTCAACAAATCAAGATTGAAAAAAGAAATTCTTGTGTGAACAACGAAATCAGTTATAACAAAGAGAGAAAGAAGAAAGGACAAATAAGAAATAAGAAGAAGAATTATGACAAATTGTTTATTATTCATTTTCTCATAAGGGTTTACAAATTATTACAAATGAATATCACAATTGACTTCACTCAACAACCTGAGTGATCTAGCCTATTTATAGACTAACTAGCTAACGTATAATACAAGATAACTAAACAATTGAATCCTTAACACAAGATCCAATTCGACATAATAAATCAATAATATATTTCGACATTATATACTAGAACTAGCTTCGACTACAATATGTAACCCTTCGTCATCAACATGTAAACAAGTCTCGATTTCATGCGTGTCTCTTATCGAAACACATGAAAGCTATTCTTTAAAAGAATTAGAATTCGACCCAAAATTTCAAAAAACAAAAAAGATATATTTAGTGCACTTTGAAATTACGATGAATTTAACAAATTATTGAAAACTCAAATATATAATAAGAATTCAAAACTCAATTGATTGATTAAGGGCAATTACTTGTTTATAAACAAGATGATTATTTTGGAATGTATATCTCTATTAAAGCTCTAACTTAGGTCTCTATATTGGAATTAAAATTAATATAATTAGTTGCCTTCGAAAAACTAGTGAAAGAGATAAAATTTGAGAGAGAATGATTATGATAAATGTTTATTAAATTAGTAACTACATTCATAAATTAGTAACCTTAGACACGGATCTCATTTAAGTGCTTTGGTTAATAAATCTGTCAACTGATCTTGAGTAGGATAATACTCCATTATTAGCTTCTTTCATTCATTTAATTTCTAAGGTAATAAAGTGGTATTTCAATGTGCATATTCTTTCCATGGTAAATAGAATTTCTAACTACATGGTTGGTTGACTTGTTGTCAATCTTCAACCTAATAAATTATTTCTTAGAACACCAACTTAATTCTTTCATGAGAAATTACAACTAACTTGTCTGTCAAACTACTAAATCATTCATAGCTTGATAATATTATAATACATTGTTTAAATTTGTAATTCTTGAAACATGAATAATAGTCATTTGTGCTCCTTTTATCTACTTTGTTACCACACCATCTAGCATTAAAGAAGTCTTCTAATTATAGCTTGTTTGACATCAAAGACTTAGGAAATAAAATCAAAGACTTAGGAAATAAAATCTCATAATTGTTAATGAGTGAGATATTTTTAGTGAGAAGAAAAAGAGAGAATAAGAAAATAAAAATTGATATTATTGAATTAATGATAATAACTAAATTACAAAGTGTCTATTTATATACATCTAAGTGACTTGATTATTAAGCAACAAATATAACAAACTAAGTAACAAATCTTAAACCCTAATTAGCTTTGGACTTGGGCCACACAAATCATTGGATTATATCTAATATCTCAACATACCCCCCTATATAATCCAAGTTGCCGAAACACAATAATCATTGTCGATCTGAACTATTCCTAATTTCTTTCTCAAAGTTAGGAACCTATCGATCTTCAATCCTTTGATGAAAATGTCGGACAATTGTGTTTCACTTAAGCAATATCTTACTTCTCATTCACAACTAGCATTATAGACAAAAGACTCCCTCGTTAAATATTATGTTCGTATGGGCGGAGAAAAATCGATGTCGTTTATGATGAGCTTATAATCAATATATTTTTAACAATAAAATATTTTGCGCCATAAGAGGTAATCAACCAACCCCTAACTCACCACCATTTTTAAGGAACGAACACAAAGGAAATTCTTGTAATTTATTCATTGATTTTACTTTGAGTATTCACAATTTCCCTTCATACCTCCTATTTTAGAATAAGGCAATTACAAACTTATGGATTATTATTCAAGATTCTGTTTGCAATGCCACGTGGAAATTCTTTAACACTAGTTAGATTCTTCCTAATTTTAATGTTAATATCATTGTCCTAATCCTAAAGACAAGTGATGCTGACTCCATGGATCATTACAAGCCCTAAAATTATTGCAAATAGACTTTCCAAAATCATGCCTTTCTTAGTGTTGAAGAAACATAAGGGTTTCATTCAAGGTATGAATATAAAGGATTGTTTATTCCTTGCATCTGAGGTAGCTAATCTCCTGAACAAGAAGATCCATGGTGGTAATGTTGGCCCCAAGATCCACATCACAAAGGCCTTTGACACTATCAAATGGATTTTTTTTATCAAGGTTCTTAAGAGATATGGATTCAACAATACTTTTGTCTTTGGATTTCAACTATTCTAGGCTTAGCCAAAATGTCAATTGCAATTAATGGCTCCACCCATGGTTACTTCTTCTGCAAAATAGGGGTGAAACAGGATGACCATCTCCCCCTATTCTTTTGCCTTGCTAAATATGTCTTTAGTAGGCATATCTCCAATTTGGTGCACATGGGCAAGCTCATCCCTATGAAGGTAATCATGAATCACTATATTCCCACACATTCTTTGTATACATGTGACATTCTTGTCTTCTGCAAAGGAAAATCCTCCAACATTAGTTCTCTACAACAACTATTCAACAAATACTCAATTGTTTCTTATTAGACCATAAACAATGTCAAACCCATTATCTTCTTAGGCTTAATGTCTCATATAAGGGCTAACCATTTCCTCCATCTCACAGACTTCAACAGAGGTACTTTTTCTTTCAATTATTTAGGAATCCTAATTTTCAAAGGCAAAGTTAGAGAATTCCACCTTCAAGCCTTAGTAGACAAAATGATTGCTAAACTTTTTGCTTGGAAGGATTCCAATCTCTCTTACCATAATATATTTTTGGCTCGCTTCTTTACTTTGAAGTATTGAGCAAGCTTCCAAGAACTTAATCTAGAGTGGGAATGTCTGCTACCAGAAATTGGTAATAGAGGCTTGAAAGAAGATTTGTCAGCCTAGAGATCATGGTGGATTTGGCATAAGGTCTCTCATAACTCTAAACAATGCCTCTAACTTTAAACTTTTTTGGGATATGATGACAAGTGATGAGCATTGGGATAAATTGGTGAGAGCTAACCATAACACAATCAAGTATCATATCTTCTCATATATATGGTTTATTATCAACCACGAGTATCATTTTCTTTTGTCCAATAGGTCTTGGCTGCTTGGAATGGTTACCAAATTATATTTTAGAAATATGTTTGGTGTGAGAATCCTTTATTAGAGAAAACTCGTATGATGACCCTTGTTGATAATGGAATAGGGAATTCTCACATATTCCACGTCCTTCAAATTCACCAAGTTGTCTGAGAACAAAATATCATTCTGAGATTTCCAAATCAACTAGATAACCACATGTCAAATAAAAAGATATCCCCCTCTGTTTACCATAAAAATTGGTAAACAACCGCTGCTCTTCAAAAAATTTGGTTTATTTGCAGGATCAACCAGTAAATCCTGAAGACATAGCTATTGTGTTAATGTATTTTTGGAAAATTGATGAACACTTCGACAACATTCATTTGTTTAAAAGATTGTTTAGATTGTGGTTGAAAAGATTAAACTTTGTAAAAGTTGATAAAGGAAATGCAATGAAGAAAAGAATTTCAAAGTAAAAAGTGCAGTAAAAAAAATTGGTAAAATGAAAGTAAATTTATATTGAATAAAATATGGTGTTTCAAACGTACATTTCTCAATAGTAACTATTTTCTCTCTTTGACTTGGATACTTTAAGTAAAATTTGAGTATAATACAACAATTGAACACACATAAATCCTAATACTAAGACTCTATTTATACTAAGCCGAAATAATTGTCTTCAACGGGCATTTCTCCCAAAAACTCACACGTCTCGCCCTGCATGCTTTCATTTTGCCAGAGTTTGCCACACGTCTCTTTTGAGAAACGGGTAAGGACAAAAGATAGTTATTTATCCGTATCTTGAAATTCAAATCTCTATTGAAGGAAGGCTTCAGAACATCCCTTCATCAAAGTGACTTTCTACACTTAGAAAATATTTCTAAGTATTTGTCCAAACATATTTACTTTATGAGAATCACTTTAACAAAGCTTCATACCAGCTTATGTCGAAGTTAGCCAGATTAAGAAAATTTTAATTTTCACTTAGTTTCTCAAATGAAAACACGGCGTTGAAATTTCCAGCCAACAAATAGCCCCCAAAAAATGTCATTTTCGACTAAATGGAGAAAAGTGCATTTTTTGAAGTTTTACATTCGACTCCATAAACCTTTGAACTGCTACGACGTCATCACCATCATGACAACTTTCCCCAAAACGTCTCCTCAAACCCATGCGTGAATCTTTTCAATCATCACACATCTAGTCCCTAAGAGATCGTGGATCAGGTTTTAACTGTTACTGTCTCATCACACGACCCTTATATGACATGCGTCCCACGATATTTATCACAATTAATGTTGTACATTAACTGTTCCACTTCATTCACCTATAAAATAGTGAAAACCACCATTTTCACACTTTTCACCCTCTGAACCTTCTTAAGCGCATTTTTCTCAAATCTTCATCTTTTCAAATCTTCTTTCTGCAAACTCAACTCAACAATGGATTCTTAAGCCAAAACATCCAAGGACACCAGCAAACATACTAAGGAATCTAAGAAATCTGGAGAGATCAATCTAGTTGACAAGATTTTGGTTCCTAATGCAGTAGGCAACCAACAATATATTTTTGAGCCACCTCGTAAAGAAGAAAAGCGCAGGATATACCAGTTTCAGGTATTCATTCCCATTCTTGTTTCTGGTAAGATAAACGCTATGTTAGGTCCTCTTCCAGACCTTACTACTGATCCCCTCAAAGTTAAGGAATTCTTTCCTAGCTACCATCGTTATAAACCCATAGCTAGTGGTCAAAGACCTAGGACTAGTGAAGAACTTAAGATTGATGAAAAAACAAAGGTTGATGGTTAAGGATATCCTTCGAACATAGCCTCTAGGGACCCCATTAATTTAGAGTATATGAATAATAATTTTAGAGTATTTAGGTCATGTCCTTTGTCTAAAGATCCATCTGATTATCTTGGTTGGCTAGAGAAAGTAGAGAAGGCAAAATCCCAAGTCTGGAAAGACATGGGTATCTTCGACATAATTCAGTTGTCGAAGGTGGGGCCAAGTTATTGCCCACCTATGTTGCTTGCTTTCTTTTACTTCTGTGATAGTACCTATAACAACTTCCATCTTCCTTGTAGGATGGTGACACCCACATTATTCGATGTAGCTGCCATCACAGGCCTTAAACCCATTGGAGTAGTTTATGATCCCAACCTTTTAGCTGACGACTTCATAGGTTTTGACACAAGCAGAGCAACTTTTACCACTTACATAGCCCATTACCATGATAAAGAAACCCAAGAAGTTTCTAATCAGGAGCACGTTACTTTCTTGGCACTCTGGCTTTCTCGTTGTGTTTTTGCTCAAGGTCCCTTCAAGTGGCGAAGAGATACCTAACTCTGGCTAATCAATTACATGTTGGGTATGGCATTTGTTTAAGCAAATTGATTTTAGTCAATCTTTATGAATCCCTTGGAGAAGGAGTTACAACATTGAAGACAATTACGACAGAAGGAAATATGCTCCTTTCTGGACCCTTTGGATGTTGCAACTATGGCTGACTGCCACATTCAAAACATCTCTCCTTGCTTGCAATCCTATAAACGAAGAGTCCGCTGAAGTGAAGAACATGAGGGTCGAAGGCACGAGGCTCGCTTTGTTAACTCCTAGTTACGAAGTACTGAACCTTCAGTACACCTTCACCAGCTATGTAATGATGTTTGCAAAATGTTATAACTTCTCCTCTAGCACGACCCCTTTTGCAGACAAGAAGGTAGGTCCTAAGTGGTTCACCAGGAGATTTCCCCCTCAGTCAAAGGAACAAGAAGCAAAATCTCTGGATATTTGGGAATCTTTTCTTACTCCAAGACTACTGGCCATAAGACTCAACCCCATTAAAATCCTAATAGTCATTTTAGATAAGTTCAATCAAAGGGGTATGTCCATTGCATATATATCACAACATGAACATCAAATAAATATGATTATATTCTCACTTTACTTGATTAAACGTTGGAATATTAATCTTGCAGATTAATACCGCACAACTACATCAGAACAATTTGTATTACCGCATCAAAAATCTGCACCAATTTACACCATCGCATAAAAATCCTAATAGTTCTTTTATATAAGTTCAAGGTAGAAAAATCAACATAAATTAATAGATTTATACACGATCTTACCCATAAAAGTTGATTGAATTAATAAATGTGTTTTTTTTTCTTTCTTTCTATCATCACCACATTTTTAAATGTAGGAATTATATCTCCTTATATCAAAAATAGATTATGTTTCATGTCACCAAAAATAAGTTTTTTGAATTTATATTCAAATTCAAGTTACACAAAAATTAAAAATTTAATTTTAAAAAAACCGAAGTCCATAAATTGTTTTTGTAAAGAAAAATTTAATATTTGAAGTAAAATATAATTGTCTGATACAACTTAAAATTAATTAATTTTTAAAGATAATTAATCATTTAATTCACATAAATTAATTTACTAATCACAAATATCATCTTTTATTTATAAAATAAATTTTAAATCATTTTGATTCTTCTACATTAATGTTTAAATATCCACACACCTTAAACAACATAAAAAATCTTTAAAAAAAGTTAAAAATAAAACTCTAAAATTAAATGAAATATTGCATGGCTTGATAATATTGAAGTGCATCAAAGCAAATCATCTTTCAGCTATGTTGAGAGCCACCTTTAAATTTCAACTTTCTTACTTTAATTTTTTTTTTCTTTGGTTTCAACCTTACTTTTAATTAATATAAATATGATGTGATATAATATAAAAGGGGTGATTCTTTTTTTTCAAAATTTACTTAAGAACAAAAAAGAGACTAAGAAGTCAATGCATTCACCGAAATTGAATCTGCAAAGTCAACAAAAAGTGTATTGGCCCACATATTTGTATTTCCTTCTTTTTTAAACTTGTCCCCTATAAGGTAAAAAAGTTAACCTATCTTAATGTAGATTTAATAAAAATAATAAATATATCGATTTTTATCTCATAAAAAACTGCATTATGCGTAAAAAAAGATTGGATTTGGAATCGCAAAGTAAGATATCCTTGAGTATTTTATTTTAAAAACAGAAAAGAGAAAAGTAATAATAGTAGTGTTGTGTTGCTTTAGCTTTCACAAAAATAACACTTTAGTTTGGATATAATGGAATCAATCAAAGTAATAAAGTCTTTATCACCATGGCTTAAAATATAAGCAGACAGTACAGGTATGTCCCATCAAGGGGCACCAACCGCATACCAATTCTTAGTTGGACACAAAAATTAAATTAAATTGTTTGGGCACACTCACACAAATAAAAATAAAAATAAATATATATATTTTTAAAGATTATCTAATACAATTTAATTTATTTTTTCTTTTAATAACTTGTATATAGATGATGAAAGTGTGCCTAAACCTTATTTGGGGTTATGTCGAAGTAAATATTTTGTCAGAAGAGCAATTCTTAGTTGCACACAACTGCATCACAAAATTTCAAGAATTTTAGTTTTTTAAAATTATATTACAAGTGTATACATATTTTTAATTCATTAATTTAAATTGTTTAAAATTATAAGTAACTTTAACAATTAAATAAAATACAATTAAAATAATTAATGATAAAATTTTAATATGGTAAATATTTTTGTTTGGGCTAACATCCAACTTATCGAGGTTTGAGTGACTGAGTTTTGGAGTAGAGGGGCGATTCATAAGAAACATCGACTCTAGAGGTATCAAAGTAAAATGTCGTTTCTTTCTTTTGGATGATAAGATTGTTTGGTTTATTGACTATTGTTTTAAAGATAGGTGTCACTTGAAGACAATTTTAGAGTCTCCAAACTCTAAGGGACCTGATATAAAGCTAAAAGACAATTACATTCAGGTACACATAGTTTTAATTGAAAAACTTCACACTTACACTTGTCATTAACTTAAATGTCAAAGTGTTTGCAAGTTCCTCCTCCTGCTCGTCGGGACAAAGTATTAAGCTACTTAGATCTGATGTTTAATCTTCATGGAACAATAACTTGTGAAGAGGAATGTTTGATTCTAGATCATTTGACATCATTTGCGGGAAATTTCCTTTAATGTTTCCATTATACTATTCTGTAATGGTGAATTTAGGTAGTACACTAGTCGAAGAACTATTGTATATGAGAGACATCATTGGTTTCTTGAAGAATTTCTTGGAGGACGTTTGGGGATGAATAAGGCAGATTCAGAATTAGAAAAGTTGTACAAGACAGTTGACGTAAAGAATGAAAAATACAACAACTCTCCTCTCGAAACCCATGTTTTCGATGGAACGTTCAACTAGTGGGACAATATCCACGTCATAGCTTACATCGCAGGAGAACTATGTACATCTTAGAAAGATGTACCCATCAATGCCTAGATGAAGTACGAACATTAGAACCGATGACACTTGTTTATCATTTTTGGGGTTTTTCTAACCCTCAACAAGCAATGTGTTATTCCATAAAGATGTACGTACTACGTCTCTTTGTTTATAAGGGCCTCGATGACTAGTTTGACATCTATCGCATGTTAGTTAATCAGAAAAGTTCTTGTGACATTTTGCAAGCAAAACTATTTTGCGCCTTTAAGCTCGAGCATAAATTACAATAGTACCACAACGGGAGCCTCCAAGGGCCTGACAAATCAAACACTAAATATCAGGGATATGTGGAGTTTCCATAGTGTTTGAAACTAATAAGAGTAGACAAGTCGTGAAAGTTAGTTGGATGCAAATCTATTTATAACTACATCATCATAAGAACGACGCTAGATAAGTTATGTATCGTATCCTCCAATGTTCATATGAAGTTAAATATCACACCAATACATACAAACTTTTTATTGCTTGAGAGATATCGAGAGATCGAAAAGTTCGCAGTCACCAAAGTCGTTGATGTAAACCCATGTAAATTTGATACTCATCTTGAACCATGATCTACTAGGGACTACGAAGATGAAGCAACATTGATTTTGAAAAAAAAGGATGATGGTTGAATAGTTGAAGCTCAATGGGGAGTTCACCAAGATTTCAATGAGGCACAATCCCTTAAAAGTCATAAAGATAAGGTCCAGCTTACCCGAGGACATGAAAGACGAGCTTATAAGTTGCCTAAAAACCAACACAAATTAATTCTCCTGGTCTGCAGAAGAGATACCTAACATAGACCTTAAGGTAACTTTCAACTCATTGGCACTATGCACAAACATACCCTACATAGCCTAACATCTCTAAAAATAATCCCCAAAATTGCATAAGCAACAAAGAGGGTCATCGTGTATCTTTTGCAGATCAAGTTTATAATTGAAGAAAATTAACTTCATGGTTGTCAAACACAATACTATTCCAAAATTCAAACAATAAATGTCGCGTGTGTGTCGATTATTCAGACCTAAGCAAGCCATGCTCCAAAGACACCTTTCTTTTTTCACAACATAGAAAAATTAGTTGATAACTTGTTTGACTTCATTTTAATAGCATTCATTGATGCATATTTAGGGTACAATTAAATACCAATGAACCCCAATGTCAAGCTCTGCATATGAAGTTTTGATAACGACAACAGATGACAATAACTGTCAACCTCGACGATGATAACCAAAGAAAGCATCTTATGACTCTTCAACAAAAGGACTCAAGATCAAGTGCTTGTATAAATCAGAAACAATATAGCAAACTTCTTATAGTCTTGGAGAAAGGTGTGAAAGCTCGCCACGTCATGTATGTCTATTTGTCTGAGTGACCCGAGTATTTTAAAAGTAAGGTAGTAGCTTAAAAGTACCAAGACAACACACACACACATACTCACACACATACACACTTACACACACTCACACACACATGCGCGCACAAACACATACACACACTCACACACACACACACACACACACACACACACACACACATACACACACACACACACAAACACTCTCTCTCTCTCTCACACACACACACACCATTTACTAAGCCATTATAAGTAATAAAAAAGTTGTCCAAGTCTTTTAAAACCATTTTTATAACTAACCAATCGAATGGTAAATAATGCTAATTGATTGAGAATTTTTTTAGCCATCTAATCGATTAGAGCATCAATTTAATCGATTAGAAGAATGGTAATCAATTAATCAAATGACATGGAAAACACATTAATAACTTGAAACGACTATATATCAAAAACTTCCTTTTTGGGCATGGTAATCAATTAAAAGTGAGTTGTCTAGTCGTTTAGATAATTAATTCTAACAATTAATCGCTACCAGTTCTAAAAAAACCTACACCTTTACAATTATACCAATTCTAACAAACTTACACCTTTACAATTCTACCAATTCGAACAAACCTACACCTTTACAATTCTACCAATTCTAACAAAACCTACACCTTTATAATTAATCGCTACCAAAAGTAATTCTAATGGCATGCAATTTATAGAAAGCAATAAAGAAAAACCTAATCATGAAATTAACTACAAAAAATAAAAAAGTAGAGAGAGAGAGAGAGAGAGAGAGAGAGAGAGAGAGAGAGAGAGAAGAGAGTACACCTAGATTTCTAGTTGTTCAACATGTTCATCCTCACTTTGTACCTAATTTATTATTCAATGGTTCCCCATTGAAAATTGTTTGTCTTCCCCTATGATTCGCATCAAAATTTCAAGAGTTCATATAATCACAATATCTGAAATAAATGCTGAAAAATGGATTTCTTCTTTATGGATCTTTGACATGTACACAATCCACGAACTGAACTCTATGAGAAATCTTTATTCATATTCGCTTCTTGAATCTTCCACCCTAACAATCTGCTCCTAAGTCTCCATTTTGCGGAAATCCTTACTTGATCCTTGCAATATCATGAGCGTTTGTCTATCTGAAGATTGAGAACAACTTATTCCTTATATGTAGGCTTCCACACTTTTTGCTAATTTCGACAGGAGATTATGAGAAGCCTAGTCGAATTAAACTCCATGTAGGGGATGCCTGGAAAACTTAGAAATTTTTTTCTAAGTTTAGAAAGTCACTTCGACGGGGGTGTTTGCTGCCTCTTTTCGTCAGAAGATTTGAATTTCAGGATACGCATAAATAACTGTCTTTTGTCCTTATCTGTTTCTCAGGAGAGACGCATGGAAAACTATGGCGAAATGAAAGCATGCAGGGCAAAACGTATCAGTTTTTGGAGAAATGTCCGTTGATGACAGTTATTTTGACTTATTATAAATATGAGTCTCAATGTTAGGATTTATGTGTGTTCATTTGTTGTACAATACTCAAAATTTACTCAAAGTATCCAAGTCAAAGTGAGAAAAGAGTTAGTGTTGAGAATGTACGTGTGAAACACCACATTTTATTTCATTTCAATAGAAATTTACTTTCATTTATCAGTTCTTCTTTACTGCACTTTTACTTTGAAGTTATTTTCTTCATTACGTTATCTTTATCAAACTTTTATAAAGTTTATCTTTTCCAATACAATCAAAACAACCTTTTATACAAATGAGTATTGTCAAAGTATTCATCAATTTTATAGAAATATTTTGAGATAATAGATATGTCCTTAGGATTCACTGGTCGATCCTACAAGTAAACCAATTTTTTTGGAAGACCAACGATTGTTTACCAGTTTTCACGATAAACAAATTGGCACGCCCAGTGGGACAATGCTGTTCTGTCAAAATATTTTCTTGTTTTTATAATTTTTGCATTAAGTTCTTCAATTTTATCTTTCCATACTTCGTTGCATGAGACTTAAGAGTGGTAGAATAACCACAAATAACGAAGAGAGACCAAGGAGAAGATGCATAAGGAGAATGGTGAATCAAAATCCACCATACAACCAAATAATGCAAAACCACCCCCTTCTTCTTTGACAGGGGGCAGTATGGCTCCAGCGTCAGTGTTTGAAGTCGTACCTTCTACGACAAATTCGACGCCTGTACAGTCGATTGCCCAATGTGGTCCCATTTTATTCTACGTGGGAACATAGGGTCCACTAGTGATCCTCCTTCTATTGGGAAATAATTCATTTAGGCCTTATGTTCCTGGGTTCTCAATGCCTCCAATAGAACGCGAACAACCTTATGGCATGCCAATATCAGTGATGGTAAGTCTACATAATAGGTCATCAATGTTCTCAGAGCCAATGGTGAATTGATAAGTGCTAAAATGTACTGATTTTGAGTGTGAATAATTGACACTTATTGGCTTGATTCGTTGGTTTTCCGTTAATAATCTCCCATTTTTGTGTATATTTTGTACAGTTTATATTATAGTGTGTAATATGAATTTTTGTGTACATATTGTTGAGTTTGACATTTTTTTCATATGTTTTTATAGGTAATAATGCATGATTGAAGTATGGACCCGTTTGAGCCAAAAGGGATGCTTCAAAATACAATTTTGACCAACTTTTGACGGCAACTCGCGCTTAGTGCATTTTTCAGCATGGGTTCAACGCATTTTTGATGAAGAGGTAGTAACTAATGACCCTTGACCATGCTTAACACAACCAGGGTCATGCTTAGCGCGCTTTAGGGTGATTTAAGTGTATTTTAGGTGAGATCGCGCTTAGCACGGTTGTAAATAAATTTTATTCTTCCTAATTTTAGTTTATCTCATTATTGTAGGTGTTCAAGCAAGGATATTCTTTTGTTATCATATAGAGCATTGATTAAGCTTTCCAACTCTTCCGATTGTGCGTCAATCGGAGCTACGGTTCAAAAGTTATGAAAAAAACAAGAATTGTAATTTGGCTGATGGCACTAAGCGCCCTCACAGCGTGCTTAGCGCGGTTCGCGTCTTTTCAGCGCCTATTTAAGTTACTTTTCAGCAGTTTTTAGGTTATGTTGTTGGGAACTTTTTACCCCAACTTCATCAAAAACATTCTGTGAGTAGAGTAGCATAGAAACAACATTGAAGGATGCATCTTGACGATCCGGAGTCGAATCCACTTTAATCGGAGTTGACAAACCGTGAGATTTGTGTTCTTATTTCTTCCTCTCTATGTATTTTTCATTTGTTGGGGTTTTGTATGTAATTTTATCTTGATTGTATTTATATTTATGGATCTTTGTATAAAATCTCTTTAACAACTCTTTAGAGATGTCATCTTTGATTTTTTACTTAATGGGTTTGGATTGCTATAGACATATATGGTTCGAACTCGATCTAAAATGAATCTCTGTTAGATTCTAAACTCTAGACATGAATTTAGGTCTATTATTCGCGTGGGTATCAGTTCTTAATACTCAGTGTTGTTGAGTTGCGTGAGGCATCACCGATGAGGCGATACGGTTGATCTCTAGACTTTTCGTTAGACATAACCTCTGTTGTGAGCGACACATGATGATATTGACGAGCGATTTAGATTACGTGCATTTGATCCATATATTTTTTAGTACATGATGGGTAGAACTAAATACAACTCCCGATAAGTTTTCTCATTTCTTAAGAATGTATTATTTTATTGTCTTATGTTATCCTTTAGCATTTTTATCCCAAACCATTCAAACCAAAGCTTAGAGACGTAAAGATTGTCGAATGACATTCTTTCCCTTGCAGCGATCCCTGTGGAGACGACAAAATTGGGTACTTAATATTTTCGTTTGCCACTTTACCGCTTCAACAAAATGGCGCTGTTGCCGGGGATTGGTTTTGATATTGAATCCCATTGCGATAATTTCTATATTTTTAAGCTTTGTATATACTTGTTTATAGTTTTTTCCATAAGTGATTTTATATATGTATTTTCTATCATGTTTCTGTGTTTGTGCGTATTTTTGTTTTTAGTATATGTTTGCTCAAGTGTTGTGTAGGTTTATTTGGTAGTAGCCAGTGAACCAAGCAACATGGAGGAGCATGTGCCCAAATAAAGGCGTCGAGCTTATGACGTGAAACAAGCGCTTGTTGGGAGGCAAACCAATAATTCTTGAGTTTTTACAGTTTTATGTTTAGTATTATAGTTAATGTAAAGTGAGAATAGATGGATTGTGTAAGAAAAAGAACTTGTAAATCGAAGTTTTCATGCTCGCGCTTAGCGCACCTTGTTTTGCAAAGACAAATCTCTCATTTTCCATCCACTATCACAAATTTTGGTCTTTGTGTTTTGTTAGTTTTAATTTAATTTTTTTGTTATTCTTAGATTACTATTTGTGTTTGATCTCAAGTTCGTTTTTGATTAGCTTGAGGATGCATTGTGATTTTCAAAGTTTGATCGTTTCAACTTGAAAATGTATGGTTTTGATATTGTTTGAAGTTGGTACTTTGCAAGGTACTTGTTTATCGCTTTCTAGAACATATCATGATTAGAAGACTTTTCATTTGTATAATTTTCATGTCATTTTGGCATACTTGTTCAGTTTTGAATAACTTTAGAACAAAACCTTTTTGTGAGGAGCTTTATATTGTTTACTATATGCAGGAGACCAACATTCTTGTTTAAACTCGATTTTATTATGTTTAATTTTGTATTTGTGTTGATTTGTATAATAGCACTAAAATGATCAAGGCATTTTGTTTGATTTTTAGCATAACCACTTGACCAAATAGTCAATCTACCTTGTGGGTGAGTTGGAATTTGCTTACCCCTTTGAGCCTTTGTTAGAATCCATGTTGGTGTTAAGTTCATTTTAGTATGGATTCTAATACTTTTTCTTGAACTATAACCAAGACTACTTATTTGAGTTTTTTTACCCTTGCCTAATAAGTTTGGGAGCATTTGTGTCACTATGTGTGGTTGTATTCAAGTTTGGGAGAAGAGGTTGGTTGTTAAGAGGTTGAGAAAAAGAAAAATTTTGAAAAAAGAAAAAAAAAAGGAAAAAGAATTGAAAAAAAGAAAATAAAAGAATAATGTTGTGCTAATAAGTTGTGTGCAATGGTGTAATAATTTAGAAAAGAGAAAAAGGTGATTGAAATTTGTGAGTGCTTGAGATTGTGAGTAATGATCACTCTCATTTGATTAGACAAATTTTTGTTTCTTTAACCTTGAGAAAAACAACTGTTTGTTATCCAAGCCACATTACAACCCTTATTGCCCTTGTGAATTTTGCTTTTATACTGTTCAATATGAGTTTTTTCTTGATGAATGGATAATTTTACTTGTTGTTAGCTTGATTTTTGGGTGAGAGTTAAGCCCCTCATGTTTTTTTTCATCTACAGATGAAGTGTGTGCTAAGTGTGATTCATTTTTGAACATTGTGTTGTCTTAGAATTTTTGACATGTGTTTTGTATTTAGGAGGTGTTTCATTTTTATGTTATCGTTGTAGTTTAGTGGTAAATTTTGCTTTGCATGTACGTTTTTGTGTTGAACCATACATTTTTTTTTAAACTAATTGAGTCGTGATTGCTTGATTATTACTTTTGCTTCTTTGAGTTGTTCGATTCTTGTTTGAGGACAAACAAGTTTAAGTTGGGGAGAGTTGATAAGTGCTAACATGTACTGATTTTGAGTGTGAATAATTGACACTTATTGGCTTGATTCGTCGGTTTTATAGTGTGTAATATGCACTTTTCTGGATGGCTCTAATTATGACTATTGGAAACCTAGGATGATTTCCTTCCTAAAGTCTTTAGACAGCAAGGCTTGGAGAGCTGCAAATTCAGGATGGGAACATCCAGTGAAGACTGATAAGGATGGAGTTTCTGTGTTAATTCCTGAAGAGGAATGGAGCAAAGAACAAGAGGCTTTGGCTCTTGGTAACTCTAAGGCATTGAATTCACTCTTCAATGGTATAGACAAAAACATCTTCAGACTGGTACACCATTGTGAACTGGCTAAGGAGGTTTGGGACACTCTCAAAACTACTCATGAGGGAACCTCAAAAGTCAAGATGTCAAGATTACAAATGCTGACCACTAAATTTGAAAGTCTAAGAATGAAGGAGGATGAGACTATTCATGAATACTACATGAATATCCTTGAAATTGCAAACACCTCAGGAGCCTTGGGAGAAAAGATGTTTGAAGAAAAGCTTGTGAGGAAAATTCTCAGATCTTTTCCTAAAAGGTTTGCCATGAAGGCCACTACCATTGAAGAAGCTCAAGACATATGCAACATGAAGGTGGATGAACTCATAGGTTCTCTCCAAACATTTGAGATGGGAATGTGGGATCAGGCTGTGGAGAAAAAGAACAAAAGCATAGCCCTTGTGTCAAAAGCTGGAGAAGGTTCTGATGAAGACAATGGTGAAAGTAAGGAGAACTTGTCAGAAGCAATAACCTTGATTGGAAGACAATTCAACAAGTTAATCAAGAGAATAGACCATAAGTCTAAACCTTATGCCAAGAACATCTCTACTGACAACAGTAGAAAAGAAAAATCTGAAGATGGATCTAACAAAGGCAAAGGAGCTCAGTGCTATGAATGTGAGGGTTATGGTCACATTAAAATTGAGTGTCCCACTTATCTTAAGAAGCAAAAGAAGGGCCTAGCAGTCACTTGGTCAGATGAAGATTCTGAAAGTGAATCAGAAGAAGAATGTGCTAAACATGTCACTGTTCTGAACAGTGTATGTATTTTTGATGATGACTCAAGTAAAGATGAGTTAACCTTTGATGAGCTTGCAGCCTCATATCAAAAGCTTCGCATCAGAAGTACATAATTGTCTCAGCAAGGAGAGCAACAGAAAAAGCTCATAATGGAATTAGAGGCTGAGAAGATAGAGCAGTTAGCAACAATAAACTCACTCAAAAGTGAGGTCAACTTGTTGGAATCTAAATTGGAGCAGATAGGAAAATCCATAAGGATGCTAAACCCTGGGACTGACACTCTAGAAGAAATCCAACATAATGGTCAGACACCAGGAAATAGGTCTGGACTGGGATTTGTTGGTAAACAGAATCCCATCTTGAAGTTCAAGAGGCCAAAACCTAAAACTCAGAAGTCAAAGGGGATGTCACGACCAATGTCACGACATCAGAAAAACAGAAACTAGAACCAAGTCAAGAGTAAATTCCAAGGGTATAGGTGTTACTATTGTGGAAAACTTGGGCACATTAAACCCCTCTATTTCTGGTTACATGGTTTTCCAAGTCATCCTTATCAAGGCAAATCCAAACTGAGTGCTCATGTCAAGAAAAAGCACCATGCTAGACCCAAGAAGGAAGTTCCTGTTAAGAAGCAACAATGGGTTGCCAAGGAGGTTGCTCTAGTAGCTCATACCTTTCTTAGGATGCCAACCAAAGAAGATTGGTACTTTGACAGTGGCTGCTCTAGACACATGACTGGAATAGAGAACCTTTTGGTAAATATCAAACCTCATTCCTCAATTCATGTAACATTTGGTGATGGAGCTAGAGGAGAAATCACAGGTGCTGGATAACTAGATTATCCTGGTGTTCCAAAATTGGGTGATGTCATTTTGGTTAAAGGACAGACTGTTAATCTTATCAGTATCAGTCAACTTTGTGACCAAAGATTTAAGGTTAAATTCACTAAGAGTAATTATATTGTCACCAATGAAGTAGGTGAGGAAGTCATGAGGGGGCACAAAGCTAATAATAACTTCTATCTATGGGAGTCTAAAAGTAATCAACTGTGGCTGGAAAAAGATAGACATCTTCAAAGTAAAGAACAAATCATATCCAAGACTGCAGTGAGAGGAACTTCAAGAGTTATCCCAGAGGAAAGAAGAGACTGGGGTAAATGTCAGTACGATAGACAAGCCAAGATAGCATATCCAAAGAAGGGACATCACAGGAATCTGGACCTGTTATATTGGAATTTGATGGAGTCCATGAAAAATGGACAGCTTAAGGAAAGCAATGTCACTCTGGATGTCATGAACTTGTTCTGTGACATCAAGAGTAACATCAATATGAACTCAGTTCAGTCTAAAAGAACCATGCGCAGTGATAACAGGCATCAACTTGGAAAGATACGTGTGAAGCTTGGAAACTCTGACAAGGCTACAAAAGGTCTAAAGGATACTCAATTTGAGAATTCACTAAGCAAGGTGAGGACCTCCATTAATCATGAATTATAGAAATTAATGGTAATAGGGAATTGCATTTTGAAAATTAATCATTTTCTGATTGGACAAAATAGTAAGTTCCTTCCTCTTTTGTAATATGACGGTTTTAGTACCTACACATAACACTCTTACTTCAATTGGTGCCCATACAAACTATTCAACTTTCATTCATCTTCCAACAAACACAGAAGACCCTCTCTCTCACGATTAAAGTCGCCAAAAATGTCTCAACATCCACAAGCTATCCCTTCTAAGAAGATGCCCACCAACTCTGGCACAGATTCCGCTGATAACCCTAACGAGGTTCTTGTGGTAGCTCCTCTGCGCATGCTAACTCCAGAAGGAATGTTGGTGAAGAAACCATGATCTTCACATGCAAGAAGACCCAAAGACCTAGTCACAAGTCAGGCCTCTCACCTTACAACCTCCATTCCTGATGAAGATATCAATGGAGAAGAAGCTAGGCAAATACATAACACCATTGCCAATTTGGTAACAAGGGTTCTGAGTGAGCCTCATGATGTGCCAAGAAAATCTATTCCCTCTAGCACTAAGGATTCTTCTCCTCATCTAGATGAACAAGCAGAAGTCATTCATGATGTTGAAACATTGGTTACCACTACTCAAAAGGACATTGAGAATGGTCAAGCCTCTGAAAATCAGGATGATCACAGGCAAAGTGATAAAGCCAATGCTGATGAGGTTAAGAAGGACAATGCTGATATTGTAAACCTTGATGAGTATTCACACAATGATCTGATTGCCACTATCAACCCTAGCATAGCCAAAAGGCTCATGACTAGGAAAGGAAAAAAGGCTGGTGTGCAGGACTCTCCTACAAAGAAGGCTGAGACCAAGAGGACTCTGGTTGTCCCTACCAAAGCTTGGAGCAAGGTTGTTCCAAAGAAGAGGAAGGCCTAAACTAGCTCTGAATCAGACTCTGAGTCTGATGTTGCTTGTGATGTCTCTGACATTCAACCAAAGAAGAAACCCGTAACTAGCAAACTGGCTGCTAGTGTTCCTGAAGTGCCCATTGACATATCTTTCCATTATCCATGAAGTGTGAGCAGATGGAAGTATGTGCATCAAAGGAGGTTGGCCTTGGAGAGAAAGCTGGCTCAAAATGTACTTAAGTGCAAAGAGATCATGGCTTTTGTTCATGATGCGGGATTGATAAAAACTGTCACTCAATTTCCACCATGCTATGAGATTCTTGTGAAAGAATTCATAGTTAATATGTCAGAAAAATGTACCGATAGGAAATCAAGTGAGTTTGGGAAGGTGTTTGTAAGAGGAAAATGTATCAACTTCTCAACATCCATCATCAACAGCTACTTAGGAAGAGCAAATGAAGCTCAAAATGAACTGACTGCCTCTGACAACCAAGTGTGTCAAGAAATAACTACAAACCAGGTCAAGAGCTGGCCATCCAAAGGGAAGCTGGTTGGAAGCAAATTAAGTGTGAAATATGTTATGCTACACAAGATTGGTGCAACAAATTGGGTGCCTACCAATCATAAGACAACTGTTGCAACCATTCTAGGGAGATTCATGTATGCTGTAGGGACAAAAGCTAAATTCAATTATGGGACCTACATTCATGATCAAACCATGAAACATGCTGGTAGCTATAGTGTCAAAGGCTCTATTGCATTCCCCTCACTTATCTGTGGGATCATTATTGATAAGCATCCCAACATTCTCAAGGAGAGTGATACAGCTTGCAAGAGAGAAAACCCTTTATCCTTCCACTACAAGTTGTTTCAGGGAACTAATGTTCCTGACATTATTGTAACATCAGCTGAGACATCCAAGGGAAAGTCAAAATCAAGAAAAGCTGAAGTGATTGCCATGCTAAAGGAAACTTGTAAGGAGCTAGATGCTAGGAAGAAAAATCTGGAAGCATTGATCAGAACCCTTGAGCAAAATGAAGATTATGAGTTCACTGATGAGGATATGCAAAATGATGGGTCAAAAGAGGATGATGGCCAGGCAACTGATTCAGAAAAAGGTGCTGCCAGCTCTGAGGAAAAATCTGGTAAAGAAGAGGACAGTGATGAAAATGGCTCCCTAGATGCTGAGGAGGCTAGTGATGAAGAATCTGAGGAGGTCAGTTCCAGTTCTGCTCTGAGGAGGAAGAATGATATGTGCTGATAGATTGTTATGAGGCTCAGGCTACTGGTTGATGAGCTGATGGTGTGCTGCTGATGTGTGTTTGTTGGTTCTTTTCTTAGAGTTTTGTGTTTTTCTTGTGACAGCAAGATATTTTGTGATGCTCTTCATGACCAGTTTTTGTTTGTAATGAACCCAAACATGTGTAATGTTACTCATTATGATCCATACTATTTTATTAGTTTGATCTTAATTTGTGGCTAAAAAGGGGGGAGAGTGTTGTTAGATAACAGCAGGTAGTAACAACAGGTTAGAGAAGTGTATCTTTCACAGGTGGAAGACTTGGCTGAATTGCTGCTACAAGTGTGTTGCAGGTGTGTTACAGGTGCTGCTACAAGTGATGTGTGATTGCTGCTACAAGTGTGTTGCAAGGTGCTGCTGCAAATATGCAGAATGATTGGCAATGTAAGTGATGTGCGTCTCTTCAGGGGGAGTAGCATAGGATGTTGTGCTTCACAGGTGATTGTGCCCTTCAGGATGTCATCCTGAATGTCATAACATCCAGAGCAGGCTGGATGAATATGTGTGACTGCAAGCTATGCAGGTTGTGCCCAACTGATGTAGTATGCATCAGTTGAGGGGGAGTAACCCAGAATGTTACTCAACATATTGTGACATCTATAGTGATAACTAACAGATGATTGTGGGTGAACAGGTTGATCCTGAGAAGCTGAGAGCTAACTGTGTAGACAACTCTTATAGTGCTTAGCTAGTAACCTTCCTGCATGATAGGCTATATGTTAGACTTCTACTGCTTGTAAACTTTGATATGTTAACAGGGTGTTTTAGCCAAAAAATTTCCAAAGGGGGAGTTTGTAGATGCTTTTGATTGGCTGCATTTTGTGGCAAAACATTAGAGTGTATATGAATGTCATGACTGATGTTATGACATACACTAAGAGTATTCTGCAGGGTAAGTGAAGTTGGATGTCATGACTGGATGCTGTAACATTGATCGTATGACATCATACGCTCAGAGTTTGTTTTTCTGTTATTAGCTCAGGCTATACTTCAGGAAACAATCCAGGAAGCATAGCTATTTTAGGCGACATAACAGGCATTGCTGAGGATAACATAGAAGACTCCTGACCTGGTGATAAGTGTACAACTCCATGAAGAGAGGTTTATCTTGGGTAAACCTAGTTTCTTTATCAAGGCCCAAAGCAAGTCTGTTGCTATAAATAACAGAAGGATCATTCCTAATAGGGAAGAGCTTGAAGAGAGAGCTTCAAGACAGAGATTGAAGAGTGTGATTTATGAGTGAAGAGGTTTCCTCTTCACGTGTGTCTAGAAGTCTTAGGAATCCTTGTGTGCCAAGCAATTGTACGCTGTATAATTGCTTTGGTTATTGTGTATGAACTGTTGTGTTCATTGTGTCACTCAAAGCTGTTAAGCAATAGTGTATGTCACTTGGTCAAAGTTGTGAAGCAAGATCAAGGTGTGTGTTTAAAGTGTGTCTTCATAACTCTATTGTAAATTGGTTTATATCACTGCGGTGATTGAGGGGGAGTGAGTGGGAAACTCTGGTCTAGTGGTTTCTAGGCTGAAGTGTCATTGGGTAGGTCTTAAGTGAAGAGTGCAAACTGGGATTGTTTGACTCTAAATTAATTCTACTGATAGTGAATTTCCTCCCTGGCTTGGTAGCCCCCAGATGTAAGTGTGGTTGACAATGAACTGGGCGAACAATCTCTTGTGTTATTTACTGCTTTCCAATTACAACTTATTAGTATGTTCAATAACCTATGTTACAGTGGATGTCATAACATCCGTGATAACATCCATCGTGTGCTTGCCAGAATTTCATATTTGTTAGATTCTAAACTCTAGACATAGATTTAGGTCTAATATTCACGTGGGTATCAGTTCTTAATGCTCTGTATTGTTGTATTGCATGAGACATCACCGATGAGGAGATACAGTTGAACTCTCGACTTTGCGTTAGACATAACCTTTGTTGTGAGTGATATGTGATGGTATTGACGAGCGATTTAGGTAGCGTGCATTTGATCCATATATTTTTTAGTACATGATGGGTAGAACGAAATACAACTCCTGACGAGTTTTATCATTTCTTAAGAATGTATTTATCTTATTGTCTTATGTTTTCCTTTTATAGTTTTATTCCAAACCATTCAAACCCAAGCTTAGAGACGTAGAGATTGTCGAACGACATTCTTTCCCTCGAACCGATCCCTGTGGAGACGACAAAATTGGATACTTAATATTTTTCCTTGCCGCTTTACCATTTCAAAAAAATGGCGCCGTTTTCGGGGAATGGTTTTGATGTTCAATCGCATTGCAATAATTTCTATACTTTAAAGCTTTATATATACTTGTTTATAGTTGTTTTCCATAAGTGATTGTATATATGTGTTTTCTATCATGTTTATGTGTTTGTGCATATTTTTGTTTTTGGTTTATCTTTGCTCAAGTGTTGTGCAGGTTTATTCGGTAGTAGCCAGTGAACCAAGTAACATGGAGGAGCATGTAAATAAATAAAGGCGTCGATCTTACGACGTGAAAAAAGCGCTTGTTGGGAGGCAACCCAATCATTCTTGAGTTTGTACAGTTTTATGTTTAGTATTATAGTTAATATAAAGTGAGAATAGATGGATTGTGAAAGGAAAAGAACTTGAAAATCGAAGTTTTCCTGCTCGAGCTTAGCGCGCCTTGTTTTGCAAAGACAAATCTTTCATTTTCCATCCACTTTCACCAATTTTGGTCTTTGTGTTTAGTTAGTTTTAATTTAACTTTTTTGTTGTTGTTAGAATAATGTTTGTGTTTGCTTTCAAGTTCGTTTTTGATTAGCTTGAGGATGCATTTTGTGATTTTCCAAGTGTGATCGTTTTAACTTACAAATGTATGGTTTTGATATTGTTTGAAGTTGGTACTTTACAAGATACTTGTTTATCGCTTTCTAGAACATAGCATGATTAGGAGACTTTTCATTTGTACAATTTTCATGTCATTCATTCTTTTGCCATACTTGTTCAGTCTTGAGTCACTTTGGAACAAAACCTTTTTGTGAGGAGCTTTCCATTGTTTACTATATGCAGGAGACCAACATTCTTGTTTAAACTCGATTTTATTATGTTTAATCTTGTATTTGTGTTGATTTGTATGATAGCACTAAAATGATCAAGGCATTTTGTTTGATTTTTAGCATAACCACTTGACCAAATAGTCAATCTACCTTGTGAGTGAGTGAGAATTTGCTTACCCCCTTTGAGCCTTTGTTAGAATCCAAGTTGGTGTTAAGTTCATTTTTGTATGGATTCTAATACTTTTTCTTGAACTATAACCATGACTTGTTATTTGAGTTTTTTTTACCCTTTCCTAATAAGTTTGGGAGCATTCGTGTCACTATGTATGGTTGTATTCAAGTTGGGGAGAAGAGGTTGGTTACTAAGAGGTTGAGAAAAAGAAAAAGTTTGAAAAAGAAAGAAAAGAAAAAAAAAGAAAAAGAAAAAGAAAAAAAGGAAAAAAATTGAAAAAAAGAAAATAAAAGAATAATGTTATGCTAATAAGTTGTAGGGAATGGTGTAATAATTTGGAAAAGAGAAAAAGGTGATTGAAATTTGTGAGTGCTTGAGATTGTGAGAAATGATCACTCTCATTTGATTAGGCAAATTTTTGTTTCTTTTACCTTGAGAAAAACAACTGTTTGTTACCCAAGCCACATTACAACCGTTAAAGCTCTTGTGATTTTTGCTTTTATACTATTATATATGAGTTTTTTCTTGACGAATGCATAATTTAACTTGTTGTTAGTTTGATTGTTGGGTGAGAGTTAATCCCCTCATGTTGTTTTTTCATCTACAGATGAAGTGTGTGCTAGGTTTGATTCATTTTGAAACATTATATTGTCTTAGAATTTTTGACATGTGTTTTGTATTTAGAAGTTGTTTCGTTTTCATGTTATCGTTGTAGTTTAGCGATAAGTTTTTCTTTGCATGTACGTTTTTGTGTTGAACCATACATTTGTTTATTTTTTGTTTTTCGAAACTTATTGAGTCGTGATTTCTTGGTTGTTACTTTTGCTTCTTTAAGTTGTTCGACTCTTGTTTGAGGACAAACAAGTTTAAGTTGGGGAGAGTTGATAAGTGCTAAAATGTACTTATTTTGAGTGTGAGTAATTGACACTTATTGCTTGATTCGTTGGTTGTGTGCATTTGATCAATATATTTTTTAGTACATGATGGGTAGAACTAAATGCAATTCCTGACGAGTTTTCTCATCTCTTATGAATGTATTTATTTTATTGTCTTATGTTTTCCTTTTGCATTTTTATCCCAAACCATTCAAACCCAAGCTTAAAGACGTAGAGATTGTCAAACGACATTCTTTCCCTTGTACCGATCCCTGTGGAGATGACAAAACTAGGTACTTAATATTTTTGCTTGCCGCTTTACTGCTTCAATATGAATGTAACTTCGCCATTACAAGGTTCTGGTTCAGGTGTCAATAATATGGGTTGAATTAGCCAGCCCTTAGAGACAAGATTTCCTACCCAGATGCCCAATATCACTAACAATTTTCCAGCAGTGATAAGGCAACAGACGAACGAAAGTAATCATTAGATAGTCCAGATGCTTGCCCAACAGATGGGTGTCATATTCAATCCCTTAATCCAAAATACTACCCAAACTAACCATTAATCGACAGCGCAAATGACGTGCATTGATGATTTCTTTGGTGTTCCACACCCCCTCGAAAGCCTCAGAGGGAATGGATGGTAAAAAAATATTAGGGTCGTCTTAGAAGAAGACCCTACAATTAACCAAGTTCAACCAAATGTACCCCACACGAACGTTTTAAACTAGAGGGCAGCAGTCGAACCACCTAGGGTCAAACCTCATAGAATTGAACAACCAATCCAGAGGGAATTAAGGGTAGTAATGGTAAATAAGAACCAAAACACTAATGAAGTCATAAACCAGGTTCGATGCGATGATGTGGCAGCAGATAATAATCTAGCAGCCATGGTCGAAATAATTATGGCTAGGAATGGGTTGAATATTGGCCTTCACAGGCCAAACTATACTTCACCATTATCCCAATACATTTTACATCCAGATCTACCCCCTAGATGGAAAGTCCCTAAATTTTCTTAAGGCAAGGTGTTTTACGCAAGTTCCTGAGCATGAGTTGGTCGAAAGGGCCACTGGCGGCCTTGACTACTCAATTAGGAAGAAGTTGGATACCCAATACCTGAGAGATATGGCCCAGTTGGCTGACAAAGTTCGACAGGTAGAATGACTGAAGGCCGAGAAGGCTAGGGAAAACAAGAATAGCAAGGAAATGGTAGCCCACGTAGAATTCGACGAAGACGAACAAGAGACTAGTACCAATCCTTTTTTCGACGAGAGTGTGTCGCTTGCGCGAAAATAAGGTGCCGGCACAACAGAAGAGTCGCCATCTTTCGTTATTTATCCCTCAGAACGGGAAAGGAAACAATCGGAAAAACCTAACGAAAAAGGGTAAGACAAGGTCATCGCAACCATTTTCTAGGTTCGGGAGTCGGTTACGCAAGGGGAAGGTATTAGCACCCCTCACGTCAGTCGTACTCGACGGGATCCTCGCTTATTGTGTTTACTTGGACGGGTTGGTTTTATTCTATCTACCTATCAAGGCTGGCTGAAAAAGAAAAGAAAAATGACTCGGCAAAGCGTCGCGCTTTATGCCTACGTATTCTTATCAGAGAATGAGAAATCAGAGTCAATGTAGTTCGGCCTACGAAGGGTTATGGGGGAAGGTAGCTCGCTAAGACATCGCCATCTTGTGCCTACGTACTCTCAACAGGCATGAGAGATCAGAGCTCACGTAGTTCGGGAAACTACGGTTTATTTACTGTCTTTACGAAAGAAGTGTTTTTTATTATGTTTGCGATTTCAACCGCACTAGAGACTGTGACCTGAGAGTGAATGTGTCGCATGTCACCCAAAGGGTACCATACTAAACATCTAGACTGTGGAAAAGAAACTCTCCCACAATCCTTTCTCAGATAGCTTAAGGCTCGTAACGTACGAAAGAAATCATTCATGATTACTGTATCTTAAACTGCTTTGAGATGAGAAGAGAACAGGCCCAACTAGGAGGGAGACTATCAAGTCCTACTGTTATCATGCCATGGATTCATCCTATGGTTGAGGTTTGAACAGGGAACTCCTAGAAGTTGTCATGCATAGGTTTCAACCTAAAATTCTATCATCAAATCCTTATCAAAGGAAATGAGAGTCCTAAGGGATCATGTCAATGATACACCAAAACAGACAAAGCATCAGCTTAACAGTAAAATGCATGCAATGCAAGTGAGGGAGGAAATGTGTGTGGGGCTTCAGCCTCCACAAGATCATCTCGATCTCAAGCCAGAATGAAATAATAGTAATCATACTGAAATATAAACAACATGCTATCAAGCAATAAACAGTAAACTGCAATCATACAGATAAAATGAAATGAAATCAGACAAACAAACCACATGGGCAAGGGAGCTGGGCTCTACCGAATACCCGCAAGCAAAGCCGCACAGTAACAATACAAGCAGAGGGAGCAACTCAACCTCTAGTGCAATCATGCTCCTAGATTCTACTTATTCTAGTTATGAAATTATTCTAATGCATCAAACAAGTCAAACAAAACACAGCAATACAGAAAAGAAAACAGAAGAAAACAGACTCCTCTCTCAACTCCAAGCTTCAGCTTTTCCAACAGCAACTCAGTCTTCAGACTTCAATTACTCTTGACAAACATCAGCTGCTTTTCCAGGTTTCAACCCTACAACATGAGTTTCAACTCATCTTCTCCCTTAAGCTTCAGCTTCTTGATCAGCTCCACCTTCAGGCTTCACTATCTTCAGGGATCTTCAAGTGTCAACTTGCTCTTGTTGCTCTTCAAGCTTCAGCTGGAATGGCAATGCTCAAGGATTCATCCTCTTCAATACTCTTCAATGAAGTCTTCATCTTCAAACTCAGGCTCTGCATCTCTCAAGACAATCAAACCATAGAAAATCACTTACTGGATAAGCTGGGGGATATTGAACTGCTTATTGACCACCAAAGGTGACCTACAAGGGTTCAACATCAAAGGAATGGTTCCCTCAAAAGTTCTACTTTCTAGGTACATCACTTATCCCTCCAAAGGAGAGAGGTGTATACCATGGAAGGACTTTGAATCATAGGGAGGAATGGAGGTGACAGATACCATCCATGTTTTAGAAAGAAGTTATCTACATCTAAGCTCTTCCTAATCCCTAACCCTAAAACAACAAAAAAAAGAAATAAGAACAAGCTCTCAAGCTCCTCAATGCATCTTCAAGTCTTCTACTATGCTCCTCAATGCTCCTTAGGACAAGATCAAGCTCTCCAAGCCCACAAAGCAAAGCAAACTAAAGCAAACATGCCCTAAAGGCAACACAAACAATCAACCAATACAAAAATCAACTAAAAATAGCATACTATTATATTAAATCCTAATATAATTTCTAAGGGATCCTACATACCTACCCTTAATACCCATATATGCCCCATAGTCTAACTTGTCCTAAAAACCCAAAATCTAAAGTTGTTGTGGACCTATGTTGAAGTTTTAACCTAATTCTACACAACCTAGAATTATCTAATCAAAACTATCCTAAAAATCATCACAAAAATATGGAATTAATCCAGGGGGAACCTAAAACATATATCTAACTACCCTAAAAATATTGACCTAAAAATATAAAGGGAGCTACCTAAACTAAAATCTACAAATTCACATATCAACTTAAAAGCATTAAAAAGCAATTAAAGAAGAAAATATGCAAAAAATATAAAATTGCATGATATGGGAAACGTTTTTATTTTATACTTTTCTAGACAAAAATATGAAAAGGGAGAAAAAACTCCCATTAAAAAATATTGATTTTTCAATTTATTATGATTTTTTAAAGTATGAGAAAAAATGGAGGAAAATATAAATGGAAATGATTGGAGTGGGTGCAAGAAGTAATGATATGCAGTTTATTTTCATGCGTGGGCCCAGACTGGGGGTGCAATGAGAAACGCGCTTAAGCCCAATTTTAATTCAGAAATCAATTAGAAAATCAAAAGAAAAAGAAAAAATGAGCGGTGCAAAAAGAAGAGGATTTTAGTTCAAATTTCAATTGGGCCTGATATGGGGGGTGTGGAAAGCATTGATGACTTAAGCCCAGACTAGCGTTTTAAATGAAACGCTGCGTTTCAACTTGCTCAAATTCCCCTCCAAAACGAGTTTAAATCACGGCCGTTGGATGTTTTCCCAAGTCAATGGGTCAGCGTGCATCTAATGGACGAGAGATCTTCTTCTTCCTTGGACAGCTAGGGTTTGCTGCAACACCATTAAAACCAGAGCTCCATGCACATATTTCTACCCCATCGTTCTCTCTCGTTTCAGCATCAATTTCCACGATGTAAAAACCAAACTTGATCATAATTTCACGCTGAACACAACTACGGTCTTAGTTTTCATTGAAACAATCTCTACACTCAAACCCGAAGGTGCAACCAACTTACTCTCAAAATATCATCAATCTTCCACTTCAACCAAACTCAACTTTCTTGGTATCAAAATGATCCTCATGTTCCATGGGTTAAAATCATCTAACAATCTTGCATTACAACTCACTATATCACTCATTCTAGCTCATCCAAGAATTGGCATCCATAGTTGAAACTTCACCAATTGATCTTAAACTCATCAGAATTGGTCCCCTAATTGTCTCTAACAGTTCTAAACTAATAAATTACCCTAGCCATGCCTAGATTATGAGGTAGAGATGATTTTGCAAACCTGACTTCTTGAAATGGTAGGTGATGAATTCCTTGCTTTCAATGCTTGAAACTCTTCAAGAACACTCCTAGGATGATGAATATTCTTCTGTTTGCAAAAGATTGGATGTAGCAAGCTTGTATTTCAAGATTCAATGTGATTTGCTTTCTTGCAATTTCCAATGGAACACCTTCAATTCTCCATCAATGGAGCTTCAACTCAGCATGAACACACTCAGTAATATCTATGGAGAAGGTTTGTGAAGAAAAATGGGATGGCAATGAAGAAAAATGTGAAGTTTGAATGTGACTTGCAATGGAAGCTTTAGGGTTTCACTCTCTCTTCTCTACACCAATTAACACCAACCTTGCATCAATGCAAGTCACAATGGTTATATAGAGAGGTTTAGAACAATCTAGAACCCCCTAGAATCATCTAATGAGAATTTCATCTTTTCATGCAATGGTATTTTGAATCTTCATTTCTCCTTACATGGTATCTCATGCCATATGCCTTGTAACCTTGGTTTCTGATTTGAAATTCTCCTTACATGAGATCTAAGATGAGATACAATGCTTACCTTCCTTGTTTATTAAGTTTTTCCTTGTTTTGGTTTGGTACCTTCATGTGCAAGTAATCAAATTACAAAGCAACCCTATGATGAAAGCCTCAAATCAAAATTGTGGCTGAACCATTGTTCTTAGAATGTCCTTTGGAGTCAAAATGACCTATCACATGACATGGTTTGGATTTATAACTTGGAATTTATGATTTTCAATCTCACTTGAATTAACTTATACCTCATTTTTAGGCCATTTTTATCACTTTTTGATATGAGCCTTTTCAACATCTCATGACCACCCTACTAGCCTTAAAACATCATTCTAAGCAAGTTTGATGTTGAAGATTTTTCCATTTGAAGCTTGGAAGTAGGAGATATGGCCTTATGCTTGAAATGACCTATAACTTCCAAATGACCAAAATGCCCTTGGCTTGTCAAAGCCATAAGTTGAGTTCTAAAAATCCTATCAAGGACTTCTAGTACTCTCTAGAAAACTAAGAAGATGATCTTCAACATTCATGTTGACCAAGAGTTCATAGGAATCATCCTACTAGGGAAAAAGTTGTCTGCAAGTTGGTTGACTTTCAAGGACCCAGATTCACATACCTCAGATGACCTGTAATTTGTCAAAACCATAACTTGAGCTCTGCACATCCTATAAAGGACTTCTACTACTCAAATTAAATCTAAGAACAAGCTCTACAACATTCATGTTTTGGGGAAGATGAGATGACAATCACATCTTAAGCTAAACTGCCTTGAAGATAGGGATCAAACTAGGGGATTTTACACTGTCAATCCTTAGAAACCCTAGCTGGAAACTTCTCAAACTCCTCAATCATGATGAGTTGGTCTAGGAATCATCCTTATAGTATCTCAATACATCATTCCATGATCACATGGCTCTTGGATTAGGTCTCAACCTTCTCCAAATCATCAGTTGACCTAGGGTTGACCCAGTCAAACCCTAATTCTACCACTCATGGCTGAATCTTCTGAATTCTTGTATAATGACCTCTCTAGGCTTCATGATGGCTTTCAAGACATCTCATAAGCTTTCTCAAAGCTTCAAGTCCATTCTCAAAGTCTCAGAATCATCTAAGGAGCTCCCACAACTCTCAAGCTATGAGACACACAACCTTGGTTTCAACCAATTCCTCTGAGGATCTCTTGAGTTCTCTGACAAAGGTATCAACCTTTGAACATTGAAATAACTTTCTTGGATAGCTTCAAAGCCTCATACAAATCTTGATAGGTAAATAAATGTTGATCAAATTTTGGGGTGCAACAGCTGCCTCTATTCAAATGGCTTGAACCTGACTGGGTGAGGAGCGAACGACTCTCAGCCAATCAAGGTGCGAGACGGTTGAATACCGGTAAACCCGGAAATTTGCCAACTGCTCAAGTACTGGAATAGTAGCTGCACGGCAACTAGCTGGAGAAGTACTGATCTGACATCGCCGTCAGTTATCCACATTAAATTCCTCTGACATTGCCATCAGACAACCAAAACACCCAACATCGTCGCTGGAAACAAACAGCCAACATCGCCGTCGGAGAACAGCACACCCAACATCGCCGCTGGAAAACTAAAGAATATGAGGAACACCCAACCTCGCCGCTGGAACACTAAATCAACTGACATCGCCGCCAGAAACAACCATCCAACATCGCCGCCGGAGAACTAAAGAACCTGACATCGCCGCCAAGAACAAAACATCCAACATCGTCGCTGGAGAACTAAATCAACTTGACATCACCGTCAAGAACAAAACGTAACCCTGGGAAACACTCGACATCGCCGTCAAGTCAAACGTCCAACATCGTCGCTGGAGAGCTGAATCTGACATCGTCGTCATAAGCAAACAAAAATCCAACATCGCCGCTGGAGAACTGCAAGATCTGACATCGCCGTCAAACCAAACGTCCAGCATCGCCGCTGGAGAAATAGAGAATCACCTGACATCGCCGCCAGAAACAGTCATCCAACATCGCCGCTGGGGAGCTGAACCACCTGACATCGCCGCCAGAAACAAACACCTATCCAACATCGCCGCTGGAGACAACCATAATCTGACCTCGCCGTCAAAACAAACCTCCAACATCGGCGCTGAAGAGCTCAAAATAGTCTGACTTCGCCGTCAAACATCCAACATCGCCGCTGGACACAAATATAATCTGACCTCGCCGTCAGGATGAAGAAACTACATTGGGGAATTGGTCACACAGTAACCGGTACTACATAGTCAATCATGCCATCAGGCATCCATAGAACATTGTCGGGCATCAGCCAGACTTCAACCATCAGGTTGATCATGCCATCAGGCATTCAAGGGAATTGTCGGGCATCAGCCGGACTTCAACCATCAGGTTAATCATGCCCTCAGGCATTCCGCATTAGCTGAGATAACTGCTTCATTAACACGGTCAGACTTCAATCCTGGAGTCTTCAAAGGAGATTCCAACCTCGCCGTTAGAAACCTGCTGGGGAGGACGCTTCGCCGCTGGGGAATCTGGAGAACTATCAAGTAACTCCGCTCCGAGGGTCCAGAAATCATTCTGGAGGAATCAACTCTGCTGAGGACTTCAGGAATCATCTTACACAAATAACTCCGCCGGGGACTTCAAGAATCATCTTGAACCGATCACCATTATGAGCAAACACTCTGTTGGGGATTCCAGGAATCGTCCTGGGCGACTCTTGCCGGGGACAAACCAATTATGGCTTGAACAGCTTCCAAGGATTCGGCTCTCTTGGGGCTTCAGGAATCATCCTGGGCAATCTTCACTGGGGACGCTACTGGGGAGCTTAGGAATCATCTTAAGCAAACGGCCCTGCTGAGGAATTCAAGAATCATCTTGAACTGAAGACTTCGCTGGGGATCTCAAGAATCATTTTGAGCAAGCGACTTCGTTGGGGAGAATATCAGGAATCATCCTGAGCAACTGATCCTTCGGCGGAACACCTGCAAAAAAAGAACGGTAGCAACCTAGATCATGTTTATTATGCATATGCTTCGGCGCCATGATCCACACGGTGGAAATGCTATGCGTTTATGATAAATGCTATGCAATGATGCGATCCCGTCAGCAAAATAAATGCCGAGGGGGAAATCCTCCTGTCAAGGAGAAAGGACTACTCAGATAGAGGAATCATCCTGCTGAGGAGAGCCTGGTCCTGCCAATATCAATTGGACTCCGCAGGGGACACAACTTCAGTTGACTGCTGCGGGAGAAACAACTTCAGTTGATTACTGCAGGGGGACGAAGCTCTACGAGAACCTGGACCTGCTGAGAGAAAACGATGTCAATCGCGGGAGTAAACTGCGTGGCCGCCTCGGCTACTCTTCTGGGGATGATAACTCTATGGGGAAACAACTTCAGCAGCTCAACACTCCACTGGGAAAAACCAATCATGGTCTGATCAACTTCCAAGGATTCGGCTCTCTTGGGTATCTGCAAACTCGGCTGAGGAAGGAGAAATCATTCTGCTTCACTGGAGAGAGTACGACTCTGGGGGAAATACAACATCAGCTGTTCAACGCTCTGCTAGGGAAAAACCACTCATGGTCCCAACTGCTTCGCTGGAGAGTACAACTCTGATGAGGAATTTCAATTCCGCTGGGGAAGAAGGAATCATCCGACTTCGGGGGAGAGTACAACTCTGCAGGGGAATACATCATCAGTTGTTCCAACACTCTACTGGGGAAGAGGGAATCATCCGACTTTGGGAGAGAGTACGACTCTGGTGGGGAATTTCAATTTTGCTGGAGACTTCAGTCTGGCACCATCAGTTGCTGCATACTTCGGCGTACGAATAGTTTCCTACAAAACCTGCACTTGTGACCCGGTGCGGGGGGTGTGAGCTTCGGCGCCCGAACATTTCTATGAAACCTGCACTTGTGACCCGGTGCTGGGGAGAACCCGAGCTTCGGTGCCCGAACGTTTCTATGAAACCTGCACTTGTGACCCGGTGCTGGGGGGAAGAAATCATGCTTCGGCGCTTGACTCAGCTGAGGAGATGACGTTCCTTCAAGACGCATCTGCTTGGGGGAAGAGAATCATCTCTGCCTGGGGAGACATATCAATGCTCACTATCTCGCGTTCAAACTCTGCAGGGAGAGGCTACTGAACTCTGCTGGAGAAGGAGGAATCATCCTGCTTCGGGGATGCGTACGACGCATTGTCTGGAATATGCTACACCTGTAACAACACAAACAAACAGACAAGATACCCTTCTCAAAGGGACCTATCAAGGTTATTATCTCGTGACAATATTCAAGTAGTTAATTGTTTCAACAATCAATGGCCTAGGCCAGTAAGTTTATGTATGCGCATTTTATCAAAAACATCGGCGTTCTTTTTCACAAACAAAACAGATAAATGCTAAACAGGCAAACAGAATTGCTGAATAGTATGCATTTTATTGATAATGGACCCCTGAATGGGTAAAAATGTTTTACAACAGAGGCAAGCTCCTGGAATGAGGAAGCCGCGCAAAAATAAAACATAAATATGCATCAGTATATACAAATGTCGGCAACGAGGCGTAGACGAACACCATGAGTTGATCCCTCTAAGACCCACTCGACTTCGATACTTCTCCGACGCTTCAGCTTCGGAAGAGATTGATTCAGATAAACGGCCCTCAGGTCCTCCAAACCACTAAACAATGAAAGTCCACACGCGGAACGCAGTCATTTGCTTATTCAAATCCCTAACTTTTGTGTGAACCGCCCTTTGCGGGTTTTCAGTTCACCGGGATACCCTTTTTTGCCGAAGCCGCCCAGTGTAGGTTTTCGACTTCGCGGGTGTACATTTTTTCAATATATCCCTAATTTTTGCCCGAACCTTTTATTCTGTTTTTGGTTCGTCGGGATGCCCCTTTTTTGCCTGGACTCTTTCTTTTTTGTCCAGCGGGTCACTTTCAAGCAAAGTATTTTTTAACTGCGTCCGCGTTCACCGGGGATGCAAAATCTTCACCATCCATCGTGGATAACAACAAAGCTCCTCCCGAGAAGACCTTGCTGACGACATACGGGTCTTCGTAATTCGGAGTCCACTTGCTCCGGTGATCGGAGTGTGGAGGAAGAATCTTCTTCAGGACGAGATCACCCGTCTGAAAGCTTCTAGGACGCACCTTCTTATCATAAGCTTTCTTCATTCGGCTTTGGTACAGATGACCAAATGCAATCGATGCTAACCTCTTCTCGTCCATCAGGCTGAGTTGGTTCAAACGATTCGCAATCCATTCTGCCTCGTCGAGTTTCACATCAACCAAAACTCGCAAAGAAGGGATCTCCACTTCTAACGGTAGGACAACTTCCATACCATACACCAAAGAGAAAGGAGTTGCCCCGGTTGACGTACGGACCGTCGTACGATAACCGTGCAGGGCAAACGGCAGCATCTCGTGCCAATCCTTGTATGTCACAACCATCTTTTGAACAATCTTCTTTATGTTCTTGTTGGCGGCTTCAACGACGCCATTCATCTTCGGCCGGTAAGGAGATGAGTTGTGGTGTTCGATCTTGAAGCTTTGGCACAACTCCTTCATCATCTTGTTATTCAAATTCGAACCATTATCAGTAATGATCCGCTCGGGAATTCCGTAACGACAGATGATGTCCCTCTTTATGAATTTAGCCACCACCTGCTTGGTCACATTAGCATACGAGGCTGCCTCCACCCACTTGGTGAAGTAGTCGATAGCTACCAGAATAAAACGATGACCGTTGGATGCAGTGGGCTCGATCTTGCCTATCATGTCGATGCCCCACATGGAGAACGGCCACGGGGAGGACATGACATTCAACGGGCACGGCGGCACCTGAACTTTATCAGCATAAATCTGGCATTTATGACATCTCTTCGCGAATCTGAAGCAATCCGACTCCATCGTCAGCCAGTAGTATCCTGCTCTCAGGATCTTTCTCGTCATAGCATGCCCGCCGGCGTGCGTACCAAATGTGCCTTCATGGACTTCTTCCATGAGCATACTCGCCTCTTTCTCATCTACACATCTGAGTAGCACGAGATCGTGGTTTCTCTTATACAACACTCCATCAGGATTGAGATAAAAATTTCCAGACAGCCTCCTCAGAGTCTTTTTATCCTGGGTTGACGCACCCGCAGGATACTCCTTAGTCATAAGGAAAGTCTGGATGTCATGGAACCATGGCTTGCCGTCGATGGCATCCTCGATTGCAAAGACAAATGCCGGTCTATAAGACGTGAAAGCACAATTCTTGGAGCCTCATTCCAAAAATTGACTTTATACATTGAAGCCAACGTGGCTAAGGCATCAGCCATCTGATTTTCAGCCCTGGGCACATGATGGAGTTCCACTCGATCAAAGAACGGAAGTAGCCTTCGGGCATAATTCATGTACGGCACCAAATTCGATTGACGAGTCTCCCACTCCCCTTTAATTTGGTTGATCACAAGCGCTGAGTCACCATATAGGTCTAGATTCTTGATTCTCAAATCAATCGCCTCTTCTAGACCCATGATGCATGCTTCATACTCCGCCTCATTGTTGGTAACTGGAAACGTCAGTCTCGCAGTAAACGGGATATGGGATCCGTGGGGAGTCGTGATGATAGCCCCGATGCCACTTCCATAGGAATTAACCGCTCCGTCGAATATCAACTTCCACTGGGATTTCCTATCAGGCCCCTCGCCGGGCAACGGCTCATCGCAATCCTTCGCTTTGAGAAACATAATATCCTCGTCAGGGAATTCGAACTTCATCGGCTGGTAGTCTTCGATCGGCTGTTCGGCAAGGTAATCAGACAATACGCTTCCCTTGATGGCCTTCTGGGACACGTACTGAATATCATATTCCGTTAACACCATTTGCCACCTGGCAATCCTGCCCGAAAGAGCCTGCTTCTCGAAGACGTACTTGATCAGATCCATCTTCGAAATTAGCATAGTGGTGTGATTGAGCATGTGCTGTCGTAAACGTTTGGCAGCCCAAGCTAGTGCACAACACGTCTTCTCTAGCATCGAGTATCGAGATTCACACTCAGTGAACTTTTTACTCAAGTAGTAAATGGCATGCTCTTTTTTGCCCGTCTCGTCGTGCTGACCGAGAACACACCCCATACTATTCTCTAGAACCGTCAGGTACATGATTAATGGCCATCCAGCCACTGGGGGTATCAAGATTGGAGGTTCTTGAAGATACTGCTTTATCTTGTCGAATGCCTTTTGGCAATCCTCATTCCAAGTAATCGCCTGATCTTTCTTTAAAAGCTTGAACATCGGTTCACACGTGGCCGTGAGCTGAGAGATAAACCTTACAATGTAGTTTATTCTGCCCAAGAAACCACGAACTTCTTTTTCTATTTTCGGCGCTGGCATTTCTTGAATGGCTTTTATTTTCGCAGGATCAACCTCGATACCTCGTTCGCTAACGATAAACCCCAGTAACTTTTCGGACCGCACTCCGAAAGTGCATTTGTTAGGATTCAGCCTCAACCTGAACTTCCTAAGCCTCTCAAAAAGCTTCAATAAGTTGACCAGATGCTCTTCCTCCGTTTGGGACTTTGCAATCATGTCATCAACATAGACCTCGATCTCATGATGAATCATATCATGAAACAAAGTTACCATTGCTCTCTGGTAAGTGGCCCCTGCGTTCTTCAGACCGAAGGGCATTACCTTATAGCAAAACGTTCCCCAGTGTCGCTACTGCGAAAATCGGCGCCGGCTGAACAGAAGAGTCGCCACCGTGCGTTATTTATCCTACGGGAGGGAAGGGAAACGCTCGAGGTAAACCTACCGCAAAACGGGGAAAGGTATGGTTATCGCAACCAAAACCTGGATTCGGGAGTCGGTTACGCAAGGGGAAGGTATTAGCACCCCTCACGTCCGTCGTACTCGACGGGATCCACGCTTGTTTTCGGGTATGGATTGTTATTCTATCTACTCTACAGGTTAAGGGTTAAAAAGAAAAGAAAATGACTCGGCAAAGTATCGCACTTTATGCCTACGTATTCCCGTCTGGAACGAGAAATCAGAGTCAACGTAGTTCGCCTACCTACTGGAAAGGAGGGGAAGGTTGCTCGCTAGGATATCGCATCCTATGCCTACGTACTTCCATACAGCATGAAAGATCAGAGCAAACGTAGTTCGGGCCACGTACGACACAAGTCTGTCTTGATTGTTTTTATTCCTTCTGAAAAAGGGTTTTTCTGATTACAGGTCCAAGCGGACAAAAATGATGTTTTGATGAGTTCACATTCTTTTACGGAAGGAATGTCTTTTATTGTGTTTGAAATCTTATTGTGTTTTTTTGTTTGTTTTGAGAAAGAAGAGACAGAACTCTAACCTACGGTTGAAAAGGGAATCAAACTAACCTAGTGTTATCATGCATGGGTTAAGACCTAGTGTCTATCATGCTCCTCTCTTGCACAGAGAGAAACAGAGATCCTACGGGATAAGCGGAAACAAAAACAATATCAGATATATACAGTAAAGCAGTAAAATGCATGGATGCAACAATACAAGCGAGGCAAGGGAGTCCCACTCAACCTCGAACCTAGAAAACAATAGGCAAAAGTGAACAGAATTCACTTTCAACCCAACAGGTTAAACAGCAAACAATACAGTCAGGAAAACCAAACAATACATCAGAAATGAAATACAGCAAAAATAAACAGCCATAGCAGCTCTGCATCAACATCTGCCTTTAAGTCCTCTCCAATCAGCTACAAGCTTCATCAAGCATCCATCTCCATCTCCACAGCCTGCAAACAAGGTCTTTGGCATCAATCTTCAGCCTACAATGGCTTTTCTTCAAGTCTCAAACTCCCAGGAGGAATATCAGTCAACAAGATGAAGTGAATGAATGTTAGACAGTCAATTACCTACCAAGGGTGGTTCATTAACTGTTAACATTATATAGACAATCTTCTCTCAAAAGTTCTATCTTTCAAATACATTCACTGATCCTTCCAAAGGAAGGAGGTGGATATTTGAAAGAGACTTTGAATCATGGAGAAAGGATGGATGCAAACAAGGCATTCCATGTTTGAGAAACAAGCTTTCTAATCTAGAGCTCTGCCTAGCTCCTAAACCCTAGTCTCCTCAACAGCTGCCAGCAAAGGATCTCCTCATCAGCTCTGGAAGTTGGTCTCCAACATCTGGATCTCCAATGGCTTTATCTTCACAAGCCTTCAGCTCTCCCAATCCCCAAGCAATCCCAATACCCACACAGACAAACAATAATCCCCAGAGAGGGCACACCACACCAGTCAAGCAAATACAGACAATACTAATAGCAGTAGGGGAATCCTGATATTTTCTAAGGGATCTAATAACTACCCATAGTCCCTATAGTCCCATATCCCAAACTTCCAATCTCTACATCCTAAGGGAAATGATTCAATTCTCCTAAGTCATCACTTAAACCCTAATTTTGTTCATGTTGTTCACACCTAATCAAATCTCCTAAAATTAATTTCTAAAATTGTGAACTAAATTGTATATACAAGCTAACATTATCTATTAATCAACCTAAAAAGAATGGACAAAAAATACTAAAGCATTTATTAGAACAAAAATCATCAAATTCAAGCATCAAACTAAACTTAACAAAATGCTATTTGTAAGAAAAATGCATGAAAAATATTAAAACAAAATAAAATGCCATTTTTATTTTTTCATATTTTTCTAGACAGAATTATGGACCTATAGCAAAAAGAACCAATTAAAACAAGCCATTTTCCATTTATTTATGATTTTTTAAAGACATTAAAAATATTAAAGGAATGAAAAATAACCAAATAGAAATAAAAGGGAGGGGGTGCTATCAGCATGCACGCCCAGTTGAAATTCCAGGTGGGCCATGAAACCAGGGGTGTGAATAACAATTATTAGGCCCAGCGCGCTCAGAAAAAACCAACTGAAAAATGCAAGAAAAAAATAAATAAATCCGCGGTGCAAAAAGTAACCAATTCACGCGTATTCTGTTGGGCCCATCAAAATGGGGGTGGGGATAGGAATCTGGACTTAGGCCCAAGGACGCTGTTTAATGAAAACGCTGCGTTTCGTTCGGTCAGCTCCCTCCAATTTTCAATTTGAATCTCAGCCACACGATGCGATGAAATTGTCAAATAAATGAACTAATCGGACGGTCATCCTTCATCGTCCCCAAAGCAAACCCTAGAACTCAGAAATTTGTGTCCATGCAGGGATCTTCGTGCTCTTCGTTCTCTCTCCATAGTCCATGAAATCAAAACTTATAAAGACCAAACCCACTCCATTTCTTCCCCTCTACATGATCATGCTCTTAGTTTTGACTGAAACCAATCCTATAATAAAACCCGATCGGTGGAAACCTTTGATTCATCAACTGTACACTGCAATGGAAGTTCACCAAACTTGCCAACTCTTGTACTAATGTACTCTCCCTATTGCACTGATTACTCTGAGCTAATTCACCATGATTAACATCCCCTAAACTAAGGTTTCTTGATCATCAAAGTCTCAACACTCTGCCATCAAACTTCATAGAACTCTCTCTAAATCTCAGGAATCAATCCCCTATGGTCTCTAAGCATTTTGATCCTAACCACATGATCTAAAACTGAATAAATAGGGCGATTCGAAGAGAAATGCATACCTTGTAAGTGATGATGGCTATGGTGGTTCCCCTTCAATTCAAGCCTTGATGCTTGCTTCAAGTGATCTTCAATGGAAGCTAGTCCTTCTGTTTGCACTGGTTCTTGCTCAACCTTCTTGAATCACCCTAGCCATTCCTTCATGCAACTTGGAGTGAAGCTTTGGATCTCATGAACCAGCCATGAATTCCTCTCACTCTTGTTTGCCAATTGCTCTATGATGATGGTGGAAGATGATGGAAACAAGAACTATGATGATTGATGAAGTTTTAATGGAGTTTGAGATCAAAATGCAACATGGATGAAGGAATTCAAACTATGGTATGCAAGCACAATCAATCACCAACCCCTGCATGGATCCACTCTAGGGCATATATAGATGAATTTAGAAACTCCTAGAAGCTTGGAGAAGCTTCCCATGTTTGATTTCCCTTGGATTTGGCTTATGTTTCTTCCTTTGTAAGCAACCTTGAATAACTCTCAAAATTTGAACTAACCTCAAAATTCCACTTTAGCCAATGTTCTCAAAATGATTTTTCCATTCAAAATGACCTATAATTTTGTCCCATTTGGCCAAAATATGAAAAATCTCATTTTTAAGTCCTTTTTTATTCATTAAATCCAACAATTTTCAAACCTTGTGCCATGAATCTTTCCAATCTTTCATGGTCACTTTTCTAGACTCAAAATGTCAGTTGGAACAAGTTTTATGTTGTAAATTTTTCCATTTGAAGCTTCCTTGTATGAGTTTTGGGCATAGGCTTGAAATGACCTGTAATTCTTAGATGACCAAAATACCCTTTGCTTGCCAAGACCATAAGTAGAGTTCCACAAATCATATGAAGGCATACCATACCATTATATAAAGATAAGACAATGAGGAACAACTCTTATGTTTACCAGAAATTCATTTGAAATCTCCTTGAGGGGTAAAAATTGCTTGGAAGTCAAGTCACTTTCACAGACAAAATTTCAGATACCTCAGATGACCTGTAACTTGTAAGGACCATAACTTGAGTTCTATAAATCTCCTTGATGTCTTCCACAACTCAAATTAAAGGTATTGAGATCCTCTACAAGTTTCATGTTGACCAAGGATCCATTTGAAGCTTGCATTTTGACTTATCTTGCTTGGAAATTTGACCTAAATTAGGGGATTTTACACAGAAACCCTAATTTAGAAACTCCTCTTCTCCTTGATTCCTCTTGAATTCTTCTTGACATATCACCATATCCTTATTCTTCATGTCAAATGATGAACCCCGCATCTCTACAATAGCCCTTAATGCCTTTCAATCAGTCAATTGACCTAGAGTTGACCCAGGGTTGACCCCAGATGAAACCCTAGTTGACTGTCTTCAACTGCAATTCTTGTGATCACACCAAGGACTTGTCTCCTTCTTCAAATGACTTTCTAATTCTCCCATGATGTCCAGATACTATCCATGCTCATCCCACAGCTCACAATTTCTTTGTTGATCCTCAGATACCCTCAGATAAGAGATGGATGCACTTGCTTGATCCATTGACTTTCCAGCTTTCCAATTCTTTCTGATGACTTGAAGGAGCTTGAATTAGAATAATAACCTCTTGATAGGCTCATAGAGATGAGAATAGTGCTTGGTCCCTTGTTGGATGACTTGCTATGTTATGCTATGCAGATGAGTAGACTATGTACATGACTCTATATGCAAATGCTAATGCAATTGAAACATAAACCAAATGAATAAGGTTGAGCAAATTTTAGGGTGCAATAGTTGCCCCTATTCAAGCGACTTGGACCCGATTGGGTGAAGAGCCCAGAGCCTTCAGACATTCGCGGTACGAGACGGTTGAATACTAAGAACCCAGAAATTTGCCAATCGCAGAAATAAATTGCGCCACTGCTTGGGGATTATTTTCATCAGCCTGAAAAGCTTCTCTCATTGCAAGAATAAAACTTTGCTTGTCCACGTTAGGACGCCTGTGTCGTCAACACAAAGAAATCTCAACCAAACTTGTCCACGTTAGGACTCCACCTGCTGTTAACCCGAAAAAAAACTCGGCAACTTCGATGGGGATAATTCGTCTTCACTTCATCAGAAATAAATCGTCCACGTTAGGAATAAACTCTTCCACGCCAGGAATAACCATTGTCCATGTTAGGACTCAACTTTTTTCCACGTAAGGAATCTCATCTTGATATGTCCACGTAAGGACTCAATCTCTCCACGTGAGGAATCTCCATCTTTCCACGTTAGGAATCTCCCACTCTTTCCACGTAAGGAATAACTTGTCCATGTTAGGACTTAATCGTCCACGTTAGGAATAGTTCTCTTCTCAATCTGTCCGCGTCAGGACTAAACTTTCCACGTAAGGAATCAATCTTTCCATGTTAGGAATCAACTTCTTTTCCACGTAAGGAAACACATTTTCTTTTGATTTGTCCACGTAAGGACTCACATGTCGACTTGCTGAGGAAATAAACTTTGTCCACGTCAGGACTCATGCACCTTCGACCCACTGGGGAAATAACTTGTCCACGTCAGGACTCACATCTTCATCTGATGAAATAATAGAACCTGTCCACGTTAGGACTTGCACGTCTTCGACTTGCTGGGGAAGTGAGACTTGTCCACGTCAGGACTCACACTTTTCTCACAACACGGAGAAGGATAAATTTGTCCACGTCAGGACTCTCGCATCTTGACGACACGAAGAACTATACACTTGTCCACGTCAGGACGCACATTTCACCATCACGAATAAAGCTATCTGCTGGAAATAAATTGTCCACGTCAGGACCCCAACACGAAGAGTAACCCACTTTTGTCCATGTCAGGACTCCACACTCAATCAATACCGAGAACTCGAATCTGTCCACGTTAGGACTAACACATATCGTCAACTTGAGGAAATCAATCTGTCCGCGTCAGGATCCCACTTCTCTAGCACAAAGAAAACTCGTTGATAGGATTGTCCACGTCAGGACTCATCCTTCCATTGGTCCCAAACCACAAAAACTTCTTAGCACTGACGTGACAGCGATTTTGAAGCGGACTCTACTGGGGATATTTGGAAACCAAACTACCGGATGCCTGTTCTGATAACCGGCGGTGGCCCGTGAAATTCTGATTCGTGAAACCCTTCGATGATAAACAACTCTGCTTGAGAATGAGGAGCTATTCATCCTGGTAACTCTGGCGGGGAAAATACGAGAAATTCACAAATAACTCTGCTCGGAGACAAAGAGAACTTTATCATGATAATTCTGCGGGGTATAATGCCAAAGCTGACACCTCGTTAAATGTCTCATGCCGAGACCTCGAATGCTTGATACTTCATTTGCAAGGGCTCTCTCTACCTGCAAGAGAAACAATACTTGAAACAAACGGTTAGCCAACCCGGTTTATGTTTCAAAATGCATGCGTTTGACAATGATGTAATGCTTCATTCGACATGGAAATGCTACGCTTTTTCATTTGGTGGATGCAAGCATGATACTGTATGCCAATGCAAATGCTGACCCGAACTACTGGGATACAGAAACCCGCTTCAGCAAAATAAATGCTGAAGATAATGCCATCTCCGCTGGGGATAGCCAGGTGCTACAGACTTATTCCAGCAAAATAAATGCTGGAAGAGTGAAGTCGACTCAGCTGGGAAATTGGGAACTTGAACCAAACATCTCATTGAAGTAACACCCTGCTAGGAATACAACTCTGCTGGGGAATATCAGATGCGCTCGGTATGATCAGACTTATGCTGGAGAGTGAACAGATATCACACGGTATTCTGACAACATAAATGCCAATGCGCCACACCAACTCTTCCGGGGAGAGTCTTAATCTTCGAGTTCCACTGGGAGGAATGAAAACACTGTTGGAAAGAGAACTCCGCTGGGGACGAAACGATTCTCTTGGGGAAAATCAACTGCCTTCGCTGGGAGAGAGTAAACTGACCCTGCGGGAAAAGGTGAACTTGTCTGGATACAACTCACAAATATTAATCCTCTGAGGCTAAACCCACTCTGCTTGAGATACACTGTCTGACTACAGCCTTATAATCTTGGAATCGCCAAACTCTGCTGAGGATGAATGACTTTGCTGGAGAATGTCCTCTGGAATGAGCTACGGCTAGCTGGGGAATTCTATCCTTCTTCAGGAAGAACATGCATGACCTGCGTGGGGGTCGAGTCTTTCGTCACCGCAATCTTTTGATCACCTTCCTCGTACGGCTATGAAACCTGCAACAACACAAACAAGACAGGACAAGCCTATGCAACCAAATCGATTCAGGTTAGTAACATCATTTTCAGTTAATTCAAAGTCTTAGCAATTGTTGGCAAGGGTCAGTGATGTTATACACATGCTAGTTTCAGTAAACTTAGGCGCTTTATCATGCACAAAACAGTAAAGAACCAGCATCAAGTACTGAATAACGTATTTTATTGATTGGGCCCCTGAATGGGCAGAGTTTTTTTTGTACACGGGATGTAACTCCTGAAAAGAGGAAGCTACGCAAAGCAAATATACAAGTATGCACAAGAAGCATAAATATATTGACAAATTAAATTTGTACACATGTCGGCAACGGGATGCAGATGAACACCACGAACTGATCCTCCCATGACTCGCCAGACTCTAATGCTTTCCCGGTATCCACACTTCCGAAAAGATTGTATCTGATAATCGACCCCTTAGGTATATTCTCCCGCACTGATGCTCACTGCAATATCAAATTCGGACCGCAGTCATTTGCTTTTCCAATCCCTAACTTTTGCGTGAACCGCCCTTTACGGGTTTTCAGTTCACCGGGATACCCCTTTTTGCCGAAGCCGCCCAGTATAGGTTTTCAACTTCGCGGGTGTACATTTTTTCAATTTTATCCCTAATTTTTGCCCGAACCTTTCATTCTGTTTTTGGTCCTCCAGGATGCCCCTTTTTTGCCTGGACTCTCTTTTTCTGTCCAGCGGGTCAATTTTAAGCAAAGTATTTTTTAACTGCGTCCGAATTCACAGGCGACGTAAAGTCTTCACCGTCCATAGTGGACAACAATAAAGCTCCTCCTAAAAAGACTTTCCTGACAACGTATGGCCCTTCGTAGTTGGGGGTCCACTTGCCCCTGTGATCTTCCTGCGGCGGGAGAATCCTTTTCAACACAAGGTCGCCCGTCTGAAAGCTCCGCGGATGTATCTTCTTATCGTACGCTTTCTTCATTCGGCTCTGGTACAAACGACCGTATGCTAGAGAAGCTAGCCTCTTCTCGTCCATTAAACTCAGTTGGTTCAACCTGTTCTTCACCCATTCTGCCTCGTCTAGTTGAACATCTCGCAATACCCTCAGAGAAGGGATCTCAACTTCCAATGGTAGCACCGCTTCCATCCCGTATACTAATGAGAACGGGGTTGCCCCGGTTGATGTGCGTACCGTCGTACGATAACCGTGCAAAGCGAAGGGTAGCATTTCATGCCAATCCTTATAGGTCACCACCATCTTTTGAACGATCTTCTTGATATTCTTATTGGCCGCTTCGACAACACCATTCATCTTGGGTCGGTAAGGGGAGGAGTTGTGATGTTCGATCTTGAAATTCTGACAGAGCTCCTTCATCATTTTGTTGTTCAGGTTCGAACCGTTGTCCGTGATTATCCGCTCGGGGATCCCATATCGGCAAATGATATCTCTCTTGATGAATCTGGCCACCACCTGCTTAGTTACATTTGCATAAGACGCCGCTTCCACCCACTTGGTGAAATAATCGATTGCTACTAGAATGAACCGGTGCCCGTTAGAAGCTGTCGGCTCGATCTTTCCAATCATATCGATTCCCCACATCGAGAACGGCCATGGCGACGACATCACATTCAGAGGACTCGGAGGCACATGGATCTTATCAGCATAGATTTGGCACTTGTGGCACTTTCTCGCAAACTTGAAACAATCAGTTTCCATAGTCAGCCAAAAATACCCTGCCCGCAGCAGCTTTTTCGTCATAGCATGTCCACCAGCATGCGTACCAAAGGTACCTTCGTGTATTTCTTCCATGAGCAGCCTTGCCTCTCTTTCATCTACACAACGCAACAACACCAAGTCGTGGTTTCTTCTGTATAAGACACCATCCGAATTCAAATAGAAATTACCCGCTAATCTCCTGAGAGTCTTCTGATCTTGACTGGATGCCCCAGCCGGATACTCTTTATTCTTCAGGAAATTAAGGATATCAAAATACCATGGTTTGTCGTCGGATGCTTCGTCAATAGCAAACACGAAAGCTGGTCTATCAAGCCGAGAGATAATGATTCTGGGAGCCTCGTTCCAGAAGTTGACTTTGTACATGGAAGACAAAGTGGCGAGAGCATCAGCCATTTGATTCTCTGCCCGCGGTACGTGATGCAATTCAACTTTGTCAAAGAAGGGCAACAATCTCCTTGCATAATTCATGTAATGTATCAAATTGGGCTGACGTGTCTCCCATTCCCCTTTTATCTGATTCACCACCAGAGCTGAATCTCCGTATACGTCCAGATTCTTGATTCGCAAATCAATGGCTTCTTCAAGCCCCATTATACAAGCTTTGTATTCGGCCTCATTATTGGTAACGGCAAAGGTCAATCGGGCAGTAAACGGGATGTGCGACCCGTGTGGCGTAGTGATGACTGCCCCAATTCCGCTACCATAAGCGTTCACAGCTCCGTCAAATATCATCTTCCATTTCGAACCCAACTCTGGTCCTTCGTCTGGCAACGGCTCTTCACAATCTTTCATCTTTAGGTACATGATATCCTCGTCAGGAAAATCAAACGTCATCGATTGGTAATCTTCAATAGGCTGCTCTGCCAGGTACTCAGACAGCACACTCCCCTTTATAGCCTTTTGCGAGACGTATTGGATGTCATATTCCGTCAAGACCATCTGCCAACGGGCAATTCTCCCTGACAACGCCTGCTTTTCGAACACATATTTGATCGGATCCATCTTCGAGATGAGCATGGTTGTGTGATTCAGCATGTATTGCCTCAAACGCTTGGCGGCCCAGGCTATCGCGCAACAAGTTTTCTCCAACATTGAGTATCGGGATTCACAATCTGTAAATTTCTTACTCAAGTAATAAATTGCATGCTCTTTTCTTCCTGTCTCGTCATGTTGACCGAGAACACAACCCATGCTTCCCTCAAGAACTGTCAAATACATAATCAAGGGTCTCCCTGCCACTGGGGGTATCAAAATAGGAGGCTCCTGCAAATACTGCTTTATTTTATCGAACGCCTTTTGACACTTTTCGTTCCACGTTACAACTTGATCTTTCTTCAACAGCTTGAATAATGGTTCACACGTGGCCGTTAGATGAGATATGAACCGAGCGATGTAGTTCAATCTCCCTAAAAACCCGCGCACCTCTTTCTCTGTTTTAGGCGTCGGCATTTCTTGGATCGCTTTTATTTTAGCAGGATCGACCTCTATTCCTCGTTCACTTACGATAAACCCCAGCAGTCTACCCGATCTCACCCCGAAGGTGCATTTATTAGGGTTCAGTCTCAGCCTGAACTTCCTAAGCCTTTTAAATAACTTCAGCAGATTCACCAGATGCTCTTCCTCTGTCTGGGATTTGGCAATCATATCGTCAACATAAACTTCTATCTCTTTATGCATCATATCATGGAAAAGAGTCGTCATTGCACGCTGATACGTTGCCCCAGCATTTTTCAAACCAAAGGGCATCACTTTGTAGCAAAATGTTCCCCAAGGCGTTATGAAAGTAGTCTTCTCCATGTCCTCTGGCGCCATTTTAATCTGATTATAGCCTGAAAAGCCATCCATGAAGGAGAATACGGAGTATTGAGCAGTATTATCAACTAGCACGTCGATATGAGGAAGTGGAAAATCGTCTTTCGGGCTCGCCTTATTCAAGTCCCTATAATCCACGCACATCCGAACCTTGCCATCTTTCTTTGGCACTGGTACGATGTTAGCAACCCATGAGGGATATTTTGTCACAGTCAAGAAACCAGCATCCCACTGTTTTTGAACTTCCTCTTTGATCTTTACTGCCATGTCTGGTCTAGTTCTGCGAAGCTTTTGTTTGACCGGTGGGCATTCTTCTTTCAATGGCAGACGGTGCACAACCATATCTGTATCGAGCCCTGGCATATCTTCATACGACCAAGAGAATACATCACTATACTCTCGGAGCATTTCAACCAGTCTTCGCTTGATATCGCTCTGCAGTGCGGCTCCGATACGAATATTCTTCTCAACCCCTTCCGACCCCAAGTTGATAATTTCGATGACCTCGTCGTGAGGCAGAATGACTCTTTCCTCTTGCTTCACCAACCAAGACAGTTCTTCAGGAACGTCGCTATCTTCGACAACCTCTTCTTCGGCCTGAAATACCGGATGTTCAAAGTCGGGACAAGTCATAGGTGGTTCAAGGATGTCATCTAAAAATGTTATCCTGCAAAAAGAATGGTTAAATGCTTCAAAATGCGTATAAAGCGAATAGCCACGTTGCCATTTTATTGAAAAATACAAAACAAGAAAGACAGAGATTATAATATTTGCACATGAGAAAACGCCTTTTATTTAATGATAAACACGCAATGTTCATAACAGCACATCCCTAAGCAAATCATGATGCCCCGGGCAAGGCATCAGATTGTTCAACAATTAATAAAACAAAGCATTACTGTTTAAGAGTCACAAGAACAAGCTCCTGAATAGACCAGTTGCACAGTCCCTGTCCTGGCGTGCTTGGCTGAATCCAGGCATCCATATCACAGTCGCTGTCTCCTTCGTCAGACTCCGAAGCAGCATTGATGGTCTCATGACATACTCCACTGGCAGAGATGGTTATTGGCCCTCTGAAACGGGATGCTCTCACAACAGGTGCTGACGACGACGGTTGGTATCCTAGCCCGAACCGGTCCATCTTCACAGGAATGTCCAGCACTTTGCCCCAGCCCTTTGCGTCTCCGGCCTCTACTAGAGCTTGAGCTTCTTTATATGACGAGACGGCTATCTCCGACACTTTGCTCGGCCTGGGACCTTGGTCCTTGATACGCAACCCTTCAAATGCCTGACAGGGTGTTTCGTGGATCTCTCCATCAACCTCAACATATTTAAATGACGACAGATGGCTGACCAGGATGTCTTCTTCTCCGCATACGGTGACTACGCTGTCTCCGACCATATATTTTAACTTCTGATGCAGGGTAGACGTGACTGCCCCAGCCCCATGAATCCAGGGTCTTCCGAGCAGGCAACTATATGCAGGTTGTATATCCATGATATAGAATTCAGTCGCAAACACCTCTGGCCCTACCTGTAGAGGCAGTGTTATCGATCCGAAAACTGTTCTTCGCGTGCCATCGAATGCCCTAACTACCAAGTCGCTGGGCGTGCACAGGATTCCTCTGACATCCAGCTTCATCATCGCTTTCTTGGGCAGCACATTTAAGGATGAGCCGGTATCGACCAATACATGCGACATTACTGATCCTCTACACTCGACAGATATGTGTAGCGCCATATTATGATCTCTCCCTTTCGGGGTCAAATCGAAGTCGGTAAAGCCCAAGCTGTGGCCTGCATTCACATGTGCCAACACTCCTTCCAGCTGATTCACGGAGACGTCTTGGGGTACAAAGGAAGTATCCAAGACTTTCAACAAAGCATTTCTGTGAGCTTCAGAACACAATAGCAACGACAAGATAGATATTTTGGACGGCGTCTGTTGCAGATGCTCCACAATCTTATAATCACTTTTTCGAATCAAGCGCATGAATTCTTCTACATCTTTCGATGCCGATGCTTTTTCGTTTGCTTGCACGGGGACATTCTCAACCATCTTTCCCTTTTCTTTTGCCAGTCTTTCGGCCTCCACCTCAGGCGATATGAAGATCCTACCACTCCTTGTCATGCCTCCTGAACCGACCATATTCTCTACAGTCTCGGCTGGTTGCTTATTAACATCAATCTTTATTCCGTCACAATACACTTCCAACCCATATGACCATGGGACTGCTTTTGTGCTCTCGTACGGGATTGGTTCGGCCTTAGTTATGGTGATCGGCGGTCGCTGAGCCGGTGCTGTTATAGTGATTGTCTTTCGAGGAATCGTTAAAGTGGCCACATCACTCTGATTATCTGCTACTGCCCCTGCGGGCTCTTCGATTGCTGCTCGGTCAAACTGCAATGTTCCGTCATCAATTAAAGCCTGAATGCCTTTCTTCAAATCGTCACACCCCCCAGCTAGGGTCCAGCATTCTAAGCAGTACTCGTCACAACCCGGATAGACACCCCCTTGTAATAATCTGCTTTTTATCTTGCTCAGCGGCGTCTTTAAATCATCCACATTCAGAATCAGATTCAACCCTTCCTCAGTCAGAATGGCGTTTGCCCCGTGATTAGGCATGGGTTTCTGCACTATATTCGGCCCTGCTGTTCCGAAATTGATAGCTTTATTGTCCAAAAGATCCTGCACAACGTGCTTAAAAGCATGGCAACCCTCTATATCGTGGCCCGGAGCCCCAGAATGAAACTCACAGTGCCTGCTTGCATCATAACCATACGGAGGAGTACCCGTTATCGGTGCCAGAGTTCTCTTCTCTACCAGGTTCAAACCCAACAATGTCTGCAACAAATCTGCGTACGTTGAGGGAGGCTTCTCAAATACTCTCCTTGGTTTATCACCCTGGAATCTTCGCTGAGCAGGCTGTGCCCCTTGCTGTGGCTGCTGCTGCTGCTGTTGTTGTTGTTGTATTGGCTGCTGTTGAAACGGTTGTTGTTGATATGGAATAGTAACACTCGCCACCTGCTGCGGCTGATGATATTGGTTTCGACCTCTGCCTCGGCCTTGGCCTCGGCCTCCGAACACTGCGCTTGCCTCGCCCTGACGACGCCCACCAAAAGCCTTCCTATTACTGCCAGATGCAGTTGACTCCTCAGCTTGGAATTTTCCCTGCTTAATGTTACGTTCAATCTTTTCTCCCATCAGAATTAAGTCTGAGAAACTGGCCAGAGATGTGTGAAACAACTTGTCATGAAACATGCCTGTGAATGTGCCGACGAACATGTCATTCATTTCCTTGTCTTCTAAGGGAGGACGGACCCTAGCAGCCATGTCGCGCCATCTTTGCGCGTACTCTTTAAAGCTCTCATCTTTCTTCTGAGATAGCCCTTGCAATTGGACCCGGTTGGGCGCCAAGTCGCTGTTATACTTGTAGTGAGCTACAAATGCCTCTGCTAATTGCTTCCATGTCTTTATATTAGTCGGCTCCAAACCCATGTACCATTCTAAGGAAGGACCTGACAAGCTATCTTGAAAGAAATGCATTAGCATTCTCTCATCATTGGAGTACGCAGACATCTTTCGGTAATAAGCCCGCACGTGCACTTTCGGACAAGTGTCCCCTTTATACTTATCAAACGCAGGAGCTTTGAATTTGATTGGCACCCTCAAGCCAGGTACCAGACCCATTGTTGCCATGTCTAAGCCCACAGTACTTTGGTTCAGGACCCCCCTCATCTGCTCTTCTAGCATTCTGATCTTCTGGGAGTCATCCATCGGCCCTTCGAAACCTCCGCCGGAGAAAGCGTCCTCCTGCTGATCTTCCTGCCACATAGCATTCCCAGCTCCATACCCATCATATCCATTATTACGGCCAGCTCTGATCTGATTCATCACCGGGCCTCTCCCTCTGTTGCCGTAGCCCTGAGCAACTCCAGTAGGTCCAAAAGCCATCAACCCAGCGCCGTTTCCATTTCCGAAACCTCCGTAACCCTGATTGGTCACACCATAACCATCTTGCCCAAAGCCCTGAGCATTGAAACCATATTTCCCAGCGTTATCGAATCCCTGATCGTTGAACCCGAATCCAGCATTGCTGAAACCGTTGCCTCCCATATTATCACCCAAGTTGACATCACCAAGCCCAACGTTATGGACAGCAGTCTCGTTCCCGACTCCGACGTTACCGTTCCCAGCAGCGATAGTGTTGTTGACATTAGCAGCAGGTATATTGACTACAGGTGGAGCCACTGGCGTGGGAGTGCCATCTCCATGCACAGTATCGACTCGCACAGACTGATGATCCTCATTACCGTGACCAGCATTTCTGACCAACAGAGGCTGCACCATGGCTTGCAGATTCTCCTGACCTTTTGCAATAGCTTCCATGGTCTGCATAAAGAGAGCTAACTTCTCGCGCATATCTTGCATCTCGTTCTGTATTTGATCCATGATTCTTCGACAGTTGGTGCGAGTGGAATATCTGTGCGGGCGTTGATCTACAATCCTAAAAATACCTGCTTCAAAACAGGAAATAAGATACCATCCAATGATTACCTGTAATGCAATGTGAATATGAATGCAATGCAATGTGTGTGTCTGTGCATTAGGGAAATTCATTCCCCGATTCTAGTGTGAAGGTGCCAGTGCAGTGACAGTGCTAACAATATAAAGATCGGAGCTGAATCACAGAAAGCCTCATATATTGCGGAGAAACCAATAAGCCAAGGATACAATATCACTGAGAGTATAATAAGAAGGCATGACCTCAACCAACAATTCTGGTGATGGTCAGCACTATGCAACTAAAGCATACAAGTTACTACATGAAATGATCAAACGCTCCCATAAGTCTGGTACTCTTCTAGCAACTTCTTGGTCTCCGGATGACTTGGTCGGGTAAGCAGCCCTTCAACAAGTTGGTTTCTTTTCTTAAGAACATGTCGCACGTCTTCAGCAGTTTCCTCCCATGCCCCTTCTCCGAAGCGATCCTCTAGTTTACGCTTCTGAGACACAGCTTCATCTCTGCCTTTGATGGCCTTGTTCAGTGCATTCTGGAGACTATACCGGGTCATCACTTCTTCTTCACACTTCTTGATGCTGGACTTCAACTGCTCTTCGAGGTCAGAAATTTGCTGCTTCAACTTATCTTCCCTCTTCTTATTGTTGGTGAGCGTGGCATTCCAAGTCTTATTGCAAGAAGAGATCTCTCGGTGAGCGATGTCAAGTGCTTTCTTCTTGGATTCAAGCATGTCATGGGAGCTTCTGAACTCTTGCCCCAGACGTTCGCGCTTCTTCCTTTCTTCAGTCAACTCAGCCCCTAATCTGTTCATTAGCTCAATCTGCTGTTGGAAAGCATGCACGGCCTTGTTTTTCTCACTGCGTATCTGGGCTAGCTCTTGCTCTAACCCTTCATTGATCTTCATCAAGGCTTCTTTTTCTTTCACAACTTGCTCGTAGGCCTCCCTAGAAACAGTAGTTGGCTCTGCTACCGGAATGGGAACGAGGGCTGGTGCATCTGGAAATGGCATCCGCAACTGACTCGCTCTCTCCTGGATCCAAACTCTGTAAGGTGCGTAAGCCTGACAGTCATTCTTCCCTAACAACGGCTTCCCCCTTCGGTTAATACGCGTCCAGGCATGCTGCAGCTTGGCTAATAACTCCCCCTTCAAATCTCCGGTGAAGTACAGAGATTCCTGTACTTCTTCCTCCTTTGGTGGGTTCTTCAGCGCATATCCGAACTGACGGACCAACAGGGATGGGTTGTAATTGATACACCCTTTTCTTCCTATCAGCGGGACATTAAGGTACCCAGAACAACTGAATATAAGCTCGGACCCTAGCAGATCTCGATCAAACCAATCAACGTCTTCGGAGGATAGCCTCATCAGGCGCTCTGACCAGCTAGATGTGGTTGCACTCTCCACAAAAGATCCCTTCATGGGAAGGTGGCTCTTGAACCACATATTCAACAAAGGTGCACAGCAGTAAACAACCTTTCCCCTTCTATTTTCATTCTTGTAGTGCAAGGAGTGGTAGAAGTCTCCGATCAACGTGGGCACTGGATTGCCGGCAGCAAATAGGTGGAAAGCGTCCAAGTCTACGAAATTTGGCAAGTTAGGAAACAACACAATCCCATAAATGCATAGGGCCAAAATAGCATTGAAAACCACCCAACATCCGCTCTTGGCATACTCCTGAGCTTTGCCAACCAGGAAATCAAGAGAGAAACCTGAAACCCCAAGCCACGAAGTCACTAACAGTTCGGCAACGTCCATATGCAAGGCTTTAGCTAAGTCCTCCAACTTGGGCTCAGCGGAAGAGTGAATAAAGGGGACCTTGTTCTGCACTGGTAGCTCAGTAAACTCCACGTACTCCTCAATGGTAGGCCCTAGAATGAAGTCAGCAAACGTAAAACATCTCAATGCGGGGTCATAGAACTGCATCAAGGTGTACAACCCGTTCATCTCATCAGCAGTGGGCTTGCAGACTAATCTCAGTAATTTCCCATGACTTATTCTGAAGCTTCTCCTAACCTCCTCATCAGCAAGAGATATCAGACCGAGCAAAGGAGTAATATCAGGTGTAGGCAGCTTATACGCAACTGTTTTCCTCAAACCAGCCATAATCAATACTCAGAAGTCTGGGCACTAGAATCGGAGGATATGCAAGGGCACCTGCAGCACAGACACACATTAATGGGATGCAATGATAATGGGTATGCAAACAATGCAATGCAAATAACATGCAACAGGGACCAAATGCCGTAGCTGAATAGCCTGAACCATATCAAGAGGTCTCAAACAGACTCTTTAGAAGTCCTCAAACCCTGGTCTCAGATAGACCTAAAACAAAGCTCCAACAATGGTCTCTGACAGACCTCCAACCATAACTCCGGCTGGTCTCTGGTAGACCTCAAAACTCTTCAACTGGTCTCTGACAGGCCTCAGAACTTTCCATAAATACCCAGGATCTCAGATCAAGAAACAAACCGGTAGTCTGAAGGTCTAGTTACCTGCATAACCCCAAACCTTCTCACAGGTGGATGTCCTAGTAACTGACAAAGGTATGGCATCCTATGCGGTCGTCGGCGTCACAGACTTTCAGGGCTGATGATACGATTCCCAGAAGGAGTGGCATCATCAAATCCTGAAGAGGCCTCACTTAGCCAACTTCCAAATGATCGGTTCCCGGAGTCGACAATTCAGCTGACCAACAACCCCTTCGACCCAAAGGGTAGAAAAAGAAGCCAACCAGAAGAACCTCGTCCGAGTGTAGATTTCATGAGACACTAATGCAAGCAAAGCCGGCACGCGCCCACTACTTTCTACTCTAATTCTAGGTGCACTCAAGCCCAGGTCCGGCTTATCTCTCAATCATAGAACCACCCATCACACCCCAATACAACAGTAATAATCAATATATATAATGCTGAAAAATAAAGGTCAGAAATATAAATCCATACAAAATCCTCGACGGGAAAACAAGCGTTAGGATTGACTCTCTTAAGGGACGTTGGATCCCAAATGCATAAGAACTATCGCAGTCCTTGGCAGCCAGGGGACGTTGGATCCCCAGCAGAGTCGCCAGCTATCGCTACTGCGAAAATCGGCGCCGGCTGAACAGAAGAGTCGCCACCGTGCGTTATTTATCCCACGGGAGGGAAAGGAAATGCTCGAGGTAAACCTACCGCAAAATGGGGAAAGGTATGGTCATCGCAACCAAAACCTGGATTCGGGAGTCGGTTACGCAAGGGGAAGGTATTAGCACCCCTCACGTCCGTCGTACTCGACGGGATCCAAGCTTGTTTTCGGGTATGGATTGTTATTCTATCTACTCTACAGGTTAAGGGTTAAAAAGAAAAGAAAATGACTCGGCAAAGTATCACACTTTATGCCTACGTATTCCCGTCTGGAACGAGAAATCAGAGTCAACGTAGTTCGCCTACCTACTGGAAAGGAGGGGAAGGTTGCTCGCTAGGATATCGCATCCTATGCCTACGTACTTCCATACAGCATGAAAGATCAGAGCAAACGTAGTTCGGGCCACGTACGACACAAGTCTGTCTTGATTGTTTTTATTCCTTCTGAAAAAGGGTTTTTCTGATTACAGGTCCAAGCGGACAAAAATGACGTTTTGATGAGTTCACATTCTTTTACGGAAGGAATGTCTTTTATTGTGTTTGAAATCTTATTGTGTTTTTTTGTTTGTTTTGAGAAAGAAGAGACAGAACTCTAACCTACGGTTGAAAAGGGAATCAAACTAACCTAGTGTTATCATGCATGGGTTAAGACCTAGTGTCTATCATGCTCCTCTCTTGCACAGAGAGAAACAGAGATCCTACGGGATAAGCGGAAACAAAAACAATATCAGATATATACAGTAAAGCAGTAAAATGCATGGATGCAACAATACAAGCGAGGCAAGGGAGTCCCACTCAACCTCGAACCTAGAAAACAATAGGCAAAAGTGAACAGAATTCACTTTCAACCCAACAGGTTAAACAGCAAACAATACAGTCAGGAAAACCAAACAATACATCAGAAATGAAATACAACAAAAATAAACAGCCACAGCAGCTCTGCATCAACATCTGCCTTTAAGTCCTCTCCAATCAGCTACAAGCTTCATCAAGCATCCATCTCCATCTCCACAGCCTGCAAACAAGGTCTTTGGCATCAATCTTCAGCCTACAATGGCTTTTCTTCAAGTCTCAAACTTCCAGGAGGAATATCAGTCAACAAGATGAAGTGAATGAATGTTAGACAGTCAATTACCTACCAAGGGTGGTTCATTAACTGTTAACATTATATAGACAATCTTCTCTCAAAAGTTCTATCTTTCAAATACATTCACTGATCCTTCCAAAGGAAGGAGGTGGATATTTGAAAGAGACTTTGAATCATGGAGAAAGGATGGATGCAAACAAGGCATTCCATGTTTGAGAAACAAGCTTTCTAATCTAGAGCTCTGCCTAGCTCCTAAACCCTAGTCTCCTCAACAGCTGCCAGCAAAGGATCTCCTCATCAGCTCTGGAAGTTGGTCTCCAACATCTGGATCTCCAATGGCTTTATCTTCACAAGCCTTCAGCTCTCCCAATCCCCAAGCAATCCCAATACCCACACAGACAAACAATAATCCCCAGAGAGGGCACACCACACCAGTCAAGCAAATACAGACAATACTAATAGCAGTAGGGGAATCCTGATATTTTCTAAGGGATCTAATAACTACCCATAGTCCCTATAGTCCCATATCCCAAACTTCCAATCTCTACATCCTAAGGGAAATGATTCAATTCTCCTAAGTCATCACTTAAACCCTAATTTTGTTCATGTTGTTCACACCTAATCAAATCTCCTAAAATTAATTTCTAAAATTGTGAACTAAATTGTATATACAAGCTAACATTATCTATTAATCAACCTAAAAAGAATGGACAAAAAATACTAAAGCATTTATTAGAACAAAAATCATCAAATTCAAGCATCAAACTAAACTTAACAAAATGCTATTTGTAAGAAAAATACATGAAAAATATTAAAACAAAATAAAATGCCATTTTTAATTTTTCATATTTTTCTAGACAGAATTATGGACCTATAGCAAAAAGAACCAATTAAAACAAGCCATTTTCCATTTATTTATGATTTTTTAAAGACATTAAAAATATTAAAGGAATGAAAAATAACCAAATAGAAATAAAAGGGAGGGGGTGCTATCAGCATGCACGCCCAGTTGAAATTCCAGGTGGGCCATGAAACCAGGGGTGTGAATAACAATTATTAGGCCCAGCGCGCTCAGAAAAAACCAACTGAAAAATGCAAGAAAAAAATAAATAAATCCGCGGTGCAAAAAGTAACCAATTCACGCGTATTCTGTTGGGCCCATCAAAATGGGGGTGGGGATAGGAATCTGGACTTAGGCCCAAGGACGCTGTTTAATGAAAACGCTGCGTTTCGTTCGGTCAGCTCCCTCCAATTTTCAATTTGAATCTCAGCCACACGATGCGATGAAATTGTCAAATAAATGAACTAATCGGACGATCATCCTTCATCGTCCCCAAAGCAAACCCTAGAACTCAGAAATTCGTGTCCATGCAGGGATCTTCGTGCTCTTCGTTCTCTCTCCATAGTCCATGAGATCAAAACTTATAAAGACCAAACCCACTCCATTTCTTCCCCTCTACATGATCATGCTCTTAGTTTTGACTGAAACCAATCCTATAATAAAACCCGATCGGTGGAAACCTTTGATTCATCAACTGTACACTGCAATGGAAGTTCACCAAACTTGCCAACTCTTGTACTAATATACTCTCCCTATTGCACTGATTACTCTGAGCTAATTCACCATGATTAACATCCCCTAAACTAAGGTTTCTTGATCATCAAAGTCTCAACACTCTGCCATCAAACTTCATAGAACTCTCTCTAAATCTCAGGAATCAATCCCCTATGGTCTCTAAGCATTTTGATCCTAACCACATGATCTAAAACTGAATAAATAGGGCGATTCGAAGAGAAATGCATACCTTGCAAGTGATGATGGCTATGGTGGTTCCCCTTCAATTCAAGCCTTGATGCTTGCTTCAAGTGATCTTCAATGGAAGCTAGTCCTTCTGTTTGCACTGGTTCTTGCTCAACCTTCTTGAATCACCCTAGCCATTCCTTCATGCAACTTGGAGTGAAGCTTTGGATCTCATGAACCAGCCACGAATTCCTCTCACTCTTGTTTGCCAATTGCTCTATGATGATGGTGGAAGATGATGGAAACAAGAACTATGATGATTGATGAAGTTTTAATGGAGTTTGAGATCAAAATGCAACATGGATGAAGGAATTCAAACTATGGTATGCAAGCACAATCAATCACCAACCCCTGCATGGATCCACTCTAGGGCATATATAGATGAATTTAGAAACTCCTAGAAGCTTGGAGAAGCTTCCCATGTTTGATTTCCCTTGGATTTGGCTTATGTTTCTTCCTTTGTAAGCAACCTTGAATAACTCTCAAAATTTGAACTAACCTCGAAATTCCACTTTAGCCAATGTTCTCAAAATGACTTTTCCATTCAAAATGACCTATAATTTTGTCCCATTTGGCCAAAATATGAAAAATCTCATTTTTAAGTCCTTTTTTATTCATTAAATCCAACAATTTTGAAACCTTGTGCCATGAATCTTTCCAATCTTTCATGGTCACTTTTCTAGACTCAAAATGTCAGTTTGAACAAGTTTTATGTTGTAAATTTTTCCATTTGAAGCTTCCTTGTATGAGTTTTGGGCATAGGCTTGAAATGACCTGTAATTCTCAGATGACCAAAATACCCTTTGCTTGCCAAGACCATAAGTAGAGTTCCACAAATCATATGAAGGCATACCATACCATTATATAAAGATAAGACAATGAGGAACAACTCTTATGTTTACCAGAAATTCATTTGAAATCTCCTTGAGGGGTAAAAATTGCTTGGAAGTCAAGTCACTTTCATAGACAAAATTTCAGATACCTCAGATGACCTGTAACTTGTAAGGACCATAACTTGAGTTATATAAATCTCCTTGATGTCTTCCACCACTCAAATTAAAGGTATTGAGATCCTATACAAGTTTCATGTTGACCAAGGATCCATTTGAAGCTTTCATTTTGACTTATCTTGCTTGGAAATTTGACCTAAATTAGGGGATTTTACACAGAAACCCTAATTTAGAAACTCCTCTTATCCTTGATTCCTCTTGAATTCTTCTTGAAATATCACCATATCCTTATTCTTCATGTCAAATGATGAACCCCGCATCTCTACAATAGCCCTTAATGCCTTTCAATCAGTCAATTGACCTAGAGTTGACCCAGGGTTGACCCCAGATGAAACCCTAGTTGACTGTCTTCAACTGCAATTCTTGTGATCACACCAAGGACTTGTCTCCTTCTTCAAATGACTTTCTAATTCTCCCATGATGTCCAGATACTATCCATGTTCATCCCACAGCTCACAATTTCTTTGTTGATCCTCAGATACCCTCAGATAAGAGATGGATGCACTTGCTTGATCCATTGACTTTCCAGCTTTCCAATTCTTTCTGATGACTTGAAGGAGCTTGAATTAGAATAATAACCTCTTGATAGGCTCATAGAGATGAGAATAGTGCTTGGTCCCTTGTTGGATGACTTGCTATGTTATGTTATGCAGATGAGTAGACTATATACATGACTCTATATGCAAATGCTAATGCAATTGAAACATAAACCAAATGAATAAGGTTGAGCAAATTTTAGGGTGCAACACCCAGGGGGTGGTAAATGTAGTTTTCTCCATGTCCTCCAGCGCCATCTTGATCTGGTTGTAACCAGAGAAGCCATCCATGAACGAAAACACGGAGAATTGCGCTGTATTGTCGACCAACACATCAATATGAGGCAGCGGGAAATCATCTTTAGGGCTCGCCCTATTCAAATCCCGATAATCGACGCACATTCGTACCTTACCATCCTTCTTCGGTACAGGCATTATGTTGGCGACCCACGGAGGGTAAGTGGTGACCGCTAAGAAGCCAGCATCAAGCTGTTTCTGCACTTCTTCTTTGATTTTTACTGCCATGTCTGGTCTCGTCCTCCTAAGCTTCTGCTTAACGGGAGGGCAATCTTCACGCAATGGCAAGTGGTGGACCACGATGTCCGTGTCAAGTCCGGGCATATCTTTGTATGACCAAGCAAAGATGTCACTATACTCTCGAAGCATCTCGACCAATCTCTGCTTGACATCACTCTGCAGCGCAACCCCTATCCTGACATTTCTGACGAGCTCTTCGGAACCCAGATTTACGATCTCAATTTCCTCCTCGTGAGGCAGAATAACCTTTTCCTCTTGTTTCAACAAGCGGGCCAACTCTTCCGGAAGGTCTTCGTCTTCATCAATCTCTTCCTCGGCTTGATAGATCGGGCAATCGAAGTCGAAGTGAGCCGTAGAAGGTCCAGAGTCGATGTCATCTGTTATGTGGATCCTGCAATAACAAGGGTTAAGTTTAAAACAAGAATATGCAGGTTAGCACACACCCCATTGCCATTTTACTGTTTTTCAAAACAAATATAAAACAGGAATAACAGAGAACACAATATTTGAGTACGAAGAAAACGCCTTTGATTTATTAACAAAATGCATGTACATAATCCAACAAGGCCCTGACTATAAAACCGCTATGCCCCGAGTAGGACATAGGGTTGTACAATGATTGTAAAAAGTAAATCATTACTCTTCACTTGTCAGCTGGATGATATCCTTGATGGTCCAATTGTTGATGCGCTCGCCCGGCTTGCTTGGCTGAATCCAAGAGTCGAGATCACAATCGCTATCCCCGCTGTCTTCAGACGCCGCGTTGATGCTTTCGAAGATCACACCGCCACTGGTGAATAGGATCGGCCCCTTACCCCGTGACGCGCTGCTAGACGAAGAAGAAGAAACTTCAGCTTCAGGAGAATACCCCAACCCAAACTTATCCTGCTTCATCGGTATCTCTAAAACATGCCCCCAACCTAGGGTGGAACCAGCTTCGACGGCGGCCCGAGCTTCTTTGAATGAGGAGAGATTCATCTCTGGCTTCTCTGTGACGACAAGAGCTACCTCTTTCACTTTGACGGCTTCAAATGCTTGGCAGAGAGTTTCATGGATTTCACCATCCATTTCAACATACTTAAAGGATGACAAATGGCTCACCATTATGTCCTCCTCCCCACACACGGTTACTACGCTTCCCCCAACATCATATTTGAGCTTTTGATGCAACATGGAGGTCACGACACCAGCAGCATGGATCCATGGCCGGCCCAAGAGGCAACTGTAGGCAGGCATGATGTCCATGATATAAAAGACCGTGTCGAACGTTTCCGGACCGACTTAGATCGGCAGGGTCAACTCTCCGAAAACGTGGCGCTTAGTTCCGTCAAATGCTTTCACCACCAGATCACTGGGTGTGCAAAGCAGTCCACGAGTGTCCAACTTCATTAATGCCTTCTTCGGAAGCACATTAAGCGACGAACCCGTGTCCACCAGGACATGCGACATGATTGTGCCTCTGCACTCTATCGAGATGTGCAAGGCGCTGTTGTGATCTCTCCCTTTAGGAGTCAGCTCTAAATCTGTGAAACCTAGCCCATTGCCAGCATTAACATGGGCTACCACCTCTTCTAGATGATTCACCGATATCTCTTGCGGTACGTAGGCAGCGTTCAATACCTTCAGTAGCGCGTTGCGGTGCGCTTCAGAACACAACAACAAGTTGAGAATAGAAATCTTCGACGGCGTCTGATGGAGATGGTCTACAATCTTGTAGTCGCTCTTTTTGATTAACCGCATAAACTCCTCGGCATCTTTGACTAGCAAATCCTTCTCTACCCCACACGGGACCTCTTCGACGACTTTGCTTTTACCCTTATCGGACGCATCAGCTCTGACCATTTTATCTGCCACAACCTCTGTCAGTGCAAACACTCTTCCGCTACGGGTAATACCACTGATTCCTGCGAGATTCTCCACAGTCGACCCATACGGCTCTAGCTCTAACTTTTGACCGTTGCAATAGACTTCAGCTCCATAATGCCACAGAACGGCGTTAGTGCTCTCGAATGGGATCGGCCCAGCTTTGGTAATAGTGATTGTAGGCGGTCGGGGCGCAGAAATAGTTATTGGTTGGCAAGGAATGGTGATGGTGGCGACTTCATCAGCCTGCTTCAACACTACCTCTCCTGATACACTTTCAGCCCTCCGGCTGAACTGCAAAATACCCTCAGTCATCAGACTTTGGATTCCTTCTACCAGCTGCTCACACCCATCAGAATGTGTAGCACAGTCCATGCATAACTCTCCGCATCCTGGAAAGTACCCTTTCTTCAACAACTTAGCTTTGAAGAAACTAAGCGGCGTCTTTAAGTCTTTGACATCAGTCAACAGATCTGCACTCTCTTCTTCGATAATGGCGTTCACTCCACCTCCCCTACGATTCAGCATAGGGTTTTTCGTGACATTGGGCACATTATCGGAAAAGTTAATAATCTTGGCATCTACCAGGTCCTGCACCTTGTGCTTAAAGGCTTTGCAGTTCTCGATTGTATGGCCAGGTGCCCCTGTATGGAAATCGCAAGTGGCATTTGCGTCGTACCCTGGTGGAGGTGCCCCTGTTAAGGGAGCCATCGTCCTCTTCTGAGCCAACTGAAGCTGAAGCAAAGTCTGCAAGAGTTGCGCGTACGACATGGGCGGTGCCTCGAAGTAACAGTTTGTCAGAGGTGCCCGATTCTGGTACTTTCTATATCCCTGCTGATTCGGTTGCTGCTGCTGCTGCTGCGGAGCTGCTGGGATATTTATACTGGCTACCTGCTGCTGAGGGCCCTTTCCCTTTCTCCGAGCGTTGGTCACATCGCTCGCCTCTCCTTCTCGTCGTTTACCAGCATAAGGTTTCTTTCCACCTCCTCCAGCTGAGGATGATTCACCTTGAATTTTCCCGATCTTGATACCATTCTCGACGTGCTCGCCCATGGTAGCTGAGAACGTCCCAGACATGCCGCTGAATAAATTTTCATAGTAGACCCCTGGGAGGGTAGCCACAAACATCTGCACGAGCTCGCGCTCAACCATCGGCGGTTGAACCCGAGCAGCCAACTCATGCCACCGTTGGGCGTACTCCTTAAATCCTTCATTATTCCGCTGCGACAGGTTCTGGAGCTGAACTCGGTTCGGGGCCAAGTCGCTGTTGTACTAATAATGGAGGACAAACGCTTCAGCGAGATCTTTCCATGTGTGTATGCTAGTGGGCTCTAAGCCCATGTACCACTCGAGGGACGGCCCAGAAAGACTATCTTGGAAGAAGTGCATCAGCAATTTCTCATCTTCAGAATAGGCAGACATCTTTCTATAGTACGATCGCAGGTGGACACGAGGGCAAGTAGTGCCCTTATATTTCTCAAAGACAGGCACCTTGAACTTAGGAGGTACCTTGAAATCAGCAATTAACCCCAGCTTGGACATATCAACGCCCAGATTATTCTGATTCTCAATGTCTCTCATTTTATCTTCAAGTGCTTTGAATCTGAGCCGCGCTTCAGCATTCAACTCCGCTTTCACACCTCTTTGAGAAAACACATCATCCTGATGATCCTCAAGCCATGGTTGAGGCACCAACAGATTCCCGACGCCAGCATTGCTGTTGACCGGCCCGATGTTGACATTAGCTCCCAGACTACCATTGTCGACGCCCGTCGCATTGAGTCCGATATTGGCCATCACATTGCCATTAGCACTGCCGTTTCCCCCGGCCACGGGGACACCATTCTGCGGAGTATCAACTGGTGGAGGAGTAGGCACAGCCCCGCCATGAAGTATGCCGTTACTATCAACCCTGGAGATCAAAGGTTGGACCAAAGTTCGGAGCTGGTCTTGACCATTGGCGACCACCTGCATCAGTTCCATAAAGCGATCCATCCGCTCACGGAGCTCCTGGACATTTGTCTGCACTTGATCCATGATCCTGGTCTGATTAGCTCAAGTTGAATAATGGTGAATTAGCCTCTGATCAATCCTGGAATCACCGGAAACAGCCTGGAACCTGTGAACCTGAAAAAACCTGCAAACACTAAAGGTTAGGAAAAACAACAAAATGTACGCCATGCAAATGCTTCATGCAGATGCATGCGTGTGTCTGTGTGTTTGGGAGATTTCCCCCGATCCTAGTGCCTGAGTGCCAGTGCTGATAATAATAATAAGAAGAAGTCCGAGCCCAATCATGGAAACATCAATCTCATATATAAAGGAAAGCCTATCAAGGCAGTACATAGCATCAGCGAGTACAAGACAAATCAACAGCGTGACCTCAGCCAACAAGCCTGGTGATGGTCAGCATACAACAAAGATCAAAACAAAAGGAATACAACTAGTCAAGTACGGCCCCAGGCTCGATACTCTGCTAATAACTCCTTCGTCTCTGGATGATCTGGCAAAGTGAGCAACCCCTCGACGAGTAGTTCCCTCTGCACAATAGTATACTGAAGTCCCTGAACTGAACTTTCCCATGCTCCTTCGCCGAAGCAATCTTCCAGTTTCCGCTTTTTAGACTCAACCGTCAGCTTGTGCTCCTTCAGGTTAGCAAGAGCTTTGTTGAGTTGGCCTTCAGCGGCGTATCTGCGGGCGGTTTCTTCATCAAACCTCCGCTCACTGTCCTTCACCTCGGCTTCCAGCTTGGATATCTGCAGCATCAGCTTATCCTCCCGCTCCTTCCTGGTGGCTAGGGTAGCCTTCCAGTGCTGGTCGAACTTGGATATCCTCCGATATGCCTCGTCTAAATGCTGCTTCTTCGTAGCTAGTACGTCGTTAACAGCCCTGAAGTCTTGACCCATGCGTTCACGCTCGGCAATCTGCTTCGTCAGGTCTGTACCTAGTTGGTTCACCAACTCTGACTGCCTTTTGAAAGCATGAACGGCCTGGTTCCTTTCGCTTCGAAGCTGAGCTAACTCCTTCTCCAGTTCTGCGTTCGCCCGCTTCATTTCATCCCGTTCAGCTAATACCTGGTTATGCTGATGAATGGGCACAGTAGTAGGCTCTTCAATTGTTGGAGAGCTTTCTGGCTTGGCATGAGGAAACGGCATCCCTATAGCATTGGCTCTGGCTCTGATCCATGCTGTATACGGAGGGTAGGCTTGATTGTTGCTTTTTCCCAGCACAGGCTTTCCTCGCTTACTGATACTATTCCATGCACGCTGAAGCTTGGACAACAGGTCCCCTTCTAGAATACCTGTGAGGTACAGAGATTCCTGTACCTCTTCCTCCTTCGGCGGAGTTCTCAAAGCATACACGAATTGTCGAACCAGCAACGACGGATTGTAGTTTATGCAGCCCTTCCTACCTATCAGAGGTACATTAGGAAACCCGCTGCAACTGAAGATCACCTCAGTACCCAATCTGTCCCTGTCAAACCAATCAATATCCTCTGCAGATAAACTCATCAGACGCTCATGCCACTCGGTTGTGGCTGCAGACAAGACAAAAGGACCCCTCTTGGGCATATGACTATCAAGCCATTTGTACAGCAAAGGTACGCAGCATGAGACATTCTTACCCCTCCTGTTTTCATTCTTGTAGTGGACTGAGTGATAGACATCTCCGATCAAAGTAGGGACTGGATTCCCTGAAGCAAAGATGTGAAATGCATCAAAGTCTACAAAATCGGGCATGTTGGGGAACAGGATAATGCCATATATGCATAGAGCGAGGATGGAATTGAACGCGTCCCAACATCCGTCCTTGGCACACTGCTGAGCCTTAACCACCAGAAACTGCAAGGAGAATCCAGGAACCTTGTTCCAACTAGTCACTACTAACTCGGATGCGTCCAAGTAAAGTGAAGAAGCTAAACTAGCCAGATCAGGCTCAACATCCATATGGACAAAAGGCATCTGCCTTTTGATAGGCACACCCAACAAATCAGCATATTCTTCCAGCGTCGGCGCGAGAACAAAGTCCTGAAAAGTGAAACATCTCAGCGGAGGGTCGTAGAACTGCAACAGAGCATGCAACCCATTCAACTTGAACGCAGAAGGCTTGCAAACCAAACTGAGCAACCTGCCATAAGATTTCCTGAACTCATCCTTCACAGAATCACCTGCTAGAGCTATCAAACCAGTCAGCTTAGCCACATCAGGGGTAGGGAACTTGTACGCAACGGTCTTCCTGAGAGGGGCCATAACAATACAATAGGAGGCAAGAAATCCTGGATCAGGGAAAACGGTACCTGCAACACAGACACACGTTAATGAAATGCAAATGAACATGCAAACAAATGCAAAATGCAGTCATGCAATAATATATCCGGGTAACTGCTGTTGTGGAGATTCTGTATCAACAAAACCACGACCACTGATGAGAAGAAAACCCCGGTGTAGGACCACAAATTTGATCTGCCAAGAACAACCGTTTGATAGGACCATATACATAGGATCATAATTCTGCTCTGTCAAGAACAAATGTCTGATAATAAGGACCTCTGATGTATGATCAAGAAATATCTGCTGACGAAGTCTTCAGACCCCAAATCAAAAATCTGCCCTATCAAGAACAAATATACAACTGCTGATGAGATCTTCAGACCTCACTCAAAACCTGCTCTATCAAGAACAAACAACATCTGCTGATGAGATCTTCAGACCCTAAAATCTGCTCTATCAAGAACAAACAACTGATGACAATACTCTGATCAAACCCGCTCTATCAAGAACAGACATACACCTGATGATAAGATCCTCTGATCAAAACCTGCTCTATCAAGAACAGACAAATCTGCAACTGAGAAACCCTGGTACCAACACAACTGATTCACTGTCAAGAAAACCAGGTAGTCTGAAGGTCAAAGTTTCCTGCAATGAACCCAATCCCACTCACAGGTATGGACCTAAACTGACTCAAGGTACGGCATCCTATGCGTTCATCAGCGTCACAGACTTTCAAGAGGGGTGATACAATACCCAGAAGGTGTGGCATCACCAACTCATGAAGCGGCCTCACTTAGCTGAATCACAAATGATCGGTCCCCAGAGTTGACAATCCACCAAACCAGCAACCGTCTCAACCCAAAGGGTTGAAAGTGAATCCAACCGGATGAACCTCGTCTGAGCATGGATTTCATGAGACACTAGTTCCTACAAAGCAAGCACACGCCCACTAATTTCCACTCTAAGTCTATGGTGCACTCAAGCCTGGGTCTGGCTTCTCACTCATCAGAACTCCCATCCCACAACAGCACAAATAATCATATGATACTGAAAATAAAATGCGGGAAATAAAGTGCGAGAAGTAAAAATGCGATAAATAAACGCAACCCAACAAGTAAACATACAAGCGTTAGGATTGACTCTCGCAGGGAACCAGAGAACCAGAGATTCTGGGTTCGTTCCCCAGCAGAGTCGCCAGCTGCCGCTTGCGCGAAAATAAGGTGCCGGCACAACAGAAGAGTCGCCACCTTTCGTTATTTATCCCTCAGAACGGGAAAGGAAACGATCGGAAAAACCTAACGAAAAAGGGTAAGACAAGGTCATCGCAACCATTTTCTGGGTTCGGGAGTCGGTTACGCAAGGGGAAGGTATTAACACCCCTCACGTCCGTCGTACTCGACGGGATCCTCGCTTGTTGTGTTTACTTGGACAGGTTGGTTTTATTCTATCTACCTATCAAGGCTGGCTGAAAAAGAAAAGAAAAATGACTCGGCAAAGCGTCGCGCTCTATGCCTACGTATTCTCATTAGAGAATGATAAATCAGAGTCAACGTAGTTCGGCCTACAAAGGGTTATGGGGGAAGGTAGCTTGCCAAGACATCGCCATCTTGTGCCTACGTACTCTCAACAGGCATGAGAGATCAGAGCTCACGTAATTCGGGAAACTACGGTTTATTTCCTGTCTTTACGAAAGAAGTGTTTTTTATTGTGTTTGCGATTTTAACCGCACTAGAGACTATGACCTGAGAGTGAATGCGTCGCATGTCACCCAAAGGGTACCATACTAAACATCCAGACTGTGGAAAAAAAACTCTCCCACAATCCTTTCTCAGATAGCTTAAGGCTCGTAACGTACGAAAGAAATCATTCATGATTACTGTATCTTAAACTGCTTTGAGATGAGAAGAGAACATGCCCAACTAGGAGGGAGACTATCAAGTCCTACTGTTATCATGCCATGGATTCATCCTATGGTTGAGGTTTGAACAGGGAACTCCTAGAAGTTGTCATGCATAGGTTTCAACCTAAAATTCTATCATCAAATCCTTATCAAAGGAAATGAGAGTCCTAAGGGATCATGTCAATGATACACCAAAACAGACAAAGCATCAGCTTAACAGTAAAATGCATGCAATGCAAGGGAGGGAGGAAATGTGTGTGGGGCTTCAGCCTCCACAAGCTCATCTCGACCTCAAGCCAGAATAAAATAACAGTAATCATACTGAAATATAAACAACATGCTATCAAGCAATAAACAGTAAACTGCAATCATATAGATAAAATGAAATGAAATCAGACAAACAAACCACATGGGCAAGGGAGCTGGGCTCTACCGAATACCCGCAAGCAAAGCCACACAGTAACAATACAAGCAGAGGGAGCAACTCAACCTCTAGTGCAATCATGCTCCTAGATTCTACTTATTCTAGTTATGAACTTATTCTAATGCATCAAACAAGTCAAACAAAACACAGCAATACAGAAAAGAAAACAGAAGAAAACAGACTCCTCTCTCAACTCCAAGCTTCAGCTTTTCCAACAGCAACTCAGTCTTCAGACTTCAATTACTCTTGACAAACATCAGCTGCTTTTCCAGGTTTCAACCCTACAACATGAGTTTCAACTCATCTTCTCCCTTAAGCTTCAGCTTCTTGATCAGCTCCACCTTCAGGCTTCACTATCTTCAGGGATCTTCAAGTGTCAACTTGCTCTTGTTGCTCTTCAAGCTTCAGCTGGAATGGCAATGCTCAAGGATTCATCCTCTTCAATACTCGTCAATGAAGTCTTCATCTTCAAACTCAGGCTCTGCATCTCTCAAGACAATCAAACCAGAGAAAATCACTTACTGGATAAGCTGGGGGATATTGAACAGCTTATTGACCACCAAAGGTGACCTATAAGGGTTCAACATCAAAGGAATGGTTCCCTCAAAAGTTCTACTTCCTAGGTACATCACTTATCCCTCCAAAGGAGAGAGGTGTATACCATGGAAGGACTTTGAATCATAGGGAGGAATGGAGGTGACAGATACCATCCATGTTTTAGAAAGAAGTTATCTACATCTAAGCTCTTCCTAATCCCTAACCCTAAAACAACAAAAAAAAGAAATAAGAACAAGCTCTCAAGCTCCTCAATGCATCTTCAAGTCTTCTACTATGCTCCTCAATGCTCCTTAGGACAAGATCAAGCTCTCCAAGCCCACAAAGCAAAGCAAACTAAAGCAAACATGCCCTAAAGGCAACACAAACAATCAACCAATACAAAAATCAACTAAAAATAGCATACTATTATATTAAATCCTAATATAATTTCTAAGGGATCCTACATATCTACCCTTAATACCCATATATGCCCCATAGTCTAACTTGTCCTAAAAACCCAAAATCTAAAGTTGTTGTGGACCTATGTTGAAGTTTTAACCTAATTCTACACAACCTAGAATTATCTAATCAAAACTATCCTAAAAATCATCACAAAAATATGGAATTAATCCAGGGGGAACCTAAAACATATAGCTAACTACCCTAAAAAGATTGACCTAAAAATATAAAGGGAGCTACCTAAACTAAAATCTACAAATTCACATATCAACTTAAAAGCATTAAAAAGAAATTAAAGAAGAAAATATGCAAAAAATATAAAAATGCATGATATGGGAAACGTTTTTATTTTATACTTTTCTAGACAAAAATATGAAAAGGGAGAAAAAACTCCCATTAAAAAATATTGATTTTTCAATTTATTATGATTTTTTAAAGTATGAGAAAAAATGGAGGAAAATATAAATGGAAATTATTGGAGTGGGTGCAAGAAGTAATGATATGCAGTTTATTTTCATGCGTGGGCCCAGACTGGGGGTGCAATGAGAAACGCGCTTAAGCCCAATTTTAATTCAGAAATCAATTAGAAAATCAAAAGAAAAAGAAAAAATGAGCGGTGCAAAAAGAAGAGGATTTTAGTTCAAATTTCAATTGGGCCTGATATGGGGGGTGTGGAAAGCATTGATGACTTAAGCCCAGACTAGCGTTTTAAATGAAACGCCGCGTTTCAACTTGCTCAGATTCCCCTCCAAAACGAGTTTAAATCACGGCCGTTGGATGTTTTCCCAAGTCAATGGGTCAGCGTGCATCTAATGGACGAGAGATCTTCTTCTTCCTTGGACAGCTAGGGTTTGCTGCAACACCATTAAAACCAGAGCTCCATGCACAGATTTCTACCCCATCGTTCTCTCTCGTTTCAGCATCAATTTCCACGATGTAAAAACCAAACTTGATCAGAATTTCACGCTGAACACAACTACGGTCTTAGTTTTCATTAAAACAATCTCTACACTCAAACCCGAAGGTGCAACCAACTTAATCTCAAAATATCATCAATCTTCCACTTCAACCAAACTCAACTTTCTTGGTATCAAAATGTTCCTCATGTTCCATGGGTTAAAATCATCTAACAATCTTGCATTACAACTCACTATATCACTCATTCTAGCTCATCCAAGAATTTGCATCCATAGTTGAAACTTCACCAATTGATCTTAAACTCATCAGAATTGGTCCCCTAATTGTCTCTAACAGTTCTAAACTAATAAATTACCCTAGCCATGCCTAGATTATGAGGTAGAGATGATTTTGCAAACCTGGCTTCTTGAAATGGTAGGTGATGAATTCCTTGCTTTCAATGCTTGAAACTCTTCAAGAACACTCCTTGGATGATGAATATTCTTCTGTTTGCAAAAGATTGGATGTAGCAAGCTTGTACTTCAAGATTCAATGTGATTTGCTTTCTTGCAATTTCCAATGGAACACCTTCAATTCTCCATCAATGGAGCTTCAACTCAGCATGAACACACTCAGTAATATCTATGGAGAAGGTTTGTGAAGAAAAATGGGATGGCAATGAAGAAAAATGTGAAGTTTGAATGTGACTTGCAATGGAAGCTTTAGGGTTTCACTCTCTCTTCTCTACACCAATTAACACCAACCTTGCATCAATGTAAGTCACAATGGTTATATAGAGAGGTTTAGAACAATCTAGAACCCCCTAGAATCATCTAATGAGAATTTCATCTTTTCATGCAATGGTATTTTGAATCTTCATTTCTCCTTACATGGTATCTCATGCCATATGCCTTGTAACCTTGGTTTCTGATTTGAAATTCTCCTTACATGAGATCTAAGATGAGATACAATGCTTACCTTCCTTGTTTATTAAGTTTTTCCTTGTTTTGGTTTGGTACCTTCATGTGCCAGTAATCAAATTACAAAGCAACCCTATGATGCAAGCCTCAAATAAACATTGTGGCTGAACCATTGTTCTTAGAATGTCCTTTGGAGTCAAAATGACCTATTACATGACATGGTTTGGATTTATAACTTGGGATTTATGATTTTCAATCTCACTTGAATTAACTTATACCTCATTTTTAGGCCATTTTTATCACTTTTTGATATGAGCCTTTTCAACATCTCATGAGCACCCTACTAGCCTTAAAACATCATTCTAAGCAAGTTTAATGTTGAAGATTTTTCCATTTGAAGCTTGGAAGTAGGAGATGTGGCCTTACGCTTGAAATGACCTATAACTTCCAAATGACCAAAATGCCCTTAGCTTGTCAAAGCCATAAGTTGAGTTCTACAAATCCTATCAAGGACTTCTAGTACTCTCTAGAAAGCTAAGAAGATTCTCTTCAACATTCATGTTGACCAAGAGTTCATAGGAATCATCCTACTAGGGAAAAAGTTGTCTGCAAGTTGGGTGACTTTCAAGGACCCAGATTCACATACCTCAGATGACCTGTAATTTGTCAAAACCATAACTTGAGCTCTGCACATCCTATCAAGGACTTTTACTACTCAAATTAAAGCTAAGAACAAGATCTACAACATTAATGTTGTGGGGAAGATGATATGACAATCACATCTTGAGCTAAACTGCCTTGAAGATAGGGATCAAACTAGGGGATTTTACACTGTCAATCCTTAGAAACCCTAGCTGGAAACTTCTCAAACTCCTCAATCATGATGAGTTGGTCTAGGAATCATCCTTATAGTATCTCAATACATCATTCCATGATCACATGGCTCTTGGATTAGGTCTCAACCTTCTCCAAATCATCAGTTAACCTAGGATTGACCCAGTCAAACCCTAATTCTACCACTCATGGCCGAATCTTCTGAATTCTTGTATAATGACCTCTCTAGGCTTCATGATGGCTTTCAAGACATCTCATAAGCTTTCTCAAAGCTTCAAGTCCATTCTCAAAGTCTCAGAATCATCTAAGGAGCTCCCACAACTCTCAAGCTATGAGACACACAACCTTGGTTTCAACCAATTCCTCTGAGGATCTCTTGAGTTCTCTGACAAAGGTATCAACCTTTGAACATTGAAATAACTTTCTTGGCTAGCTTCAAAGCCTCATACAACTCTTGATAGGTAAATAAATGTTGGTCAAATTTTGGGGTGCAACAGCTGCCCCTATTCAAACGGCTTGAACCTGACTGGGTGAGGAGCGAACGGCTCTCAGCCAATCAAGGTGCGAGACGGTTGAATACCGGTAAACCCGGAAATTTGCCAACTGCTCAAGGTCTGGAATAGTAGCTGCACAGCAACTAGCTGGAGAAGTACTGATCTGACATCGCCGTCAGTTATCCACATTAAATTCCTCTGACATTGCCATCAGACAACCAAAACACCCAACATCGCCGCTGGAAGACTAAATCACCTGACATCGCCGTCAGAAACAAACATACCCAACATCGCCGCTAGAAACAAACAGCCAACATCGCCGTCGGAGAACAGAACACCCAACATCGCCGCTGGAAAACTAAAGAATATGAGGAACACCCAACCTCGCCGCTGGAACACTAAATCAACTGACATCGCCGCCAGAAACAACCATCCAACATCGCCGCCGGAGAACTAAAGAACCTGACATCACCGCCAAGAACAAAACATCCAACATCGCTGCTGGAGAACTAAATCAACTTGACATCGCCGTCAAAAACAAAACGTAACCCTGGGAAACACTCGACATCGCCGTCAAGTCAAACGTCCAACATTGCCGCTGGAGAGCTGAATCTGACATCGCCGTCATAAGCAAACAAAAATCCAACATCGCCGCTGGAGAACTGCAAGATCTGACATCGCTGTCAAACCAAACGTCCAGCATCGCCGCTGGAGAAATAGAGAATCACCTGACATCGCCGCTAGAAACAGTCATCCAACATCGCCGCTGGGGAGATGAACCACCTGACATCGTCGCCAGAAACAAACACCTATCCAACATCGCCGCTGGAGACAACCATAATCTGACCTCGCCGTCAAAACAAACCTCCAACATCGCCGCTGAAGAGCTCAAAATAGTCTGACTTCACCGTCAAACATCCAACATTGCCGCTGGACACAAATATAATCTGACCTCGCCATCAGGATGAAGAAACTTCATTGGGGAATTGGTCACACGGTAACCAATACTACATAGTCAATCATGCCATCAGACATCCAAAGAACATTGTCGGGCATCAGCCGGACTTCAACCATCAGGTTGATCATGCCATCAGGCATTCAAGGGAATTGTCGGGCATCAGCCGGACTTCAACCATCAGGTTGATCATGCCCTCAGGTATTCCGCATTAGCTGAGATAACTGCTTCATTAACACGGTCAGACTTCAATCCTAGAGTCTTCAAAGGAGATTCCAACCTCGCCGTTAGAAACCTGCTGGGGAGGACGCTTCGCCGCTGGGGAATTTGGAGAACTATCAAGTAACTCCGCTCCGAGGGTCTAGAAATCATTCTGGAGGAATCAACTTTGCTGAGGACTTCAGGAATCATCTTGCACAAATAACTCCGCCGGGGACTTCAAGAATCATGTTGAACCGATCACCATTCTGAGCAAACACTCTGTTGGGGATTCCAGGAATCGTCCTGGGCGACTCTTGCCGGGGACAAACCAATTATGGCTTGAACAACTTCCAAGGATTCGACTCTCTTGGGGTTTCAGTAATCATCCTGGGAAATCTTCACTAGGGACGCTACTGGGGAGCTTAGGAATCATCTTAAGCAAACGGCCCTGCTGAGGAATTCAAGAATCATCTTGAACTGAAGACTTCGCTGGGGATCTCAAGAATCATTTTGAGCAAGCGACTTCGTTGGGGAGAATGTCAGGAATCATCCTGAGCAACTGATCCTTCGGCGGAACACCTGCAAAACAAGAACGGTAACAACCTAGATCATGTTTATTATGCATATGCTTCGGCGCCATGCTCCACACAGTGGAAATGCTATGCGTTTATGATAAATGCTATGCAATGATGCATCCCGTCAGCAAAATAAATGCCGAGGGGGAAATCCTCCTGTCAAGGAGAAAGGACTACTCAGATAGAAGAATCATCCTGCTGAGGAGAGCCTGGTCCTGCCAATATCAATTGGACTCCGCAGGGGACACAACTTCAGTTGACTACTGCGGGGGAAACAACTTCAGTTGATTACTGCAGGGGGACGAAGCTCTACGAGAACCTGGACCTGCTGAGAGAAAACGATGTCAATCGCGGGAGTAAACTGCGTGGCCGCCTCGGCTACTCTTCTGGGGATGATAACTCTTTGGGGAAACAACTTCAGCTGCTCAACACTCCACTGGGAAAAACCAATCATGGTATGATCAACTTCCAAGGATTCGGCTCTCTTGGGTATCTGCAAACTCGGCTGAGGAAGGAGAAATCATTTTGCTTCACTGGAGAGAGTACGACTCTGAGGGAAATACATCATCCGTTGTTCAACGCTCTGCTAGGGAAAAACCACTCATGGTCCCAACTGCTTCGCTGGAGAGTACAACTCTGATGAGGAATTTCAATTCCGCTGGGGAAGAAGGAATCATCCGACTTCGGGGGAGAGTACAACTCTGCAGGGGAATACAGCATCAGCTGTTCCAACACTCTACTGGGGAAGAGGGAATCATCCGACTTCGGGAGAGAGTACGACTCTGGTGGGGAATTTCAATTCCGCTGGAGACTTCAGTCTGGCACCATCAGTTGCTGCATACTTCGGCGTACGAATAGTTTCCTACGAAACCTGCACTTGTGACCCGGTGCGGGGGGTGCGAGCTTCGGCGCCCGAACATTTCTATGAAACCTGCACTTGTGACCCGGTGCTGGGGAGAACCCGAGCTTCGGCGCCCGAACGTTTCTATGAAACCTGCACTTGTGACCCGGTGCTGGGGGGAAGAAATCATGCTTCGGCGCTTGACTCAGCTGAGGAGATGACGTTCCTTCAGGACGCATCTGCTTGGGGGAAGAGAATCATCTCTGCCTGGGGAGACATATCAATGCTCACTATCTCGCGTTCAGACTCTGCAGGGAGAGGCTACTGAACTCTGCTGGAGAAGGAGGAATCATCCTGCTTCGGGGATGCGCACGTCGCACTGTCTGGAATATGCTACACCTGTAACAACACAAACAAACAGACAAGATACCCTTCTCAAAGGGACCTATCAAGGTTATTATCTCGTGACAATATTCAAGTAGTTAATTGTTTCAACAATCAATGGCCTAGGCCAGTAAGTTTATGTATGCGCATTTTATCAAAAACATCGGCGTTCTTTTTCGCAAACAAAACAGATAAATGCTAAACAGGCAAACAGAATTGCTGAATAGTATGCATTTTATTGATAATGGACCCCTGAATGGGTAAAAATGTTTTACAACAGAGGCAAGCTCCTAGAATAAGGAAGCCGCGCAAAAATAAAACATAAATATGCATCAGTATATACAAATGTCGGCAACGAGGCGTAGACGAACACCATGAGTTGATCCCTCTAAGACCCACTCGACTTCGATACTTCTCTGACGCTTCAGCTTCGGAAGAGATTGATTCAGATAAACGGCCCTCAGGTCCTCCAAACCACTAAACAATGAAAGTCCACAAGCGAAACTCAGTCATTTGCTTATTCAAATCCCTAACTTTTGCGTGAACCGCCCTTTGCGGGTTTTCAGTTCACCGGGATACCCTTTTTTGCCGAAGCCGCCCAGTGTAGGTTTTCGACTTCGCGGGTGTACATTTTTTCAATATATCCCTAATTTTTGCCCGAACCTTTTATTCTGTTTTTGGTTCGCCGGGATGCCCCTTTTTTGCCTGGACTCTTTCTTTTTTGTCCAGCGGGTCACTTTTAAGCAAAGTATTTTTTAACTGCGTCCGCGTTCACCGGGGATGCAAAATCTTCACCATCCATCGTGGATAACAACAAAGCTCCTCCCGAGAAGACCTTGCTGACGACATACGGGCCTTCGTAATTCGGAGTCCACTTGCCCCGGTGATCGGAGTGTGGAGGAAGAATCTTCTTCAGGACGAGATCACCCGTCTGAAAGCTTCTAGGCCGCACCTTCTTATCATAAGCTTTCTTCATTCGGCTTTGGTACAGACGACCAAATGCAATCGATGCTAACCTCTTCTCGTCCATCAGGCTGAGTTGGTTCAAACGATTCGCAATCCATTCTGCCTCGTTGAGTTTCACATCAACCAAAACTCGCAAAGAAGGGATCTCCACTTCTAACGGTAGGACAGCTTCCATACCATACACCAAGGAGAAAGGAGTTGCCCCGGTTGACGTACGGACCGTCGTACGATAACCGTGCAGGGCAAACGGCAACATCTCGTGCCAATCCTTGTATGTCACAACCATCTTTTGAACAATCTTCTTTATGTTCTTGTTGGCGGCTTCGACGACGCCATTCATCTTCGGCCGGTAAGGAGATGAGTTGTGGTGTTCGATCTTGAAGCTTTGGCACAACTCCTTCATCATCTTGTTATTCAAATTCGAACCATTATCAGTAATGATCCACTCGGGAATTCCGTAACGACAGATGATGTCCCTCTTTATGAATTTAGCCACCACCTGCTTGGTCACATTAGCATACGAGGCTGCCTCCACTCACTTGGTGAAGTAGTCGATAACTACCAGAATAAAATGATGATCGTTGGATGCAGTGGGCTCGATCTTGCCTATCATGTCGATGCCCCACATGGAGAACGGCCACGGGGAGGACATGACATTCAACGGGCACGGTGGCACATGAACTTTATCAGCATAAATCTGGCATTTATGACATCTCTTCGCGAATCTGAAGCAATCCGACTCCATCGTCAGCCAGTAGTATCCTGCTCTTAGGATCTTTCTCGTCATAGCATGCCCGCCGGCGTGCGTACCAAATGTGCCTTCATAGACTTCTTCCATGAGCATACTTGTCTCTTTCTCATCTACACATCTGAGTAGCACGAGATCATGGTTTCTCTTATACAACACTCCATCAGGATTGAGATAAAAATTTCCAGACAGCCTCCTCAGAGTCTTTTTATCCTGGGTTGACGCACCCACAGGATACTCCTTAGTCATAAGGAAAGTCTGGATGTCATGGAACCATAGTTTGCCGTCGGCGGCATCCTCAATTGCAAAGACAAATGTCGGTCTATCAAGATGCGAAAGCATAATTCTTGGAGCCTCATTCCAAAAATTGACTTTATACATTGAAGCCAACATGGCTAAGGCATCAGCCATCTGATTTTCAGCCCTGGGCACATGATAGAGTTCCACTCGATCAAAGAACGGAAGTAGCCTTCGGGCATAATTCATGTACGGCACCAAATTCGATTGACGAGTCTCCCACTCCCCTTTAATTTGGTTGATCACAAGCGCTGAGTCACCATATACGTCTAGATTCTTGATTCTCAAATCAATCGCCTCTTCTAGACCCATGATGCATGCTTCATACTCCGCCTCATTGTTGGTAACTGGAAACGTCAGTCTCGCAGTAAACGGGATATGGGATCCGTGGGGAGTCGTGATGATAGCCCCGATGCCACTTCCATAGGAATTAACCGCTCCGTCGAATATCAACTTCCACTGGGATTTCCTATCAGGCCCCTCGCCGGGCAACGACTCATCGCAATCCTTCGCTTTGAGAAACATAATATCATCGTCAGGGAATTCGAACTTCATCGGCTGGTAGTCTTCGATCGGCTGTTCGGCAAGGTAATCAGACAATACGCTTCCCTTGATGGCCTTCTGGGACACGTACTGAATATCATATTCCGTTAACACCATTTGCCACCTGGCAATCCTGCCCGAAAGAGCCTGCTTCTCGAAGACGTACTTGATCGGATCCATCTTCGAAATTAGCATAGTGGTGTGATTGAGCATGTACTGTCGTAAATGTTTGGCAGCCCAAGCTAGTGCACAACACGTCTTCTCCAGCATCGAGTATCGAGATTCACACTCAGTGAACTTTTTACTCAAGTAGTAAATGGCATGCTCTTTTCTGCCCATCTCGTCGTGCTGACCGAGAACACACCCCATACTATTCTCCAGAACCGTCAGGTACATGATTAATGGTCGTCCAGCCACTGGGGTATCAAGATTGGAGGTTCTTGAAGATACTGCTTTATCTTGTCGAATGCCTTCTGACAATCCTCATTCCAAATAATCGCCTGATCTTTCTTTAAAAGCTTGAACATCGGTTCACACGTGGCCGTGAGCTGAGAGATAAACCTTGCAATGTAGTTTATTCTGCCCAAGAAACCACAAACTTCTTTTTCTGTTTTCGGCGCTGGCATTTCTTGAATGGCTTTTATTTTCGCAGGATCAACCTCGATACCTCGTTCGCTGACGATAAACCCCAGTAACTTTCCGGACCGCACTCCGAAAATGCATTTGTTAGGATTCAGCCTCAACCTGAACTTCCTAAGCCTCTCAAAAAGCTTCAATAAGTTGACCAGATGCTCTTCCTCCGTTTGGGACTTTGCAATCATGTCATCAACATAGACCTCGATCTCATGATGAATCATATCATGAAACAAAGTTACCATTGCTCTCTGGTAAGTGGCCCCTGCGTTCTTCAGACCGAAGGGCATTACCTTATAGCAAAACTTTCCCCAGGGGGTGGTAAACGTAGTTTTCTCCATAATTTTGATATCAACTTCCATTGGGATTTCCTATCAGGCCCCTCGCCGGGCAACGGCTCATCGCAATCCTTCGCTTTGAGAAACATAATATCCTCGTCAGGGAATTCGAACTTCATCGGCTGGTAGTCTTTGATCGGCTGTTCGGCAAGGTAATCAGACAATACGCTTCCCTTGATGGCCTTCTGGGACACGTTCTGAATATCATATTCCGAAGGGCATTATCATAATTTTCTTGGCCATAAAACATCTCAATGTTTTCTTTTCAGGGATCTCATTCAAAATTCCATCAAGGAGGGACGACTTAAGTTTGCTGACAAGTCAAGGAACCAAATGAAGGTGGACTCTAACCCCCTCCCCATTGCTGATACGCATTATTCAGAACCATATATGGTCAACTTAGTGGAAGTTGTTGATGACTTCGCCAGTGATGTTGTAATGGTCAAAGTTATTGATGGCTTCACTGGAAGAGTTGTTGAGGACTCTAATCAAGAAACCACTGAGGGTTTCATCCAGGTTGCTAGAAACTTTAATTACGAATTCACTGAAGACTTCGATAAAGAAGCTACTAAGGGCTTCACTAAGAAAGTCAATGATGACTTTAAAATTGAAACCACTGAGGGTTTCATGAAGGAAGCTGCTGAAGGCTTCGACGATGGGACTACTGAGGGTTCCAACCAAGTAATGGCAATGTATGATACTACTAATGGTTTCATACAAATCAACAAAGAAACGAAGGCTACTGAAGGCCTTAGGATGAAACTTCAAGAATTGGATATCTTTGCAGAGACCAACCATGGGGTTAACATGGTCAAGATGACCTAGGAGTCCATGATGGAAGTGGATAAATGCACTCTTAAACAAGAAGAATATATCAACATGGCATATCCAAAACAAGAGGAGAATCTGGTTGAGTTTCTCCACAGATGCCAAAGAAAGAATTCTCAAGTAACGCTCTTTCCCAGATGCAGCGCTGTCTTCGATCGAAAAGCTGCGGAGAACATCCAAGGGATTTGACGGGTAAGGGATAGAAACAACTAAAGGAACTCAAACAACTATGGCGCTTTCGACAGAAAGGGAGCACCAAAGATATATGATAAAAATGGACTAGGGATACATGGGAATAGTCCATCAACATTCAAACCCACTTTTGATGCCCCCAAGGGAATATGGGTAAGGCCAATCGAGAAAAGAAAACATGGCCAGAAAAAATGGCAGAATTTTGAAGTCGAGAGGATCTTTGATAGTGTACCAGAGGGAATTCCAAGCTTCCAAGAAATCAGCACGGTGTTCAGAGAAATATAAAGGGAAGAATCCAATGATGAGGTCTCAGTGGAGACGTCAACAAAGGAGGCACAAGGCTGAGAAGGAAGATGCGAAAAAAGAGAAAGCTGAGTCTAGCAGCAACATGCCAGTCAACAAGGATAACAACAAAGACAGGAAACCCGTCGAGAAGAAAGTTGTCGAGAGAAAGTTGTTCGCAGACCAGTAGGAAGATGTAAAAGAGAAGTCTGACCAGATGCCTAGGGATAATGATATGATGACAGACGATTTCGATTCGGGGATCAAAATTGACGCTAGACATTATCTGCAATGTCATATCCATGCTACCCAGGGAGTATGATAAGGTGACAGAGTTTGAAGACCCAGAAGATGAGGTCAAACTAGAGGTGGCCATTCAAAGGCCAGTATGTTATTATATCTTGGATAATGAATGCGTCGAGGAGAAGAATTTATTCTTCGAAAGACCCAACAAACCCATAAAAAACCACCTGAAGCCTTTATTTATTAGAGGAAAAATACAGAATGTTAGTATTAATAAGATACTAGTATACGGATGAGAGGAAGTAAACCTATTGCCGCATTATATGTTAAAAAAGATTGGAAAAAATGACTCTGACACAAATCCCCACAACATGGTCCTCTCAAATTACTTAGGAAATGTAGGCACAACCATGGGAGTCATTCAAGTAGATTTCACCGTTGGCACAATTACCAGGCCAATGATGTTCATGGTGATTGTATCTAAGATAAATTACAACCTGCTCCTTGGAAGGGAGTGGATATATGAGGTAGGTGCAGTGCCATCACCACTTCACCAAAGAATATCCATCTATCGAAGTGATGGAATTTTCGGAAATATTGAGATGGACCAAAGCTATTATATCGTTGAGGTTAACCAAGTAAGTGGGTGACTGATAAAAAATTAGCCCACATAGCACCTTGTAGCCCTGCAGGTTTCAATTTTACACCTGCAGGTAACGCCTTCTGTTTGTTGTACTTGCATCTGACCCATAGATTTCAGTGGGACAAGGAGGTGATAGGCGAAGAAGACTTTGTCTTTGGAACAGATGGAATCCAACCTACGGGTTAGGGTAGTGAATTATGTGGCTATGATTGAATCATAAACACTGAGAAAGCTTTCGGCTTATATAGCTGAAAATAGATTAAAAGTGGCCTTAGAGGATGAAGTAAAATACATGGATGTCGAAGCCAAAAATGAAGAAAAGCACTTTGAAGGTCCTGGGAAGGATTTTGATCCGGAGCCACCCGACAAAGATCAAGTCGAAGTGAAAAGCCAAAGGCTAGATGCCATATATGGTGATGAGCCTTTGGGTTTCGAGAAGGATCCACTAGCAACTAATATCAAAATGCTTGCACAAGATCCTTTGGAAGAAATCGACTTGGAAGAGAGACAACAAAAATGCCAACCTACATCAGCGCCAATTTGACCCAAAGCTCTAAGTCGAAGTAATTTAACTGCTGAAGGAGTTCAAAGACTTCTTCACATGGGATTATGAAGAAACGCATGGTTTAATTAGAGATCTAGTCGAACTGAAGTTGCCAATAAAACCTGGGAAAAAGCCCATCAAGTAGACTCCAAGGCACTTTGCACCTGAAGTTCTCTCAAAAATAAAAGAGGAGGTCAAAAGACTTCTGAGATGAAAATTCATTTGCACAACCATGTTTGTCGAATGGATTGCTAATTTTATTCCAGTTATTAAGAAAAAAAGGAACTTTAAGGGTTTGCATAGATTTTAGAGACTTAAATACTGCAACCCCAAAACATGAGTATCCAATGCCTGTGGCAGAAATGCTAGTCGACTCTGCTGAAGACCATGAGCATCTAAGTATGCTTGATGAGTATTTTGGATATAATCAAATTTTTATTGCTGAAGATGATGTGTCAAAAACAACCTTTTGATGCCCTGGAGCCTTAGGCATTTTCGAATGGGTAGTAATGCCCTTTGGCCTAAAAAATGCTGGGGAAACTTATCAAAGAGCAACGAATTTGATATTTCATGACTTCATTGAGACTTTTATGCAAATTTATATTGATGATATTATAGTCAAGTCAGTTTTAGGAAGAAGACATATAGACTATCTTCAACAGTCATTTGAAAGAATGAGGAAGCATGGCCTCAAGATGAATCCTCTCAAATGTGATTTTTGTGTGCAAGCGAGGGATTTCCTAGGCTTCTTAGTCCATAAAAAAGAAATAGAGATAAATCATAACAAGACCAAGGCCATCATAGAGGCGAAAGTGCCTTCGACAAAGATGGAGTTACAATCATTGCCAGGGAATATCAATTTCTTGAGGAGGTTCATCTCCAACCTAAGTGGAAAGAATCAAGCCATTCACCTCTACTTCGACACAAGGAAGAAGGTTTTGAATGAGGGCAAGCACATCAAGAAGCTTTTGATATTATTAAAGACTACTTTTCTCACCATCCAATTCTGGCGCCTCCTTGTAGAAATAGGTGTATGAGATTGTACATAGTTGCGTCAGACAAGACTTTAGGGAGCATGTTTTCTCAAGAGGATGAAAATGGCGTCGAAAGGGAAATTTATTACCTTAGTAGAGTCTGAAGGTGTGAGAAAACATAAGAAATGGGGGTTTGAATTGGGTTTTCAAAAATGAAAGCTTTTTGTGAAACTCAGACAAAGATCATAAATAAACTAACAAGAGAGAAAGACACACGATATATGCTGGTTCACTTGAAAACTATCAAGCTAATCCAATCCACCCGCCAAGTTGATTTCTCCTTATACACAAGGACTTAATCCACTATAATCAACTGATTACACTGCATTAGCAACCGCTGGTGACTAACAACTAAAAGACTAACTGTCTTTTTTTAAGGATTCTGACCTAATTGGTCCCTTAAAGAATCACAAACAACTGTTTGAACAAAAATGTTTATAATGAATTGCTTCTACACAAGCAGATATAAACACTATTAATATCTCAAATGACTTAAAGAAAACTTATACAGTATGAACAATGTTCTTTCTTTGTATTGTGGTGCTTCAGTATTGTTGCTTCAGTTCTTCATTGTTCGTCTTCATTCGTTACTGTTTATTTAAAGTAAATAAGTCCTTATATAGCTAGAGAAAGATTCGTTGGAGGGCAGATCAGGAATATCCTTTTGATACTTGGCGACTTGAAATAATGTCGTTATGTAGAGATCAAAATCATATACAAAAGTTGTCCTTTGTACCACAAAATCAGGGTAGTGGAATGGTAGTGGAATAGAATGTGTTTGATATGTAGTATGTACTATTTCCTTCGTAAACGTTTGATCTTATCTTTTGTACATCAGAGGCTTCTGAATAGAGATGGTTGAAGCATGAGTAGAAGAGTTAATCACTGGGTCTTTAGAGTCTTGAGTCTTAAGAGTCTTCAGAACTTGTTCCCTTTGAGATACCAGAGGCTGATTATAAAGATCTTGTTAGGTCCGAAATAACAAAGATTGATTATAGTGGTAATGATTGGTTAAAATAGAGCCTGGTTGCCAAGATATCAATTTTGTTCCTGAAAAACATTCTAAGAAAAATTGTGTGCAATTAAAATGTTAGAATGTCAGAGCTATGATTCAGAGACAATATATTTTTATCAAAATAATTTTCCACTAACATACTCCCCCTTTTTGTCATAATAAAAAAGGTAAATAATGGTTAGTTCAATCATTTAGAGTATTGGGTTTGATTTAAGAGAAATTAGGTAAATTAAAATCAACACTACTCCCCTTTTGTTAGCAATCATAAAAGAATGCAATAAGATGTAACAGAAGCAATAAAAGATAAATTTTCATTGATTAAAAATTCCAGAGGCATATGTACATAAGCAATAAGTAGAACAACCACTAACAAACAAACAAGAAAAAAAATTAATCAAAGACATGAAAAGAGAGAAAAAAACTGAAAGACCAACAAGATCACTCGCCCACCAACCATAAAAAATCTTCTAACTTATTAACCCTCTCACATCTTTCTTCAACCATAGCATTTTCTGGTCCAAGTATTACGACTAAGCTAATGATTTCATCCTTGAAGAATAGCTCAGATAAAATATTACAAGCATCAGACTCAAATTGAAAAATACAAGCATTGGCCCATAATTCCTTTACAAGTTCTGGATAGATGGGTTCATAGAGAATTTCAAGGTAATTATCCTAGTTCTAGTAGATGATATATGAGAGAATATTGGAAAGACCATTTTCAATTAGAGCTTTAAAATCAATAGTGTATTCTTTCAGAAGATCTAAATCAGAGATTAATCCCTTGATGGTTTTAGATGACATGGTGGAAGAGGAAGAAAAAAACAGGAGGGAAGGAAAAACAAGTTGAAGGACTGATGAAGAGAAATGAGGAGGATGATTCTGAAACAAAAATTCATCATTTCCAAGACAAATAACGTAGAATAAATGCAGGGTGAGAGAAAAAGTTATCAAGGAATGGGAAAATAGTGTAGCAGTTTCCAAGAGATCACATATTAGATATACGCTATTCAAATCTTGACATCAGTCAATAAAGACGAATAAATGTATACTTAAAAATGGAAGGAAGGAATCTGATAAGGAATAAAGGTTGAGAAAGAAGCGCTTAGTTACAAGAAAAACTTTGTCTTAAAAACATCTTAATGAATGCACAGTAATAAGGGAAGGCATGAAGATTTAATCTATTCTCAATAGATTTACCAAACCCAATGCGTTAAATCATGATTACGATAATAATAGGAAGATAGGAAATAATTACTTGAAACTTAGTCTCACGAAATCACAACGCTCGAGGTGTCTCTTCAACAGTAAGATATGATTTGATTTTGGACAAGTATCACAAGAAAATCACAGTCGTTTGTTCAAGAGAACACATTTGATGTTCCCAAAGTCAAGAATACCAAAAGGTATTTGACTAGACAAGTTTCTGATCAAGATGTCTTCTAACATGTAGAAGTATCGTTAATCAGAAAGACATTATATAAAAGAGAAACAATCTGCTTAACGTCAGTATATTATCTCAAAAATTATAGTGACTTGACAAATCAAAATTTCATCTGCTAATTCTGGAAAAGGTTTTATAAATAAATTTTCTAGAATGAATATGAATCTATCCTCAACAAGGGGTTTTGTGAAAATATCATCCCACTGGTAATTCGTATCCATAAAGCTTAATTGAAAAACACCTTTCTGAATATAGTCACGTAAAAAGTGATGTTTTATTTCATCATTTTTAGCCCTAGAATGAAAGATAAGAATTTTGGATAAACAAATAGCAGAAGTATTATCACAGAAGATAGTTACTCTCATGTATTTGAAAATCTTCTAGTTGATTCTTCATCCAGAGTATCTGAGTGCTGCATAGCAACGCTGAGATGTATTCTGCTTATGCAGTTGAAAGTGCAATAGTTAATTTTCTTTTACTAGCCCAAGTGACGAGGTTGTTACCCAGAAACTGACAGTTTCCAGGAGTACTTTTCCTTTCTAATTTGTCTCCAGCATAATCTGTATCACAATAACCAGAAAGCTTGTTCTCTGATGTTTTCTTATACATCAAGCTAAGGTTAGTTGTTCTTTTTAGATACCTTAGGATTCTCTTAACATCTTTTATGTGAGTTTCCCTTGGATCTGATTGGAAACAAGCACAAAGACATAGACTGAATAGAATATCTGGAGGAAAAGCATTTAGATACAGAAGAAAGCCTATCATACCACGATAGAGCTTCTGACAAACCTTTTTACTTAATTCTTCTTTCTACAGAATGCATGTAGGGTGCATATGAGTCTTTGCAGGTTTACTATCTGACATATTAAACTTCTTCAGAAGTTCTCTTACATACTTGCTCTGATGAATGTACATTCCTTCTAGATATTAATCAATTTAAATTCCTAGAAAGAACCTGAGTTCTCCCATCAAACTCATTTCAAATTCTGCCTGCATTAACTTAGAAAATTCCTTGCACAAGGAAGTATTAGCATAACCAAATATAATATCGTCAACTTAAATTTACACAAACAGAATGTCATTTTTAAAGGTTTTGCAAAAGAGTGTTGTATCCACTTTTCCTCTGGTAAAGTCATTTTCCAAAAGAAAATTACTTAGCCTTTCATACCAAGCTCTGGGAGTCTGTTTAAGACCATATAACTATTTTTTAAGTTTGAAAATGAAATCTGGGTTTTTAGAACTTTCAAAACCATGAGGTTGGTGCACATACACTTCTTTTCAAATATACCCGTTTAAAAATGCACTTTTTACATCCATTTGATATAAAGTGATTTCATGATTAACATCAAAGGAAATTAAGAGACAGATAGATTTTAACCTGGCAACCGGTGCAAAGGTTTCTGTGTAGTCTATCCCTTCTTGTTAACTATAACCTTGTGCTACCAGTCGTGCTTCATTTCTTACGATCTCACATTTCTCATTAAGCTTGTTTCTGAATACCCATTTTCTTCCAATGACGTGGACACATTTTGGTTTCTGAAAAATATCCCAAACATCATTTCTAGTGAATTGATTCAGCTCTTCTTGCATGGCCAGAATCCACTCATTCTCCATAAGATCTTTATCAAATGATGTTGGCTCTATCAGAGACACCGAACCCAGAAGAGTTTCTTCAGAAGGTTTAAATGATGAATGAGTTCTGACTAGACCAGCTTTGTCTCCCATAATCAATTCTTCAGAATGAGAAGTCTTTAGTTTATTCTTCTTCTAATGAGATAGACTATTTGTTGTTTCTGGTAAGATTATATCTAATTCTTTAGTTTCTTCAACTTTGTCTCCTTCTTTAGAATCTTCCTCCTTGGACTCTAATAAGGTAATCTTCAAATTTGCAAACTTTTCAACTAGCTTTGACTTTTCAGGATCAAGCTTATCATCAAATCTGACATGAATTGATTCCTCAACAATTCGTGTTTCTGTGTTATAGATTCTGTAACCTTTAGAGCGTTCAGAGTATCCTAACAATAAACACTTTTGAGCTTTGGAGTCAAACTTGCCAAGATTCTCTTTAGTGTTAAACATAAAATAAATACAACCAAAAGGATTAAAATATGAGATGTTGGATTTTTTATTCTTCCATAATTCATAGGGAGTCTTACCCAAAATTTGTCTAATAGAAATCCTGTTCTGAATATAACATGTTGTATTTACTGCCTCTGCCCAAAAATGTTTAGCCGTGTCAGTTTCTTGGATCATGGTACGAGTCATTTCTTGCAAAGCTCTATTCTTTCTTTTCACTACTCCAATATGTTATGGAGTTCTGGGACATGAGAAATCATGGGAAATGCCATGGGAATAAAAAAGATTCTCAAAGTATTTATTCTGAAATTCTCCACCATGATCACTTCTAACTTTGACTATTTTACAATCCTTATCTGCTTGCACTTGTGAGCAAAAGGTAGAGAACACAAAATGTGACTCATCCTTGTGTCTCAAGAATTTTACCCATGTCCAACGACTATAGTCATCCACAATAACTAACCCACACTTCTTTCCACTGATTAAGGTAGTTTTTACTGGTCCAAACAAATGAATGTGTAGAAGTTCTAACGGTCTAGAGGTGGACACAACATTTTTTGCTTTGAAGGAAGTTTTAGAGAACTTTCCTTTCTAACATGCTTCACAAAAAGCATCTAAAGAATACTTCATATTTGGTAAGCCTCTAACAAGTTCAAGCTTATTTAGCTGAGAAATCTTCTGCATGCTAACATCGCCCAAATGTCTATGCCATATCCAATGCTCCTCATTAACAGACATTAAGCATTTGACATTCTGTTCACAGAGATCAGAAATTCTAATATTGTAAATGTTGTTTTTCCTCTTTCCGATAAAAAGGATTGAGCCATCTTTCTGACTGACAGCCTAACAAGACTTTTGATTAAAAATGATATCATAACCATTTTCACTAAGTCGACTAATTGACAATAAGTTATGCATCAAACCATCGACCAGAAAAACATCAGTAATAGAAGGAAGTTTACCATCACCAACAGTTCCAGAGCCAATGGTTTTACCCTTCTGGTTTCCTTCGAAACCAACGAAGCCTCCAGGCTTAAGTTTCAAACTTTGGAACATATACCTTCTTCCCGTCATGTGTCACAAGCAACCACTATCCAGGTACCATGATTGGTGTTTCAACTAAGCTGCTAAGGATATATGCAACATAGATTATGTTATCCTTAGGTACCCACTTTCTGGGTCCTTTGTTAGTTTTCCAAGAGTATTTAATAACCTTGGTTTTATGTGCAACAAGATAATCAAGTGTAATTTGTGAATAATATTTAGGTTTAGAAAAAGATTTTTGTGTCGATGGGGGGTTTCTGTGCAAGCTCAAAACAATCAAGCTCAGTGCTAGAAGGCACAAAATGGTCATAGATACGTTTTGGTTTTACAGACTGACTTTCGTCAATATCGAAAGTTTATGTACACTTCAAACCTTTCTTGCCATTTCTAATAACTCCATAGATCATGGAATCTATTTTGCTTCTATCTATGCTTTTAGCCAGAAAGTACTGGAATGCTCTATCATACTTGTTGACATAACTAGTATCAGAGACATTGGAGACTAATTCTTCTTCTAGTATAGAAATTTATCTTTTCAAAGCACAATTACTACTTTTTAAAGAAAAAATATTTTCATTTAGAGAAGAATTATTCTACTCAAGCTTATCTCTAGCTTCAGAAGTAATTACATGGTATTTTTTAAGATCCTTGTATTTACTTTGAAGAGTTTAATATTTTTCCAGCATTTTTGAAAGATATGAATCTAATTCACAATGAGAGAGTTTAGATAATACCTCTGAGTCAGAGTCAAATTCTAATTTTGATAGCATTTTGTCTTCTGATTCTCCAGAAACTTTAGCGTCAAATGTTGTTGCCACTGCCGCAACATTTGTCTGTTCTTCATCAGAGTCTTCTTCTTCAGAATCAGAGTCGTCGCAAGTTTCCATGAGTCCCTTCTTGACTTTGGTGAAGTTCCACTTAGGTTGTTTTTCTTTCTTTAGCTTAGGACAGTCGTTCTTGTAATGGCCTGGCTCATTACACTCATAGTAGATGACTTTTTTTTTTCTATAACTTTGTTTCTTTTGTCCAGATGATGTGTTAGTACAACTTTTGTTTCTTCTAGATCCTCTGAAATTTCCTTGCCTATGTTTCCAGAGTTTGTTGATCCTTCTAGAGATAAGTGATAACTCATATTCTGAGTCTTCATCAGAGTCTTCTGATTCATCCTTAGCTTGATAAGCCTTTTCCTTTTCAGGTTTAGACTTAAGAGCAATATATTTACTATTCTTCTGAGGTTAACTTCCTCCAGCCCTATCTCATAACTTCTTAAAGAACTAACAAGTTCTTCAAGACTTATACTACTCAAATTCTTGGATAGTTTAAGAGCAATTACCATAGGTCTCCATTTCTTGGGAAGGCTTCTGATGATCTTTTTTACATGATTAGCAGTTGAGTATCCTTTGTCCAGGACTTTAAGTCCCGCGACTAGCATTTGAAACCTTGAAAACATATTCTCAATTGTTTCATCATCCTCCATTCTAAATGCCTCATAATATTTGGATTAAGGCAGGCACATTTTTCTTCTTAACTTGAGAATTTCCTTCAAGATTCATTCTTAAAGAATCAAAAACGGACTTGGCAATATCGCTGTTTGTTATCTTCTCATACTCAGTATAAGAGATAACATTTAGCAGTATAGTTCTTGCCTTGTGATGATCTTATAATCTTTCTTTTATTGGTTGGTCATAGCACTTCTAGACACTTTTACTCATATAGCATCAACTTGGTGAGTGTAGCCATCAACTACAAGATCCCAAATATCTACATCATAACCAAGAAAGAAACTTTAAATTCTATCTTTCCAGTATTCAAACTTTTTACCATCAAAGACTGGTGGTTTGGCACTGTAATGATCTTTCTCTTCTTGAATAGGATTAGCATTAGCTACAACCATGATATCTCACAAATATTGGATCAATACTAAACACAATGAAGTGTTAATAATTTTTTTATCACAATCAGAACCGGAGCTCTGATGCCAATTGAAGGTGTGAGAAAACACAAGAAATGGGGGTTTGAACTGGGTTTTCAAAAATGAAAGCTTTTTGTGAAACTCAAACAAATATCAAAAATAAACTAACAAGAGAGAAAGACACATGATATATTCTGGTTCACTTGAAAATTATCAAGCTAATCCAGTCCACCCGCCAAGGTGATTTTGCCTTATACACAAGGACTTAATCACTATAATCAACTGATTACACTGCACTAGCAACCACTGGTGACTAACAACCAAAAGCCTAACTGTCTCTTCTTAAGGATTTTGACCTAATTGGTCCCTTAAGGAATCACAAACAATTGTTTGAACAAAAATGTTTACAATGAATTGCTTCTACACAAGCAGATTTAAACACTATCAATAGCTCAAATGACTTAAAGAAAACTTATATAGTATGAACAATGTTCTTTCATTGTATTGTGGTACTTCAATACCGTTGCTTTAGTTCTTCATAGTTCATCTTCGTTCATCATTGTTTTTTTAAGTAATCAAGTCTTTATATAGCAAGAAAAATATTCGTTGGAGGGAAGATCAGGAATATCCTTTAGATAGATGGCGACTTGAAATAATATTGTTACGCAGGGATGAAAACCGTACACAAAAGTTGTCCTTTGTACCACCAAATCAGGGTAGTGGAATGGTAGTGGAATATAACATGTTTGATATGTAGTATGTACTATTTCCTTTGTAAACATTTTATCTTATCTTTTGTACATCAGAGGCTTCTGATTAGAGATGATTGAAGCATGAGTAGAAGAGTTGATCATTGGGTCTTCAGAGTCTTGAGTCTTCAGAACTTGTTCACCAGAACCTTGTCTTTAGAGTCTTAAGCACTCAGTCTTTAGAACCCTTGGTCTTTAATAACTTAAATCTTCAGAGTCTTCAAAACATTGTTCAGTAGAACTTTATCTTCAGAGTCTTCAGCACTTAATCTTTAGAAACTCATGTCTGCAGAGTCTTCAAAACTTTCTTCAGTAGAATCTTATCTTTAGAGTCTACAACACTTAGTCTTTAGAAGATAATGACTTTAGAAGCTAGACAACCTTCAGAAGTAAGACATCAGAATCACGCTCAGAACGAGGATCCAAGAGAGCATTGCAGCAACAACATATTTTCTTCTTAGAATCTTTTTGAATGCGAGTAGGTTAGAAGCAAACTTGCTTCTATGGCGCAGAAGCGACTTTGGTCAGATCAGAGTGATGTTGCACATAGTCTCTATCTGAGTCAGAGCTTTCTCTATTAGAGTTAGAACCTGTTTATTAATTATTCAGAAAAACAAATGTTAGAGTACCAAAATTGTTCTCACATAAATACTACTTTGTTATTATCAAAACTTAGAGATATCTGGCAGAATCAAATCTTGTTCTAACAGAGTCTTGAATGATGCAGAAACTAGATATATTATATTCGAAAAATTGTGTCTTTGTCTAGACTTCTCTTGTACAAAATTAAAGCATTATATAAAGCCAGTTGAAGTTTATGTTTCATCTCATTTTTATGTTATTAAATATATGCTTTCTAAACCTATTATGCATAATCAGATTGGCAAATGGGCATTAGCCTTAACTGAATATTCTTTAACTTATATGCCATTAAAGGCTGTTAAAGGACAAGTAATGACAGACTTTATGATCGACCACTCCATAGTTGAAAGCTCCCAAGACTGTGTGGAACTTGAACCTTGCAAGTTGTACTTCGACGGTTCTAGTCATAAGGATGGAACGGGAATAGGGGTTCTAATTATTTCTCCTAAAAAAATTCCAACAAAATTCAAGTACAAGGTCGAAGGCCTTTGTTCAAATAACGAACTTGAGTATGAAGCGTTAATCGTTGGACTTGAAATCTTGTTTGAATTGGGGGCAACTCGAGTCGAAATAATGGGTGACTTAGAGTTAGTCATAAAGAAAATTACAAAAGAATGTAAATGTGTTAAGAAAAATCTTATCATGTACTTTATGATAGAAAATAGGTTGTTACGAAGATTCAAAGTGGTAAGTATTCGACACATACCTCGACTTAAGAATCAAGAGGCTAATGATTTGGCCCAGATTGCTTCAGGGTACAAATTTTCAAAAGAAAAGTTACAAGACGCAATCAAAGTCAGAGGAAGAGTTGCATCAACTAAACTATCCCCAACGGGCTTGGAAACAATGAAGCTAGGATATGCTGACGAAGAAAGCTTTAAAATATTAGCAATAGATATTTTGGCAGATGAATATTTAAGGAAGCAATAATGGACTACTTGCAAAATCCAACAACTTCGGTCGAAAGAAAGGTTAAATATTGTGCCTTAAGTTGGGGAAAGAATTGTTTAAAAAGACGCCAGAGAGTGTCTTACTCAAATTCCTTAGTGAATCTAAGGCATACTTGGATCTGTCTAATGTCCATAGTGGGGCATGTGTATCACACCAAGTAGGCCATAATATGAAATGGTTATTATTTCGACAAGGCATGTATTGGCCTACCATGCTCAAAGACTGTATTGAATTCTCTAAAAGATGTCAAGAATGCCAAATGAATGCAGACATTCAACATGTTCCTGCAAGCGAACTACATTCCATAGTAAAGTCGTGTCCCTTCAGAGGGTGGGCTTTAGACTTAGTGGGGGAAATTCAACCAGCATCATCCAATAGTCAAAAATACATTCTAGTGGGAATAGACTATTTCACTAAGTGGATTGAGGCTATACCATTGGCAAATGTGGATCAAGAGACAATGATCGAATTCATCCAAAAACATATTATTTATAGGTTTAGAATCCCTGAAACTATTACAATAGATCAAGAATAAGTTTTTACTGGTCACAAAATGCAATAATTTGCTAAAGAAATGGGGTTCAAACTTTTGACCTCCACGCCTTATTATGCTTAGGTTAATGGTTAGGTTGAAGCAGTAAATAAGGTAGTAATTGTGTTGATTAAGAAGCATGTGGGGAAGAACCCAAGAAATTGGCACAAGATATTGGACCAAGTTTTGTGGGCTTGTCGAACCTCCCCTAAAGATGCTACAAACACTATACCCTTTCAACTAACATATGGTCATGATGCAGTGTTACTAGTCGAAATCTACCTGCAGTCGACTAGAATTCAAAGACAACATGAGATCCCATCTGAATCCTATTGGAACATGATGTTGGACGAATTAGTTGATTTGGATGAAGAAAGACTTAATGCCTTAGAGTTATTAAAAAGGCAAAAGAAAAGAGTAGAAAAGTCATATAATAAAAAGGTGAAAGTTAAGTTATTTTTGGCTGGAGATTTAGTTTGGAAAGTGATCTTGCCCATGGTTAAAAAAGTTAGAACTTTGGGTAAGTGGCCTCCTAAGTGGGAGGTCCCATTTCAAATTATTAAAGTTTTTTCCAATGGTGCATATAAATTTGAAGAATTAAATGAGAATAGAAGAATCTTGAAAGTAAATGGTAAATATTTAAAGAAATATAAGCCTGTACTTCAAGAAGTAAAGATAAGCAAGGAATAATTCATGCAAAAATGATCGAAGCCAAAATGGGAATCTAATAAAGTTTCCAAAATGGCTCAGTCATTACATAAAATGCCACGCATGGCTCAACATTAATACATAAAAGAAACATGTTCATTGGTTACAAACATATTAAAAAGGAAGGGGTTCTTTCATCTTTTGATACTTTAACCTCTGAAGCGTCAAGCGTTGTTCACAGACAGTTTTTTCTGTTTGAAAGTTGTTCAATCTCTCTCCCAAGCTTTTGAGCTCTCTCGACATGGTGCACACCAACTTCAAGTTCTTTAACCACTTTGTCTTGATCAAAATTCAGAAGTTTGACTTTGCATTTCTTGGCCTGAGAAATCTTGGTTTGTAGCTCTTTAATTTGTTGTTTCCATTCTTTGACATTCTTGTCACAGGATTCAATCTTCTTATTCTGTTCAGAACCCTTTTGCAATTATGCAACTTTGGCAGTAGACTTAGTGGTTGCATCCCATTCAACCAGTTGTGTTTGTGATTTGTTTTGTATCTTATTCGAGAAATCTTTGAGGCGAATGAAATCAGCGACAACAAGGTCAATTTGGAAGCCCAATTCCATTATAGCATAAGCAATTTCTAGGGAATCCTCCAAGACATTGAGTTGTTTTAAGAGTTTCTTGATCCTAAAACACGCAGAAGTGTTATTCTTTAAAATTTGAAACAAGTCAGCATCAAAGGCTTTTTCTTGATCCCCCGTTTACAACTCCTCACTTAATCCCTACCCAGTACAATTCTATATAGAAATCACCATCTAGATAAGATAAGCCCATCTCAATTTCTAAATCACCTTAGTAATATCTAACTGTTACAATCTCCAGCAACTGCATTAGACTGTTCAACTGAAAGACGTTTCTTTCAACACAATATTCAATCAAGACTCTTGACTAACAATGATACTTGGATTTTCTTAAAAGCTTCATCCAAGAACAATAAAATTTATTACCTACTAGTTTTTGAATATGTAAAACTATGTCTACCATAATGTATCAATCGATACAAAGGGTGACTTACAACACAAGAAAGTACACGACTCTTAAAACCCTAAATTCTTATTTTCTACTTTTACAAAAGTCTTAATAAGAATTCTTATTCTACCCTAGGTTTTGGTCTTCGTTTTATAGCCTTCAACTGTCTATGGGCTTTGAAGTCTCTGTTTAATCTTCCCTTAACCCATGTTCTGATTTCTCCTTAAGTCTTGGACCAGATCTGCAATAAATCTGCTGCACCATATCAGGATGTCGAGTCCACAATGCGAGGAAATCTTGATTGACATGTCTTCCTTCAACATATTTCTTCTTGTTGGAACATCTTGTGTAACATCATGTTTTACCAAAACTTTAGTCAAATCTTTAGAGCTTTCACCTAATATTTTAATATCAAACATCTTTAAAGAATTGTAATTTTTATTTATCGTTGTTGATAAAGAATTTTGGTTGAGTTCTGTAAGAATTAGACAATCTTAAGTATAGGTTGGACTAAAGAAAATTAAGAGAAAAATTATTCATGTTTCTTTAATATACTTCTGAAGTAGCAAAACTAAAACTATACTTTCAAGAATATCTTGAAAGATTACTCATAATAGTGTTTGAGTTCTTGAAGAAGTAGACATTTAAACCATGTAATTTTTTATAGGATTTAATTGATCTTAATATGATTTGGAATAAAACAAATTAAAATATGTACCTTACACATGCTCATGAAGTAGCAAAATTGAAAAAGAAAATAGATTCACGCATACTTTTACTACTATAAAAAATATATTTAACCTCAAATGCGAAATACATTTAACCTCAATTACAAAAGCGAGGTAACGAAGGGCGTCATGAAAATTAAAAACTTTATCCCTTAATTTCTAAATAACCGAGGGGTGAATTTATCTACACATGGTCTCGATCTCCAACATCTGCTTTTTTTATTATTTTCAGAATTGAATGACGTGCCCAATATTAAATATCGGTTTTGTGTAAAGCTGAGGTAACAATGCAATATTTTTATCATGGTTATAAGTAAAAACCAATGGGGTAACATTATATATATACACACTTTTGTTTGTACCTGTATTATAAAACCATATCACAGAATATAGAACTATATTTTGTAGATTTTTAAAGCAAAAATTTGTACATTTTGTCAATTTCTCAAACAGAAACATTGTACCACAAATATTCATTGTTTACACCAAATACAAACCTAAAATGACACACACCTTATAATTTTAGAACAAAATTAAAACAAATGATCAACCAACAAAAGAAATAACCAAAATGGATAGTCTTGTAGGTTGTCCAAAAGTTCTATGCTCAAATTTGTCACTAGTCGTTAAGCACCTATAATTTGATCAATATTTGAAACCAATTAGAACAACATTAAATCTTAAGTTAAAGGAATAAAAATGAGTAAAATGAATAATTATAAATTACTAAGTGATATAAAACATTTACTTACTAGTTTTTCCAAAATCAATCATTATGATCACAACGAATAACATATACATCATTTGAATTATTTTCTTCAGATGAATGACGTACATGTGTTGCGAAACAATGAGGGTCATAGTTAGAATCTTTATTTTCATAAGTAATATTAGGAAGATATTTTCGGTGAAGAACAATTGACCATCTAATGTTAGAAGGATCAATGACATAAAAAACTTGTTTTGCTTGTGATGCCATGATGAATAGTTCGTTCATATAAGTCGCCTTTCGAAGATCAAACTGTGAGAATCCTAATTCATCAATTTCTACACCAGTGCTACTGTCAATCCAGTTGCACTTAAATAAAGGCACTTTAAAATTAACATAATCAATCTCCATAATCTCCTCAATGACCCCAAAGTACGCTCTATTTTTCACGACATTACGATCAGCCTTTGATTTTGTATAGAATGAATATTTAGCAATGTCATATGCACTCCAAGTTATTACTATAAACCTAGGCATATGTGACATCCATTTAATTGTCTTCGATGCACTACTCTATTTAAAAACTCTTTCATTAAACCAAATTATGAAAGTTTTTCTAAGCTCTGTCAACAACATATTTTTCTTGAAAATCCTTTTGTGAATGGTCACGTAAGATTGAAATTCACTAAGATTATTCAAACTATAAAAATGTGCTTGAAGAACTACATCTTGGCCAAAATTCTTAACATTTAAACCTCGAATACCTCTACCATCATATCTTCCATCATGACGTGACTTGAGAACTCCTATAGAGTTCGCTTCTGACAAATAGTTTGTACAAAACTCAATAGCTTATCCGGTGATGTACCATGCAACGATCAAAGCTTCCGGATAGTGATGGTTGTTTGTATACCCTTTAAATATCTTCATGTATCACTCTACCGGATACATCCACCGCAAATAAACTGGACCATAAATTTTAATCTCCCATATTAGATGAATAATTAAGTGAAACATAATGTCAAAAAATGATGGAGGAAAAATATATCTAATTGAAACAACATAATTGCAGCCTCGTGTTCTAACTCATCTAAAGGTCCCTTGGCTCAAGGGGAAAATTTGGAAATAGTGTATCATTTTTCTTCCATTGCAATCAATCAACTACATGGCGAATTTTTCCATCACATAATATTTCATCTGCATGCCATATAGTATTCTTTACATTGTTTACATTAGCAAAAAATCTCTTGAACCTTTGAATTATAGGTACATACCATATAACCTTGGAAGGAACACCATTTCTAATTATGCCACCATTATCTTCAGCATCATTGTCCTTCTTCTTGTAACATGACTCCTCACACCTCGGGCACTCCTTAAAGTTTTCATACTCTTTCCTATATAATATGAAATCATTACTACATGCATGTATTTTCACATAAGCCAAACCCATTGGAAATAATATCTTCTTGGCCTCATAACTGCGATTTGGCAACATGTTACCTTTTGAAAGAATTTCTTGCAATAATTCAAGCAATTCAGTGAGACTTTTATATGTCCGACCACCTCTTGTCTTAAGATTAAATAGTCTTAACACAATTGACGATCTTGTAAATTTTTTGCATCCCGGATATATCGACTTTTCCATGTGACTTTTCAAAGTATCTTCCGCATGATTTTTCTTAAAAGCATTTACTCCAATGTCATGAATCATATCTTTTAGAGCATCATTCATAAATTCATCATCTTTAACTCTATGTGACTAGGGTTTTTTTTGTCATTTCACTATGTCATACCCATTTCGTATAATTTTGAATAATTTCATCATAACCACAATGATTGAAATCATCCCTTTGATATTTTTGTGTATTTCATAAAATTTTACAAGGACACTGAAAAATACCATTATCTTTAGGAAGGTTTTTTTCCCTCACGAATTCAAGAAATTGAATCACTCCATTCTCATACTCTTTACTTAATCTATTGGTTCTCATCTAACTATGACCCATAATAACATTCAGCTTCTGAAAGTAAAATAACAATGAGCATTCTAAATTAATGCAATAATAACAATAAACAACAAAAACTACAAATACCTGAAAAAATAACACTACATTATACCTCAAGTCTCAAAAACCATGAAAAAAACAGTAACAGTAAGCAACAACTAAAAATACCTAAATAATAACACTACATTATATCCTAAGTCTCCAAAATCATGATAATAACAATAACAACAACAACAATGATAACAACAACAACAACGACGATAACAACAATAATAACCACAACTAAAAATACATCAGCAACAACATGGAGATACTTTAACATACCAGAAAAGTGTTGGTTTGAGGTTCGATCTTTCTTCCTCCATGGAGAAGAGGGTGTTTCAATTTGTTAGGTGGAGAGAATGATGTTTTACTCGAAGAAAAATGCTAAGGAATAAAAAGTGAATGAAACTTAACATTCTGATGAGTGAGTGAACTATCATTTAAAGTTTACATCTCAGTTTTCAAAAAAACTGAGGTTAACATTGCGTTCAATTTATTTACATGAAATATTAATCAACTTTTAATGTCGATTTTCTAAAAAAACTGAGGTATAAGATGATTTATAAAATAATTACGAAATTTTGGTTGTAAATAGAGTATAAATTTGCAGGAGCTACGAATCAAAGCTCAAAAACTGAGCTACATAACCTGTCGGTTTTCTACAAAACCGAGGGATAAGATTAATATTTTTTTACAAAAAATGATGCATTTCAGGTCATTTGACCTCAGATTTTCATTGGCTGAGGTGAAAACTTTGTATAAAATGTATTATTTGTAGTAGTGTCAGTGGTCTGATTATCAAGTGATAAATTAAATTTTTCAATATTAAGGGGGAGAATAAACAACTAAAAGTGTGAATAAGAAGTTCAAATGAAAAATTTAAAATAAATTATTATATTGATCCTCATATAAACTAATATGAACCAGAAGTTTGAAAGATTATTCATTTGTAAAGTTTATAAATTTGATTATCAGTTGCTAATAATCAAAGTGGATTCTCTTGTTAAAAATCATATTGCAAATGAGTTGAAACCGCACATGAAGTGTGGTTGGAAAGTCGATTCCAATATTAAAAGTCCTCTACCAAGAAAGTTAGTTAAAATTGAAGATGATCCAAGTGAGGATATGAAATTTCTAAGAATATTTTGACATAATTTATTTTTGAGTTCCAAAAGAACTAATCAGGTACCTGAAATTTATGTAAATAAATAGATCTCGATAAGTTATGTCATGAATGAAATATGTTAGAAACTGTATTAATATAACCAAAAGTGAAGTCAACATTGACAATATTTTTGTAGATCATAGAGCGCTAAAGATGATAAATCATAAAGAGGATAATGAATCAAAGTCTATTAAAGATGATAGACTAAGCAATAATTGGCCACAATGAAAATATGCAATTGAAGGAGAACTTAACTCACCATATAAGCGACAATTTTTTTGACACATAGTCCGAACACCTTAAGGTGTGAAATGAATTGGATATAAATGATTTTGTGAAAGAAAGAAAGGCGAAATAAAAATGATGAAATTGTGAGATACAAAGCTTGATTTTTTGCTAAAGAATTTTCACAAATATCTATGATTAAATTTTATGAGACATATTCACCTATAGTAGATATAAGTAATTCTTTGATATTTAATTAGTCTTATAGCACATGAAAGACTTATTTTTCACATGAAGAATATTGTAACAACTTATTTGTATAACTCACTTGATAGTGAAATTTACATGAAACTCTATAAAAGGTTTATTCTCCTAAGACGCATTATTTTGGATCTCAAAAAGATTACTCTATAAGATAGAAGAAGTCTCTCTATGAGTTAAAACACCGTCTTATTAAATATTTGCTAAGGGACGAATATAAAAGTGAACCCATTTGTCCTTGTATTTTATATGTAAATATCTAGAAAAGAATTTTCTAAATTAAAATCTATGTTTTTGACATAATTAATATTGAAACTCCTTGAGAGCTTCCAAAAGCTATAAATTATTTTAAAAAATTGTTTGAGATGAAGGGCTTAAGAAAGAAAAAGTTCTTACTAATTGAACATTTGGACAGTAAAAATTTTGTACACTAAGAAACTTCTATAGCAAAAGTGATAAAAAAATTTCTATATGGACAAATATCATATGTAGTCTACCCTGATGATGTTAGATCATTGAATTTAGATAGATTATCTTATACTTCTAGAAGAGGATGAAAAATTACTTGGTCGAGAAGTACTATATCTAAGTGTAATTCAAGCACTGATGTATCTTGTTAAGTATACATGTCGTGACATATCAGTTTTCGTCAATCTATTAGTAAGGTATAATTCTTCACCTACACAAAAATGTTGAAACAAATTCAGGAAAATACTTTGTTACCATAGAGTTGTATGTTACTTATCAAGTCCTTATAATGGTATATTATAAACATGTTACTTCATTTTATGGAGGTACAACCATTTTATGAAGATCTATGAAACAAGCGATAGCAACAACTTCATCAAATCATGCATGACAATTAGCATTACATGAAGTCACTTTCAAGAAGAAATTTACAGCAACTACTACAAAGAATATCAACTCACATATAAATGTATTTATGAGGGGGAAAACTAAATAGGTTTTGCAGTCTTTTTCCCTTCACCATGGTTTTGTCCCACAAGGTTTTTTGGTAAGATTTTTAATGAGGCATTTCTCTCTCAAAGGAAATTGTATCTTTTAACTTCATTAGGATTTTACCCACTAATTTTTTTTAGTAAAGTCTTAACAAGACATATCCTAAATAAACATCCAAAGGAGAGTGTTATAAATAATCATGAGTAATAGATGTTTAGTCCTTTGTCTCGTAACATTCTCTCCCCACTAAATATTAATCAATTCCCTTAATCATGCATTAGACCATTTGTGTCATATAAATAAGACCTATGTTATATTGTAAAGAGAGACTTGAGAACAAAACACTACAAAGTTATATTCATTGCTCTCTAATCTTTTCCTCTTACTTCTTATTTCATAACACTTGTACTTTTTATAATTTGATTGTGATATTTTCACATATTTTTATTTTTGTTTTGATCCTTACAATTGGATTTTAGCCTATACAAAATTAATTTATATTAAAATTAATTTTTTTACTTGTGAAATATTTAATAATTGTTAAAATTAAATATTCTTACATATTGTAAGAATTAATTCCACTTTTGCATAAACCAATAGAAAGGAACAAAAATCAAAAACAAAATAAAAAAAAATATTTATAAGAAGTATAACCAAACAAAATTATTTTATAATAACTAAAATAAAAATAAAAATATATTTGTAAGGACCTGTTGTGGCAAATGATACAAATTATATATATATATATATATATATATATATATGATGATAACGCTCATACGTGACATACATAACTATTACATAACAAAATACATAATTAACTTAAGTCATTACATGCAAGATCATACTTAGACTACATCATGCACCACTTTGACTACTGTATGCTAGATCATACTTCTACTACAACATGCACATACTATTCAAACCATGAAGCTATTCCTGTCGAGATTAGAGTTTGATCCAAAATACTACAAATCTCCACCTTAGAACAAATTCTATGACATCAAGGGAATAAGATAGCTATCATAATGCAACTTTATCATCTACATATAGTGAAAGAACTTGTTACTAGGAAATGACTTGGTGATCATATCAGCAACATTATCTTCAGTCGAAATCTTCAAAACGTTAACTTCTCCTTTCTTGATTTTCTCTTTACCGAAATGCAACCTAACATGAATGTGCTTGGTTCTTTTATGATAGGCTAAGTTCTTTGACAAATATATGACACTTTGACTATCACATTTAATAGTGATAACTTGGCCTTGAATTTTATTTCTTTAGCAAACCCTTCAAGCCATAATGTATCTTTCACAACTTTAGTATGAGCAATATATTCCGCTTCCATAGTTGATAAGACTGCAACCTTATGAAATGAAGATTCCCAACTAATTGTTGTAAAAAAACATAATGAAAACATATTCAGAAAGAGATTTTCTAGTATCCACACATTCTGCATAGTCAGATTCGATAAATCCTTTGATTGCAACTTTATAATCAGTCATGGCTCCACCATAAACCAGAACTTTACTCAGGGATCCTTTTAAGTATCTTAGAATCCACTTCAAATTTTTCTAGCATGTCTTCCTAGAATTGGACATATATCTGCTTACAAGGCTCACTCTATATGTTATGTCTAGCCTCGTTTAGACCATAGCATACATCAATGAACATACTATACTAGCATAAAAGATGTTATTCAAATAGGCTATTTTGACTTCATTACTTGGACTTTAAGTCGTACTCAGCTTGAAAATAGGATTTGTTGGTGTTATGACAGGATTTGAATTTGACATACCATATTTGTTGAGAATCTTCCTGAGGTATGTCTCTTGAGATAATCATAATTTCGACTGCTTTCTATCTCCTTAGATGTCAATCCTAAGAATCCTAGTGGCAACTTCTAGATCCTTCATTTTGAACTCCTTATCAAGTTTAGCCTTAACTTTCATTAGATTATTGACACTTTTTTAAGCTATGAGGATATCATCCACATAAAGCAACAAAATAACAAGAGAACTTCTAGGTCAAAATCTTGAGTAAACACAGTGGTCGAACTGTCTCTTAGTGAAACCTATGTGTGCCATGAACTTACCAAATCTCATATTCCATAGTCGAAGAGATTATTTTAAGCTATACAATGACCTATTTGGCTTGAAGACATAATCCTTCTTATTTTTTTCTGCATACCCTTCGAGTTGGTTCCTCGGAATTCTTTCATCTAGATCACCATACAAGAAGGCGGTCTTCACATCTATCTGTTCAAGCTCTAAGTCGGACTTCCCCACTAAAGCCAACAACATTCTAATGGATCTATGCTTTACAACTGGTGAGAACACATTAGTGAAGTCAACTCCTTCTTTCTGAGTGACCCCCTAACAACCAAGCTTACCTTAAATCTCTTCGATATCTCTCATTCGATTCCTTCCTTAACCTTGCAAATCCATTTACAGTTGTCTAACCTGGCTCATGCAGGTTTCTCGAGCAGCCCCCAAGTGTGATTATCATGAAGAGATTTCATCTCATCATCCATGGCTTTCAACCATTAAGTCTTATTTCGACTCCTTATAGCTTCCTTGTAGTCTCTAGGTTCTTCATAAAGAACCTCTGTCATACCCTAAATTTGTCCTCCGCTTTTGTAAATATTTTCGCTTTTTCGATTTTATTTTCAGTATTGCATCACCCGCTTAATTTCATGACATTTAAACACGTGTCCACCCACGATTGGGCGTTTTTCAAATCTCTGTTATTTTTCCCAATGAGGGTGTGACACGTGGCCTAAGGATGATATTTTTGTAAATATTAATTTCATTTTTACTTTCCCTTTTTTCTTTTCGAATACTAATATTGCACATATATAGTTTATTAATAGATTTTAGAAATGAATTTATTTACTTAGAAATTACATAGAATTTTAATAGAATTTTTTTTAGTATTAGAATTAATTAATTAGTCTAGTATAGAATTTTTAGAATTTAGAATTTTATTTGAACTTTATTAGAATTTAATTAAATAGTTTTAGAAAATAGGATTCATTAGATTAGATTAGTTTTTATTAGAATTATAAGTTAGATTAGATTATATTTAGATTAGGATTTAGTCTAGATAATACAACATTTAATTAATCAGAAAAAAAAATTAAACAAAATGAAAAAGAATGCCACGTGTCAGCTTGTTGGGTATATATGCACTATTTGTTCTTCTTCTTCGTTGAACAATCAGAAAAACCTAGCCGTCGGATTTGCCCATGGTTACTGTTCATCATCACTCCCTGTTACCACAAATCCACACTCACCCCCTTCTCAATCATTCCTTCGCCTTCATTGTTCACCTCCCTAACACATATACAGATACTCTCTGTTCGCTGCGACGCTATCGGACACACTCCCTCCGAAACCGTCGTGAATGACCCCCTTCAAACGCAACCAAATCCTTTGAACCAGTTTTCCATCTTCAGCTCACAATCCCTGACTTTCATCACTTATCTTCTTCAACCTCCTTCAAAACCCTTCACAATCCCTGACCTTCAGCATTATTTATATATTAGTTTTTTTTAGAATTTCAATATATTCTAATTTAACTTTCAGAGTTTTTATATATTAACTTTTCTAGGTTTTAGAACTTTTATACATTTTTTATCTAGAAGTTAGTTTCTAATATTTTCATTTATCATTGACCATTTTGTTCCACTTCCGCTTTTTGGGTCGATGACGAGACCTCCGTAAACCGTTATTAGTCAAATTATTGATAAATAATGTTGGATCCGAGACCACCTCCTTCCTCTCCTCATTTCTTTCTTCTTTCGATTTTATTTTGACTTTCCTCGATCAATGAAGTCTTGTATTCGTAAGCGTCGGATTATCGAAGTCGATAACCTTCCCGATTTCAAATCTATGGAAAATGACCATTTGGGTCATTTTCTTTACTTTGGGATCGTGATAGGCTACCTTCAATTAATCGACATAATGTTTGCGATTAAGACGAGATCCCACCCTTTTTAGTCCGTGCAACACAATTAAATCAGAGAATGATCCTTAATATCATTTCTCTATCTTGTCTTTTGCACGGATATCAATTACGCGACTTCCTATAGTTCGACTTCCATTATAAGTCGAGCTACGACGGTTTGGCGTCATATTTTATCCCGATTCAATTCACCGACAAAACTAACCACTAACTACTGACTTTACTTTCCGTCAAATATTAACTACTTTAAATTCAGTCATTATACTCTTGTACATATTGTTATTTATTCTGTATATATTCATCTCTTCATCTTGTACATTCTTTCAAAACACTTAATAAATATTAAAACCATAAAATCCTAATTGGTGGACTGTTGGTTATATATCCTGTATATTTATCTGTATCTTGTGTATATATTCGTATCCACCTCCTATCTCTTTTGCATCTTATTAAAAACACTTTTAATAAAGGATAAAGTTCTTTTTGTATTGAACTAAAGAGAGAGGATTGAATGTAGACTTCTTCCTCTCCGAGTGTCAGAATACTCACTGTAGAGCGTGTGGTCTCGATACTTGTCTTTCAATACGAAGACACACTTGTATATGCCACACCTTTTCATAACAAAACTTTGAGATAAAGAATTGGGTACTACCCACAAGGGGTTACTATCCGAGGACCTATTTCGACCCTAAAAACAACTCACAAATCAAATGTGACATCTTGCCTCGCATGGCGAAAACTAATCTTTCAAAAAGGATATGTTACGTCTGTTCTACCGCAAACAGGTAACACCTAAGTCTCCAACGAGCAAGCAGCAATACACTTAAACTGCTAGAATGCGCTACGTTAACATCATCCACAAAAATGCCGGTTACCCGAGTCTCTTCTTCCCCCTGTTATCTTTCTTGTCTCTATTTCTAACTTCCCTCGCTCTCCCCTAGGAACATACTTAGAAAGTAATATCTTTAAGCAAATACCTTCACACATCGACAAACAAATGGTTCCCATCGAGTACGATGGATGCGAGGGATCCTAATACATTCCCTTCGCATAACCGGCTTCCGAACCCGTTCTTTGGTCAAGAGACCATCTTATCCGTTTCTTTCTTAAGGTTTTCTCGATATTTTCCTCTCCCCTCATGGGATAAATAAAGTTCGGTGGCAACTCTTTTGTCTTTTCTTTTCGCCTCTTCGTCGTTGCATTTTTCGAGTAGCGACAACCTCACTCGCATAGATTACGACAAATACTATGAGATCTATATAACCAAGTCTCTGAAGTGGCTTGATAACTCTTCTCGACCTGTCTGTTGCCAGCAGGTAGTCATAAATAGTTTCCTCAGTTTTTCCAGCATTATGTGATTCTTCCTCGACTTCATTATGGTTATGCAATTCAACATCAATATGCTCCACGTAAATATGAATCTCTCATTATTCCATATCTTCTTCAAAGATCTTTGCATTTCAACCAAAGTCATCAATTTTCTTGAACTCTATTTCTGCTTCATTGAAAACCACATCACGACATGTGATACACCTTCTATGACCTGGTTCTAGGCACCACAAACTTATAGGCTTAACTCCCTCAGGATACCCAAGGAACATGCATCTCAGACCTCTATGTTTGACTTTGTCTTGCCTAATATAAGCATAGGTTACAAATCCAAATACTCAAAGTTTGTCGAGATTTGATGGAATAGCATACCAAACTTCTTCAGGTGTCTTCATCCCCAAAGAAAATAAGGGACACCTATTTATCAAGTATGCTGCAGTCAAAACAGCCTCAGCCTAAAACACCTTCTTCAATCCAGTACTAATTAACATTCATCTAACCCTTTTTAGGATAGTTAGATTGAATCTCTCAGCCATATCATTTTATTGAAGAGTACCCTCATTAGTTTTGTGCCTTGCCATTCCAGACATGGCATAATAAATATCAAAAGCTTCATTGCAAAACTTAAAGCCATTATCAATTCTCAACCATTTGACCATTCTGCCAATTTAAATTTCGATCAGAGTCTTCCAGCCTTTGAAATTTTCAAAGGTTTCATCCTTAGTCTTCTGAATGAATACCCAATTTCATAAATAATCATCAACTATGGGTAGGATATACCCTGCACTTGACTGTGAAAGAATTCTTGCATGCCTCCAACGATCAGCATGAATGTAATCAAGGAATCCATATGTTCTTTTTCGACCTTGTCACCACCTAGAGGATTTTGTTTCCCTAATTCGACCAGGAGCATTTCACTGGCATGGCCTAATCTCATGTGCAATAGTTATGTCTCAGACACAAGTTTCATGGATGCAAAATCTTCATAACCACTTAAAATCTTAGCCACAAGGGTATACAAGCCTTACTTCTTTATGCCTTTCAAGACTTCCTTCGACCCTTTTATGGATCTCAAGTTAAATTTATCTCCTTTGAAAACATATCATTTCTTGTCGAATTCACCAAGAGAAACAAAATTTCTCTTAAGATTAGTCGCATGCCTGACACCAGTCAATAGGTTTATTGGCTCATCATGAAGCTTGAATCTCACATATCTAATCCCTTCAATTTTTCATGATTTGTTGGTTTCAAACCTGTTGTACCCCAAATTTGGCCAACCCCTCTGGCATATGTTTCATTTCATCTGCATCAGCATAAGGCATATAAAATATTACATGACATAATCATTTGCATTTCTACAAAGAAAAAGAAGAGAAGAAAAGTGAGTAAAGATATATTTTAGATTTCATAAGATAAAAAAAATAATAATAAATAAAATGAGACAAGTGCACAAGGTGGGGTTTGAACCCACCACCTCTTATTCCACCAAGTCTCACTCTTACCACTTGGCCAAAGGGGCGCGTTTTGAATACTATGAAGAGGAAATTTATACATATTAAAAGAAGAGAAAAAGCTAGGAAAAGATGAGGAGCAGATGGTTGTGCGTGAAGATTCAGAGAGTGGGCAAAACATGTCCGTTTTCGGTGAAACAAGTTTCAATCTTGTTCATTTTTCTACAAGGATTGAGTCGGCGTTTTTTTTTGGTTTTAATGATGGAAGATTATTGAACAAGATGCATTTGAAATTGCAAAAGAGAGGGAAATGGTGAACCAAGTTTGAAGTGTACTATGCCTTTCCATTTCAAGGCCAAACATCCAAAAGCTCTTTGCTCTGTGCTTTCCTGATCCTTTCACTAATATGGACAAAGCCAGCAGCCTCTACAGCCTGTTGGAAACCCTAGTGGGTACCCCTACCATCTCACAACAAGACACGAAAAAAAAACTCAGCAAGGGAGATTTGTGGATTTCGAAATTGGGGTATATAAGGTCTAAGTTTGGAACTAGAAACCCTAGCAGCCAGATTTTCGGTTTTGACACAAAGGAAAATATTTTAGAGAGGTGAGGTTTTTTTTTGGAGCTGCTCTCAAGGGTGGGATTTTTCAGAGTCCTTTGGTCTTCCAGTTCTCGTTTCTAGGTATGAAAAACTGGTCCTCATTCTCATCATACGCATCAGTCATAATTAGTTGTTTTGTTTTACTGAGTTTGTTTTCAGAATTCATATATGCTAAAAAGTGAAGGTACTTGAAATATGTTACTTGTATCCTGCTGATAGTTTTAAGGTGTGTGTGTTAGTGACTTTGATTAAACCATGTTGGGTTTGTCAAGACTCAGTTTGATTAGGACACTGTTGGTTCGAGTTTCCTAGGTTTGGTCCATATCTCTGTTTGAACCAACTTGTGGGTTTTCTTTGGCTTTTATGATTTGCTGCTATGTAATCAGTGTGTGTTTGTTGGTAGATGCCTGGATCCGAACCATTTCTGCTGAGTATGTTTGTGCTCAGTTATGGCTTGTTTCTTCTTTTGCCTTGGAACATCTTGACGTTTGCTACAAAACACTTTGCTATTTGTGGACCTGTTTATGAAATTTTTTTTTACATTTTGATCTTAACTGTTTAGTTTCTACCAGTGGTTGTTGATTTCTCATGTTTGTTTCCATTTAAAGTCTTGAAATGTTATTTCAACTGCTGATGGATGTGTTTGACTGCATTGATTGCTTGAGAGATTCTGCTGCCCTGATTACTTGTTTGTTTTTTTGCTGTTCAAGACATGAACTTCATCTTGTTGCAACAAGTTTTCTTGAAATTGGCCAAATTAGCTTGGACTTGCAGTACACACACATTCTCACTAAAACACATTGTTAGCATTTCACATTATTCACCAAAACACATTGCTACACTGTTAGAATTTGGTGCATCCTGAATTCTGTTTTAAGCTGTTGTTGTTGTTGGTACTTCTACACATATTCACTTGTTCATTTAAATCACCTCACGCATTCATTACCTTGTGGTGATTATGTATAGATTTTGAGTTAATATTTGGTTTGATTGGTTTGAAGATGATAATTGTCTTGTTGTTTTAAAGAAAAAAGAACCTGAACTTGTTAAGTGTGGCTGTTGTGGTTTTGTTGAACACTGTGGTAACAGTATGTTGAGGTTTTTTTTTGCAACAATAACTGATGTTTGAGTTATAATTCGAGTCAGAACCATCAGAGTCTTGCTATTGGTTTAGTGGCCAGATTAGCAGAAGTTTTTTTGAGTGTTGGCAGCAGGGCTGCTTTATTGTTTCATCTGTTTGGTTTTCTTCAAATTCCACATGTTGCTCTAGTTAGCATTTGGTTTGAAATTATAAAGGACTATTGGGATTGGCTGTTTGAGATTATTAATATCCTGTTGCTTTGAGTCTTGGATTTATTAATGCTGATGCTGTTTGATGTCTTGTTGTTTTGAGGTCTGATTCTGTTCAACTTGTCATGCTTTGTTTGAGGCCAGAAATTGATACCATTTATTGCTAATTGTCATCCTGCATTGTGGTTTTAGATGTTGTTTTGGTTTGAAAGAAGAATCATTAAGTTTTTTCTCATGTTGGCTTTGTCCTAAACGAATGTTATTGCTGCTGTTACCTATTTGCTTGAATTTTGTTTAGGTCTAAAGAAGAGCCATTGAGTGTGTTTGTTTTCATGATGACTGTGGTATCAATTGCATTATTGATGTTTGTTAGAATTCAGTATTATCAGCATTTGGAACTTGTATTTGTGGCAGAAAATTATTGTTTGGCATGTAGGTTAACCTTTTTTAGAGCAGTTTAACAGTAGGGCTGCTGTGCTGTTATTGTTGGGTTTGGCTGTGCATAGGTTTGACATTTGGTTTTTATTGAAGTTGTTGTTTCTGTTGTACATATGTTGTAACTTGTGTTTGGTTTAGAGTCAAATTCTGTTTTGAATTGCTGTTGGGATTGCTGTCAAGATACCGTGTTTGATTGCTTGTTAGTATGTGATGAAATCATGATTTAGTTGCAAACTGAATTGTATACAAGTTGCTGTCATGAGCCTAGAATCCAGCTTTGGTTTAGATGTAAGACTTGTATAAGTTGCTTCCATGATATGCAAGATAGTGGTTATTACTTGTTGTATTGAGAGAGTGTTTGTGTCCATTAAATCTAATCCATAAGTATCCATTCTCAAGCATGTATAGACTTTGGTCCATTCATGATTATGTCAATTCAAGCTGTTGGTATTCATTTTGCACTTCAATCACCCTTCTTGCATTTTCATTAGTTTTTACTTTACAAGCCTGGTTTTGAAGTTTTGATTGGCATCTTTGCTTTCCTCATTAAAAAACATATGGAACAGACTCCAGGTTTACTCGGTTTCGTGGAGTTTCGATTTGCTTTCATTGGCTTTTGCTTATGCCTTTGTGTTGTTCTTTTTTTGGTTCAGCAATTTATGAATGTTTACTATATATCTTTCTGTTTCCACTTTGGTTATTGGAAGTATCACCGCCCCAGCGGTAGACCATGCGCCTTGTAATACTGAACACCTTGGTTCGAGTCCTGCCATGGACCAAAACCACTTTTTTTTTCTTTTTATTTTCTTCCTTTATATTTCCTTTCTACCCTTTTATATTTTTCCTCCCTATTCCATGTCAAACGCGCGCCTGGTGTCTTAGTGGTTGGGATTGTTGACTTTGAACCAAAGGGAGGTGGGTTCGATTCCCACCTCTTGCCTTTTTCTTAATTTCATTTAATTTATTTATTTGATTAACTATATAACTTCCAAAATCAATATATTTTTAAATACTTACTTATTTTAGATCCTTTCTTTTTGCAAATTAGCTATAATCTTTTTTTTTTATTTAATAAAGCAACATTTCAAATCATTGACGATTTTCAAGATCTTGGACTTATTTGAAAGTTGACCCTCTATTAGGGTTTGCTCACGTTGTATCTTGTAACGTTTCTCAAAAATCTTTTCTTTGTATCGAATTAAACGAGAGGGTTGGGTGTAGACCCCTTCTTCTTCGAATGTTGGGACGCCCACTGTAGTGAGGGTGGTCTTGATATTCGTCTTTCAATACAAAGACGCAACTTTATCCGCCATCTCGCTTTCACAACTTCCTTCCGCAATTTTCACCTAAAACCTCGGTCCTGTACCGAGTGCACTTTCAAATTCCTTTTCATAAAACTCGAATGGTCGTGGAGTGGTTAGGCGTAGGCCTTCTCCTATCCCGAGTGCTGACGTTTACCGTAGGGTTCTCTGTCTCAAAGCACTTACCAGTCAAAACTAAAAACATCATCAAATAAGAGAATGAAGTTCTCTTTGCATTGAATTAAAGAGAGAGGATTGGGTGTATACCTCTTCTTCTCCGAGTGTTGGGATGCCCACTGTAGTGAGGGTGGTCTCGATACTCGTCCTTCAATACGAAGACGCGACTTCTTCCACCACCTCTCCTTTCACAACTCCTTTCCGAAACCTTTCCCACCTAAAACCTCGGTCCCGCACCGAGTGCATTTTCAAATCCTTTTCATAACGAAAACTTGAATGGTCGTGGAGTGGTTAGGCGTAGGCCTTCTCCTATCCCGAGTGTCGACGTTTACCGTAGGGTTCTCTGTCGCAAAGTACTTACCATTCAAAACCAAAAACTTCTCCTATCCCGAGTGCCGACGTTTGCATTGAATTAAAGAGAGAGGATTAAGTGTAGTCTTCTTCCTCTCCGAGTTTTGGGATGCTCACTGTAGTGGGGGTGGTCTCGATGCTCGTCTTTCAATACGAAGACGCTACGTTCGCCACACATTTTTTACAACAAAAAACTTTGAGATATCGAATTGGGTACTACCCATAGGGGTTACTATCCGAGGACCTGTCTCGCCCCCTAAAAACAATCCAATCAATCAAACGTGACTTCTTGCCTCGCATGGCGAAAACTAATCAACCTTTCAAAAAGGATATGCTACGTCCGTTCTACCGCAAACAGGTAACGCCTAAGTCTCCAACGAGCGAGCAGCAAAACACCTAACTGCTAGAATGCGCACGATAGCATCATCCATAAAAAACATCAACACACCGTAGGCCGAACTACGGCTGCTCTGATTCTTTACTTTTTCAAGTAAAGATACGTAGGCACAAGGGCCACAATCCTTGACGAGCACATTCCCCCATATCTGTAGTTCCCCGAACTACGTCGACTCTGACTTTCTCATATCTGTTGAGAATACGTAGGCCTAGGACCGCGAAGTCCTATCGAGTCTGTTCTTTCTCTCTTCTTCCCCGTTACCTCTCTTTCCATGTTTCTGACCCTTTATCTCTCTCCCTTTGGAACACTCTTTTATAGCATAATATTTTAGCACATCGACAAACAAAAGGTTCCCATCGAGTACGATGGATGCGAGGGGTGCTAATACCTTCCCCTCGCATAACCGGCTTCCGAACCCATTCTTGGTTGCGAGACCATCTTATCCATTTCTTTCTTAAGGTTTTCTCGATATGTTCCTTTCCCCTCATGGGATAAATAAAGTTCGGTGGCGACTCTTCTGTCCTTTTCTTTTCGCCTCCCCGTCGTTGCGCGACGCATTTTTTTAGAGTAGCGACAGCTGGCGACTCTGCTGGGGACAACCTAGCAAGCCACGCCTATTTTGTTTGTCGCATTTGTGCTTTATTTGTTTTGCTATTTATTTTATGGTTATGTTTCTTTCTAACTTCTTGGGTTCATTTGGTTTGGTTTGTGAGGATAAAGCTTTCTACCCGAGCTTTCGAGTATGCACTAAGTTAGGAGGTGGTTTCTTTCTGATTTGCGAGACTTAGGACTCGTTGAGTTGGATCGAATTCCACCGCTCAGATGAGACCCCGTTGGAATAATTATGTCTTACGTGTAGTCGTAATGACGTTCTTATCTTCAACTTGGGAGTCCGCGATTCTGAGGACCTTTGTAGAACCTTATTCCAAAGGTTACTAAAACATGACGCTGTGTTCATCCTTTTTGAAAGGAGTACCGTCTTACGAGTAGTCGTTATGATGGGAAACTTTTGAGGGTTAGTGCATAGGACTTTGTTTGAAAAGCCTTTTGGAACGCCCTCTCGAACCAGTAGATTGCTCACCCGATGGAAAGATACCTTGTGTTTTTGTCTTGCAGGATTTGTGATGTTGATCTTATTATTGTTCCATTGCCGTATGCATTCATAAGACATTGCATTACATATCATTTTGCATATCAAGAGACTTAAGAAGCTATGATTATCTCAGGTATTGGTGAACTCAATGGCTGATATAAGAAAGAGAAGCACAAATTCCATAAAGTTTAGGGAACCAAAATTGGAATCAATTCAAGACCTTCTGATTGACGTGCCGAAAGTTATCAAGATCAACTTTCAAGGGGAATATGGGAAACTGCTTGATCTTCTCCACTCCAGAGTTGATACCTGGGCCCTGTACGCTATGGCTCAATTTTATGATGCGCCTCTCCGGTGCTTCACTTTTCAAGACTACCAGTTGGCTCCCACCTTGGAAGAATATTCTCACATTTTGAATATTAAAATTAAGGATCAACCTGTCTATACTGGCTTGGAAGAAGAACCAAAACCTGCTGTCATTGCCCTTGCTCTTCATATGACCAAAGAAGAAGTCAAGAAGGGTCTAACCAGTAAAGGGGGTGTTCATGGTTTTCCATTGAAGTTTTTGCTAGAAAAGGCCACTCAATACAAGGTTGATGAAGATTGGGAAAAGTTCGGTATAAGTGTTGCTCTGATGATCTATGGGATTGTCCTCTTTCCAAATGTGGACAATTTCATAGACATCACTGCCATTGTTCTCTTTATGCAGAAGAATCCCGTCCCTACACTCCTCGCCGATGTTTATCACTCTATTCATTGGAGGAGTGAAAAGAAAGCAGGAACGATCCAATGCTGCTCTCACCTACTATACAAATGGTATGCTTCTCATTTGCCCAAGAAAGGACCGTTCGTGGAAAACAAGAAGGAATTGAAATGGTCTCAGCGCATCATGTCTCTGGAAGCTAGTGATATTGCTTGGTACTCCCATGAGTACTATGATGTGGAAATCATCTTCAGTTGTGGAGAATTCAGTAATGTGCCCTTGATCGGTAGGGCCGGTTGTATTAACTATAACCCAGTCATGGCACTACGTCAGTTGGGCTATGCTATGGAGGGCGAGCCCGAAGCAGAGAAGGTTCAGAGTTTCTTTCTGCTAGCCACATCAGAAGACCCTGCGTTTGTCAAGAAGATTGCTAAGGCTTGGGGCAAGATTCATACAAAGGGAAGGAAGGAGTTAAAAGCGAAGAATTGTGTGGCAAAGGAGCCATACAACCGGTGGTTACTAGCTAGAGTAGCTGAAAGGTCGTTGCCATTTCCCTTGGAGCCCTCTATGCGAGAAGCACCTCCTGCTCCCACCCATGTACCCATAGAAGAATATGAAAAACTGAAACTAATAGTGGAGAGATTGACTAAGGAGAATCAGGACCTTCAGAATGAAGTCCACCAAGCAAGTGTGGAGAACGGGCAGTACAAAAGAAAGGTGGAGTTTGAACAGGATCAAGCGGCTGAGAGTAGCAAGAAGCTAAAATTAGAAACAGATTTGAGAGTCAGGTACCAACAGGGTTACGAAGGGGCTGACGCATCATTGACAACTCTCCGGCAGCGCCTGAAGGACACCAAAGCTTCTTGTGATAGGGCATGGCACTTCTTTGAGATTGCCTCTGCCGAGAAAAAGGAAATACGAGAGAACCTTGAAGCTGATATTGGGAATCTTGAGGAACAACTAAGAAGTGCCTTGACCCTAGCGGAAAGTGAACGAAGACTCAAAGAGGAGGCCTTGAGGGGGTCATATGTCACATCTGACGTGTGGAATAACAAGTGTCAAGAATTGAAGACTGCCCAAGAGACGGCCCTTCTGTGGAGGAATCGTTTTGAGGCCTTGCAAAGAGACGGTGCGCAGTGGCTCGAGAAAGAGGCTCAGCTCAATGAGTTGCTGGACACCCACGTGGATTCTATTTGTTATTACCAGTCGACTCTAGATACGTGCCGTGCTAGGTACAACAATTTGGTGGAGTATTGCAACCTTATGATCCGTGATATTCCATGGAGGTTAGAGAGCGCCATTCAAGATTTGGAAGGAAATGATATTCCCCCTTCTGTTCACCACTTTATCCAGCTCTGTGACCAAATGGTCAGGAGGTTTATGTTCGAGACGAGGAAGCTTGAAGAGCGTCTCCAAAAGGAGAAATTCTAGTTTTTGGTACTCTTGATTTCCGGCCATTTAGTGTTTTCCTTGTAAGGAGAATTGTTATTCGACATAGTCAGCAAATGTTTGTATTGAATCTTCCCAAATTAATGAGAATTTGCTTTTGGTCTAATTGTGTTTTCTTTATTATTTGTTCATTCGCAATTCTATAATACCGGTTATAATCATAAGTTTTGAAAGTCTCTTGAACATTTGCATAGACTTGTGCATCATTCTGCATCCCCTGAAACTCGACCTCACCCCGCTTGCCATTTCAGAAAGAGATAAAGAGGAAGAGCAAGCTGACTTCTCGACACTCTTACAACACGCGAAGAAATCAGCAGAGGATTATGGAACAGGTTCAGGCTGAGCTTACGGAGTTTCGTGAGAAGATGGCGCAATTCATGGAGATGATGCAGGGGGTAGCCAATGGACAGGACCAGTTAAGGACATTGGTTCAACCTTTAATAGCCCAAGTGGATGGAAGTGGCGTTTTACACGGTGGGGCTGCTGTTGTTCCCCCTCCTGTTAATGGTGGAACCTCGCAAGCCAATGGTGGCCCAACTGTAGTTAACCTTCCGGGCGGAAGAGAACAAACCGGAATTCCTATCCCAGTTGTGGCGGGCGCCATACCCACTAGCGTTGATCCTCAGTGGGACCAAGATGAACAAGATGACATCTTCTCTATGAGAGACCTGGGGGGGGGGCTACGATCCGACACCAATAGAAGGTTTGATGAGATAGAAGAAAAGATGAAAAGCATTCTGGAGAATCAAAATACCATGGGGCTTGACATGTCCAATCTGGGATTGATTCCGGGACTTAAGATTCCTCCAAAGTTCAAAGTACCGGACTTCGATAAGTACAAGGGAACAACATGTCCAAAGGTGCATATCCGCTCCTATTTTCGAAGAATGTCTGCATACTCTGACGATGAGAAATTGCTTATGCACTTTTTCCAAGACAGTCTGTCCGGGCCTTCCTTGGAATGGTACATGGGTTTGGAACCTGTCAATATCCGAAGCTGGAAAAATTTGGCAGAGGCTTTTGTCCAACACTACCAATACAACAGCGACTTGGCACCAAATCGAGTGCAGCTGCAAAATTTATCCCAAAGGAGTAATGAGTGTTTTAAAGAATACGCTCAAAGGTGGCGGGAGCTTGCCGCTAGAGTTCAACCTCCCATGGTAGAAAGAGAACTAATCGATCTATTCGTGGGAACATTGCCTGGAATCTACTACGAGAAGTTGGTGAGTAACATGTCGGGAAGCTTCTCAGATTTGATCATCACCGGCGAAAGAGTCGAGAACGGCATAAAATTGGGGAAAATTCAAGCAGGAGAAGGAACTTCTTTGGGAGGTGGAAGAAAGAACTTTGGAGCTAAGAAAAGAGAAAATGAGGCAAACGCGGTGTCAAGTTTCAGGAATCGGAATCGGAATCAGAATCAATATCAGCAACAACCCTACTATCATCAACCATCACAGGTAGCTAGTATTGCCATCCCGGCAACGTTACCACCTCAACAACAACCACTTCAGCAACAATTACCTCAACAGCAACAGCCACGCCTGCAGCAGCAGCAGCAACCTCAACAGCGAAATTTTGCTCCAAGACAATACCCAGACCGAAGAAGGGTGGTGGATAGGCACTTTGACACCCCAACAATGCCTTACTCTCAGTTACTACAACACTTACTGCAATTAGAGTTGGTCCAGAAAAGGACGTTGGCACCTCTAATTGGCCAGCCCCCTCCCGGGTATGATGCCAACGCTAGGTGCGACTTCCACTATGGCGCTCCTGGTCACCATATTGACAATTGTAAAGCTTTTAAGCACAAGGTGCAAGACCTCGTTGACAACAAGATTATCAACTTTAACCACGATGCGCCCAACATCGTTCAAAACCCTATGCCGAAACATGGGGCAGGTGGAGTGAATGCTGTGGTTGAAGGAGAAAATTTAAACTTGGTATATGATGTCAAAGAGCTAAAGACTCCTTTGAGTTTTGTGAAAAGCAAGCTGTTAGGAGGTGGGGTGTTTCCTGGATGTGAAAAGGACTGTGAAGAATGTGCTGCCTATCCTGAAGGGTGTGAGAATTTGAAGAATTACATACAGCGCATGATGGATGAAGGTGTTCTACAATTTGATAAGATCTGTGAGAAGGATGAAAAATTAAACGATGAAGAAGAGGATGAGGTGGCCACCATCTCTATCCCTTTCAAGTCAATTACTATTTCTGCGCCTCCGGTGCGACCTACCATTATATTCACCAAGGCGGGACCTGTGCCTTATGAGAACTCCAAAGCCATTCCTTGGAACTATGGAGCAGAATGCTATTACAACGGACAGAAACAGGAGTTGGAGAATTCGCCTTTTGATTCGGTCGACAATTTGGTAGGGGCTGGAGGAATGACTCGGAGTGGGAGAATATTTGCGCCTCCCGAAGTAAACGCAGAAAGGGTTGATAAAGGTAAAGGGAAATTTATAATAGAAGAAAGCTCTCAGGCTAGAGAAAAGGAGGCCGCGCTGAAGGACACCGAGGAGTTCATGCGCATGATAAGGAAGAGTGATTATAAGATTGTGGATCATCTCCAACAGACACCTTCAAAGATTTCCATCTTATCGTTGCTGTTATGTTCTGAGGCTCACAGAAGTGCTTTACTCAAGGTTCTTGATAACGCTTATGTACCACAAGAAATATCTGTGAACCAGTTGGAGGGAGTGATGGCCCATGTTAATGCAGGGAATGGTTTGGGATTTACGGATTTTGATTTAACACCAAAGGGGAGGAATCACAATTCGGCACTGCACATTTCCGTCGAATGTAAAGGAGTCGTTTTGTCTCATGTATTGGTAGACACTGGGTCATCATTAAATGTGTTACCCAAGAAAGCCCTCACGAAACTGGATATTCGAGGAGTAGTGTGCACTCCAAGCAGCTTAGTGGTTAGAGCCTTTGATGGGACAAGGAGGTCAGTACTTGGGGAACTGACTCTGCCAATTCAAGTTGGTCCGGAGGTTTTTAATACAGTGTTTTATGTAATGGATATCAGCCCGGCTTATAGCTGTCTTTTGGGGCGACCATGGATACACTCAGCAGGAGCTGTGACATCAACCTTGCACCAGAAATTGAAGTACATGGTGGACGGTAGCATTGTGACTGTCTGCGGTGAGGAGGATATCATGGTAAGCCATCTATCTTCATTCAAATATGTGGAGGTTGATGGTGAAATTCACGAAACCTTGTGCCAAGCTTTCGAAACAATTCAAATCAAGGAGAAGGCACCTGTGGAAGAAAAGGCGCCAGAAGTTTCTATGACGTCTTACAAGGATGCTCAAGCCATAGTGAAGTCTAGATCAGCACCAGGATGGGGGCAGGTGGTAAACGTCCCAAACAAGCAGGATAAGTTTGGACTAGGGTACAGCCCGTATGCTTCATCTTCACAGAACGCTCCTCGCTACAAAGGTCCTGTTCAGTTTACTAGCAGTGGGGTCATCTTTGATCGTATCAACGCCATATCAAATGGGGAAGGAGATAGCGACTGTGATATGGATACATGGATCCAGCCATGTGTCCCCGGCCAAGGATTGAAGAATTGGAGCACGGAGAAAGTTGTCACAGTGACCTATGAAGAGTAATTGTTTTGTTTTGATTAATGTATTTCCATATGCTCTGCCCAAGGCATAATGGACTTTATTTGTAGGGCCCTATATTTATGCATGTGAACAATCTTTTTATCATTAATTAAAAGGCGTCTTTTCATTCAAGATTTTTGTGATCCTTGTTTTTCTTGTTTTCATTTTTAACAATAAAATGGCAATGTGGTTTGTGTTCGTTTTGTTTGCATATCATTTAAAAGCATAAAATCATCGTCATCGCAGGTTATATATCTCAGATGCCACCGACTCAGACTCGTCTATGACTCGGTATGACTTTGACAATCCGATCTTTCAAGCTGAAGAAGAGATCGAGGAGGATGAAAACCTGCCTGAGGAGCTTGCCAGATTACTCAGACAAGAGGAGAAGGTCATCTTGCCTCATCAGGAGGAAGTTGAAGTTATCAACTTGGGAACCAAAGAGGATAAGAAGGAGGTCAGAATAGGGGCCACATTGCAAGATGAGGTCAAGCAACGATTGATTGAGTTACTCCAAGAGTACAAAGATGTGTTTGCCTGGTCGTATGAGGATATGCCCGGACTTGACACAGATATTGTGGTTCATCGTCTGCCTCTTCGTGAAGAATGTCCTCCTGTCAAACAGAAATTGAGAAGAACGAGGCCAGACATGGCGGTAAAGATCAAGGAGGAAGTTCAAAAACAGTTAGATGCTGGATTTCTTGCCGTAGCCAACTACCCTCCTTGGGTCGCTAACATCGTGCCCGTGCCTAAAAAGGACGGTAAAGTTAGGATGTGTGTTGACTATAGAGACTTGAATAGAGCGAGCCCAAAGGATGATTTCCCGCTTCCCCATATTGACGTGCTTGTCGATAACACCGCGCAATACTCAGTGTTTTCTTTCATGGATGGCTTTTCCGGATATAATCAAATCAAGATGGCGCCCGAGGATATGGAGAAAACAACTTTCATTACACCTTGGGGGACCTTTTGCTATAAGGTGATGCCTTTCGGGTTGAAAAACGCAGGGGCAACTTATCAAAGAGCAATGGTCACGCTTTTTCACGACATGATGCATCACGAGATCGAAGTTTATGTCGACGATATGATTGCGAAGTCTCAAACGGAAGAGGGGCACTTGGTGAACCTCCTAAAGCTGTTTGAGAGGTTGAGGAAGTTCAAATTAAGGCTGAATCCGAGTAAATGCACCTTCGGCGTGCGGTCAGGGAAACTTTTGGGTTTCATTGTTAGTGAAAAAGGTATTGAGGTTGATCCCGCAAAGATCAGGGCAATTCAAGAAATGCCAGCACCAAAGACTGAGAAACAGGTTCGAGGTTTCTTAGGCAGATTGAACTACATTGCAAGGTTCATATCTCACCTCACCGCCACTTGCGAGCCGTTGTTTAAACTTTTGAGAAAAGATCAGGCTGTCGTTTGGAATGAGAATTGCCAAAAAGCGTTTGATAAAATAAAGGAATACCTACAAGAACCCCCAATACTGATGCCCCCGGTGGCTGGGAGACCGTTGATAATGTACTTAACAGTTCTTGAAAATTCTATGGGTTGTGTTCTCGGTCAGCACGACGAGACTGGAAGGAAGGAACACGCAATTTACTACTTGAGTAAAAAGTTCACCGATTGTGAATCCAGATATTCAATGTTAGAAAAGACTTGTTGCGCACTTGCTTGGGCTGCCAAACGCCTAAGACAGTATATGCTAAACCACACAACCATGTTGATTTCAAAGATGGACCCAATTAAGTACGTGTTCGAAAAGCAGGCGCTGTCAGGAAGGATTGCTAAATGGCAGATGATTCTGACAGAATATGATATTCAATATGTATCTCAAAAAGCTATTAAAGGTAGTGTTCTGTCAGAATACCTTGCCGAACAGCCCGTCGATGACTATCAGCCAATGCAGTTTGACTTTCCTGACGAAAACATTATGTACTTGAAGATGAAAGATTGCGATGAACCGTTGCCGGGCGAGGGACCGGAATTGGGTTCCCAGTGGAAATTAATCTTTGACGGTGCTGTTAACTCATACGGTAGTGGGATTGGGGCAATCATTACAACTCCCCACGGGTCCCATATACCATTCACCGCAAGGTTAACGTTCCCATGCATCAATAACGAGGCCGAGTACGAAGCGTGTATCATGGGTATTGAAGAAGCAATCGACTTAAGAATCAAGAACCTTGATATCTATAGAGATTCAGCCTTAGTGGTCAACCAAATCAAGGGGGAGTGGGAGACTCGCCAGCCTAATCTGATCCCGTATATGAACTACGCAAGAAGGTTGCTACCTTTCTTCGATCGAGTAGAGCTTCACCATGTGCCAAGAGCCGAGAATCAGATGGCTGATGCCTTGGCTACTTTGTCCTCAATGTACAAAGTAAACTTCTGGAATGATGCTCCGATAATCGTCATTTCACGGCTCGATAGACCGGCATTTGTGTTCGCAGTAGAGGAAGCTCCTGATGGTAAACCATGGTTTTATGACATTCAGAACTTTCTTAAGAACCAGGAATATCCGCCTGGGGCGTCGACCCAAGATAAGAAGACTCTGAGGAGATTGTCCGGCAATTTCTATTTGAATCCAGATGGTGCGCTCTACCGAAGAAACCATGACTTAGTGCTACTAAGATGTGTGGACGAAAAAGAAGCAAATCTTCTTATGGAAGAGGTCCACGAAGGTGCCTTCGGGACACATGCAGGTGGACATGCCATGTCTCGAAAGTTATTAAGGGCTGGGTATTATTGGTTAACTATGGAATCAGATTGCTTCAAGTATGCCAAGAAATGCCATAAATGTCAAATTTATGCCGACAAGATTCATGTACCGCCGTGTCCTTTGAATGTCATGTCGTCGCCGTGGCCTTTTTCCATGTGGGGCATTGATATGATTGGAAAAATCGAGCCGACCGCGTCCAATGGACACCGTTTTATCTTAGTGGCTATTGATTATTTCACCAAATGGGTCGAAGCGGCCTCTTATGCCAATGTCACCAAGCAAGTAGTGGCCCGATTCATCAAAAGAGATATCATCTGTCGATATGGGATACCCGAGAGGATCATTACTGACAATGGTTCTAATTTGAATAACAAGATGATGAAGGAACTGTGCCAAAATTTCAAAATTGAGCATCACAATTCTTCTCCCTATCGCCCGAAAATGAATGGCGCCGTGGAAGCAGCCAACAAGAACATTAAGAAAATAGTACAGAAGATGGTGATAACTTATAAGGATTGGCACGAGATGTTGCCCTTTGCCTTACATGGATATCGCACTTCAGTGCGTACTTCAACTGGGGCAACTCCCTTCTCGTTGGTGTATGGCATGGAAGCTGTTCTGCCATTAGAGGTCGAGATCCCTTCTCTAAGAGTACTGGCAGATGTCAAACTAGATGAAGCAGAATGGGTAAAGAACAGGTTGAATCAACTCAGTTTGATGGATGAGAAAAGATTGGCGTCTCTCGCGTACGGTCGTTTGTATCAGAAGAGGATGAAGAGCGCCTATGATAAAAAGATACGTCCTCGGAACTTTCAGGCAGGCGACTTGGTGTTGAAGCGAATTCTCCCACCGCAGAACGATCACAGAGGCAAATGGACTCCCAACTACGAGGGTCCTTATGTTGTAAGAAAGGTTTTCTCAGGAGGGGCCTTGCTACTTTCAACTATGGATGGCGAAGATTTTACATCCTCGGTGAACGCAGACGCGGTCAAAAAATATTTTGCTTAAGAAAGCTCGCTGGAAAGAAAAAGAGTATCCAGACAAGAGTGAGGCATCCCGGCGAACCATAAAAAGATAGGTTCGGGCAAAAATTAGGGATATAAGAAAAATGTGAACCCGCAAAGTTGAAAACCTGAAAGGGCAACTTTGGCAAAAATGGGTATCCTGGTGAATCAAAAACCCGCAAGGGCGATTCAGGCAAAAATTAGGGATTTTAAAGCAAATGACTGCGGCCTGCGCATTGATTATCACAAGCATAGTGGATTCTAGGGAGAACTCGAGGATCGACCATTCAAATCAATCTCTTCGGAAGTTAAAGTATCGGAGAGCGTCGAAGTCACGCCAGCCATGGATGAGTCGTTACATGGTGTTTGTCTGTACCACATTGCCGACATTTTGTATTCCTTTTCCTGCAAATTAGCTTTTTGCGCAGCTTTCTCTTTTCAGGAGTTGCATCCGATGTAAATTTGCCTGTTTTTAGGCCTTCCATCAATAAAACATACTATTCAGAAAAAGCTTTCTGTTCCGTTTTTTTTACTTTTTACAATTTTGATTACGGAAGACGTCTAACATTTTGATGAGAAAAGAAATTGCATACATAAAACGTGCGGGCTTTGCTAACTGTTAATCAAGACATTTGTTTTTTAACTAAAGTCACAATTGATGAATTTGGCGTTGGCCATGCAACGTATTTGTCTGTTTGTTGTTTCTCTCCCCAAGCAGAGGATGAAGCTAACTCAGAGACCGTTTATCTCCATCCCCAGCAGAGAAGAGTGTGGGATAATCTCCCAGTAAATCTTGTTCAATGTCCCTAACAGATAGTGGATCCCATCTCCGGCAGAAAAGAGTTACTCACAGTGTTCAACTGTGTTTCCCCGACAAGATGGAATATGTGCTTATCAGAGCAGTTTTACCCAGTTGTTCCTCGGAGGCTATCCAGAGCTTGTTTTCCCAGCATGAGTTTACTTGCGCTAAGTGCATCAGACATTGCCCCAATGGAGTTGGCTCTTCTCTCTTCAACGTTTTTTCACTGAAGTATTCATTTGCATCTACATACATGCATAACGTCTACCCAAATGCGAAGCATTTCCATTTCGTATGGAGCATTTCGCCATATTCAAACATACGCATGTGAAACATATGCCAAGATGTTATCCCTTTTGTTCTCGGACGTACCTTCCGCAGTTGTCAGTATATTTGTCAAGCCTGTATGGAATATAGGTCTTCAGCAAAGATCGTTGACAGACGTGTTCATCTTATCAATCTCCCTGACGGAGTTTACTTATCCCGACTTTTGGTCGATGTTAATCTTTCTTAGCGATTCTAACTCTTGGTTAGTAGCTATGTCCCGACTTTTGGTCGATGTTAATCTTTCTTAGCGATTCTAACTCTTGGTTAGTAGCTATGTCCCGACTTTTGGTCGATGTTAATCTTTCTTAGCGATTCTAACTCTTGGTTAGTAGCTATGTCCCGACTTTTGGTCGATGTTTCTTTCTGAGCGATTCTAACTCTTGGTTAGTAGCTTGTTTCCCGACTTTTGGTCGATGATGTTTCTTTCTGAGCGATTCTAACTTTTGGTTAGTAGCTTGCTTCCCGACTTTTGGTCGATGACTCTTCCGGATGTTATCATTTGATGGACGCTCATTCCCCACAGAGTTGTCTGGTTAAGCTTTCCCTGGCAAATCATCTTTGCAATCGGTGCATGTTATCTTCAAATTTTTTGTGTGCGGTTCCTCTTTCTCCTACGGTTGGCAAATTTCTGGTTTCTTTGGTATTCAACCGTCTTTTACCTTGAATGTTCGAAAGCTGTTCACATTCATCCCTTCAGGTCCAAGCCGTTTGAATAGGGGCAACTGTTGTACCCCAAATTTGGCCAACCCCTCTGGCATATGTTTCATTTCATCTGCATCAGCATAAGGCATATAAAATATTACATGACATAATCATTTGCATTTCTATAAAGAAAAAGAAGAGAAGAAAAGTGAGTAAAGATATATTTTAGATTTCATAAGATAAAAAAAATAATAATAAATAAAATGAGACAAGTGCACAAGGTGGGGTTTGAACCCACCACCTCTTATTCCACCAAGTCTCACTCTTACCACTTGGCCAAAGGGGCGCGTTTTGAATACTATGAAGAGGAAATTTATACATATTAAAAGAAGAGCAAAAGCTAGGAAAAGATGAGGAGCAGATGGTTGTGCGTGAAGATTCAGAGAGTGGGCAAAACATGTCCGTTTTCGGTGAAACAAGTTTCAATCTTGTTCATTTTTCTACAAGGATTGAGTCGGCGTTTTTTTTTTGGTTTTAATGATGGAAGATTATTGAACAAGATGCATTTGAAATTGCAAAAGAGAGGGAAATGGTGAACCAAGTTTGAAGTGTACTATGCCTTTCCATTTCAAGGCCAAACATCCAAAAGCTCTTTGCTCTGTGCTTTCCTGATCCTTTCACTAATATGGACAAAGCCAGCAGCCTCTACAGCCTGTTGGAAACCCTAGTGGGTACCCCTACCATCTCACAACAAGACACGAAAAAAAAACTCAGCAAGGGAGATTTGTGGATTTCGAAATTGGGGTATATAAGGTCTAAGTTTGGAACTAGAAACCCTAGCAGCCAGATTTTCGGTTTTGACACAAAGGAAAATATTTTAGAGAGGTGAGGTTTTTTTTTGGAGCTGCTCTCAAGGGTGGGATTTTTCAGAGTCCTTTGGTCTTCCAGTTCTCGTTTCTAGGTATGAAAAACTGGTCCTCATTCTCATCATACGCATCAGTCATAATTAGTTGTTTTGTTTTACTGAGTTTGTTTTCAGAATTCATATATGCTAAAAAGTGAAGGTACTTGAAATATGTTACTTGTATCCTGCTGATAGTTTTAAGGTGTGTGTGTTAGTGACTTTGATTAAACCATGTTGGGTTTGTCAAGACTCAGTTTGATTAGGACACTGTTGGTTCGAGTTTCCTAGGTTTGGTCCATATCTCTGTTTGAACCAACTTGTGGGTTTTCTTTGGCTTTTATGATTTGCTGCTATGTAATCAGTGTGTGTTTGTTGGTAGATGCCTAGATCCGAACCATTTCTGCTGAGTATGTTTGTGCTCAGTTATGGCTTGTTTCTTCTTTTGCCTTGGAACATCTTGACGTTTGCTACAAAACACTTTGCTATTTGTGGACCTGTTTATGAAATTTTTTTTTACATTTTGATCTTAACTGTTTAGTTTCTACCAGTGGTTGTTGATTTCTCATGTTTGTTTCCATTTAAAGTCTTGAAATGTTATTTCAACTGCTGATGGATGTGTTTGACTGCATTGATTGCTTGAGAGATTCTGCTGCCCTGATTACTTGTTTGTTTTTTTGCTGTTCAAGACATGAACTTCATCTTGTTGCAACAAGTTTTCTTGAAATTGGCCAAATTAGCTTGGACTTGCAGTACACACACATTCTCACTAAAACACATTGTTAGCATTTCACATTATTCACCAAAACACATTGCTACACTGTTAGAATTTGGTGCATCCTGAATTCTGTTTTAAGCTGTTGTTGTTGTTGGTACTTCTACACATATTCACTTGTTCATTTAAATCACCTCACGCATTCATTACCTTGTGGTGATTATGTATAGATTTTGAGTTAATATTTGGTTTGATTGGTTTGAAGATGATAATTGTCTTGTTGTTTTAAAGAAAAAAGAACCTGAACTTGTTAAGTGTGGCTGTTGTGGTTTTGTTGAACACTGTGGTAACAGTATGTTGAGGTTTTTTTTTTGCAACAATAACTGATGTTTGAGTTATAATTCGAGTCAGAACCATCAGAGTCTTGCTATTGGTTTAGTGGCCAGATTAGCAGAAGTTTTTTTGAGTGTTGGTAGCAGGGCTGCTTTATTGTTTCATCTGTTTGGTTTTCTTCAAATTCCACATGTTGCTCTAGTTAGCATTTGGTTTGAAATTATAAAGGACTATTGGGATTGGCTGTTTGAGATTATTAATATCCTGTTGCTTTGAGTCTTGGATTTATTAATGCTGATGCTGTTTGATGTCTTGTTGTTTTGAGGTCTGATTCTGTTCAACTTGTCATGCTTTGTTTGAGGCCAGAAATTGATACCATTTATTGCTAATTGTCATCCTGCATTGTGGTTTTAGATGTTGTTTTGGTTTGAAAGAAGAATCATTAAGTTTTTTCTCATGTTGGCTTTGTCCTAAACGAATGTTATTGCTGCTGTTACCTATTTGCTTGAATTTTGTTTAGGTCTAAAGAAGAGCCATTGAGTGTGTTTGTTTTCATGATGACTGTGGTATCAATTGCATTATTGATGTTTGTTAGAATTCAGTATTATCAGCATTTGGAACTTGTATTTGTGGCAGAAAATTATTGTTTGGCATGTAGGTTAACCTTTTTTAGAGCAGTTTAACAGTAGGGCTGCTGTGCTGTTATTGTTGGGTTTGGCTGTGCATAGGTTTGACATTTGGTTTTTATTGAAGTTGTTGTTTCTGTTGTACATATGTTGTAACTTGTGTTTGGTTTAGAGTCAAATTCTGTTTTGAATTGCTGTTGGGATTGCTGTCAAGATACCGTGTTTGATTGCTTGTTAGTATGTGATGAAATCATGATTTAGTTGCAAACTGAATTGTATACAAGTTGCTGTCATGAGCCTAGAATCCAGCTTTGGTTTAGATGTAAGACTTGTATAAGTTGCTTCCATGATATGCAAGATAGTGGTTATTACTTGTTGTATTGAGAGAGTGTTTGTGTCCATTAAATCTAATCCATAAGTATCCATTCTCAAGCATGTATAGACTTTGGTCCATTCATGATTATGTCAATTCAAGCTGTTGGTATTCATTTTGCACTTCAATCACCCTTCTTGCATTTTCATTAGTTTTTACTTTACAAGCCTGGTTTTGAAGTTTTGATTGGCATCTTTGCTTTCCTCATTAAAAAACATATGGAACAGACTCCAGGTTTACTCGGTTTCGTGGAGTTTCGATTTGCTTTCATTGGCTTTTGCTTATGCCTTTGTGTTGTTCTTTTTTTGGTTCAGCAATTTATGAATGTTTACTATATATCTTTCTGTTTCCACTTTGGTTATTGGAAGTATCACCGCCCCAGCGGTAGACCATGCGCCTTGTAATACTGAACACCTTGGTTCGAGTCCTGCCATGGACCAAAACCACTTTTTTTTTCTTTTTTTTTTCTTCCTTTATATTTCCTTTCTACCCTTTTATATTTTTCCTCCCTATTCCATGTCAAACGCGCGCCTGGTGTCTTAGTGGTTGGGATTGTTGACTTTGAACCAAAGGGAGGTGGGTTCGATTCCCACCTCTTGCCTTTTTATTAATTTCATTTAATTTATTTATTTGATTAACTATATAACTTCCAAAATCAATATATTTTTAAATACTTACTTATTTTAGATCCTTTCTTTTTGCAAATTAGCTATAATCTTTTTTTTTATTTAATAAAGCAACATTTCAAATCATTGACGATTTTCAAGATCTTGGACTTATTTGAAAGTTGACCCTCTATTAGGGTTTGCTCACGTTGTATCTTGTAACGTTTCTCAAAAATCTTTTCTTTGTATCGAATTAAACGAGAGGGTTGGGTGTAGACCCCTTCTTCTTCGAATGTTGGGACGCCCACTGTAGTGAGGGTGGTCTTGATATTCGTCTTTCAATACAAAGACGCAACTTTATCCGCCATCTCGCTTTCACAACTTCCTTCCGCAATTTTCACCTAAAACCTCGGTCCTGTACCGAGTGCACTTTCAAATTCCTTTTCATAAAACTCGAATGGTCGTGGAGTGGTTAGGCGTAGGCCTTCTCCTATCCCGAGTGCTGACGTTTACCGTAGGGTTCTCTGTCTCAAAGCACTTACCAGTCAAAACTAAAAACATCATCAAATAAGAGAATGAAGTTCTCTTTGCATTGAATTAAAGAGAGAGGATTGGGTGTATACCTCTTCTTCTCCGAGTGTTGGGATGCCCACTGTAGTGAGGGTGGTCTCGATACTCGTCCTTCAATACGAAGACGCGACTTCTTCCACCACCTCTCCTTTCACAACTCCTTTCCGAAACCTTTCCCACCTAAAACCTCGGTCCCGCACCGAGTGCATTTTCAAATCCTTTTCATAACGAAAACTTGAATGGTCGTGGAGTGGTTAGGCGTAGGCCTTCTCCTATCCCGAGTGTCGACGTTTACCGTAGGGTTCTCTGTCGCAAAGTACTTACCATTCAAAACCAAAAACTTCTCCTATCCCGAGTGCCGACGTTTGCATTGAATTAAAGAGAGAGGATTAAGTGTAGTCTTCTTCCTCTCCGAGTTTTGGGATGCTCACTGTAGTGGGGGTGGTCTCGATGCTCGTCTTTCAATACGAAGACGCTACGTTCGCCACACATTTTTTACAACAAAAAACTTTGAGATATCGAATTGGGTACTACCCATAGGGGTTACTATCCGAGGACCTGTCTCGCCCCCTAAAAACAATCCAATCAATCAAACGTGACTTCTTGCCTCGCATGGCGAAAACTAATCAACCTTTCAAAAAGGATATGCTACGTCCGTTCTACCGCAAACAGGTAACGCCTAAGTCTCCAACGAGCGAGCAGCAAAACACCTAACTGCTAGAATGCGCACGATAGCATCATCCATAAAAAACATCAACACACCGTAGGCCGAACTACGGCTGCTCTGATTCTTTACTTTTTCAAGTAAAGATACGTAGGCACAAGGGCCACAATCCTTGCCGAGCACATTCCCCCATATCTGTAGTTCCCCGAACTACGTCGACTCTGACTTTCTCATATCTGTTGAGAATACGTAGGCCTAGGACCGCGAAGTCCTATCGAGTCTGTTCTTTCTCTCTTCTTCCCCGTTACCTCTCTTTCCATGTTTCTGACCCTTTATCTCTCTCCCTTTGGAACACTCTTTTATAGCATAATATTTTAGCACATCGACAAACAAAAGGTTCCCATCGAGTACGATGGATGCGAGGGGTGCTAATACCTTCCCCTCGCATAACCGGCTTCCGAACCCATTCTTGGTTGCGAGACCATCTTATCCATTTCTTTCTTAAGGTTTTCTCGATATGTTCCTTTCCCCTCATGGGATAAATAAAGTTCGGTGGCGAATCTTCTGTCCTTTTCTTTTCGCCTCCCCGTCGTTGCGCGACGCATTTTTTTAGAGTAGCGACAAAACCCCACTAATCCATAATCTTGATCATATAATTCTTCAAACATGTATTTGTTTGAAGTCATGTATCAAGTACACCCTGAATCTATAATCCACTCCTTTCTTGAGTTGATGTTTGAAACTACAAGAACATCAGATAATTCATAATCATCTTGCACAATGGATGTATTGTCATTATCCTTACCTCCATGATTACTCAGACGTTTAGGGCACACTTTTCTTGTATGATTTTCCTTCTTAGATTAATAACACCTAATTGCATGAGAATCACCACCATAAGACTTTTGCTATCCTTTTCTCCTCTTCTTCTCAAAGTTACCATCTTTCTTTGAAAATTTTTCCTTAATGAACAATCCTTCACCAACAAACGATGGTTTTTTATCCTTTCATTCATTTAAATCCTTATAGTACAAAGCTTATTGAACTTCTTCAAAGGTCACAAACTCTCTTCCATACAAGAGAGTTTCTTTGAAATGAGCATGAGATTTAGGTAAAGCACACAACAACAACAACAACAAAACTTGACCTTCACCATCGATACTAACATCTATATTCTCTAGATCAAGAATTAACCACTTAAACATATTAAATTGTTCCGTCAAGACTCTATCTTCACTCATCGTGAATGAATACAGAGCTTTCTTCAGGTATAAACGATTGACCAAAGATCAAGTCATGTACAACCCTTCGAGTTTGCTCTACACATCTGATGTCGTCTTCTCCTTCGAGACTTGCCAAATAACCTTATAACCAAGGCTCAATATGATGCCACTACGTGCATTATCGATCATCTTCGTCTTTTTCTTCTCCGTTAAGGCAACATCCATCTTCTCTGATCCTTTAAACGCTACTAAAAAACCTTGTTGAACTAGAAGAGCTTGCATCTTTAAGCATCATAAATGAAATCATTCACTCTGGTGAATTTCTCAATATCATATTTTGTTGACGACATCTTGAATCCACGCTCACTACTAGGGGTGGAAAAACGGGTTGTGACCCGCGCACCCGCCAAAAAATGGAGGATTGGGTTGGGATTTTGTGTCTGCCTACCCGTCTAACTCACCCCTCTATAAGCCTGCTAAAAAAGGGGTGGGTTGACCCGCCAAAGTAGTTATCAAGCCCTAAAATCATTTTTTGGTTGGCTGAAGATTAAAACTTGAACTATATTTTGGAATATTTAATAATAATTATATTATATCGTTTATTTGTGAATATACGCAATATTTTTTTAAGTAAAATTTGTTAAAAAGATGTTTTTGTAAAAATTGTTCTAAAAAATAAGTGATAAATTTAATTGAAATGTAAAAGTAAACCTATTGATCTATTAAAAAAAATAGGCGAGCAAGTCCACCGTGTTAGACGATGGCACAAATTTAGAAGGGGGGTTGAATAGATCCCTTATTAAAAAATCAGTCGGAGCTACCAATAAAATTGGTTTTAAAAAATTATTTAGATTGCAGAAGCGGCCGTGGAAAAATTACAGTCTATAACGAATCGTTACTAGAGGACCGGATATGCGTCTAGCCTATGGATATTGATAATGAGCACAGAGAATCACCACGCTAATCACACTATCAATTGATTTATATCACTACTTGGTATGACTAGTTCCAATGCCTCAAAATGCCAACAAAATAATTGGACAACACACGAGAATTTTGGTTCAGACAATTTATCAAACACTTGGCGTGTGGAGTACTCCAAGTGATTTCGGCTTTGAGTAAGTAGCATTAGTTTCCTTGTACAATAAACTATTGTACTATAGTCAAAATTACTTCAGCTCTTACTCAAAGCAGTCCTTAATTCGATATTATTGTTTGAACGAAATTCACGCAATATTAAGCAAAATGAAAATGCAAAAGGTAAAAGGCACAAAGATTTGTTGAGGCAGTTCCCCCGCCGTCCTCGCTTCGGGGTACGTCTGCCCTCAATTCTAATAATAGAATTAAGCTTGTATAATATAAATGTAACCTGTTGTTGAATCGTTTATACAAGAATGGAATAGCAAATGAACAAACAAACTCCCTTGTTGTTTAATATGCTTTCTCTTCTTGTCCCTTGATTCAAGTCGAATCAAGTTCTTCGATAGCTTGTGGAAGAACCTCCGATTACAGCTCCTTGGTTGAACAACCTTGCATTTTCAAACCCGAGCCCGACTGATATCAAACACTTGCCAATCGAACCCAAACCTCTCCATCGCAATTCACCGATTCCCGCTACTAGATCGACGGAACCCACCGCTTCTCGATCACCTTCGCTCAGCTGAATATGTGTTGAGACGATTCGTACCAAAAACCCCCAAATTCAATGAATCTTGGAGGACAAAACCCTCAAGGTTTTATTCAAGAAAAACCTGCCAAAATCTCAACCCGAACCGGATTCCCAATCAACGGCTTCAGACATTATCACCTTGAACAATCCATAATGCACCACAAGAATTATTGTGTGTAATTGTTGTGGTATGAAATGTAGAAGGTGAAGATGATGAGAACTAATGGCACCTCTTTCACTTTTCTTGTTTTGAAATTGATTAAATTGTTGTTGATGAAAATGAGCAACTTTCTAATTATAGCATGCCAAAAATTAACAGACAAAACCACTTTTCGAAATAAGTAGAAAGACCAGAATTATGCAGAAAAACAGCGAACGGTTGACCATACAAAAAGGAGTGATCGACCGGAACTCCCCAAACAGAACAAATTATGCAAAGTAACAGGCTATGCGTCGACCAAAACAGGATCATGTGTTGACACAAAGTCTGTATTTTTAGACAAACAAAAATAACAACAGTATGCGTCGACTGGAGGTCGACGTGCGCCAACCTGTGGAAAATACACTTTATAGACACCTTCTATGAGTCGACCGAAACAAAATTAATGGTCGACTCAAAGACCTGTATTTTGCTAAAATGCCTATTTTTATGTTTTTGACACTTCTAGATGCAACATATAATCCACCAATGATGTTTGACTCAAATAACGCTAATTGGATGACACAACAAACAAGAAAATGAGACGTAAGGGATAAGGTATTATTATGCCTTGTGGTGATAATGCCAAGTACCGATTCTTCTATGTGGTTGCGTTTTGATATCATCGAAACACACGTGTATAGTATATGAGGCTTTGTCCTCACATACTCCCCCCTTTTGATGATGGAAAAACATGTGAAACCGGCTTGTGTGATGTGCAGTATTAACCTCCCCCTTGCTTGATGCCTCTATTTGCGACGTCTTCCATTTACAACTCTCATAGTTTTTACTATTATCTTGGCACACTCTTCTCCCCCTTTGACAACATCAAAAAGAAAGAGAGATTGGTTAAGAAATAAAGGCTCAAGTCAAAAAGAATGTACAACAGGTAACAATCAACATGAACAATTATCCACACATGATAACGTCAATGATCAAGAGACGAATAGATAACCAAACCATATATTAATAAAACACAGAACAATGAGTGTTCAGGAAGTTATAAAGCATTCAAAAATGCAAAACATTTTCACAATTTGAAATTATTTAATACAATGCAAAATAACAAGACAACATAAAAAGAATGAAATTCAAGGATGCTTCAATGCAGAGGCTTCAATGTCCCTTCCCCCTGAAGTGTTGGCCTCTTCCACGATACGGATCTGCCATGTCGGTAAATTTCAAAACAACACTGTTCAAGGTATTGAGGATGTATGAAATGGCCTGCTCCTGACTTTCAGTCGATCCAACTAGAGCATCTAATCGTTCATTAATATTCGAGGAAAAGGTGTTGAATCTTTCAGTGTGTGTCTCGAATTGGATTTGAATTTGGGCGAACTGCTCATCCTGAGCATTCATGAAGGTATGTTGCTCTAACTGTGTGGCCCTCATCATATCTAGAAGCTCTAAAGACTGTGGCTGCGGGGAATGCGCTGGCTCTTCATAGCCCCACTGTGAAGGCTGATAGTATTCACACATTGTTGTCCACCCGGTGTGTTGCCACTGACCCCAACCTTGGTCATTACCATCTTCTATGGATGGTGGATGTTGAACCCAATCCTCATTTATTTAATCGTCAGCCTCCATTGGTTTTCGATCATCTTGCTCCTCTTGTTCTTCTTCTTATTCTTCTTCATCCTCTTCACTTTCCTCCTCACTCTCATTAGAGTCTTCTACCCGAGAAGTAGTGGCTTTAACAACAAATTTGTACCGTTGTTCATCATGAAGCTAGATATAACCCATCATGGTAAGAGTTTTTTGACAAAACTCTTGGTCAGAAGTGAGCGATTTATACGAAAATGCCGGAAGTGCAACGTTAGCACTAGTTAGGAACTATTGAATAACTGGACCATAAGAGAGAGTTGTACCACGACCTGAGTCCCTTAAAGCGTAAATTCTACTTGCAATGTAGTAAGGCCAATTAATTTTAATCTTGTTTCTCAAAATGTATATCAAATGAACTTCCGCCTGATCAACGTGAGAAAATCCACCTTTCTTAGGCCGTAGAATGCGAGCCACTATCCATTGTAGAATCCTATCCTGTGGTTTCAACTTTCCTGTGGTGACGGTCTTCGGAAATAAATCACTTGCTACAATATGATCAGCATACGGCTTTTTCAACATAGAGTTCAAAGTTGTCTTGAACTCATAGCCTTCCACCATACGGGTTCAATGACCTCAAAGAGAGGCTTGTCCGAATCAACAGACATATCAAAGTATTTTTTCCAGACAGCAGTAGTGACACTAACCTTTGTGTTGCCAATCTTAGTGTGAAATTGAGAACCCAGAAATTTGTCGTGAAGACATGTGTAGAAGATGCGTACAAGGTCTTCATTATGTTTTTCATTGCATTCCAAAAAGTTGTTTACCCCTTGAAAATCAAGAAGATCGATGATGCAAGGAATGTGCATGCGCTTCGCTGAGAGACGATAATAAGCATGTTGCTTGACCACAGATCTTTTACTAAAATTTTTGGTGAAGCTTTCAGTAAACTCCGGAGGTACTAAGGATACGGAGGAAACCGGAATAGAAGCAGATGAGGAGGCCCTTGAAGTTCTTTTACCTGTCACTCTTCTTGCAGCCATGGTTGTTGAGCTCAAAGAGATGATAAGAGAGATAGGGTGATAATGATTTGCAAAGATTGGAGAAGATTGTTGAATGTGTAGAGAGATTAAGATCTTTACCCTTTTTGTAGAGTCTATTTAGGTTTTCGGGAGAGGAGAGTGATCAAGTGTAGATGTAATGTAGTGTCAAGTTACAATGCAAAAAGTAATGATAGACAATTAATGAGTCATCAAAAATTGAAATAATGGGGATTTTGAACGGTTTTTAAAAAAATTGACAGTTTTCGCGCGATGCGTCGACCGCTCCTTTGTATGCGTCAACGCATACTGTGTTAAAATTGCCACGTTCAAAAATCAACAGGTATGCATCGACCGGTAGCTCGACCTGAGCATACCCAAACAAAATTTCAATTTTGGGGATATTTTTATGAGTCAGCCACACCCTGTTTGGGTCGACTCATGCAGACAAAACATGCATATTTTCACATTGATGAACATATAAGCAACAAAGATGCATAAATAACCAGCCACAACAAACTTCAAGCATTCAAATAGACAAGATACATATATTATGACATATATGACACGTATAGCACACAACTTAAAGCATTTTATGTGAACATAAAAATCGAGAGAGAGAGAGAGAGAGAGAGAGAGAGAGAGAGAGAGAGAGAGAGAGAGAGAGAGAGAGAGAGAGAGAGAGTTAAGGAAAGATATCACCTTCATGCCGAGAGTAGCTTGATGAATATACACTTATACTTACAACATCTTTAATTGGTTAGATATCCGATGACCGCAGTAGGTATAAACATAGATGAATAAAATATGTGCAAGAAATATTACTAAACACGATCCGAAATGTCGAGAATACCAAGTTCTCGTCGGATATGAAAGAAAGGTTCAGTAGCAAGCAGTTTTGTGAATATATCCGCTAGTTGATTTGTAGCGTCAACGTGCTCAAAAACAACATCGCCTTTCTCCACATGATCCCTAAGAAAATGGTGTCGAATTTCGATATGTTTAGTGCGTGAATGCAGCACGAGATTCTTGGTAAGACTAATTGCACTACTATTGTCATAAAAGATCAGAATACACTCAAGTTTAAGGTTAAAATCTAACAATTGTTGCTTAAGCCATAAGACTTGAGCGCAACAACTGCCAGCGGCAACATATTCCGCTTCGGCGGTTGACAAGGCAAGAGAAACCCGTTTCTTGCTATGCCAACTAACCAAAGAATTTGAAAATAAGTGACACGTACCACTAGTACTTTTTCTATCCGATTTGCACCCGGCAAAATCGGAATTGGAGAATCCAACCAAGAAACAATCGTTTCCTTTGGAATACCATAGCCCATACTTCAGAGTACCCGATAGGTATCGAAGTATGCGCTTAACAACTTTTAAATGGGATTTCTTAGGAGAAGATTGATATCTAGCGCACATGCAAACACTAAACATAATATCGGGTCTAGAGGCGGTAAGATAAAGAAGAGAGCCTATCATACCTCGATATCTCTTTACCTCTACATCCTTACCACTTTCATCTCTATTCAGATTTGCACATGTTGGCATTTGTGTGTCAATGGCTTTGGAATTTGCCATGTCAAACCTCTTGAGAAGCTCAAGACATTACTTTGTTTGACTTATAAACGTTCCTTCCTCAAGCTGTTTGATTTGTAATCCGAGAAAGTATGTGAGCTCCCCCATCATACTCATCTCGAATTCACCCTGCATTAGGTTAGAAAACTCTCTTACGATATTCATGTTAGTTGATCTGAATATAATGTCATCAACATAAATTTGTACCATGATTAAGTGTTTTCCTTGACGTTTAATGAAGAGGGTTGTGTCGACCTTGCCTCTTGAATACCCTTGATCAAGTAGAAACTTGCATAGGCGCTCATACCAAGCCCTAGGTGCTTGCTTGAGTCCATATAAGGCACGTTTTAACTTGTATACATGATCGGGATATTCATGAGACTCAAAACCCAGAGGTTGTGCAACATAAACTTCTTCATTGATATAACCGTTAAGGAATGCACTTTTTACATCCATTTGAAATAGCTTAAAATTTTTCGCACAAGCGAAGGCAAGTAAAAGGTGTATAGCCTCGAGTGGGGAAACTGACGCATAAGTCTCCTCATATTCGATGCCTTCCTCTTGGTTATACCCTTGCGCGACTAAATGCGCCTTATTGCAGGTTATTACCCCGTTTTCATCCAACTTGTTCCTAAACACCCATCGGGTGCCGATTACTCGATGACCTCGCGGAGGAGGGACAAGGTCTCAAACCTCACTTCTCTTGAATTGATTAAGTTCCTCTTGCATAGATAAAAACCAGTGCTCAACGAGTAAGGCGTCTTTAGGGTTTTTAGGATCCATTTGTGAAACGGAAGCGAAGTGATAACATAAATTACTTATCTTAGACCGAGTTGTAACTCCCTTTGATATATCACTGAGTATGTTGTCGATTGAATGGTCTTTGGAAGACTTCCAAGATGGAGGGAGATCATCTTTTATAGACGGATGAAGTCCCTCGGTTTCCTCATGGCGGTCATCTTTCTCCTCCTCAACTTTGGCTTGGTCGGGTTGATCAATTCTCGGCTCGGCACCTTTGAGTATGTCTTCCATAGATGTAACTGCACCATAAACAACACTACCTTGTCCGACATCTCTCAGATAAGATTCATTAAATGTTATGTGTACAAACTCTTCAACGGTAAGTAATCTCTTATTATAAATTCTATAAGCTTTACTTGACTGAGAGTATCCGAGGAAATACCTTCGTCAGCCTTGGAATCAAATTTGCCTAAGTTTTCCTTTCCATTATTCAACACAAAACACTTAAAACCGAAGACATGCAGGTGAGATACATTCGACTTGCGCCCTTTTAAAAGTTCATATGGTATTTTATTTAGAATGGGGCAGATGAACACCCTATTCAGAACATAACATGTCGTACTTATGGCGTCGGCCCAAAAATATTTAGGTAATGCACTTTCATTGATCATTTTTCTTCCCAACTCTTCTAAAATACGATTTTTGCGCTCCACAACCCCATTTTGTTGAGCAGTACGTGGAGTGGAGAAGTTGTGATCAATTCCGTGTTTACTGTAATATTCTTCAAACAAATAGTTTTCAAACTCACCTCCATGGTCACTCCTAATTGATACAATGTTTGTGTTTAATTTATTTTGTGAAAGCTTAGCAAATCTTTCAAAGGCGGCGAATGTATCGCTCTTGCAAGCCAAGAAGATAGTCCAACAGAATCTAGAAAAGTCATCAACTATTACAAAACCGTAATAGTTACCACCTAGGCTTTTAATTCTAGATGACCCGAATAAATCCATATGGAGAAGCTCGAGAGGCCACGTAGTTGAAACGATATTTTTGGATTTAAAAGAGATCCTCGTTTGCTTTCGCATTTGGCAAGCATCACAAATCTGATCCTTGGTAAACTTTATTTTGGGCAGACCTAAGACTAGATCTTTGGAAACTACCTTGTTAAGCAAGTCAAAGTTGACATGTGCTAAACTTATATGCCATAACCATGAGTCCCCACTCATTATCATGATACATTTGTCACTTGTCAAAGATACTTCATTCAAGTCTAGCATATCGATATTGTTTACTCTTAGGCCATTAAACACATTCTTCATTTCATAATTATGCATAATTTTGCAACATTCTTTTGAAAACGATACATTGTATCCTTTGTCGCATAATTGGATAATGCTAATGAGATTATGTTTAAGACCCTCGACAAACAATACATCAGATATAGTAGTGGAAGAAGGGTTACCTACACTACCTTTACCAAGTATTGCAGCGCGATTGTTATCTCCATAGGTTACATACCCCTTCTTCTTTGCCACAAAGTCGATGAAGAGAGATATGTCTCCTGTCATGTGTCTTGAGCAGCCACTATCGAGAACCCATCTTCTCTCGGTGGTCTCAAGACGTTGTACCTATGAAAAAGCAATTAACAAGAGGAGGTACCCAATGGCTTATTGGGTCCTAAGTCGTGAGTGACAAAATGGTCGCATTTGGGCAACCATTGATAAATGCCTTTAGGAACCAAAAATCTCCTAAAACGGCACTTAGCAATGGAATGGCATTTCTTGCAACAATATAAACATGAAAAGTTAACTTTTGAATTACCTTTGCTATCATTATCTCTTACAACATATTTGTATTTTTGATATGGATTAACCATACTCTTTCTAAAATCAGATTTATCGATGGCAAAAGTAATTTTGGGCTCTAGAGCCTTGTTAAGTTTGGCATTATGGTTTCTAACTTCATTTTGCCAAATGTAACAAGTGTCACACCTAAAGTTAACTATATCCTACTTCTTAGATCCTCACAACCTGCTTTAGTACTTTCCACTATGGAAGCTTTAAGTGCCTCAAGTTTCTTTTCGGATTCTCGAATATTTTGCTCTAAGTGAGCAAAAATTTGATTATTTGAGGCAAGCCTTTTAAAGACTTCTTTTGCTTCACAATGCAAAGTATTAAACGCAGTTTGTAATTCAAAATGAGACATGTTAGAGGAATTTTCATATTTAGCATGTCGTACCTGTTTTTTCTTGTTCTTTTGGTGAGCGGAAAGACACAAGTTTACATATTCATCTTCATCACTTAAGCTTTCATCCTCGGAGGAATCGCTATCGCTTTCCCAAGCTATATATGCTCTCCTCGGCTTTGATTGCTTCTTTTTGATCTATTTGATTCCTTTTCTTTGCCCTTTTTGTTCAAGGGACAATACGGTTTATAATGTCCGGTCTTTCCGCAGGTGTAACATGGCCCTCTTGTTTTATTCCCCTTGGTGTCATCATTTCTAGAGTGCCTAGATTGTTTCCGAAAGTTGACAAGATTCTTCTCGGAGTGTTGGATGCCATTCTTTCTAACATAACGGTTGTAACGCTTTACGAACAACCATATGTCCTCACTCTTGTCGTCTTCTTCATCGTCACTCGACGTGTAATCACCATGCTCCTTAGATTGAGACTTTGAGGAAGAAGTCTTGAGAGTAATAGACTTCTTTTCAGTTATCTTTGTTTTGTCCTTCTTTTCTTTCTTTTCATGTTGCTCTAGGCTTAGAAGCACTTGTTCGTGCTCTTGCAGCTTTCCAAACAATGTTGTGAGATCCAAAATTATGAGGTCGTTTGCTTCTTTGATGGAGGTTACCTTCGGTTGCCATTCCCTGTTAAGACATCTCAAAATTTTGTTAGTAGCAACATCATTGGCAACTGGCCTACCTGGTGAATGCAATCTATTGATAAGATGAGTAAATCTCTTTTGCATGTCCGCAATGGTTTCCCCTTGCTCCATGTAAAAGAGATCAGACTCTTGTGTTAGCATATTGATTCTCGCTAGCTTAACATCATTGGTTCCCTCATGGGAAACTTGCAATGAGTCCCACATAGCTTTTGCCGTTAAACAATGAGAAACCCTATAATATTCATCAACTCCTAATGAGGAGATCAAAATATTTTTTGCTTTCCAATCGTAATTATATTTCTTCTCATCATCATCAGTCCATTGTGCTTCGGGCTTAGGCACAATCATATTATTATCATCGGTCATAGTTATTTCAATTGGACCGTTAAGAATAACATTCCACACTTTTCTATCTATGGAATTAATGTGCACCCGCATACAGTCTTTCCAGTAACTGTAATTTTCTCCATTAAAAACGGGAGCTCTATTATAGGCCCATTTAGGTTCGTTAGCCATTTTCTACAAAGTTATACTTGAAGCACGAAGTGAACCGGTGCTCCTGATACCACTTGATAGACGATGGCACGGATATAGAAGGAGGGTTGAATAGATCCCTTATTAAAAAATCAGTTGGCGCTACCAATAAAATTGGTTTTAAAATATTATTTAGATTGCGGAAGCGGCTGTGGAAAAATTACCGTCTATAACGAACCGTTATTAGAGGACCGAATATGCGTCTAGCCTATGGATATTGATAATGAGCACAGAGAATCACCATGCTAGTCACACTATCAATTGATTTATATCACTACTTGGTATGACTAGTTCCAATGCCTCAAAATGCCAACAAAATAATTGGACAACACACGAGAATTTTGGTTTAGACAATTTATCAAACACTTGGCGTGTGGAGCACTCCAAGTGATTTCGGCTTTGAGTAAGTAACACTAGTTTCCTTGTACAATAAACTATTGTACTATAGTCAAAATTACTTCAGCTCTTACTCAAAACAGTCCTTAATTTGATATTATTGTTTGAACGAAATTCACGCAAATATTAAGCAAAATGAAAATGCAAAAGGTAAAAGGCACAAAGATTTGTTGAGGCAGTTCCCCCGCCATCCTCACTTCGGGGTACGTCTGTCCTCAATTCTAACAATAGAATTGAGCTCGTATAATATAAATGTAACCTGTTGTTGAATCGTTTATACAAGAATGGAATAGAAAATGAACAAACAAACTCCCTTGTTGTTGAATATGCTTTCTCTTCTTGTCCCTTGATTCAAGTCGAATCAAGTTCTTCGATAGCTTGTGGATGAACCTCTGATTACAGCTCCTTGGTTGAACAACCTTGCATTTTCAAACCCCAACCCGACTGATATCAAACACTTGCCAATCAAACTCGAACCTCTCCTTCATAATTCACCTATTTCCGCTACTAGATCGACGGAACCCACCGCTCCTCGATCACCTTCGCTCAGCTGAATATGTGTTGAGATGATTCGTACCAAAAACCCCTAAATTCAGTGAATCTTGGAGGACAAAACCCTCAAGGCTTTATTCAAGAAAAACCTGCCAAAATATCAACCTGAACCAGATTCTCAATCAACGGCTTCAGACGTTATCACCTTGAACAATCCATAATACACAACAAGAATTATTGTGTAGTTGTTGTGGTATGAAATGTAGAAGATGAAGATGATGAGAACTAATGACACCTCTTTCACTTTTCTTGTTTTGCAATTGATTCAATTGTTGTTGATGAAAATGAGCAACTTTATAATTATAGTATGCCAAAAATTAACAGACGAAACCACTTTTCAAAATAAGTGGAAAGACCAGAATTATGCAGAAAAACAGCGAACGGTCGACCATACAAAAAGGAAGTGGTCGACCGAAACTCCCCAAACAGAACAGATTATGCAAAGTAACAGGCTATGCGTCGACCAAAACAGGACCATGCGTCGACGCAAAGTCTGTATTTTTAGACAAATAGAAATAACAACAGTATGCATGGACCGGAGGTCGACGTGCGCCAACCCGTGGAAAATACACTTTGTAGACACCTTATATGAGTCGACCGGAGCAAAATGAGTTGTCGACTCAAAGACCTGTATTTTGCAAAAATGCTTATTTTTATGTTTTTGACACTTCTAGATGCAACATATAATCCACCAATGATGTTTGACTCAAATAACGCTAATTGGATGACACAACAAACAAGCAAATGAGACGTAAGAGATAAGGTATGCTTATGCCTTGTGGTGATAATGCCAAGTACTGATTCTTCCATGTGGTTGCGTTTTGACATCATCGAAACACACGTGTATAGTATATGAGGCTTTGTTCTCACACACCGCCCGCCAACCCGCCACTTATGCGGGATAGGCTAAATTTTTAAGCCCATTTTCACTTGGCAGACTTGCCCACCCCGCGCCCTTTTTTGGCGGACTTAAAGCGGGGCGTGGCGGGCGGCCCATTTTGTCACCCCTACTCACCCCACCAGTTTGTTATGACAAACGATACCAATTAACTATGTAAATTTGTGAAAAATAGAGAGTTTCTTTGAACAATAAAAGAAAAAACGATTATATATATATATATATATATATATATATATATATATATATATATATATATATATATATATATATATATATATATATATATATATATATATATATATATATATATATATAGAGAGAGAGAGAGAGAGAGAGAGAGAGAGAGAGAGAGAGAGAGAGAGAGAGAGAGAGAGAGAGAGAGAGAGAGAGAGAGAGAGAGAGAGAGAGAGAGAGAGAGAGAGAGAGAGAGAGAGAGAGAGAGAGAGAGAGAGAGTAATTTTTCTTTTCACTATTTCGATTCGAATTTTCAGATTACAAGTGAAAGAGAGAGAGAGAGAGAGAGTAATTTTTCTTTTCACTATTTCGATTCGAATTTTCAGATTACAAGTGAATAATAACCAACATTTTTCTACTCTAACAAACTAAATGACAACATTTATATAGATTCGTAAGATATGTATGTCATGTATGATAATACCACTCATACATGACATACATAACTATTACATAACAAAGTACACAATTAACATAAGTTACTCCAAACTAGATCTCATTTTGACTTCAACATGTGCCTCTTCAACTACTATATGTTATATCATACTTTGATTAAAACATGGACATCCAAATCTATCCACAAAACTACTCATGTTAAGACTAAAGTTCCATCCAAAGTATTATAGCAGTTTTATTTATTTATTGCACATAAAAGTTTTAAATAAATTATAATGTTAAAGTTAGAGTAATATTTAAAATACTTATAGTTGTAACTCATACTATATGCTATATAGATATGGAAATCAGGCACTACCCACCAGTTCACTTTCCAGACAAAATGGGATTAATAATGATTTGTTTAAGCATAGAGGCCTGCCCAAAACGAGGGACCGAGCATAAAGGGGCGAGGTGCGGCGACACTCACACGGTATGTGTAATGGGACCATTGCCAACGAACGATACGCGTGTATACCTTTCGGCGTGTGCTGCTGCCGCCGTTATGGGAATAAAGAGAAAAACATTCTCATCGTCCACCGCGCCACTTTCTACTTGCTCGAACTAGTAACATAGCATAATATCAGTAACATGGATGGAATGGAAATGGCGATGGAAACAACACTTTTCTTCAACGGAACGGAACGCACGCACTTGTTTCTGTGATTGATGGTTAAACATGGAGGGTACATTATATTTGGCTTTTACCCTGCATCCCCAAACACGAGTAAATAAAAGTTGTTTATTGGGGAACGAAAGTGAAGAGATGCATCCAACAAACAAACCGGCGTGGGAGGACAACCACGTCCCACATATGACCCCACTTCCCTTTCCAGCTAGTAATCATTTACATACATTATCCCATCTCTACGCTTTCTACCACTCTCTTTATTGTTATCTCTTCATTTCTCATTCATATGACATACAAATACATCATTACTTACTAGTACAATGAGATGAAATTAGATGGTTCATCTCAATAATCTTTTTAACATTTTAATTATCTTTCAAATCTTTAGATTATAACAGAGTTTAATGGATATGCATTTTCAAATGTAAACTTTTTTATTTGGTCAATTAATAAGAAATTATTAATCTATTAAATCATCTAAGTCATTTTAAATTATTAATATAATATGATAAGATGCACGTCGTTGACGATATAGAATTATTTTAACTGTTGGTGTATCTCCTATCCTCTTATATTCTCTTCTAATGATCTAATTTTTTCATAAATAGTTGAGACACAAATAAGCTTTTTTTTTCTTTAGGATTATAAGGTCCACATGTTAAACTTATATTTTCTACTATATTATATATTTGCAAAGTTTTGTTTAATAACACATTTTTCACGAAACTAATAAATATTTATGTGATTTTGATTTCCTAAATTAATAGATATGTTATGTGATTCTGATTTTATAGGTGGTACTTTATAGATATTGTTTCTTATCGCAACTAGAGAATCGAAAAGAGTGGATTCATAGTCTGTTCTAATGTTTTGTGATTTTCAATGCGGTGGATAAGCGTATAACTTGAAAGATTAACATTCCAATGCTCAGGTCAATAAGAGAGTGGAAATAGAGTTTAAATGCAAAAAAAGATTTGAATACATGTGAAATGACGAATTTTTCTCATTAAATAGTGGATATGATTGATAACTACACGTGTGTGGAATGATGTAGGATGTGGTTAGCCGTCAGGGCTATTAGCATGACGTTCTCGTGAAAGGTTACACGCGATGGGTTAAAAAAAAGGTACACGTGCTCCACACTCAACAACTTGTTAATTTGTAATTAGACCTTTATCATTGAAAGTGTATTTGATCAAGCTTTAAAGAACGCGGGTTCCATAATCGATTTAGTTGGATGTTTCCCTCAAATAAATATAAGAGGATATGCAACCGATATGATGGATATGCTATCATTTTCTATGAGTTCCCATTCTCCATGATAAGTTATCGCCTTCCTTTCAATGAATTCAAAGTCAGTGTATTGAATCAGTTGGTGATTGCCCTCCCAATTGCAGGCATTTATTTAAAGTCTAATGGTAATTGACATTCTTTTGAAAGCCCAGTGGTGACTGCCATTGTTTAAAGTCTAATGGTGATTGGCATTTCTTTTTTAAAAAAAAAGTCCAGTGGTGACTGTCATTGTTTTAAGTCCAATGGTAATTGACATTTCTGTTAAAAGTCCAATGGTAATTAGCATTTTTTTTAAAAGTCCAATGGTAATTGACATTTCTTTTAAAAGTCTAGTGGCGACTGGCATTGTTTGAAAACCCAATGGTCATTGGTACTTAAAGTCCAATGGTTATTGACATTATTTCTCTGATTTTTCTGGTGTTTCTTGAAGATCCCGTTTGAACTCTTCATTTTAAGAATTTTTCAGAAAGCTTGTTTCTTTTCCAATGTTTGCCTGATCTCTTATAAGAACATCATTTCTCATTTCCCTTGGTCTCTGGTTAGAATACCATTTTATTTGATTCTCTTGTTAGAAGATCGACCCTCTATTTAAATTGATCCCCAATGGAGATCATACTTCTTTTTGGTTTTATCTCCGGTAAAGAGTTTGTCTATTCGTCTTTATTCTAGTGTGTCATTCGGTCGTGTCTAAACTCGTTGATCCACTATTCTGGATATTCCTCAGTGGAGACCACCTATTGGTTCAACCTCTAGTGAGGATCCCTTCCTTCTAAAGTTTCAGTTGGTCACGTTTGAACCAGTTGCTTAATCGCTTTAGATTTTCCCAATTTGTTTCAACTTCCCCGGTGTTGCTGTCTTTTCCCAGTGAGTGGTTACTCATTGTGTTTCTTATTTCCCTGTGTGCTTTTGTTTTCGTCTGCATTCTTGCATTTTTATCATCCCATCATTTTCGTCATGCTAGAATTCATGGCATGTTAGCATTGCATAGTCTCTTTTGTCTATTGCATAGCATGTCATTGCATCTAAGGGCAAAATTTCCGATTATCTGTATTTAAATACCTTCCACCATGATTTCATGAGGATTTTCATCACTCACGTCATCCGGTGATAATATTTAAATAGGGGCAACTATCATACCCTAAATTTTACCCTCAGATTCTTTGATCTTTTGCATATCATTTAGGTCAATCATCATATTGCATAACTAACCAGTTTATCTGGCTTTGTTTGTTTTGTTTTTCTTGTGAATTAGGGTTTGCTTTAAAGGTATAATCCAGTATGATTTGCTTTTATCACAAGTTCTTCGACAAAGATTAGGCAGGGTTGTCAGGCCAAGGGTGTGTGTGGTGTGGTTCGAGAGTCAGCGGAAGTTTGAACTAACTTTAGTTAAATAAGTGGTTTATTTCAGAATTGAGTTATCAGGTTGTGGCAGATATTCTGAATTAAAGTTATGGCTCTCATCAAGTCCCTGCTTCACCAATATGCGCACAAAGCGCAGAGATTAGGATTTCTTATCCCTTTGTTTGTTCGAGAAGAGGTGTCATTCAATTAATATTCGCTTGAAGTTATCAGGTCAAGGGGGTGTCCAGTATTGGTTGGAGATTCAGTGATAGTTTTAGTTAATCTTGGTCAGACAAATGGTTTTCTTCTTTATTAAGTTGTCAGGCTGAGTCAAGTTTAACAGTTGCTTCATTGGTCCATATCATTCTCCTGTTAGGGTTTTGTGTTGTGCAATCAATGTCTCAATTCATAATCTCCGATTTCAAGGCATGTTTCTCTCACAGTGAGGTTTCTTGGTTCATCGTTATTAAGAGATTCAAGGAATTGCGATTCAAATGACAATTGATACGTTTGCAAATTATTCAGTGGATAAAGAGTAGTTTCATTCATTTTATTAAAGGTTTGTGGAAGAGGGTCAAGTGTGTTTTTAGGATTATATTCAGTCAGCGTGGGCATCAATAAATTCTAGTGGTGGTTTCATGTTTTAACGTCTCTTCCAGTAACCATTCACTTTGTTATTTATCAATTTCTAAATCCATTTCATCCAAGTCCATTTATTTCAGTTATCCATTTAAAATTCATTCAACTTCAAATCCACATTCCATAATTATCCAAAAATTTTCCATTTGTTGATTTCAATTTATAAAACCAATTCAACATCCACTTTTCAAATTTATCTCAAGTTTCAATTCCACTTCTAGTTCGTTTAGTTTAAATTCATTCCCACTTCATTTTTCTTCAAGTTTAAATTCAAATAACCATAATTCATTTTTTATTTATTTACCAAATCCAATTATCCATTCTTAATCCCACTCTAAAATATAACCATTTCACAAACAAAAATCCAAAAAAAAAGAGGCCAATCTCATTCAAAAAAGCCCTATTTTTTATTAAGTCCATTTACATCAAAATTCTACAAAACTCACTACCAAAGCCCAAGTCATTTTCCAAAGCCCATTTTCCTTTTTACAAATATTATTACTAGAATGAAAAAAGTTACACAAAAATAGTGCAAAGCACATTCACAACTTCTCTTTACGGCTGTTGCAACTCAAATGCATAAAAACTTCAAATATCACCCTCGTAGCTTTCAAATCCACCTCTAAATCTTCTTCAAACTTACCATCACCATGCTCGTTTTCATTTTTTTTTATGTTTTTAACGGATTCTTCATAATGACCCTTCTACTCCTTTCCATCACATATCCACCAAGCACCAACTAGACTCACCACTCTCCAACCCTCTTCATTTCAGCTTCAAAATCAAACAACAATAACAAAACCCCAGAAGTAAAGAGAAATTAGTGGAGAGGAAAGGAAGAACAACAAAAAATACAACCGACCACAACTTTCTTTTGTTGACGCGAAGAACAGGGGAAGTACGGGAAGAAGACACCGCGCGAGACTTGCAAAACAAGGCTGAAGGAGAAAAATCAAGAAAGGTCATTGTTGCACAGCGAGACAAGAAGAAGACGGAAACGAGGGTCTGAGATCGAAGAAGGTTAAAGTTTAACTTTTCATTACTTTTGACTTGTTGTTGTTCTTCTTGTTAGCCATTGATATTACGTATCCATTATGCTTCTACTGAGTTAAAACATGATGAAAGGGAGGAACTTCCCTGAAAGTTATTGGTTCAGTCGTATGGTTCTGATGGGATCGTTTTGGAGAAATCATCCTCATGGTCGTGTTTTTTTCTTTTCGTTAGGTTATGTTTCAGGTGCAAGGTTTGTAGTTACCAAATGGGTCAACCGGCCCATGTTGCACCACTGGATTTGGTATTGTTAGACTATGGTACGGATCTAGAAGGGGGGGTTGAATAGATCCCAATTAAAAATTGAGTCGGCGCTACCAATTTAAAATTGGTTTTGAAAATTTGTTTTAAGTGCGGAAGCGGCCGAGGAAAATATAGTCTAAAACGAACGATTATTGGAAAATCGGATATGCGTAAGCCTTTGGATTAATGACAATATGGAAAATAGAATCACAACACTAATCACACTTATCAATGATCTAATTCACTTGTTAGGATTCCTAGTTCCAATGATTTAAAGAGCAAACCAAAACTAGATACACAAGTAAGATAATTTTGGTTTAGGCAATTTGTCAAACACTTGGTGTGCAAAACACTCCAAGTGATATTTATGTTGGTTTACTCAATTGATATCACAGCTTGACAATAGTGCTTATACAAAAATCACTTATTTTTAAGCTAAAACGTAAATGCTGAAAAATAGAGAAGACAAGTATTTGGTGAGGCAGTTCCCCCGCCGTCCTCGCTTCGGGGTACGTCTGCCCTCAATTCTAAAATTAGAATTGAGATAGATTTAATAGATATCACCTGTTGAATGTAACAGTTTATACAAGGATTGAACAACAAATATACAACAGAAATCTCAAGACGTTGAATGTTGTTTTCACTCCTTGCCCCTTGATTCAAGATGAATCAAGTCCTCCGATCGTTGTTGATGGACCTCCGATTCCAGCCACCTTATTGAATAACATGTTGTTGTTCAAACCTTCGGCTCTGGCTGATCTCAACAGTAACAAATCGAACCTGAGATCTTCCCTTCAATATCACTGAATCCGCTAATAGATTGTTGAAGAACACCTCTTTACAATCACCTTCGCTCAGTTGACCCTTGATGAAGAATCTCGTCCAAAAACCCCCAAAATTCAAACCAATCTTTGAGGATAAAACCCTAACGGTTTTATTCAAGAAAGAATTTGTCACAAGCTTCAACCCGAACTAGATTACCCAATCTAAGCTTCGAACCTTATCACCTTTAATCACTCACAATGCACTTCAAAAATGGCTGTGTGTAATTGATGTGTTGTAAGATGTTGAAGATGAAGATGATGAATCTTGGACACCTATTTCACTCTTTCTTATTCTTGAACACATGAATCAATTTTTATCAAATGTTTTTTTGACATAAGTGGTTGAACTTGTATATATAGTACCAGACCAACCAAGGACATAACAGCTTTTCAAATAGTAGAGGGAATCATTTAAAAACTGGATTTCCGCGCGAACGGTCGACCGCAGCAGGTCTGTGCGTCGACGCATAGCCTGCGTTTTTTGGAAATCTGGAAAATGTATCAGTATGCGTCGACCATACAGTTGGTGTGCGCTGACCCGTTGAAAAATATTTCCTTCATGCGCCGACCCTATGGTCGACTCATGCCTTCATGCGCTGACCTGTTGAAAAATATTTCCTTCATGCGCCGACCCTATGGTCGACTCATGCCTTCATGCGCTGACCAGTGGAAAAATGCTTTAATGCATGCGCCGACCCTATGGTCGACTCATGCCCTGCAAACCTGCAAAAATTGATCTTTTTGTGGTTTTTCATGCCTCCTGTCATGACTGCATTTTATCTACACATAGTATATTTATTACACCAGTTTTAAGACAAACATAAAAGGATATGGTAGGTGATATGTTGCATTTGTTTAGTAGATCTGGAGTTTATAATTTCCAATCCATCCAAGGTTGTAATTTGTCATCATCGAAACCTATATCGAGTAATGTCTTGCAGACTCGTGTGATGTGTGGCGATTTGCCTCCACAGGTATGTGGGCCGAGTAGAGTTTGGAATTATGGGCCCATCAATTTATATGTCCTCTTACTCCATAACCTATGTGTCGCTACTGCGAAAATCGGCGCCGGCTGAACAGAAGAGTCGCCACCATGCGTTATTCATCCCACGGGAGGGAAAGGAAACGCTTAGAGTAAACCTCGCACAACACGGGAAAGGTATGGTCGTCGCAACCAAAACCTGGATTCGGGAGTCGGTTACGCAAGGGGAAGGTATTAGCACCCCTCACGTCCGTCGTACTCGACGGGATCCACGCTTGCTTTCGGGTATGGATTGTTATTCTATCTACTCTAAAGGTTAAGGGTTAAAAGAAAAGAAAATGGAAATAAAATGACTCGGCAAAGTATCGCACTTTATGCCTACGTATTCCCGTCTGGAACGAGAAATCAGAGTCAACGTAGTTCGCCTACCTACGGGAAAGGTGTAACAGCCCAAATTTCATTAAATAATTAATTATAGTAATTAATTGATTTAGTGGGATTTTTATTAATGTTGGAATTAATTTTATTAATTGGAATTAATAGATAATTGAGAAGGAAATTGGAAGGAAGGAAAATAAAGGAATATATAAGAGAGAAAGAAAAGAAAAGAAAGATAGAAAAACATTTGGAAAGAAAAAGGAAAGAAGAAGAAAGGAGAGAAAGAGAAGAGAAGAAGAAGAAAAGTGGAAATCATCAAGAACCAACATCAAAGCTCCGATTAATCGAGGTAAGGGTGAGAAATGTTTCTATTTGATCATTGTATGATGTTATGTATGTTGGGTTAGGGTTTTGGTAGAGTTTCCATCACTTTCCATTTAGGGCAAAATGTTGGATAATCGGTAGATTGAGGATTTAATCGGTTGAAAATGAGTAATAATGCCGTAGAATAGTCGGGTAACATGTATTGATGCTGTTTATACTGATTTGGATGTGTAAGAGAAGGTTGATGATGGATTGGTGAAGGAGAAGACAGAATAGGGTTCTGTTCTGCGCAGGTTCGCTGGCTCTCGCCAGGCGAGCGAAGGCGAAGCTTCGCCAGGCGAAGCCTAGCGAATGTTGGCGAATAATTATATTTAAGTCCCAGTGGACTTCGCTGGTGGGTTCGCCAGGCGAAGTTGGATAGCGAAGGTTCGCCCAGCGAAGGTGCTGGCGAATGGTGGCGAATGAAGTCAGTAGCTACTGACTTGGGCTCGCTGGGAAGTCTCGCCAGGCGAAGCCTAGCGAGTGCTCGCTGAGAGAGTTCGCCAGGCGAAGGCCAGGCGAAGGTTCGCTGCGAGGGTTCGCCAGGCGAATGAAGGCGAATGTGACAGTATATTTTCTTTGCTGTGTTATCCAAATGGTGATTGTTTGGTTGATTCGCATATGTTTATACTTCTATGTTATGAATTAGTATGTGAACTATCATGATAACATGTGTTGTGGGTAGCCTTCGGGCGTGAATCCTAGAGTTGTGAGATGAATGATTAATTGTAATCGGTTAAAATACATGAGAACATAATGATGGTTATGTGTGTATTAATTGATGAGTTGTGAATGTTTGATTGTTGTGTGAATGCATGGGAACATATGTGATATGTGTGCATTGTGGTTGAATATGATGATGTGTGAAATGAATACATTGATAAATGTTTGATATATGTTGTATGTGCAATCATGATGAAATTCTCGAAGGGGTGAATTATTCGAATGCATGGGATTAAGACGCGGGAACGGTCTTAAGTGCATTTATTGTGATTGGTTGATTGTACATGCATCATTCAGTCAAGAGGCAATGTCTGTTAGTTTCGTGGAAACTAGTGGCTTGTCCCAAACCTAGAAGGGTGGGTTTGAAGCCTAGGGGACGGGCTTGGTTGTTATCGGTCTAGAAGGGTGGACCCGGTTTAAAGTAAAAACCGAAAAATGATAACAAGTTATCGGTCTAGAAGGGTGGACCCGGTTTAGAGTGAAAACCGAAAAAAGATAACTAATGTCGGTACCGCATAGCATTGAGTTGCATTGGACATGTTGAGTCACATTGCATAATATTGTTGTTGTATAATTGTGCTTGTGAATGATTGTGAAATTAAGCATGAAGGGATGTGCTTGTGAACATTCATAATGTTGATATATGTGAACGCGATATAATTATGATTATGAGAATGAAGTATGGTGAGAAATGTGAATATGTGTTATATGACTACCTATATATATATAATCTTATGCCTTGATTATTATGGTTATATTTCTCACCCTTCTGCTGTTTTATAATGCTCTATGAGGCATTGCAGATTAGGATGCTGGAGTCCTTTTGTGAAGAATAGTCTTCATTCTTTTGAGTCTACTGCTCTGATATGTAACACCGGGTAGTTAGACTAGTATAGTCATTCTTTTGTGATACATTGCGATGTATCAGCTTATGTGGTTCTGTAAATCTAACTGATATGATATATTAATTTAGATAGCTTATGTGTACGTGGATTAATATTTTGAAAACGATCAAATGATTTTATCTTCCGCTTAAATTGAAAATGTTACATATTTTATGGAGCAAATTGTGAAAGTGTTTTATTGGTGAAATTGTGGCATTCTTCTTTTATACCTTATTATAAAACCTTTTTACTCTGATAACTTGTATGTGCTTAATTGTTTTATATGCATTTATTTGGGGTATAGAAGGGGGTGTTACAATAGTGGTATCAGAGCAGGTCGGTCCGTCCGGCCTAGTTGTTAGAGTGTTTTCTTCCTGTGTGTTATTGATATGCGTGTGTTGCATTATCAATATTGGTTGTTCTTACGTGGTTCTGTGGTTGGAATTAGTAAGATGGTTGCAGGAAGGAACGACGAAGCGATTGCGGAGGCATTGACGAGATTGGCGGGGGCAATTGGGCAGAATCCTCCGGCCAATGTGAATGTGAGGAATCATGCTGATGATGGATTCCGTGCTTTGGGGAAATTCCAAAAGAATAACCCTCCGGTCTTCAAGGGAACTCATGAACCGGACAAGGCACAAATTTGGTTGAAAGCTGTGGAAAAGATTTTTCGAGTTATGAATTGCTCGGATGCACAGAAGGTGCAGTTTGGGACTCATATGCTCGAAGAAGAAGCTGAAGATTGGTGGGGTAATACTCGCCAAAGATTTGAGGAAGATGATATTGTGATTACGTGGGATTTGTTTAAAGAAACTTTTCTGGAGAAGTATTTTCCAGAGGATGTGCGGGGGAAGAAAGAGATCGAATTTCTTGAGTTGAAGCAAGGTAATTCGACGGTCGCTGAGTATGCGGCGAAATTTGAGGAGTTGATCAAATTTTGTCCTCACTATAATACTGGTAATGCTGAGAGGTCTAAGTGCCTCAAGTTTGTGAATGGTTTGAGACCCGAGATTAGACAAGCTATTGGATATCAGGAAATCAGGCGGTTTCCTGAGTTGGTTAACAAGAGCAGAATTTATGATGAAGACAGTAGGGCTAGGTCTAGCCACTACAAGAGCCTAAGTGATAAGAAAGGAAAAGGTCAATTCAGAGGAAAACCTTATGTGACTCCTGCGGACAAAGGGAAGCAGAGAATGGGTTATGGCAAGAGGCCAAGTGGGGGAGTTTCTACTCCGGTGAGATGTTATAGGTGCGGTGAAGAGGGACATCGTGCTCCTGAATGCAAAAGTGTTGAGAAGACGTGTTTTAAGTGTGGCAAGCCAGGCCACAAGGCTCTGGAATGCAGAAGTGGTGCGGGCGTGACTTGCTACAATTGTGGTGAGCAAGGGCACATTAGTACCAAGTGCGATAAGCCGAAGAAGAATCAAGGGAGCGGGAAAGTGTTCGCTCTATCTGGATCTGAGACTGCTAGCGACGATCGATTGATCAGAGGTACGTGTTTTATTAATGGTATACCTTTGATCGCTATAATTGATACCGGAGCTACGCATTCTTTTATTTCTTTGGATTGTGTTAGAAGGTTAAATCTTGAGTTGTCTGTGATTGGTGGCGGTATGGTTATTGATACTCCTGCTATGGGTTCGGTAACTACACCGTATGTTTGCTTGAATTGCCCGTTGAGTATTTTCGGTAGAGATTTTGGGATAGATTTAGTGTGTCTTCATTTGGATCAACTTGATGTCATTCTTGGAATGGATTGGTTAAAATTCAATCGTGTGTATATTAACTGTTTTGACAAAACGGTTATTTTTCCCGACTCGGATGTTGAAAGGGAATTGTTTATGACGAGGAAACAAGTGAAAGAATCGGTGCAAGATGGGGCTAAGGTATTTATGCTTATGGCAACTTTGAGGACTAGTGAAAGTGAAGAGATTGATGCTTTGCCCATTGTTAGAGATTTTCCGGAAGTATTCCCTGAAGAGATAAAGGATTTACCGCCGGAGCGAGAAGTGGAGTTTTCGATAGATTTGATTCCTGGAACTAGTCCGATATCGATGGCTCCATATCGTATGTCGGCCTCGGAGTTAAAAGAGTTGAAGAGTCAACTTGAGGATTTGCTTGAAAAGAGGTTTATTCGTCCGAGCGTGTCACCGTGGGGTGCCCCGGTGTTGTTGGTTAAGAAGAAAGAGGGTTCTATGAGGCTCTGTGTGGATTACAGACAGTTGAACAAGGCGACTATTAAGAATAAGTATCCACTTCCGAGGATTGATGATCTGATGGATCAGTTGATTGGTGCAAGTGTGTTCAGCAAGATTGATTTGAGATCTGGGTATCATCAGATCCGTGTGAAAGCTGAGGATATTCAGAAGACGGCCTTTCGGACGAGGTATGGACACTATGAGTATTCCGTGATGCCATTTGGTGTGACTAATGCACCAGGTGTATTTATGGAGTACATGAATAGGATTTTTCATCCTTATTTGGATAAGTTTGTGGTGGTGTTTATCGACGACATCTTGGTTTATTCGAAGAGCGAAGGGGAGCATGCCGAGCATCTGAAGATTGTGTTATCTGTGCTGAGGGAGAAGCAGTTGTTCGCGAAGCTTTCTAAGTGTGAGTTTTGGTTGGAGAAGGTTAGTTTCCTTGGTCATGTGATCTCGAGTAATGGTATTGCGGTCGATCCGTCGAAGGTTGAGGCGGTGTCGCAATGGGAGACTCCGAAGTCAGTTTTTGAGATCAGAAGTTTTCTTGGTTTAGCCGGTTATTATCGGAAGTTTATTGAAGGATTTGCCAAGTTATCGTTGCCGTTGACGCAGTTGACTAGGAAAGGTCAAGCCTTTGTCTGGGACGCCAAGTGTGAAGCGAGTTTTCAAGAACTTAAGCGAAGGTTGACGACATCTCCTGTTTTGATCCTGCCAAATCCAGAAGAACCATTCGTTGTGTATTGTGATGCTTCTTTGATGGGTTTAGGAGGTGTGTTGATGCAGAATAACCAAGTTGTAGCTTATGCTTCGAGGCAACTCAAAGTGCATGAGAAGAATTATCCGACGCATGACTTAGAGTTGGCCGCCGTCGTGTTCGTGTTGAAACTTTGGAGGCATTATTTATTTGGCGCAAGATTTGAAGTGTTTAGTGACCACAAGAGTTTGAGGTATCTTTTTGATCAAAAGGAATTGAATGCGAGACAAAGAAGATGGCTTGAACTTTTGAAGGATTTTGATTTTGGCTTGAATTACCATCCGGGTAAAGCGAATGTAGTAGCGGATGCATTGAGTCGGAAATCATTGCATATGTCGGCATTGATGGTGAAAGAGTTAGAATTGGTTGAGCAATTTCGAGATTTGAGTTTGGTATGTGAGAGAACTTCTTTTGGATTTAAGTTGGGTATGTTAAAGCTGACAAGTGGTATTTTGGATGAAATTCGAGAAGGACAGAAATCAGATTTGAGCTTAGTTGATCGGTTGACTTTAATCAACCAAGGCCAAGGTGGTGATTTTCGGATTGATGAGAATGGTATTATGAGATGTCGGGATCGAGTTTGTGTTCCAGATGTGGTTGAGCTTAAGAAGAGTATCCTTGAGGAAGGACATCGTAGCGGATTGAGTATTCATCCGGGTGCTACTAAGATGTATCAGGATTTGAGGAAAGTATTTTGGTGGCCTAGTATGAAGAAGGATATTGCGGAATTTGTGTATTCTTGTTTGACTTGCCAGAAGTCAAAGGTTGAGCATCAGAAGCCATCGGGTTTGATGAAGCCGTTGTTTATTCCTGAGTGGAAATGGGATAGTATCTCCATGGATTTTGTATTGGGTTTGCCGAGGACGCCGAGTAATTTTGAGGCTATTTGGGTTATCGTGGATAGGTTGACTAAATCTGCTCACTTTATCCCTATGCGTATGGATTACTCTTTGGAGAAGTTGGCTAAGTTGTATATTGAGAGGATTGTGTGTCTGCATGGTATTCCGTTAAGTATTGTTTCGGATAGAGATCCGCGGTTTACTTCGAGATTTTGGGAGAGCCTGCAAAGTGCTTTGGGTACTAAGTTGCGTCTGAGTTCAGCGTATCATCCTCAGACAGATGGTCAGACGGAGAGGACGATTCAGTCGCTTGAAGATCTTTTGAGAGCTTGTGTATTGGAAAAAGGAGGAGCTTGGGACAGCTACTTGCCTTTGATTGAGTTTACCTACAACAACAGTTTCCATTCGAGTATTGGTATGGCACCATTTGAGGCGTTGTATGGTAGGAGGTGTAGGACACCATTGTGTTGGTTCGAGTCCGGAGAAAGTTCTGTTGTTGGACCCGAGTTAGTTCAACAGACTACTGATAAGATCAAGATGATTCAAGAGAAGATGAGAGTTGCTCAAAGTCGTCAGAAGAGTTATTATGACAAGAGGAGGAAGGCACTTGAATTTCAAGAGGGAGATCATGTGTTTCTTCGAGTCACTCCGATGACAGGTGTTGGTAGGGCACTGAAGTCGCGCAAGTTGTCGCCGCGTTTCATTGGTCCTTATCAGATTTTGCAAAGGATAGGAGAAGTGGCCTATCGTGTGGCTTTACCACCGTCGCTTGCTAATCTTCATGACGTATTCCATGTATCTCAGTTGAGGAAATACATTGCGGATCCGTCTCATGTAGTCCAAGTAGATGATGTGCAGGTGAGAGATAACCTGACTGTTGAGACATCACCTATGCGGATAGAGGATCGGAAATTGAAGCAGCTTCGAGGTAAAGAGATCGCTTTAGTAAAGGTCGCGTGGGGAGGATCGGCTGGTGGAAATGTTACTTGGGAGCTTGAGAGTCGGATGAAAGAGTCTCATCCAGAACTGTTTGAATCAGGTAACATTTTCGAGGACGAAAATTCCTAAGTGGGGGAGGGTTGTAACAGCCCAAATTTCATTAAATAATTAATTATAGTAATTAATTGATTTAGTGGGATTTTTATTAATGTTGGAATTAATTTTATTAATTGGAATTAATAGATAATTGAGAAGGAAATTGGAAGGAAGGAAAATAAAGGAATATATAAGAGAGAAAGAAAAGAAAAGAAAGATAGAAAAACATTTGGAAAGAAAAAGGAAAGAAGAAGAAAGGAGAGAAAGAGAAGAGAAGAAGAAGAAAAGTGGAAATCATCAAGAACCAACATCAAAGCTCCGATTAATCGAGGTAAGGGTGAGAAATGTTTCTATTTGATCATTGTATGATGTTATGTATGTTGGGTTAGGGTTTTGGTAGAGTTTCCATCACTTTCCATTTAGGGCAAAATGTTGGATAATCGGTAGATTGAGGATTTAATCGGTTGAAAATGAGTAATAATGCCATAGAATAGTCGGGTAACATGTATTGATGCTGTTTATACTGATTTGGATGTGTAAGAGAAGGTTGATGATGGATTGGTGAAGGAGAAGACAGAATAGGGTTCTGTTCTGCGCAGGTTCGCTGGCTCTCGCCAGGCGAGCGAAGGCGAAGCTTCGCCAGGCGAAGCCTAGCGAATGTTGGCGAATAATTATATTTAAGTCCCAGTGGACTTCGCTGGTGGGTTCGCCAGGCGAAGTTGGATAGCGAAGGTTCGCCCAGCGAAGGTGCTGGCGAATGGTGGCGAATGAAGTCAGTAGCTACTGACTTGGGCTCGCTGGGAAGTCTCGCCAGGCGAAGCCTAGCGAGTGCTCGCTGAGAGAGTTCGCCAGGCGAAGGCCAGGCGAAGGTTCGCTGCGAGGGTTCGCCAGGCGAATGAAGGCGAATGTGACAGTATATTTTCTTTGCTGTGTTATCCAAATGGTGATTGTTTGGTTGATTCGCATATGTTTATACTTCTATGTTATGAATTAGTATGTGAACTATCATGATAACATGTGTTGTGGGTAGCCTTCGGGCGTGAATCCTAGAGTTGTGAGATGAATGATTAATTGTAATCGGTTAAAATACATGAGAACATAATGATGGTTATGTGTGTATTATTTGATGAGTTGTGAATGTTTGATTGTTGTGTGAATGCATGGGAACATATGTGATATGTGTGCATTGTGGTTGAATATGATGATGTGTGAAATGAATACATTGATAAATGTTTGATATATGTTGTATGTGCAATCATGATGAAATTCTCGAAGGGGTGAATTATTCGAATGCATGGGATTAAGACGCGGGAACGGTCTTAAGTGCATTTATTGTGATTGGTTGATTGTACATGCATCATTCAGTCAAGAGGCAATGTCTGTTAGTTTCGTGGAAACTAGTGGCTTGTCCCAAACCTAGAAGGGTGGGTTTGAAGCCTAGGGGACGGGCTTGGTTGTTATCGGTCTAGAAGGGTGGACCCGGTTTAAAGTAAAAACCGAAAAATGATAACAAGTTATCGGTCTAGAAGGGTGGACCCGGTTTAGAGTGAAAACCGAAAAAAGATAACTAATGTCGGTACCGCATAGCATTGAGTTGCATTGGACATGTTGAGTCACATTGCATAATATTGTTGTTGTATAATTGTGCTTGTGAATGATTGTGAAATTAAGCATGAAGGGATGTGCTTGTGAACATTCATAATGTTGATATATGTGAACGCGATATAATTATGATTATGAGAATGAAGTATGGTGAGAAATGTGAATATGTGTTATATGACTACCTATATATATATAATCTTATGCCTTGATTATTATGGTTATATTTCTCACCCTTCTGCTGTTTTATAATGCTCTATGCGGCATTGCAGATTAGGATGCTGGAGTCCTTTTGTGAAGAATAGTCTTCATTCTTTTGAGTCTACTGCTCTGATATGTAACACCGGGTAGTTAGACTAGTATAGTCATTCTTTTGTGATACATTGCGATGTATCAGCTTATGTGGTTCTGTAAATCTAACTGATATGATATATTAATTTAGATAGCTTATGTGTACGTGGATTAATATTTTGAAAACGATCAAATGATTTTATCTTCCGCTTAAATTGAAAATGTTACATATTTTATGGAGCAAATTGTGAAAGTGTTTTATTGGTGAAATTGTGGCATTCTTCTTTTATACCTTATTATAAAACCTTTTTACTCTGATAACTTGTATGTGCTTAATTGTTTTATATGCATTTATTTGGGGTATAGAAGGGGGTGTTACAATAGGAGGGGAAGGTTGCTCGCTAGGACATCGCATCCTATGCCTACGTACTTCCACACTGCAGGGAAGATCAGAGCAAACGTAGTTCGGGCTACGTACGACACAAGTTTGTCTTGATTGATTTTATTCCTTCTGAAAAAGGTTTTTCTGATTAGCAGTCCCGGCGGACAAAAAAATGACGTTTTGATGAGTTCACATTCTTTACGGAAGAAGTGTCTTTTATTGTGTTTGAAATCTTTATGGTGTTTTTCTGTTTGTTTTGAGGAAGAAAGAGACAGAACTCTAACCTACGGTTGCGAAGGGAATCAAACTATCCTAATGTTATCATGCATGGGTTAAGACCTAGTGTCTATCATGCTCCTCTCTTGCCCAGAGAGAAACAGAGATCCTAAGGGAATAGACGGAAACAGAAACAATATCAGATATATACAATAAAACAGTAAAATGCATGAATGCAACAATACAAGCGACGCAAGGGAGTCCCACTCAACCTCGAACCTAGAAAACAATAGGCAAAAGTGAACAGGCTTCACTTTCAACCCAACAGGGTAAACAACAAACAATACAGTCCAGAAAACCAATCAATACATCAAAAATGAAATACAGCAAGAAAAATAAACAGCCACAGCAACTCTGCACCACACCTATCTTCAAGTCCTCTCCAGACAGCAACAAGCTTCAGCAAGTATCAATCTCCATCTCCACAGCCTTCAAGAAAGGTCTTCATCATCAGTCTTCCATCTGCAATGGCTTTTCTTCAAGTCTCAATCTTCAAGAGAAACATCAATCAACCAGATGAAGTGAATGAATGTTAGACAGTCAATTACCTACCAAGGGTGGTTCATCAACTGTTAACATTATACAGATAAGTTTTCCCTCAAAAGTTCTATCTTTCAAATACATTCACTGATCCTTCCAAAGGAAGGAGGTGGATATTTGAAAGAGACTTTGAATCATAGAGAAAGGATGGATGCAGACAAAGCATTCCATGTTTGAGAAACAAGCTTTCTAATCTAGAGCTCTGCCTAGCTCCTAAACCCTAATCTCCTTAGCAACTGCTAGCAGGAATCTCCTCTTCAACTCTGGAAGTTGGTCTTCAGTCTCTGGATCTCCACTCGCTTCAACATCATCAGTCTTCAGCTCCCCCAATCCCCAAGCAATCCCAATACCCACACAGACAAACAATAATCCCCAGAGGGGGCACACCACACCAGTCAAACAAATATAGACAGTAATATACTAATAGCAGTAGGGGAATCCTAGTGATTTCTAAGGGATCTAATAACTACCCATAGTCCCTATAGTCCCATAGTTAAACTATTCAATCTCTAAGTCCTAGGGGAAATGAAATTATTCACCTAAGTTGTCACTTAAACCCTAATTTTATTCAAGTTATTCACACCTAAACTAAACCCCTAAAATCAAGTCCTAAAAATATGAACTAAATTGGATATACAAGCTAACAATGTCTACTAACCAACCTAAAAAGAATGGACAAAAAATATCAAAGCAATTATTCAAACTAAAATTAGCAAAATCATGTACTAAACAAACCATTATTTAAACCTATTTAATAGAAAAATATGCTAAAAATACTAAAATAAAATGAAATATTGATTTTTCTATGTGATATTTTTCTTGACAAAATTATGAGCAATGTAAAAAAACAACCAATTAAAAACTAGTATTTTTCTATTTTTTTATGAATTTTGAAAGAATTAAAAAAAAATATGAATGAAATAATATGAATTAATATGGAAAGGGGTGCAATAAGCAATGAAAAGCAGTTAAAATAACAAACTGGGCCCAGACTGGGGGGCGCGCATAGCAAGCGCGTCTGGGCCCATATGCACTCAGGAAATAACAAAAATTAAAAAAACGCAAAAACGGTGCAGTTAGCAAGTTTGGTAGTTGAAACTGGTTTTGGGCCTGAGGATAGGGGTGTGATTAGCAACAATTATTGAGCCCAGTCTGATTGGTTTTAATGAAACGGTGCGTTGCACCATTTGAAGTTCCCTCCGTTTCTCATTTTTAATCGTGTCCGTTGGATTGGGAATTAAGTCAAAGGTCCAGGCCAGATCAAACGGTCCAAAGGTTATCTTCAACCTTGGACAAACCCTAGCTCTGAACTTCATCTCCCATGCACACACATTCGAGCTCCCTGTTCTCACTCAGTTCTCCATGGATTCGCTCGACATGAAAAGCAAACTTGGTCTATAACGATCCCTCTACACAGCCATAACCACAAATCCTCCTAAAACTCAAGCAATAAACCAATTCGATAGAGATAACAGTCCTGATCCACCATGAGCACCTGGTATCAAACCTCTCCCTTCTCTCCAAATCTTGTCCTAAACTCATCTACATTCCATGCTGATCTTAACATGCTAATCCAACAAGATTCTCGTGCATTATCCTAATAGTTACAAGCTCTAACAGATTTGGTGCACTATTAACAACCTTCATGGAACTTCTTCAAACTCACCAAAATCAATCATCTACTTATGCTTAACCATTCTAACCTAATAACTAGCTGTTGCACCCCAAAATTTGACCAACATTTATTTACCCATTGAGTGTTTGAAAGTTGATACCCTCATCAGTCAGTTCAAGAGATCTTCAGAGGAATTGGTTGAAACCAGGGTTGTGTGCTTCATAGCTTGAGAGTTGTGGGTGCCCCTCAGATGATTCTGAGACTTTGAGAATGAACTTGATGCTTTGAGAAAGCCTATGAGATGTCTTGATAGCCATCATGAAGCCCAGAGAAGTCATTATGCAAGAGTTCAGAAGATTCAACCATGAATGGTAGAATTAGGGTTTTGACTGAGTCAACCCTAGATTAACTGAAAATTTGGAGAAGGTTGAGACCTAATCCAGGGGCCATGAGATCATGGAATGATGTATGGATATGTTATAAAGATGATTCCTAGGCCAACTCATCATGATTGAGGAGTTGGAGAAGTTTTGAGCTAGGGTTTCTGAGGATTGACAGTGAAAAAACCCTAATTTGATCCCTATCTTCCAGGCAGTTTTAGCTCTAGATGTGATTGATATCTCATCTTCCCCACAACATGAATGTTGTAGAGCTTGTTCTTAGCTTTAATTTGAGTGGTGGAAGTCCTTGATAGGAGTTACAGAGCTCAAGTTATGGTTTTGACAAATTACAGGTCAGTTGAGGTGTGTGAATCTGGGTCCTTGAAAGTCACCCAACTTGCAGACAACTTTTGCCCTAGTAGGATGATTCCTATGATCTTTTGGTCAACATGAATGTTGGAGGTCATCTTCTTAGCTTTAATTTGAGTGGTAGAAGTCCTTGATAGGATTTGTGGAACTCAACTTATGGTTTGAACAAGACAGGGGTATTTTGGTAATTTGTCAGTTATAGGTCATTTTAAGCAAATGCCATATCTCCTATTTCCAAGCCTCAAATGGAAAAACTCAAAACATGAAAGTTGTTCAAAATGTGATTTTAAGTCTAGAAAGAAGGTCATGAATTGTTGAAAAAGCTTGGAGCATGGATATTTTAAAATGGTCAAAATGACTTGAAAAAGGCTTATAAGTTAAAAAAGTTGAAATTGGATTTTGGTTTGAGAGATCTACAAATCCAAAATGGGGCATATGATAGATGATTTTGATTGTAAACATCATTTTAAAAACAATGGTTTAGCCACATTTTTGAGTTTAGGCTTAAAAATTGGACTTCCTTTGTAAATTTGATTCTTGCACTTTAAGGTATCAAAAGGAAATGTTTGCCAAAGCCTTAAAATGACTTGAAATGCCTTGTTCTCTCCTTATCATCTCATATGAGGGCATTTTGCATGGTTTCTCATGAGATTTGGGATATTTACTAAAAATAGAAAAAGTGAATTTCCCATTGCATGAGAAGTTCTAGAAACCTCTTGGAAGCTTCTCATCCATTCTAGATGATTCTATTCTCATCTATATAAGCAATAGAGAAGGTCCATACATTGGTTAGAGATTGTGAGGACTTGCAAGCATACTTTGGTTCCATAACTCCAAAAGTGCATTTTCATTTCAAAGTGCATTGAATCATCATCCATCATTCCAACTCTGGTTATCATCATCATCTACAACCTTCATAGAGTATTTGGCAAAGGAAAGGCTCAAGAATTCGTGGCTGGATTATGAGATCTCCAACTTCACTCCAACTTGCATGAAGAGTTGAATAGGTTGATTCAAGAAGATAGAACAAGAACCACTGCAACCAGAGGCTTCAACATTCATCAAAGACCACACAAAGCAATTGGCAAGGTCTGAATTGGAGGAGAACCATCACCACCATCATCACTTGCAAGGTATGCATTTTCTCATGAAACTCTCTATTTATCCATAGTTCAAGCATGTTGTTAGGAGAAATCTAATAGAGACCAATTAGGGATGTTGTATGATGAGTTTAAGGGCTGTTTGTGAGGTTTGCTTCCATGGTGTCAATTCTTTAGTGATCAAGAACTCACGATTTAGTGTACTATAATCTTAGGTATTAGGCTTAGGATAATCCCCATAAGATGTAGTACATGATAGGTTAATATGAGACCATTTGATTACCATGCAAACTAAGGTGCAACAATGGTAGACACCACTTGTAGTCGTCGTATTTTTCTATTGAGGGAGAGTTAAGAGAAACTAAAACCACAGCCTTGTAGAGGGCACTGAGAGGAGCAACTTTCGTTTTTGGATCGAAGCAAATGGTGGAGAAATGAGAGAGATATAAGAGCTAAAAGATTCATGCATGAAATTGTGTTTTAAAACCCTAATTGGTGCAAGGAAGAAGATGAAATCTTCACCGTCCAATCCATTTGAATATTTGACTTCTTAATTCCAATCTACGGCTGGCATTAAATCTGAATTTTAATGAGGTCTTTGGGCCTTTGCGCTATTCGCACCCCCCTCATTTCCAGGCCCAATGATTTCAACTATCATTTCTTTCTATTTGCACCCCTTCCACTTATTTCTTTCTATTTCGTATTCATTTTCTTTTTTGTTTCATTCATCTTCAAAAATTCATAACTAAATGGAAAATGCATATTTTTCACTCATTCTTTTTTTAATATTTTCCTCATCATGTCTAGAAAATTAAAAAAATATAAAAATTGCATTTTATATTTTTTTAGCATTTTTCTCGTATTTTACAAATAAATGCATATTTTTAATCATTCATTTCATACATGGATTTGTGTATTTTTGTTCATGCACTTAGAAATAGATTTTTTGCCCATTCTTTTTTGTGGTGATTAATATTGAATTGTAGTATTCCCAGAATTTATTACTAGATTTTTTAGAATAAATTTTGATTAGTTTAGATAATTGAACTTAGGATAGTTTAATTAGGGTTTTTAAGTAGTATACTTGAACTTCAACATTTTATTTTTGGGGTTTTTAGGACAAGTTAGCCTATGGGGAATATATGGGACTTAAGGGTAGTTAAATAGGATCCCCTAGAATTTTGCTAGAATATTGTATGGTATTTTAGTATTTTTCATTGATTTTCTCTTAAATAGCTTTTAAAATAGGATTAATTTTGTGCATGATTTTGTGGAATTTGTTTTAGGACCTTCCTTTAGTCTTTTTAATTCATTCTTTTTTGTGTAATTAGATATTGAACCCTAGTTTCATGTAGTATTTATCTCTTGATTGTTAGATTAAAATTTGATGTAGTTTGATTGTTGGATATTTAGGTGCTCTAATTAGGGTTTTAGGTTGTGTAGGTAGACTTGAACAAAATTGTTTTGGGGTTTATAGGCCAAATTAGTGTATGGGGAATATATGGGTTAAGGGTAAGTATGTATAGAATCCCCTAGAATTTTACTAGAATATTGCATGGTGTTTTAGTATTTTTCATTGATTTTTGAATGTATGGATAGTATGTGTGTTGCTTAAAGGCATAAGTTGTATTGTTGTGTTTTCTTTCCTTCTCTTTTGAGTGTGTGAGCTTTGAGGATTGAGTTGAAGACCTTGTGGATCATCATGGAAGCTTTGAAGACCTTGCAGAGGAGTTTAGCATAGCTTTTGTTGTTTTGATTATAGGCTTATAGGTGCATAGGCAGAGCCCCAGATAGAATACTTTGGTCAATAAACAAGGAGTGTTTTGTTCACCTCCTTCCTTCTCTATGACACAGAGTCCCTTAAGGGTATTCACCTCTCTCCTTTGGAGGGATTAGTGACCTTGCCCATAAGGTAGAACTTTGAGAGAGCCTCTCCTTTGATGTTAAGTTCTCAATGGCATCCTTTGGAAGTCAGTGAGTACTGTAACATCCCCCACTCATCTTGTTGACTGAATCTTGTTTGCTGGAGCATTGGAGCCATTGAAGATAGAAGCTGAGGCCTTGAAGAGGATGATTCCTTGAAGATTATTGAAGTCTGAAGACTCTGTGAAGATCAAATTGATGCCTGAAGATCCCTGAAGATAGTGAAGCCTGCAGATAGAGCTGATCAAAGGAGCTGAAGCTCAAAGGGAGAAGATGAGTTGATACTCATGTTGTAGGGTTGATACCTGGAAAGCAAGTGATCTCTGAAGTCTGAAGACTGGGTTGCTGCTGGAGGAGCTGAGGCTTTCTTCTGTTTTCTTTGATGTATTGTGTGTTTTGGCTGATTTGTCTGTTGCATTAGACTAAGCCCATTTAGAATAAGTTCAGTCTAAGAGCACGAGTGCATCTGATTGTATTGTTACTGCTTGGCTTTGCTTGCGGGTATTCGGTGGAGCCCGGCTCCCTTGCCCATGTGTTTATTTTGCTTGATAGCATTTCATTTCTTTTGTCTGTATGATTACAGTTTACTGTTTTTGCTTGATAGCATGTTGTTTATTTCAATGTGACTACTGTTATTCCATGACTGGCTTGAGGTCGAGACGAGCTTGTGGAGGCTGAAGCCCCACACACATTTCCTCCCTCACTTGCATTGCATGCATTTTACTGTTAAAGCTGATGCTTTTGTATGTTTGGTGTATCATTGACATGATCCCTTAGGACTCTCATTTCCTCTGATGAGGATTTGATGATAGACTTTTAGGTTGAAACCTATGCATGACAACATCTAGGAGTTCCCTGTTCAAACCTCAACCATAGGATGAATCCATGGCATGACAACAGTAGGACTTGATAGTCTCCCTCCTAGTTGGGCCTGTTCTCTTCTCATCTCGAAGCAGTTTAAAATACAGTAATCATGAATGATTTCTTTCGTACGTTACGAGCCTTAAGCTATCTGAGAAAGGATTGTGGGAGAGTTTCTTTTCCACAGTCTGAATGTTTAGTATGGTACCCTTTGGGTGACATGCGACGCATTCACTCTCAGGTCATAGTCTCTAGTGCGGTTGAAATCGCAAACACAATAAAAAACACTTCTTTTAGGAGATAACCCGTAGTTTCCCGAACTACGTTTGCTCTGATCTTTCATACCAGATGAAAGTACGTAGGCATAGGATGCGATATCCTAGCGAGCAACCTTCCCCATCTTCCCCCGTAGTTAGCCGAACTACGTTGACTCTGATTTCTCGTTCCAGACGGGAATACGTAGGCATAAAGTGCGACGCTTTGCCGAGTCATTTTTCTTTTCTTTTTCAGCCAGCCTTGATAGGTAGATAGATTAAAACCAACCCGTCCAAGTAAACAAACAAGCGAGGATCCCGTCGAGTACGACGGACGTGAGGGGTGCTAATACCTTCCCCTTGCGTAACCGACTCCCGAACCCAGACAATGGTTGCGATGACCTCGTCTTACCCTTATTCGTCAGGTTTTTCCGATCGTTTCCTTTCCCGCTCTGAGGGATAAATAACGAAAGGTGGCGACTCTTCTGTCATGCCGGCACCTTATTTTCGCGCAAGCGACACTAACCATGATTCTAGCTAATTCAGCCAATTCGAAGGAAACTAACTTGGTGCAAAAATGGTGGAAACAGCTATGGAGACCCTTGAATCTGATGCTTGCAGTGATTGGAAAGTGATCAATAACCTTGATGATGAATTCTGTATGCAATATCTTTTGTGCAAACTCCTTGAATCTTGTACTTGAAACCTTCTTGCAACTTCGATGGAGAAGATGGATAGCATAATTCTTGATCAATTCAACCAATTCTTTGATAGGATTCTGATCTAGGAAAGGTATTGATGATGATCCAAGCAAGAAATGTGGAAATTGATAGAGATTTGAGAGGGTTTGAGAAGCTTTTGCAAAATGAAGAAAGTGAGTGAAACTTGTGATCTTGAGAGAATGAGATCACCAACCATGGCATGAACCATCTCATATCAATATATACCTGATGTTAGAAACTCCTAGAAGCTTGGAGAAGCTTCCCTTGCACAATTTCCCTTGGATTTGGTTTATGTATCTTCCATTACAAGTAACCATGGATAACTCCCAAAATATGAACTAAGCTCAAAATTCTACTTTAGCCAATGTCTTTAAAATGAACTTTCCATTCAAAATGACCTATAATTTTGCTTCATTTGGCCAAGATATGAAAAATCTCATTTTTAAGTCCATTTTTATTCATTAAATCCAACAATTTTGAAACCTTGTGATATGAATCTTTACAATCTCTCATGGTCACTTTTCTAGACTCAAAATGTCATTTGGAGCAAGTTTTATGTTGTAAAGTTTTCCATTTGAAGCTTCCTTGTATGAGTTTTGGGCATAGGTTGAAATGACCTGTAATTCTCAAATGACCAAAATACCCTTTGCTTGCCAAGACCATAAGTAGAGTTCCACAAATCATATGAAGGCATGCTATACCATTATAGAAAGCTAAAACAATGAGGAACAACTCTTATGTTTACCAAAATTTCATTTGATATCTCCTTGAGGGGTAAAAATTGCTTGGAAGTCAAGTCACTTTCACAGACAAAATTTCAGATACCTCAGATGACCTGTAACTTGCAAGGACCATAACTTGAGTTCTATAAATCTCCTTGATGTCTTCCACCACTCAAATTAAAGGTCTTGAGATCCTCTACAAGTTCCATGTTGGCCAAGGATCCATTTGAAGCTTGCATTTTGACTTATCTTGCTTGGAAATTTGACCTAGATTAGGGGATTTTACACAGAAACCCTAATTTAGAAACTCCTCTTCTCCTTGATTTCTCTTGATTTCTTCTTATCATAACAACATATCCTTATTCTCCATGTCAAATGATGAACCCCACATCTCTCCAATAGCCTTTTATGCCTTTCAGACAATCCTTTGACCTAGGGTTGACCTAGGGTTGACCCAGATGAAACCCTAGTTGACTGTCTTCAACTGCAATTCTTGTGACCATATCAATGACTTGTCTCCTTCTCCAGATGACTTTCTAAGTCCTCCAAGATGTCTAGATACTCCCCATGCCTTCAATTCACAGCTCATACTTCCCTTGATGATCCCCAGGTACCCTCAGATAGGAGATAGATGAACTGATTGATCCATTGACTTGATAGCTTCCCAATTCTTTCTGATGACTTGAATGAGATGGAATTTGAATAATAACCTCTTGATAGGCCTCTAGAGATGAGAATAATGATTGGTCCCCTGTTGAATGACTTGCTATGCTTATGCTATGTAGATGAGTAACCTATGTACATGACTCTATATGCAAATGCTAATGATATTGAAACATAAACCAAGTGAATAAGGTTGAGCAAATTTTAGGGTGCAACAGCTGCCCCTATTCAAGCGACTTGGACCCGATTGGGTGAAGAGCCCGGAGCCTTCAGACATTCGCGGTACGAGACGGTTGAATACTAGGAACCCAAAAATTTGCCAACCGCAGAAATAAACTACGCCACTGCTTGAGGAGTGACATTCATCAGCTGAATCTGACTGCTATGACAACCCACTGATCTCGTGCGACCGTTGGGGATTCTTCTCATCATCCTGAAAAAGATTTTATCATCGCGGAGATAGAACATTATCCACGTCAGGACGCCTGCCTCGTCAATTCGGAAAACTTCAGCAACTTTGCTGGGGGATGGCTTGTCTGCCTTCTCGTCAGAAATAAATCGTCCATGTTAGGAATAAACTCTTCCACGCTAGGAATAACACCGTCCTCGTAAGGAATAACCACCTTTCCACGTAAGGAATAACACCGTCCACGTAAGGGCTAAGTCTTCGTCTGGATTTGTCCGCGTCAGGACTAAACTTTCCGCGTCAGGAATAATCTTTTCCACGTTAGGAATCAATCTCTCCACGTAAGGAATCAATCTCTCCACGTAAGGAATCAATCTTGATATGTCCGCGTAAGGACTCAATCTTTCCACGTAAGGAATAAACTCGTCTTTCCACGTAAGGAATCTCCAACTCTTTCCACGTAAGGAACCCAATTTTCTTCCACGTAAGGAAACCAACTTGATCTGTCCACGTAAGGACTCCCCTCTTTCCACGTAAGGAATGCATCTTCGTTCCACGTAAGGACTCAAACTTGTCCACGTTAGGACTACATCGTCCACGTTAGGACCCACCTTTCCACGTTAGGAATAACTCTCTTCTTGATTTGTCCACGTAAGGACTCCATCTTTCCACGTCAGGAATGCTATCTTTCCACGTAAGGAAACACATTTTGAATCTTTCCACGTAAGGAAACACATTTTGATTCATCCACGTAAGGACTCCAACTTGTTCCACGTAAGGAATCACATCTTTCCACGTTAGGAATACAACTCGTCTTTTCTGCGTCTGTCCACGTCAGGACTGAACTTGCTTTTCCATATAAGGAACTGAAGCTTCTCTTTCCACGTAAGGAATAACTTTGTCCACGTCAGGACTCACATTTCGTCTTGATTTGTCCACGTAAGGACTCACCTCTTGACTCGCTGAGGAAATAAAATTTGTCCACGTTAGGACCCATATCTCAACCTACTGACGAAATAAACTTGTCTACGTCAGGACTTGCGCGTCTTCGACTTGCTGGGGAAATAAGACTTGTCCACGTTAGGACTCATACTTTGCCATCAGCCTGAAGAAGGATAAAATTGTCCACGTCAGGACTCTCGTATCTTGTCATCACGAAGAACTATAAACTTGTCCACGTCAGGACGCACATTTCACCATTACGAATAAAACTATCTGCTGGAAATAAACGGTCCCCGTCAGGACTCCAACACGAAGAGTAACCCATCTTTGTCAATGTTATGACTTCACATTCAATCAACACCAAGAACTCGAATCTGTCCATGTTAGGACTAACACATATCGCCAAACTGGAAGAAATGTCCACGTTAGGACTCCACATTCCAACAATCTTGAAAAATCGAACCTGTCCACGTTATGACTAGCACCTCCTATCAATCCGGGGAAATAAATCTGTCCACGTTAGGACACTCATTTCTCTAGCACGAAGAAATCCCGTCAATAAAATTGTCCACGTCAGGACTCATTTCTCCATTGATCCCAAACCACAAACTTCTTAGCACTGACGTGACAACGACTTTGAAGCGGACTCTACGGGGGATATTTTGGAAATCAAACTACTGAATTCCTGATCTTAATAGCCGGCAGTAGCCTCTGAAATTCTGGTTCATGAAACCTTTTAATGCTGACATAACAACAACTTTGAAGGAAATAATCCGCTGGTCGGACTAGAGAAACTTCAACAAGAACTCTGGCGGGGAAATAAGTGACTCTGCTTGGGGACAAAGAGAAACTTATCCTGCTGACTCTGTGGGGAGTAGTGCCAAAGCTGACACTTCGTTGAATGTCTCATGCCGAGACTTCGAATGTCTTAATTCATTGATTTGTTGGAGCAAGAACTCCTCCCACCTACAAGAGAAACAGATACTTGAAACCAAACGGTTAGCCAACCTAGTTTATGTTTCAAAAATGCGTACGTTCGACAATGATGAAATGCTCCATTCGACATGGAAATTCTATGCGTTTTTATTTGGTGGATGCAAGTATGACACTATATGCCAATGCAAATGCAGACTCGAACTGCTGGGTACAGAAACTGCTTCAGCAAAATAAATGCTGAAGATAATGCCAACTCCGCTGGGGATAGCCAGGTGCTACAGAACTATCCCAGCAAAATAAATGATGGGAGAGTGAAGTCGACTCAGCTGGGAAGTTGGGAACTTAATAACAATCACCTCATTGAAGTAACCCCCTGCTGGGGAATACAACTCTGCTGGAGAATAGCAGATGCGCTTGGTATGCTTGAACTTCTGCTGGAAAGTGAACGGGTATCACACGGTATTCTGTCAAAATAAATGCCAGGACTCATACCAACTTTGTCGGGGAGAGTCTCAATCTTCGAGTTCCACTGGAAGGAATGAGAACACTTGCAAAGAGAATTCCGATGGGGATGAGATGATTCTCTTGAGGAAAATTAACTGACTCCACTGGGGGAGAGAGTACATGACCCTGCGAGGAAAGTGAACTGCCTGAATACAGCCCACAAATATTAAAACCATTCTGCTTGAGATGCACTGTCTGAATACCGCCTTACGATCTGGGGATCGCCAAACTCTACTGAGGATGAATGGCTTTGCTGGAGCATGTCCTTTGGATAAGCTGCGACTAGCTGGGGAATTCTATCCTCCTGCATGACCTGCGTGAGGGTCGAGTCTTTTATTACTGCGGTCTCTTGGTCATCTTCCTCGTACGGCCATGAAACCTGCAACAACACAAACAAGACAAGACAAGCCTATACAACCAAATCGATTCAGGTTAGTGACGTTATTTTCAGTTAATTCAAAGCTTTAGCAATTGTTGGCAAGGGCCAGTGATGTTATACACCTGCTAGTTTCAATAAACTTAGGCGTTTTATCATGCACAAAACAGTAAAGAACCAGCATCAAGTACTGAATAACATATTTTATTGATTAGGCCCCTGAATGGGCGAAATTTTGTACACGGGGTGTAACTCCTGAAAAGAGGAAGCTACGCAAAGCAAATACACAAGTATGCACAGGAAGCATAAATATTTTGACAAATTAAATTTTGTACACATGTCGGCAACGGGATGCAGACGAACACCACGAACTGATCCTCCTATGACTCATCCGACTCAAGTGCTTTCCCGGTATTCATACTTCCGAAGCGGTTGTATCTGATAATCGACCCCTCAGGTATTCTCCCGCACTGATGCTCACCGCAGTATCAAATTCGGACCGCAGTCATTTGCTTTTCAAATCCCTAACTTTTGCGTGAACCGCCCTTTACGGGTTTTCAGTTCACCGGGATACCCTTTTTTGCCGAAGCCGCCCAGTGTAGGTTTTCAACTTCGCGGGTGTACATTTTTTCAATTTTATCCCTAACTTTTGCCCGAACCTTTCATTCTGTTTTTGGTTCGCCAGGATGCCCCATTTTTGCCTGGACTCTCTTTTTTCTGTCCAGCGGGTCAATTTTAAGCAAAGTATTTTTTAACTGCGTCCGAATTCACAGGCGACGTGAAGTCTTCACCGTCCATGGTGGACAACAATAACGCTCCTCCTGAAAAGACTTTTCTGACAACGTATGGCCCTTCGTAATTGGGGGTCCACTTGCCCCTGTGATCTGCCTGCGGCGGGAGAATCCTTTTCAGCACAAGGTCGCCCGTCTGAAAGCTTCGCGGATGTATTTTCTTATCGTATGCTTTCTTCATTCGGCTCTGATACAAACGACCGTATGCTAGAGAAGCGAGCCTCTTCTCATCCATCAAACTCACTTGGTTCAACCTGTCTTTCACCCATTCTGCCTCGTCTAGCTGAACGTCTCGCAATACCCTCAGAGAAGGGATCTCAACTTCCAATGGTAATACCGCTTCCATTCCGTATACCAACGAGAACGGAGTTGCCCCGGTTGATGTGCGTACCGTCGTACGATAACCGTGCAAAGCGAAAGGTAGCATCTCGTGCCAATCCTTATAGGTCACCACCATCTTCTGCACGATCTTCTTGATATTCTTATTGGCCGCCTCGACAGCGCCATTCATCTTGGGTCGGTAAGGGGAGGAGTTATGATGTTCGATCTTGAAATTCTGACAGAGCTCCTTCATCATTTTGTTGTTCAGGTTTGAACCGTTGTCTGTGATTATCCGTTCAGGGATCCCATATCGGCAAATGATATCTCTCTTGATGAATCTGGCCACCACTTGCTTCGTTACATTTGCGTAAGACGCCGCTTCCATCCACTTGGTGAAATAATCGATTGCTACTAGGATGAACCGATGCCCGTTAGAAGCTGTCGGCTCGATCTTTCCAATCATATTGATTCCCCACATCGAGAATGGCCATGGCGATGACATTACATTCAGAGGACTCAGAGGCACATGGATCTTATCAGCATAGATTTGGCACTTGTGGCACTTCCTCGCAAACTTGAAACAATCAGTTTCCATAGTCAGCCAAAAATAACCTGCCCGCAGCAGCTTTCTCGTCATGGCATGCCCACCAGCATGCGTACCAAAGGTACCTTCGTGTATTTCCTCCATGAGCAGCTTCGCCTCTTTCTCGTCTACACAACGCAACAGCACCAAATAGTGGTTTCTTCTGTATAAGACGCCATCTGGATTCAAATAGAAATTACCCGCTAATCTCCTGAGAGTCTTCTGATCTTGACTGGATGCCCCAGCCGGATACTCTTTATTCTTTAGGAAATTAAGGATATCAAAATACCACGGTTTGTCGTCAGATGCTTCATCAATAGCAAATACGAAAGCTGGTCTGTCCAACCGAGAGATAATGATTATGGGAGCCTCGTTCCAGAAGTTGACTTTGTACATGGAAGACAAAGTGGCGAGAGCGTCAGCCATTTGATTTTCTGCCCGCGGTACGTGATGCAATTCAACCTTGTCGAAGAAAGGCAACAATCTCCTTGCATAGTTCATGTAATGTATCAAATTGGGCTGACGTGTCTCCCATTCCCCTTTTATCTGATTCACGACCAGAGCTGAGTCTCCGTATATGTCCAGATGCTTGATTCGCAAATCAATGGCTTCTTCAAGCCCCATTATACAAGCTTCGTATTCAGCTTCATTATTGGTAACGGCAAAGGTCAATCGAGCAGTAAACGGGATGTGCGACCCGTGTGGCGTAGTGATGATTGCCCCTATTCCGCTACCGTAAGCATTCACAGCTCCGTCAAATATCATCTTCCATTTGGAACCCAATTCTGGTCCTTCGTCTGGCAACGGTTCTTCACAATCTTTCATCTTTAGGTACATGATATCCTCGTCAGGAAAATCAAACCTCATCGATTGGTAATCTTCAATAGGCTGCTCCGCCAGATACTCAGACAGCACACTCCCCTTTATAGCCTTTTGCGAGACGTATTGGATGTCATACTCAGTCAGGACCATCTGCCACCTGGCAATTCTCCCTGACAACGCCTGCTTTTCGAATACATATTTGATAGGATCCATCTTCGAGATGAGCATGGTTGTATGATTCAGCATGTATTGCCTCAAACGCTTGGCGGCCCAGGCTAGCGCGCAACAAGTTTTCTCAAGCATTGAGTATGTAAATTTCTTACTCAAGTAGTAGATCGCATGCTCTTTTCTTCCTGTCTCGTCGTGTTGACCGAGAACACAACCCATACTTCCCTCAAGAACCGTCAAATACATGATTAAGGGCCTACCTGCCACTGGGGGTATCAAAATAGGAGGCTCCTGCAAATACTGCTTTATTTTATCGAACGCCTTTTGACAATTTTCGTTCCATGTTACAGCTTGATCTTTCTTCAACAGCTTGAATAATGGTTCACACGTAGCAGTTAGGTGAGATATGAACCGGGCGATGTAGTTCAACCTCCCTAAAAACCCGCGCACCTCTTTCTCTGTTTTAGGCGTTGGCATTTCTTGTATCGCTTTTATTTTGGCAGGATCGACCTCTATTCCTCTTTCGCTTACGATAAACCCCAGCAGCTTACCCGATCTCACCCCGAAGGTGCATTTATTAGGGTTCAGTCTCAGCCTGAACTTCCTAAGCCTCTTAAATAACTTCAGCAGATTCACCAGATGCTCTTCCTCCGTCTGGGATTTGGCAATCATATCGTCAACATAAACTTCGATCTCTTTATGCATCATATCATGAAAAAGAGTCGTCATCGCACGCTGATATGTTGCCCCAGCATTCTTCAAACCAAAGGGCATCACTTTATAACAAAATGTTCCCCAAGGTGTTATGAAGGTAGTCTTCTCCATATCCTCTGGCGCCATTTTAATCTGATTATAGCCTGAGAAGCCATCCATGAAGGAGAATACGGAGTATTGAGCAGTATTATCAACTAGCACGTCAATATGAGGAAGCGGAAAATCGTCTTTTGGGCTTGCTTTATTCAAATCTCTATAATCCACGCACATCCGGACCTTGCCATCTTTCTTCGGCACTGGTACGATGTTAGCAACCCATGAGGGATATTTTGTCACAGCCAGGAAACCAGTGTCCCACTGTTTTTGAACTTCCTCTTTGATCTTCACTGCCATATCTGGTCGAGTTCTACGAAGCTTTTGTTTGACCGGCGGGCATTCTTCTTTCAGTGGCAGACGGTGCACAACCATATCTGTATCGAGCCCTGGCATATCTTCGTATGACCAAGCGAACACATCACTATACTCTCGGAGCATTTCAACCAGTCTTCGCTTGATATCGCTCTGCAGTGCGGCACCGATACGAATATTCTTCTCAACCCCTTCCGACCCCAAGTTGATAATTTCGATGACCTTGTCGTGAGGCAGAATGGCTCTTTCCTCTTGCTTCACCAACCAAGACAGTTCTTCAGGAACGTCACTATCGTCGACAACCTCTTCTTCGGCCTGAAATACCGGGTGCTCGAAGTCGGGACTAGTCATAGGTGGTTCAAGGATGTCATATGAAAATGTTATCCTGCAAAAGGAACAGTTAAGTGCTTCAAAATGCGCATAAAGCGAATAACCACGTTGCCATTTTATTGAAAAATACAAAACAAGAACGACAGAGATTACAGTATTTGCACATGAAAAAACGCCATTTATTTAATGATTAACACGCAATGCTCATAACAACACAGCCCTAAGCAAATCCTGATGCCCCGGGCGAGAAATCAGATTATTCAACAATTAATAAAGCAAAGCATTACTGTTTAAGAGTCACAGGAACAAACTCCTGAATAGACCAGTTGCACAGTCCCTGTCCTGGCGTGCTTGGCTGAATCCAGGCATCCATATCACAGTCGCTGTCTCCTTCGTCAGACTCCGAAGCAGCATTGATGGTTTCATGACATACTCTACTGGCAGAGATGGTGATTAGCCCTCTGAAATGGGGTGCCCCCACAGCATGTGTTGACGACGACGGTTGGTATCCCAGCCCGAACCGGTCCATCTTCACAGGAATATCTAGCACTTTGCCCCAACCCTTCGCTTCTCCTGCCTCCACTAGAGCTTGAGCTTCTTTATACGACGAGACGGCTATCTCTGGCACTTTGCTCGACCCAGGACCTTTGTCCTTGATACGCAACCCTTCAAATGCCTGGCAGGGTGTTTCGTGGATCTCCCCGTCGACCTCCACATATTTAAATGACGACAGATGGCTGACCAGGATGTCTTCTTCTCCGCATACGGTGACTACACTGTCTCCGACCATATATTTCAACTTCTGATGCAGGGTAGACGTGACTGCCCCAGCCCCATGAATCCAAGGTCTTCCAAGCAAGCAGCTATATGCAGGCTGTATATCCATGATATAAAATTCCGTTGCAAACACCTCCGGCCCTACTTGCAGGGGAAATGTTATCGATCCAAAGACTGTTCTTCGCGTGCCGTCAAACGCTCTGACTACAAAGTCACTGGGCGTGCACAAGATTCCTCTAACGTCCAGCTTCATCATCGCCTTCTTGGGCATCACATTCAAAGACGATCCGGTGTCAACCAATACATGCGACATCACTGATCCTCTACATTCGACAGATATGTGCAGCGCCATATTATGATCTCTCCCTTTCGGGGTCAAATCGAAGTCGGTAAAGCCCAAGCTGTGGCCAGCATTCACATGTGCCAACACTCCTTCCAGCTGATTCACGGAGACGTCTTGGGGTACAAAAGAAGTATCCAGGACTTTCAACAAAGCATTTCTGTGAGCTTCCGAACACAAGAGCAATGACAAGATGGATATTTTGGACGGCGTCTGCTGCAGATGCTCCACAATTTTATAATCACTTTTTCGAATCAAGCGCATGAACTCTTCTACATCTTTCGATGCTGCTTCTTTTTCGCTTGCTTGTACTGGGACATTTTCGACCAGCTTCCCCTTTCCTTTTGCTAGTCTTTCGACCTTCACTTCAGGTGATATAAAGATCCTACCACTCCTCGTCATACCTCTTGAACCAACAACGTTGTCGACAGTCTCGGCTGGCTGCTTATGAACATCAATCTTTATCCCGTCACAATACACCTCCAACCCATACGACCAGGGGACTGCTTTTGTGTTCTCGTACGGGATCGGTCCGGCCTTAGTTATGGTGATCGGTGGTTGCTAGACCGGTGCCGCAATAGTGATTGTCTTTCGAGGAATCGTTACAGTGGCCACATCACTCTGATCATCTGCTACTGCCCCTGCAGGCTCTTCAGTCGCTGCTCGGTCAAACTGCAGTGTGCCTCCGTCAATTAAAGCCTGAATTCCTTTCTTCAAATCATCACACCCCCCAGCTAGGGTCCAGCATTCTAAGCAATACTCGTCACATCCTGGATAAACACCCCCTTGCAACAATCTGCTTTTTATCTCGTTCAGCGGCGTCTTTAAATCGTCGACATTCATAATCAGATTCAACCCTTCCTCAGTCAGAATGGCGTTCGCCCCATGATTAGGCATGGGTTTCTGCACTATATTCGGACCCGCCGTTCCGAAATTGATAGTCTTATTGTCCAAAAGATCCTGCACAACGTGCTTAAAAGCATGGCAACCCTCTATATCGTGGCCCGGAGCCCCAGAATGAAACTCGCAGTGCCTGCTTGCATCATAACCATACGGCGGGGTTCCCGTTATCGGTGCCAAAGTTCTCTTCTCTACCAGGTTTAGACCCAACAACGTCTGCAACAAATCTGCATAGGTTGAGGGAGGTTTCTCAAACACTCTTCTTGGTTTACCACCCTGGAATCTTCGCTGAGCCTGTTGTGCCCCCTGCCGAGGCTGCTGCTGCTGTTGCTGCATTGGCTGCTGCTGAAACGGTTGTTGTTGTTGAGGTGGTTGTTGCTGATATGGGATAGTAACACTCGCTACCTGCTGCGGCTGACGATATTGGTTCCGACCTCTGCCTCGGCCTCGGCCTCGGCCTCCAAATACTGCGCTTGCCTCGCCCTGACGGCGCCCACCAAAAGCCTTCCTATTACTGCCAGATGCAGTTGATTCCTCAGCCTAGAACTTTCCTTGCTTAATGTTACGTTCAATCTTTTCTCCCATCAGAATTAAGTCTGAAAAACTGGCCAGAGATGTATGAAACAACATGTCATGAAATAAGCCTGTGAATGTGCCGACGAACATGTCATTCATTTCCTTGTCTTCTAAAGGAGGGCGGACCCTGGCAGCCATATCGCGCCACCTTTGCGCATACTCTTTAAAGCTCTCCCCCTTCTTCTGAGACAGCCCTGTCAATTGGACCCGATTGGGCGCCAAGTCCCTGTTATATTTGTAGTGAGCTACAAATGCCTCTGCCAATTGCTTCCATGTCTTGATATTGGTTGGCTCCAACCCCATGTACCACTCTAGGGAAGGGCCTGACAAACTATCTTGAAAGAAATGCATTAGCATTCTCTCATCAGTTGAATATGCAGACATCTTTCTGTAATAAGCCCGCACGTGCACTTTCGGACATGTGTCCCCTTTATACTTATCAAACGCAGGAGCTTTGAATTTGATTGGCACCCTCAAGCCAGGTACCAGACCCATTGTTGCCATGTCTAAGCCCACAACACTTTGGTTCAGGACCCCCCTCATCTGCTCTTCCAGCATTCTGATCTTCTGGGAGTCATCCATCGGCCCTTCGAAACCTCCGCCGGAGAAAGCGTCCTTCTGCTGATCTTCTTGCCACATACCATTCCCAGCTCCATACCCATCATATCCATTATTACGGCCATCTCTAATCTGATTCATCACCGGGCCTCGGCCTCTGTTGCCGTACCCTTGAACGCCTCCAGCAGGCCCAAAAGCCATTAGCCCAGCGCCGTTTCCATTTCCGAAACCTCTGTAACCCTGATTGGCCACCCCATAACCATCTTGCCCAAAGCCCTGAGCATTGAAACCGTACTTCCCAGTGTTATCGAATCCCTGATCATTAAACCCGAACCCAGCATTGCCAAAGCCGTTGCCTCCCATATTATCACCCAAGTTGACATCACCAAGCCCAACGTTATGGACAACAGTCTCGTTCCCAATTTCGACGTTACCGTTCCCAGCAGCGGTAACGTTGTTGACATTAGCAGCAGGTATATTGACTACAGGTGGAGCCACTGGCGTGGGAGTGCCATCTCCATGAACAGTATCGACTCGCACAGACTGATGATCCTCGTTACCGTGACCAGCATTACGGGCCAACAGAGGTTGGACCATGGCTTGCAAATTCTCCTGACCTTTTGCAATAGCTTCCATGGTCTGCATGAAGAGAGCTAGATTTTCGCGCACATCTTGCATCTCGTTCTGCATTTAATCCATGATTCTTCGACAGTTGGTGCGAGTGGAATAGCGGTGCGGGTGCTGATCTGCAATCCTGGAAAGTACCTGGTTCAGAGCAGAAAATAAGACACCATCCAAAGATTACCTGTAATGCAATATGAATATGAATGCAATGCAATGTGTGTGTCTGTGCATTAGGGAAATTCATTCCCCGATTCTAGTGCGAAGGTGCCGGTGCAGTGACAGTGCTATCAATATAAAGATCAGAGCTGAATCACAGAAAGCCTCATATATTGCTGAGAAACCAATAAGCCCGGAATACAATGTTACTGAGAGTACAAAGAGAAGGCATGACCTCAACCAACAATCCTGGTGATGGTCAGCACTATGCAAATAAAGCATACAAGTTATTGCATGAAATAATCAAATCCTCCCATAAGTCTGCTATTCTTCTAGCAACTTCTTGGTCTCCGGATGACTTGGTCGAGCAAGCAGCCCTTCAACAAGTTGGTTTCTTTTCTTAAGAACACGGCGTACGTCTTCAGCAGTTTCTTCCCATGCCCCCTCTCCGAAGCAATCCTCTAGTTTACGCTTCTGAGACACAGCTTCATCTCTGCCTTTGATGGCCTTGTTTAGTGCATTCTGGAGACTATACCGGGTCATCACTTCTTCCTCACACTTCTTGATGCTGGACTTCAACTGCTCTTCGAGGTCGGAGATTTGCTGCTTCAACTTATCCTCCCTCTTCTTATTGTTGGTGAGCGTAGCATTCCAAGTCTTATTGCAAGAAGAGATCTCTCGGTGAGCGATGTCAAGCGCTTTCTTCTTGGATTCCAGCATGTCATGGGAGCTTCTGAACTCTTGCCCCAGACGTTCGCGCTTCTTCCTCTCCTCAGTCAACTCAGCCCCTAATCTGTTCATCAGCTTAATCTGCTGTTGGAAAGCATACACGGCCTTGTTTTTCTCACTGCGTATCTGGGCCAGCTCTTGCTCCAACCCTTCGTTGATCTTCATCAAGGCTTCTTTTTCTTTCACCACTTGCTCGTAGGCCTCCCTAGAAACAGTAGTTGGCTCTGCTACCGGAATAGGAACAGGGATTGGTACATCTGGAAATGGCATCCGCAACTGACTTGCTCTCTCCTGGATCCAAACTCTGTAAGGTGCATAGGCCTGACAGTCATTCTTCCCTAACAACGGCTTCCCTCTTCGGTTAATACGCGTCCAGGCATGCTGCAACTTCGCCAATAACTCCCCCTTCAAATCTCCGGTGAAGTACAGAGATTCCTGTACTTCTTCCTCCTTTGGCGGGTTCTTCAGCGCATATCCGAACTGACGGACCAACAGGGATGGGTTGTAGTTGACACACCCTTTTCTTCCTATCAGCGGGACATTAGGGTACCCAGAACAACTGAATATAAGCTCAGCCCCTAACAGGTCTCGATCAAACCACTCAACATCTTCGGAGGATAGCCTCATCAGGCGCTCTGACCAGCTAGCTGTGGTTGCACTCTCTACAAAAGATCCCTTCATGGGAAGATGACTCTTGAACCACATATTCAACAAGGGAGCACAGCAGTAAACAACCTTTCCCCTTCTGTTTTCGTTCTTGTAATGCAAGGAGTGGTAGAAGTCTCCGATCAATGTTGGCACTGGATTGTCGGCAGCAAACAGATGGAAAGCGTCCAAGTCTACGAAATTGGGCAAGTTAGGGAATAACACAATTCCATAAATGCATAGAGCCAAAATAGAATTGAAAACCACCCAACATCCGTTCTTGGCATACTCCTGAGCTTTGCCAACCAGGAAATCAAGAGAGAAACTTGAAACCCCAAGCCAAGAAGTCAATAACAGTTCTGCAGCGTCCATATGCAAGGTTTTGGCTAAGTCCTCCAACTTGGGCTCAGCAGCAGAGTGAATAAATGGAACCTTGTTCTGCACGGGTAGCTCAGTAAACTCCACATACTCCTCAATGGTAGGCCCTAGAATGAAGTCAGTAAACGTAAAACATCTCAATGCGGGGTCATAGAACTGCATCAAGGTGTACAGCCCGTTCATCTCATCAGCAGTGGGCTTGCAGACTAATCTCAGTAATCTCCCATGACTCATTCTGAAGCTTCTCCTAACCTCCTCGTCAGCAAGAGATATCAGACCGAGCAAAGAAGTAATATCAGGTGAAGGCAACTTATACGCAACTGTTTTCCTCAAACCAGCCATAATCAACACTCAGAAGTCTGGGCACTAGAATCGGAGGATATGCAAATGCACCTGCAGCACAGACACACGTTAATGGGATGCAATGATAATGGGTATGCAAACAATGCAATGCAAGTAACATGCAACAGGGACCAACTGCCGTAGCTGAATAGTCTGAACCATATCAAGAAGTCTCAGATAGACTTTATAGAAGTCCTCAAACCCTGGTCTCGGATAGACCTAAAACAAAGCTCCAACAATGGTCTCTGACATACCTTAAACCATAACTCCAACTGGCCTCTGGCAGACCTCATATCATATCTCCAACTGGTCTCTGACAGACCTCATAACACATCTCCAAATGGTCTCTGACAGACCTCATAACACATCTCCAAATGGTCTTTGACAGACCTCATAACTCTCCATAAATACCCAGGATCTCTGATCAAGGAACAAACCGGTAGTCTGAAGGTCTAGTTACCTGCATAACCCCGAACCCTCTCACAGGTGGATGTCCTAGTAACTGACAAAGGTATGGAATCCTATGCGGTCGTCGGCGTCACAGACTTTCAGGGTTGATGATACGATTCCCAGAAGGAGTGGCATCATCAAATCCTGAAGAGGCCTCACTTAGCCAACTTCCAAATGATCGGTTCCCGAAGTCGACAATTCAGCTGACCAACAACCCCTTCGACCCAAAGGGTAGAAAAAGAAGCCAACCAGAAGAACCTCGTCTGAGTGTAGATTTCATGAGACACTAATGCAAGCAAAGCCGGCACGCGCCCACTACTTTCTACTCTAATTCTAGGTGCACTCAAGCCCAGGTCCGGCTTATCTCTCAATCATAGAACCACCCATCACACCCCAATACAGCAGTAATAATCAATATATACAATGCTGAAAATAAAGGTCAGAAATATAAATCCATACAAAATCCTCGACGGGAACACAAACGTTAGGATTGAGTCTCTTAAGGGACGTTGGATCCCAAATGCATAAGAACTATCGCAGTCCTTAGCAGCCAGGGGACGTTGGGTCCCCAGCAGAGTCGCCAGCTGTCGCTACTGCGAAAATCGGCGCCGGCTGAACAGAAGAGTCGCCACCGTGCGTTATTCATCCCACGGGAGGGAAAGGAAACGCTCAGAGTAAACCTCGCACAACACGGGAAAGGTATGATCGTCGCAACCAAAACCAGGATTCGGGAGTCGGTTACGCAAGAGGAAGGTATTAGCACCCCTCACGTCCGTCGTACTCGACGGGATCCACGCTTGTTTTCGGGTATGGATTGTTATTCTATCTACTCTAAAGGTTAAGGGTTAAAAGAAAAGAAAATGGAAATAAAATGACTCGGCAAAGTATCGCACTTTATGCCTACGTATTCCCGTCTGGAACGAGAAATCAGAGTCAACGTAGTTTGCCTACCTACAGGAAAGGAGGGGAAGGTTGCTCGCTAGGACATCACATCCTATGCCTACGTACTTCCACACTGCAGGGAAGATCAGAGCAAACGTAGTTCAGGCTACGTACGACACAAGTTTGTCTTGATTGATTTTATTCCTTCTGAAAAAGGTTTTTCCTGATTAGCAGTCCCGGCGGACAAAAAAATGACGTTTTGATGAGTTCACATTCTTTACGGAAGAAGTGTCTTTTATTGTGTTTGAAATCTTTATGGTGTTTTTCTGTTTGTTTTGAGGAAGAAAGAGACAGAACTCTAACCTACGGTTGCAAAGGGAATCAAACTATCCTAATGTTATCATGCATGGGTTAAGACCTAGTGTCTATCATGCTCCTCTCTTGCCCAGAGAGAAACAGAGATCCTAAGGGAATAGACGGAAACAGAAACAATATCAGATATATACAGTAAAACAGTAAAATGCATGAATGCAACAATACAAGCGAGGCAAGGGAGTCCCACTCAACCTCGAACCTAGAAAACAATAAGCAAAAGTGAACAGGCTTCACTTTCAACCCAACAGGGTAAACAGCAAACAATACAGTCCAGAAAACCAATCAATACATCAAAAATGAAATACAGCAAGAAAAATAAATAGCCACAGCAGCTCTGCACCACACCTATCTTCAAGTCCTCTCCAGACAGCAACAAGCTTCAGCAAGTATCAATCTCCATCTCCACAGCCTTCAAGCAAGGTCTTCATCATCAGTCTTCCATCTGCAATGGCTTTTCTTCAAGTCTCAATCTTCAAGAGGAACATCAATCAACCAGATGAAGTGAATGAATGTTAGACAGTCAATTACCTACCAAGGGTGGTTCATCAACTGTTAACATTATACAGATAAGTTTTCCCTCAAAAGTTCTATCTTTCAAATACATTCACTGATCCTTCCAAAGGAAAGAGGTGGATATTTGAAAGAGACTTTGAATCATAGAGAAAGGATGGATGCAGACAAAGCATTCCATGTTTGAGAAACAAGCTTTCTAATCTAGAGCTCTGCCTAGCTCCTAAACCCTAATCTCCTTAGCAACTGCTAGCAGGAATCTCCTCTTCAACTCTGGAAGTTGGTCTTCAGTCTCTGGATCTCCACTGGCTTCAACATCATCAGTCTTCAGCTCCCCCAATCCCCAAGCAATCCCAATACCCACACAGACAAACAGTAATCCCCAGAGGGGGCACACCACACCAGTCAAACAAATATAGACAGTAATATACTAATAGCAGTAGGGGAATCCTAGTGATTTCTAAGGGATCTAATAACTACCCATAGTCCCTATAGTCCCATAGTTAAACTATTCAATCTCTAAGTCCTAGGGGAAATGAAATTATTCACCTAAGTTGTCACTTAAACCCTAATTTTATTCAAGTTATTCACACCTAAACTAAACCCCTAAAATCAAGTCCTAAAAATATGAACTAAATTGGATATACAAGCTAACAATGTCTACTAACCAACCTAAAAAGAATGGACAAAAAATATCAAAGCAATTATTCAAACTAAAATTAGCAAAATCATGTACTAAACAAACCATTATTTAAACCTATTTAATAGAAAAATATGCTAAAAATACTAAAATAAAATGAAATATTGATTTTTCTATGTGATATTTTTCTTGACAAAATTATGAGCAATGTAAAAAAACAACCAATTAAAAACTAGTATTTTTCTATTTTTTTATGAATTTTGAAAGAATTAAAAAAAAATATGAATGAAATAATATGAATTAATATGGAAAGGGGTGCAATAAGCAATGAAAAGCAGTTAAAATAACAAACTGGGGGGCGCGCATAGCAAGCGCGTCTGGGCCCATATGCACTCAGGAAATAACAAAAATTAAAAAAACGCAAAAACGGTGCAGTTAGCAAGTTTGGTAGTTGAAACTGGTTTTGGGCCTGAGGATAGGGGTGTCATTAGCAACAATTATTGAGCCCAGTCTGATTGGTTTTAATGAAACGGTGCGTTGCACCATTTGAAGTTCCCTCCGTTTCTCATTTTTAATCGTGTCCGTTGGATTGGGAATTAAGTCAAAGGTCCAGGCCAGATCAAACGGTCCAAAGGTTATCTTCAACCTTGGACAAACCCTAGCTCTGAACTTCATCTCCCATGCACACACATTCGAGCTCCCTGTTCTCACTCAATTCTCCATGGATTCGCTCGACATGAAAAGCAAACTTGGTCTATAACGATCCCTCTACACAGCCATAACCACAAATCCTCCTAAAACTCAAGCAATAAACCAATTCGATAGAGATAACAGTCCTGATCCACCATGAGCACCTGGTATCAAACCTCTCCCTTCTCTCCAAATCTTGTCCTAAACTCATCTACATTCCATGTTGATCTTAACATGCTAATCCAACAAGATTCTCGTGCATTATCCTAATAGTTACAAGCTCTAACAGATTTGGTGCACTATTAACAACCTTCATGGAACTTCTTCAAACTCACCAAAATCAATCATCTACTTATGCTTAACCATTCTAACCTAATAACTAACCATGATTCTAGCTAATTCAGCCAATTCGAAGGAAACTAACCTGGTGCAAAAATGGTGGAAACAGCTATGGAGACCCTTGAATCTGATGCTTGCAGTGATTGGAAAGTGATCAATAACCTTGATGATGAATTCTGTATGCAATATCTTTTGTGCAAACTCCTTGAATCTTGTACTTGAAACCTTCTTGCAACTTCGATGGAGAAGATGGATAGCACAATTCTTGATCAATTCAACCAATTCTTTGATAGGATTCTGATCTAGGAAAGGTATTGATGATGATCCAAGCAAGAAATGTGGAAATTGATAGAGATTTGAGAGGGTTTGAGAAGCTTTTGCAAAATGAAGAAAGTGAGTGAAACTTGTGATCTTGAGAGAATGAGATCACCAACCATGGCATGAACCATCTCATATCAATATATACCTGATGTTAGAAACTCCTAGAAGGTTGGAGAAGCTTCCCTTGCACAATTTCCCTTGGATTTGGTTTATGTATCTTCCATTACAAGTAACCATGGATAACTCCCAAAATATGAACTAAGCTCAAAATTCTACTTTAGACAATGTCTTTAAAATGATCTTTCCATTCAAAATGACCTATAATTTTGCTTCATTTGGCCAAGATATGAAAAATCTCATTTTTAAGTCCATTTTTATTCATTAAATCCAACAATTTTGAAAACTTGTGCTATGAATCTTTCCAATCTCTCATAGTCACTTTTCTAGACTCAAAATGTCATTTGGAGCAAGTTTGATGTTGTAAAGTTTTCCATTTGAAGCTTCCTTGTATGAGTTTTGGGCATAGGTTGAAATGACCTATAATTCTCAAATGACCAAAATACCCTTTGCTTGCCAAGACCATTAGTAGAGTTCCACAAATCATATGAAGGAATGATATACCATTCTAGAAAGCTAAAACAATGAGGAACAACTCTTATGTTTACCAGAAATTCATTTGAAATCTCCTTGAGGGGTAAAAATTGCTTGGAAGTCAAGTCACTTTCACAGACAAAATTTCAGATACCTCAGATGACCTGTAACTTGCAAGGACCATAACTTGAGTTCTATAAATCTCCTTTATGTCTTCCACCACTCAAATTAAAGGTCTTGAGATCCTATACAAGTTCCATGTTGGCCAAGGATCCATTTGAAGCTTGCATTTTGACTTATCTTGCTTGGAAATTTGACCTAGATTAGGGGATTTTACACAGAAACCCTAATTTAGAAACTCCTCTTCTCCTTGATTTCTCTTGATTTCTTCTTAGAATAACAACATATCCTTATTCTCCATGTCAAATGATGAACCCCACATCTCTCCAATAGCCTTTTATGCCTTTCAGACAATCCTTTGACCTAGGGTTGACCCAGATGAAACCCTAGTTGACTGTCTTCAACTGCAATTCTTGTGACCATATCAATGACTTGTCTCCTTCTCTAGATGACTTTATAAGTCCTCCAAGATGTCTAGATACTCCCCATGCCTTCAATTCACAGCTCATACTTCCCTTGATGATCCCCAGGTACCCTCAGATAGGAGATAGATGAACTGCTTGATCCATTGACTTGATAGCTTCCCAATTCTTTCTGATGACTTGAATGAGATGGAATTTGAATAATAACCTCTTGATAGGCCTCTAGAGATGAGAATAATGATTGGTCCCCTGTTGAATGACTTGCTATGCTTATGCTATGTAGATGAGTAACCTATGTACATGACTCTATATGCAAATGCTAATGATATTGAAACATAAACCAAGTGAATAAGGTTGAGCAAATTTTAGGGTGCAACACTATGGCCCATCTATTTTCCAGCATCTTTTGTTTTTTTTAATTAGTCTATTATAAGAATTTAGTTAATAGATCTTGTTAGATTGAAACTTAATTAGTTAATTGTTTTTTCTTAGAATTTGTCAATTTAGTTTTTAATTAAATTTTGGTTTAATTAATATTAATTATATTTTAACTTTTAATTAGAATTTAGTTTTTTTAGAATTTAATTAATTAATTAAGTTTTCTAATTAGGATTAATTATTTTCAATTAGATAGTTTTTTTAATTAATTAGTTTTGTTTCCTAGAATTTATTTATTTAGTTTTAATTAGATTTTAGCTTATTTTTAATTAGTTTTTTAATTAGAATTTGGTTTGATTAGATTTTATTTAATTTTTAAGTTAATTTTGACAATCCTTGCCTTTTTGTTTGGTTAACTCTTGATGCTTGTTGATACCTCCTTGGCATCTCGATATTGACCATGTGTTATGGATGATAGTTTGGCGTCCTCTTGTTCATTCTTGACTGTTATTACTTATGATGTAAGCTTCATCCAGCCGCACCTCGAAAATTCAATGAGAAACGACCTTTGCGCAAAAGGCGCGGAAGTGCGGTTCGACAGAGTCGCCACCGAACTTTATTTATCCCACATAAATGGAAAATAAAAATATCGAGAAAACCTTCTAAAACGAAAGGATAGGAATAGGGTTGTCCCAACCGATGTTCCGGGTTCAGGAGTCCGTTACGCAAGGGGAAGGTATTAGCACCCCTCGTGTCTGTTGTACTCAACGGGAACCTCTTAGGGTATTTTGCGATGGGCGTTTATCTAAGCTTGTTTGTTTTATTCTCAATGACAAAGGCGAATTGGTAGGGTAAATGGATAAAGGCGTTAAGGGGAAATGGGTGGTTATAGGATAGGGTGCTCGCCAAGGATTGGGTCCCTTGTGCCCACGTATGCTCATTCAGACGAGAATGAGAAATTAGAGCGTCGTAGCTTGACCACGAGAAAGATTAAGAGGGAAACAAAAGATGGATAGTGTCGCGGTGAAAATCGGATACCAAACTATTGATTAGTTTGAATCTTATATTCATTTTGCAACCGAACTTTGATTTGTCCAAAGGAAGGGATAAAGATCGAAATTCCCACAATGCAATGCAAATGCAAGCTAGATTGTTTAGGTTCGGGGGTTGGTTAAACTTAGGGAAGGTACTAGCATCCTAAGTTTCTGTAGTACTCTACAGGAACCTCTTGTTTTATGTTTGTTTACTGCTATGGTTTATCTGCTTAAAGGTTTAAAGACCCTAGGGGTTTATTTCTAAGTATACTCGATAAGGTATCGCACCTTGTGCCTACATATCCTTACGGGAGTGGAATCAGAGTATGTTGTAGTTCACCCTAAAGGGTTAGAGGAGCTCTTTGACTGTGGTCAAAGTTCCTACGGGTTTAGGGTAGTTGTTTTGATTGGGTTTAGGAGAAGAGATGAGTCTTCATGTTAAGGGAGAGATAACCACCACGAATGTAAAGAAAAGGGGGTTGTAGGAAATGGTCTTTGCATCATCTTAAGAAAAGGTCTTACATACTCGGATGGTCGCCAAGTATGCCTTTGTCGTTCTTAAGGCAAAGTCCCTACATGTTTGATTGTATTGTTTGTGGGGTGGAGATTATATCTCGCTTAAGATGATTAACATCTATTCTCTATTGTGTTTGAAAAGTTTTGTATAGTTTGATTGTTTGTTTCTATGTTGTAAAGATAAAGACAAGGTCCTTCCTATAGGGTAGGATCTATCCTAAACGATCAACTTGAATGGACTCAAGGATCGTGGGGAGTATGATGCTTATGAGATGCAACTACATACAACGTTGAATTATGTGTAGGTTTTTCCTTTGGACGGAATGTGATGCGGTAGATGTAAATGCGATAGAGTAACTTGCAGAAGAGTAAATTGCAGAAGAGTAAATTGCAGAAGAGTAAATTGCAGAAGGGTAAATTGCAGAAGGATAAACCATACACGAACGCATGAAAGCGCTAAGTGAGTGTGTGTGCATTGTGAATAAGATAAAGCAGATAAAGATAAATAATATGTACGCATGAAAGCGCTGAGTGTAGGTGCATGTGTCGTGAAGTGAAATTGATCTGTATGCTTACGCGGTTGATTGATTTTACTGTTTGACTTGTTTCGGTTTGAATAAAGAAAGTTGATTTGATTTTGGATGAGAAGTTGATTTTATTTGTAAAAGTTTTTCTTTAGTGGATAAACAATGTTGTCAATTAAAATATTATTAAAAGGTTAATTTGATTTTAATTGGCAAAAGGTTTTAAACATGAATTAATAGGAATTTTGAGAGGAGTTTTATTAAGATAAAAAGGTTATTATAGTTTTTTTTTTTAAAAGAGTCATCTTAAGTATAAAATAGATTATTATTATTTATCTAAAAATATTTATTAATTTATAAAAGGTGATTTTAAAAAAAGTGGATTAATTTAAAAAGTATTAGTTTAGTTTTATAAAAAATTTGATTTATTTTAATGGAAACTGATTAAGTGATGATAGAGATTTAATTAAAAAAAAGGTGATTAAGGGTTAATTAGTGTGTGTGCAGGTGGTATGTGGTGGGTGTGATTATGATTAACAAATTACAACGACAAACCAATAACAAGAAAACCTAAATCCCAATTGAACCCTAAATTCGTATCCGCCTCTCCCCTGCGCCGTCGCCCTCTTCCCTCTCTCGATCGCCATTTTCTCCCTCTTACGATTTCCATTTTCTCCTCTCCGTTCTTCTTACTCCCTACTCCACCATTTTTCTTTCGATCTTCATCAATCTTTCTTTTCCACTTTTCTACAAAAAGAACAAACAGAAACACATCAAATTTAGAGTAAACAAAATGGAAAGAAAACTCACCATAGCAGGTTCCTCGGAGTTTGTCGGAGGTTCGACGGGGTTAGCGAGGTTCGATGGTGGTTTGCGGTGGATTTGCGGCTTGCGGTTGACGGTTGTAGTGATCTCCGATGGCACCTTAAAAGGATAAGTTTCCCTCTTTTGCTTTCTTTTGTGAATTTCTCCGTGTTTTTTATTATGGGGTTTATGTGGCTGTGATTTTGTGAATCGATTTCTCCGTCTGTAGGGATTGTGAATCGTCCCCCTTTTATAATCGAGTCTTGAGTTTTGGATTGAATGCCATTATGAATACCTTCCGAATTTGCTTGAGCATGTCTGTGAACTTATTAAGGATATTCCATTTTCGAGCTGAATCAAATTGAAACTTTCCCATTTTTCAAATGATTGTAGTAATGATTCGCTTAAATGATTTTCAAATCTCCGGTTCAAATGAGATAGGATTTGATTCTGAATCCTCTGTTATTCCAAGAATATTCTCTAATCGGTTGTTTTTCTGACTTGGCAGGTACAGGTGGCTTTGGGCCAAAAGAAGGAATAGAGGCTTTGCGTTTGGTGCGTGTATCAGAAAAAAAACTGGTGACGAGGAGCAGCGGTAGCATGTGTTTTCAGGGTAAACTTTCCAACCTCTATCTCTATTTCTCTGGTTCGAACTGGTATGCGTTTACCGTCTCGTGCTATGAATTGCTTTTCTTATCAATTCCATTCATGCAGTTTTCTTTTGTAATATTGATAGGTTATACGAAGTGGTCATATGGACTTCCTTCAAAGCCAACGCAAAGGTGGTTCGTTCACATATCCTGCGGGAAGGTATCGTCGATAATGCCGGCAACTGGCAGCACCTGCTCAGGCCACTTGTAGCTGAAGTTTTTGAAGGTTGTCGTTGGGGATAGTCCGTTCAACAACCTGATATGTGGCGTCCTTTGTGCCTCATAGCAATAGTCTCTTGTGAAATGTAAAATATAGTTGGTATGCTGCTGTAATGGTACTGTAGTGTCGTTTTCTTGTTATGCAGGTCGTGGAGGCTTGGCAATTATAAAGGGTGCACCCCTCGTGTGTTGGCTTTCATTTTCGTCTATTATCTGGTTTGAGGGGCTCACTGGACTTGAGCCATTGCTTGATGAGGAAACAAAATGTGGTTGTCTGTGGAAGCCAAAACCCATCAAGAAGTAATCAATTGGTATCATCATGGAGTTTGGGTGTTCTTCTATTGCTAGTGAGCCACATGCTTGAACCTCAACAAGTGCACAGATTTTGCTGTCCATTTGTACTCACGTGGATAGACTCGGCATGAAATGGACCACTCTCCTCTGCAACTATAGGTGTCCTGTATTGCATGTTCTTTAGTCCCTCACTGAGGTCGCGCCTTGCATTAACTGCTTGAAGAAGACGCGTGACATTCAAACTTCTCCTTTCACCCAAAAGTCCTCGGCAGGTTAGTTCCAACTCTGATTCCTCGATACTGTATCTAAGCTTCTTACTGTAATAACATTGTAAGAGGCATTCCTTCTCCTGTGATGTTCTCTCTTCCAAATTGCTTTTCGATTCTCTCCAAAAAATGTTTGTTCCTTGCTGTCAACGTAGTCGTTCGTGTGCACCTGTTACGGAGGCATAGTTTCGTGTAGCTTTAGTGTTATACCGTCGAAGCGAGTTCCTTATACATCTTACCATCGCTATTGTTTAATTTTGGTTTTGACGGTTACTTTGAACTTGCCACCTTCGCTTTATGTTCTAATTGATTGGTTATTTGTTTTCCGCAGGTGTACACATGAAGCAGGTTAGTGCGCAAGGGCCTTCAAGACTAGCGTAGCATGAGCTTTGGTCGTATGATCTGCGGTAATTAACAGCCTTGTAAAAAAACTGTTGATGTTGCTGTCGCCTTACATTCCATTCATTCCTTGAGAACTTTAAGGTGCAACTGTTTCTTCTTACAGTTCCCTCTTACAAATAGCACTCCTAGATTAACGGTTGCGATCTTTAGGAGCGGACTTCGTGGGAGAGTTGATACCACCAAATGATACTTGCCCTCCGGCCAAGCTTTCTCGTAACTGGAGCTGTGACCAGGGATATAATAAAACCGGAAGTATATAAAGTAGAGGTATATGCAGAAATGCCCTGATTATTATACTTGCGATAGCTGTTGTCAAGTGCTGAAGGTTTGTTGTTAACGGGATGCTTTCGGGTTCGGACATGTAGCTACAGTTGGTACTGGGATGGTTGAGTGCCTTGAGAATTTTCATGAATGATTTCAAGAAATGTTGAGTTTGGTTTATTCTACGAATCCCTCCTCGTCCTTAAAATATTGAGTCTTTCGTTCTTGGTTTAATATATTTCTTTATCATCTACAGGGAGCGCTGCCCTCGAGCTGCCGAGACAAAGGAATGTTGGTTCGATGCTGTGGGCACAACGTGCGCAGGATGTACTTGGATGCTCATAATATTGCAAGTTGATAGTCGCATGCATTTGTGGTCAGACTCTTTGTAGTTTTGATTTTATTTTACAATCCACTGTATTGCAATGGTCTGTAACATGAAATTATGGTTATTGCATCAAGCAGGGATTTGCTTTGGTTGGCGAGGTACGGGAAGGTTCGGCACGAAACGTTTTTGGTGCCAGCTGTAAAAGTATTAATCCTGTCATCTTGCAATGTCGTCCCATCATAGTTACCATAAGCACAACTTTGTGCTCCGAGAGTATTAGACCTTGAGAAGCCGTCATCTTGGATGTTCGGGTAATCACGCTCTTGCTGGAGTATGCCTCGAATATACACATCATTAAATTATGGCGGTGTAACAGTTGAAAACAAGAACCGTACACATCGTCTGGAAGTAGGATGAATGGTGCTTTCGGAAAGTCTCATGAAGCTTATGAACTTTATGTCTCCTCCTTGAATTCTAGTTGAATTTTGACTCATTTGCAAGTTTTTTTTTCAATGTAAATCTCTAGACATAGTATTATGAACTTGTGACGTTTCTTGTAAATCCTGTCCCATGAATAAAGTAGCAGCCTTGCAGTTGTATGGCTGAGTTTTCCTTAATATACACACTTCTAAATATCCAGCCTTGAAGCTTGAACAAACTTGGACCTGTCTAATGTGATGATGAATTGACCTTCCATATTGAGTAACTTTGAATGTATTGTCCTGAATTGGTGCTTGAATTGGAAAAATGATTTCACTTGTGAACCATGTCTGGACTTTCCTTAGAACCAAGGCGGAGAGCTCCGTGTCATAAATCTCTTCTTGAATTAATTCAGACGTATTCTTCTTCAAAGTTTTCAATTTTCACTCTACTAATAGACCTCCCTTCTCTTGTATCCACATAATTTGCAGAGGGATAAAATCTGGTGGGAATGCATACAACTTTCGTGACTTTTAAAACCTCCGGTAGTAATCCTAACTTCACAAAAAAACGAACAAATGGTTAACATGGTTAGTTATGCGTGGATGACTGATATGCAAAGGGAATGCTCAGGGGGTGGGATTTTGTGGTCAAAAATTAGGGTGCAACAGATGCCCCTATTTAAGTTACTCCTATTCGGAGATATGGAGATTAAAGTCTCCGTCTCGACGAGATAGGAGGGACTTAAATATAAACATTGCACGAATTTTTGGCCCTAAGAAGCCACTAAATGCAAATGATATGCAATGATATGAAAATGCAAGACAGACAGGGGATCCTGTGAAGAAATGGCGCCACCGGGAAGAAACTAAACACGACACACAGGAAGAACATGCTCAACGAGCGAGCTGTACGGGGAAAGATTGACGATCTCAAAGTGTCAGTAAATGTGTTGTGGAGAAGCTTGCAAGAAAATCCACCTGAAGAACCTATTGTATATGTAAAATGTAATTGATTCAAGACACCAGCAAGAGAAGTCTATTGTCAAGGCTTGTAACTGTAATTGAGAATACTTTTGTCAAAATATTTTCTGTCAAAATCTGTAAGGAATCTACTGTCGAGATTCTGCGTTGAAGTCTGTTGGAGAAGTACTTCTGACGAAGTCTTTTGGAAATCTACTGTCGAGATTAACCAGGAAATGAAATGGTACTACCTACTGTCGAGGTCTTCTGGGAATCTACGGTCAAGATTAACCAGAAAATGAAATGGTACCACCTACTGTCGAGGTCTTCTGGGAATCTACTGTCAAGATTAACCAGAAAATGAAAGATGTTCGAGTGATTGTCGTTGTAGACTGTAGTTGTAAATTGTTGTTGTAGATGTAGAACTTCCCCGAACGTCATAGTCTGGATGCTATGAGCCGGTCTCGGTCCCTTCCCAAAATGATGAAAACTCGTGAGAGCACCTTCATAGGGGTTGTAGATTTTGTAGATTGTAGATGTAACTGGAGTTGTAATTGTAGTTGTAAATTGTAATGTAGTTTGTAAAGCTTCACCGAGGGATCTTCGGAAGAGATGTGGGTCGGTTGAATTGTATGTCTTCTCAAATAAAGAGAGACTATTGTGGTAAACTTCGTCGACTTCTTCGGGGAGATGTCGCTTGAAGGAAATAAGCTTGTGTAATGAACTCACTGGGGAATGAATTCCTGAAGAGTATCTTGTTGTAGTTGTAAGTATGTAAGCTTCTTGAGGTGACCGTTTCTCAAATAAAGAGGAAACATCTGTGAAGTCTTCGATAAGCCAATCTGATGGATTTCCAGAGAGATGCCATGAGTTGACAATCTTGATATCCCATCGTAGATGTACAGACTGTCTTGAGGAGATTGTCATTTGTCGTTTTGAATCAAAACGAGTTGCTCAACTAGAGAGGTTACTTGCAAACCAGATGTAGATTGTCGGAAAGATGTCTTGTAATGTTGTTGGAGAGATATTCATCTTTGATAATTATCTTCATAAGGACCTTTTCTGAGGAGAACAGTGCAGAATACTTGCCCCATGTTCAAAAGTTGGAAAAATGTCTGAAAAAAGTGTGATTGTCAAGGACCGAAGTTCAATTCAGGAAATAATTGAAGAGAAACTGTCAAGCAAGACTCGACCATTGAGGTATGAACTCGAATGGGAATATACTAAAGCAACCGTCTTCCATGAGGATCGAACTTCGTGGGGAAAATAGAAATATTGCGCTTTTTCTGCCTAAGGGTGACAACTCTATTTGGAAGGGGAAGACACGCCCAACCACTTGTGGATAAAAACGACCAAAGCGACAGAATAACACACACACACAAAGATGCACAAATGCAAATGTTATGCTATCTATTTATGATATGTGTATGCTTATGCTGACAAAACAGACAAAAGCAACGAACGGAGATGGGATAAACATCTCGAAACAAACATCCGACCAATCTTCAAAGATAGAAGTATCACTGGGGATATACGGAGAACCAGATATAGGATCTTAATCCTGTTTCAAGGCTCCGAAACTTCTCTGGAGGATAGAGATTAATCCATTTGGGGATATAACAACTTGATCTCTCTTGAAGAACTGAGGTTTCATGGGGATAAAATAAATATCCACTTCAGAGGGGAAACCTGGATAACATGGTAGTTGAATATGTCGTAAAAACTTCACGGGGATGAAATAAACATCCGCCTCGCTGGAGAAGATTAACATTGTAGAGATCCGCTGGGGTGTACAGTAACAACCGCTTCACTGGGGAGATGAAGTTCAAGAAGATCTATTGAGGAGTAAAATACGTCCATTTCACTGAGGAAGGTGAAGTTGGAGAAGATTCACTGAGGGTCAAAATAGCATCTACTTCATTGGGGAAGTGAAGTTAAACAAATCACTAGGTGTTCTTGCATCGAAAAGTTTCATCGAAGAATTGTCATGACCACCAAAAATAAAATTTATTGGGGACATGAAGAATATTATAAGAACAAGGTGACTCTGACTTGATGAATTGTGTAATAGTCGCCATTTGAATAAAAACTTATTGAGTGGGAAAGATAATCCTTGCGTCTCAATTGCCCCAAGTCATAAGAAGAAGTCATTCCAAGAGGATTTTACAGAAAACAAGGCGTCCCACTGTTTTCAAACTCTTAGAGAGATTTGCTGAATCTCGACGTAACGGACCCTGATTGGCGGTATTATGACGAGTCTTCAATCTTGCTCTAAAGGTGAAGTCAAACCTGAGCAGACCATTTGGAAACAAACTTGCCCCAGATCAATAGAGTCTTCGAATTCCAATGGGATACACTTGATGATGACGCTTGTATGTAATTTTCTATGATATCAGGCCGAATTAACACGCGTGAAATGTTATTCCTGAAACTGTTAATGCAACATATGTGTCTGTCTTGAAGTTTTTGAAAAAGAGATATCACGACCACTTGTGACAAAGTCACTAGTTAGGACATGAATTAATTTATAAGCCAATATAAATAGTTGAGCATAGCTCATAGGAGTCAGGAAACGTTATCTCATCGAGTATGCTTTCGAAGTAAACCTTACTTCAATTAGGACTTTCGAGGGTTATATCGAGGTTCAGTTTACGTTTTGTAAAACAAAAGGGATAAGGGTCAAAAGCTTATTTGTGCCCACCCAATTTTTTGAAATTTTAAGTATTCAATCGAGCTGACTGAAAATTTCCCTGCCCCCCAGGTTTAGAAATGAAGTTGGAAAGGGTTTGGGAGAAATAAAGCAGATCCTCAATCAAGGTTTGAAGGAGTTAAAAATGGATTAACTTCCTTATGTCTTTGGTGTTTAGGAGGTTTGAAACAATGCCTTACATCATCAGTAGGGTTTTATTCGAAAGCATACCTCGAGAGATCCTACGTTTTACTTCATCATCCTCCTCCCAATTCTTCACCGAAGTGAGAAAGAAATCGGGTGATTTTGTCATTATAAAAAAACATTTTTAAAGAGTGAAACGAATGGGTTTCCTCAAGACAAACATTTATTGCATTACTTATTCAAAATAAACCAGTTCTCACATGCTAATTATGCTTTTAACTAAAGAAAATAACAAGAGCCAATAAGCAGACAAAATAAACAGCTGATCATAACGACGTTCCATTCAAGACTGGGTTTCCTCCTTTGAAAGTCAGCACTTCATTATCAATCATTTCTTGCACTTTCCCTTGGAAAACTTTACATTCTTCAATCGAATGCCCCAATGCTCCATCATGAAATTCGCAACTGGCGTTCGGGTCGAACCACGGTGGACGAGACTTCATAATTCTAGTCTTTCTGGGAGTCATTACCGAGTTTTTGGCAAAGTAAGACCATAGCTGACGGTAAGTCATTGGGATAAGATCAAACCATCGAGTTTCTTCCTTCGGGACGCTTAGAGGTACCTCCTGATTCTGAAACCGTCTTCGAACTTGTCGATTCTGATGTTGATTTGGAGGAGTCATTCTTCGCTTATGAGGCAGTCGCTGCTTGCGCTGAGTAGTCACTTTATACTGATGTTGATGACGAAGTATTGGAACCGGATCTGACAGGATTTGAGAGGAATCCCAAACTGCATTAACATCAACGCTTCTTTCTTCTAGGGAATCATCAACTGAAACCTCTTCGTCGGTTTGGTTATTCAAATCATCTTGAATTCTTCCGCTTTTGAGTGCATTCTCGATGTTTACTCCGACTTCTATAACTTTGGAGAAATCTGATGGTACAACGCCTACCATCCTGACATAATAAGAGTCTGGCAGTGTTCTTAGAAACATCTTGTTTAAATCCTTCTCGGGAAGTGGTGGATGAACTTGAGATGCTAACTCCTTCCATCGTTGGGCATATTCCTTAAAAGATTCGTCGTCATTCTTACTCATGTCCATCAATTGATCACTGTCTGGAGCCGCGTCCAAATTATAATTGTACTGCTTTATAAAAGCATCAGCTAAATCTTTAAAATACTGAATACGACTCCTTTGTAGCTTCGTATACCACATCAAGGATGCCCCAGATAAGCTCTCTTGAAAGCAATGAATCATCAACTCGTCGTTGTCAACATAAGCAGCTATCTTTCGGCAGAACATCGTCAAATGATCTCTTGGACAACCAGTACCCTTGTACACTTCAAAGATAGGCATTTTAAACTTAGGAGGAATAATTACACCTGGAACTAGACATGAGTCACGAGCATTAAAATCATATGTATCAGCCCCTTTTGTCATCTTTAATTGCTCTTTGAAATCCCGAAGTTCTTTCTCCATTACATCCACCTTCATCTTAGTACGAACATTCTGAAGATTAGGTACATTTTGTAGGGGCTGGGAAGCTTGAACCACCAAGTTGTCTTGCACAGGAGGAGGTTGAGTAGGAACATCCACTTGTTGAACATTGTCGTCAAAAGGAAGATCGAATAACGGATTAGTCACAACCCTGAAACCAGTCATGGAATCCATATCTTACGTTCTCTTTACTATCCTTCAATAATACTTCAAGCTTGGTCAGATGGTCGAGATGTCAACTGACAGACAAAGACGGAAAACTAAATGAGGACATAGAGGAGAATAGACACATGCACATGTAAATGCTGGATGCATGATGCGAGAATGCATAATGCTAATGCAGGAATGTAAGGATGAAATGTTTCATGGAACTCAAGTTCTTATAAACGTTACAGAGTACCAAAGAAAATCATTTTAATATTTTTATGCATATATATTTTTATTTTATCGGATTACAAATAAATATCCTCTTAAGAGTCCTAACATAATAGCTAAATAAAAGCTAAGAAAGCCCTAAGGAAGTCCTTCATCTTGTTTGTTGCTTTGTTCCTCCACTTGGATCTCCTTGAAGGTAAGCTTGTCCATGATCGAAGTATAAAGAGTAGTTTGATAGAGGAAAATAAATCCTCCATCCCTTATTTTGCTCTTGTTGAAAAATGAGAAATGGATCCCTTGTTTACTTGGATCTTTGATGATGATGAGAGTCTTTTGAACTTCTAATGATCCTCCGTGGTAGGGGAAATTTCTCGTATTTGTCCTTTGGAGTTTCTTGGTTCTTCAATTGATGCCCCTAACTTCCTTAGGTCATCCAAGCTAGGACTCTTAAAAGAATATTTCAAAAATATTTTCTATTTGTAATCTATGTTGGTTTTGTAATGTTTATAAATAAACTAGGAATTCCATGAAACCCTAATGTGATATGATGCTATATGAATGCAGCAAACACAAGTAAACACATAAGGACACAAAGATAAACAAACAAGGGGGACCCTAGGTTTGCAACGAGCCTGGAGCAAGGGTATACCCAATCCCAAAGGTTGTGTACTAAAGGTTGATTGTACCTGTAGAACAAGGTTCTAAAGAGGTTCCCAAAGTCATTAGCCCATCTTTCGGATATTATCAACTTCCCAAGTACTCGAGGGTTAATAATATTCTCAAGAGAACTTCTTTTGAGTGTAGTATCGTGTAGCACTATTTCGGGGGTACCCCCTCATAGCCTCGCACTACATCCTAATAAAGGCCAAAGTTGGGTTAAGGTAACTACGGTCCTCAATATCATAGGCTCCAACATCAAATATAGTGCATGTTTTCACGATTAAGGACTCGTTCAACAATACAACTTTTGAGAGGGCCTCAATTGAGCGTGATTTTCAAGTCAGCTGAGTCGGGATTCCACCCCCTATAAGCCTCTTTGAACATATCACTATCCTATCTTAAGTTCACTCAAGTCCGGGTGTAGGACTTTGTCTCACCACTCAAGAGTATCCACCCAAAAGAAATAAACAAACAAGTAAGCAATTATACAAATATAAAGCAATAAACAAGTAGAAACAAGATAGGGAAACCCACTGAGGTCTCCCCAGTGAAGTCGCCATTTCTGTCGCGGTGAAAATCGGATACCAAACTATTGATTAGTTTGAATCTTATATTCATTTTGCAACCGAACTTTGATTTGTCCAAAGGAAGGGATAAAGATCGAAATTCCCACAATGCAATGCAAATGCAAGCTAGATTGTTTAGGTTCGGGGGTTGGTTAAACTTAGGGAAGGTACTAGCATCCTAAGTTTCTGTAGTACTCTACAGGAACCTCTTGTTTTATGTTTGTTTACTGCTATGGTTTATCTGCTTAAAGGTTTAAAGACCCTAGGGGTTTATTTCTAAGTATACTCGATAAGGTATCGCACCTTGTGCCTACATATCCTTACGGGAGTGGAATCAGAGTATGTTGTAGTTCACCCTAAAGGGTTAGAGGAGCTTTTTGACTGTGGTCAAAGTTCCTACGGGTTTAGGGTAGTTGTTTTGATTGCGTTTAGGAGAAGAGATGAGTCTTCATGTTAAGGGAGAGATAACCACCACGAATGTAAAGAAAAGGGGGTTGTAGGAAATGGTCTTTGCATCATCTTAAGAAAAGGTCTTACATACTCGGATGGTCGCCAAGTATGCCTTTGTCGTTCTTAAGGCAAAGTCCCTACATGTTTGATTGTATTGTTTGTGGGGTGGAGATTATATCTCGCTTAAGATGATTAACATCTATTCTCTATTGTGTTTGAAAAGTTTTGTATAGTTTGATTGTTTGTTTCTATGTTGTAAAGATAAAGACAAGGTCCTTCCTATAGGGTAGGATCTATCCTAAACGATCAACTTGAATGGACTCAAGGATCGTGGGGAGTATGATGCTTATGAGATGCAACTACACACAACGTTGAATTATGTGTAGGTTTTTCCTTTGGACGGAATGCGATGCGGTAGATGTAAATGCGATAGAGTAACTTGCAGAAGAGTAAATTGCAGAAGAGTAAATTGCAGAAGAGTAAATTGCAGAAGGGTAAATTGCAGAAGGATAAACCATACACGAACGCATGAAAGCGCTAAGTGAGTGTGTGTGCATTGTGAATAAGATAAGGCAGATAAAGATAAATAATATGTACGCATGAAAGCGCTGAGTGTAGGTGCATGTGTCGTGAAGTGAAATTGATCTGTATGCTTACGCGGTTGATTGATTTTACTGTTTGACTTGTTTCGGTTTGAATAAAGAAAGTTGATTTGATTTTGGATGAGAAGTTGATTTTATTTGTAAAAGTTTTTCTTTAGTGGATAAACAATGTTGTCAATTAAAATATTATTAAAAGGTTAATTTGATTTTAATTGGCAAAAGGTTTTAAACGTGAATTAATAGGATTTTTAAGAGGAGTTTTATTAAGATAAAAAGGTTATTATAGTTTTTTTTTTAAAAGAGTCATCTTAAGTATAAAATAGATTATTATTATTTATCTAAAAATATTTATTAATTTATAAAAGGTGATTTTAAAAAAAAATGGATTAATTTAAAAAGTATTAGTTTAGTTTTATAAAAAATTTGATTTATTTTAATGGAAACTGATTAAGTGATGATAGAGATTTAATTAAAAAAAAGGTGATTAAGGGTTAATTAGTGTGTGTGCAGGTGGTATGTGGTGGGTGTGATTATGATTAACAAATTACAACGACAAACCAATAACAAGAAAACCTAAATCCCAATTGAACCCTAAATTCGTATCCGCCTCTCCCCTGCGCCGTCGCCCTCTTCCCTCTCTCGATCGCCATTTTCTCCCTCTTACGATTTCCATTTTCTCCTCTCCGTTCTTCTTACTCCCTACTCCACCATTTTTCTTTCTATCTTCATCAATCTTTCTTTTCCACTTTTCTACAAAAAGAACAAACAGAAACACATCAAATTTAGAGTAAACAAAATGGAAAGAAAACTCACCATAGCAGGTTCCTCGGAGTTTGTCGGAGGTTCGACGGGGTTAGCGAGGTTCGATGGTGGTTTGCGGTGGATTTGCGGCTTGCGGTTGACGGTTGTAGTGATCTCCGATGGCACCTTAAAAGGATAAGTTTCCCTCTTTTGCTTTCTTTTGTGAATTTCTCCGTGTTTTTTATTATGGGGTTTATGTGGCTGTGATTTTGTGAATCGATTTCTCCGTCTGTAGGGATTGTGAATCGTCCCCCTTTTATAATCGAGTCTTGAGTTTTGGATTGAATGCCATTATGAATACCTTCCGAATTTGCTTGAGCATGTCTGTGAACTTATTAAGGATATTCCATTTTCGGGCTGAATCAAATTGAAACTTTCCCATTTTTCAAATGATTGTAGTAATGATTCGCTTAAATGATTTTCAAATCTCCGGTTCAAATGAGATAGGATTTGATTCTGAATCCTCTGTTATTCCAAGAATATTCTCTAATCGGTTGTTTTTCTGACTTGGCAGGTACAGGTGGCTTTGGGCCAAAAGAAGGAATAGAGGCTTTGCGTTTGGTGCGTGTATCAGAAAAAAAACTGGTGACGAGGAGCAGCGGTAGCATGTGTTTGCAGGGTAAACTTTCCAACCTCTATCTCTATTTCTCTGGTTCGAACTGGTATGCGTTTACCGTCTCGTGCTATGAATTGCTTTTCTTATCAATTCCATTCATGCAGTTTTCTTTTGTAATATTGATAGGTTATACGAAGTGGTCATATGGACTTCCTTCAAAGCCAACGCAAAGGTGGTTCGTTCACATATCCTGCGGGAAGGTATCGTCGATAATGCCGGCAACTGGCAGCACCTGCTCAGGCCACTTGTAGCTGAAGTTTTTGAAGGTTGTCGTTGGGGATAGTCCGTTCAACAACCTGATATGTGGCGTCCTTTGTGCCTCATAGCAATAGTCTCTTTTGAAATGTAAAATATAGTTGGTATGCTGCTGTAATGGTACTGTAGTGTCGTTTTCTTGTTATGCAGGTCGTGGAGGCTTGGCAATTATAAAGGGTGCACCCCTCGTGTGTTGGCTTTCATTTTCGTCTATTATCTGGTTTGAGGGGCTCGCTGGACTTGAGCCATTGCTTGATGAGGAAACAAAATGTGGTTGTCTGTGGAAGCCAAAACCCATCAAGAAGTAATCAATTGGTATCATCATGGAGTTTGGGTGTTCTTCTATTGCTAGTGAGCCACAGGCTTGAACCTCAACAAGTGCACAGATTTTGCTGTCCATTTGTACTCACGTGGATAGACTCGGCATGAAATGGACCACTCTCCTCTGCAACTATAGGTGTCCTGTATTGCATGTTCTTTAGTCCCTCACTGAGGTCGCGCCTTGCATTAACTGCTTGAAGAAGACGCGTGACATTCAAACTTCTCCTTTCACCCAAAAGTCCTCGGCAGGTTAGTTCCAACTCTGATTCCTCGATACTGTATCTAAGCTTCTTACTGTAATAACATTGTAAGAGGCATTCCTTCTCCTGTGATGTTCTCTCTTCCAAATTGCTTTTCGATTCTCTCCAAAAAATGTTTGTTCCTTGCTGTCAACGTAGTCGTTCGTGTGCACCTGTTACGGAGGCATAGTTTCGTGTAGCTTTAGTGTTATACCGTCGAAGCGAGTTCCTTATACATCTTACCATCGCTATTGTTTAATTTTGGTTTTGACGGTTACTTTGAACTTGCCACCTTCGCTTTATGTTCTAATTGATTGGTTATTTGTTTTCCGCAGGTGTACACATGAAGCAGGTTAGTGCGCAAGGGCCTTCAAGACTAGCGTAGCATGAGCTTTGGTCGTATGATCTGCGGTAATTAACAGCCTTGTAAAAAAACTGTTGATGTTGCTGTCGCCTTACATTCCATTCATTCCTTGAGAACTTTAAGGTGCAGCTGTTTCTTCTTACAGTTCCCTCTTACGAATAGCACTCCTAGATTAACGGTTGCGATCTTTAGGAGCGGACTTCGTGGGAGAGTTGATACCACCAAATGATACTTGCCCTCCGGCCAAGCTTTCTCGTAACTGGAGCTGCGACCAGGGATATAATAAAACCGGAAGTATATAAAGTAGAGGTATATGCAGAAATGCCCTGATTATTATACTTGCGATAGCTGTTGTCAAGTGCTGAAGGTTTGTTGTTAACGGGATGCTTTCGGGTTCGGACATGTAGCTACAGTTGGTACTGGGATGGTTGAGTGCCTTGAGAATTTTCATGAATGATTTCAAGAACTGTTGAGTTTGGTTTATTCTACGAATCCCTCCTCGTCCTTAAAATATTGAGTCTTTCGTTCTTGGTTTAATATATTTCTTTATCATCTACAGGGAGCGCTGCCCTCGAGCTGCCGAGACAAAGGAATGTTGGTTCGATGCTGTGGGCACAACGTGCGCAGGATGTACTTGGATGCTCATAATATTGCAAGTTGATAGTCGCATGCATTTGTGGTCAGACTCTTTGTAGTTTTGATTTTATTTTACAATCCACTGTATTGCAATGGTCTGTAACATGAAATTATGGTTATTGCATCAATCAGGGATTTGCTTTGGTTGGCGAGGTACGGGAAGGTTCGGCACGAAACGTTTTTGGTGCCAGCTGTAAAAGTATTAATCCTGTCATCTTGCAATGTCGTCCCATCATAGTTACCATAAGCACAACTTTGTGCTCCGAGAGTATTAGACCTTGAGAAGCCGTCATCTTGGATGTTCGGGTAATCACGCTCTTGCTGGAGTATGCCTCGAATATACACATCATTAAATTGTGGCGGTGTAACAGTTGAAAACAAGAACCGTACACATCGTCTGGAAGTAGGATGAATGGTGCTTTCGGCAAGTCTCATGAAGCTTATGAACTTTATGTCTCCTCCTTGAATTCTAGTTGAATTTTGACTCATTTGCAAGTTTTTTTTTCAATGTAAATCTCTAGACATAGTATTATGAACTTGTGACGTTTCTTGTAAATCCTGTCCCATGAATAAAGTAGCAGCCTTGCAGTTGTATGGCTGAGTTTTCCTTAATATACACACTTCTAAATATCCAGCCTTGAAGCTTGAACAAACTTGGACCTGTCTAATGTGATGATGAATTGACCTTCCATATTGAGTAACTTTGAATGTATTGTCCTGAATTGGTGCTTGAATTGGAAAAATGATTTCACTTGTGAACCATGTCTGGACTTTCCTTAGAACCAAGGCGGAGAGCTCCGTGTCATAAATCTCTTCTTGAATTAATTCAGACGTATTCTTCTTCAAAGTTTTCAATTTTCACTCTACTAATAGACCTCCCTTCTCTTGTATCCACATAATTTGCAGAGGGATAAAATCTGGTGGGAATGCATACAACTTTCGTGACTTTTAAAACCTCCGGTAGTAATCCTAACTTCACAAAAAAACGAACAAATGGTTAACATGGTTAGTTATGCGTGGATGACTGATATGCAAAGGGAATGCTCAGGGGGTGGGATTTTGTGGTCAAAAATTAGGGTGCAACAGATAGAATTGTGCTCGCCAAGATCATCGTAATCTTGTGCCTACGTATCTTATATTTAGACGAGAATAAAGAATCAGAGCGTCGTAGTTCGTGGAGACGAACACGAAAAGACGAGGTTTGATATGTGTATTTGAGATTTGGTTGAGAAACGAAAGATTGATTGACATGTAACCCAAGGGGCGTGCCTCGATAGCTGTCACCCAAGAATTTAAGGAATGCAAGATTCCAAGAACTCAGTTCTTTCAGAAGTTGATTAGAAACGGTTTCGAGAAAGGGTTGAATATTTTGAATTCGAAAGATTGAACTAATAACAACTCAAGGGCATGCCTCGAGAGTTACTCATTCGACATTCAAGGAATGCTATACTCCAATAATATCCTTCTTTTATAAGTTTGATTACAAAATATGTTTGAATAAGATTAGGTGTTTTAAAACGAATGGGTGAATGAATGACAACCCAAAGCGTGCGTCTCAAGAGCCATTCACTCGAAGATTCAAGGAATGCTAGACTCCACGAATCTCCTGAATTCGTTAATTGTTTAAGAAAAGCGTTTGAATAAAGAATTGAATCGAATACGTTGCAAAAAGAGGTGGATTGCGAGGCAAAAGGCATTCGGCTTACAACTTAGCTTAAAATACCGCTTGACATTGAATCAAGGGTTTGAATATATTTGCATGCAAAGGTGTGTTGAAATGGAATTTGGTTTGAAAGTGGAACCGACTTAATGACGAGTCAAGGGTCAAGTTGTGAGAAACGATACTAGTCCCTGAGGGTGCCCCTAATATCGAAACCACGATGAACTATGAAAGTGTATATAATAGGTTGATGGCGAATGCGAACGAGCACTCGACTTACGAAAGGTGTAAGAAAATGGCTCGATGACGGATCGAGAGTTATTTTGAAAACAGTTTAATCTACGCTAGTCCCTATGGGTGCTTCTATAAGATAAACCATAATCAAAGGAATACGAATGTGTACATCAAAATGGGAGAGATATACACATGGGTTACACGGGATTGCACGGAATAAAATGGTCTCGTTGTAAGGTAGCCCAAGAGAAAGTTGTGTGTGCGCGAAGTGTCCTAAACTATGCCTTGAGCAAAAGTCAAATAAAACTCCAAGCTAGGGTTTCTGCCAAAGTCCAATAGTCCATTGCTCGAACAAATAACCAACAACCCACCAATTTAGGCTTTTATCGTTTCGGTATTTGTTAAGTGTTTTCGAATAGAATATGAATAGGAGATGATCAATATGAATATGTACAAGATGAATAATATGACAATATGAATAATATGGCAAGATATATAACAATATAATCGAGATGATATTCACAATAATATAATCGAGATAAATATCAACAAGTATATGAACAAGATAACATAAATCAAGATATAATGACCGAATATAAAGCAATTGTATATTTGATTGAAAATAAAACAGTTGTATATTGACGAAAAGTAAAATTAGTGGTTAGTCGATTTATGAATTGAATCGAGACAAAATGTAACGCTAAATCGTTGTAGCTTAACTTATGACAAAAGTCGGACTATAGGAGGTCGCGTAAATCGATATTTGTGGTAAAAACAAGATAGATAAATGATATTGAGGATCATTCTCCAATTTAATCGTGTCGCACAGGACAAAAAGATTGGGATCTTATCTTAATTACAAACTCGTGTTATTTAATCGAGGGTAACCTCTCATGATCCCAAAGTATAGAAAAATGATCCAAATGATCATTTTATACAGATTTGAAATAATGAAGGTTAACAACCTCGAAAACTAACGTTCGCAAATCGAAAGACTTCATAGATTGGAAAATGAAAATAAAACCGAAAAGAGAAAGATGTAGAATAATAAAAAAATAAGAAGTGGTCTCGGTTTCATCGCCATTTATCAATAATTTGACTAGTGGAGACTTTTGCGGTTTCGTCATCGACCCAAAAGGAATCAAGAGATAATAAAACAATATACCCAAAAAAATTTTTTTTACAAAACTTAATCAAAAACTAAATGAGATTATTAATGAAAGGATTAACAAAAGTTATTAAAAAGAGTTAACAAAAAAACTCTAACAAATCCTAACAAAATTGTAAATATATAAAAACTTAAATCAAAAAGAAAGGGGGGCCTATTCTGAAATGTGAGGTGGGGTGAATCATGTGGGCTTTAAGCCCATCATCACCCTTGTGCATAACCCAACAAGCATAAAAAACAGAATAATAATGATAAAAAAAAGCAACACGGGCTAAAAAATCCCACCTTCACAAAATAAAAACCAATTAATTATATGAGGCACTGCATCAGGTTAACTCCCCTTTAAACGAAACAAGAAATTTCTTTAAAAAGAGAATAACAGGGCCACAAAATCGGACAAACACGGCGACCAACAGAGATGCTCCACACGTGATTAAGCTTCAGGTTCTTATGTTTTTTCTCATTTGGAATTTAAGTCTTCATCCACCTGTCTCAATTTGTTTATGTCTGGTTTGGATGTTTTTCATATTCACTCTCCTTTTTCTGCAATTTCGTGCTGTTTCAAATGGGGGTTTGTATGGATTTTGATTTGGGTGAAAAAAACATGTTGTTGGGTTAAAAGTTTTGATATTTGGAAGGATTATATTAGTTTTACAGAAAAAGAAAAAAAGAGAAAGTCTGGTTGAAGGGCTAACGATGGAGGTTTGAAGAAAGAGGGAGGAGAAATAGAAATTGAAGGATTGAAGGTTATTGTTGTTGATGAAGGTTTGAAGAGGTTCCATTTTTTTAGGAAATAGAATAGGTGTGTGAAGGTCCTTTGAAGGAGTTGTTTGTGCAGAAAACAAAGTATCCATTTCCTTGGAGAATAGTGGCAAGGGAACCCCTTTAATGAGAGTGAGACCGGTTCAAACTATAGAGGATGGGTAACCGATTTTGTTTCCATTTTACCTGTTTTACAATTGTTGTTTTTCCTTGTATCAGTTGCCGTTTATTTTTCGTTTTGCAGGTTAAAAGCAGTGGTCGTATCTGTTTTTTCGGGTGATGGGATAAAGGCGTCCCTTTTGCAGCAGGGATTACTGGGCTTTTGTGCTGGCCCTTTTTGTGTAGCGTATGCGGAAGGGCTGGGAAATCCCTTTGAAGATGGAAGACTCTTCCTCCTCCCCTTGCTGTCGTGATGGGCAATGGGCTGCTTGTAATAGAGATTGTCAAGTTGAGATTTGGATATGGGCTTAAATTAACATGGCTTATTTCTTCCCGCTTTTTTTGCATTTTTATTTTTACATAGAATGAGATGGGAATTGGCTTAGAACTTATTAGTGGACTTATTATTTTTGTGAAGACTTTATATATGTATTTTTTTGGGCTATGTAAAAAAATTGTAGCCTTGGGCTTTGAATTGTAGTGCTCTCTATACCCTCCATAGTTGTTTGAACAATGCCTTTAATTAACTCCTAGGTTTTGACTAATCATTGAATCAGTTCTTGAGAGAAGACTAAAAGATTAATCAAACTCAAAAGGGTCTTGGATGAATGATGCCACGTTCAATTCTCTTAAACCAAAACCTTCACTTTAAAACTTCTCAAGCGATACAATGAACCACATAATCATGTTTTGATACCAGAGAATCAGGACTTAAAATATGCACTACAAGGCCTAAAACCTCAACTGGTGAATGAACTGGTTCTATACAGTTCTCAACCATGAAACATTGCTAACTTGCCATACCCTGAGAACTTGATTCATTCACAGATGACTTGTCATGAAACAAACCTTGTCTGACCAAACAAATTAGGTCCACATCACCCAACATTTTCCTGGGTCCCTCTGGATTCAACCTTGCACAACCTTGATCTTAGGGAATGAGAACAATTAAAGCAGAAGCAACATATTTTCCTTGACTTGCAGATGAAAAGTATATACAGGTAGGAAAAATTTGGGGTATGACACATCCTTGGTTCTTTGTTTTTATAAGTTTCCTATTTCCCTGATTCCAAAGGAAAGGATCCCATAGTTGACTACCATGTCATGTTGGATAGCATTGTCCATCTTTCCCCCAGAGACCTTGTGAGAGTATTGCTTGTTTAATCTAGTTTAGATTTAGAGAGTTGGTTAACTCTATGTAAGTATCATGGTTATGAATACTTACTCTCCTTTGGAACCTTGACTATAGTCAAGAGTTCCTCATCCCTCACCGGCCGAACTACAGAGGCTCTGATTACCCTTTCCTAGTCAAGATACGTAGGCACAAGATGAGATATCTTATCGAGCCCTCTAACCACTAACAAATAACACATAGCTCCCTCCTTTTGTTCTGGTTAGAACCAATTGGTATTGCAATTTAGAATTAGGTGTATAGTTGGTAAACTCTATGTGAGTATCATGGTTATTAGTACTCACTTTCCCTTTTGACTTTGGTTAAAGTCAACCCTAGTTAGGATTTTCAACTTAGACTTAGAAAGTTGGTTAACTCTGTGTAAGTATCATGGTTATGAATACTTACTCCCCTTTGGAACCTTAACCACAATCAAGAGTTCCTCACCCTAGTTAGGTGAACTACTGTTGCTCTGATTCCATCCTAGTTAGGATACGTAGACATGAGATGTGATGTCTTGGCAAGCATATTTTGTATATACCCTAGGTATTTACAATAGCACTTTTTCCTTAGCAAAAAAACTATAACATAACACAAATAATAACAAGAGTTTCCTGTAGAGTATTACAGATACTTAGGATGCTAACACCTTTCTTCGGTATAACCAACCCCCGAACCTTATATCTCTAGCTTTGTTATTACATAGCGCACTTAGGGTTTTCTTTCGATCTTTACCCTTACCTTTAGATAAATCAAAGTTCGACGGTGAACTTCATGATTTGTGACTCAAGTTAATTAATAACTTGATATCCGATTCTCACTACAACACCATCATTTGTAGGTTATCTCTTTTGTCCATAGCATTGCATGTCATTGCATCTAAGGGAAAAAATTTCGGTTATCTATATTTAAATACCTCCTACCATGATTTCATGAAGATTATCATCGCTCATGTCATCTGGTGAAAATATTTAAATAGGGACAACTGTCATACCCCAAATTTTACCCTTAAATTCCTTGATCCTTTGCACATCATCTTAGGTCAATCATCCCTGCATAGCTAACCATTTTTTAGTTTTTGTTTATTTTATGAAGATAGGTTGCTAAAAAAAGATTCAGAGGTCATGAAGACGTTATTTGTGCTCTTAGTCCCTTACAAGTTGTGTTGAATCCTTGCGGAGATAAAGGAAAGATATGCCCTCATTTCTATGGTCTCTTAATCAGCACAAGGCCATTTCACTCCAAGATTTCTCAGAGGTTTCCTCGAGGAGAATTAGGATTTTCTGCCTTTGATTTCGAGGATGGTCATTTGAGAATCAGTTGGAATTTCGTGGTGTGTTGTATTACAAATGGTATTCTCAATTCTAAGGATTCCTCAAGGTATGGTTCACGTGAAAGGTTTGGCATGGTTTAAAGGTTTACTTGAAGCTTCATTAGAGCAAGATGTTTCTATGAATTTATCAAGAGGAATGTGACTAACTTGTGATCAAGCTGAAGGTGGGAAATAGAAAACTTGTGAACTCAAGGTCATTTCAAGTGATATTAGATTTTAGGCACTTATTTTGTACTAAAAATTTGTCGTACGCTGGTTTGCTTGAATTCAAATAGTGGAAGTTTTGTTTAACATCATCGTTTGCTTTAAGATTCTCGCTTATGATATGCGTTTGTGGATCAATTCAAAGTTGTGGATACTGTAGCGGGGAAATTTGTGAGTGTAAGCAATTGATTGACTTAACTCAAAAATGCAAGAGTCACCACCGCACTTTTATTTTATCCAAAAAAAGGAAAGGAAAAAGAGTGAGTTAGTGATTAGTTGTTATAGCAAATGATCAACGATGGTTAACTCATGCACTTAAGCAAAGTTGATGAAGACTCATTAAAGGATTGATAAAATCAAAGCCTCCTAACAACAAGCTTCATAGGTGATGGACTTAAGACAAATAATCAACCATACTTGGACTTTCAAACATAGGTTTGAGCCACGAATGATCACTTTCCAATTACGAGACAATTTAGCATTATGTTAAGCCATCATAATCGGGTTTATGTAGAAACCACGACTATCTGAGGCCGGTCAATAACAATGTTAGTGCTAATGCTCTAGAGAAGTGATATGTAAATCACTCTAAGAAAGCAATACCGCACGAAAAGAAAATAGGTAACAATCTCATCTTCATCAAGAACATGAAACAAGTTCAAACGATATCGATGATTTTTGTCAATCAAAATAAAAAATAGAAGAGGAAAGGGAATTCCAAATTGGATTACAAGTTTAAGGTCATTCCGTCTTTAAGTTCATTCGCTCATCTTGGTGGATTAAAGCACTAAACATATCATTAACTCAAAGCACATAAAATGAATTGAACAGTTCACTTTAAAGATAGACTTGAATTAGTGAATTTTTATCCAACTTCATCTGCACCCTAAGTCCAATGAATTTAAAGAGTAAAAATACCTTTAAAAGTGCATTCCAAGGCAAAAATAAAAAGGAAAATGGAAGAAGAAGAAGAAAGAACCAAAACAAAGACAAAAAGGCAAAAAAAACACTGGGTAACCGATCACCCAAAGCTGGTAATCAGTTACCACTACCAAAACAACAACAAAACAGATCCAGAAAGGATAAAAAACACTAGGTAACTAGTTACCCAAAGCTGGTAATCGGTTACTGATCACACTAAAATTCACCGTATTTCTGACTCCGATTTCGCATGCATTCTTAGCTTTTATTGTTGTTTTGCTTTGTTATTGCTTTGTTTTCTTATGTTTTCAGTTTTTTATAATAATCGGAGCTTAAATCGGGAAAAGGAGCGAAAAAGGAGTGAAAACGGACGAAAACCTAGAAATTCAGCATTTTGCACTTGCGGCACCCGCTGTGGCGGGCGCCATGGGGTTAGCCATGACGTGTCCACGTCTCAAGACCACTCCTCAACCTCCAAGACCCACGATCCCCACTCCATCATCCCCTGTAGGGACCGTGGCGGGCGCCATAGGCCCTGTGGCGGGCGCCACAAGGCAAAAATCCACAACCTCCACTTTTTAGTGGAGGGGCGTCCCGGTCATTTCGCGCTTTCAGTTTCTCCTATAAATAGGACCTTAGATTTTCGTTTTTCTGCATCCAGAATTAGAATTCTCTAGGCATATATCAGTTATAAAGCAGTTGCCATTCCACATCGGGGTGCCTCTGCAATCGAGTGATCGAGTCTGTAATCTGTCTGTGGTTCGAGTTTTGGAGCACTCTGGAGGAAGTTAATCCTGCCGCCATTTTAATTCCAGTTAGTATTTTATTTTTCCGCATTGCTTTACTTTTATTTATTTTCTCGCACTTTACTTTGTTTATTTCCCGCACTCGCACATTTACTTTGTTTATTTCCCGCACTCGCACATTTACTTTGTTTATTTCCCGCACTCGCACATTTACTTTGTTTACTTCCCGCACTCGCACATTTACTTTGTTTACTTCCCGCACTCGCTTTAAATTACTCATATGAAAAACTATAAAAAGAATATTTACTTTATCATGTCTAACTAATCCCATAAAGGTTAGAATGTAAGGATCGTAATTAAACCAGTAATCAGTATAATTGTTCGTGGAAACACCTAAGGGCTATTTTATCTTTCAATTCAAGTAATTGTTTTTAACTATTTCAAAAACAGCCAAAAGCGCTTTGTATAGTTCATTAGGAGTTTTTAGATTAAAAAGAAAAGAGATTTTAAAACGATTTTCGGACGCGTTATGAGATTTAGAGTCTGGTTCATAAGAACCTCTTTTTGCTAAGAAGTCCAGGTTAAAATACTTTTCAACTTTGTTAAGAAACTATATTTCTTAAAAATAGGTTTACTACTCTAACGCAGTACGCACCTTTTTATCCGTGACAATAGGAGGGGTTGATTAGAGAGTACAACTCGGTTCTGAATACGCGAAAGCGACAGTTCCTGTTAAATTAGTTCTTTTCAAAGGAGAAAACATTGCCCATAAGTAGTTCCATTAACAAGTACTGGATTATCATTGATTACGTGAATTACATTCGAGCCTGTCTTTTATTTATTATTTAAAATTATAATTTTATTTACCATTGCACCCTTACTAAAACCCTTAAAAATAGTTGCCTTAGATAAACACCATAACAACAGGTACGATAGATTGACACTTGGTCTCTGTGGATTCGATAATCTTTTATATTACTTTGACGTGATTCGTACACTTGCGAAAAACACGCATCAAGTTTTTGGCGCCGTTGCCGGGGACCAATATCGTGTTAAATTTCATTACCCTGTAGTTATACCGTTTAGACTAAGGTTGTTACCCACCGGTCAATGCGAAAGACTCGCAGTGCCGGAAGTTTAGTAGACCCTCTAGCTGAACCTGAACGTTACGCTCGCGCACGTTTATTTTTCCATAGGAATAGGAGAGCTATGGCCGAAGATCAAAATCGAAGACCTCTTAAGGACTTCGCCCAACCATCAAACGAGGAACCTAGTTCCAGTATAGTAAACCCCGCTATCCCAGCCAATAATTTTGAACTTAAGCCATCCCTGCTGCAATTAGTGCAACAGAGACAATTCGCAGGTCTCGCTACTGATAACCCGAACCAACATTTAAAAAACTTTCTTCAATTAGCAGACACCTTTAAAACCAATGGAGCTTCTCCTGAGGCAATACGCTTAAGATTATTTCCCTTTTCCCTCAGAGATAAAGCTCTATCATGGTTAGATTCCCTTCCACCCAATTCAATAACAACTTGGGATGACCTTAGAAAAGTTTTCCTTGCTAGATATTTTCCCCCAAGTAAGACCGCTCTTCTTCGAAACCTAATAACTAGATTTACCCAACACCAAGGAGAGTCGTTGTTCGAAGCCTGGGAGAGATATAAAGAACTATTAAGAGCATGCCCACACCATGGCCTAGAGAATTGGCTAATCATCCAAACCTTCTATAATGGACTTCTTTATAACACTAAAATGACCATCGACGCTGCCGCTGGTGGCGCACTGATGAACAAACCTTACCCTGAAGCTAGTGCCCTTATCGAGGATATGGCCCAAAACCATCAATCATGGGGAGTAGAACGAGCGACAGTGGAAAAGAAGGAAGCCCAAGGAGGAATACATGAGCTAAGCTCTATAGACATGATGCAGGCTAAAATGGACGCGTTGGCCCTTAGAGTCGAACATATGTGCACAACTCCGAATACTGTAGCCGCAGTTTCGCCGAATTGTGAGATATGTGGAACGCAAGGACACCGATCTGCCGAATGCAATCTGTTGAATGAAACCAACACTGAGCAAGTGAACTATACCCAAGGGAACCCATTTTCAAACACATATAACCCTGGATGGAGGAATCACCCAAACTTCTCCTACAAAAATAATAACCCTATCCAAAATACCGCACCTCCGAGACAACAAGGTTACCAAGCCCCTAGAACAAATCAACCTATGCAACCTGTACCACCTAGCCCGAGCTTTGAGGAAGTTGTAAAAGATTTTATCGTTGCTCAAAAACAACTAAACAAAGAGTTCATGAACCATAACGTCCATGTTAACGAACTAATTACCAAGTTAGGAACCAAGGTTGATCAAATTATTACTCATAATAAGATGCTTGAAACCCAGATCTCTCAGGTAGCGTTAAACCAAGCCCCACAGACTACACCTGGAGGACAGTTCCCTGGACAACCTCAACAAAACCCGAAAGGGCAAGCTAATGCCATTACTCTACGAAGTGGAACCGCTTATAAGGAACCTTTAAACCCTAGATTAAGTGAGCCCGAAACTTCTGAGAGGAATGAGGAAAAGGAACCAGAGAAGCCTGAAACCCCGGAAAGTCAAGAAAAAGGAGAAGAACCTAAAAATAAAACCTACGTACCGCCACCGCCATACAAACCACCAATACCTTACCCTCAAAGATTAAAGAAAACCCAAATCGATAATCAATATCAAAAATTCGTTAAGGTTATAGAAAAACTTCACGTAGAAATCCCCTTTACAGAAGCCATCACCCAAATACCTTCTTATGCTAAGTTTCTCAAAGACATACTTACAAATAAATGTAGACTCGAAGATCCGAAACCCGTGGAATGTAATTCTATTTCCGAAAATAGGTTAGCAAAGAAAGATAAAGATCCCGGAAATTTTTCCATTCCTTGTGTTTTGGGGAATCATGTCATCGAAAAAGCTTTTCTAGACTTAGGAGCTAGTGTGAGCTTAATGCCTTTAGCAGTTTGTGAGAGATTAAACTTAGGAGAATTACAACCTACTAAGATGTCACTTCAATTAGCCGATAGATCCGTTAAATACCCTATAGGCATACTTGAAGACGTCCCTGTTAGGATAGGTCAGCTGTTTATACCTACTGATTTTGTTGTCATGGACATTAAAGAAGATGACGACATACCAATCCTCCTAGGTAGACCGTTCTTATCGACTGCTGGAGCCGTAATAGATGTTAAAAAGGGAAAACTAACTTTTGAGGTAGGTGGCCAGAAGATAGAATTTATATTGTCAAAATTTCTTATGGCACCTGTGATAGGAGATTCTTGTTATGCCTTAGATATCATCGAAGAATGTATTAGGGAATTAGAACAAGAAGAAGAAACTGAATCTATAAAATTGCCATCTACCCTTATTTTGGAAGATGACAATTATAAAACACCCTACATTGATGATAACCTTCACGAATGTTTATCTCTTACCCCAAATCCTATGCCTTGCCCTATAAAACCGACCGTAAAACTTAAGGAACTGCCTAAAAACCTGAGATATGAATTTCTAGATGAAGATATGAACCGTCCAGTTATAGTCAGTGCTACCTTAAACCAAGAAGAAACCGATCAATTATTAGAAGTTTTACGTAGGTACCCCTCAGCCTTAGGATATAAGATCTCTGATCTAAAAGGAATAAGCCCATCCGTATGCATGCATCGGATTTTGCTTGAAGAAGATTCAAAACCTTCTAGAGAACACCAACGTAGAATAAATCCTATAATGAGTACTGTAGTTAAGACTGAAGTTCTTAAGTTACTAGAGGCAGGTATAATATATCAGATCTCGGACAGTAAATGGGTGAGTCCTGTGCATGTAGTACCTAAAAAGGGAGGCATCACAGTCGTGCAAAACGAGAAGGGCGAACCTGTAGCAAAAAGAACTGATGGAGGTTGGCGTATGTGCATAGATTATAGAAAATTAAATAAAGCAACTAGGAAGGACCATTTCCCATTACCATTCATAGACCAAATGTTGGAGCGCCTAGCCAGACACTCTTACTTTTGTTATTTAGATGGATATTCAGGATTCTTCCAAATACCTATTCACCCCGAAGATCAAGAAAAAACTACCTTTACATGCCCAGTTGGAACCTTTGCCTATAGAAGAATGCCTTTTGGACTTTGTAATGCTCCTGCAACTTTCCAACGCTGCATGATGTCTATCTTTGCTGATTATTTGGATGGAATCATGGAAGTATTTATGGACGATTTCTCAGTTTGTGGGTCAGATTTCAAAAATTGTCTTGTCAACCTTGAGAAAATCCTGGAGAGATGTGTGGAGGTAAACCTTGTGCTAAATTGGGAAAAATGTCATTTCATGGTCACCGAAGGGATTGTTTTAGGACATATAGTTTCCGAAAAAGGTATAGAGGTAGATAAAGCAAAAATAGAAGTCATAGAGAATCTAAAACCGCCGAAGACTATCAGGGAGATAAGAAGTTTTCTTGGACATGCCGGATTTTACCGACGTTTTATCAAGGATTTCTCCAAAATAACAAAGCCCTTAACTGGTCTTTTAATGAAAGATGCTGAGTTCATCTTCGATGAAAAATGTACTGAAGCATTTAATCTTCTGAAGCAAGCTCTGATTTCAGCACCTATAATGAAACCCCCTGATTGGTCGGAACCGTTTGAGATAATGTGTGACGCCAGTGATTATGCTGTTGGAGCCGTTCTAGGTCAGAGAAAAGATAAGAAGTTACATGTGATTTATTATGCAAGTAGAACCCTAGACGCTGCACAGCTCAACTACGCAACAACCGAAAAAGAGCTCCTAGCTGTAGTTTTTGCAATAGACAAATTTAGATCTTATCTAGTAGGAGCCAAGATTATAGTTTACACCGACCATGCTGCCATTCGTTACTTACTAAGCAAAAAGGATGTCAAGCCTAGGTTACTTCGATGGATTCTATTATTACAAGAGTTTGATTTGGATATCCGTGACAAGAAAGGCACTGATAATGTGGTAGCTGATCACCTATCTAGGCTAGAATACCTTAAACCTGATCCAGTACCCATAAATGACGATTTTGCCTACGATAGACTGATAGCCCAACTAGAAACCATTGAAGATGATAACCCAGACCCTCATGAGCAATTTCATAAATCCTTAGCTATAAGCAATGTACCTTGGTATGCAGATTTTGTTAATTACCTAGCCGCTGACATCATACCCCCTGATCTAAACTACCACCAGAAGAAGAAGTTCTATAGTGATGTGAGAAACTTCTATTGGGACGATCCATTTCTTTTCAAGAGAGGTAAAGATGGCATTTTCCGCCGTTGTGTTCCAGAAGAAGAGGTAAGTAATATAATTGAGCATTGTCACTCTGCACCCTATGGTGGACATGCAAGCACATCTAAGACCTACGCCAAGATTCTTCAAGCTGGCCTATTCTGGCCTACTATGTGGCGTGATGTCCATGCTTTCATTGTCAAGTGTGACAGATGCCAACGCACAGGAAATATTTCAAGACGTAATGAAATGCCGTTAAGAAATATCCAAGAAGTAGAACTCTTCGACGTATGGGGTATAGACTTTATGGGACCGTTCCCACCATCTTTTGGAAATCAGTACATATTAGTAGCTGTTGACTACGTGTCTAAATGGATTGAAGCTATCGCCGCACCCACAAACGACACCAGAGTAGTCATCAAATTATTCAAGAATTATATATTTCCCAGGTTTGGAACACCCCGTTTAGTCATAAGTGATGGAGGATCACACTTCATATCGAGAATATTTGATAAACTTTTAAGCAAGTATGGAGTTAAGCATAGAGTAGCAACACCATACCACCCACAGACCAATGGACAAGTGGAAGTATCTAATAGGGAGATAAAACAAATCCTCGAGAAGACTGTCTCTATATCTAGAAAAGATTGGTCGCAGAAACTTCAAGAAGCATTATGGGCCTATAGAACCGCTTTCAAAACTCCTATAGGAACAACCCCTTATCAACTGGTCTATGGAAAATCATGTCACTTACCATTTGAGTTGGAGCATAAGGCCTATTGGGCCATCAAAACTTTGAATTTGGATTACTTGACAGCTGGTGAGAAATGTATCCTTGATATCCACAAATTAGAAGAGCTCAGACAATCTGCCTACGAAAATGCCATCATATACAAAGAAAGAACAAAAGCTTGGCATGACAAAAGAATCATAAGAAGAGACTTCAAAATAGGCGATCCTGTTCTCCTGTTCGATTCTAGGTTACGACTATTTCCAGGTAAACTCCGTTCGAGATGGACTGGCCCTTTCGAAGTATCTAAGATCCTGAGATCCGGTGCTATTGAAATCAAGAACCAAACATGTAAACCGTTCATAGTCAATGGACAGAGGTTGAAGCCCTACGAAGGAGGTGACATTCCAACAACATACACCTGTCATACTCTGAGTGATCCACCATATCCTTCCAATGATGTTTAAATATCGGTCGTCGAGCTAATGACGTTAAACAAGCGCTGCATGGGAGGCAACCCATGGTTTTTCTTATTTTTGTACTTTTTATTTTTATTTTTACTTTATTTTAATTTGTTTATTTTATTATTATGTCAGGACTCACGATTGAATGTTTTATGTTCTTTCAGGACTTGTTTGCTAACCTTGTACAGAATGCAGAACCCTGATGACATGCACGTGGCCTTTAGAGATGATGCACAGAGAGAGCGTTACTATGTTCACATGAGACGCCCTATGGCTCCTACCAGGTACCCTGACCATGACTGCATGGATGCCTTGGGGATAGAGCCAAGCGTCAGATTTTTATGCCATCAACTCCAGTGGGACCAGTTTGACGACAGGAACGACACTTATAGGAACCTGACTCTTGAGTTCCTCAGCTCGTTTCATCATGACCCTTGGGCTGGACCCGATGGACTCGCTGTTTTCAGGTTGTTCGGGATTGACTACTCATTCTCTCACAAAGGGTTTGGTGATTTACTAGGTTTCCAGACTACTCCTGATGCTATTCCAGAGACTCCGATGGGGTATTTTATGAGCAGAGAAGTGGAAAAGTTTTGGACTAAAATATCAGGCGGAGGGAGCCAAGATCCTTCTACCCAGTTTTCTCAGGTAATCCACAACCCTGCATTGAGGTACTTCCAGATGATTCTAGCACATTCTTTCCTAGGTTTTCCAGATACAGAGACACTGCTAAGTGAAGAGGAGATTTTCCTACTGTTTTGTGCGACTCAGTCTCGCCCTGTTGCTTGTGGCAACTTTCTACTGAAGGGCCTTGCTAGTGTTGCCAGATCATCAGTAGGAATCATCCATGTCGGTGGGATTGTTACACAGATTGCTACTGCATTGGGTTTGTCTCGCAAGCTATTGCACCTCAGGACCTTCTGCTGCTACACCACCCTGGATATTGATTTTTGTCTTGATAGAGGACTGATGAGGAGGGCTTCTTTTGAGCCCAACATGTTTAGATTGCTGATCGACGGTGAAGCGATACACTACTTTACATTACCAGATCCGCTGATGACCAGTGTCCATGATCCTGCCAATTGGAGTTATGCTCTAGAGGGTTATGGAGAGACTGTCGAAGAGCCGAAATCGCCTCCCGCCGCTGAGTACACTCCTACACCTCTTACTCCCCGAATCACTGTTATGTCTAACAATATGTCTCTGCAGCCACCTGACCTACAAACACAGATTTATGAGCTCCGCAAGGAGACTGCCCTGCTCAAGCAGGAAGTGGCAGACTTAGAGTTACAGATGCAGGTTTCTGATCTCACTCATGCCTCAGAGACCGATGCTCTACATCAGGCGATCGACGAGCTTCGGAGGGAGATAGCTGAGATTCGTGGATCAAGCCAGGATAAGAAACCTACCACATGACTCATTCCACCCTGACAGCACTACCCTAGTATTTAACTTACTTTTATTTATCGCATTTCCAGACATATTTTACTTTATTGCAGCTTTTACATTTTCATGCACTTTGAATTCCTTATATATATACATATTATGCACTAATTTTTATTTTTCTTTTTCTTTTTTGATTTTTAATCATTTTATTTTTATCGTGTAAAGAAAAAAATAAATAAGACAAAAATATGCAAGCCAATGCCTTGAAAAGAAGAAGAAAATGCTATTCAGACCCCCCGGAAGACCAAGGTGCAAGGAAGGCCCAAAAGGAGGATCCAAAACCACAAGGCCCAGGAATTGGCCTTGTGGCGGGCGCCATAGGCCCTGTGGCGGGCTCCACACCGTATCATCACCAAATACGGGATTCAATCCCCATTTCCACCATTTTCATCCCTTTCTTCACCAAAAACCCATTTTTCCAACCTTCCAAATCCTCCTTGAACCCCATTAAAGCTCCCCCATTTCCAAAATACCCTCCATCCATAAAACATATCCAACATCCATTTCCATTTTCATCCATCAAAAACCAAAAAAATCAAAACTTTATCATTCCCCTCATAAACCACTTTTCTACTATTTTCACTACCTAAGGAGCCTTTCAACAATGGAGTTCAACGGATTTATTCTTCGTGATGGAAGACCGGGCGAAAGGCAACGGAAAATTATTCAGAGGCTTCAAAGTCGAGAAATCCTCTCGACTAGGTACGTCGACGATAACTGTCTGTATGCTTTGGGTATTTATCATAGTGTTTTTAACTTATTAGAATTTCTAGGCTTGCATAATATTTTCATTAATCAGGAACCTACCTATGAGAGGCTGACAACTGAGTTTTTGAGTTCTTTGATATACACTGTCAGTCCTGACACTGCTAGCACTGTCGGTACTGCTATTTTTAGACTGTTTGGAATTGAATATGAATTCAGTACCAATGAGCTAGCAGATTTGTTAGGAATCCCTCATAGGGAAGGTTCGATTTGTGAGGCACCTTTGGATGCTGAATGGTCGGCCGAGGTATTTACCTTCTGGCTAAGGCTTTCAAGTACTTCAATTAATTCTTTTGAAGGGATACTTGCGTCGACCATTCACAACCCGACCATAAGAGTTTTTAGACTTCTTTTGGCATGTACTATTTTTGGCCGGGAAAGTCCAAACAAGGTTAATGCTCGTGAACTCCTATTTTTCCAAGGATGCCTCACTAGAACCCACATCAATCCGGTCCCGTTTATGCTTGCCCACATGACTTTATTTACTAATAAAACAGGACCGATTGTTTTTGGAGGGCTTGTTACGTCTATTGCTCGGGCTCTTGGCCTGAATGATGAGATAGCTACACTTGAACCACTACCTCCTCGCACAATTAATTTAAAATTTCTGAAAGACATGAAATTGTGCCGAACAAGGAGAGAAGGTGGTTATGAGTTGATGGTTCATGGGGTAGCTATCCCATCTGTTGCTTTACCATGCAGTAGACGTACTGATGTACGTGATGAAAGGAACTGGACCTATGATCTTAATGCTCCACGTGTTTTGGGTCCACTTCCTCCTAATATTCCCGATGGGGAGGCACATGACACTGATGATGAGGATGATCGGAGAGAGCAGTCTCCCATCCCTCACATGTCCCCCCATCGTCCTTCACAGTCACACACTGCACCATCTTCCTCTAACCCTGTTGCAGGTACTGCTCCTGGATTCTTTGCCACCGAGGAGATGTGGCGTGATATGACAGCTAGAGAAGAAAGGCGTGATGGCCTTCTCTCTACTATTTCACAGCAGCTGACGGACAATATGAGCTTCATGCAACAATCGCGATTGGTTTCGGATCGTGCTTATAGCAACGTTTGCCGTACCTTGAACGATATTTCATTAGAGCAGAACCGTCAGAGAGAGTTCAACAGCCGACACTACCAGCTTGTAGAGGCTACTCAGGGTTCCATCTTGGGTAACCTTCGAGAGGTCTGGAGTGCTCAGGCTGCTTTATCAGCACGACTCGACCGGAGGGACCAGCATCGTAGTAGATCCCGTCGTTCCGGACCATCACATCAGGACGGCGAAGGCACCAGTGCCCCTCCTCAGTAGTCTTTTTCCAGGTTACCCCCCTTATCTTATTTCGAAACATTGGGGACAATGTTCGATTTAAGTGTGGGAGGGGATTTTATTGCCTTCTGTTATTTCCCTTTTTAGTTAATTTCCTTTCAGTTATTTCCCTTTTCAGTAATTTATTTTTCTTAGATAATGCATGAGTCTGACGAGTCACCAGTATAGTGTCTTTTTAGTTCATCTTCATTTTTTCCCATTTCCTTAGCTTTACCAGAAAATTTTTAAAAAGAAAACAATGTTGTTTCACATGTTTTTTGGGCTTTGAGACAGGTTTAGATTAGGATGTGGTGACTTAGGTCAACTTTTTGAAACATCAGAACCATTTTAGCACCATAGACCTCTTGAATATAGGAATCACTCCTAAACCCCACCACCATGGCCTTTACTATCATTCAAAAATTGTCCTAAGTAGTTTATTTTAGCAGTCAGCTCCGGCCTAAGCATACTCTACGTAGGGGGCCGATGAATATAAGTGAATGATCCAGTGCTAATAAAAAAGAAAAAAAGGCAAACTCTGGTATAGGTGACCCTCACAAAGTCATTTAAACCGAAAAAAGAGAAGAAAAAATTTTTGCCACAAAAAGAAAAAAAATTGCAAGTCACCTATTGTTAGTTGGTTCAGAGGTATCTGGCACTGAACTTGGTAGGGCGGATTACGATCCGATCCCCCGCAGCTACATTTAGGCGAAATAAAAACAGGTTTACACATGCTTATGTGCCAGAAACCTTATGTTATGGATCAGAATCACTAACCGGTCACTCTACTATGAAGCATGTACGGATAACGGGCTTAATGTGATTGCGCCTGAATGAAAAGGACACAAAAAGATGAGAAGATAGGCCTAGGTATCGTGGGATGACATGGAGTGGTTAATATAGGATTGAAGTTTGTGTTTGTGTTACTATGGTACCCTTGGTTCACTTAGTTAGTATCTGTCACTGCATCCTGACTTGAACTTAGAATCCCTTTAGCCCAAAGACAAGTGTTGACACCATATTTTCTTAAGCTTTAATGTTTGCTTGAGGACAAGCAAAGGTTTAAGTGTGGGAGAATTTGATCACACTAAAATTCACCGTATTTCTGACTCCGATTTCACATGCATTCTTAGCTTTTATTGTTGTTTTGCTTTGTTATTGCTTTGTTTTCTTATGTTTTCAGGTTTTTATAATAATCGGAGCTTGAATCGGGAAAAGGAGCGAAAAAGGAGTGAAAACGGACGAAAACCTAGAAATTCAGCATTTTGCACTTGCGGCATCCACTGTGGCGGGCGCCATGGGGTTAGCCATGACGTGGCCACGTCTCAAGACCACTCCTCAACCTCCAAGACCCACGATCCCCACTCCATCATCCCCTGTAGGGACCGTGGCGGGCGCCATAGGCCCTGTGGCGGGCGCCACAAGGCAAAAATCCACAACCTCCACTTTTTAGTGGAGGGGCGTCCCGGTCATTTCGCGCTTTCAGTTTCTCCTATAAATAGGACCTTAGATTTTCGTTTTTCTGCATCCAGAATTAGAATTCTCTAGGCATATATCAGTTATAAAGCAGTTGCCATTCCACATCGGGGTGCCTCTGCAATCGAGTGATCGAGTCTGTAATCTGTCTGTGGTTCGAGTTTTGGAGCACTCTGGAGGAAGTTAATCCTGCCGCCATTTTAATTCCAGTTAGTATTTTATTTTTCCGCATTGCTTTACTTTTATTTATTTTCTCGCACTTTACTTTGTTTATTTCCCGCACTCGCACATTTACTTTGTTTATTTCCCGCACTCGCACATTTACTTTGTTTATTTCCCGCACTCGCACATTTACTTTGTTTACTTCCCGCACTCGCACATTTACTTTGTTTACTTCCCGCACTCGCTTTAAATTACTCATATGAAAAACTATAAAAAGAATATTTACTTTATCATGTCTAACTAATCCCATAAAGGTTAGAATGTAAGGATCGTAATTAAACCAGTAATCAGTATAATTGTTCGTGGAAACACCTAAGGGCTATTTTATCTTTCAATTCAAGTAATTGTTTTTAACTATTTCAAAAACAGCCAAAAGCGCTTTGTATAGTTCATTAGGAGTTTTTAGATTAAAAAGAAAAGAGATTTTAAAACGATTTTCGGACGCGTTATGAGATTTAGAGTCTGGTTCATAAGAACCTCTTTTTGCTAAGAAGTCCAGGTTAAAATACTTTTCAACTTTGTTAAGAAACTATATTTCTTAAAAATAGGTTTACTACTCTAACGCAGTACGCACCTTTTTATCCGTGACAATAGGAGGGGTTGATTAGAGAGTACAACTCGGTTCTGAATACGCGAAAGCGACAGTTCCTGTTAAATTAGTTCTTTTCAAAGGAGAAAACATTGCCCATAAGTAGTTCCATTAACAAGTACTGGATTATCATTGATTACGTGAATTACATTCGAGCCTGTCTTTTATTTATTATTTAAAATTATAATTTTATTTACCATTGCACCCTTACTAAAACCCTTAAAAATAGTTGCCTTAGATAAACACCATAACAACAGGTACGATAGATTGACACTTGGTCTCTGTGGATTCGATAATCTTTTATATTACTTTGACGTGATTCGTACACTTGCGAAAAACACGCATCAGTTACCACTGCCAAAACAACAGCAAAACAATCTGAAAATGCGTTGAAACTTGATCAATCATTTCTTCAAACACTTCATGATCAAGGATGCAATTGAGCATGAAAATTCAAGTAAAATAACATCAATCAACACCAATAGAACACAATTTACAAGATCCAAAGATCAAGCAACAAGAATCAATAATAGATCATATTGTGGAAGATGTATCAAGAACAACAACGGTGGATCAAGAAATTACCACTCCAAATCTGGAAATTCTTCAAATCAACTCCACAAATCACACTTCAAAGCCTTGATCTACTAGAATTGATGATAAAAAAGTGAATGGATGAAGGTTTAGCTCAAAGATTAGTAAGTTCTAATGATGAACTTACTAACTTTCAAAGGAAGAAAGAGTTTTGGTGAATTTGGTATTTGGAGAAAATTGAGAGTCAAGAAAGAATTTGAAAAGGTGAATTTGGCTATCAAAAGCTTATGGAATGAGAGAAATGAGGCCTCTATTTATAAGATTTAGGCTTGGAAAATTTGGTGGATTGGAGTTTGGTTTGGAATCGAAATTAGGCTTGGAATTTGAATTTGGAGGGAAATTAATGATCAAGTGGTGATTAGTGAAGGTGTATGGTGGGAATTAATTATGATGAGGTAGGAGAATTAAAATAAAGTGATCTAGAATATTCTCATGTTGCAATATTTGAATTTGGTGCCAAAAATGCTGCAAATTTTGAATTTGCCCAATTTTCACAAAATTCGCACAGGGTAATTGATTACCCAATACCGGTAATCGGTTACCACAAGAAAAAATGGTGAAAATTTTCCTTTTTGATGTGTTTTCTTGGCTCTGGCTCGATTCTTTTGCTTGTTAAAGAAGTTCATGGAAATAAACACATAAACCTTGGAGTCTCTTGAATAAAAGTCTATCAAATCTTGGGAAACTCTTGATCAGATGATTTTGAAATGGTTGCAGATCAACTTCGACTTTGTTCAGATGAAATTCATTCGAGTTGAGGGACTGATATTTGATATCTTTGCTCCAAAATCTTCCTGAAGAAGTTAGTAAAGGAAAAAAAACATTTTTTGGATTTTATTAGTGGTTAGTAAACATAAATATAAACAAATATCAAACAAAAAAGAAAACAAAGGTGTCTGGTGATCTCTCAAGAACAAACCTACAGAGGAAGGCAAGAGAACCAAAACATGCAATTTTGTTTGTGAGATGAGATGCAAATGACATGTGGGATCTTAGGGGTAAAAATTAGGGTATTACAACTGCCCCTATTTGAGTTTCTTTTTTCAGAAGATATGAAGATACTTAAATACAAAAAACCTTATTTTTAGCCCTAAGAAGCCACCAGATGATATGAATACAAAGGATAAAAGACTCTGTGGGGAAGCTCAAAACAAAGGATTTATAGTAAATTGAGTGAAAAGACACATTGGGGAACATAAGCTATTTCTGGAGATCTGCTATGGTGACAAGAAGTATCCATCAATAGTTGAAAAAGAGAGGGACATGACCCTAGAAAGACGAGTAGTGACATCCAAGAATGGCATTGGATTGAAATTATGAACGAGACAAAAGTATGTCAAAATATGTCCAAAAGTGGCATCAGACAACAACAGGAAAGTTTTTGGTAAAAACAACAACGTCATCCAAGAATAGCATTGAATGAAGGTGAAAAACACTCTATTGGGGGTTGGATATCCAAGAATGGCATTGGATGAAAGGAACTACAAAATCCAAGAATGGCATTGGACAAAAGAAATCACAACATCCAAGAATGGCATGAAGTGAGGAAAAGTTTTGGAAAGTACATCAGAAGCATCCAAGAATGACATTGGATAAAGAGAGTTCACAATATCAAAGACTGGCATTGAATAAAGTGAGAAAGAACTTTCAGGAATGGCACTGAAAGTAAAGGTAAATCACTACATTCAGGAATGACTGAATGATAGTGAGCAAGACATCCAGGAATGTCACTAAATGATAGTGAGCAAGACATCCAGGAATGACACTGAATGCAAAGGAGAAAACTCATTCATGAATGACACTGAATGAATAGATAAAACTTTCAGCAATAGCACTAGGAGACACAAGAGGAATAAGATATCCAGAAATGGAACTAGAGATCAAAAGAGATAGATGTCTAGGAATGGCACTGGAGATCAAAAGAGACAGACATCCAGGAATGGCAATGGAGTGAAAGAATACAAAGATCCAGAAATAACACTAGAATGAAAGAATATAAACATCTAACAACAACACTAGATGCACAGGGAAATGACAACATCCAGGAATAACACTAGGTGAAAAGACAGGTAAATGTTTTGGTAGGCGCCAAGTAAGTTGGACTTTGATTACAAGGTAAGATATTGATAGCAACGGGACCTTGGGAAATGAACAAGAGCGCAAAACACACTTCGAGCTATGCGAATGTTTGAATGATATGAATGATTTATGCATGTAATGCAAATGATTGGGATAACCAAGATAGACTCTTATGTGAGGGAAGAATGGAACTCTGATTCCTCAACACAGGGAACTCAGCCCACTCTGCTTAGAGAGAAAATATTGAACATATGTCTGTCACAATTATGAATTATATCAGGCTGATAGTCTTTTGAGGAAAGACATGAAAAGCTACTTGGGGATTCTTGAAGAAGACTGCCCCATATTGATTTTCTAATGAGGATAAACTGATCATGGCTTCAGTTTGACTGCTGCAGGGGGAAAACGATCATAGCTTCCATTCTTGAAATGAATGTTGAGGATAAATGATCACGGCTTCAGTTCTTGAAATAACTACTGAGGATAAACTGATCATGGCTTCAGTTCTTGAAATGATTATTGAGAATAAACTGATCATGGCTTTAGTTCTTGAAATGACTGTTGAGAAGGCTAAACTCAGTATGGGTCTTGAAAGAAATCTTCTGGCCAACCAATTCTGAGAATAATTTGCACTGAGCAACAAATCTTGAACTAATTCACAACAAGATATGGAAGTAATGTGCCCCTGATAGAATCATTGACCAAGTTTCTTAATTGTTTGAAATTTCCTAATGAGGAAAGTTTGTCTGCAAATAAAATTATTCAAACATGGTAATTTTAATGTAAATTTCATGTAATTTTGAAATCAAAAATCCTTTTTGGAATGATATTATTGATGTATAGAAAATGAATCACTTTTCAAAACACAGGGGTTTTAAAAATTCAAAAATGAAAGAGAAAGCAAAGGTATGACATGAAAACAAATGATTGGCAACAAACTTAGGAGTCAACTTACGCAACCTTGTTGTAGTATGCTTTCAAAAGCAACCTGGCTTCAGTTAGGTCTTTTGAGGGTTGTAATGTGGCATCACGGTTTCCAAAACAAAGGATATAGGCTCAAAGTTTATTTGTACCCAACCCCTTATTCATGATGATCTCCTATGTTCAGTTAATTTAACCTATGCATCTAGGTTCCAAGCGATTTTGGAATTGAAACACATTTATGACGATGGCTCAAGGGCCAAGGGATTTTTTTCTGAGATGGCAGTCACTTTTTCTTACAATGATTTTTTGTTTTTGAAGAGGACATCGGTCAACTCGTTTTGTCTTTGAGGATTTGGGTAACCTCTTGATTAATTTTTTTATCCCTAAATTTTGCTTGAACTATGTCATTTGAGCTTACAGACAGCAGGATGCCCCTATTTTTACCTAAGTCTCCTTCATAGGTTTTGACTTAGCGGACTTTTCATTTGATTTTTTCATTCTTTTTTTTTTGTTTTCGAAAGATAGCGACTGTTTGGCTTAATGATTACGGTGAACCATCATTGGCTTTTGACTTGAAAGACATCTTCGACACTTCTTTAATGTGTATGAAGGAAAGCTAGTGATTGCAACCTTTATTGGAAGGTGTCTTGAATGATTCTCTCGTGTTTAAATGCATAGTCAAATTAATTGAGAACTACTCATCCCTAGGTTAAGATTGCAGGTTTTTTCGTACAGAAAGAAAATCCAACTTCTATGCTCAAATGGGTTGACAAGGGATTAGCTTCCTTATTTCTCTAGTGTTTGGGAGTTGAAACAATTCATGTAAATCATCAGCCAAGTTTTAATTGAAAGCATACAATTCAACAATTTTGGGTATTTCGTTTTCATCATCCTCCCTCTAATCTTTGCATAAACAAAAGCTTGATAAAGAAAGTGAACAGGAGATATATTTTTGTTTTGTGAAAAATAAAGCATAAAGATGCACACAGTGAATGTAAATAAATTGAATCAAAATATTGCAATGCTCATTTCATTAAAATTAACCATGAAAATACAAATAAAGTTCAAAAGAAAACAAACAATACAATCAGAGAAAAATGCAAACAAAAAGAAACAATGCCTAGTGACTAATCAGCAACAAGGATGAGTTGTCCTGTCTGAAACACTGGCTTTAGGAGATGATCTGTCTGAATTGACTCAAACTTCACTTGGCATGCTCTGGAAAAGGATTGTTGACAACATTAGGATTAGTATCATGAAAGTTGAGGATCTTGTCTTTGATCAGTTCTTGTACTCTAGCCTTCAATGCATAATAACCTTCTAAGTTATGGCCTGCCCCTCCTTGATGGAACTCATAATGAAGATCAGTCTTATAAATGGCTGGGAGAGGACTTGGAGGAGGAGGTAAAGCCCTATTTTTAATAAAACTTTTCTGAGCAAGACCTGGATACAGCTCAGTGTAGGATATCGGGATAGAATCAAAGTTAGCTCTATTACGATTCTGACTTTGTCTAACAGCCTGATGAGGAGCTTGAACTGGTTGAGCATTGACAACAGGAGCAACTGAAGCTATATATTGTTGTTGTCTGTGATAAGGTTTCCTTTCAACTAAAATAGCATGGGTATCACCATCCTTCTTCTTTTGAAAATTCCCAGCGGACTTTCTAACAACATTAAAGGATTCAACATTAGTAATCTTTCCTTTCTTGATACCCTCTTCTAGTCTTTCTTCAATGGTGACTAGGTTAGCCAATCCAGATGATACACTGCCTATTATCTTTTCCCAAAAGAGTGGCTGAAGAGTGTCCATGAATAATCCAGTCAATTCCTTTTCTGCCAAGGGTGGCTCCACCTGAGCAACTATCTCTCTTCAGCGCTGAGCGTATTCTCTAAAGGATTCTTTTTCTTTTTGAGACATGTTTTGCAATTGACGTTGGTCAGGTGCCATGTCAAGGTTGTACTTATATTACTTCAAGAAAGCATCAGCCAAGTCTTTCCAGCTTTGGATACGATTCTTCTCAAGTCCCATATACCATTTCAGTGAAGCTCCACTCAAGCTGTCTTGGAAACAGTGAATGAGAAATTTGTCGTTGTTGGTATAGGCAGCCATCTTACGATAGTACATCACCAAGTTACTTCTTGGACAAGTGTGCACCTTGTATTTCTCAAATTCAGGAGTTTTGAATTTGGCAGGCATAACCAAATCTGAAATTAAGCACATGTCCATTGTGGCAGAACCAAAGACACCACTTTCTTCTACGACTCTTATCCTTTTATCCAGAGTTTTCCATTGCTCCCTGACTTCTTCAATGTATCCAGGTTCTCCCTGAATTTCAGATTGCGGACCAGCAACATGGTACACAAAAGAAGGATTCTCAGGAGTAGCTTGAGCAAAAGTGTACACAACAGGTTGAGGTTCAGTGAATAAAGGAGCTGAAGATACCAGCAGTACGGATGGGTCAACCATTGGAGTAGTTGCAAAGGGTGGCGAGTAATTCAGAGGTAACCCAAATTCAGGCCAAGTAGAAGCTGGTTGCTGGATCAGTGGAGGGTTAACAATAGCAGTTGGAATTTCAGAAATCATAGTCCTCTAAGGTGATTCTCCTCTAGAAATCAGAACTTGCATCATTTCTGTGAGCTTGGTTATGCTGGCCTTCAACTCATCAATTTCCATTCTAGCTTCGGCATTGTGTTGTTTTTGATTATCCATTCTCAATTTGACAGCAGCTCTAGTTTCGTAGTTGTGTCGAGGAAACAACTTGACGGTGAATAGATAACTGAAGAAGGAGATAGTTGAAATGAGTTCGCTGGAAACTGGAAGGAATGCATATCTATGCTCATGAATGCAAAAGTGCATGGATGCAACAACCACTAACAAGATCACACAAAAGCATATGAGTCAAGGGTACGAGTCACGAGCATGGAGCCAAAGGTAAAAACAAACCCATAATGGTGTGTACTAAGGTTATATCATCACCTGTAGAACAACATTCTGAAAAGTTCCCAAAGTCATAATTCCATCTTTTGGATATTATTGGCTTAAACGAATACTCGTCAGCCAACAATATTCTCAAGAGAAACTTGTCTGAGTGTGGTATCGCGTAAAAACTAATTCAAGTCCACACCTGAATAGCCACCGTACCACGTCCTAATAAGGCCAAGATGGGTTAAAGGGTTCTAAGGTCCTCAACTTCTCAAGCTCCCGGGTCGGAAAAAGTAATGCCAATTACGACTACTCGTAAGACATCGGTAATTCCAAAAAGGCCTCCACTGAGCGGTGGATCTCAAGTCAACTTAGTAAGGACTACTCCATATAAGCCAACAAGACTATATCACCCTCCTATCATAAGTGCACTCAAGTCCGAGTATAGAACTTATCTCACCACACAGATCACCAGGCGCCAAAACAGAACAAGCAATAACAAATAAATCAAACAAAAAGTGAAAAATAAATCAAAGTAGGCTAAACCCACTAGGGACTACTCCCCAGCAAAGTCGCCACTTTTCTGTAGCGGAGAAATCTATGAGTGTAAGCAATTGATTAACTTAACTCAAAAGGAAAGAAAAAAGAGCGAACAAAACCTTAAAATTCTAAAACAAGAACAAAAATAGAGATCTGGGTAAGGGGGTTAGTTACGCAGTGGGAAAGTGTTAGCACCCAAAACGTCTATAGTACTCTATATGAGCCCTTTGAAATATCTACGCTTTTTTGGTTTGAAAAAGGTTTGTTTGAAAAGAGATTAGGGAGATGAGAAGAGAATTATTTTTAAGATTTTTGTCTTTGGAGAGACTTATCGCCTCATGCCTACGTACCCACAAAGTGAAATATAGGATCAAAACATCGTAGTTTGTGGTACAAATAACAAAATAGGTTTGTTATGGTTGATTTTAAGTGAAAAGACAAGTCATCGTTTCTAAGCGAATAGTTCCGCATAACCACAAAGTTAAGAGCACCAAGTTTTTTTATAGGTTTAATCCTTTATTAGTGTTTTAAACAAGATATGGTCCAAGTGGACAAAAGAAAATAGCAGAAACGTAAACATGTGTCCAACGAACAAAGGAAAAATAACGGAAGCATAAACAATAATATCATATGAGATGATAATAATGAAGCATAAAGATAACAGTGAGATAGGGACCAAGAAGGAAACATAAACAAAATTAGTACAATGATATCGTTAGTGAGTTAGTGATTACTCGTTATAGCAAATGATCAACGATGGTTAACTCATGCACTTAAGCCAAAGTTGATGAAGAATCATTAGAAGATTGATAAAATTAAAGCCTCCTAATAACAAGCTTCATAGGTGATGGACTTAAGACAAATAATCAACCATACTTGGACTTTCAAACATAGGTTTGAGCCATGAATGATCACTTTCCGATTACGGGACAATTTAGCGCTATGTTAAGCAATCGTAATCGGGTTTATATAGAAACCACGACTATCTAAGGCCGATCAATAACAATGTTAGTGCTAATGCTCCAAAGAAGTGATATGTAGATCACTCTCCGAAAGCAATACCGCACGGAGAAAAAAAAGTAACGATCTCATCTTCATCAAGAACTTGAAATAAGTACAAACGATATTGAAGATTTTCATCAATCAAAATAAAAAAGATAAGAGGAAAGGGAATGCCAAATTGGATTACAAGTTTAAGGTCATTCCGTCTTTAAGTTCATCCGCTCATCTTGGTGGATTAAAGCACTAAACATATCACTAACTCAAAGCACATAAAATGAATTGAACAATTCACTTTAAAGATAGACTTGAATTAGTGAATGTTTATCCAACTTCATCTACACCCTAAATCCAATGAATTTAAAGAGTAAAAATACCTTTAAAAGTGCATTCCAAGGCAAAAATCAAAAGGAAAATGGAAGAAGAAGAAGAAGAAGAAAGAACCAAAATAGTCCCAAAACAGAGCCAAAAAGGCAAAAAAAAAAACACTGGGTAACCGATCACCCAAAGTTGGTAATCGGTTACCACTGCCAAAACAGCGGCAAAATAGAGCCGAAAAGGCAAAAAAAAATACTGGGTAACCGGTTACCCAAAGCTGGTAATCGGTTACCACTACCAAAACAGTCTGAAAATGTGCAGAAACTTGATCAATCATTTCTTCAAACACTTCATGATCAAGGATGCAATTGAGCACAAAAATTCAAGTAAAATAACAACAATCAACACCAATAGAATACAATTTGCAAGATCAAAATATCAAGCAACAAGAATCAACAATATATCATATTGTGGAAGATGTATCAAGAACAACAATGGGGGATCAAGAAATTACCACTCCAAATCTAGAAATTCTTCAAATCAACTCCACAAATCACACTCCTAAGCCTTGATCTACTAGAATTGATGATGAAAAAGTGAATGGATGAAGGTTTAGCTCAAAGATTAGTAGGTTCTAATGATGAACTTACTAACTTTCAAAGGAAGAAAGAACTTTGGTGAATTTGGTAGTTGGAGAAAATTGAGAGTCAAGAAAGAATTTGACAAGGTGAATTTGGTAGTTGGAGAAAATTGAGAGTCAAGAAAAAAATTTGACAAGGTGAATTTGGCTATCAAAAGCTTATGAAATGAGGCCTCTATTTATAAGATTTAGGCTTGAAAAATTTGGTGGATTCGAGTTTTGTTTGGAATCAAAATTAGGCTTGGAATTTGAATTTGGAGGGAAATTAATGATCAAGTGGTGATTAGTGAAGGTGTATGATGGAAATTAATTATGATGAGGTAATGGAATTTAAATGAAGTGATCTAGAATATTCTCATGTTGCAATATTTGAATTTGGTGCCAAAAATGCTGCAGAATTTGAATTTGCCCACAAAATTCGCACAGGGTAATCGATTACCCAATACCGGTAATGAGTTACCACAGGCAAAAAAGGTGAAAAATTGCCTTTTTGATGTGTTGTCTTGGCTCTGCCTCGATTATTTTGCTTGTCAAAGAAGATCATGGATATAAACACATGAACCTTGTAGTCTCTTGAATAAAAGTCAATCAAATCTTGGGAAACTCTTGATCAGAAGATTTTGAAATGGTTGCAGATCAACTTCAACTTTGTTCAGATGAAATTCATTCGAGCTGAAGGACTTATATTCGATATCTTTTCTCCAAAATCTTTCTGAAGAAGTTAGTAAAGGAAAAACAAACATTTTTTTTTAATTTTAATCAATGGTTAGTAAACATAAACATAAACAAATATCAAACAAACAAGAAAATAAAGGTGCCTGGTGATCTCTCAAGAACAAACCTGCAGAGGAAGGCAAGAGAACCAAAGCTTGTAATCTTGTTCGTGGGATGAGATGCAAATGACATGTGGGATCTTAGGGGTAAAAATTAGGTTATTACAGATACGAAGTGCAAGCTCAATGTTCCTACGTCTATTCAATTTAAATTTAAATTTTATTCGAAGTTCAAATTCAGAGGTTCGAGTTACGAAAGATTTTCAGGTGGTTTATCAATACTTAAATTCAAAATCCAGTTAAAGAAGTTCCATGTTATGGATTTTGCGATCAAAATTCAAGACTTATGTTCTGATGGATCTGTGTTTCTTACAAAGTTTGAATACAAAGTTAAGCCATTGGTTCAAATTAATTTTTCACAATCCATACCAAGATTTACAAGTTCAAAGTTTGATTCAAGATGCAAATGTACAAAGCTCAAAATTGATTTCACATCCTAAATGCCAAGTTCAATACAATGTTCATCGACCATTACAATAATACAAATTCAAAAACTTAAGAAGCCATGTCTTCTCGCATACCAACTACAGACCAAATGTTGGAGTGTATAATGTAAATGGTAGAGTTTTGCTGAGTAAAAAATTCATAGGTAGGGTATCTAAAATGTCAAAAAAAATGACTCAGGGTCCTCTGTTTCATCAAGGAAGTTCTCACCCACACTCATATGTTGTTAAGGATGAATTTGCAATAATAGTATGCAAAGATTAATGTGATCTCCCAATTTCCAAACTAAATTTGAAAATGCTAAGTTTTATATGATTAAATCTTTCAATGAAAATGACATTCATACAAGGATACGACTACTACATCAATTCCAATTGATGACCCCATTGAGAAGGCTAATGGAATTGTTGGAGTCTTCCCTAAGCACAAGTATGATATTGTCAAAAGGTTATAAGATAAGAAACACATTTGTAGCATGATCGAAAATGGAAACCACGACACACCAGCATTAAAGAAGGCAGACATTGGTATTGCAGTCCTTGATGCAACTAAGACCGCAAGGAGCGCCTCATACATTATCTTGACCGAGCTAGGATGGAGTGTGATTGACAGTACTGTGTTGACAAGTAGAGCTATATTCCATTTAAACTTGTAAAACTCCCTTATAATCTTGTAGTATTCTGCTTTGTTGTCTTCGGTTCGAATCATTGTGGCTCCATTTACGAATCGGAGAAAGAAATTTTCACGAACGCGAAGCTGCTCACGCTAACGAGTCCGCCTCCACCGCGACCCCTTTTGCGAAGACGACGTACATTAAACTCTGGCCATACGCTGTTACCATTTACGAAACCCCTTCGTATCTTCTACCGCCGCCATCGTCCCATTGTTGAATTGAAGGAAGAAAGAGAATTTGATATGGAAGGTTATGGGAGAAGAATTCATGGCGGATGAATGAGACAATAGGGTATGGGTTCTTTTTGAAGATTGTCCAACATGGGTCGGGCTTTCTCGGCCCATCATTTTGGTTTATTTTATTTTATTTTTTGTCTTTGGGACTTGGGCCTTGAATGAGCCCCTTCACACCCTAAAGTTCATGACACCCCCTCTCTTTTCTAAATTAGTTTTTTTCTTTAATTTAATCAAGGTAAACTATTTAGTAATTAATTTTAAATTAGATTTTAGTTTAATAATTTATTTAGTTTTTAATCTAAATTGTAGTTTAAACGTTTCTTTTTTATAATTTTTATTTATCTCTTGAATTAATCTTGAACTCACAAGTTCCTTTTTATTCAGCCTCTGATATTTCATGTTGAATGTAATTCTTGATGTATTGGATTGTGATTATCTCTTTGTCTTTCTATTACTAAACATTGCATTAATTCCAAAGGAAAGAATCATCCTCATTGACTGCCATGTCACACGTAGCATAGCTTTAGGTCATTTCTTTTCATCCCAGCCTTAGGATCGGAGTTTCCGCACTCCATGTAAGTGTCTTGCCATGAACACTTACTTATCTTTCTCTTCATCCTAGCCTTAGGATCGGAGTCGCCACACTCCATGTAAGTGTCCTGCCATGGACACTTATTTATCTTTCCCTTTCAACTTAGCTTTAAGTTTGGAGTCTCCGCACTCCATGTAAGTATCTTGCCATAGATACTTACTTCCCCCTTGGAACCTTGACCATAGTCAAAAGTTCCTCACCCTTATTGAGGGAAACTACGAACGCTCTGATTCTATTCCTGTCAGGATACGTAGACACGAGATGCGATGTCTTGGCGAGCATAATTAGTAAATAAACCCATAGGTCATTCTTTAGCAGATAGATAACAGATAAGAAAATAAAACAAATAAAACAAGAGGTTTTTGTATAATACTACAAATGCTTAGGATGCTAACACCTTCCCTAAGTATAACCAACCCCCCGAACCTTAGATCTCCTGCATTGTTTTTACAGTGCAATTAGGGTTTTTTTTCCATCTTTACCCTTTCCTTTGGATAAATCAAATCTCGTTGGTGAATTATGATTTGTGAACCTAGTTAGTTCAATAACTATGGCATCTGATTCTCACCGCAACATTAACCAAACAATGGATTATTAGCATTTGATCAACTAATCATATATGACATTCATTGAATCTTTATTATTATTATTATTATTATTATTATTATTATTATTATTATTATTATTATTATTATTATTATTATTATTATTATTATTATTATCATCATCATCATCATAACATTCATCCCATACTTATAGACTTTTCTAATGTATATTTTTCCTTCCAACAAGAAAGCTTTTTCTCGAAGAAAATCAGGTTTTAGTCATCACCAGTCTGAAGATCGGTCCTTTTTTAGCTGCTCGATTGATTTAGCATGGGTGGTACACGAACACACTCCAACTCCAAAGTTATTAGTTTTCAGATATGGGAGGTATGAAATCTTAAGAAATTTTTGTGTGAACATTGATTTGACATCCTTTGTTCTTTTTAAAAGAATTTTATTAGGGTTTTTGCAAATTCTCGTCCCCTAGCATTGTAGTTGTCTAAGTTAGCAAGTGTTAGTAGATAATTCATTGTGTTATCAGATGGTTATCATTTGGCTTCTTTCCTGGATGAGGTGCTTTATAGGGGATGTTTATGCCTTCTCCGTAACTTCTAGAATCTCATGCTCGATAAAAAAAAAATCAAAGTCAATATTTTGCCTCCTAACATTATCATTCTGATAAAAATATATTCATCTTTTATACTTTATAACTATATTAGACTTCTTCTCATTGTACTATTTTTGGGGCCTAGGCTAGGTAAGAACATTTGCTCCTTAGCCTACTTCAGTGTAGTTGAGGTAAGGCTTTCAATTTTGTACTGCCTCTGTTTGCATTTAAGACTTGGTATTCTTTAGTTTATACGGGTCCCTGACTGCCTCTTCTCGTCCCAAAGTGTGATGTGAGATGAGCATTTTTTTCTTGTATAATATTTTGATTTTACATATCAACCTTGATTTTAAATTATTCTCGGAACTTTAACTAAGTCTCCTGGGTCAGGGTATCTTGTCTTTTATCGTTTACGCATGCCTTAATCATTTCATTAGTGTTTGTAAGAATGAGGCACCTTCTTCACTAGATACTAGACTTTGTTATTTCGTTGTGAGGAAAATAAATTTATCATTTTTTCCTTGAGACAAATGTCAATTAGTAACTCTTCATTACCTCTAAAGGTTCTATATATACCATTATTTTTGTTTCTCCTATATTTTCTCCTACATGTTCTGAACATTAACTTTCTTACTCGTTTCATATCCATTTATTCATTTTTGGTCGTGACATCTCCTCTTAGGTGAGTTTATTTTACGATATTGGCCTCTTTATTTTTCTCCTTCATAAGAAAATTGGATTCTTTTAAAGAATTTGGTATTTCATGTTTTTCTAAATATAGAAATAGGGTTTTTGATTTATGGGGATATGATAGTGTTCCTAGGTAGGCGAGGTTTTTTTTATTCATGATATGGTTTCTTTCTATTGTAATATTTATGAGGGATACTGTAAGAAACTTCACATGTAGGGTATTTTTTTTTGGAAAACATGGATTCCTACACTCCATTTCTTGGATAAATGATAATGATTGAATCTTTATGGTTTCCTCCTGGTGCCTTCATCATCACAAAAGGGTTGGGTCATTTAGAGTCAAGTAGAAAAATGTACATATGGTGCTAGTCTATTTATTAAGGTCCTAGTGAGATGATCCATTTTGACTCTCAAGTTTTAATTGGTAAGCTCGAGGAATAGGCTGTGGTGCTTCCCTTCTAGATTGATCAAATTTGTGGGAAGTTTCCTATATGTAATTTCCCTATGTATGATATAACTTTAAAAGATTATGGTTTTCATATGCCATTTTCGTCATTTAAATGTAACTTACTGATGAGTCTGAAATTGGCTCTCTCTACAATTTTCCCTCCTACTTGGAATTACATTCGATATTTTCAACATTTTTATGCTCATATTTAGATAAGTCCCCAAACTGTGGTTTTTTGTACTATTTATTAAACTACGTGGTTGTTCCCCCAATAACAATCATGATTTAGTTACTTTCTCATCATCTTTTGCCTTATTCAAGTCTGTTTATTTTCCTTTTTAGGACTTGAATTATCATTTTTGTAATTTACCCGTTGTCTTAGACTTCTCACAAGTCCATGTGTGGTTTTAGCGACCCTTACCAACCACATTTTTTTTTTCATTTCTGGTCGAATGACCACTTAACATCGCTATCTAAGGAGTTGATTTTTAGTCATGAGAAACTACACAATGATTTTTCGATTATATACCAGAAGATTAAGAGATACTCTGATTCTTTGGTTAGGCATACCCCATCGCGCCTTTTTTATTTTCTGTTGTTGCTTTCTGTAATGAGATAAAATGTTTTGGCTAACTCTGGTATGTTTCCTGTATTTTGGTATGTGATACCTTTCCTTAGTTCTGCTATTTAATTTCTCTTTCTTGAACCATGGGCGGTTAAAAGATCTACTCTACAAGATAAAATGGGACATGCAGACTCTTCTCCTAGTTCTAGCCTTTCTATGGTGTCATTTTATCAATCTTCTACTTTAAAAATGTGGAGGCATGACAAATAAAGACCTTAGGACAAAGACTGTGTTGTCTCTGAGGCGGTCCCAAATTGATGCTTCTATGACGATTGAGAAGGCTTTAGATATTGCTTCCCATAAAGATCGGTTAGTTTGCTTGTTTCCTACCCTGTTTAACTCGATCCTTCCTTCAAATGTATCTACCATACATGCTATGGTCCCTGAAACTAATTCCTCTTTAGTTGTGGATCCAGGACCTCTCGGTGGTCAATCTATATTCATATAATGCATCCTGTTTATGAAAAAATTGATTACTTTGATTTGCCAATTCTTCTTGCATAAACTTCAACCAATTTTCTATATCAACATTTGAAATGGCCTCTTGGAAGTTCTCTGGCTGTCCATTATAAATGGTAATAACATGCTGATGTGGAGGACATCTTTGACAAACTTGACACTCTCAAGTAGATCTTCTCAACTCAAACTCAATAGGTTGCTCAGGTGGATCCTCTACAACTTTTTCATCATGATAGCGTTCTTGATTATTAGTTACATTTTCATCATCTACATGTATATCTCCCCCAACAACAAAATTTCCACTATTAGGTTTAGGCACAATATCAATGTAACTTTTAGCATTACATTTTGGATTCTCAACATCATCAAAATCTTCAATAGTTTGGTCTTCAAGAAGTATTGTAACGCCCCATATTGCTTTCTGGATTATCGACTGACCCCACAAACCAACACGGATCTTTTCAGCATGCTTTTTCCTCACTCACACGATTTCCGAGAAACTTCCCAGAAGGTCACCCATCCCAGAATTGCTCCAAGTCAAGCACGCTTAACTGTGGAGTTCTTATGAACGGGCTACCGAAAAGAAGATGCATCTTGTTGGTCGGGCTACCGAAAAGAAGATGCATCTTGTTGGTATAGGTAGTACCACCAATTAATCCTTATAAGCCTTCATTCAACCATGCAGTCCCATACCTGCATAGCCTCAGGATCCCTCTCATTCGGATGTGAATTCGGTTTTCCCCTAGAAGCTGCTAGGAGTGTCTCATTGTCATGCCTCATGACACCGACAACCACTCCCTCGCCCACGGGTGTTACATGTAACCACCGTCCTCTTTCACCTCAGGTGTTACATGCCCACCAGCTTCCGCTTGGTTCGTCCCCGAACCACATCGTACTGGGAGAGGTATGGCTCTGATACCATTTGTAACGCCCTCATATTGCTTTCAGGATTACCGACTGACCCCACAAACCAACACGGGTCTTTTCAGCATGCTTTTTTCCTCACTCACATGCTTTCTGGGAAACTTCCCAGAAGGTCACCCATCCCAGAATTGCTCCAAGTCAAGCACGCTTAACTGGGGAGTTCTTATGAACGGGCTACCGAAAAGAAGATGCATCTTGTTGGTATAGGTAGTACTAATTAATCCTTATAAGCCTTCATTCAACCATGCAGTCCCATACCTGCATAGCCTCATGATCTCTCTCATTCGGATGTGAATTCGGTTTTCCCCTAGAAGCTGCTAGGAGTGTCCCATTGTCATGCCTCATGACACCGACAACCACTCCCTCGCCCACGGGTGTTACATGTAACCACCGTCCTCTTTCACCTTAGGTGTTACAAGTATCACATCTTGACTTCTGATAAATTTTGTGTCAATTGCATACCACAGTCTATAACCAAACTCTTAATGACCATAACCTACAAATGCACACTGTTTATATTTTTTTAATCAAGTTTGGATCTTTCATCTCTTAGAATGTGAACAAAAGCCTTACAGCCAAACACTCTAAAGTAACAATAAGAGAGATCTTTCATGTATTTACTCTATTTGAAACATCACCATCAATTGAAACAGAAAGAGAAAGATTTATCAAATTCACTACACTTATCAATGCTTCACCCCAAAGAACTTTTGATAACTTTGCATGAAAGAGCACACACCTAATTTTGTCATTAATCATACAATTCATTCTCTATCCAACTCCATTATATTAAAGCGTCTTTGGAACAATCTTCTCAAGCTTCCTTCCTTTTTCATTATCAGCTTTGTTGTCACTTATTTATAATTTTTCTTTATATCGCCTACATCTTTTTCCCTCGAATATTCTTTATCTAGAAACCTGAAATTTATTTTTATGTGTCTCACCTTGCCATAATTGTAGAATATAATTTATCTTCTAGTTCTTAACTTGCTGCGATTCTCAAGTTTGTCACACTTATGAAAAAAAATTGATTTTGTCGCTCCACCGTGAATTTGTAACTAGAGCTTCATAATGATTAGGAGTAGCAATCAATCCACACTATTTTGTTCTAACTTCTTCATTAAGCATGTTATCTTTAACCGTTAACATTACCAACTTCCCATTTGAGATGAATTAGTATGAGTTTACATGTACTTCCCAGTTATCACACAAGGAACTAAGCAATAATAAGGCTTGCAACTCATCATCCAACTTAATATCAGTAGTTGCCAATTGATTCGTGGTATTATGAAATACAATTATATGCTCTTACATTAAGTCACCATTCTTATACTTCATCTTAACCAACTTTTTCATCAAACATGCTTTATTTTGCACATCATTGCACTCAATTAACTATTTTAATTTATTCTATATTTTTATGCATCAATTTTGCCTTCAACATGTGGATATACACTCAAGTTCAACCATTGATTAATTATAAAGATTGTTTTTCAATTCGTCTTCTTTCATTCACCATCAAATTTATCACTTGATTTACCTTTTACCCACTTAATAAGATCATACAAATCTTTTTTTATAACATGTCTTTCATGAGAGTCTTCCAAAGTGTATAGTTATTAGAATTGAGCTTAATCATATTGGGCTCTTGATTTTTATCTATTTAAAATGCACACAAACAAGCCAACCAAAACTCCAATACCACTTTGTTAAAAATTAACCCAATAATTAGTCTCTTTAAAGCAAAATATTTTTTCAAACTTGTGAAATTTAAACAGACAACCAACAAAATCAATTATAGAGCACAATAATAATAACATAAAATTAAATAGCAAGAAAATCAAATCTTTAAGGTGAAATTTTTTTCTCAAAGTCAGAGAATAAAAATCACATGACCTAATTCAGTAAAATCCTTCTGGTATATAAATAACGAGTATGGAAAAGTCTTTCTAGTAATATTAGAAAATAACAATCTTCACCATTAAAGAAGAATGATGAGAAACACACTCCAAACAACACCTCCACAAAATGTTGATATACCAAAAGAGCGTTGAAAGAAGTTAAAATACTCAATAATTATATAAATAAAATTAACTAAGAGATATAAACTACATACTAAATTTGCTATGCACTCATCTATCACTCAAATATATCATACATTATATTTTACGAAAATGTCAATAAATATAGTTATTTCCGAATTTTAAAATAATCGATACTTCATTTTTATTTGTTTTATTTTTTTGTTTTGTTTCATTTATGGATATTTTAAAAAACCAATAAAATTTGTAATTTTTTAAAACTCCAATCAAAATGAATTTTGGATTTTTTTATTGACCTATTGAATTTTTCATACGAAATAATTTTTTTTCAATACATTATTAATGACAAAAATGAAAGAGATATTTTTGATATTACAATAAAATGAGGGTGTTTGATAAAGCTTAACGGGTGGAAAGACAATTCTTCCAAGTTCAGGCCAATCAGTTGATGAAAAACAAATTATTAAATTAAGCCCAATAACAACTTCTATCCCAAGCTGGATCCTTACCCCCGTTTCTTGTTAAAAAAATAAAATATAGTTTACGCTTTAGGTTTTTAATTATTTTTATTTAAATTATTCTGAATTTCCAAAATGAAAATTTTAATATTATTTAGAATTCAATATTTTCAAAAAAGTTTTAGTCACTCCTAAAATATTTACCTCCATTTAAAAAATTAACCTTTTAGAAACAAACTTAATTTACAAAAGTTTTTAACTCAATTCTCCGTCTTTCAGGTGAATTTTCCTGCAATCAATTTAAATGTAACTAGTTTTTTTAAAAACATTTTAAATGTAACTAGTTTTTTAGAGAGTGACTATAAAAAAAAATCAAAATTTAATAGTTTAAAATGTGATTTTCGTCCAAATTTTTTCAGTCTTACTTTTCAGAATTTATAAAACTCAAATTAGAACTAAGGATGGGCCACTCGATCCATCTAAAACTTATCCTGGACATGACTAACCTAAGTATTGCTTCTACTTTGTTTTCATAGATATTTGATTTTGCATTGAAGATTATTTGCTCGTAAAATTTGCAAAATTTTGTGGAAATCAGAAGTCGACTTTCATAGATAGCAATTGTTCTGTTTTAGAATCATAAGGTGTAAACGCGTGATGTGGAATTTTAAACCGATAGTGCTAGTCTTTAATACTGTGGTGCAGGATGGATTTTTAAGGTTATCACTCCAACAAGTCAATTCAAAACTTAAGATAAATATATTGAAAAGTGGAGATCAAAAAATATATCTTGCATTTTGTATGAGATGACTTTTATATTTTAGTCACGTGGAGTGGATTTGCATTCATTTGAGTATTAGTGATTGAGAATTTCAACACCATATGAAAAACCGAAAATGTGTTTCAAATTTTAGAGATGTATCTCCGAACGCAGTTCATGCACACACAACTTATTAGTATTTGAGTCACACTCCAATTCTATGACTTAATTTATTTCATAAATGCATTTCTAAAATGTTTCTGAAAATACATTTTTGAAACTCAGAAAAACACTTATAGGGTATTTTTTTGAGTAACCATAAGATATAAGTGTTTTTGTGAGTTTCAGAAATGTATTTTTGAAAACATTTCAAAAATATATTTTTAAAATAAATTAAGTCATAAAATTAAGATGTGACTCAAAAGTGCATGACATTTGTCCAAAAATATATCTACAAAAATTAAAAATATTTTTGTATTTTCATGTAGTAATCTAGTAATATATAGTAATATATAGGATGTATTAAGAAATTCACTAATAATATCAGCTTTCAACCAACACATAACAAACACCAAAACACTATTAACCTGTTTGAAAGACTTTTAATCTTTAGTTCTTAAAATCTATTTTGTAAATCTGTTTTTAAAAAATATTTTTAAAAAAGAGAATGAGAAATAGCTATTTAGTAATTAATTTCTTCAAAAGTGTTTTAGGAGTGAGAACATGAGAAAATCTATTTGGTTATTTAATTTTTAAAAGTTGTTTCATTGTGGAGTCAATACGAATACTTTGATATTAATTCAAAAGTCAGTATATACAAAGACGATGAAATAAGATCTAGCCAACAAAAAGACAATAAATAACACAAATCGAGTAACCTAAACTAATTCAACATTAGCCTAGCAATGTGCTTTCTAAGTTTATGATTACTCCAATTTCTGTAAACTATTGTGTTAATAATTTTTTCTCTTATGTTTGTATTATCTACTTTTTTATTTTCATAGCAACTATCATTCTTATATTTTCAAACTTCATAAAGTGTTTCTGCCACTGCACTCTTTAACAACCGAGGTCTCCAACCTTTTCTCTTACTCACAAAAAAAATATCTACAACGGATAGGTAAAAATTTGTAAAATAGATACGGACACATGAATGGACAATTAACCACTAAAATAAACAGATATGAATGGAGCTACGAGTATCTTAGTATTCACTCTACCCTAAACCCACACAATGTATATTTATACATTTACATTTATATTCTTACATTACGCTATATATCTACCACTTTTATATATATATATCATTATTAAACTATTATGCATTTTGATATAAGTGTCTGATTGTTTCATAACTAAAAAAAGAAAAAAAATTTAAATTTCTTTTCATGTTGTTAAAAATATAAAATGACACACCTTCTTTATTTTAAAATTTCTCCCCCTAAAATCACAATCTTGCTTTTATCAGGCCACATCTATTTGCTTCAGAAATTTCTAAAACGGTTTTAAAAAAATTAATTAATATTCTTTTGATAATTTAATTTTTAAATTTTATTAAAATTATTAAATAATAAGAAATAAGAAATACTTTTAGAATTTAGTTGCTAATGAATAAATTTTTTATTTATAGAATAAAGTTTTAAAATATTTATATCTAATCAAAATTATTTTTAATATATAATTAAATATCTTAATAATCTAACAGTATGATGATTGACAACATAACAAATATTTATATTAAATTTATATATAAACTAAATTTATTATAAAATAATTAACAGAATGAATTAACATAATGAGTTGTTCGGCAATATACTATATAAACTCTGCAATACTTTTTCATTTGAAAAGGCTTTTAACTTAATTTTTACTGAGAGAGTTTTTATAGGTAATCTTACCAAAAAGATGATTAAATCTTCTATTTATGAATTTTGAAGGTTCAAGAAACACAACAAAGATGATTTTTTAAATTAAAAACTTTTGTAACCCAGAATACAAAAAACAACGATAATGATAAAGATAAAAACACAAGTATTTTTATCTTGATTTGTTGTTAACAAAACTATGTACAGTCCACCCGCCTGAATGATTTTGCCTTCACAAAAACGATTTAATCCAATAATCAAGCTGATTAAAAGTTTAAAGATAAACTGTCTAAGAATTCTTGAAAATTCTAACTATAACCTAGTCTCTCAAAGAAATACAACTCAAAGACTAACTATCAATGGCTTCTTGAGAATTCTGACTAAACTTAGTCTCTCAAGAAAATTAACCAAAAGTTAAGATAAACAAGGTTGTATTTACTAGATGCTTCAAAAACAAAATACACAAGTTTAAAACAAATAATACACTTAAGAAATATTTCAAGAAAGTGTTCTAATGTTTATGAATGTGATAGTTTTTTTAGAGTGAAAACACTTTTCTTTTTCCTTTTCACATATGAGCATTTTGAAATCTTTGTGCAGTGTTGTGTTGTATGCTCTTGTATTTCCCAGCTTCCAAGACCTCTTTATATAGGGAAGAATAAATCAGTTGGAGGGTGAAGTTGGAATATCCTCAATATAACAGTTGCATGAAGGTCACTTCATTTTACAACATTAGAGTGGAGCTTGCAGTAGAGAGTTGGTAAGGATGATTGGACGTGAGGAGCTTCGTATGTACAAAGTACAGTTCTTTTCATAGAAAGTATATTTTTCTTTTGTAGTTCTGTCACTTTAATCACCCGTTTACTTTTGGATATAAACTTCTAGTCAGAGGTTTCGCTTTAAAGTTGGTGAAGCTTGAGTAGAGTTCAGAACCTATATTCTAAACTTGGTGAGAATGAGAGTTTAGAGTCTATGGAGTTCTGAGACTTCAGATGCTTGAATTATTATAGTCTTTATCATAGTCTATATGGATAGTTTCTTTTCATAAGTGTTAACTTGAAAAACTAAATGCTCGACCTCCTTGTAAACACACTTTTGATTGATCTTTTATTTTAGAGTGCTTCTTTAGTTTAGAGTCTAGTAATCTTCTGAGTAAGAATCTTTTTTCTATTATCTGCGCACTCAGCAAAAATAGTTAGAGTACAAAGTTGTTCTCTACACTTTGTTATTATCAAAACTCAAGGATATTTGTAGAACAAAACTTGTTCCAACAATCTCTCCTTTTGATGATGACAAATTCATGTATTTTGATGAACAATTTTTACTAGATAATCAAATCTATAAAACAATAGAGATAGGTTTGTAAGATCCCCTATATTTTTATACTTATAAAAAAATTTCTTAGCTTTTTCAGAGTGAGGTTTATAGGCTCCCCCTGAGTTTAGACTAGAAAAAAACTTGAAGTTCAGAGAAATAACAAGCATACTATTAGCATGTCTGGGATTTATTTGGGTTTCAAGATATATAAAAATCATATTTATTTTCTCCCCCTTTCTCATCAATCAAAAATATGAAGATAATCGATACTTTAATAATGAAGTAAATGCAATCAGAGTAAAAGAGAACCAAGAGAAAATATAAAAAAAACTTCACTAATAATAAAAAAGAAAAAGAAAAAAGCAAAAGAAGAAAAACAAAACAAAGGAAAAATTATAAAGGAGAATCTACTCCAAGCTTCAGACTCCAATGGGTCTCTAAAGACCCATTTAACCTAACAACCTTTACTTTCTTCAGTATTCCTTATTGATGGAAGAGTTCAATCCCTCGTGAGAGGCAATTATCATTTTCTTCATAAAGTTGAATATAGTGTGTGTGTGGAAGGGGGGGGGGGGGGGGTAAATTTTATTCTATACAAGATGAAGAAGATAATATGCTTGTCATCAAAAGTGAGTATGTCCAAAGCTTCTTCATGTAGCTGAATGTTTGACACCAACAGTGGATGCCATATTTTTGACTTAGGAAAGATAGAGGAGACACTTGCAAGCTTATTAGAGGCCGCAAAGATCTTTTTAGGAATGTCTTCAAGGAAGGGACTTTTCCTACTGTACATGTCCATATAGGCATCAACCTCCTTGCACTGGATTTTTTTAGCAATCAGAGTAGGAGTGATGGTAACATGAATACCAAGGATGTTAGACTGGATGCATGAAGCATCCTGTCCTAGTTGTTTAAGGGACACATTTGTCCAAAATTCTCTCACAAGAGTTGGATATATGGGTCTGTTGAGCAAGTCAAAGTATTTTTCCCATTTCTATGAATGGACAACACTAGAAAGATCAAGACCTTGACTTCTAAACTCAACAAAGTCAATAAATTTCTAATATGAAATGGATAGAGGACATGCTACACCACAGATGGAAGACATTTTTGGTTTTTAGAAATATGTGAGGGATTTTTTTAGAAAAGGTTTTAGCAAAAGAAAAATGTGGCGATGAGAGAAAGCTAAGGAGGAATTTAAATAGGGAGACAAAATGAGTTAAAACGATTAAGGAGGAAGTAGATAAAGAGCTAAATGGAAAGAGACTCAACAATTACCAATGAAGCCTGGAGTATAGAGTTTATAACAAAATACACAACAAAGCACTCTCGTCATATTACATAATTACACAACATTGAAAAGAACAACTAAAACCAATTGAACGTACACGTAATAAAAACCATTTTGAAAAAAGAAAATAGATTTTTGAAAACACTTGCAATATGACAAGGGATGTGAATGAAGATATTTTCTCTTAAACCAATAAGTATTATCCCAATGAGTCCCTTCAAACTTTCAGATGACTTTAACATAAGACATCTTTCTAAATTTAGAGCCATGCAAATAACGCTTGATTACCATCATTGATTTCAAAAACTCAGAGTCCAGAAGACAGAAAATCCTAGAAGGGTTATGACTTTGGACCTTTTGACCCAGAGAACCGCCTATTTTCAGAGGACTAACTGGTTCAGAGCCAATTTATCTTAGATAAATATTTTGACTCTCCAGAGTCTGTACACATTGAAAAGATTTTGTTTTATTCTAGACAAAGTTCCATTTAAACATTTTTAAAAAAAACAAATTTATCTTCAGCAAGGGGTTTTGTGAAGATATCAACCCATTGATGGTCTGTATCTATAAATTTTAAATTTATTACACCCTTATAAACATAATCCCTTATAAAATGATGTTTGATCTCTATGTGTTTAGCTATGGAGTGTAAAATAGGATTCTTGGATAAACAAATTGCAGAAGTGTTATCACAAAGAATAGGAATGTTACTCTCATATAGTTGATAATTTTCTATCTGAGTTTTCATCTAAAGTATCTAAGCGCTGCATCCAGAAGCTACAATGTATTTATCTTTTGCAGTTGACAATGCTATTGTTGACTGCCTCTTGTTAGACCGAGAAATAAGATTATCACCTAGAAACTGACAGTTTCCATCAGTGCTCTTCCTTTCTAGTCTATTTCCAACATAGTCAGTGTCATAATAATATACTAACTTGTAATATTTGGATTTTCTTGAAACAACCCAAGGGTAGTAATACCTTTTAGATATCTAAAGACCCTCTTAATAACTGTTAAATGAGATTCTCTAGGATTTGATTGAAATCTAGCACAAAGACATACGCTGAATAAAATATTAGGTCTAGAATTGGTCATGTATAAGAGGGAGCCAATTGTACCTCTATATACCTTTTGTTCTACCTGTTTTCTTTGATCTTTCTCCAGAATGCATGTTGAATGCATTGGAGTCTTGGATGGTCTACACTCTGACAAGTCAAACTTCTTTAAAAGTTCCATTATATATTTTCTTTGATGGATATATGTTCCTTCTTAACTTTGGTTGATCTGAATCCCTAGAAAGACTTTTAATTCTCCCATTAGACTCATATCAAATTCTTCCTGCATAGACTTAGAAAATTCTTTGCAAATAGTAGCATTAGCAAAACCAAAAATATTGTCATCAACATAAATTTGTACAATTATAATATCATATTTGAATGTCGTACATAACAAAGTTGTATCTACCTTCCCTCTTGTAAAATATTTTTACAAAATAATATTGCTTAGTCTTTCATACTATGCTCTAGGAGCTTGTTTCAGATCATACAAGGATTTTTTGAGTTTGTAAGCAAAATTAGGTTTTTTTTTGTGATTTTCAAAGCCAGGAGGTTGATGTACATCAACTTATTCAATAATGCAACAATTAAAAAAATTCACCCTTAACATCCATTTGATATAGAATGATGTTATGATTTACATCAAAGTAAATTAAGAGATGCATATACTCTAACCAGACCATTGGTGCAAAGGTTTTAGTATATTCAATTCCCTCTTATTGCCATAGCCTTGTGCAACCCGTCTGACTTTGTTTCTTACCACTTATCCTTGCTAATTCAACTTGTTTTTGAAGACCCATTTGGTTCCTATAACATGGGTTCCTTTAGGTCTTGGCACAAGATCCCATACATTGTTTCTAGAGAATTGGTTCAACTCATCTTGCATATCTAGAATCTAATATTTGTCCATAAGTGTTTCATCAATGGAAGTATGTTATATTAAAGACACCAAACCTAGTGGCATTTCTTCAGATTGTTTAAATGAGGATCTGGTTCTGATGGGTTCTGATTTATCTCCCAAAATCAATTCCTCAGGATGTGAAGAACTTTGCATTTGTTTCCTCATAGGTGCTGTTGGTTTTTTTGTTTTCCCACAATTCATAAGGAGTCTTACCCATAATAGGTCTTATAGAGATCCTGTTATGAATGTAACATGTTGTATTAACTGCTTCTGCCTAGAAGTACTTTGCAACGTTTATTTCATTGATCATGGTTATGGCCATTTCTTGTAAAGTTCTATTTTTTCTCGCTACAACTTCATTCTGCTGAGGAATTCTAGGACAGAAGAAATCATGTTGAGTGCCATGTTCATAAAAAAGTTTCAAAAAATATTTATTTTTCAAATTCTCCACTATGATCACTTCTGATTAACAATTTTAAAGTCTTTTTCATTTTGTACTTGGGAGCAGAAGGTAGCAAAAAAATATGTGACTCATCCTTGAAATTATCTTTTAATCAAAATTAACCTTTTGACTAATAGATTAAAATCAATTGAAACACAACCTCTTACAAATAAAAAAAGATCAAAAGAAAAAGAAATCTTCAAAATACTAACCAAAAGGTCTAAAAGTCAAACCAATGACTTTGAATTTAGAAAAAAAAAGAATAATGGCAAGAGGTAGTAACTAAGGATATGATGCCCATAAACATAAGGTCAGAAGGGAACATGTTCTTGACCCAAGCCTAATCTAATGTTGATGGTTTATGAATGACGGACCATATAAAAGACCCCTAACTGATGAAAGGAATGACCAGATGAAATGGTCATGCTTAATGTAGATGGAACTTAAAAAATAAAAATATGCAATGCAACATGTAAAGCTGAATAAATGGCAAAATAAAAAGGTAGGAAAAAATTGGGGTATAACATATAGGAGCTTATGAAAGAATATCCTTTTCAAGTTCTTTACCCTTGCTTTCGAGGGCAGAGCTATCTTTATCAAGAATGAAAAAAAATTTCTTTCATAATAGGATTTTTTTTCTTTAGCTCATAAGGGTTTCAGAGTCAGCTACATGGATTCGTTTCAAATCCTTGTGTATGTTGTAAAGACTCTGAAAGTTTTCAAAAATTTCAGCGAGACAAGACTCAACTTCAGAGCGAGTAAGATTAGAAAATACCTTATTTAGTTCTGAATCTGATTCTAATTTAGATCCTGATCTTGATCTTGAGTAGATGCTTCTGCACTTCCCATTAGCGCCATGCAAGGCTGCTCTTCTTTAGAATCATCTTTTGAAGCTTCTAAGTTATCCCAGGTTGCCATTAGAACTTTCTTCTTCTCTCTGAAGAATTTATTTTTAGGCATGAGTTTGGAACACTAATTTTTGTAATGTTTAGGTGTTGTCATACCCTAAATTTGCCCGCCAGCTTTTGTAAATATTTTCGCATATTCTTTTTTTTTTTTTTTTTTTTTTTTTTTGCATTTCTTCTCACTTAATTTCATGTCGTTTAGACACGTGTCCGCCCCGATTGAGCGTTTTTCAAATCTCGACTATTTTGTCCAATAAGAACGTGACACGTGGCCAAAGGATATTTTTATAAATATTATTTCCTTTTATTTATTTAATTTCTCCTCTTTTTTTATAAATATAATATTTTGCACACTCATTTTTATTTACATTTAGATTTTTATTTAAATAGATTTAATTATAGAGTTTAGAAATAGCTTTTGAGTTAAATAGAATTTATTTTTTAGTTGTTTAATATTATTTTTGGTTTAATTAGGATTTATATATTAATTATTAGTATTATTAAACTAGAATTAGTTTTTTTATTAATTTGTTATAACTTGTAAATTGTTTTTATAATCATATAGTTTTTTTTTTATAGATTTAGTTTCAAGTAGATTTTTTTTTGTAATAGTTACTAGTTTTTATCTATTTTATTTATTTATTAGTTTTATAGTTTTAAATTTTCATTAATATAATTTTTATTAGATTTTTTAATTAGTTTTGAATATTAAAGTTATTTTAGAGTTAATTAGAGTGTTTTATAGATTTAGTTTAAATTATTTTGTTTAGAGCTATTTTTAATTATTAATTTAGATTAGTTATTAGAATTAATAGAATCATTGTGTATTTATTAATTAGTTTAAATAAATTTATTTTAATTAAATCTGTTTTTTTTAACTTTTATATTTCATATGTAATATATATTTGTTTATGCAACTTTGTAGATGGATGTATACCTGCTCCAGCGGATGGACTTGTGCGTCTTATACTGAAAGAGCCTTTAATTTAGTATTTTTATTATTAGAAGTTAAATAGAGTTTTATTTTATTTTATTTATTTATTTTGTTAGAATTTTTGTAAATAGTTTTATTTTAAATAGAGTTTTTTTATAGATTTAGTTTAAATGATTTGTTTAAGAGTAATTAGTTTTAATTATTAATTAAATTATTATTATTATCAGAATTATTTTCTTTTATTATTATTTAATTAGGATTTATTTCTTTTAGATTAATTATTAGGATTAGTTCAACATTTTAATTAACCGTGTCATCAAGTCTTTAATCACATCATTTAACATAATCCCAACCATGCCACGTGTCAATTTTTCAAGTATAAATGACACTATTCATCACCTCCTACCTCTCTCAGCCTCCAAACCCTACACAGAACCCTAATCTGCAGCCGCTACTGTTCATCCGCCCCCTTCCTCCAGCCATTGTCATCTTCATCTTCATCCTTCATCATCACCCAGAAAACTCTATTAAACCTTCAATGTTCAGCTCATTCTTCATCTTCCTCATAAACTTCATCGTCCAAACTCCTCCGTGAAAAACCCAGATAAGCTTCAAAACTCAAATAAAACTTCCAACTCATTTTCTGTCACCACACACACCACGTTTTCAACAATACACGCATCCAAAACACAAGATCCAGAAAACATGTACAAAAAGCAAACCAAAACTGAACCACCTGCAAATCAAACTTTAACAACATCAACAACTTTAAAACCAGAACTTCATCGAACCACCGCATTTTATCCAAACCCGTTTTCAGCTGTGAAGCTTCACTTTAAAACCCCAGAATCTCAAACATCGTTAACAACAAAGTCTCTTTTTTTCTCTGTTCCTGTGCAAACCACCATCAAACAACAATCGACATAAACCGCCGACCACCATAAATCCATCTTCCTTACTTTGGAATCGCAATAGGCTACCTTCGATTAATCGACATTTTGTTTGCGGTTAAGACGAGATCCCATTCTTTTGTGTCCCGATTCGATACACTAACCAATATACAACTGCTTTAATTTCTGTCAAATATTAATTGTTTTATTTTTCAGTCATTTACATTCTTGTACATATTATATATTTTGTATATTATTATTATCCTATAAATATTCAACTAACTTGTACATTATTTTAAAACACTTAATAAATATCAAACCATAAAATCCTAATTGGTGGATTGTTTATTTATTTGTATCCTGTATATATCTATCTTTGTTTTTCATCTCTGTGCAGGTTCTCAAAAACACTTTCATAAAGCAATAAATTATCTTTGTATTGAATTAAAAAGAGAGGATTGGGTGTAGACCTCTTCCTCTCCGAGTGTCGAGATGCTCACTGTAGTGTGGGTGGTTTTGACACTCGTCTTTCAATGCGAAGATGCTTGTACGTTTTCAACCTTTTCTCCTAAAGCCTCAGTCACACCGAGTCCATTTTTCAAACCAGTTTCTTCCCAAAACCTCAGTCCCGTACCGAGTGCATTTTCAAAATCTCTTCAATAAGGAATCAAATTCTCTTCGTATTGAATTAAAAAGAGAAGATTAAGTGTAGTCTTCTTCCTCTTCGAGTGTCGAGATGCTCACTGTAGTGTGGGTGGTTTCGATACCCGTCTTTCAATACGAAGACGCTTCCACCTTCCTCTCCTAAAAACCTCGGCCCCGTACCGAGTATATTTTCAAACCTCGGTCCCTGTACCGAGTGCATTTTCAAAACACTTTCAGTAAACCGATTTCTCTTTGTATTGAATTAAAAAGAGAGGATCAAGTGTAATCTTCTTCCTCTCCGAGTGTCAAGATGCTCATTGTAGTGTGGGTGGTTTCGATACTCGTCTTTCAATACGAAGACGCTTTCCATCCACCTTCTCTCCTAAAACCTCGGCTCCGCACAGAGTACATTTCAAAACCTCGGTCTCCGCACAGAGTCTATTTTCAAACCTTTCCACCTAAAAACCTCGGCCCCGTACCGAGTCCATTTTTAAACCATTTTCGTCCTAAAACCTCGGCCCCGTACCGAGTGCATTTTCAAACCTTTCCTCCTAAAAACCTCGGTCTCGTACCGAGTGCATTTTCAAACATTCCCTCATAAAAATCTCGGTCCCGTACCGAGTGCACTTTTCAGTAAATCGACTTCTCTTTGTATTGAACTAAAGAGAGAGGATTGAGTGTAGACTTCTTCCTCTCCGAGTATCAGGATATTCACTGTAGTGTGGGTGGTCTCGATACTCGTCTTTCAATATGAAGACACAACTTTATCCATCACCTATCTCTTTCCACACCTCATCCCACAACTTCTCTCTGCAACCTTTCTCACCTAAAACATCGGTCCCGTACCAAGTTCATTTTCAAACTCGTTTCTTAACAAAAACTTGAATGGTCGTGGAGTGGTTAGGCGTAGGCCTTCTCCTATCCCGAGTGCTTGACATTTACCGTAGGGTTTACAGTCGCAAAGCACTTACCATTCAAAACCAAAAACATCCCTAATAAGAGAATGAAAACATCCCTAATAAGAGAATGAAGTTCTCTTTGTATTGAATTAAAGAGAGAGGATTGAGTGTAGTCTTCTTCCTCTCTGAGTATCAGGATACTCACTGTAGTGTGTGTGGTCTTGATACTCGTCTTTCAATACAAAGACGCTACGTTCGCCACACCTTTTTATAACAAAAAAATTTGAGATAAAGAATTAGGTACTACCCACAAGGGGTTACTATCCGAGGACTTAGCTCACCCCTAAAAACAATCCACCAATCAAACGTGACTTCTTGCCTCGCATGGCGAAAACCAGTCTTTTCAAAAAGGATATGTTACGTCTGTTCTACCGCAAACAGGTAACGCTTAAGTCTCCTCACAGGTGAGCAGCAAAACACCTAAACTGCTAGAACGCGCATGATAACATCATCCACAAAAACACATCAGTTACCCGTAGTAGCACGAACTGCGTTGCTCTGATTTCTCTTGCATGTTGAGAATACGTATGCATGGGATTTCGATAATCCTAGCGAGCACCCTTTTCTCTTTTTCACCCTTTCCCAGAAAGGCATGCTACGTCCATTCTACCGCAAACAGGTAACGCATAAGTCTCCTCACATGCGAGCAGCAATACACCTAAACTGCTAGAACACGCACGATGCATTTTTCGAGTAGCGACAAGTGTTTTCACTCAAACCAGGTAACTTTCTTGCTAACTCCAGGTTTCTTCTTCCTAGAGGTTGACTCAGATTGTCCAACTATTCTTCTGTAGCCTTTGAACGTCGTCTTTTTTTCTCCCAGAGTTGGTTGATCCTTCAAGAGAGTAGAGACAACTCATCTTCATCTTCTGAACTTTCTTCAGAGCCTTCTTCTTCAACTTGAAGAGCTTTGGACTTCTCATGCTTACCTTTGGACTTCAGACACACATACTTTATTTTCTTTTGAGGCTCATCATCCTTAATTTAAATCTCATGACTCCTTAGAGAACTTATAAGTTCCTCTAGAGTTTTGTTCAGATCTTTTGACACCTTCAGTGCTGTCACCATTAGTCTCCATTTCTTAGGCAAACTTCTGATGATTTTCTTAACATGATATGAAGTGGTATAACCTTTGTTCAAGACTTCAAATCTAGCTGCAGGAGTTTTAAATCTTGAGAACATTCCCTCAATCATTTCATCCTTTTCCATGTTGAAAGATTTGTATTCTTGTATTAAAGCCAAAGCTTTAGTTTCTTTGACTTACTCATTTCCTTCACGAGTCATTTTCAAAGAATCAAATATAAACTTATCAGAATCTTTATTTGTTATCTTTTTCATACTCAGAGTGGGAAATAATATTCAACAATATAGTTCTGGATCTATGATGATTCTTGTGATCATTCTTTTGATGTTCATCCATTTTGCTTCTTTCAAGTTTAGTGCCATATTCACCTGTAGGATGTGTGCAACCATCTATTACCATATCCCAAAGATTAACAACACACACTATAAAGAAACTTTTAATTCTATCTTTCCAATAGTCGAATTTTTCTATATTAAAGATATGAGATTTTGTAGAATAATGATCTTTATCATTGTTTGCCATTCTGTGTTTCGAAAGAAGTGGTTAAATGGTTGACAAAGTAGTAAAAAACCAGAACCGAAACTCTGGTGCCAATTCAAGGTTCAAGAAACACAAGAAGTTAGGGAGGGGGGATTGAATTGGGTTTCTAGATTTAAAATATTTTCAACCCAAGAACACAAACAACAACGATAATGATAAAGATAAACAACACAAGTATTTTTATCCTGGTTTTCTATTAACAAATGTACGTCCAGTTCGCCCGCCTAAGTGATCTCGCCTTCTCAAAAAGGACTTAATTGATTACAAAGCTTAAAGAAAAATTGTCTAAGACTTCTTCAAAATTCCAACTATAACATAGTCTTTCAAGAAAATACAACTCAAAGGCTAACTGTCAATGACTTCTTGAGAATTGTGACTAAACTTAGTCTCTCAAAGAAATTAACAAAAGGTTAAGATAAACAAGATTGTATTTACAAGATGCTTCAAAAAGAAGATACATAAGTTTAAAACAAATAATAAACTTAAGAAATATTTCAAGAACGTGTTCTAACATTTATGAACTTGATAGTCTTCTTAGAGTGAAAACACTTTTCTTTTTCCTTTTCACGTATGAGCATTTTGAAATCTTTATGCAGTGTTGTGTTGTATGCTCTTATTTTTCCAAGCTTCCAAGACCTCTTTATATAAAGAAGAATAGATCCGTTGGAGGGTGAAGTTGGCATATCCTCAATATAACAGTTGTATGAATGTCACTTTATTTTACAATATTAGAGTGACGCTAGCAGCCGAGAGTTGGTGATGATGATTGGACATGAGGAACTTTGTAGGTACAAAGTATAATCCTTTTCACTAAAAGTACATTTTGCTTTTGTACTTCTGTCAGTTCAATCAATCGTTGAATTTTGGACATAAACTTCTAGCAAAAGGTTTCATTCTAAAGTTGATAAAGTTTGAGTAGAATTCAGAATCTGTCTTCAGAATTTGGTGAAAATAAGACTTTAGAGTCAATGGAGTTCAGAGTTCTGAGACTTTAGGTGCTTGAATTATCATAGTCTTTATCAAATTCTATCTGGATAGTTTCTTTTTAAAAGTGTTGACTTGACAATCCAAATGTTTGATCTTCTTGTAAACATGCTTTTCATTGAACCTTTATTTTAGAGTGTTTCTTTAGTTTAGAGTCTAGTCGACTTTAGAGTCAAAATTTATTTTCTATTATCTGTGTTTTTAGCTAAAATGGTTACAATACAAAGTTCTCTACACTTTGTTATCATCAAAATTCAGAAATATTTATAGAGTCAAACTTGTTTCAACAAATTCACCAAACTTTCAATGTGAAATTACATCCACCACATTCCCCTAACATCATTGAAATTATTTGAAAAACTCATTCTTTTGATTGGCTGAAATGTAACACTGATGAATCATATTCCTCTTCTTAGGCTTCGGCTTGTTCAGAAATTCTTCTGAAGATTGTCTATGGTTTCGCTGAGAGGCTGACTTGCAATTCTTCTATTCAAGCGAAGCTTTTTGGTGTAATTAAAGCATTTTTTTCTTTTGTTTTGTTTGTTATAAAAGATTCTAAGGTGGTACCGTGGACTCTAGAAATAAATCACTCATTATTTGGTCAAGTTTGAGGTTCTATATTTCCAATATCAAGTAGTAAGATAAAAGAGATTAATTAAAAAGTATAACTCAATTAATCTTATGAAATCACTTTGATTTTTTATTTCTTATTTTTTATTTACAAATTTTATTAACAAATTGAACTTAATCTTATCTTACTTTATCATGTTATTATTGGGAATAGAAAATTATTTATAAATATGAAAACACTTTGATTTTTCTATCCAGTAGTACCCAAGAATGTAAATGTTTATCTCCAACTTTTCTAACACTTTGACACAATTAATAAATGCAACCCCTGAAAGTTGCAAGAACTCCCATGGCTCACGTGAAAGTAAGTCATGTGGTCTCACAAGATCATACTCCGGTATGGTGTTATAGGATTAGGATAGAATATGTTCGAAGAACAGAAAAGAAAAAGAAACTGCGTATTGATTCTGGCCAAGATTCATTGACCACCATTCTTTATAGCTTTTGACACATGCATGCTGACATTGTGTCTAGTTTCACCGGCGGTATCAATCTTTTCACAAAAGAATAATAGAATTTACTATCAATACAGATCTGTCGGAAAAATGAAACACATTTATAGCCGTTAAGCAGCAAAATGGAATACCATATTGAAATTGAATGGTCTACACCTTAACATAAAAATTAAGTCTAATATATTACGAGGATTAATACTCCCCTTAATACTCTTAGATATCTAGTGAATTTTCTTTTATGTTTCTTGTTTTTGGAGATACACATTCGAACGCATCTTTTTTTAACTAAAATTTTGATGTTTTCGAAGTTATATCTACGGAATAATTTTCTACTAGTATATGCTGGAAAAAACTTCAAAATAATTCAGTTTAGGAAAACTTCCATAGATGCACCTCTGGAACGTTTAAGCGCCATATTGTTCCGAAGATGCAGCTCCGGAAGATTCTGTTAGATTTGAAACCTGCATGATCACTTCCCTCATTGTTGTGTTTTCTTCTTCCACACTCATCTTCACCAACCTAAAAAACTCTACATTATCAATATCATTTTCACTCCAAAACTCCAACTTTTTCGTGCAACAAATCAAAGGAAGTAAGAAAAGATCGAATTTCAGGTAAAGAGTTCACTTTGCCCACTATATTGCTCACATTAATCATCAAACTTTTGGAGAAAAAAGTAATGTTGGTTCCAGAGCTGTACCTCCGAAACGTGTTGAAGATGAACACTTTCGGATGTACATCTCCGGAACGTGTCTGTTCTGTTTTTTACAGCAGATTTGTAATTTTTGTTTATTTTTCTTATTGTTTACAAATAGATATGGTGCACCCCAATAATATCTCAAAAGAATTAGTTTCCACAAACGATGTATCTCCGAATATTCAAGGGGTTGTCGTAAAGTCTGTAGATGTTGGCGCTGACTTTAATAACAAGCAAGAGTTTGATGATCGTGATAGCATGCTACATGAATTCATAGGACTGCAACTATACTTGGTTTTGGAATGGTTATAGGAAGATCAGATAACGGTTCAGAAAGAAGAAACACTTTTGTAACTTTGTTGTGCGAAAGAAGCGGGAAATATCAGACTCCTCTACGGAAGTTTAAAAGAGATGACACCGGTAGTAGAAAATATGAATATCTTTTTAAGATTCGTGGTTATATGTTGAGTACCAAAAAGTAGAAACTTAGTATTATTTGTGGTTTGCATAACCATGAATTGTGATTAAAGTTACGAGGTCATCCTAGTGTATGTCGGCTCAAGCCGGAAGAGAAGACATGTATTAGTGACATGACCTTGAATCTTGTCCAAACGAAAAATATACTTGCCACATTGAAAGGGAAGGAACCCGACAATATATCAAATATAAGGCAAGTTTATAACATTCGACACCACACCAACAAGACGATTAGGGGAGATAGAAGTGAGTGCAACAACTATTGAAATTATTGGATGATAACAGTTACGTGTCCCGGTACAGAACTTACGGTGATGGAGTTACGGTCCGAGATATTTTTTGAACTCATCCGAATTCGATAAAGTTATTCAACACATTCTCGGAAATGCTCATTCTTGATTCTACCTACAAGACCAACAAGTATAGACTTCCTTTATTTGAGATAGTTGGTGTTAGGTCTACCGAGAAGACATATGTCGTTGGTTTTTCTTTTCTAAAGTGTGAAAAAGAGGACAATTTTTACATGGGCATTAGAGGTATGTCGGTCACTTTTGAAGGACCATGTTGATATGCCTAAAGCAATTCTTACCGACTGTAATACCGCGTTGATGAATGCGGTTGCAAAGGTATTTCCTTCTTTTAATGCATTACTTTGTCGATATCACATAACAAAAAATGTGAGAAATTGGTTGGATTATAGCAAAGGGGATTTGTGTCGAAATTAGGACTTCGGAAATCTCATGATTAAAAACCAACATAATGAGATACAAACAACATTTGATCGGAGTATAACGATATTGGAACATCGATTTAAAGACAACATTCTTTATTCTCAATTGATCGGCAATATGTCTCGGCCGAGGTTGAACTATATTTTTCACGAGGCCAAACAAGTCGAAACTGCAGGTTCCGATAGCATAAAGTGTGGTTGCACTATTATGAAAACCTATGGTCTTCTGTGTGCTTGTGTTATTGCTAAAAGTTGAAACTAGGTGAGCCAATAAGAATGGACGAAGTTTTTCCTCATTGGAAAAGACTTAGTTTTGATGATGATGGTTGCATAAAAGGAGGTAAACCGAATATCTCTATTTTGACTGAATGGCAAGCGATACAAGAGAGATTCTCAAAGGCCGATGACAACATGAAACTCCACATCAAAGAAAAATTGAGAAAGATTTCCTATCCTGAAACAACCGACATGAAATCGCCTTCTCAATCGGTAAAAACAAAAGGTGCTCCGAAAAAAATGAAGCCTACACCGAATGACAACTCGACTAAACGATCTCCTTCTTATTGTGAGCACGTTGACAAACTTTATCCGGACTCACCAACTCCTAAATCTCAAAAATATGTCATAAAAAGTGTCTGCATAAGCAACATTAGTTTGATCCTATAGGGAAGTCATAATCAAACTAATGTTGTCTATTGTTGCAGTGTAAAGCTAAGGCTAAAGATTCACCGGATACGAAACAGAAAGGAAAGATACTAAATTCTAAAGGTATGAAAATAATAATAAAACGAGTCCGGAATATGGATTCTGCGTGTCTAAGGGACTTGTAGAAATCAGGTGCTAACTACGACTGAACTCAATTTCGTAGAAAATACTAACTTAAAGACCCCGTCTCACACTCTCGCGCTATCGATAAGAACCATACCTTTCAATCACATGACTTTACTCTCGCTCGCCCGTTTCAATTAAAAAGCGTATTTTGAAAGTTAATAAAATTCTAAACGATGCCTAAAGTGCTCTCGTTTTTTTTGGATCGATGCATAGTTTCCACTATCAGTTCATTCCTCACACTCTCGCGCTATCGGTTCAAAATTAGTTTATTCCTCACTTTCGTGTCGAAATAATAAGACATGAAAATTTGGAAACATAAACCAAACCAACATTCAATCAATAATTTCATACCTAAAGTTTTCTACGGAGTATCGTCAGTAACGACGATCCTCATACGCCAAACTCAGTTAATTTAGCAAGACATGATGTTATTCATAGTAAACATGTTAACAATAATCAGAATAAAAACTAACATTGCAGACAAAATTAAAGTAAATATGAATGCAATAGTAAAAACAAGAAATAAACCTGTAGAGTAAAATATGAAACTTGAATTGAAATTTTTGTCGGCAGGCTTGTTCGTAATCCAACAGTACAGCAGTGAAAAAACAATAAAAATAAAAGGTGAAACAATTCCTCGATATGAGTAATTGTCGCTTTACAAGTGAATTTATGCCTAAGATTCTAAACAAAATTCTGCAGTGCTTCCGCATGATTTCGAGGTGTCTGGAAAGTGACCAAGGAGTCTTATATATAGAGGAAATGAAGGCTCCAACTGTCCTGGACGTTGTTAAATGCCAAACTTTGCTGATTTGATCTATCAAATATTGACATCTTTCATTCTTTTTGTAGGTGAAAGTGATTAGAATCACTCATGTTTTAGATGATATGCTTCATTGTTGGAAAATGCCTTGGTTACTTTGATTTGTGTGTTATTGTGCAGGAATTAGGCACAAAACAAAATAAAAGTAAGACACACGAAATTGGGCAAGGAAACCAAGACAGTAGAAAATCATCAAGAAGTTCGTCGTGCGAAGCTCCTAGCAAACTTCCCCAGAAAAATCATCACCAACTTCGCACAACAAACTTGCCAGTGAAGACCCTTGGGAAACTGGGTACTATTCACTCAGAGAGAAAAGAAACTGAAACTCGTTGTGCGAATTTTGTAACAAAGCCTTCGTAATGCGAAGGATTGCTTGCACAACGAATATTTAGAAATATCTCAGGGGCGGTTTAACTGTTCAGAAGCACCTCAGGTGCCTAATTTGATGTTTGCTAGGAGAAGGATCTGTTCGCAGTGCGAACAAGACAGATCATGAATGTACTATATAAGTACTTTTCTTGCTTTTTAGGAAAAAAGGTTATATTTTTTACATCAGAACTTATCTCTCTTCATTTCAAGTTTATTTTAGAGAGATAAATACAAAACCCTAAGAGGGAGGAGGTAAGATCTTTGATCTCTTGTTAGGGTTTGGATGTAATCTTTTGATACCATATGTATTTCATCTAATATATGTTTGTGAACTAGTTTGTATTCTCTATTGATTGATTATCTTTGATTGCTTATTTGTGGGTCTTGACAAAACCTTTTCACATCTTTGATCTAAGATTTTCATCTATCAATGAACAAACTTTTGACATGGTTTTGTAAGTTGATATTCATTCTTTCTTCTATTTTATTGTGTTGATTAAGTAGCATGAGTATGATCAATACGATATTGTGCGGGTACGTGATAATAGTGATGAAGAACGATTTTCACATACATTTGGCAGATTAGATGAATACATGTAAAAAGGGTTAAGCGTATGTACGTATTCTGATCATTGTGTTTTATATGAAACAATCGTTTATCTGATATGGGTGTCGTCTTTGTTTACCTGTTTATCTTTGATTTGAACAGCTATAGACATAGATTTAGGCTTAACATTTGCGTGAGTATCAGTTCTTAATGCTCTGTGTTGTGTTTTTGTTGCGTGAGACATCACCAATGAGACAACACGGTTGTTCTCTCGATGTTGCGTTAGAGATGACCTCTGTCGTGGGTGATACGTGAGGATATTAGACGAATGATTGAGTTGTGTTTAACATGTTCAGAAGAATGCATGTGTTATCAATTGATGAGATCCAACCCCAACAAGGCTCCGTTTATATTTCAGTCTTTACTTTATATTTTCCGTCTTTATATTTCCTGTCTTTTATTCATGGTTCCTTGAACCTTTTAAACTAAACCTTTTGAACAACAAGCTTAGAAATGTAGAGATCGTTGAATGACGTTCTTTCATTGCACCGATCCCTGTGGAGGCGATATAAATCCCAGAGGGAATTCCTTCAAAACTAAATTTCTGCTTCTTGCCGCTTTACTGTAGTTCGAACAAACGTGTCATGTGAGTGGAGGGAAAAGAGGAAAAAGAAAACTGCTCTGCAACGATTGATGAAATTGGAAACTGCTACTATGCTGCCATGGCGAACGCCATTAGGTCATGGAAAATGTCATGGCCTCCATTCATTAAATTATGTGGCATGCTAATGAATGGCGAACGCCATATCAGCAAAAGAGGCATAATTGCTTCTTTTTGTTGCATTTTCCTATTCTTCCACTCTTTTTCCAGCTTTTTTTCGATTTTGCAATGGGTGAACCTATTAACTGCAAAACATAACAACAAAAAAATAAAATGCAAACAAGACTCGATAAAAACAGACAAATAACATGTGAAATGAGCCTAAAAATACGATATGATTTCTTGTTATCAAACTCCCCACACTAAGACTTTTGCCTGTCCTTAAGCAAACTCCCAACACAGATGAAAATAGTAAATGAAATATCCGAAACAATGGCACAACATGACTCTAAAACATTACATGACTACTAGGCTAATGCTAAAAGTATATGTACTTAACATCGACAACAAGGATACCGTGATGTCGCATAACCGCATTTGCGGACAAAAACTACCCCTATGCAATACCAATCCGAATCATACCATTATGACTCAACCCACATTCCTTGTTTCTTTTTCCCTCTTCTTTCGTTCTTGCGCGATCACATTAAGCCCGTTACCCCCGCACTCACATGGTAAGTGAACCCGTTGGGCTAAATGGTTGGGTGGGGACCGCCTAACTTAGAGATGTCGCAACTACAAAAAACACCCGGCAGAAAAACAAAAGAGTCGTCACCGAATGTTATTTATCCCAAAGAGATGGAAAGGAAACGATAGAAGAAAACCTGAAGAATGGGAGAAGACAAGGTCATCACAACCAAATCTTGGGTTTGGCAGTCGGTTACGCAAGGGGAAGGTATTAGCACCCCTCACGTTCGTTGTACTCAACGGGATCCATGCTTGTTGTTTAATGAAGGGGTGTGTTTATCTATAAGTTACTGCTAACAGAAACGAGAACAAAAGAAAAAGAAAGAGACTCAATAGGACATTTCTGCCCTATGCCTACGTATTCCCTCGTATAATGGGAACGTTAGGTTGCTCGCCAAGACATCTTCGTCTTGTGCCTACGTATCCTCATCTGGTATGAGAAATCAGAGCAAACGTAGTTCGGGCAAATAAGAACACCGGTTGGTTCAAATGTTTTTACCCGAGTATGGTTAACAAATAGTTCTAGCAGTTAGGGCAAACTAGACCACGAGTTGGTTAAGTGTTTTTTATGAGTGACGTTAAATTCCCATTCCAGCAGTTAAGGACGATGCCTGTTTGCAGTAGAACAGAAAAGTAACGTAATCTTTTTTGAAAATGATTTTGAAACACAAATCCCGAAGGATAAAAGGTTTAATTCGGTTTGTGAGTTTTAGTGAAGTGAATTAGCTTTCTTTGTGATTCACGTTGTACTAAAGACTATGACATAGGAACCAATGCATCGCATATTTCCCCCAAATAGGACGTATACTAAACACTCTAGAAAAGCGAGAGGAGACCCCTCACTCATCATTTTCCATGAGCTTAAGGCCCGTAGCATACAACGTTCTTCGTGTTTATTAGATGAGTTAGAATATGTTTTGAGATGAGAAGAGAGATGCACGAAAGGTCTAAGGGAAACTCGGCCCTAACGTTGTCATGCAAAGTGGTCCTAAGGTTGGGATGCGAAAGGAGATTCTATCCTAATGTTATCATGCAAAAGATGGACCTAAGGTTGAGGTTAAAAGGGACTAGCATATATGTTATCATGCATGGATTAAACTCCTAATGTCTATCTTACTCCAAATTTAATTGGAAATTAAATTGGAATAAAAGTCCTAAGGGAACATGCAAAGGAAAAGAAAAAAACAAGAAAGCAAGGCCAAAACAGCAGCTAGAACAACGCCTCCTGCATAAGACAACAATAAAATCCAGTACACAAGCAAGGCAGCATATAACAGCACATGTTTCAGCACAAAAACAGGTGTGAAAAGCCAGACGGCAAGCAAGTAAAGCAAAGACACCATGCAAGTTCAAAGCGAGAACAACTGTGGAAAACAGGGCAGCAAGCATGTTTAAATGCAATTAATCAAATGCAAACAACGATCACAGATATATATCATACAAGTATGAACATGCTTTAACACTTAAACATAAATGATCAACAACATTGCATCAACAAGAAGTGACAAGATCAAGTATGCATTTCAATTTAAAATGAACGATCGAACAATCAAACAAACACGTAACAAAGCGGAATCGGAAACAATTGCAATCCTGCATCACAATATTCAGCAACATAATCATCAACGATCATCAATTAGCATGGTATAAGCAAGCAAATCATATGATCATTCATCCAGCAAATCACATGAACATGTTAAACATTCAAAATGGAAACCAAAAGTTGTGCGTTGAAGGATCGAGATCAATCAAACAAGAATGATAAAATATGTCAAAAACAATTCACATAAATGCATCATATCAATCCATGAAGTTTACATGTGAAAAGGAGCTCAAACAAGCAAAAAATACAAAAATGCAAAAAATAGGCAATCTACCCAGAGTAACGGGTTACCCTATATAAGGTAACGAGTTTCCTGATGGGATAAGGTAACCGGTTACCCTATATAAGGTAACTGGTTACCCTATATAAGGTAACCGGTTACTTGATGAAAAACAGCCCAGAAACGTGAAATTTGATAAGGTAACCAGTTACCGCTGAGCAGAAACCAGAAAATCAGTTTTCAGCATCAAACAACTTATCCAATCACTCATATGAACATGATATCAATCGAGCACGAAATTATCATCAAGAAACAGTGATCAAGCATTATGTAAACACAATTACACATTAAAAACACAAGTCACCAAAATCAAAATTATCAAAATGGATAAAAAGTATCAAAAGTCATAGATCTACATTGTGATTATTCAAATAAGCTCAAAATTGAAATAGATCTAGAATTACCAACCTTCAAGGATGAGATTGGCCTTGGTAATTGTTGATTTACTTGAAACTAACAGATCCAAGCTAAAAACTCAGAGAATCTTCAAGATCCAAGAGTTTCTTTGTGATAGAAATGAAGAACAAGCAAGATCAAGCAAAATAATCTAGAAAAATCACTTCCAATCTAGCTTCCAAATTCAGATCCAAAACCAAATGAAAATTGAATGGTGAATTGAAGATAATGGAGCTGAATTATGGAGATTTATCTCTAGAATTCTATGATTCCAATGAAGAATTAAAGAACTCAAGTGAAGGAGCTTTAATGGAGGTTTTGGGAGTGAATAAGTGGAGAGAAAATTGAGATTAAATTCTCAAGCGTGAATGTGAAATCTGAAAATGAAGGTTATTTGTGAATGAAGGTAATTGTGTGAGGTTTGGAGCGAATTCACTTAAATAAGCTCTAGGTTTGGAATAAAAATGTGGTTTGGAGTGTGTATAGCATTTAGAATGGAAATTAGGAGTGGAATTAGGAATGGAGTGTTTGAAATTTGGATGGAAATGGTGAAAATTGAAACAATTCTAGATCCTTCCAAATATGATCAAGTGAAATCAATGGTTGAGAATGATTGGAAATTGCACATGCTGAAAATTCAAATTCTTTGGCCAATTTCGTTTGAAGTAACCGATTACCCTATATGCAGTAACCGGTTACCACATTCAAAAATGCCCATATTGGCGCCATGTGAAGGGAATCCTGTACAACTGCTCGTTGCCAACTATTTCGAGCTCCGTTAAGCCTCTGAAACTTGCTCTTGAATATCATAAATGTGAGAACGCCTGAGATAACCTGTGCATTGTCTCCTTAGTTGAAAATAACCTGCTGAATAAAATAAAATTGACCGCTCGATCGCTTCAAAATAAACGTTGGAGTCTCTGACGCTCGCTGTTTAGACTCTTGCAATAAAAGGGAACTCTGAGCCATGAAAACACCTTGATCCCATGTCTCGAGAACCAATGCTATGATATTCAGAAATGAAAAATGAAAAGAAACATAAGCTAGTAAAGGTTAAAGCGAAAGGGAAAATTTTGGGGTGCTACAAGAGGGAAGCTAATCTTTTTATTCGCTTTTCTAAAAATAATACAATTCAATTTTTTTCCGAGATCACCACATATTTGCATCGGTTCATTAATTAGCGCGTGCCTTAGGATGATGTTGACCGCTAATATAAAATACTCAAAAGACTACTACACAAACTCTAAAATCAAGGTCTTGGCATAATGGTTATTTAAATCGATGCCGCATACTTAGGGAATTTAGGGTGCTAGGACGGTACCGATGTTATCAAGACTTTCCCAAGTCTAATTAGCATAACCTAGAAGTGAAAAGTTTCATGCCAATGGATCGGAAAGACATTTTTTTCGTTGGGGTCAATTTTAATCAATTTTAGGGTAACTTTCTAACAAAAGAAAAGATAACATACAATAGGACTTAATCGGCGCATAAAAGACTCAACACTACAAAACAAAAACAAACTGACTAGAAAACATAAAAGCAACATAAAAATGACAGAAAAGTAAAAATAAAGCAATAAAGCTCCCCCCATACTTGAACCAAACATTATCCTCAATATTTTAGTACAAGGTGAAAGAAAGAGTAGAGAAACCTGGTGGAATCAATGGTGACGGCCTCGTCCGCGAGGGCGTCCAAATCCTCTGCCAAGGGCAGGGTTAGGAACATGCTGAACAAACTCTCTCAAAGATGTCACCTCCATTCTCATACCCTCCGTCTGCTCAGTAAAATCTCTTATGTCATGCTCTATCCTGTCGGAAAAGTCAACCTACTACTGGTTTTCCCAGTCTATGGCAACTCCGAGGTCCTCATGCTGTCGTTGCATACTCTTAAGTAGTAAATCGCGTTCCGCCTCTCTGTCATTTCGATACCGTAGCTTGGAAAAAATGTCATCTAGAGTGCTCTGGATGGAGAAGTAATCATACTCCTCACGGGGATGATATGTACTTGAAAAATGATAAGAAAAAGGAGGTGTAGTGTGTGCACGGTGTTGCGGTGAGAATCGTGATACCAAGCTATTGATTAACTTGAATCTTTAATTCTTAAATTCACAACAGGACTTTAATTTATCCAAAAAAGGAAAGGTTTAAAGAAAGAAAAACCTATAAAAATGCAAAGCAAAAAAGCAAGGCTTAAAGCTAAGCAAAGAGAGATCTAAAGGTTCGGGGGTTGGTTATGTCTAGGGTAGGTATTTCACATCCTAAACATCTGTAGTACTCTACAGGAACCTCTTGTTAATATTTGTGTTTGCTAAAGTTTGCTTGCTAAAGGAAATGTGCTAAGGGTAAAGATATAAAGGTTGAAACAAAGCAAAAAAGAAAAGGTTGGAAAAAAAGAAAAAATAAAAAGGTTGCTCGCCAAGGATCGGGGCCTTGTGCCTACGTATTCTCAAAAAGTACTTTGAGAAATCAAAGCGTTCGTAGTTCCCCTAACTAAGGGGTGAAAAACTCTTATGTTAAATGGAAGGGAATGTCCATGACGGGACGATTAAATAGAGCACGACGACTCTAAGGCTAAAGTTGTAAATGTAAACACGGGAAATGTCCACGGCGGGACGACTAAATAGAGCACGGCGACTCCAAGCCTAAGTTGAGATTATTATGATAGAGGATGTCCACGGCGGGACAACTACCTGGAGTACGGCGACTCCGATCCTAAGGCTAGGATAAAGGGATAAAAATATGAATCATATGTCATGTGAGAATACTCATTAACACAAGAATTTAGCAAAAAGAACCACTTAAAAATGATTTAAAATGGAGAAGTTATGTGGTTTTTAAGTTTGTAAACAAAACATGAAAATCTAAATGATAAAAGGAATAAAATGCACATGGTAAGACAATGAATCAAACAAATTTGATTATTTAAACATGTTAACAAAAAATTATGAATAATACAAGATCAATCTCACAAGAAAAATCAAGTTACAAGTTGAAAAAGTTCAAGAACATCATGGTAGAAAAAAACCTAATAATAGTCATGGTAGCATGTGGAATGTAAGTGGAAAGTTCACATTTATGAGTTTTAGGTTTACCTCTTGAAGCAAGCTTAAGCAATAAGAAAACTAGAGATCTTTAGAGCTCTTCCAAGATTTTGTTACATAAGTGGGGAAGTGACTTGGATAGCTTCTATACATCATACTTTATGTGTTTGAAGTATTTCTTGAGTTGGAAGAAGTTTGGACATGGTTTTGAAAGGTGTTTTGCAAAAGTAGATTTTGAGGGATTTTAGAAACTTAATGAAATTTTGCAAGAACTTGTGATTGTGTAAGGAATGGAGTTCTAGCTGGTTTCTAGCATGAAACTTGTGTGTTTATGATTTAGGAAGTGAGTTCTATTTATAGACAAAGGCCTTGGATCAAGATATGGGCAAAAGTGAAGCAAATTGCCAATTCTAACCTTCCATCATAAAAATCTGAGTTTTCCAATGCAATCTTCATCTTTATCTTTAAGCCACTCTACTAAGATATTTTTCATACCCTATATATATTTTTCATCATGCTTGATAGGATAGGAGGTGACTTGTTGAATTAAAGTTGATGATTTGACAATGGTAGCCACTTTTTTCTCTTTCTTCACTATTCACTTTTGCAACTTGCATTAAATAATGATTTCCTTTGATCTTTGTGTCATTTTCGTGGTAATTGATGTAAAAAGGTTTATTATCAATATAAACATCATAAGTGAGGCTTAGTATTTGATTAGCATCGATTTGGAGAGGTTTTGGAATCAAAAGAACTCATGCTGACCTGGTTTTGCCAATGTGAGTTTTTGCCAACTTGTAGACCTTGGTTCTCTCTAACCAGGAAGAGTTATGGAACCCACTTGTACTTTTTAGAAAGCCTCAATTAGGTACTAAAATATTTATGGTTATTTTAGGAACTCATTCCTCTTGAAACTAGGTCAAAAACCCTTGTGTGTTTAAGGAGTTATGGCTTTGCCCTTTTCAAAACTTTAATTTCCCAACTTTTTGATTACTTCTCAATTCTTGATCAATTGGTCACAAAACTTCATGATTAGATATTAAGTGATGTTGGGAACATATTTGGCTTCAATTTTGGGTTAAAACCCTGTTGGTCAATGGGTTGACTTTTCAGTCAGACGAACCGAACGATTGAAAACCTCTGAATCGACTATTGGTGTCCTGGGTTCCCTGAGGCTTTGAAACTTCTTGTGGGGACTTCAATAAGTCATATGAACTTCATGGACCATAATTACATCATTGGAGCACCTTTTAAATCAAAAGTCAAACCACAATTGACTTTTCCTGATCAAAAACCCTAATCGGGGATCCTGAACTGCATTGTTCCTGATCTTTGTGTGAAAACCCCAAATTGGATTCATGATTATCCCAATGTAGTATTCTTGATCGTGTCGAAACTTGTTTCATGGAGAAACAATATAATGCATTGACTGATTAAACTGTCGAACCCTCGATTCCTAACTGTACAGAACCCTGATTCGCCTGTAACTTAACAAAGACAAACTTGAAATATGTTATGGTTAGATAAACAAATGAATATGATCCTAAAATGGTGATGAAGATCTAAGGGGTCAAAATTTGGGGTGCAACACACGGGTACTCGGCCCTGGAATATCAGTAGCATTGGCACAAGTGCCAATCTGTGGAGCATACCCCATAGTCTCAGCATAGGCCATGTTAACAGTCTCTTTCTCAAGGTCAGGGGCCTCAGTGTCAAACAACTAGTTAGTGCTAATGCGTATATTAATGCAATGCTCCTTACCTCCCTGTTACTAATCATTAGCCTATACTTACTACTCGGCATATTCTTAATGAGGCACATGTTACGACAATACTCTAAGTCAGCAAAAGGAATAACTAACTGCTCAAGGGCAACCAACTCAAGAGTCAAGCCTAAAGCATATGCTATGGAAGTGACTACAAATCCTACACAAATATGGCCATCGGACCTACCGGCGACAGATGCAAGATGAGATAATAGGAAAGGGGTAGGGTCTACCTTAGTTTTAGACAATGCACAATGAATGAAGAATAGGTCTTTGGAATTTACATTCCTGTTATTCTCCCTGCCAAATATGGTATTGGATGAGATGCAGTGAAGGTACCTTATGGCGGGGTTATGGATTGCGGTGGCTTTTAGACCTTCCAAAGTGGTGGAGGTCTTACCAGTAATCTGTCGCCAAAGGCACTGGCCTTCCACTCACTTTCCAGAGGAGCTTGGGTCGAAAATTCCTATCCGCTAGGAAATTGAGAAATACTGCCTCCCCTTTCTTGTGTCAGTTTAAAATTCCTATTGGTCATTCTAAAATGAATGATGCTAGTGGTGCGGGACAGATCATGAGTATAGTGAAGAATGCTCAAAAGTTCATATGTCAGTCTAGTGTAAGTGGGGTGAGTGAGAGAGCAAAAGTGAGACAAACCTAGATTACTTAACATCCAATTGATGCTATCAAACAACCCTAAAGTACGAACAATATCAATGTGAGTGTATCGTGTTGCTACAACAGATCTCTTACATATCTTGTGGAAGATTGTCCGTTGACGTTCACCAACGATTCCATCTCCGAACTCGATACCCATGTAGTCTATGTCCCTAGTAACTCTTGGAGGCATTATGGAAATTTGGATTGGGAGAGGGCTAGGAAGATTAAGATAAGTGATAATGAGGAAAGTTTAAGAGTGGTGTTGATGATGTAGTAGAAACGAGTGTTTGTGGTATTTATAGAAAAATAAGAAAGATATTAATGGTTGGGGGTTAGGATAGAAGTTAAGAGAAGTTAATATGGGTGGTAGGAGAGGCTGCTGCTTCTTAGGAAAAATTACAATCTTGAAAAGTCTGATGACTACTCGCGCATCGTTAGTAGGAGAGACTACTACTTTGACCCATTTCGACACGTAGTCAATTGCGACGAGTATGTATCTGTTACCAAAAGAGGATGGGAAAGGACCCATGAAATCTATACCCCAAACATCAAAGACTTCTACTTCCAAAATACCCTTTAGTGGCACCTCATCGCGTCTAGAGATATTATCAGTGCGTTGGCACCGGTATTTGTAATTGTGGTGTTGACATCCTTCCAAAGGTTAGGATGGAATAGGCCAGAGTACAGGTCTTTGAAGTGCTTACTGTCATACCCCAAATTTGTCCTACCTGTATATATAACTTTCATTTCATACACTAACAGTTATTCAGGAAATCCAAATTTTGTGTTAGGTGGAATAAAATTTCATTTGAAGGTATCTAGCCAAGCTTATGAGCCGTAGGGATTGGAGTTCATCTAATGTGGAATTAATTTCTTTGGTTAAGCAAGAGTCTGGTTCCGTGATCAAAATCAATGAATACGATTTATGAAGTATGGTTGAAGTGCTAGATCAAAGATTTTGTGTTGTTTCAAAATATTGGTATATGGACCAGGTTTGTCTAAGATGAGATTTTATGCAATGTCGGGAAATTCAGATAGCGAGTCATTTCCATGCCTTTATTGCTCGCTCAACGGTGGATTCATATCATTTCAAGGTTTTGATTCAATATGGACTCGGTTGTTCTTGTTTATTAATGATTCAATTAGAGTGATGTTATTTTCAAAGAAGAAACTCAAGGTTATTTGAAAGATGGTTTTATTAGAAATCTAATTTCTATAAATCAAATTTAAGAGCCAAGAGTGCAAATTCCAAAACAAATAAAAATCACCAAGCCCCTACAAAATAAAAGCCCATTACATTTTCTTTTATTACCATTTTTTTTCTATATATGTACATATACAAAAGGAACCCTTACAACTAGCAGCAAAAAAATGAAGAAATAAAACAAGGCCCACATATGACTACAGTATACAACACGATACATGGCATAAAAAGAGGCAATTCAAGATGGGCAAAATTGTCCAAGCCATATAACCATTGGCTACCAAACCAGCCACTAATATGTGAAGTGTACATCCTGGCCAATTGTTTCCTGCAAGAAAGAGGACGTAAATGTTGCTCATGATTCACGTTGCGCCTATGTCGTACGATCCAAAACCATCCTTCACACGACAACAAAACTTCAGACAAAATTACCGCCAATATTCACAAGGTTACAACGAGAGCAGTGCCCAGATAATACCTTCAGCAATTCACCTCGCAAAACCCGTACACCAGTACCTGCAACACAAATATCACAGAGCATCACGACAAGGGCGGTTTTCACAGCAAACAATACAAAAGCTGCAGCCACTACTTGTACTATTCTGAAAAATATACACAGCCAGTCACAACTTCCTATACCCACAACAGACAAAAGGGAAAAACGTAAAAAAGGATACAGTAAGCAAAAAAATCCACAAGCTGGTACATGGCACACCCAAGCTGAGCTGTACGATTTCCTCTCCCCCTTTTCACATAGCGCATAAACTTGAATAAAACCAGTATGCACAACAGCATAAAATCTTCAGCCACAACTCCATTTTTTTCATCAAAATCGGCATCCGAAATCACAGGCCTACCCCACCTAAAATGTGAATATGCACGGATAAGTTTCAACATCTGCAAAGAATAACAAAATTTTCAAAATAATTTCACAGCAAATTTTCAAAAAAATGAAATTGTACAAGTGAAAAAAACATTCCACCAATAAGTGATAAAACCTTGTTCTCTCGCATCTTGTTCTCGCGCATCATGACAAACTAGGCCAAACAGTGAATTTGTACAATGTAAAATAGCAACCTCATAGCCAAACCATACACCACGCAACAATTTGCCTGACCATAACCGACAACCACTACCCAGAACCAGTATGATAGTACCTGTAAAATCACAAGTTGTTATGCGACACAACCACGATCCTCAAAACAGAGGATCCCTTTTTGCAAACGACGAAAAAACCTTCAAGTCCTTGGCACCCTCTCCAACTGGGAAGGAATAAATAAATAACACAATTGATATCAGAAGGGGGGGAGGAAGCCCTCATTTTTTCTCAACCGGAAAGATCCACGACCTCCCTTTTCTTGAAGCCACCATCATCGTTCAACCTTCTTCATCGTGAATACTACAAACCCCATCATTAAAGCTTCATCGTCATCATCCAACATCACTATGTTCAACAAAACCCTCCATCTGAGGTATTCCTCACCTTCAGAAATCACACAACCTCCAGCATTAAACCCATCTTCAATCGTAAATCATAGCCGCAACCACAAAGCATTTCTTTTTAGACCCATCTGAAACCCAATAAACTCTCTCTTTTAAACCTCTCTTCTTCTCTTTCCATAAACCTTGAAATTGAAATGAAGAGGAAGAATGGAGATCTTTTCCTTCAAAAATCTCAGAACCTTCAACTTATCCTTCTCTTTCCTTCAAATAATTGTCCAACTTTCAACGCCAAACCGAAATCGAACCCGCTCAAAACCTTCAACCAAACAGTAACAGACCGATTCGAATAACCAAAAACAAAATCAAAATCGGAACGAAGTATAATAGAAGAAGAAAGGTACGAGGGAACACGATTTTGACGAGAGAGAATCGCTCACCTTCGTCACCAAAACTCCAAATCGGTAGATCTTTCTTATTTTAACTTGTATCCATCCGTTGATCTGTTCATTGCTTTGTTTTTTTGTTGTGGTCTTTCATTCTTGGTTGGATATTATGTACTTATTGCTGATATATTTGAAAAGGGGTATAGGGATTGTGGGGAAGAGAATTGGTTTGAGGCGTTTAGTAGAAGCAGAAGTTGTTTCCCGTTTTTTTTAATAACATTGTTTCCTTTAAATTATTAATATTGTTTTTTAATATCAATTGATTCTTTCAAAGCCTTGCCTGTGCCGATTTATCTTTTCTTGAGCCTTGTGCAACATTTACGTGTTGTTTCCTGTGTTAGTTTGACTAGGAGAGCAGGAAAATTTAGGTCTCCACGCGTGTGGGTCAGGAGGGCGGTATACCTATGCAACCCAGGTCCAAGTTTTTTCTGCCCAAGGCCATTGGCATTAATGCCTTTAATTTGGAGAATCTGTTTTGTTTAGATTTTGATTAAGTTAATTAACTTAATGGTTAATTATAATATCTCTAATTTATGACTTTTATTTTTCCAATTTTAAAAAATGATTAATAATTAATCTTGTGCTGATCAAATTATTAGAATAAATAATTTTGATTTTTATGCTAAGTTTTTTCTAAACTCCGATTAATTGCTAAAGTTCAATGTACTTTTTCAACATCAAAATACTCGTCAATTAATTACGAAAAATTAAAGCCTTGAAATCTAGCATTTCTTGGGTTTTTGGGTGATCATTATTGAGGCGTACGCCTTAAGTAATGTATCGTTCGACTTTTTGTTTTTTTTTAATAAAAAAAACACTCTCTTTTTGAACAAAGAAATATCATAAGAATCTAGCATTCCACGTGATATTTCCTTTGTTCATCCAAACATAAATCGAATGAAAAAAGGTGTTGTCGAGATCTAGCATCACGATAATACTCCGATTAATTGGTTGTGAGGTTGACGTCTCATTTACCAAATAATCGTCATTTTCAAATCCAATCTCGCGTTCTCACTTTTCATCCCGCAAATTCTTTTCATACCCTCAATTTAATTCTTCAAAATATCTTTCTCGATTAAAACCCCGAAAGAAGGAAGTTCTTGGAATCTAGCATTCCTTGAATTTTTGAGTGAATAGTTCTCGAGGCATGCTCTTGAGTTATTATTCACTCAAACTTTCGACTTTTTTCAAACAGTTTCTCGATTCAAACTCTGAAAGAAGGAGGTCCTTGGAATCTAGCATTCCTTGGATTTTCGAGTGAATAGTTCTCGAGACACGCTCTTGAGTAATTATTCACTCAACCTTTCGACCTTTTTCAAACTCAAACATTTTTCGACATTCTCCTAAGTCGAATGCTCGTCCGCATTCGCAGCCCACATTTCGCACACACTTCACAACCCCTCGTGGTCTCGATATTAGGGGCACCCTTAGGGACTAATATCGTTTCTCACAATCTAACCCTTGACACGTCGTCAAGTCGGTTCCATCTTCGATCAAATCCTCAACACATCGTCGAGCCATTTCAAAAACAACTTCCTTTTTGCCTCACATTCCGTTTTCGATTCAATCTCTTTACGAATACATTTTATAAATTTACGAAAGAGGGATATTCTTAGAATCTAGCATTCTTTGAATGTTCGAACGAGTAAATCTCGAAGCGTGCCCTTGAGTTGTTATTAGTTCATTCTTTCGATTTCAAACATCCAACTCTTATCTTTAACCTATTCAACCCAACTTCCGAAAGAATTGAGTTCTTGGGATCTCGCATTCCTTGAACTCTTGAGTGACAAGCTCTTGAGGCACGCCCTTAGGTTGTTTGTCAGTCACTCTTTCGTCTCCAAACACAACTTCAAACCAATTCAAACCTCACCTTTTCGTGGTTGTTACCACGAACTACGACTGCTCTGATTCTTCATTCTCGTCTGAATGTAAGATACGTAGGCACAAGATTGCGATCATCTTGGCGAGCTACCTTCTATCCATCTTCCCATTTCCCCGTATCTTTTTTCGTGGTTGTTACCACGAACTACAGACGCTCTGATTCTTTATTCATTCTTGAATATAAGATACGTAGGCACAAGATTGCGATGATCTTGGCGAGCTACCTTCTATCCATCCTCCCATTTCCCCGTATCCTTTTTCGTGGTTGTTACCACGAACTACAGACGCTCTGATTCTTTATTCATTCTTGAATATAAGATACGTAGGCACAAGATTGCGATGATCTTGGCGAGCACACTTCTACCTTCCTCCATTATTCCGTCCATACTTTCCCATCCTTCCCGTAGTCGAACTACGACACTCTGATTTCTCATTCTCGTCCGAATGAGCATACGTAGGCACAAGGGCCCCAATCCTTGGCGAGCACCCTATCTTCTAACCACCCTCTCCCTTTTGCGTCTTTAACCTTTTACCCTACCAATTCTACCTTTAGCATCGAGAAGAAAAACAAGTAAACCTAGACAACACTCCCCACAATTGCCTTAAGAGGTTCCCGTCGAGTACGACGGACGTGAGGGGTGCTAATACCTTCCCCTCACGTAACCGACTCCCGAACCCGGAACTTGGTTGCGACAGCCTTTTTCTATCCTTTCGTTTTTAAGAGGTTTTCTCGATATTTCCCTCTCTCGTTTATTCGGGAAAAATAAAGTTCGATGGCGACTCTGTCGAACCGCATTTCCGCGCCTTTCGCGCGAGGGTCGTTTCTCCGAAATGTCTCCGTGATTTTTCGAGGTGCGACACTTACATGCCCTTCATAGGGTGCAGAGTGGCAGTGAGATATGACATCTTTTACTTCAGAATCAGGGAGACATCGACAGAAAATTCCATCGACGCCTATCTTGAAAAGTAGGGGCTCATCCCAATAATAGTGTTTAAGATCATAGAAAAACTTCTTATTTTGTTGGTAGGATAGGTCTGGTGGGAGTACCCCGACTGCTAGGTAGTTGACGAAGTCGGCATACCATGGCAGCGCGATTTTCGTGCAAATTAATTCCACAACTTCATTTGTTTCTATGTCATGATAAATTAAAGAGAATTCGCTTGTTTCACTTTTGCTTTCTAACTGGGATACAAGTCGATCATAGGGGAAATCATAATCTACGGGCACTCGTTCGAGTTCTTGATCCTCAATTCTAGAAAGATGATCTACCACTACATTTTCAGTTCCTTTCTTATCTTTGATTTCTAAGTCGAACTCTTGCAAAATTTTTAATATGAGATGGATAGAGGACATGCTACACCACAGATGGAAGACATTTTTGGTTTTTAGAAATATCTGCGGGATTTTTTTAGAAAAGATTTTAGCAAAAGAAAAATGTGACGATGAGAGAAAGCTAAAGAGGAATTTAAATAAGGAGGCAAAATGAGTTAAAACGATTAAGGAGGAAGTAAATAAAGAGCTAAATGGAAAGAGAATCAATAGTTACCAATGAAGCCTAGAGTAATAGAGTTTATAACAAGACACACAACAAAGCACTCTCGTCATAATACATAATTACACAACATTGAAAAAGACCAACTAAAAGCAATTGAACGTACACGTAATAAAAACCATTTTGAAAAAATAAAATAGATTTTTGAAAACACTTGCAATATGACAAGGGATGTGAATGAAGATATTTTATCTTAAACCAAGAAATGTTATCCCAATGGGTCCCTTCAAACTTTCAGATGACTTTAACATAAGACATCTTTCTAAATTTAGAGCCATGCAAATAACGCTTGATTACCACCATTGATCTCAAAAACATAGAGTCCAGAAAACAGAAAATCCTAGAAGGGTTTTGACTTTGGACCTTTTAACCCATAGAACCTCCTATTTATCTTAGATACATATTTTGACTCTCCAGAGTCTGTACACATTAAAAAAATTTTGTTTTATTCTAGACAAAGTTCCATTTTAAAAATTTTCAAAATAAAAACAAATTTATCTTCAGCAAGGGGTTTTGTGAAGATATCAACCCATTGATGGTCAGTATCTATAAGTTTTAAATTTATTACACCCTTATGAAAATAATCCCTTATAAAATGATGTTTGATCTCTATGTGTTTAGCTATGCAGTGTAAAATAGGATTCTTGGATAAACAAATTGCAGAAGTATTATCACAAAGAATATGAACGTTACTCTCATATAGTTGATAATTTTCTATCTGACTTTTCATCTAAAGTATCTGAGTGCTATACCCAGAAGCTACAATGTATTTAGCTTTTGCAGTTGACAATGCTATTGTTGATTGCCTCTTGTTAGACCAAGAAATAAAATTATCACCTAGAAACTGCCAGCTTCCATGGATGCTATTCCTTTGTAGTTTATTTCCAACATAGTCAGTGTCATAATAATATACTAACTTGTAATCTTTGGATTTTCTATGAAACAACCCAAGGGTAGTAATACCTTTCAGATATCTAAAGACCCTCTTAACAACTGTTCAATGGGATTCTCTATGATTTGATTGAAATCTAGCACAAAGACACACACTGAATAGAATATTAGGTCTAGAAGTGGTCAAGTATAAGAGGGAGCCAATCATACCTCTATATACCTTTTGTTCTACCTGTTTTCTTTCCATAATGCATGTTGGATGCATTAGAGTCTTGGCTGGTCTGCACTCTAACAAGTCAAACTTCTTTAAAAGTTCCCTTGTATATTTGCTTTGATGGATATATGTTCCTTCTGAACTTTGGTTGATCTGAATCCCTATAAAGAACTTTAATTCTCCCATTAGACTCATATCAAATTCTTCCTGCATAGACTTAGAAAATTCTTTACAAATAGTAGCATCAAAAGAACCAAAAATAATGTCATCAACATAAATTTGTACAATTAAAATATCATTTTTGAATGTCTTACAGAACAATGTCGTATCTACCTTCCCTCTTGTAAAATCTTTTTTTCAAAATAATATTGCTTAGTTTTTGATACTATGCTCTAGTAGCTTGTTTCAGACGATACAAGGATTTTTTGAGCTTGTAAGCAAAAATTGGTTTTTTTTTGTGATTTTCAAAGCCATGAGGTTGATGTACATCAACTTATTCAATAATGCAGCAATTAAAAAATTCACCCTTAACATCCATTTGATATAGAATGATGTTATGATTTACATCAAAGTAAATTAAGAGATGAATGTACTGTAACCTGACCATTGGTGCAAAGGTTTTAGTATAGTCAATTCCCTCTTATTGTTATAGCCTTGTGTAACCAGTCTGGCATTGCTTCTTACCACTTATCCTTGCTAATTCAACTTGTTTTTGAAGACCCATTTGGTTCACATAACATGGGTTCCTTTAGGTTTTGGCACAAGATCCCATACATCGTTTCTGGAGAATTGATTCAACTCATCTTGCATATCCATAATCCAATATTTGTCCATAAGTGTTTCATCAATGGAAGTAGGTTATATTAAAGACACCAAACCTAATGGCATTTCTTCAGATTGTTTAAATGAGGATCTAGTTCTGATGGGTTTTGATTTATCTCCCAGAATTAATTCCTCAGGATGTGAAGAACTTTGCATTTGTTTCCTCATAGGTGCTGTTGGGTTTTTGGTTCTTTCACGATTCATAAGGAGTCTTACCCATAATAGGTCTTATGGAGATCCTGTTATGAATGTAACATGTTGAGTTAACTGCTTCTTCCTAGAAGTACTTTGCAACGTTTATTTCATTGATCATGGTTCTGACCATTTCTTGTAAAGTTCTATTTTTCTTACTACAACTTCATTCTGCTGAGGAATTCTAGGGCAAGAGAAATCATGTGAAATGCCATGTTCATCAAAAAAAATTTCAAAATCTTTATTTTTCAAATTCTCCACTATGATCACTTCTGATTAACAATTTTAAAGTCGTTTTCATTTTGTACTTGGGAGCAGAAGGTAGCAAAAAAAATATGTGACTCATCCTTGAAATTATCTTTTAATCAAAACTAACCTTTTGACTAATAGATTAAAATCAATTGAAACACAACCTCTTACAAATAAAAAAAAAGATTAAAATAAAAAAGCAATCTTCAAAATACTAACCAAAAAGTCTAAAAGTCAAACCAATGACTTTAATTTTAGAAAGAAAAAAAAAGAATAATGGCAAGAGGTAGTAACTAAGGATATGATGCCCATAAACATAAGGTCAGAAGAGAACATGTTCTTGACCAAATCCTAATCTAATGTTGATGTTTTATGAATGACAGACCATATAAAAGACCCCTAACTGATGAAAGGAATGACCAGATGAAATGGTCATGCTTAATGCAGATGGAACTTAAAAAATAAAAATATGTAATGCAACATGTAAAGTTGAATATATGGCAAAATAAAAAGGGTAGGAAAAAATTGGGGTATGTCACATAGGAGCTTCTGAAAGAATATCCTTATAATAACAGCATAGGTGCATCATCATTCATCATAATCATCATCATATCTCATGTCATCATAGAATTCATCAAAATCATGGTAATATCATCATATTACATCATAGAAATCGTCATGTAACCATGTATAAATCACATTGAACTCACAGTCATACTCATATTAATTCACTAGAGAAATCACAACATCAAACATCAAGGCATCGCTGCATAAAATCAGCATTTGCAAAACTCTGCTACGTTCGCTGGCATGTTCACTAAGCGAGTTTGGGGCGAGTTTCTTCGCTGTGCAAAGGATTCTTCGCTATGCGAGTCTGGGACTAAATCGTTCGTTGTGCGAAGTATTCTTCACTAGGCGAACAACGCGATGACAACAAAACTCAGCTACGCACCAAAACCTAAAATCATCCTAAAAGCCCCACAATTCACTTCCCCAATGCCCCCAAAACATCCATAAATCATCCCTAAGGTCTTACGGTGATAAAGGCACAAAACCTACAGTTCATTAGGCCAATCCCGTATCATATTCACGCCCTAAATCATAAATTTCCCTATAATCACCCATATTCATTAGAATTACTCACTATCTAATATTCCTATCCCTCCAGGGTTAGATAAATGTCAACCCATAGTTTTGGCCACGAAGGTCTAACTTTCCTTTTTCCCCAATGAATTCTACGGTTAGATTTACAAATAATAGATTTAGGCCACGAAGGCCAAAATCCCTTTTTCTCATATCCATCCTCAAAACACTTAACCCTTAAATCGACCTTAAATACATTGAATTTACACATTGAAAATCATGAAGGCAATACTCCTCATACCTTAATTTTCGACTCAAAGCCTTCTCAAATATTTCAGGGAATCTTTCGAAGCTTTTGCCACCAATCTTCCTCCTCAGAGCTCTGGCCTCAATTCTTTTTACGGTCTAACAAATGAATCATAATCCCTTCATAATTTCCTTTTTGTTAAACCTAGTCTTGGGCCTCACAATTGGACTTTTCCCATATTATCCTCACTAACTCCTCCCCATTGTCCAATTTGCCCTTATTTCACTTATATTTATTTTAATTAAGAATAATACTAATATGTTCATATTATATACTATTAAATAAATAAATAACCCAAACATGCATAATTCTCAATAACTCCACAAAACCACCAAAAATCACCGAAATGCGAATATTCTTATTTAAATAAATTATATTAAATATTCCAATTAAAATTTGGGGTGTTACACTTTTCACCACAAAGCATCCTCAAGGATTTCTTAAACAAATACGGCAAGCAGCATGGTCATGCTCATAATAACTTAGTCTAGATAAACTAACATGCATATCAACCAAGGAACTCCTGATCAAATTAACATCAAAGATATGATAGGGACCAGGGCAGCCATCTACCATATTGACATTGGAACCTTCACGTTTAGGCAAAGGATTGGCTTGAACATTGGGTCCAAGATCCTTGAATGACAGAATACCAGTTCGGCTTAATCTTTGAACCTCAACTTTTAATGCAAAACAAATGTCGATGTTATCGCCATGTGCCTCTTGATGATAGGCACACAAATAATCAGATTTATACCACCAAGGGAGCTCTTTTGGAACAGTCAGTGGGTCTCTAGTCTGCATAAGGTTCTTTTGTACTAGAGTAGGGTACAGTTCAGCATACGACATGGGAATTGGATCAAATTGAGTTTTCTTCTGAGTGCAGTTCTGTTGATTATGTTGTTAATGAGTTCTTTGTTGAAATTATGGTTGATAAGCTGAAGTAGCTTGAGCAGTTTTGATGACAGGTGTGACTGAAGCTACCTGTTGTTGATGATGATTGTTTCTTCCTCTATGTATTCTATGCCTCTCTTGAGTAATTTCATTGGACTCTCCCTCTTTATTTTTATAACCCACTCTCATTTTTCTTAGTATTTCCAGCAGAATTACCTTCTTTGGTCAATTGTCCTTCACAGAACCCTTCTTCCAAGCGCATACCCTTATTTACCATCTCGATAAAGTCATTGGGCACACTAGCCACCATTCGTTCATATCCAGATTCTACTTATATCAGCAAATAAACGCTTCCCCCAAATCATTTAAAGTGGGAATCTGAGTATTGTCTAATCCCATATACCATTTCAATACAGCGCCAATGAGACTATCTTGAAAATAATTGATTAGCAGCTGATGATTGTTTGTGTGAGTGGACATTTTCCTTGCGTGCATGACAAAGTGAATTTAAGGACAAATGTTTCCCTTATACTTCTCAAAATCAGGAACTTTAAATTTGGTAGGAATCTTCATGTTTGGAACGAGGCACAACTCATGGGCATTCTTTCCAAAAAATTATTTCCCTCTTAAAGCTTTGATTTCCTTCTACATTTCTTGAAACTGATCTTCAAATTCGTCCATCCTTTCATAAACACCCAAGCTTTCACTTGACTCAGCGTGAAAATAGGTTCTTCATTCTGTGGGGCAGCTTGCACCACGGGTGGAAGAATAGTCATGACAGGTTGCGCAGTGGGAACTTCAACAACAGGTTTGTAACCTTCAGGAACAAAGTTCAAAGGCATTCCCCAGGGAAATCCAGTAGGTATTTGGTGTGACAGAGCACTGATCAAGGCTACAGAAATGGGCATAGACACAATTTCAGAAATCGCACTAGTTTGAGGTTGAGTTGCTAGAAATGTAGAAGGAGGATGAGGAGACTGATTCTGAAGAGGAACAAGAGATTCTACCAAGGCATTGAGCTTCTCCATCCCAACACTAAGGGCTGTCACTTCTTCACAGAGTTCACGATTTTCTTGCTCTAAGTGATTCATTTTCCTTTGAGAGTTAGCCCGAGTGTTGTACGAGTGAGACAGCTTGACTTCTGAGAATACCAAGAGAAAAGTAATAAGACACTTGTAAAACTCTCAAAATCAAGACCAGATACAGAATGATGCATGATATACAATACAAATATTTTTATTCAGTTTTCAAGGAACCTTAAGATAAAGCAAACATCATAAAGAAATAACACTTGAAGTACTGAAAATCTCATTTTATTGATAATTGGAAAGATTTACAATTGGAAGTACAAGTTACAAAGGACCAAAATACAAAGGAAAAAACTAGGTCCTAAGGAATCACATCCGAGGATGATCCCTCTCCAAACTGATACTTCCTCCTGAGCCTTTTGATCTCCCTCTCATAAGTATCCTTAATGGTGGCCTTTTCCATTACAAGCGGATCCATAATACCCTTCCAAGCACCTGAGGTAGGAGGATGACATGATGAAGTACTAGAGGAAAATAAATTTTCTCTCTGTCTCTTCACAACATGTTGCTCAAGCAACTATATCAAATCATATTGGCTAAAGCTTCTTGAAGTTCCTTCACATCTTCATTAGGGATGGTGAGTGGTTTGGCAACCACTAACGACATAGGCTTCTCAAAAGCATAAGTACTCTTATGTTCCCTTGCTCATTCATTCACCCAAAGACTATAAGGTTCCAAAGCTACGCAATTTTGTTTTCCAAGCTCTCATTTCCCCTTCCTATGAATGTTGTGTCAAGCATGAGCCATCCTATCTTTCAAACCTTGAGTTTCTTTCCCTTCTTGGAAAAATAAACCCTCCAACAAAATGTTATTAGGTTTATCCTTCAAAGTATACCCAAGATGACTTCTTGTTAAACTAGGGTTGTAGTTAATTCCTCCTTGTGTACCAAGAAGAGGTACATTAGATAACTCTCCACAACTATCAATGATCTTGACATTATCATACACAAAAGAATACTAAGTAATATCAGCGTTGGTAAGGTAAATGATCCTCTGAGACCACCTCAAACAACCCTTGTTCCTTGAAGGTAGATGACTGTGGCAAGTGTGAAATAAACCACTTGTAAATCAAATGAGCACAACATACAATAATACTGTTTCCCTTTGAAGTCCTATGATGGATAGAGGAATAAGTATTTCCAAGCAAAGTCGGATCAAGATTCTCAATCAAGAAGATCCAACTTTGCTTAAAGGGTTCTAAAATCCTCAGCTTCTCAGGCTCTCAGGTTGAAAGTAAGATACCTTCACAACTACTTGTTCAACATATTTACCTTCAAGAAGGCCTCCACTGAGTTGGGGATCTTAAGTCAGCTTATTAAGGATTAACTCCACGTAAGCCAAACATGACTACCCCATCCTATCTTAAGTGTACTCAAGTCTAGGTATAGGACTTATGTCACCACTCAGAGATCACCAAGCACCAGAAAAACAAAACAGCAAACAACAGATATAATAAAACACAACTAAACAAGATAGGCTCAACCCACTATGTACTACTCCCTATCAGAGTCGCCATTTTTTTAGCGGGAAAATTTGAGATTAAGCTATTGATTAACTTAATTCATAAAGGAAGAGTCGCCACCACACTTTTATTTTTCCAAAGGAATGGGGGAAAAGAACGAACAAAATCTATAAAAGTTTTAAAAACAAATAAAAACAGAGACAAGGGTAAGGGGGTGGTTAATAACAATTTATGTAACATACATGTTAGACATATTTTCGCATCGCTGCGAAGAGGGGCCGGCAAGGACAGAAGAGTCGGCACTGTTTGTTATTTATCCCAAAGAGAGGGAAAGGAAACGATCAGAGAAAACCTACGAACAAGGGAAAAGACAGGTCATCGCAACCAGATCTTGGGTTCGGGAGTCGGTTACGCAAGGGGAAGGTATGAGTACCCCTTACGTCCGTTGTACTCAACGGGATCCATGCTTGTTGTCTATCTAAAAGGGTGTTAGTCTATAAGGATGGCCACAGGGACAAAAGAAAAGAAAAGAGACTCGATAGAGCATCACTGCTCTATGCCTACGTACTCCCTCGTGCAATGGGAAAGTCAGAGTCAACGTAGTGTGAAAAACTACGGGTGAAGGTGGGGAAGGTTGCTCGCCAAGACATCATCGTCTTGTGCCTACGTATCCTCGTCTGGTACGAGAAATCAGAGCAAACGTAGTTCGGGCTGACATGACCATAGATTGGTTCAAGTGTTTTAACTAAGTAGGGTTAAACCTTAGTTCTAGCAGTTAGGTGTATTGCTGCTCGACCATTGGAGACTTAGGCGTTACCTGTTTGCGGTAGAACCAAGGGTTAACACACTTTTTCTAAAAATGATTTTCAAACAATCCCGAAGGATAAAAAGGTTTGATGTTCTGTTTTATGTTTTTTATGAAGAAGTGAATTGAATTAGATTTGTAATTCATTTTGCACTAAAGACTATGACTTGAGAGCGAATGCGTCATATATCGCCCAAAGGGCATATACTAAACACTCTAGACAGTTGAGAGGAAGCCCCCCAACTATCATTCGTCAAGTACTTAAGGCTCGTAGCGTACAACACTTATTATCCTTTATTAGATGTCTTGAAGAAGTTTTGAGATGAGAAGAGAAGACACAAACTCTAAGGGGAAACTAATCAACCCTAATGTTATCAGGAAATGTACTCCTAAGATTGAGATTAAGAGGGGAAAAGACTATCCTAATGTTATCATGCTTGGATGGAACACTTAATGTCTCTCCTACTCCCATCCTAAACAGAGGGACTAGGAATACTAAGGGATTATGGCAAAAGACCAAGAAAACACAAGATAAATCAATCACAAATGAGATGAAAGAAAGAGATGAAGTTGACTTAAACAAGTCAAGAAGAAATGCAAACATGATATGAAAGATGCAACATAAACAAAAGATGAAGCAAAAAAGACTTAAACAAGTCAAAGAAAAAGTGAGATGAAATGGGAGAAGTTACAACTCCTACAACCAATCATACATCTATCACTAAAACCAAAACATAAACAACAAAGCCAAAGGGAGAAGCCATGATCAAAATGGATATGAGAGAATAGGCTTGGGCAGTAAGCAACATGCAAGTTATCTCAACCAAAAACAACATATTGATCATGCAAAAGAAAGGAGCAAACAAGTGCTCAAAGTGATCCCTCATTCAAAGCAAACTCAAAGTATGATAAAAGGATACCAAATTGCCTTGAATGAGTATCAAAAGCCAAGGGACAGAAGTGAAAACACAAGAAGAAAGCCCACAAACAAGAATGGAAACAATGCATAAGCAAGCTACAAGCCAAGGCAAGAGAAAGAACCAAAGTTCAAACCACATTCAACACTTAGAACCATGTGGAATGCCCTAATTCAAAGTGACTTGCAACACAAACTACACAAGTGTATAACCTACAAATGCAAAACTAGCACCTTAATTATATCAAGAATGAGTATCAAGACTCATAGGGTGCATATGGGATTAATCAAAGTCATTTCCCAAAGAAACTAGGTCAACTAGTTTGTATGAACTTCATCTAGGGTGACTTGACTTGCAAGGTTCACCAAAAATAGAAGAAATGTTCAATAATTCTCAAATAAAATACACAAAGCAACCGAGTGTGTTGGAAAACAGAGGCCAAAATTTCACAACCAGAATCAACTCAAGGCATCACCAAATGATTTGATCAACTAGGGTGCTCCACCTTATTGAGTTATAATCGAGGGTCAAACAAAATCAAAGCAAAGTCAAACAAAAATGATCAAACCAAGACCAAAATCAGCCTCAAAGGTACCTTAATCCATCCTCTAAATGGAGAGGAAACCCTACTCATTGGTGATATCAAATGGTAGCTCAAGCATGGATGATCAAATGAAAACAATATTAAAAACCTCTCCAATTGCAAAATTCAAATTAAATTGCAAAATAAAATAAAATCAGAATTAAAAATTATGGAAAATTAATTAAGGTTTTAAAATGATAGAAAATAATTTTTGTGGAATTTTTGGACAATTAAAGTTATTTTTAATAATTGCAAATGGAAACAACAAATAAAATAAAATAAAAATGAAAGGGAGGTGCATAATCAATTTCCAGATGCAAAGGAAATAGAATAAAATGCATTGGACTCAGAAAGCTGGGGTGTGTGGATATCATTCCAAGCCCAATTGCCCCAAACTCAGCTTACTACATGGAACGCACCATTTCATTAAACAAACGTGTAGTCAAAGTGCCAAGTGGACTAGGTCAAGCCAACCACAATCAAACACGCGCGCAGACAAAGATTCAAACAATGCCACATCAGACCTGATCTGAAAACAAACCAGACGCCGGAGCTAGGGCTCCGATCGTCTTCTCCGGCGAGCTCACCGGAGCTCAGGTGAAAATTCTCCATAAAAATGACTGATCCTTATACCAATGGAAAGCTGAGCTTGCAAGGGTTTCAAATCCAAGATCCAAACATTAAAAAGGTTCATGAAATAAGAGAATTGACGGTTTGAAGTTTGAGATGCACATACTGAAACTTGATCAAACATGAACAACAACTATGCAAACATGGCCTACTCAACGTAGGGCTTCAGATGCAGCCAGTATGAGTCTAAATCATGGTCTAGAATGAGGGATATAAGAGATGGAAGCTTACTGAACGGAGCAACTCTGTTGGTTCTTCTCAAGCATGTGAGCTTCACTCTCTTGCTTCAGTTTCACTCCAAATGCTCCCAAGAAGAAGAATCAGGCTTCAATTTCACTTGATTTGCAGAGAAAAATGGAATTCGAATTTGAAAAATGCTTGAGAAATTTGAATCTGAAATTGCTCTCTCTAGCTCCAAATGCGCCTTCTCAGAATTAGGGCAACCTTAAATGCTTATATATGATGGATTTATGACCCTCATGCAGGCCCATGTTAGCTGTTTGGTGAGTTTGAGGAAAAATGCCCAAAAAGAAACCTCACTAATTCACACGAATTTTTCTTGCTTCACACATGATAAGTGCACTAATCTGCAACATGTGAGGTGTATTTCCAAATTGAATTGAGCTGGGCTTTTGATTTGGTCCACATTGTGAGTTTGAAGTGGAAACTTTCTCATGAAGAAACTTGAAAATGGCATGTTTTCATGCACTTGGTACCAAACCAATTTGGGGAAAACCTCTCTTGCTCATGTCTTGGTGCAAATTGATTCAAAATGAAAGACAAATATGGCCTATAATGAATCCATCTCATGTCATGCTTAAAAGATCAAATTCCACTTGAAAATTCTTCCATATGGCCATATAATTCCATGATTCAAATGATTCTTGAGTTCAAATATGTAAATGAGACCTTTATAAACAACTTTCATGTTGGTTGGAAGTGCATTTGAGGTACATAAGCTCATGAAAATTACTTATGTAACAAATGACCTATAATGAAACTTTCCCAAAATACCCTTGCCTTGCCAAAACCATAACTTGAGATGTAAAACTGATATCAAGGACTTATAGGACTTTTTGGAAAGCTAATACCATAAGGAACAACTTTCATGTTCACTTGAAGTTGAGGGGAATCTTGATTCTAGGTTAAAAGTGCCTTGGAAGTGAGTTGACTTTTAGTTGACCAAAAATAAGTTCATCTGAGACCTCTAACTTGTTGGCATCATAACTTGAGTTCTGTAAACTCAATGGATGAGTTATAGTACTCAAAAGAAATATAAGAACATGCTCTACAAGTTTCATGTTTGTATGAAAGTGAGATTGAACTTGTATCATATGGTAAATTGTCCTTGAAGTTAGGCACTAAATAAGGGGATTTTACACTAAGATCCTCTGAAACCCTAATTTAGTAACTCCTTGAACTCTTGATTCTTCTTGATTTGAACTTTACATGACATCCTAAATGTCTCAAGATAACTTCCCATGGCCTCAATAACTTAAAACCAAGTCTCAAGTTCTTCCAAATCCACAAATGACCTTGAGTTGACAAGATGAAACCTTAGATTCACATCCTTTGACTGTGACCTTTTGCAGATGAAATGGAAGCCTAAACAAGCTCCACAATGACCTCTAAGGTACCCAATGAGCTTATCAACCACATCTTATCCACAACAAAGATCTTATGAACCCCTGATGATCCTCTATTGACCCCTAAGATAGGAGACAAACAACACATATCAATCCTTCCCTTCAAAGAGCCTTGACAACTTCCTGATGATGACACACACTTGATGATCTGAATAAATACTCTTGCTTGAGCTTGAAATCAAATGAGACTCTTTTCTTGAATGGCAGAACAAATCTTGATCCCCTGTTAAGAACAATGCTATGCAAATGCAAAATGCTAAAAATGAAATGAAACATAAGTCAAGTACAAGAAAAGGGTTGGTCAAATTTTGAGGTACAACAGCTACCCCTATTCAAACGACTTAGACCTGAATGGGTGAAAAGCAAACATCTTTCAAACAATCAAGGTAAAAGACGGTTGAATACCAAAGAACCCAGAAATTTTCCAACCGCAAAAATAGAACTGCAAACTTGTTATTGGGACAAAATCTCCGGAAATAACGGTATCTGATAGTTGCAACGGAAATAAGCTAACTGATTACCAATCAGAAAACCTCGACACACATTCGAAAGAGACATCTGCTAACGTGCAGGCAACGACACTAAGTCAGAAAGATCCTCTGATTTCACCAACAGGCATCTATTAAATAAACCAGGCATCAAACCCGAAGGTCGCCTCAACACGAAGCTGAGAAGAACATCTGACCTCGCCGTCAGGCATCTGTTAAACAAACAGGCAACAAACCCAAAATCTGGCTCAACACAAAGTTGAGAGCGTCTGCTAACCAGCAGGCATTCGCTAAATAAAGCGAGCATCGAACCCAAAGGCTAACTCAATGCAAAGTTGAGAATATCTACTAACCAGAAGGCATTCGCTAAATAAAAGCGAGCATCGAACCCGAAGGTCGGATCAACACGAAGTTGAGAAGAGAATCTGACCTCACCGTCAGGCATCTGTTAAACAAACAGGCATCGAACCCGAAGGCCGGCTCAACACGAAGTTGAGAACATATGCTAACCAGCAAGCATTCGCTAAATAAAAGCGAGCATTGAACCCGAAGGCTGGCTCAACACGAAGTTGAGAACATCTGCTAACCAGCAGGCATTCGCTAAATAAAAGCGAGCATCGAACCCGAAGGCCGGCTCAACACGAAGTCGAAAACATCTACTAACCAACAGGCATTCGCTAAATAAAAGCGAGCATCGAACCCGAAGGCCGGTGTCGCTACTGCGAAAATCGGCGCCGGCTGAACAGAAGAGTCGCCACCGTGCGTTATTTATCCCAACGGAGGGAAAGGAAACGCTCAGAGTAAACCTACCGCAAAGACGGGAAAGGAATGGTCATCGCAACCAAATCCTGGGTTCGGGAGTCGGTTACGCAAGGGGAAGGTATTAGCACCCCTCACGTCCGTCGTACTCGACGGGATCCACGCTTGTTTTCTGGTACGGATTGTTATTCTATCTATTTTACAGGTCAGGGGTTAAAAGGAAATAAAATGACTCGGCAAAGTATCGCACTTTATGCCTACGTATTCCCGTCTGGAACGAGAAATCAGAGTCAACGTAGTTCGCCTACCTACGGGAAAGGAGGGGAAGGTTGCTCGCTAAGATATCGCATCCTATGCCTACGTACTTTCATACAACATGAAAGATCAGAGCAAACGTAGTTCGGGCCACGTACGACACAAGTCTGTCTGTTGTTTGTTTTTATTCCTTCTGAAAAAGGTTTTTCTGATTAACAGTCCAAGCGGACAAAAATGACGTCTTGATGAGTTCACATTCTTTTACGGAAGAAGTGTCTTTTATTGTGTTTGAAATATTTATTGTGTTTTCTGTTTGTTTTGAGAAAGAAGAGACAGAACTCTATCCTACAGTTGCGAAGGGAATCAAACTAACCTAATGTTATCATGCATGGGTTAAGACCTAGTGTCTATCATGCTCCTCTCTTGCACAGAGAGAAACAGAGATCCTAAGGGGATAGACGGAAACAGAAACAATATCAAATATACAGTAAAGCAGTAAAATGCATGGATGGAACAATACAAGCGAGGCAAGGGAGTCCCACTCAACCTCGAACCTAGAAAACAATAGGCAAAAGTGAACAGGATTCACTTCCAACCTAACAGGTTAAACAGCAAACAATACAGTCAGGGAAAACCAATCAATACATCAGAAATGAACAGCTAAAAATAAACAGCCACAGCAGCCCTGCATCAACACCTAACATCAAGTCCTCATCAATCAGCTATAAGCTTCAGCAAGCATCAATCTCCATCTCCACAGCCTTCAAGCAAGGTCTTTGTCATCAGTCTTCCATCTGCAATGGCTTTTCTTCAAGTCTCAATCTCCAAGCTGAGGAATCAATCACAAGAGTGAATTGGGTGTTAAGCAATTAGTTGACCACCAAAGGTGGCAAACAGACTGCTAACAACACATAGGATATTTTCTCTCAAGAGTTCTATCCCTTAGACAGCAGCACCAAGCCTTCCAAAGGAAGGGGGTGAGTGTCTTAGAGAGACTCTGCATCACAGAGAAGAATGGAGGCAATCAAAACCTTCCATGTTTGAGAATCAAGTTGTCTACTCTAGGGCTCTGCCTAACTCCTAGATCCTACAAAACTTCAACAGCTGCCAGCAAGAGATAATCCTCATCAACTCTGGAAGTTGGTCTTCATTCTTTGATCTTCAAATGGCTTCATCATCTCAGGTCTTCAGCTCTCCCAATCCCCAAGCAATCCCAATACCCACACAGACAAATCATAATCCCCAGAGAGGGCACACCACACCAGTCAAGCAAATATAGCCAGTATACTAATAGCAGTAGGGGAATCCTAATAATTTCTAAGGGATCTATCCTATATCCATAACCCCTATAGTCCCATACCCCAAAATCAACTCAAAATTTCCTAGAGGAATTAATCTATCTCACATATGCTCACCTAAAACCCTAATTTTGATCACTATAATATCACCTATTCAAATCACCTAAAATTAATTTCTAAAAAATGTGAATTAAACCTTATACACAAGTTGAAGTCCTAAACTAATCAACCTAAAAAGAATGAACTCTAAAGCTAAAGGGAACTATTAGAACAAAAATCAACAAATTTAAGTATCAAACTAAACTTAATAAAATGCTATTTACAAGAAAAATGCATGAAAAATATTAAGACAAAATAAAATGCCAATTTTATTTTTTTAACATTTTTCTAGACAGAATTGCTGACCTACCACAAAAAGGAGGAATTAAAAATATCAAATTTTCTATTTTTTATGATTTTTTAAAGATGAGAAAAATATTAAAGAAAATAAAAAACACAAAATATGAATTAAAGGGGGAGGGGGTGTTATAAGCAGCTTCGCCCAGTTATAATTCATATGGGCCAGAAAAATGGGGGCGCGAATAATAATTGCATTAGGCCCAGGAAGCATCAGAAAATGAATTGAAAAATAAAAAGAAAAGAAATAAGTTCACGGTGCGAAAAGCAACAAATCCCAGTATATTACCATTGGGCCTATAAAAAGGGGTGGGGATATGAATTTGGATTCAGAGCCCATGCGTTTTAATAAGTGAAACGCTGCGTTCCACTTGGTCTTTTCCCTCCATATTTTCCTTCAAATCTGGACCATTGGATGGGTAGAAAATGTCAAATATTAGAAGTGATCGGGCGGTCAGTGGTCATCGTCCCCAATCATGAAGCTAGGGTTTCAGAAATTCAGCTTCCATGCATGAATCTTCAAGCTTCTCGTTCTCCTTCCTCAGGCCATGAAACCAAGACTTGTAAAGAGCAAAATTGCTCTCTTCTTTCCCCTGAACATGATGATGCCTTTAGTATGGACTGAAACTAGCCCTAGGATAAAACCCGATAGGTGGAACCTCATGAAATACTAACTGCACCCTGCAATGGAAGCTCACCAAACTTGCAAATTCTTATACTAACGTACTCACCACATTGCACTGATTGCTCTGAACTGATCCACCATGATTAACATCCCCTAAACTAAGGTTTCTTGATCCTCAAAGTTTCATCACCCTGCTACCAATCTCCATGGAACTCTCTCTAATTCTCAGGAATCACACACCTAAGGTCTCTAATCATGATTATCCTAGCCATTTCATCTAATAATGCATAAATAGAGGGATTCGAATGCTTTTGCAAACCTGAAAAATGGTGATGGTAGATGTATCTACACTCCAATCCAATGCTTGCAACTGGTCACACGTGATCTCCAATGGCTGAGAATCTTTCTGTTTGCAAGATCTTGGATGGACAATGCTTGAATTGTGAGATTGGATTCAACTTGCTTCACTTGCACTTTGGAAGCTACACCTTCAAACACTCATCAATGGCCACTTTAATCTGTGTGTATGTGTTCAGTAGGATCCAAGGGATTGATTTGGTGAGAAAAATTCAATGGAAAGGAAGAAGAAAATGGAGTTTGAGATTGATTTGCAAAAAATGGAGAAAATGGTATATCACTCTTTCTTCACACTCTTTTCACCAACCCTTTGCATCAATGGCTTCAATTCAATATATAGATGAGGAGAGACAGATCTAGAAGTTTGTAGAATGATCTTAGAGGATTCTAGAAAGTGGTGGAAGGTTCATGGAATTCTCATGTGATGATACTTTGATACATCTCATATCATGCTTGCATCCTTTGTATATTTGTGTCAAAATCTCCACTTATGAGTTATTGACATGGTGTGAGTGAAAAAACCAAGTTCCTTGCCTTGAAAAGTCACTTATGCCAAGTTTTCCCTACTTGCCTTATTATGCAAGCAACAAAAATACAAAGCAAGTCCAATTTTTAAGTCCTAACTCAAAACAGTGGCTGAACCAATGTCTCTAAAATGATGTTTGGAATCAATTTGGTATATTGGATGACCCATTTTGGATTTGTAGATCCCTCAAACCAATTTTTCATTTCAACTTTTTCAACTTATATGCCTTTTTTAGGTCATTTTTCACCAACTTTGGTCAAGTCTCATTCCATGCATTTCCAAACTTCCATGACTTCTTTTATAGACTTAAAATGGCATTTTGAGCAACTTTGATGTTGTGAAGTTTTTCATTTGAAGCTTCCTTGTATGAGTTTTAGGCATAGGCTAAGAATGACCTGTAATCACCAGATGACCAAAATACCCTTTGCTTGCCAAGACCATAAGTAGAGTTCCACAAATCATATGAAGGCATACCATACCATTCTAGAAAGCTAAGACAATAAGGAACAATTCTTATGTTGACCAGAAATTCATTTGAAATCTCCTTGAGGGGTAAAACTTGCTTGGAAGTCAAGTCACTTTCACAGACAAAATTTCAGATACCTCAGATGACCTGTAACTTGCAAGGACCATAACTTGAGTTCTATAAATCTACTTAATGTCTTCCACCACTCAAATTAAAGTTCTTGAGATCCTATACAAGTTTCATGTTGACCAAGGATCCATTTGAAGCTTGCATTTTGACTTATCTTGCTTGGACATTTGACCTACATTAGGGGATTTTACACAGAAACCCTAATTTAGAAACTCCTCTTCTCCTTGATTTATCTTGATTTCTTCTTGACATATCACAATATCCTTCTCTACATGTCAAATGATGAACCCCACATATCTCCAATAGACCTTAATGCCTTTCAATCAGTCAATTGACCTAGAGTTGACCTAGAGTTGACCCCTAGTTGATTGTCTTCAACTACAATTCTTGTGATCACACCAATGACTTGTCTCCTTCTTCAAATGACGTTCTAAGTCTCCCACGTTGTCTAGATACTCTCCATGCTCAGCCCACATCTCACAATTTCTTTGGGGACCCTCAGTTACCCTCAGATAGGAGATGAATGCACTGCTTGATCCATTGACTTCTTTAGCTTTCCAATTCTTTCTGATGACTTGAATGAGATTGAATAATAACCTCTTGATAGGCTCATAGAGATGAGAGTAATGCTTGGTCCCTGTTGGATGATTTGCTATGCTATGCATATGATTAGGCTATGTGCATGACTCTATATGCAAATGCCAATGATATTGAAACATGAACCAAGTGAATAAGGTTGAGCAAATTTTAGGGTGCAACAGCTGCCCCTATTTAAGCGACTTGGACCCGATTGGGTGAAGAGCGAACGACCTTCAAACATTCGCGGTACGAGACGGTTGAATACTAAGAACCCAGAAATTTGCCAACCGCGGAAATAAACTGCGCCACTGCTTGGGGAACAACATTCATCAACTGAATCTGACTGCTTACAGCAACCCACCGATCTCATGCTGGGGATTACTTTCATCAGCCTGAAAAAGCTTCTATCATCGAAAAACTTGTCCACGTTAGGACTCCTGTTTCGTCAACACAAAGCAATCTCAACTAAACTTGTCCCTGTTAGGAAAAATCTCGACAACTTCACTGGGGATGGCTCGTCTGCCTCCCATCGGCAATAAACTGTCCTCGTTAGGAATACTCTCTTCCACTATAGGAATAACACCGTCCACGTTAGGACTAAGACTTCGTCTGGATCTGTCCACGTCAGGACTAAACTCCCTAGGCTATGAATACATCGTCCACGTTAGGACTCACCCTTCCACATTAGGAATAAAATCTTTCCACGTTAGGAATACCTCTTCTTTTCCACGTAAGGAATCACCTCTTTCCACGTAAGGAAACCAACTTCTCTTCTAAATCTGTCCACGTCAGGACTAAGCTTTCCACGTAAGGAATACATCGGTCTTCCACGTAAGGAATCAATCTTTCCACGTAAGGAATGCTATCTTTCCACGTAAGGAATCTCATTTTGATTCGTCCTCGTAAGGACTCCAACTTGATATGTCCGCGTTAGGACTCAATCTTTCCACGTAAGGAATAAATCTTTGTACGTAAGGAATATAATCTCTGTATATGTCCACGTTAGGACTAAGCTCTTCCACGTTAGGAATACATTTTCTTTTGATTTGTCCATGTAAGGAATACGTCATCCACGTTAGGACCCACCTTTCCACGTCAGGAGTAACTCTCTTCTTGATTTGTCCACGTAAGGACTCCAATCTTTCCACGTAAGGAATTCAACCTTAATATGTCCACGTAAGGACTCAATCTTTCCACGTGAGGAATAAACTCATCTTTCCACGTAAGGAATAAGCTTGTCCATGTCAGGACTCATGTTTCGTCTTGATTCGTCCATGTAAGGACTCGCCTCTTGACTTGCTGAGGAAATAAACCTTGTCCATGTCAGGACTCACATCTCAACCTGCTGAAGTAATAGAACTTGTCCACGTCAGGACTTGCGCGTCTTCGACTTGCTGGGGAAATAAGACTCGTCCACGTCAGGACTCACGCTTGGCCAACAACACGAAGAAGGATAAATTTGTCCACGCCAGGACTCTCGCATCTTGTCATCACGAAGAGCTATAAACTTGTCCACGTCAGGACGCCCCTTTCACCATTACGAATAAAGATATCTGCTGGAAATAAATGGTTCGCGTCAGGACACCACCACGAAGAGTAATCAACTTTGTCCACGTCAGGACTTCACATTCGATCAATACCATATCTGTCCACGTTAGGACTGGCACATATCGTCAACTTGGAAGAAATGCCCACGTCAAGACTCCACATTCCCACAATTCTGAAAAATCGAACCTGTCCACGTTAGGACTAGCACCTCTTATCAACCATGAGGAAATAAGTCTGTCCACGTCAGGAATTCACTTCTCTAACACGAAGAAAACTTGTCAATAACATTCGTCCACGTCAGGACTCATCCTTCCATTGGTCCCGAACCCCAAACTTCTTAGCACTGACGTGACAGCGACTTTGAAGCGGACTCTCCTGGGGATATTTGGAAACCAAACTACTGGATGCCTGTTCTGATAACCGGCGGCAACCTCTGAAATTCCGATTCCTGAGACCCTTTGACGACAAATAACTCTGCTTGAGAGTGAGGAGAAATTTATCCTGGTAACTCTGGTGGGGACAACAAGAGAAATTCACACAAACAACTCCGCCCGGAGGCAAAGAGAACTTCATCATGATAACCCTGTGGGGAATAATGCCAAAGCTGACACTTCAATGAATGTCTCATTCGAGACCCTGAATGTCTAGGTAATTCATTTGAGAAAGAGCTCTCTCTACCTGCAAGAGAAACAATACTTGAAACAAAAGGTTAGCCGACCCGGTTTATGTTTCAAAATGCATGCGTTTGACACTGGTGCAATGCTCCATTCGACATGGAAATGTTACGCGTGTTTATTTGGTGGATGCAAGTATGACACTATATGCCAATGCAAATGCAGACTCGGACTGCTGAGATATAGGCGACTGCTTTAGCAAAATAAATGCTGAAGATACTGCCGACTCCGCTGGGGATAGCTAGATGCTACAGAATTATTCCAGCAAAATAAATGCTGGAAGAGTGAAGTCGACCCAGCTGGGAAATTGGGAGCTCAATACCAATCACCTCATTGAAGTAACGCCCTGCTGGGAATATAATTCTGCTGGAGAATAAGAGGACTTGGTAGGATTAGACTTCTGCTGGAAAGTGAACGGATATCACACGGTGTTCTGGCAAAATAAATGTCGGGACACACAACCAACTCTGCCGGGGAGAGCCTTAACCTTCGAGTTCCACTGGGAGGAAGGCAAAACACTTACTGAAAAGAGAACTCCACTGGGGATGGGATGATTCTCTTGGGGAAGATCAACTGACTCCGCTGGGAGAAGAGTAAATGACCCTGCGGGGAAAAGGTAAACTGCCTGAATACAGCTTACAAACATTAACCTTCTGCGGCTAAACCCCCCTGCTTGAGATGCACTGTCTGAATACAGCCTTATAATCTTGGAATCGCCAAACTCTGCTAAGGATAAACGACTTGGCTGGAGAATGCCCTTTTGGATGAACTACGACTAGCTGGGGGATTTGATCCTTCTTCAGTGAGGAACACTGCTATCTCAGAAGCGCTTCCTGCGTGGGGATTAAGCCTTTCGTTACTGCAATCTTTTGATCGTCCTCTTCATATGGCTATGAACCCTGCAACAACACAAACAAGACAAGACAAGCCTATGCAACCAAATCTATTTAGGTTAGCGTTAGTGACATTATTTCCAGTTAATTCAACGTTTTAGCAATTGTTGGCAAGGGCCAGTGACGTTATACACATGCTAGTTTTGTTAAACTCAGGCGTTTATCATGCACAAAATAGTAAAGAGCCAGCATCAAATACTGAATAACATATTTTATTGATTGGGCCCCTGAATGGGCGGAGTTTTGTACACGGGATGTAACTCCTGAAAAGAGGAAGCTACGTAAAGCGAATATACAAGTATGCACAAGAAGCATAAATATATCGACAAATTAAATTTGTACACATGTCGGCAACGGGATGCAGATGAACATCACGAACTGATCCTCCTATGACTCGTCCGACTCTAATGCTTTCCCGGTATCCTCACTTCCGAAGAGATTGTATCTGATAATCGACCCCTCGAGTATATTCTCCCGCACTGATGCTCACTGCAATATCAAATTCGGACCGCAGTCATTTGCTTTTCAAATCCCTAACTTTTGCGTGAACCGCCCTTTACGAGTTTTCAGTTCACCGGAATACCCTTTTTTGCCGAAGCCGCCCAGTGTAGGTTTTCAACTTCGCGGGTGTACATTTTTTCGTTTTATCCCTAACTTTTGCCCGAACCTTTCATTCTGTTTTTGGTTCGCCAGGATGCCCCATTTTTGCCTGGACTCTCTTTTTTTTGTCCAGCGGGTCAATTTTAAGCAAAGTATTTTTTAACTGCGTCCGAATTCACAGGCGACGTAAAGTCTTCACCGTCCATAGTGGACAACAATAACGCTCCTCCTGAAAAGACTCTTCTGACAGCGTATGGCCCTTCGTAGTTGGGGGTCCACTTGCCCCTGTGATCTGCCTGCGGCGGGAGAATCCTTTTCAGCACAAGGTCGCCCGTCTGAAAGCTTCGCGGATGTATCTTCTTATCGTACACTTTCTTCATTCGGCTCTGGTACAATCGACCGTATGCTAGAGAAGCTAGCCTCTTCTCATCCATTAAACTCAGTTGGTTCAACCTGTCTTTCACCCATTCTGCCTCATCTAGTTGAACATCTCGCAATACCCTCAGAGAAGGGATCTCAACTTCCAATGGTAGCACAACTTCCATTCCGTATACCAACGAGAACGGGGTTGCCCCGGTTGATGTGCGTACCGTCGTACGATAACCGTGCAAAGCAAAAGGTAGCATCTCATGTCAATCCTTATAGGTCACCACCATCTTCTGAACGATCTTCTTGATATTCTTATTGGCCGCTTCAACAGCGCCATTCATCTTGGGTTGGTAAGGGGAGGAGTTGTGATGTTCGGTCTTGAAATTCTGACAGAGCTCCTTCATCATTTTGTTGTTCAAGTTTGAACCGTTGTCAGTGATTATCCTCTCGGGGATCCCATATCGGCAAATGATATCTCTCTTGATGAATCTGGCCACCACCTGCTTGGTTACATTTGCATAAGACGCCGCTTCCACCCACTTGGTGAAATAATCGATTGCTACTAGAATGAACCGGTGTCCGTTAGAAGCTGTCGGCTCGATCTTTCCAATCATATCGATTCCCCACATCGAGAATGGCCATGGCGATGACATCACGTTCAGAGGACTCGGGGGCACATGGATCTTATCAGTATAGATTTGGCACTTGTGGCACTTCCTCGCAAACTTGAAACAATCAGTTTCCATAGTCAGCCAAAAATAACCTGCCCGCAGCAGCTTTCTCGTCATAGCATGTCCACCAGCATGCGTACCAAATGTACCTTCATGTATCTCCTCCATAAGCAACTTCGCCTCTTTCTCGTCTACGCAACGCAACAACACCAAATCGTGGTTTCTTCTGTACAAGACACCATCCGGATTCAAATAGAAGTTACCCGCCAATCTCCTGAGAGTCTTCTGATCTTGACTGGATGCTCCAGCCGGATACTCTTTATTCTTCAAGAAATTAAGGATATCAAAATACCACGGTTTGTCGTCAGATGCCTCATCAATAGCAAATACGAAGGCAGGTCTATCAAGCCGAGAGATAATGATTCTGGGAGCCTCGTTCCAGAAGTTGATTTTGTACATGGAAGACAAAGTGGCCAGGGCGTCAGCCATCTGATTTTCTGCCCGCGGTACATGATGCAATTCAACCTTGTCGAAGAAAGGCAACAATCTCCTTGCATAATTCATGTAATGTATCAAATTGGGCTGACGTGTCTCCCATTCTCCTTTGATTTGATTCACCACCAGAGCTGAGTCTCCGTATACGTCCAGATTCTTGATTCGCAAATCAATGGCTTCTTCCAGCCCCATTATACAAGCTTCGTATTCGGCTTCATTATTGGTAACTGCAAAGGTCAATCGAGCAGTAAACGGGATGAGCGACCCGTGTGGAGTAGTAAGGATTGCCCCTATTCCGCTACCGTAAGCGTTCACAGCTCCGTCAAAAATCATCTTCCACTTGGAACCCAATTCTGGTCCTTCGTCTGGAAACGGCTCTTCACAATCTTTCATCTTTAGGTACATGATATCCTCGTCAGGAAAATCAAACCTCATCGATTGGTAATCTTCAATAGGCTGCTCCGCCAGATACTCAGACAGTACACTCCCCTTTATAGCCTTTTGCGAGACGTATTGGATGTCGTATTCAGTCAAGACCATCTGCCATCGGGCAATTCTCCCTGATAACGCCTGCTTTTCGAATACATATTTGATAGGATCCATCTTCGAGATGAGCATGGTTGTATGATTCAGCATGTATTGCCTCAAACGCTTGGCGGCCCAGGCTAGCGCGCAACAAGTTTTCTCCAGCATTGAATATCGAGATTCACAATCTGTAAATTTCTTACTCAAGTAGTAGATCGCATGCTCTTTTCTTCCTGTCTCGTCGTGTTGACCGAGAACACAACCCATGCTTCCCTCAAGAACCGTCAAATACATAATCAAGGGTCTCCCTGCCACTGGGGGTATCAAAATAGGAGGCTCCTGCAAATACTGCTTTATTTTATCGAACGCCTTTTGACAATTTTCGTTCCACGCTACAGCTTGATCTTTCTTCAATAGCTTGAATAATGGTTCACACGTAGCAGTTAGGTGAGATATGAACCGGGCGATGTAGTTCAACCTCCCTAAAAACCCGCGCACCTCTTTTTCTGTTTTGGGCGTCGATATTTCTTGAATCGCTTTTATTTTAGCAGGATCAACCTCTATTCCCTTTTCACTTACGATAAACCCCAGCAGTTTACCCGATCTTACCCCGAAGGTACACTTGTTAGGGTTCAGTCTTAGCCTGAACTTCCTAAGCCTTTTAAATAGCTTCAGCAGATTCACCAGATGCTCTTCCTCCGTCTGGGATTTGGCAATCATATCGTCAACATAAACTTCGATCTCTTTATGCATCATATCATGAAAAAGAGTCATCATTGCACACTGATACGTTGCCCCAGCATTCTTCAAACCGAAGGGCATCACTTTATAACAAAATGTTCCCCAAGGCGTTATGAAGGTAGTCTTCTCCATATCCTCTGGCGCCATTTTAATCTGATTATAGCCTGAGAAACCATCCATGAAGGAGAATACGGAGTATTGAGCAGTATTATAAACTAGCACATCGATATGAGGAAGTGGAAAATCATCCTTTGGGCTTGCTTTATTCAAATCCCTATAATCCACACACATTCGAACCTTGCCATCCTTCTTTGGCACTGGTACGATGTTAGCAACCCATGAGGGATATTTTGTAACAGCCAGGAAACCAGCATCCCACTGTTTTTGAACTTCTTCTTTGATCTTCACTGCCATATCTGGTCTAGTTCTGCGGAGCTTTTGTTTGACCAGCGGGCATTCCTCTTTCAACGGCAGACGGTGCACAACCATATCTGTATCGAGCCCTGGCATGTCTTCATACGACCAAGCGAACACATCACTATACTCTCTGAGCATTTCAACCAGTCTTTGCCTGATGTCGCTCTGCAGCGCGGCTCCGATACGAATATTCTTCTCAACCCCTTTCGACCCCAGATTGATAATTTCGATGACCTCTTCGTGAGGCAGAATGACTCTTTCCTCTTGTTTCACCAACCAAGACAGTTCTTCGGGAACGTCACTATCTTCGACAACCTCTTCTTCGGCCTGAAATACCGGGTGTTCAAAGTCGGGACGAGTCATAGGTGGTTCAAGGATGTCATCTGAAAATGTTATCCTGCAAAAGAATGGTTAAATGCTTCAAAATGCGTATAAAGCGAATAACCATGTTGCCATTTTATTGAAAAATACAAAACAAGAAAAACAGAGATCGTAATATCTGCACATGAAAAACGCCTTTTATTTAATGATAAACACGCAATGTTCATAACAGCACAGCCCTAAGCAAATCCTGATGCCCCAGGCAAGACACCAGATTGTTCAACAATTAATAAAACAAAGCATTACTGTTTAAGAGTCACAGGAACAAGCTCCTGAATAGACCAGTTGCACAGTCCTTGCCCTGGCGTGCTTGGCTGAATCCAGGCATCCATATCACAGTCGCTGTCTCCTTCGTCAGACTCTGAAGCAGCGTTGATGGTTTCATGACATACTCCACTGGCAGAGATGGTTATTGGCCCTCTGAACCGGGGTGCCCCCACAGCAGGAGTTGATGACGACGGTTGGTACCCCAGTCCAAACCGGTCCATCTTCACAGGAATGTCCAGCACTTTGCCCCAGCCCTTTGTTTCTCCAGCCTCTACCAGAGCTTGAGCTTCTTTATATGACGAGACGGCTATCTCCAACGCTTTGCTCGACCCGGGACCTTTGTCCTTGATACGCATCCCTTCGAATGCCTGGCAGGGTGTTTCGTGAATCTCTCCATCGACCTCCACATATTTAAATGACGACAGATGACTGACCAGGATGTCCTCTTTGCCACAGACAGTAACCATGCTGTCTCCGACCATATATTTCAACTTCTGATGCAGGGTAGACGTGACTGCCCCAGCCCCATGAATCCAGGGTCTTCCGAGCAGGCAGCTATATGCAGGCTGGATGTCCATGATATAAAATTCAGTTGCAAACACCTCCGGCCCCACCTGTAGAGGCAATGTTATTGATCCGAAAACTGTTCTCCGCGTGCCGTCAAATGCTCTGACTACCAGGTCACTGGGCGTGCACAAGATTCCTCTAACATCCAGCTTCATCATCGCTTTCTTGGGTAGCACATTCAAAGACGATCCGGTGTCTACCAATACATGCGACATGACAGATCCTCTACACTCGACAGATACGTGCAGTGCCATATTATGATCTCTCCCCTTAGGGGTCAAATCGAAGTCGGTAAAGCCCAAGCTGTGGCCTGCATTCACGTGTGCTAGCACTCCCTCCAGCTGATTTACGGAAACATCTTGGGGTACGAAGGAAGTATCCAGGACTTTCAACAAAGCATTTCTGTGAGCTTCAGAACATAATAGCAACGACAGGATAGATATCTTGGACGGCGTCTGTTGCAGATGCTCCACAATCTTATAATCACTTTTTCGAATCAAGCGCATGAACTCTTCCACATCTTTCGATGCCGATGCTTTTTCGCTTGCCTGCACTGGGACATTTTCAACCATCTTTCCCTTTCCTTTTGCCAGCCTTTCGGCCTCTACTTCAGGCGATATAAAGATCCTACCACTCCTTGTCATACCTCAGGTACCAACAACATTATCTACAGTCTCGGCTGGCTGCTTATTAACATCAATCTTTATTCCGTCACAATACACTTCCAACCCATATGACCATGGGACTGCTTTTGTGCTTTCGTACGGGATTGGTCCGGCCTTAGTGATAGTGATCGGCGGTCGCTGAACCGGTGCTGTTATAGTGATTGTCTTTTGAGGAATCGTCACAGTGGCCACATCACTCTGATTATCTGCTAATGCCCCTACAGGCTCTTCAGTTGCTGCTCGGTCAAACTGCAACGTACCTCCATCTATTAAAGCCTGAATACCTTTCTTTAAATCATCACACCCCCCAGCTAGGGTCCAGCATTCTAAACAATACTCGTCACACCCTGGGTAGACACCCCCTTGAAATAATCTGCTTTTTATCTCGCTCAACGGTGTCTTTAGATCATCCACATTCGTAATCAGATTCGAACCTTCCTCAGTCAGGATGGCGTTTGCCCCATGATTAGGCATGGGTTTCTGCACTATATTCGGACCCGCCGTTCCGAAATTGATAGCCTTATTGTCCAATAAATCCTGCACAACATGCTTAAAAGCATGGCAACCCTCTACATCGTGGCCCGGAGCCCCAGAATGGAACTCACAGTGCCTGCTCGCATCATAGCCATACGGAGGAGTTCCCGTTATTGGTGCCAGAGTTCTCTTCTCTACCAGGTTCAAACCCAACAGCGTCTGTAACAAATCTGCATAGGTTGAGGGAGGCTTCTCAAATACTCTCCTTGGTTTACCACCCTGGAATCTTCGCTGAGCAGGCTGTGCCCCCTGCTGTGGCTGCTGCTGCTGTTGCTGTTGCTGCATTAGTTGTTGCTGAAACGGTTGTTGTTGATATGGAATAGTAACACTCGCCACCTGCTGCGGCTGATTATACTGGTTCCGACCTCTGCCCCGGCCGCCAAACACTGCGCTCGCATCGCCCTGACGGCGCCCACCAAAAGCCTTCCTGTTGCTGCCAGGTGCAGTTGATTCCTCAACTTGGAATCTTCCTTGTTTAATGTTGTTTTCAATCTTTTCTCCCATCAGAATTAAGTCTGAGAAACTGGCCAAAGATGTGTGAAACAACTTGTCGTAAAACATGCCTGTGAATGTTCCGATGAACATGTCATTCATTTCCTTGTCTTCTAGAGGAGGGCGGACCCTAGCAGCCATGTCGCGCCATCTTTGCGCGTACTCTTTAAAGCTCTCACCCTTCTTCTGAGACAACCCTGTCAATTGGACCCGATTGGGCGCCAAGTCGCTGTTATACTTGTAGTGAGCTACAAATGCCTCTGCTAGCTGCTTCCATGTCTTTATATCAGTTGGCTCCAACCCCATGTACCACTCTAGGGAGGGGCCTGACAAACTATCTTGAAAGAAATGCATTAGCATTCTCTCATCAGTTGAATACACAGACATCTTTCTGTAATAAGCCCGCACGTGCACTTTCAGATAGGTGTCCCCTTTATACTTATCAAATGTAGGAGCTTTGAATTTGATTGGCACCCTCAAGCCAGGTACCAGACCCATTGCTGACATGTCTAAGCCCACAGCACTTTGGTTCAGGACCCCCCTCATCTGCTCTTCTAGCATTCTGATCTTCTGGGAGTCATCCATCGGCCCTTCGAAACCTCCGCCGGAGAAAGCGTCCTCCTGCTGATCTTCTTGCCACATACCATTCCCAGCTCCATACCCATCGTATCCATTATTATGGCCAGCTCTGATCTGATTCATCACCGGGCCTCGTCCTCTATTACCGTATTCCGGAACAACTCCAGCAGGTCCAACAGTCATCAACCCAGCGCCATTACCATTTCCGAAACCTCTGTAACCCTGATTAGTCATACCATATCCGTCTTGCCCAAATCCTTGAGCATTGAAACCATATTTCCCAGCATTATCGAAACCCTGATCATTGAACCCGAATCCAGCATTACCGAAGCCGTTGCCTCCCATATTATCACCCAAGTTGATATCACCAAGCCCAACGTTATGGACAACAGTCTCGTTCCCAGCTCCAACGTTACCATTTCCAGCGGCAGTAGCGTTGTTGACATTAACAGCATGTATGTTGACTACAGGTGGAGCCACTGGTGTGGGAGTGCCATCCCCATGAACACTGTCGACTCGCACAGATTGATGATCCTCATTCCCATGACCAGCATTTCTGACCAACAGAGGCTGCACCATAGCTTGCAAATTCTCCTGACCTTTTGCAATAGTCTCCATGGTCTGCATAAAGAGGGCTAGCTTCTCGCGCACATCTTGCATCTCATTCTGCATTTGATCCATGATTCTTCGACAGTTGGTGCGAGTGGAATAGCGGTGCGGGTGCTGATCTGCAATCCTGAAAATACCTGAAACAGAGCGGGAAATAAGATACCGTCCAAAAATTACCTGTAATGCAATATGAATATGAATGCAATGCAATGTGTGTGTCTGTGCATTAGGGAAATTCATTCCCCGATTCTAGTGTGAAGGTGCCAGTGCAGTGACAGTGCTAGCAATATAAAGATCGGAGCTGAATCATAGAAAGCCTCATATATTGCAGAGAAAACCAATAAGCCAAGAATACAATGTCACTGAGTACAATGAGAAGGCATGACCTCAACCAACAATCCTGGTGATGGTCAGCACTATGCAAATAAAGCATACAAGTTAATACAAGAAATGATCAAGTACTCCCATAAGCCCGGTACTCTTCTATTAACTTCTTGGTCTCTGGATGACCTGGTCGAGTAAGCAGCCCTTCAACAAGTTGGTTTCTTCGTTTGAGCACGCGTTGTACGTCTCCGGCAGTTTCCTCCCATGCCCCTTCTCCGAAGCGATCTTCTAACTTCCGCTTCTGAGACACGGCTTCGTTCCTGCCTTCGATAGCCTTGTTCAACGCCTTCTGGAGACTATACCTGGACATCACCTCTTCTTCATACTTATTGATGCTAGCCTTCAACTGCTCTTCGAGGTTAGAAATTTGCTGCTTCAACTTATCTTCCCTCTTTTTATTATTGGTGAGCATAGCATTCCAAGTCTTATTGCAAGAAGAGATCTCTCGATGTGCTGCGTCGAGTGCTTTCTTTTTGGATTCCAACATGTCATGGGAGCTTCTGAACTCCTGCCCCAGACGTTCGCGCTTCTTCTTCTCCTCAGTCAACTCAGCCCCTAGTCTGCTTACTACCTCGATCTGCTGTTGGAAAGCATGCACGGCCTTGTTTTTCTCACTGCGTATCTGAGCTAGCTCTTGCTCTAACCCTTCATTGATCTTCATCAAGGCTTCTTTTTCTTTCACAACTTGCTCGTAGGCCTCCCTAGAAACAGTAGTTGGCTCTGCTACCAGAATAGGAACAAGGACTGGTGCATCTGGAAATGGCATCCGCAACTGACTTGCTCTTTCCTGGATCCAAACTCTGTATGGTGCGTAAGCCTGACAATCATTTTTCCCTAATAACGGCTTCCCTCTTCGGTTAATACGCGTCCAGGCATGCTGCAGCTTAGCTAATAACTCTCCCTTCAAATCACCGGTGAAGTACAGAGATTCCTGTACTTCTTCCTCCTTTGGTGGGTTCTTCAACGCATATCCGAACTGACGGACAAATAGAGATGGGTTGTAGTTGATACACCCCTTTCTTCCTATCAACGGAACATTAGGGTACCCAGAACAACTGAAGATAAGCTCAGACCCCAGCAAGTCTTGATCAAACCACTTTATATCTGCAGAAGTTAGCCTCATCATACGCTCTGGCTAGTCAGATGTGGTTGCACTATCCACGAAAGGTCCCTTCGAGGGAAGATGGCTCTTGAACCACATATACAGCAAAGGCACGCAACAAGAGACGTTCTTGCCTCTCCTGTTCTCATTCCTGTAGTGCATCGAATGGTAAAAGTCCCCGATCAGCGTAGGTACTGGGTTACCAGCAGCAAATAGATGAAATGCATGTCCACGAAGTTTGGGAAGTTGGGAAACAGCACGATCCCATAAATGCACAAAGCCAAAATAGCGTTAAAGACCACCCAACACCCATTCTTGGCGTACTCCTGAGCCTTACCAACCAGAAACTGGAGAGAGAAACCCGGAATCCCTCGCCACGAAGTCATCAACAGCTCAGAAGCATTCATGTGCAAGGCCTTAGTGAGATCCTCCAACTTGGGCTCAGCGGCAGAGTGAATAAAAGGAACTGCATTCTGAACTGGCAGCTCAGTAAACTCTACATACTCCTCCATGGTAGGCCCCAAGATAAAATCCGCAAACGTGAAACATCTCAAAGTCGGATCATAGAATTGCATCAGCGTGTACGGCCCATTCAATTCATCATCAGTGGATTTGCGAACCAAACTCAACAGCCGTCCGTAACTCTGTCTGAAGCTTCTACGGACATCCTCACTAGCAAGAGAAATCAGACCCAGGAGTGGAGCAATATCAGGGATAGGTAGCTTATAAGCAACTGTCATCCTCAAACCGGCCATGATCAAAACTCAGAAGTCCAGACACTAAAACCGGGGAATATGCAAATGTACCTGCAGCACAGACACACGTTAATGGGATGCAATGATACTGGGTATGCAAACGATGCAATGCAAGTAACATGCAACAGGGACCAAATGTCGTGGCTGAGAAGCCTGAACCATATCAAGAAGTCTCAGATAGACCCTCCAGAAGTCCTCACACATTGGTCTCAGATAGACCTCATACACAGCCCCAATACTGGTCTATGATAGACCCCATAATCATAACTTTGAATGGTCTCTGGAAGACCTCAAATCATATCTCCAACTGGTCTCTGACAGACCTCAGAACTCTCCAAATGGTCTCTGACAGACCTCAGAACTCTCCATAAATACCCAGGATCTCAGATCAAGAAACAAACCGGTAGTCTGAAGGTCAAGTTACCTGCATAGCCCAAACCCTCTCACAGGTGGATGTCCTAGTAACTGACAAAGGTATGGCATCCTATGCGGTCGTCGGCGTCACAGACTTTCAGGGTTGATGATACGATTCCCAGAAGGAGTGGCATCATCAAATCCTGAAGAGGCCTCACTTAGCCAACTTCCAAGTGATCGGTCCCCAGAGTCGACAATCCAACTAACCAGCAACCTGAGCCACCCAAAGGGCAGGACAGGAAGCCAACCAGAAGAACCTCGTCTGAGTGTAGATTTCGCGGGACACTAGGACATGCAAAGCACGTGCGCGCCCACTAATCTCTACTCTAAGTCTAGGTGCACTCAAGCCCAGGTCTGGCTTATCTCTCAATCAAAGAACACCCATCACACCCCACAGTACAGCAATAATAAACAATATATATAATGCTGAAAATAAAGGTCAGAAATATAAATCCATACAAAATCCTCGACGGGAAAACAAGCGTTAGGATTGACTCTCTTAAGGGACGTTGGATCCCAAATGCATAAGAACTATCGCAGTCCTTAGCAGCCAGGGGACGTTGGATCCCCAGCAGAGTCGCCAGCTGTCGCTACTGCGAAAATCGGCGCCGGCTGAACAGAAGAGTCGCCACCGTGCGTTATTTATCCCAACGGAGGGAAAGGAAACGCTCAGAGTAAACCTACCGCAAAGACGGGAAAGGAATGGTCATCGCAACCAAATCCTGGGTTCGGGAGTCGGTTACGCAAGGGGAAGGTATTAGCACCCCTCACGTCCGTCGTACTCGACGGGATCCACGCTTGTTTTCTGGTACGGATTGTTATTCTATCTATTCTACAGGTCAGGGGTTAAAAGAAAATAAAATGACTCGGCAAAGTATCGCACTTTATGCCTACGTATTCCCGTCTGAAACGAGAAATCAGAGTCAACGTAGTTCGCCTACCTACGGGAAAGGAGGGGAAGGTTGCTCGCTAGGATATCGCATCCTATGCCTACGTACTTTCATACAACATGAAAGATCAGAGCAAACGTAGTTCGGGCCACGTACGACACAAGTCTGTCTGTTGTTTGTTTTTATTCCTTATGAAAAAGGTTTTTCTGATTAACAGTTCAAGCGGACAAAAATGACGTCTTGATGAGTTCACATTCTTTTACGGAAGAAGTGTCTTTTATTGTGTTTGAAATATTTATTGTGTTTTCTGTTTGTTTTGAGAAAGAAGAGACAGAACTCTATCCTACAGTTGCGAAGGGAATCAAACTAACCTAATGTTTATCATGCATGGGTTAAGACCTAGTGTATATCATGCTCCTCTCTTGCACAGAGAGAAACAGAAATCCTAAGGGGATAGACGGAAACAGAAACAATATCAAATATACAGTAAAGCAGTAAAATGCATGGATGCAACAATACAAGCGAGACAAGGGAGTCCCACTCAACCTCGAACCTAGAAAACAATAGGCAGAAGTGAACAGGATTCACTTCCAACCTAACAGGTTAAACAGCAAACAATACAGTCAGGGAAAACCAATCAATACATCAGAAATGAACAGCTAAAAATAAACAGCCACAGCAGCCCTGCATCAACACCTAACATCAAGTCCTCATCAATCAGCTATAAGCTTCAGCAAGCATCAATCTCCATCTCCACAACCTTCAAGCAAGGTCTTTGTCATCAGTCTTCCATCTATAATGGCTTTTCTTCAAGTCTCAATCTCCAAGCTGAGGAATCAATCACAAGAGTGAATTGGGTGTTAAGCAATTAGTTGACCACCAAAGGTGGCAAACAGACTGCTAACAACACATAGGATATTTTCTCTCAAGAGTTCTATCCCTTAGATAGCAGCACCAAGCCTTCCAAAGGAAGGGGGTGAGTGTCTTAGAGAGACTCTGCATCACAGAGAAGAATGGAGGCAATCAAAACCTTCCATGTTTGAGAATCAAGTTGTCTACTCTAGGGCTCTGCCTAACTCCTAGATCCTACAAAACTTCAACAGCTGCCAGCAAGAGATAATCCTCATCAACTCTGGAAGTTGGTCTTCATTCTTTGATCTTCAAATGGCTTCATCATCTCAGGTCTTCAGCTCTCCCAATCCCCAAGCAATCCCAATACCCACACAGACAAATCATAATCCCCAGAGAGGGCACACCACACCAGTCAAGCAAATATAGCCAGTATACTAATAGCAGTAGGGGAATCCTAATAATTTCTAAGGGATCTATCCTATATCCATAACCCCTATAGTCCCATACCCCAAAATCAACTCAAAAATTCCTAGAGGAATTAATCTATCTCACATATGCTCACCTAAAACCCTAATTTTGATCACTATAATATCACCTATTCAAATCACCTAAAATTAATTTCTAAAAAATGTGAATTAAACCTTATACACAAGTTGAAGTCCTAAAATAATCAACCTAAAAAGAATGAACTCTAAAGCTAAAGGGAACTATTAGAACAAAAATCAACAAATTTAAGTATCAAACTAAACTTAATAAAATGCTATTTACAAGAAAAATGCATGAAAAATATTAAGACAAAATAAAATGCCAATTTTATTTTTTTAACATTTTTCTAGACAGAATTGCTGACCTACCACAAAAAGGAGGAATTAAAAATATCAAATTTTCTATTTTTTATGATTTTTTAAAGATGAGAAAAATATTAAAGAAAATAAAAAACACAAAATATGAATTAAAGGGGGAGGGGGTGTTATAAGCAGCTTCGCCCAGTTATAATCCATGTGGGCCAGAAAAATGGGGGCGTGAATAATAATTGCATTAGGCCCAGGAAGCATCAGAAAATGAATTGAAAAATAAAAAGAAAAGAAATAAGTTCACGGTGCGAAAAGCAACAAATCCCAGTATATTACCATTGGGCCTATAAAAAGGGGGTGGGGATATGAATTTGGATTCAGAGCCCATGCGTTTTAATAAGTGAAACGCTGCGTTCCACTTGGTCTTTTCCCTCCGTATTTTCCTTCAAATCTGGACCATTGGATGGGTAGAAAATGTCAAATATTAGAAGTGATCGGGCGGTCAGTGGTCATCGTCCCCAATTATGAAGCTAGGGTTTCAGAAATTCAGCTTCCATGCATGAATCTTCAAGCTTCTCGTTCTCCTTCCTCAGGCCATGAAACCAAGACTTGTAAAGAGCAAAATTGCTCTCTTCTTTCCCCTGAACATGATGATGCCTTTAGTATGGACTGGAACTAGCCCTAGGATAAAACCCGATAGGTGGAACCTCATGAAATACTAACTGCACCCTGCAATGGAAGCTCACCAAACTTGCAAATTCTTATACTAACGTACTCACCACATTGCACTGATTGCTCTGAACTGATCCACCATGATTAACATCCCCTAAACTAAGGTTTCTTGATCCTCAAAGTTTCATCACCCTGCTACCAATCTCCATGGAACTCTCTCTAATTCTCAGGAATCACACACCTAAGGTCTCTAATCATGATTATCCTAGCCATTTCATCTAATAATGCATAAATAGAGGGATTCAAATGCTTTTGCAAACCTGAAAAATGGTGATGGTAGATGTATCTACACTCCAATCCAATGCTTGCAACTGGTCACACGTGATCTCCAATGGCTGAGAATCTTTCTGTTTGCAAGATCTTGGATGGACAATGCTTGAATTGTGAGATTGGATTCAACTTGCTTCACTTGCACTTTGGAAGCTACACCTTCAAACACTCATCAATGGCCACTTTAATTTGTGTGTATGTGTTCAGTAGGATCCAAGGGATTGATTTGGTGAGAAAAATTCAATGGAAAGGAAGAAGAAAATGGAGTTTGAGATTGATTTGCAAAAAATGGAGAAAATGGTATATCACTCTTTCTTCACACTCTTTTCACCAACCCTTTGCATCAATGGCTTCAATTCAATATATAGATGAGGAGAGACAGATCTAGAAGTTTGTAGAATGATCTTAGAGGATTCTAGAAAGTGGTGGAAGGTTCATGGAATTCTCATGTGATGATACTTTGATACATCTCATATCATGCTTGCATCCTTTGTATATTTGTGTCAAAATCTCCTCTTATGAGTTATTGACATGGTGTGAGTGAAAAAACCAAGTTCCTTGCCTTGAAAAGTCACTTATGCCAAGTTTTCCCTACTTGCCTTATTATGCAAGCAACAAAAATACAAAGCAAGTCCAATTTTTAAGTCCTAACTCAAAAAAGTGGCTGAACCAATGTCTCTAAAATGATGTTTGGAATCAATTTGGTATATTGGATGACCCATTTTGGATTTGTAGATCCCTCAAACCAATTTTTCATTTCAACTTTTTCAACTTATATGCCTTTTTTAGGTCATTTTTCACCAACTTTGGTCAAGTCTCATTCCATGCATTTCCAAACTTCCATGACTTCTTTTATAGACTTAAAATGGCATTTTGAGCAACTTTGATGTTGTGAAGTTTTTCATTTGAAGCTTCCTTGTATGAGTTTTAGGCATAGGCTAAGAATGACCTGTAATCACCAGATGACCAAAATACCCTTTGCTTGCCAAGACCATAAGTAGAGTTCCACAAATCATATGAAGGCATACCATACAATTCTAGAAAGCTAAGACAATAAGGAACAATTCTTATGTTGATCAGAAATTCATTTGAAATCTCCTTGAGGGGTAAAAATTGCTTGGAAGTCAAGTCACTTTCACAGACAAAATTTCAGATACCTCAGATGACCTGTAACTTGCAAGGACCATAACTTGAGTTCTATAAATCTCCTTAATGTCTTCCACCACTCAAATTAAAGGTCTTGATATCCTCTACAAGTTTCATGTTGACCAAGGATCCATTTGAAGCTTTCATTTTGACTTATCTTGCTTGGACATTTGACCTACATTAGGGGATTTTACACAGAAACCCTAATTTAGAAACTCCTCTTCTCCTTGATTTCTCTTGATTTCTTCTTGACATATAACCATATCCTTATCTACATGTTAAATGATGAACCCCACATATCTCCAATAGACCTTAATGCCTTTCAATCAGTCAATTGACCTAGAGTTGACCCCTAGTTGACTGTCTTCAACTGCAATTCTTGTGATCACACCAATGACTTGTCTCCTTCTTCAAATGAATTTCTAAGTCTCCCACGATGTCTAGATACTCTCCATGCTCAGCCCACAGCTCACAATTTCTTTGGGGACCCTCAGTTACCCTCAGATAGGAGATGGATGCACTGCTTGATCCATTGACTTCTTTAGCTTTCCAATTCTTTCTGATGACTTGAATGAGATTGAATAATAACCTCTTGATAGGCTCATAGAGATGAGAGTAATGCTTGGTCCCTGTTGGATGATTTGCTATGCTATGCAGATGATTAGGCTATGTGCATGACTCTATATGCAAATGCCAATGATATTGAAACATGAACCAAGTGAATAAGGTTGAGCAAATTTTAGGGTGCAACAGCCGGCTCAATACGAAGTTGAAAACATCTGCTAACCAGCAGGCATTCACTAAATAAAAGCGAGCATCGAACCCGAAGGCCGACTCAACACAAAGTTGAGAAGAGAATCCGTCAATTCACAATCTTGTAAGAAGAAATCCGCTGGGGAAATAATGAACTCAACCATGTAGACTCCGTTAGGGGGAAATGGTGAGATAAACACATCTGTCAATGATCTTGTTGGAGGTCTGGATACCACACAGGCTCAAGAAAAAAAACACCAATACTTGCCGAGGTCTGGATACTGTACGGGCTTAAGAAAATACACTGATATTTGCTGAAGACACACCTAAAAACACGAGGTAACAACCTGGCCTATGTTTCGAATGCATATGTTTGAATATGGCGTAATGCTCCATACGAAATGGAAATGCTACACGTTTAGGAAGATGCTATGCACAATGCAAATGCAAAGGAACCAACTCAGCAAAATAAATACTGAAGAGATGAAAGAAACCCCGTCGGGGAAAGAAGAGGATATGCCCATTACGATTGGACTTATGCTGGGAGAAACAAGCCCTGGATGGCCTCCTAGAACAGAACTCTCTTGGGAAAAATTGCTTTGACGAGAACAAAAATCCACTTCGCTGGGAATCAACTCAAATTCTGTTGAAGAAAGCGCCCTGAATGGCCTACCAAAATATAACTCTTTTGGGGAACAAAAGACTCGGCTAGGAAAAGGCAGTCAAATGATGAGATCATCTCAACTCTACTGGGGAAATCATCCATGGATGGCCTCCTAGAACACTGAAACTCTTTTAGGGTACGAGGTAAACTGCTGAGGAATACCTCTACTTTGCCGTAGATTTTAACCTGTTGGAGATTAAATCCAAACCGCTAGGGATAAATGAATAAGATTTACTGGGAACCCGTCTCAAACTCTCTCTGTTGAGGATGAGAAATAACCTATTCCACCAACTCCGCTGGGGATTACACAATGAGGGAATCAACATCGACCTCTGTTTAGGGAATTGAGCAGTAAACTCAATAATATCAACCTCTGCTTAGGGAATAAATCAACGAACTAGAATCTGAGGGAAAAGGAGTCAAAGATTTGGACTCTGTGGGGAAACGGAACTCTAAATCCGCTTCACTGTTGGGGATAATCCCAAATTTACCGAGTGAAGAGAATTTCAACCTCAATCTGCTGGGGGATAAGCACATACATTCGATCTGCTGAGAATGAGGTGTACATACTCAACCTCCAAATGAACAAATAAACAAGATATCCTGCACAATAGAAACTATCTCGGTCATCATCCGTGACGTCGTTCAAGCAAATCAAAGTTTTAATGATTATCAGCAAAGCCCACAAGTTTATGTATGCAAAGTTTTATCAAAAATATCAGGCGTCTTTTTGCAAACAAAACAGTAAAAGCTAAAGTGAAAACAACAATTTACTGAATAGTATATACTTCATTGATGAGTGGCCTGTAAGTAGGCAGATTTTACAACAGATGCAACTCCTGAAAAGAGAAAGCTGTGCAAAAATTTATAGAAATGCACAAAGATATACAAAATGTCGACAATGTGGTACAGACAACCACCATGTGTCTATTCATCTATGACTTGCATGACTTTGATGCTTTTCCAATGCTTCGCCCTCTGAAGAGACTGATTTGAGCGGATGGCCCTCGGGTCCTCCCAGAATCCACTATGCTCTGAAGATCAACATGCAAATCGCAGTCATTTGCTTTTCAAATCCCTAACTTTTGCCTGAATTGCCCTCGTGGGTTTTTGATTCACCGGGATACCCATTTTTTCCAAAGTCCCCTTTTCAGGTTTTCAACTTTGCGGGTTTACATCTTTTATTTTTATCCCTAACTTTTTCCCGAACCCATTCTTTTTATGGTTCACCGGGATGCCCCATTTTTTCCTGGATATTCTTTTTCTTTCCAACAGGTCTCTTTAAGCAAAGTATTTTTTAACCGCGTCTGCATTCACAGGGGATATGAAATCTTCACCATCCATGGTTGACAATATTAAGGCTCCTCCTGAGAAGACTTTCCTTACGACATATGGACCTTCGTAGTTGGGAGTCCATTTTCCCCTATGATCTGTCTGTGGAGGGAGAATCTTCTTCAACACTAAATCACCTGCCTGAAAACTCCGAGGACGCACCTTCTTATCAAAAGCTTCTTCATCCTGCTTTGATATAAACGACCATATACAATGGATGTTAATCTCTTCTCATTCATCAAGCTGAGCTGATTCAATCTGTTCCTCACCCATTCTGCCTCATCAAGCTTGACGTCAACCATAAATCTCAAAGAAGGAATCTCGACTTCCAATGGTAGGAAAGCTTCCATACCATACACTAGCGAGAAAGGGGTTGCTCCAATTGAAGTACGTACCGAAGTACAATATTTGTGCAATGCAAAGAGAAACATTTCGTGCCAATCTTTGTAGGTCACAACCATCTTCTACACAATCTTCTTTATGTTCTTATTGGCCGCTTCAACATCGCCATTCATCTTCGGACGATAGGGAGAAGAATTGTGATGCTCAATCTTGAAACTTTGGCACAGTTCCTTCATCATCTTGTTATTCAAATTTGAACCATTATCAGTAATGATCTCTCGGGCACTCCGTAACGACAGATGGTGTCCTTCTTGATAAACCGGGCTACCACTTGTTTGGTGACATTAGCATAGGAAGCTGCTTCAACCCACTTAGTCAAATAATCAATTGCCGCTAAGATGAAGCGATGTCCATTAGATGCGGTCGGCTCAATCTTGCCAATCATATCAATGCCCCACATGGAAAAGGGCCAAGGAGACGCCATGACATTCAAAGGACTTGGCTGCACATGAATCTTATCAGCATAAATCTGGAATTTATGGCATTTCTTCGCATACTTGAAGCAATCAGACTCCATAGTCAACCAATAATAACCTACCCTCAACAGCTTTCGAGACATGGCATGCCCGCCTGCATGTGTATCAAAGGCACGTTCGTGGACCTCTTCCATAAGCAAACCTGCTTCTTTTTTCGTCCACGCATCTCAACAGAACTAAGTCAAAATTTCTTCGGTAGAGTACACCATCTTGGTTTAGATATAAATTTCCAGACAATCTTCTCAAGGTCTTCTTATCCCGGACCGAAGCCCCAGGCGGATATTCTTGGTTTTTGAGAAATTTTTGGATATCATGATACCATGGCTTCCCATCTGAAGCTTCCTCTATTGTAAATACGAATGTCGACCTATCAAGGCGCGAGATGACAATTCTCAGAGCATCGTTCCAATAGTTCACCTTATACATTAAGGATAACATAGCCAAGGCATCTGCCATCTGATTCTCCGCTTTTGGCACATGGTGAAACTCTACCCTGTCAAAGAAGGGTAACAACCTCCTTGCATAGTTCATATATGGAATCAGATTAGGCTGCCAAGTCTCCCACTCTCCTTTGATCTGATTGACCACCAAAGCTGAACCACCATAGATATCAAGGTTTTTGATTCTCGAATCAATCGCTTCTTCAATACCCATGATACATGCTTCATATTCAGCTTTGTTATTGGTGCATGGAAATGTTAACCTGGAAGTGAATGTGATATGAGAACCATGGGGAGTTGTAATGATTGCCCCAATTCCACTACCGTGTGAGTTAATAGCACCGTCAAAAATCATTTTCCATTGGGAGCCCAGTTCAGGACCTTCATCAGGTAACGACTCATCACAATCCTTCATCTTTAAGAACATGATATCCTCATCAGGAAATTCAAACTTCATCGGTTGATAATTGTCAATCGGTTGCTCTGCGAGATATTCAGACAGAACACTCCCTTTAATGGCCTTTTGGGAGACGTATTAAATGTTGTATTCTGTCAAAACCATCTGCCACCTAGAAATCCTTCCCGAAAGTGCTTGCTTTTCAAACACGTACTTAATCAGATCCATCTTTGAAATTAGCATTGTTGTGTGGTTTAGCATGTATTGCCTTAGGCGTTTGGTAGCCCAAGCGAGTGCACAACACGTCTTTTCCAACATTGAGTATCTGGACTCACAATCTGTGAACTTTTTACTCAAGTAATAAATGGCATGCTCTTTTCTTCCTGTCTCGTCATGTTGACTGAGAACACAACCCATGGAATTCTCAAGAACCGTTAAATACATTATTATTGGTCTTCCAGCCACTAGAGGCATCAGTATCGGAGGCTCCTGCAAATACTCTTTTATTCTTTCAAATGCCCTTTCGCAATTTTCATTCCAAACCACCGCTTGATCTTTCTTTAACAATTTGAACATTGGTTCACAAGTGGCTATGAGATGAGATATGAACCTTGCAATGTAGTTCAATCAACCCAAGAAACCACGAACCTCTTTCTCAGTCTTCGGTGCTGGCATTTCCTGTATAGCTTTTATTTTTGCAGGATTGACCTCGATTCCTTTTTCATTGTCTATGAACCCCCAGTAACTTTCATGACCGTACACCAAAAGTGCACTTATTCGGATTCAACCTCAGTCTGAATTTCCTTAGCCTCTCGAACAGCTTTTAAAGATTCACCAGATGCTCTTCCTCCGTTTGTGACTTCACGATCATGTCATCAACATAGACCTCAATCTCATGATGAATCATATCATGAAACAAAGTCACCATTGCCCGCTGATAGGTTGCCCCTACATTCTTCAATCCAAAGGGCATTACCTTATAGCAAAAAGTCCCCCACGGCGTGATAAAAGTTGTTTTCTACATGTCTTCCGTGGCCATCTTGATCTGGTTATATCCGAAGAAACCGTCCATGAAAGAAAACACTAAATACTGCATGGTATTATCAACAAGTACATCAATGTGGGGTAGCGGGAAATCATATTTCGGGCTCGCTCGATTGAGATCACGGTAATCTACACACATTCTTACCTTACCATCCTTCTTAGGTACAGGTACAATGTTAGTGCCCCACAGAGGGTAATTTGTCACGGCAAGAAATCCTGCGTCCAATTGCTTCTGGACCTCTTCTTTGATATTTATCGCCATGTCCGGTTTGGTCCGTCTCAGCTTCTATTTCACAGGTGGACACTCTTCTCGAAGAGGTAAGCGATGAACCATAATATCTGTATCAAGACCGGGCATATCTTTGTATGACCAAGCAAAGACATCCTTATACTCTCGGAGCATTTCAACCAGTCTTTGTTGGATATCACTCTGCAATGCAACCCCTATCCTGACTTCCTTTTTGGCTTCCTCAGTGCCCAAGTTGATGACCTTAATTTCTTCTTGATGAGGCAGAATAACTTTCTCTTCTTGTTTCAGTAGCCTGACCAACTCTTCAGGAAGGTCTTCGTCTTCCTCAATCTCTTCTTCAACTTGAAAAATCGGATTATCAAAGTCATACCGAGTCATAGACGAGTCTGAATCGGTGGCATCTGCAATGTAAAACCTGCAATGATGATGATCTAGTGCTTAAAATGATATGCAAACAAGCACAAACCACATTGCCATTTTATTGTTAAACAAGAAAAAAAGAGACCACAATGTTTGAATGCAAGAAAATCTCCCTTTGATTAATGATAAAACGAATGTTCAAACATAAAAGATAAGGCCCTTCAGACACAGACCACTATGCTCCGGGTAGAACATAGGGCTACACATAATCAAGAAAATAGGAAAATTACTCTTCACGAGTCACTTGGATAACTTCCTTGATGGTCCAGTTGTTCAAGCTCTGACTAGGAATACATGGCCGGATCCATGCATCCATGTCGCAGTCACTATCACCTTCTTTGTCAGACACGGTGTTGATCTGATAAAAAATCACCCCCACCACTTGTGAATTGGACTGGTCCCCTGTAGCGCGACGCACTCTGTGAAGAGGAAAAAGATGGGTTATACCCCCATCCAAACTTGTCCTGTTTATTAGGGATGATCAGAACTTGCCCCCAACTCTGAGATGCTTCAGACTTCACCACAGCATGTGCTTCCTTAAAAGATGACATAGCAACCTCAGGTACACTACCCACAATTGGCGTCTTCTCTTTAATCTGGACGGTTTCAAAAGCTTGACACAACGTTTCATGAATGTCACCGTCAATGTCTACATATTTGAATAAAGACAAATGGCTTATCATAATATCCTCTTCACCTCAAACAGTAACAATATTACCGCCCACCATATATTTCAGCTTTTGATGTAGGGCTGACGTCATAGCTCCCAACGAGTGAATCTAAGGTCATCCCAACAAGCAGCTATACCCCGGCTGAATATCCATAATATAAAACACGGCATTGAAAACCTCTGGTCCAACCTGGATTGGAAGAGTCACTTCTCCGAAAACAGACCTTCTTGTCCCATCAAATACTCGTACAACCAAATCACTTGCGGTGCACATTACTCCTTGGGTATCTAGCTTCATCAAAGCTTTCTTGGGTAGCACATTAAGTGATGACCCAGTGTCCACCAACGCATGCGACAATACAACCCCTCTGCATTCAATGGGGATATGCAGCGCGTGATTATGGTCTCTTCCTTTAGGTGTTAAATCAAGGTCGGTAAACCCCAGCCCATTCCCAGCGTTGATGTGTGCCACCACTCCTTCTAGTTGATTCACAGAAATTTCCTATGGCACGTACGCGGTATTTCAAATCCTTAACAAGGCATTCCGATGTGCTTCAGAGCACAGAAGTAAAGATAAGATTGAAATCTTCGACGGATTTTGTTGCAAATGATCTACAATCTTATAATCACTTTTCCTGATCAAACGTATAAACTCTTCCGCATCTTTTAACAAAGTTTCTTTCTCGCCACTCTGAGAACTCTCTTCAACCACAACTTTTCCTTTTCCCTTATCTAACCTTTCAGCATTCGCTTCCAGAGGTGAAAATACTCTTCCACATCTGATTATTCCACTGATTCCTACCAAATTATCAACAGAATCCAATGGCGAACCCTTCAGCTCTTGCTTCTGACCATTACAATAGACCTCAGCCCTGTAGTTCCATGGGATCGCCTTGGTGCTTTCGTAGGGTACCGGCCCTGCTTTAGTGATTATAACGGTGGGTCACCTTGGCGGTGCAGAAATAGTGATTGTCTTATAAGGAATGGAAATTGTAGCCACTTCATCCTTCTCTTTATCAACTACTTTTTCTCTTTCTCCAATTTTATCAAACTGTAGAACACTGTCATCCATCAACATTTGAACATGACTATTCAATTTCTCACATCCCTCAGGATGGGTTAAACAACTTGCGTAGTCTCTGTCACAACTGGGAAATACTCCTCCGCTCAACAATGTATCCTTCACAAAACTCAACGGAGTTTTCAGTTCTTCAACATTAGTCACCAGATTCAAACTTTCCTCCTCAACAATGGCGTTTACCCCAGCCACTCCATGATTAGGCATGGGATTTTGCACAATGTTAGGCGCGTCATGAGAAAAGTTGATAGCCTTACTGTCGATAAGATCTTGCACCTTATGCTTGAAGGCTTTACAATTATCAATGTTATGGCCGGGAGCAACAGAATGAAAATCGCACCTGGCATTGGCATCATACCCTGGAGGTGGTGCGCCGGTTAAAGGAGCTATCGTCCTTTTCTATCTCAATTGTAATTGCATCAAATGTTCGAGTAACTGTGAATAAGGCATCGGCGGTGCATCAAATTGTCTGTTCACTACTCTTCCCCAATCTTGGAATCGTCGTGGAGCGTAATTTTGTTGTAGTTGTGGACGTTGTTGCTGTTGTTATGGTGGTGTAGCTGGAATTGTAATGCTTGCAACCTGAGGTTGTTGTTGACGATATTGCTGATTTCTGTTCTTATTTCTACTTCGGAAACCTGATACCGCATTTGTTTCCCCCTCTCTCTTCTTATTGCCAAAACTTTTCCTACCTCCTCCAGCTGAGGATCCTTCTCCGGCCTGTATCTTCCCCAATTTGATTCCATTTTCAACCCGCTCACCTGTAATGATCAAGTCTGAAAAACTACCCGACATGTTGCCTATCAATTTCTCATAATACACTCCAGGCAGTGTAGCAACAAACATGTCAATCAGCTCTCTCTCCACCATAGGAGGTTGAACTCTTGCTGCCAGCTCACGCCATCTCTAGGCGTATTCCTTGAAACCTTCATTACTTCTCTGTGACAGGTTCTGCAATTGTACCCTGTTTGGTGCCAAATCACCGTTATACTGATAATGTTTGACAAAAGCTTCATCCAAATCTCTTCAACTTATGATGTTTACCGACTCTAGACTCATATACCATTCCAGGGATGGACCAGAAAGACTATCCTGGATGAAATGCATGAGCAGCTTCTCATCATCGGAGTATGCAGACATCTTTCGGTAATAAGAGTGGAGATGCACCCTAGGACAAGTCGTCCCCTTATACTTATCGAAGTCTAGAACCTTAAACTTTGGAGGAATCTTCAGGTCTGGGATCAGCCCTAGGTTTGACATATCTTGACCCAGCGAGTTTTGATTTTCAAAATTCTTCATCTTTTCCTCTATCAGCTTAAACCTTCTGTCTGCGTCAGACTGCAGACCAGCACCAAGCTCTCTCATAGAGAAAACATCATCTTGGTCATCCTCATCCCACTGAGGGCCAGTATTCCCATGTACAACACATGTCGCTCCTGGAATGTGAACTCCAGTCTGATTTCCTTCGCCCGGAGGGACAACAACTGTTGGAATAACGTTAGCATGTGGAATGATATTGTCAGCTGTAGGAGGTATAGCAGCAGTTCCACCATGAAGAACCTCACTCCTGTCAACCCTTGCAATCAGAGGTTGCACTAGTGTTCTCGTTTGTTCCTGGCCATTGGCGACCCCTTGCATCATATCCATAAACTGGGCCATACGGTCACAGAACGCCTGCAGCTCGAGTTGGATTTGGTCCATAGCTTTGCGTTGATTTCCCCTAGTAGAGTAGCGATGAATCGCTTAATTTTCAATCCTGACACAAGCTGAACAAACCACAAAAAGGAGATAAGGTTAACGGAACCTGGAACACTTGTGATGCAAAATGGGAAATGATGTCGTATGCAAACATGTACATATGCTTTAGGGAAATTTTCCCCTTGATTCTAGTTTCCCGAGAACAACAAGACAATGGAGAACCAACAGATAAGGTCACATTATCTTCTCATAAACAAAATGAGAACCAAAGTCAATACACATCATGTCACTGAGGAACTACAACGAAATCAAACACGACCCCATCCAACAATCCTAGTGATGGTCGAGATACAACATAAGAACAAATACTAAAGGAGAAAATACATCAAGTACGAAAACGAGTCTGGAACTCCTCTAATAACTCCTTCGTATTAGGATGGTCTGGCCTAGCAATCAATCCTTGGATGAGCAACTCCCTCCAACCAATGGTATCCTGCAATCCCTGAGCGTAATCTTTCCAGGCACCTTCCCCAAATGCTTCTTCAAGCTTAGGCCTCTTCAAATATGCTTGTAACTTGTACTCTTCCAACGTTTCAAGAGCTTCATTCAACTTGCGGTCACTTTCTCATCGATGTGAGGATTCAACTATATCTCTTTCTTCCTTCACCTGGAATTGAGCTTTCAACGTGACAATTTGTTGCCACAGTCCATCTTCTCATTCTTTGTTGTTAGTCAGAATAGCGTTCCATTGAGCATCAAATTTAGATGTCTCTATATGTGCTCTTTCTAGCTCCTTCTTCTTATCTTTGAGGATATCACTAGCACTCTTCAAGTCTCGGTCCACTCGCTCCCGGGCGCGAATCTCCTTTGTTAGTTCTCTACCCATCTTATTCACCAGTTATGTCTGCTTCTTAGATGAGTAGGTAACTTGATTCTTTTCATTTCTGAGCTGCATAATTTCCTTTTCCAACTCCTCGCTTTCCTTGCATAATTCCTCCTTTTCGGCCCACAGTTGATTGTATATCTGAATATCAACTGTTGCCGGTTCTTCAATCATTCGGGGATACAAAGGTTCTCGAGCTGGAAATGGTAACGACAATCTCTCAACTCTTTCCTGAATCCAAACCACATAAGGCTCATATGCTCTGCTATTGCTCTTTCCCAAAGAAGATTTCCCCCTGCGGTGAATTTTACTCCAAGCCTTCTCTAATCTGATCAGGGTCTCACTGTCAATCAGGCCGGTGAAATACAGAGATTCATGTATTTCTTCTTCCTTTGGAGGTTCCCTTAGAGCATACCCAAATTGCCTCACTGTAAGAGCTGGATTGTAGTTAATACCACCCTTTCTTCCAATCAAAGGGACGTTAGGGAAATTACCACAGCTAAAGATTATCTCCATACCCAAGAAGTTTCGGTTAAACTATACAATGTCTTCAGAAGTTAACCCCATAATCCTCTCTGACCAATCAGCGGTGTCTGAGATGTCTACAAATGGATCAGACTTAGGAATATGACTCATAAACAATTTATACAAAAGAGGTACACAACAAGAGATATTCTTCCCCCTACTATTCTCATTCTTGTAATGCACAGAATGATACACATCTCCCAAGAGCGTAGGCACAAGATTCTTCGAGACAAAAATATGGAAAGCATCCAAGTCCACGAAGTTTGGAATGTTTGGGAACAGAATTATGCTGTATATGCACATAGCCGAGATAGCATTAAAGACAATCCAACATTCTTCTTTTGCAAAATGTTGAGCTCTACCAACCAAGAAAGACAATGAGAAACCAGATATTCCATTCCTCCTAACCAACTTTCCTTCTAACTCAGGAGCATCCAAACGAAGAGCATTGGCAAGCTTAGTCAAATTAGGCTCAGTTTCAGAATGATAGAAAGGCATTTGATCCAGAATAGGAACTCCTAACAACATGGAAAACTCCTCCCGAGTAGGCATCAATATATAACCGAGGAAAGTGAAACATCTTAGTTAAGGGTCATAGAACTGAAGCAAGGTGTGAAGACCTCCTAAGTCAAACACTGAAGCTTTACAGACACAACCCAAAAGCTTCCCATACTCTTTCTTGAAATCCTCCATCACACTGTGATCAGCAGCAAAAATCAAATTGAGTAGAGACCCTATATCTGGTGTTGGAAACTTATACACAACTGTCTTCTTCAAACAACTCTCCATGTTAGCAAGGAATTGGTTTACTAGAATCAAGAGGAGAATATGCACCTGAAACATAAATACATGTCAATGTTAATATGCAAATGAAAATGAAAATGCAACAGGGGATCAAGATTGTTGTGTTGTTGACTGAGATGAACCAGCGCTTCGCTTTGGCTAGAACACAACACTGACATAAGGAACCCACTGTATCGAGGATCAAAAGTTCAAACTGACGAGAAAACTAGGTAGGTTGAAGGTCAAAGTTTCCTGGATAACCCCCCCCCCCCCCACTCACAGGTATGAACCTATCTCTGATAAGGTCTGGCATCCTATGCGGTCATCAGCGTCACAGACTTTCGAGAAACGATGATACGTTCACCATTCCTAGTTTGGCATCATAGTCTAACGAAGCGTCCTCACTTAGCTGACTTCCAAATGATCGGTCCCCTGAGTCGACAATCCTCAGACCCAACATCCTCTCAACTATCCGAAATAGACTTGAAAGATAGTCATCAAAAAGAATCTCGTCTGAGCGTGAATTTCGTGAGAACTAATGCATGCCAAACATACAGGTTTATCACTAATTTCCACTTCTAGTTCTAGGGTTATACTCAAGCCTGGGTTTTGGCTTATCACACAATGAAACATTACCACCCAACGGCACAACAATATGATATATAAAATGTTGAAAGTAAAATGCAAATGCAATAAAGTACAAAGGCAACACATATGCACATATATACACACCCAAAAATAAAACACACAAGCGCTAGGATTGACTCACATAGGGGATGGGAATAGTCCCCAGCAGAGTCGTCATCTGTTGCATCACTGCAAAGAGGGGTCGGCAAGGACAGAAGAGTCGCCACCATTCGTTATTTATCCCAAAGAGAGGGAAAGGAAATGATCAGAGAAAACCTACGAACAAGGGAAAAGACAGGTCATCACAACCAGATCTTGGGTTCAGGAGTCGGTTACGCAAGGGGAAGGTATGAGCACCCCTTACGTCTGTTGTACTCAACAGGATCCATGGTTGTTGTCTATCTAAAAGGGTGTTAATTTATAAGGCTGGCCACAGGGACAGAAGAAAAGAAAAGAGACTCGCTAGAGCATCGCCGCTCTATGCCTACGTACTCCCTCGTGCAATGGGAAAGTTAGAGTCAACGTAGTTCGAAAAACTACGGGTGAAGGTGGGGAAGGTTGCTCGCCAAGACATCACCGTCTTGTGCCTATGTATCCTCGTCTGGTACAAGAAATCAGAGCAAACATAGTTTGGGCTGACACGACCACAGATTGATTCAAGTGTTTTAACTGAGTAGGGTTAAACCTTCGTTCTAGCAGTTAGGTGTATTGCTGCTCGACCATTGGAGACTTAGGCGTTACCTATTTGCGGTAGAACCAAGAGTTAACACACTTTTTCTTAAAATGATTTTCAAACAATCCCGAAGAATAAAAAGGTTTGATGTTCTGTTTTGTGTTTTTTATGAAGAATTGAATTGAATTAGATTTGTAATTCATGTTGCACTAAAGGCTATGACTTGAGAGCGAATGCGTCGCATATCGCCCAAAGGGCATATGCTAAACACTCTAGAAAGTTTAGAGGAAGCCCCCCAACTATCATTCCCCAAGTACTTAAGGCTCGTAGCATACAACACTTATTATCCTCTATTAGATGTCTTGAAGAAGTTTTGAGATGAGAAGAGAAGACACAAACTCTAAGGGGAAACTAATCAACCCTAATGTTATCAGGAAATGTACTTCTAAGATTGAGATTAAGAGGGGAAAAGACTATCCTAATTTTATCATGCTTGGATTGAACACTTAATGTTCTCCTACTCCCATCCTAAACAGAGGGACTAGGAATCCTAAGGGATCATGGCAAAAGACCAAGAAAACACAAGATAAATCAATAACAAATGAGATGCAAGAAAGAGATGAAGTTGACTTGAACAAGTCAAGAAGAAATGCAAACATGATATGCAAGATGCAACATAAACAAAATATGAAGCAAAAAAAGACTTAAACAAGTCAAAGAAAATGTGAGATGAAATGGGAGAAGTTACAACTCCTACAACTAATCATACATCAATCACTAAAACCAAAACATAAACAACAAATCCAAAGGGAGAAGCCATGATCAAAATGGAGATGAGAGAATAGGCTGGGGCAGCAAGCAACACGCAAGATATCTCAACCAAAAACAACATATTGATCATGCAAAAGAAAGGAGCAAACAAGTGCTCAAAGTGATCCCTCATTCAAAGCAAACTCAAAGTATGAACAAAGGATACCAAATTACCTTGAATGAGTATCAAAAGCCAAGGGACAGAAGTGAAAACACAAGAAGAAATCCCACAAACAAGAATGGAAACAATTCATAAGCAAGCTACAAGCCAAGGCAAGAGAAAGAACCAAAGTTCAAACCACATTCAACACTTAGAACCAAGTGGAATGCCCTAATTCAAAGTGACTTGCAACACAAACTACACAAGTGTATAACCTACAAATGCAAAACCATCACCTTAATTATATCAAGAATGAGTATCAAGACTCATAGGGTGCATATGGGATCAATTAAAGTCATTTCCCAAAGAAACTAGGTCAACTAGTTTGTATGAACTTCATCAAGGGTGACTTGACTTGCAAGGTTCACCAAAAATAGAAGAAATGTTCAATAATTCTCAAATAAAATACACAAATCAACCAAGTGTGTTGGCAAACAGAGGCCAAAATTTCACAACCAAAATCAACTCAAGGCATCCTCAAATGATTTGATCAACTAGGGTGCTCCACCTTATTGAGTTATAATCGAGGGTCAAACAAAATCAAAGCAAAGTCAAACAAAAAATGATCGAACCAAGACCAAAATCAGCCTCAAAGGTACCTTAATTTGTCCTCTAAATGGAGAGGAAACCCTACTCATTGGTGATATCAAATGGTAGCTCAAGCATGGATGATCAAATGAAAACAATATTAAAAACCTCTCCAATTGAAAAATTCAAATTAAATTGAAAAATAAAATAAAATCAGAATTAAAAATTATGGAAAATTAATTAAGTTTATAAAATGATAGAAAATAATTTTTGTGGAATTTTTGGACAATTGGAGCTATTTTTAATAATTGCAAATGCAAACAGCAAATAAAATAAAATAAAATTGAAAGGGAGGTGCATAAGCAATTTCCAGATGCAAAGGAAATAGAACAAAACGCATTGGGCTCAGAAAGCTTGGGGTGTGGATATCATTCCAAGCCCAATTGACCCAGACTCAGCTTACTACATGGAACACACCGTTTCATTAAATAGGTGTGGAGTCAATGTGCCAAGTGGACTAGGTCCAGCCAACCACAATCAAACACGCGCGCAGTCAAAGATTCAAATAATGCCACATCAGATCTGATCTAAAAACAAACCAGACGCCGGAGCTAGGGCTCCGGTCGCCTTCTCCGGCGAGCTCGCCGGAGCTCAGGTGAAAATTCTCCATAAAAATGACTGATCCTTATACCAATGGAAAGCTGAGCTTGCAAGGGTTTCAAATCCAAGATCCAAACATTAAAAAGGTTCATGAAATAAGAGAATCGACGATTTGAAGTTTGAGATGCACATACTGAAACTTGATCAAACATGAACAACAACTATGCAAACATGGCCTACTCAACGTAGGGCTTCAGATGCAGCCAGTATGAGCTTAAATCATGGTCTAGAATGAGAGAAATAAGAGATGGAAGCTTACTGAACGGAGCAACTCCGTTGGTTCTTCTCAAGCACGCAAGCTTCACTCTCTTGCTTCAGTTTCACTCTAAATGCTCCCAGGAAGAAGAATCAGGCTTCAATTTCATTTGATTTGCAGAGAAAAATGGAATTCAAATTTGAAAAATGCTTGAGAAATTTGAATCTGAAATTGCTCTCTAGATCCAAATGCACCTTCTCAGCATTAAGGCAACCTTAAATGCTTATATATGATGGATTTATGACCCCCGTGCAGGCCCATGTTGGTTGTTTGGTGAGTTTGAGGGAAAATGCCCAAAAAATAAACCTCACTAATTCACACGCATTTTGCTTGCTTCACACATGATAAGTGCATTAATCTGCAGCATGTGAGGTGTATTTCCAAATTGAATTGAGATGGGCTTTTGATTTGGTCCACATTGTGAGTTTGAAGTGGAAACTTTTTCATGAAGAAACTTGAAAATGGCATGTTTTCATGCACTTGGTACCAAACCAATTTGGGGAAAACCTCTCATGCTCATGTCTTGGTGCAAATTGATTCAAAATGAAAGACAAATATGGCCTATAATGAATCCATCTTATGTCATGCTTAAAAGTTCAAATTCCACTTGAAAATTCTTCCATATGGCCATATAATTCCATGATTCAAATGATTATTGAGTTCAAAGATGTAAATGAGACCTTTATGAACAACTTTCATGTTGGTTGGAAGTGCATTTGAGGTACATAAGTTCATGAAAATGACTTATGTAACTAATGACCTGTAATAAAACTTTCCCAAAATACCCTTGCCTTGCTAAGACCATAACTTGAGATATACAAATGATATCAAGTCTCAAGTTCTTTCAAGATAACTTCCCATGGCCTCAATGACTTAAAACCAAGTCTCAAGTTCTTTCAAATCCACAATTGACCTTGAGTTGACCAGATGAAGCCTTAGATTCACATCCTTTAACTGTGACCTTTTACAGATGAAATGAAAGCCTAGACAAGCTCCACAATAACCTCCAAGGTACCCAATGAGCTTATAAACCACATCTTATCCACAACAAAGATCTTATGAACCCCTGATGATCCTCTGTTGACCCCCAACATAGGAGACAAACAACACATATCAATCCTCCCCTTCAAAGAGCCTTGACAACTTCCTGATGATGGCATACACTTGATGATCTGAATAAATACTCTTGCTTGAGCTTGAAATCAAATGAGACTCCTTTCTTGAATGGCAGAAAAAATCTTGATCCCCTGTTAAGAACAATGTTATGTAAATGAAAAATGCTAAAAATGAAATGAAACATAAGCTAAGTACAAGAAAAGGGTTGGTCAAATTGTGGGGTACAACACATATGATAGAAATCATACTCCTAAAACATGTTGCACAAGTAAAAACCAAGGAGGCATCAAGCACTAAGACAAGGAGATTGGTCCATTACATCAATCAATCCTTCATGACAACTTAGGAAAAACTTATGCATCAATCTGAATCACTTCCAATGATCATTGATCAATTGAATAATGGGTTTTAAATGATGAAAGTTCATCAAGAATCAATCCAAACCTCCTGAACAAGATGAAAAATAAATCATCCAATTGATCAAGAGAAAAGAAAAAGGAAAATAAGGAGAAGGAAAGATGAAGAGAGGACGAAATTGAATCAAGACTAAAGATCACTTAATCATCAATTTCAATCACCTTTCTTAGTGGATTAAGGCACTAAACCTATCATCGACTTGAAGCAGCAAAATGAATCAAATGATTCATTTAATGATATATTTGAATTGATGAAGGTTCATCAAATCTAATCAACACCCAAAGTCCATTGAAATTGAGGAGAACTTGATCAACAAGCTATGATTCAAGGCAACAACCAGCATGCCAATCAAAAAGAAATAAAACACAATTAAAATACATGAAATGATTTTTTAAATGAATTTTAAAATGAACATAAGAGAAAAAAAAAAGAAGAGAAAGAGCCCTCTAAACTAAAATCAAATTATTAACAAATTTTTGAAAATACATATATAAATTCTTATGGAGAATTTAAAAATGCATGAAAATATTTTTAAACAAATTAAAATGCATGAAAAATGAAGAAAATAATGAAAAATAGAAAATGATGAAATAAAAATGTGGAAAATAGCTCAGAAAATAGAAAATATTTTTTGAAAACATAAAAAAAAGTTGGAGTGAAAAATGAAAATGGAGCTATTTTTTATGAATTTTCAAAATAAAAATGAAAAAAAGAAAATTAATTAAAATAAAATAAAATGCTTGAAAAAACACAAGCCATCAGATCTAATCAATGGCTAGGAAAGAAAGCACGAGTAGCCATCAGATCTCATTAAAAGAGATCTAAAGATCCAAACATGAGAGACACAATAGACCTTAAATGAAAGCACGTGTTGGATCAGATTTAAAATAAAACAAACTCAGGCCACCACGAGGCACCTTCGGTCATCTTCTCCGGTGAGTTTCTCACCGGATTTCTAAGAATGGAAAAGTTAGATCATGAGACCTATGCCATTGTGACCATCTCATCAGTGCAAACTCAACCATAGGTTTCATTTCCATATATTGAAAACGAGCATGGAAAATTTGATGGAAACTCAGAGAAACAATCAAGGACGAAAATAAAAATTAAATGACTAATATGAACTATCAACACAAGGTATGTGAGGGGAAACAATCAGGAGACAAAATGATACATCGTGGTAACTTTTTTGAGTCCAAAAGAAGCTCCGAACTACCTTGTCCAAATGATGATCAGAGGTGCTGAAAACTAGATTTGGTCAGAGCAATTCAGTGAGTCTCAAGGCTTGGTTCTTGTTGCTTTAGCTTCAGGAGATGATAGGAAAGCTAATGGAAGTAAGAAATGGAGTTGGAAAATCTTAAAAATGAAACACGATATCTCAAAATTTGAAGAGAAATTATGAGTTTCACCAGAGGTTTGAGAGACTATCCAAGCTTCGAATTCAGTACAAATTATTCCTATATTTATAGCTAAGGTGAATGAATGGGATACATGTGAGAATTAGCTGCAATCGTGTGAAATGGAGTGTGCCAAAAGTGTGACCAAGCTTGATCATGAAGTCAGCCAAAATGGAGTACATTACTTCTAATTTTGGGTTGTTTAGCATCACAAATTATCACTTAACATAATCAGGTACCAAACACGTGCAAGGCTTGACTTAAAATGGAGATTTGGATGAAAATGCAAAACTAATCATGAACCATAATTCAGCTTCAAGTAGCCATGTTCATAGCTAGGCCAAATACAATTTACTCGTGCATTTCTTGATTATCTTTGTGGAAAATGATATATTCATGGATCAGAACACAATGAAAAAAGAATCAATCCAAAATGATGCTTGAGGTGAAAATGACATGAGGTTAAGGTTGAGGTCGTGGCACTATAAATCAGGTTAGGCATTAGGTCAAACAGGTCATGACCTAGTTTTGTGCACAAATGGCCTTCACGATTTGAGGTCCTTAGAGCATGAATAGATATTCGACCTCTAAATCAAAGTTGTAAAGGACATCAAGATGGATATTTGGAAAAAATAAGCGCCCATAAAAGTTGAGTAATGAAGGAGTTATGATCTTTGGAACATAGGTATGCCAAACCTGATCTTAGGCAAAAAAATTCTAAGTCCACAAAATGACCTACAATATATTCAAACTTTTGATGGTCTTCTAAGCGCAATTGACTCTTGACTTATGAAGAAAATTTAGAGAGGATGTAAAGATGAGTCATTTGCCTAAAGAAGCACTCAAAAATGTTGAAGTGTGAAGAAGTTGTGAAGTCTTGAACTTAGGCTTGAAATGTTGACTTTTTGGTCAAACCTCCTTGTTCAAACTTGCCACCTAGGATATTTTCTTTCATTTAAAGGCACATTGATGATCATATAAGCTCAAAATGATGTACTCTTGATTTTTCTTTGATAAAGCTTGCAATGGCTTGAAGAAACTTGTTGATGAAGACATGGAAATAAACACATGAACCTTTGAAAATTCTTGAGAAACAAGCCATCCAATCTTAAAATATTTTTGGTCAAATGAAGTTGAATGATGCTTGAAACTCGATTTTTTGATATTAGAGGTCATGCTCTGAAGAATAGCCTTTGAAGATCAAGGGTTGACCACACTTTGACTTGAGGAACTCAAATCCTAGCTGAGGATGCATTGACTTGATGCTCTTGATTTCATACCCTACCTTGTAAAAGAAACAAAAGGAGACAAAGCATATTTTTGTATTTTGATTAGAGGTTAGTAAAATATAAACCATATAAGTACAAAAAGAAAGATACACAAAGAGGTGCTTGGTGATCTCTTCAAAGACAAACCTAAAGGTGAGAGGGTCAGAGTATAACCAAGTTTGTGATCTTAATGCATTACAAATATGTAAATAAGGTGAGATATTTGGGGTAAAAATTAGGATATGACAGATATTAGGAGAAAAAATAATAGGAATAGAGATATTTTTTAGTCTCTCTTTCTTCTTTAAATCCCTTTCTCAAGTCTTTGTCCTACTGCTCCTAAATGTGACATGCTACAAAAAAATAATTAATTAAAATTAAATTAAATTTAAATTTTGCAAATGAAATAAAAGCTTATCTTTAAGGTCATAAGCTTAACCTTTCGATTTTTGTGCTAGGGCGGCATATATGACAAGAAAAACACATCATCCTTCTTCTTCCTTTTGTTTGGTAGGAATTCCATCACTTTTAAGAATTAAAGGTTTTTCTTCCATATTCTCTTCATCTTGATAGTATCAAACAAGGCATAAATCTCATCCAATACTTCATCTATTTCTCCTCTTTTATCATCCTTGTTGCTAGGTGTAAGACTATTATTTTGTTGAAGATATTGTATTTTGACATCTATGTATAAACTAATTATTAAATTTGGAGTTTCATCAAAAACTATATAATCTTCATATTGCATTTTTGTTCTTTTCCCACATATAATTTTTACCTCCTCTTCTTCTATTCTTGCTTCTCTTTCTTTATCAGATGGTGTGCACTTTGCTTCTTCTTTTTCTTTTTCAATTCCTCTTTCATCGACCACCTCACATTCTTGTTTGACTTCTCTTTCAATTTCCGCATCTTTAGGGCTATCTAACATATTTTCATAGAAATCCCCACTAGATCTCAGTTTTAATTCTAATTGGCTAGATACTTGACCAAGTTGCATCTCTAAATTCTCGAAGGATGTTTCCATGTTACTTACCATGATCTTTTGATGCCTATTGATTTTCTCAGAATTGAGTTGAGTCATCTTTATAAAATGAGTTAAGGTTTCTTCAAGTTGAGGTGATCAATCCTTCTCCCACGAATGATCAGTGTTGATGTAAGATTTTGGTTCTGAATAATTTCTAGCATTTTTCAGAATGAACGTTTTTGTTGCAAGTTCCTTTGTATAATCTTCAAACTTTGCAAACGTATCATAGACGTCATCTTGCATGACTATCTTGACCTTGCATACAAACAAAAAGAAAAGTACCTTAGTAGCATTGCACTTGGTAAAAAATTTAAACAAAAGTAAACTAAAATGAGAAAGAATAGGAAAGAAAATTTAAGAAGAAACAAAAATAACTAATTACAAAAAAATATATTTACAATTAAAAACAAAAATAAAAAAATAAAAAAATACTAAACGTTGCACAAGCGTCGCCTTGTTGAAATCAGCAGTCCCCGGAAACGGCGTCAAAAATTTGATGACTTCTCGGCAAGTGTATCGATAATGTCGCAGTAATAAAAATATCGAATCCACAAGGTCTGTGTTCGAATAAAAGAATATTTGTGCAGTATAGAGAAACCGGTAAATGGGGCGGGGTGGGGGTTTCAGGTTGCAGAATGAAAAAAAAAGAGTTTTAAACAGAATGACTAAGCCGGTCAGGTTTTGTATCAAATCCCCCAATTCTCTCTTGTTGATGTTTTATGCCTTGTATGAATGAACTTATCCCTATAATCTCATTGTGAATTAACAAAGCCGCTATAAATGATCCCTCACAAAATAACTCACTAATCACTACTCGCAGCTTCCTATTCCTAGTCCACCACGTAAGTAGGATTAGGCGATGTACAGAACGTTAATTCTCTATGCCACTACTCGCAGTCTTCTATTACTATTCAACCAACGTAAGTAAAACAATTTTCCTAGGTCCAACACATAGGCTAAGGGTCAGTAATCCATATGTGTTCAATATCATATTAACAGAGTATCTCAAATAAAAATCATTACGAACAATATGAATTGAATAAAATTATAGTTCAAAGGATTCATACAATGTCAAATCAACATATAATCCAACAAGATTGAAAAACGTTCATCTCACACAATCTAACCTAGAGGGTTTTAGCTACTCATAGTTAAAATTACAATATCAATTGAATAAAAGAGAATATCATATGAATTCCCTTGAAGGATGGGCCTCTAATGGCTCTAATGCTCTCAAAATCACCCTTTGATGCTGTAAAATCGTGCTCCAGGTGTCGAAATTCGTAACCCCTAATGAACCCTTGAAAAAATGCAGAAAATCCTCTTAAAAAGATTTCAGAATGGATCAAATCGCGTCAGAAAAAGTATCATTACGCGTGTCATACCCCAAATTTGTCCTACTTTAGTGTAACCTCCATTCTGTATATTTACCCACTTACTCTATTCCAAAATTTAAAGATGTTATTGGGATGTTATGGGATTGAAGTTGAATTGAGGTTTATTGGAGTTTTGTCTGTATGATTGTGTGGGTTCAATAAGGGTGAAAATTAGTCAGGTTTGATCTAATCCCAATTAGATGAATTTTATTTCGTGATGGAGAGCTGGAGATGATTAATTCAAATGGGGACAACAGTTCACACCAAATCACTATCCTTTTATTTCAAAATATATGGCTAATTGAACATTTGGTTAATGATAAAAGAATTTGTGTCTCATTTGTGATCCAAGAGATAACATTTCAAGATGGCCCCATTTGGTTTCGTATTAAATTCAAGATGGATTTGGTTTGTTTCGTGAACATGACTCCTAATTGTGAGACATGACTCATGTGATTGATAAAGCTTTCATTATTATCAAACTGGTTTATTGGAGTTCAATTATGTGGTGGTTTTAAACTCAAGTGCAAGAAATCCATTCATGAATAATTTATAATTTATAAAATTTGGTTTTGTTAGAGGTTCAATTCAAAAATCAAGGTTGAGGTTTTACAAAATTACATTACAATGGTTTTCTCCACAAGGCCACTAAGAATCCAATGTATCTAAAACACATTCAAGTTAATGGTCCAATCCTAGGAGCTACAGAGTTTGACAACACATTTGGCTGGGATAACAAATATGTTGGAGCAAGGATACTTCTTTCAAAGGAATTTCTAGTTCAAAATGTAAAATTCCTCCATGGGCCACCTTATTCTATGGATATGGGAATCTTGCGTGCCCATTCCTTTTAAAAACATTACAGAAAGGAATTCTTCTTGGCAGCAACTGTCGGTCGGGTTTCATGGATAGGAATGGCTTGCTGGATAGACAGTGTAGTGCATGGTCACGGTTCACCTTTGGCTTCTTTAGATGACTTGGTTTTTTTTGGATCTCGAAAATAAAGTTTGTGATGCTGCACTGAAGTAGAGTCATGCTTCATCCACACTGTATTATTTGTATAGTATGGTGATTCATGATTAACACCAGTCTTGTCTCATCTTGGGATTGACTTATTGAGATAAGTAATTATGTTGTGATTGATTAGCATTTTAAAGAATCCCATCCCATATATGTGACGTGATGCAGAGGAAAATTTGGACTGCAACATAACATGGTGAACTGAAACGCAGCAGCGCGGCAGTTGTTTCCCATAATTCAGCTCACTATTATCTCACCAAAAGACTTCACCCTCACGCATACGAAAAACCGTTATGCAATTTGAACTTGCAGCAGCATACACCAAGCGGTTGCAACTCTCCCAAATTGCAGTCAATGCTTTCTTTCAAAGGTGTCCAAAACCGGCGAAACAACATAGTGCAGCGACCGACATATCCGCACCAAAGCAAAAACCTCACACATCCTGAGCCATTAAAAAGCAAAGATAGTCCCGCCGCATTTCTAACCATGATCCAGCTTGTTTCAGTTCACAGTTCACCTATTAAGAAAACTGGAAAATAAAAGCTGTAACTATGTCAGCATTGCTCGGCATACCTTTCCCTTATGGAAGGTGCAGTCATTGGTAGCATCAATCCTGAATTGTGATGAGGGATATGATAAGGGAATACTTGGAGGAAATTAAGTTTGGATGTAGGTGTTGAGAACCCTGTCAGTATTTCTGAAGACAGTCTAATGCCTCCACCTAAAATGCCTTCTAGTCATGCCATTCCTATGGAGGCCAATAACTAAAGAAAAGTTTGTGATGAATCACCTGCATTGACAATCAGAAACCCAGGTTACCATGAGCAACAATTTCACACAAATTATTCTGACAAAAGCAAAGTTGTACATGATGCTACTTCTAGGGATTACGAACAACGTAAACAAAGATATCACGGGAGTCATCATAATGGAGGAGATCATGTTGAGCTACACGAGCATAGAGTTCATCACAATGAACAAGAACTATGAAGAACTTAATTCGTCATGCTGACCAGAATCGTGAAAGCACTATACAGTGAGGAAGTTGAGCACTGTTATTTATATGACAAAGAGTTGAAGTAAACGTAAAAAGGGAAAATAGAAAAAGATTGTACCTGCGGCACAAAGTGACTTCGCAACATGTATAACGAAACCAAGTGCCTCCACACGACAACAACTCGCGGTATATCAGTGTCTTCCGCCAGTCTCCAATGTATCAGTCGCGGCTCTACCCTTCAAGTGACTTTGCTCGCGCACATGACTTGCACCTCCAGCCAGCTATCATATACACATAGCTTGTAAATCATGACAGCAGCATATCAGGTCAAACAGCTTGCCATTGAGTCATCACGCAACACAGCCCCAAAATTCCTCAAATTTAATACCGTAACTATGCCGCAACATGAGCTGCAAAACATCCCATTACAAACCATGAATAATGGAAAGAACATGATAGTATGACAGTCACAAAATCAAGCCAGTCCAAGAAATTGAAAGAAGAGTTACCGCAGTGAAAAAGTGAATTAGTGGTAGAAAACTCACATATTTTCCAGCTCATGCTAAAAACAAATTTGTACCTTTGGTCCCCACCAGACAAATTCTGCTACAGCAGCTCCCAAAACCACTACAACTAGTTCTACAAAACCTGCAACAGCAAAAAGCAGAGGGATTTTTTTACCATACACAGCCAACAAATCAAGAACAAGGGGTATATAAAAAGTTTCGGATTGAGGGAGCAGAAGGAGGAGCCTCCAAACCCTAGTCACAAAACCTAGCAGCCTCCAAATGAAACCCTAGGGGCCTCCAACCAAAACTCTAGCTGCAACCCTTTCCGTCTCCACCAACTCCACCTGCATCTTCATCTCCAACCTCACTCAAAACCATATGAACAAACTCAAGACCGAACCAACAACCGAAACAGTTACCGTTCGAAACCCCTTTCAACTCGACCTTCACCATCCCAACTCCATGAAAACAACCGTCATCTTCAATAAAAAACTCACCCAGGAAACTCGTTCATAACCGTAAACCCAATTTCAAATGAGCCTCTTCACACCATTAACTTCACCTTCTCCAGATTCCAACAACCTTCCTCCATTTTTCTTCAAAACTATAAACCAACAAATCTCCATGAAACGCCTCATAACCCTCCATTTCTGAAATCTCAGACTCAGCTCACCACAAATCAAACCCTCCGAAAATCTGATTCAAACTGTGAAATCCTAAACCGAAACCAACCATTAACGTTCTTCATAACCAATAGATAAACTTCATCCGCCTTCTCCATCACCATCATCCAAGCTCATTACCATCGATTTCAAAACCACCAACAAACACAAAATCCCCAAACCAGAATCAAGCAGACGAGACTGAAAAGGTTTTTTTAAAAGAAGGAGAAAATTTGATCGAATCATAAATGGAAGGATTTGTGAGCAGGTTCGTTACGCAAATTGAAGGTTGAAAGCGACCCATCTTGGATGTCGATTCCATGTTTTCGATTCCTTGTTTCTCATTTTTAGACTTTGACCATGGTTGATGTTTGAGAAATAGAAAGCTGCTGTTATAACCCTGTTATTGTTGGCTTTAATTTGAACTTCATTTTGAACATAAGATCCATAATGTGAGGGTGTGGTTCGGACCTGAGCTATTGAATGCCTGGGTTCAAAATTCTTGAATCCTTTCTAGTTTACGATGGGCTCTTTGGAGGCCCATTTGATTTAACGTTTTTTTCCTTCATTTTTTTCCCCACTCTTTCTACACACCAGCGTGTTTCATTAAAATCCCCCTCTGTTTGGTTTAAATTTTAAAATCTGGTTTATTAGTTTTTGTTTATAACTTTTATTTTTTATGTAAATATATTAATACCTATTTTAAATTATGTATATTATTATTATAGTTCTAAATATTTAGAGTTTTATTTAAGTTGCTTAACATTTCCTATTTAGTTTTTTTAATATTACTTTTATTTTTTTTAGAGTCGTTTCTTTCTCTTTTGTTATTGGGCATTTTTGCCTTTTAGGTCGATGACGAGACCTCCGTAATTCATTACCAGTCAAATTATTGATAGGTAATGTTGGATCTGAGACCACCTCTTTTCTCTCTTCATTACTTGTCCCGACTCGATTCAAAAACTTTGTCAAACAATTTTCAAAATCAAATCATCTTCGTATTGAGTTAAAAAGAGGGGATTAAGTGTAGACTTTCTTCCTCTCCGAGTGTTGGGATGCCCACTGTAGTGAGGGTGGTCTCGATGCTCGTCTGTCAATACAAAGACGCTTCCACCCCTTTTGCTCTTAAAACCTCGGTCTCGTACCGAGTGCATTTTCAAACCCCTTCAATAAGGAATCGTTTTTCTTTGTATTGAATTAAAGAGAGAGGATTGGGTGTAGACCTCTTCCTCTCCGAATGTTGGGATGCCCACTGTAGTGAGGGTGGTCTCGATATTCGTCTTTCAATACGAAGACGCGACTTCTTCCATTACCTCTCCTTTCACAACTTCATCCCGCAACCTTTCTCACCTAAAACCTCGGTCCCGCACCGAGTGCTTTTCAAATCATTTTCACAACAAAACTTGAATGGTCGTGGAGTGGTTAGGCGTAGGCCTTCTCCTATCCCGAGTGTTGACGTTTACCGTAGGGTTCTCTGTCGCAAAACACTTACCATTCAAAGCCAAAAACACCTTTAATAAGAGAATGAAGTTCTCTTTGCATTGAATTAAAGAGAGAGGATTGGGTGTAGACCTCTTCTTCTCCGAGCATAGGGATGCCCACTGTAGTGAGGGTGGTTTCGACGCTCGTCTTTCAATACAAAGACACCTCGTTCGCCACACCTTTTATAACAAAAACTTTGAGATAACGAATTGGGTACTACCCGTAGGGGTTACTATCCGAGGACCTATCTCGCCCCAAAAACAATCTCAACCAATCAAACATGATACCTTGCCTCGCATGGCGAAAACCAACCTTTCGAAAAGGATATGTTACGTCCGTTCTACCGCAAGCAGGTACGCATAAGTCTCCAAACGAGCGAGCAGCAAAACACCTAAACTGCTAGAACGCGCACGATAACATCATCCCCAAACACACCGGTTATCCGCACCGTAGGCACGAACTACGTTGCTCTGATTTCTCATGCATAATGGGAATACGTAGGCATAGGATTACGATATCCTAGCGAGCACCCTTTTTCTTTTTCACCCTTTCCCAGAAAGGCATTCTACGTCCGTTCTACCGCAAACAGGTAACGTCTAAGTCTCCAACGAGCGAGCAGCAATACACCTAACTGCTAGAATGCGCACGATAGCATCGTCTACCAAGACTTCCCCGCAAACCGTAGGCCGAACTACGGCTGCTCTGATTCTTTGCTTCGTTCAAGTAAAGATACGTAGGCACAAGGGCCACAATCCTTGCCGAGCACATTCCCCCTATATACGTAGCCCCGAACTACGTCGACTCTGACTTTCTCACACCCGTTGAGAATACGTAGGCCTAGGACTGCGAAGTCCTATCGAGTCTGTTCTTTCTCTCTTCTTCCCCGTTACCTCTCTTTACCTGTTTCTAACCCTTTATCTCTCTCTCTTTTAGAACCCTTTTATAGCATAATATTTTAGCAAATAAATTCACACATCGACAAACAAAAGGTTCCCATCAAGTACGATGGATGCGAGGGGTGCTAATACCTTCCCCTCGCATAACCGACTTCCGAACCGGTTCTTGGTTGCGAGACCATCTTATCCATTTTCTTTCGTAAGGTTTTCTCGATATTTTCCATTCCCCTCATGGGATAAATAAAGTTCGGTGGCGACTCTTCTGTCTATCCTTTTCGCCTCCCCGTCGTTGCGCGATGCATTTTTCGAGTAGCGACAGCTGGCGACTCTGCTGGGGACCCCTAGCGAGCCAAGCCTATTTTGTTTGTCGTGTTTGTGTTTTTATTTGTTTTATTTATTTATGCTTTATTCTCTAACTGTTGGGTTTATTTGGATGGTTTGTAAGGATAAAAGCTTTCTACCCGAGCTTTCGAGTATACACTAAGATTAGGAGGTGGTTTCTTTCTGATTTGCGAGACTTAGGACTCGTTGAGTGGGATTGAATTCCACCGCTCAGATGAGACCCCTTTGGGATGACTATGTCTTACGTGTAGTCGTAATGGCGTTCTCATTTCCAACTTGGGAGTCCGCGATTCTGAGGACCTTTGTAGAACCTTATTCCAAAGGTTGCTAAGACATGACTCTGTGTTCATCCTTTGAAGGGATTACCGTCTTACGAGTAGTCGCTATGATGGAAAACTTTTAAGGGTTAGTACATGGGACTTTGTTTAAAAGCCTTTGGGATACCCTCTTATAAACCAGTAGATAACCTACCCGATGGGAGAGATGTTTTTTGTTGTTTTGCAGGACCTATGACTTTGATCTCGCTATTGTTCTTTCATCATGTGCCCATTACATTACATTTGCATAAGCATCTCTGCATCATTTCTTGCATTCCTTACAACCCGATCTTACACGCCGCTTACCCTTTCAGAAAGAGTAAAGCAAGCTGACTTCACGACATCGGTATAATACAAGGAATAATCAGAGAAGAGTCATGGATCAGATAGAGCAAGACCAGGCTACTATGAGGAGCGAGATGCTAGGCATGAAGACGCAGATGAATCAACTCATGGAGGTGATTCAAAACATGGCCAGGAGTCAAGAGGAGATGAGGCAAGCAGCAGAGAGGAGCGCTAATCAGACTTTGGCTGGTGCAATTCCCAATGCAAGTGGTGCAATTCCAATTCCCGCTGAGGCCACCCCAACCCCTGTTGGGGCAATTCCTACTTCTGCGGGTGCCATACCTGCCAACACCGTCCATCCACCAGTCGGTACAACTCATCCTCACGGTACTACGATCCCAACACAAGTCCAGTACGACGATCATGAAGGTTTCTACGAGAATTCAGGTGAAGCATATGGACCACAGACCGCCGAATTAGAGAAGAAATTTAATGCTTTACAGGAGATGGTGAAGACATTGCAAGGCCCCGATGTTTTGGGACTGGATGCTGCTGAAATATGTCTCGTACCCGGAGTTAAGATACCTCCGAAGTTTGTAATTCCAACCTTCGAGAAATACAAGGGTAACAGTTGTCCTAAGACCCACATAAGGTCTTACTGTAGGAAGATGGCCGCATATTCTGATGATGAGAAGCTATTAATCCATTTCTTTCAAGATAGCTTAACAGAGGCGTCCCTAGAATGGTATATGCACCTTGAACGATCCAACGTGAGAAGCTGGAAAGAGTTAGCAGATGCTTTCGTGAAGCATTATCAGTATAATACTGACATGGCTCCGAATCGTATGCAGCTTCAGAATTTGACTCAGAAGCCGAATGAGTGTTTTAAGGATTTCGCGCAGAGATGGAGGGGAGTAGCTGCAAGGGTACAACCTCCACTGATGGAGAAAGAACTGACAGACCTATTCATGGGCACGCTACAAGGACCGATCTTTGAGCGGTTAGCATCCACAACCTCCACGGTGTTCTCGGAACTTGTCATGGCTGGAGAAAGATTAGAGAGTTTCATGAAGGCGGGAAAAATTCAGAATGCAGGCGAATCTGCAAGCGGGGTCAAGAAGCCTCGTCAGGGTTTCGTTAAGAAAAGGGAAGGCGAAGCTAGTGCAGTGTTCACCAATGGAGGGAGAACTCATCAAGGTTATCACCATGTTGCTGCTGTTGCTCCGCAACAACCGCTGTCTATTCCATCAAATCGACCTGCGGTTCAACAAAACAGACAACAACAATCCTATCAACCGAGACAAAATCAGTACCAAGGTCCGCAAAGACAGAGGAGGCCAGAAAGAAGATTTGATCCAATCCCGTCTACATACGCCAAGTTATTGCCATTCCTATTGAAAGGAGGTCTTGTTCAGCTTAGGGATATGAGGGATCCTCCGGAGGTTCTTCCTTTTGGATTTGATGTCAATGCCAAATGTGAATTCCATTCTGGCTCCCCAGGCCATGACATTGAAAATTGCAAGACTCTGAAGCACATTGTACAAGATCTCCTCGATTCAAAGGCGATAAACTTTACCCGAAACACCCCCAAACATCAAAACTAGTCCAATGTCAACTCATCACTCAACAAATATGATTGAAGAATCATGTGGTCATCTCCAAAAGCTAGTGGTCCAGACCGGCAGACATCTTCAACATTAGCAGTCCTTAGACGCTTTTGTCATTTGCATTTGTAGTTTATTTTCTGTCAATTGCTACTTGTTATTTAAACATTATTATGTTGAATGGTAATATTAATGAAATGATTATGCATTTTCCGAATTAATTATGTCGCATTCGCTCATTATTACAGACACATATATTTTTATCCACTCCACTTTTTCACTGTTGTTTAGCAATATTGGAGGGAGGATGACGAAAACGAAATACCCATAATTGCAAACTGTATGCTTTCAGATAGAATCTCGTCAGTGATGTACAGGCATTGTTTCAATTCCCCTAAACACCGGAGATATAAGGAGTTAATCCCTAGTAAACCACTTCGAGCATAGGAGTAGTAGTTTCCTTCGGATATTCAAACCCTTTACACTCAACCTGGGGCAGGGTAGTTGTTCAGTTAATTCGATCCCGCACTCAAAAGCAAAGTCCAGAAGACGGTTGTTTATCAAAGACCCGTGACATGGCAGTCACAATCTTCCAACAAAATTCAAAAAAAATCAAAAGCCTGCTAAGTCAAGCATTTCAAAGGAGGCTTAGGCAAAAATCAAGGCAATCCCGATGGATCTGACAAACAAAATCAGTCCATGCAAAAGTTAGGGATCAAAAAATCAAAAGAGGTCCTCAAACCCTCAACAAAAACAAAATAAGATTTAGTGGCCACCGAAGTCAAGGGGTACTGACATCCATCAAAATAAGGTGACTGTCATCTCAAGCAAACCTTGAACCATCAAGCTTACACCGTTAGGATAAGCACGTGCAGAATTAGCTGAATGTAGGTATGGAGATCATCAAGAAGAAGGGGTGGGTACAAATTAAGTTTGAGCCTGATATCCTTTGTTTCATAACCATGAACCAGACCACGTTACAACCCTCAAAAGACCTAATTGAGGCGAGGTTTATTCTGAAAGCATATTATCGCAAGGTTGCGCAACCTGACTCCTAACAATTTTGCTAATCATCAATATTGGTGTCGATATCCTTGCTATATCTTTCACACCAATCAAATTAGCACAACTTTTGGATTAATGGTCCATCCGTTTCACAATCACGACACGTAATAAAAGACAATTCTTTCAAAAACTTGCATGAACTTTGCATTGAGATTACCATTTGTGAACAAACGATTTTATTTACAAGTTAGTAGTTGGCATTAAAGAAATTCCAACACAAAGCAATCAAGCATGACTGGATTATTCAGCGGTCTGAACCAGAACCAAGTATACCATATAACCTTATGGACCTGGGGCATCGACATCCGAGAGCATGAAATCAGTCAGTCTGAGGCAAATCCCCAAGCATCGGTCGACCATGGGGCAAATCATTCAAGAAGTGGTTGTTCGGAAGTAAATCATCTCGAGAATACTGATCAAGGGCAGGCCACCCAGAGTTTCTTTGACTTAAAGATAGATCCTTCCAATGTTCAATCGAGATAAGTTAAGTCGCTTCCACGCTCTTTCAGGGGAAAGCTACTCCAAGAGTACATTGAAGCCAACTACCACAAGAATCGGCCAATCAATGATGAATCCATTTGTGGTACAAACTCTGGGGCATACCATCTCGAGTTCGTCTCATGGCAAGCTGCTCAAGCAAGTTCATTTTCGTCAGCAATTGTTGAGTTCAAGACGAGTGTCGGGGAGTCGCACCTCCACTTTCCCACATAACCCAGAGTCCAATCCGCATTGGCAACTACCAAAAGTCCGCCACGTCGGCACCTGCATTCCTAATTACCCGTCTGCATCATATGCATCATACGCATCGCATTCGATTTCATAAGCATCTTGTACCATATGCATACCCAGAATCATATCATACTCCCCCAGTTCTTGCATCTCCGCGTGTTAGCATTTGCATTTGCATTTCCACTAGTTATGGAATATCATTATCATCAAGCATTCGCATATGCGAGCTCAGGTCCAGGATCGATCACGAAGATTTCCAAGATCATCATCCCAGACAGGGGCACCTCTTGCAAGACCGTGGGTTTCTCTTACTAGATTCAGAAGATATCAAGACAAGATTGAGCCCAATCAGGGGCATTCTTCCACAAGACCGTGGGTGTTCCCCACAAAGTTTTGCAACTCTTTGAGCTTCAAGGCAATCAGCAGCCCAGTCAGGGGCATTATCTGCAAAGGCCATGGGTCCTCCCATGGAATTCAAGATTATCAAAGCAAAAATTCAGCCCAGCCAAGGGCGTCTTTTCAAAACCATGGGTGTATTGCATGACATATTTCAACCCTGTGGTTAATCAAATTTTCAAATCAACATTCAGCCTAGACAGGGGCATCTCCAGTAAAGTCATGGGCGATCCCCAGTGCTTTGTCTCCAACAGACTTGACCCTTCAGTGATAAGTGGCAATCTCTTGGGAGAAGCTTATCCATCTTCAGCGATAAGTGGCAATCTCTTCAGAGAAGCTTATCTCCCTTAAGTGATAAGTGGCAATCTCTTGGGAGAAGCTTATCCATCTTCAGCGATAAGTGGCAATCTCTTCAGAGAAGCTTATCTTTCTTCAGTGATAAGTGGCAATCTTTTGGGAGAAGTTTATCCATCTTCAGCGATAAGTGGCAATCTCTTCAGAGAAGCTTATCTTTCTTCAGTGATAAGTGGCAATCTCTTGGGAGAAGCTTATCCGTCTTCAGCGATAAGTGACAATCTCTTCAGAGAAGCTTATCCTCCTATCATCTTTTTGATGTTAGGGTTAATCTTGTTTCGCTCCATCATCCTTTTGGTGATGGGTCTGGCATCCTTTTGGTGTCATGACTAGTGTATTTTCCATTATCCTTTTGGTAATGGACTCCTATCATCCTTTTGGTGTTAGGGTTAATCTTGTTTCGCTCCATCATCCTTTTGGTGATGGGTCTGATATCCTTTTGATATTTTGACAGCGTATTTTCCATTATCCTTTTGATAATGGATCCCTACATCCTTTTGGTGTTAGGGTTAATCTTGTTTCGCTCCATCATCCTTTTGGTGATGGGTCCGATATCCTTTTGATATCTTGACAGCGTATTTTCCATTATCCTTTTGATAATGGATCCCTACATCCTTTTGGTGTTAGGGTTAATCTTGTTTCACTCCATCATCCTTTTGGTGATGGGTCTGATATCCTTTTGATATTTTGACTGCGTATTTTCCATTATCCTTTTGATAATGGATCCCTACATCCTTTTGGTGTTAGGGTTGATTGTATTTCGCTCCATCATCCTTTTGGCGATGGGTCGGACACCCTTTTGATATCTTGACAAACGTATTTTCTATTATCCTTTTGATAATGGATCCCTACATCCTGTTGGTGTTAGGGTTGATTTTTGCTCCGCTCCATCAACCTTTTGGTGATGGGTCTGGCATCCTTTTGGTGTCATGACTAGCGTGTTTTCCGCTATCCTTTTGGCAGTGAATCCCTTGTTTTCTTTTGATGTCAGAGCAGTGTGTGTAAGTGTACTATCATCCTTTTATTGATAGGCTTGTCACCCTTTTGGTGTCAAGTTTTCTCCGTTAACATCCTTTTGGTGTTAACAACCTTTGTAAGGTATCCAGTATTTCATTCCCAAACTTCCCTTTTCTTCTCGGGCAATGATGCGTGTTTTTCGCAAGTGTACGAATCACGTCAAAGTAATATAAAAGATTATCGAATCCACAGAGACCAAGTGTCAATATATCGTACCTGTTGTTATGGTGTTTATCTAAGGCAACTATTTTTAAGGGTTTTAGTAAGGGTGCAATGGTAAATAAAATTATAATTTTAAATAATAAATAAAAGACAGGCTCGAATGTAATTCACGTAATCAATGATAATCCAGTACTTGTTAATGGAACTACTTATGGGCAATGTTTTCTCCTTTGAAAAGAACTAATTTAACAGGAACTGTCGCTTTCGCGTATTCAGAACCGAGTTGTACTCTCTAATCAACCCCTCCTATTGTCACGGATAAAAAGGTGCGTACTGCGTTAGAGTAGTAAACCTATTTTTAAGAAATATAGTTTCTTAACAAAGTTGAAAAGTATTTTAACCTGGACTTCTTAGCAAAAAGAGGTTCTTATGAACCAGACTCTAAATCTCATAACGCGTCCGAAAATCGTTTTAAAATCTCTTTTCTTTTTAATCTAAAAACTCCTAATGAACTATACAAAGCGCTTTTGGCTGTTTTTGAAATAGTTAAAAACAATTGCTTGAATTGAAAGATAAAATAGCCCTTAGGTGTTTCCACGAACAATTATACTGATTACTGGTTTAATTACGATCCTTACATTCTAACCTTTATGGGATTAGTTAGACATGATAAAGTAAATATTCTTTTTATAGTTTTTCATATGAGTAATTTAAAGCGAGTGCGGGAAGTAAACAAAGTAAATGTGCGAGTGCGGGAAGTAAACAAAGTAAATGTGCGAGTGCGGGAAATAAACAAAGTAAATGTGCGAGTGCGGGAAATAAACAAAGTAAATGTGCGAGTGCGGGAAATAAACAAAGTAAATGTGCGAGTGCGGGAAATAAACAAAGTAAAGTGCGAGAAAATAAATAAAAGTAAAGCAATGCGGAAAAATAAAATACTAACTGGAATTAAAATGGCGGCAGGATTAACTTCCTCCAGAGTGCTCCAAAACTCGAACCACAGACAGATTACAGACTCGATCACTCGATTGCAGAGGCACCCCGATGTGGAATGGCAACTGCTTTATAACTGATATATGCCTAGAGAATTCTAATTCTGGATGAAGAAAAACGAAAATCTAAGGTCCTATTTATAGTAAAAACTGAAAGCATGAAATGACCGGGACGCCCCTCCACTAAAAAGTGGAGGTTATGAAATTTTGCCTTGTGGCGCCCGCCATGGTCCCTACAGGGGATGATGGAGTGGGGATCATGGGTCTTGGAGGTTGAGGAGTGGTCTTGAGACGTGGCCACGTCATGGCTAACCCCATGGCGCCCGCCACGGTGGGTGCCGCAAGTGCAAAATGCTGAATTTCTAGGTTTTCGTCCGTTTTCACTCCTTTTTCGCTCCTTTTCCCGATTCAAGCTCCGATTATTATAAAAACCTGAAAACATAAGAAAACAAAGCAATAACAAAGCAAAACAACAATAAAAGCTAAGAATGCATGCGAAATCGGAGTCAGAAATACGGTGAATTTTAGTGTGATCAAATTCTCCCACACTTAAACCTTTGCTTGTCCTCAAGCAAACATTAAAGCTTAAGAAAATATGGTGTCAACACTTGTCTTTGGGCTAAAGGGATTCTAAGTTCAAGTCAGGATGCAGTGACAGATACTAACTAAGTGAACCAAGGGTACCATAGTAACACAAACACAAACTTCAATCCTATATTAACCACTCCATGTCATCCCACGATACCTAGGCCTATCTTCTCATCTTTTTGTGTCCTTTTCATTCAGGCGCAATCACATTAAGCCCGTTATCCGTACATGCTTCATAGTAGAGTGACCGGTTAGTGATTCTGATCCATAACATAAGGTTTCTGGCACATAAGCATGTGTAAACCTGTTTTTATTTCGCCTAAATGTAGCTGCGGGGGATCGGATCGTAATCCGCCCTACCAAGTTCAGTGCCAGATACCTCTGAACCAACTAACAATAGGTGACTTGCAATTTTTTTTCTTTTTGTGGCAAAAAATTTTTTTTTTCTTCTCTTTTTTCGGTTTAAATGACTTTGAGAGGGTCACCTATACCAGAGTTTGCCTTTTTTTTTTTTTTTTTTTTTTTTTTTTTTTTTTTTATTAGCACTGGATCATTCACTTATATTCATCGGCCCCCTACGTAGAGTATGCTTAGGCCGGAGCTGACTGCTAAAATAAACTACTTAGGACAATTTTTTGAATGATAGTAAAGGCCATGGTGGTGGGGTTTAGGAGTGATTCCTATATTCAAGAGGTCTATGGTGCTAAAATGGTTCTGATGTTTCAAAAAGTTGACCTAAGTCACCACATCCTAATCTAAACCTGTCTCAAAGCCCAAAAAACATGTGAAACAACATTGTTTTCTTTTTAAAAAATTTCTGGTAAGGCTAAGGAAATGGGAAAAAATGAAGATGAACTAAAAAGACACTATACTGGTGACTCGTCAGACTCATGCATTATCTAAGAAAAATAAATTACTGAAAAGGGAAATAACTGAAAGGAAATTAACTAAAAAGGGAAATAACAGAAAGCAATAAAATCCCCTCCCACACTTAAATCGAACATTGTCCCCAATGTTTCGAAATAAGATAAGGGGGGTAACCTGGAAAAAGACTACTGAGGAGGGGCACTGGTGCCTTCGCCGTCCTGATGTGATGGTCTGGAACGACGGGATCTACTACGATGCTGGTCCCTCCGGTCGAGTCGTGCTGATAAAGCAGCCTGAGCACTCCGGACCTCTCGAAGGTTACCCAAGATGGAACCCTGAGTAGCCTCTACAAGCTGGTAGTGTCGGCTGTTGAACTCTCTCTGACGGTTCTGCTCTAATGAAATATCGTTCAAGGTACGGCAAACGTTGCTATAAGCACGATCCGAAACCAATCGCGAGCATAAACGGGACCGGATTGATGTGGGTTCTAGTGGGGCATCCTAGTCGAGAGGATTTCTCGACTTTGAAGCCTCTGAATAATTTTCCGTTGCCTTTCGCCCGGTCTTCCATCACGAAGAATAAATCCGTTGAACTCCATTGTTGAAAAGCTCCTTAGGTAGTGAAAATAGTAGAAAAGTGGTTTATGAGGGGAATGATAAAGTTTTGATTTTTTTGGTTTTTGATGGATGAAAATGGAAATGGATGTTGGATATGTTTTATGGATGGAGGGTATTTTGGAAATGGGGGAGCTTTAATGGGGTTCAAGGAGGATTTGGAAGGTTGGAAAAATGGGTTTTTGGTGAAGAAAGGGATGAAAATGGTGGAAATGGGGATTGAATCCCGTATTTGTTGATGGTACGGTGTGGCGCCCGCCACAGGGCCTATGGCGCCCGCCACAAGGCCAATTCCTGGGCCTTGTGGTTTTGGATCCTCCTTTGAGCCTTCCTTGCACCTTTGTCTTCCGGGGGGTCTGAATAGCGTTTTCTTCTTCTTTTCAAGGCATTGGCTTGCATATTTTTGTCTTATATATTTTTTTTCTTTGCACGACAAAAATAAAATAATTAAAAATCAAAAAAGAAAAAGAAAAATAAAAATTAGTGCATAATATGTATATATATATAAGGAATTCAAAGTGCATGAAAATATAAAAGTGGAAATGCGATAAATAAAAGGAAGTTAAATACTAGGGTAGTGCTGTCAGGGTGGAATGAGTCATGTGGTAGGTTTCTTATCCTGGCTTGATCCACGAATCTCAGCTATCTCCCTCCGAAGCTCGTCGATCGCCTGATGTAGAGCATCGGTCTCCGAGGCATGAGTGAGATCAGAAACCTGCATCTGTAACTCTAAGTCTGCCACTTCCTGCTTGAGCAGGGCAGTCTCCTTGCGGAGCTCATAAATCTGTGTTTGTAGGTCAGGTGGCTGCAGAGACATATTGTTAGACATAACAGTGATTCGGGGAGTAAGAGGTGTAGGAGTGTACTCAGCGGCGGGAGGCGATTTCGGCTCTTCGACAGTCTCTCCATAACCCTCTAGAGCATAACTCCAATTGGCAGGATCATGGACACTGGTCATCAGCGGATCTGGTAATGTAAAGTAGTGTATCGCTTCACCGTCGATCAGCAATCTAAACATGTTGGGCTCAAAAGAAGCCCTCCTCATCAGTCCTCTATCAAGACAAAAATCAATATCCAGGGTGGTGTAGCAGCAGAAGGTCCTGAGGTGCAATAGCTTGCGAGACAAACCTAATGCAGTAGCAATCTGTGTAACAATCCCACCGACATGGATGATTCCTACTGATGATCTGGCAACACTAGCAAGGCCCTTCAGTAGAAAGTTGCCACAAGCAACAGGGCGAGACTGAGTCGCACAAAACAGTAGGAAAATCTCCTCTTCACTTAGCAGTGTCTCTGTATCTGGAAAACCTAGGAAAGAATGTGCTAGAATCATCTGGAAGTACCTCAATGCAGGGTTGTGGATTACCTGAGAAAACTGGGTAGAAGGATCTTGGCTCCCTCCGCCTGATATTTTAGTCCAAAACTTTTCCACTTCTCTGCTCATAAAATACCCCATCGGAGTCTCTGGAATAGCATCAGGAGTAGTCTGGAAACCTAGTAAATCACCAAACTCTTTGTGAGAGAATGAGTAGTCAATCCCGAACAACCTGAAAACAGCGAGTCCATCGGGTCCAGCCCAAGGGTCATGATGAAACGAGCTGAGGAACTCAAGAGTCAAGTTCCTATAAGTGTTGTTCCTGTCGTCAAACTGGTCCCACTGGAGTTGATGGCATAAAAATCTGACGCTTGGCTCTATCCCCAAGGCATCCATGCAGTCATGGTCAGGGTACCTGGTAGGAGCCATAGGGCGTCTCATGTGAACATAGTAACGCTCTCTCTGTGCATCATCTCTAAAGGCCACGTGCATGTCATCAGGGTTCTGCATTCTGTACAAGGTTAGCAAACAAGTCCTGAAAGCACATAAAACATTCAATCGTGAGTCCTGACATAATAATAAAATAAACAAATTAAAATAAAGTAAAAATAAAAAGTACAAAAATAAGAAAAACCATGGGTTGCCTCCCAGGCAGCGCTTGTTTAATGTCATTAGCTCGACGACCGATATTTAAACATCATTGGAAGGATATGGTGGATCACTCAGAGTATGACAGGTGTATGTTGTTGGAATGTCACCTCCTTCGTAGGGCTTCAACCTCTGTCCATTGACTATGAACGATTTACATGTTTGGTTCTTGATTTCAATAGCACCGGATCTCAGGATCTTAGATACTTCGAAAGGGCCAGTCCATCTCGAACGGAGTTTACCTGGAAATAGTCGTAACCTAGAATCGAACAGGAGAACAGGATCGCCTATTTTGAAGTCTCTTCTTATGATTCTTTTGTCATGCCAAGCTTTTGTTCTTTCTTTGTATATGATGGCATTTTCGTAGGCAGATTGTCTGAGCTCTTCTAATTTGTGGATATCAAGGATACGTTTCTCACCAGCTGTCAAGTAATCCAAATTCAAAGTTTTGATGGCCCAATAGGCCTTATGCTCCAACTCAAATGGTAAGTGACATGATTTTCCATAGACCAGTTGATAAGGGGTTGTTCCTATAGGAGTTTTGAAAGCGGTTCTATAGGCCCATAATGCTTCTTGAAGTTTCTGCGACCAATCTTTTCTAGATATAGAGACAGTCTTCTCGAGGATTTGTTTTATCTCCCTATTAGATACTTCCACTTGTCCATTAGTCTGTGGGTGGTATGGTGTTGCTACTCTATGCTTAACTCCATACTTGCTTAAAAGTTTATCAAATATTCTCGATATGAAGTGTGATCCTCCATCACTTATGACTAAACGGGGTGTTCCAAACCTGGGAAATATATAATTCTTGAATAATTTGATGACTACTCTGGTGTCGTTTGTGGGTGCGGCGATAGCTTCAATCCATTTAGACACGTAGTCAACAGCTACTAATATGTACTGATTTCCAAAAGATGGTGGGAACGGTCCCATAAAGTCCATACCCCATACGTCGAAGAGTTCTACTTCTTGGATATTTCTTAACGGCATTTCATTACGTCTTGAAATATTTCCTGTGCGTTGGCATCTGTCACACTTGACAATGAAAGCATGGACATCACGCCACATAGTAGGCCAGAATAGGCCAGCTTGAAGAATCTTAGCGTAGGTCTTAGATGTGCTTGCATGTCCACCATAGGGTGCAGAGTGACAATGCTCAATTATATTATTTACCTCTTCTTCTGGGACACAACGGCGGAAAATTCCATCTTTACCTCTCTTGAAAAGAAATGGATCGTCCCAATAGAAGTTTCTCACATCACTATAGAACTTCTTCTTCTGGTGGCAGTTTAGATCAGGGGGTATGATGTCAGCGGCTAGGTAATTAACAAAATCTGCATACCAAGGTACATTGCTTATAGCTAAGGATTTATGAAATTGCTCATGAGGGTCTGGGTTATCATCTTCAATGGTTTCTAGTTGGGCTATCAGTCTATCGTAGGCAAAATCGTCATTTATGGGTACTGGATCAGGTTTCAGGTATTCTAGCCTAGATAGGTGATCAGCTACCACATTATCAGTGCCTTTCTTGTCACGGATATCCAAATCAAACTCTTGTAATAATAGAATCCATCGAAGTAACCTAGGCTTGGCATCCTTTTTGCTTAGTAAGTAACGAATGGCAGCATGGTCGGTGTAATACCCCAAATTTTACCCTCACATTTAGTCGGTCATTTCGCATATCATATCATCTGTGTATTTGCTAACCACTAACAAGACCTGAAGGTGTTTGTTTTGCAGGAAATACCCCAGGGGAGTTTTGGTCATTTTTGAAGCATAATTCGTAATGTTGGGCATAAAGATGTTTTTTTACGTGGGTTTGATATCAAAGTCTGATCTGTGGAGCAGGGTTTAACAAGAAATCATTCTTCTTTCTTCCAGAGGGAAAACAGTAAAAACTTCGACTGATTAATGGAACTTATTCATGCAATGGTTGGATCAAATTAATTCCAGGATATTTGACTAGTGAGACTTAATCGGATGTTGAGGTGTTTGCAAATTAAAGCATGGAGAAGCAATTGGGAAATGATTTTAATAGAATATGTGAATTTTATTCATAATATTTTATTATCATTATTACAAGTTTGCAAAGTGAATTACAAAGAAGAAATGACTTGGATAAAAAATGTTATTTATTCATAATATTTTTTTGTTACAAGTTACAAGGAATTACATTAAAGTTCTAAGGAATTACATTAAAGTATCTATCCTAAATCCTAAGAACATCTAAGTGTCTTCATGCTGTCTTTAAGCTTCGCCGCAAACCTCGACTAACCTGCACATCAAAGCAAAACAAACAATATAGAAAAAGGGTTAGAAGTTGTTTTTGACACTCTCAGAACATCGTCATCATCGAGTGCCGGGAGTGGCACAACCGAAGCTGCGTCCTACCCCCATTACCGATCCGCGCCGTGGGCGTCAGATCAGGTAACACCTGTTCTTATCGTTACGGGACAGCCGAGAGATAAAAGAGATAAAAGAAGCGGGACTGATTCGCTTTTGCCGCAATTGGATTTCCAAACTGATACAAAGGCAAATTTGGACTCAGACCCGGATGCCGGCAGGTCTAAATCACTCTGTGTTCAAAGTTTTTCCGACACTTGAAATTCCACAACAGTATCAGGACAAAGTGGATAACAGTTCATAAGCTGCATAAACAAAACAGCCACTGGTAATTGGAAATTCAAACTGAAAAATGGACTACAAACCAAACTGCATTGAACTGCATCAAACAATGTATCAAAAAGTTCAGAATGCATCAAAAGAAGCCATAACAGCAACCAGGCAAAAGAAAAAAAGCACGCTCAGTTCAATTCAAGAACAGAAAGAACATGTTTACCACTAAATATGGGAAATACTTTTATCCCTGCAGTATCTGAACTCCGTCCTGATTCAGGCGTGAACCACACAATGATTGAAAAGCTTTAGTTAATGCTCCATTTGGAGAGGTAAAACTCAAGGTCTTGACAGATATTGCAGAAGAATACGATCTATGCATGGAATTCTTCTAAAAACTGCGGCAGAATTTAGGGAAAATCATGAAGACTCATCTAAGAAATCACTAGATGCGGTATCTGAAAAGATCAAACTCTGACGTTCCCCAACTGAAGAGAAGGAAAAAGGATAATACTGTCAGCCTAGCAAACATTAGTTTTGATGAAGGTCAGAGGAAAGAAGAATATATAAAGCCAGCATTCGAACAGGAACATAAGAAAGATGAAATCATTAACTCTGCAAGTAGTAAATTGGACCAGGATAGGAGTCAGCATGATCTCGCTCGTATGATCATCTTACATAGATACCTGTTGACTTTGGTTGAACAAGTAGGATTCAAAATCTTTTTTAAGAACCTCCAGCCTCTCTTTGAGTTCTCGCCAAACAGCACCGAAGTAATTTCTTGCATAGAAATCTACAGATGAGTGAAAGAGAAAGTGAATGAGATGATAAACAGACTATGTATTAGGATCAATCTCTCCGTACCTCATTTTCGTGTCTATCTGCGCATTGTATTGATGAGAAATGGACATTGCAAAAGAAAATTTTGAACTTTCTTACACTTGACCCTTCTTACGTCGAAGACTTGCTTCCTGAAGTGATTAATCAGATACCCTTAAGAGTTGATTTGTTGAGTCATCAAGAACCTGAATAATGAGCCTCTCAGTTGGTCAAGAAAGCCCACAGACTACTCCAATTGAAAGCTTGTAGACCTGGAAGAAGAAATTGAATGATCTCAGCCAAGTATCTCCAAGTTTCTCAGTCACAGCCCATTCATTGATACGATTTGCTGCCTTAGTTCGATGGAGTGGCCTGACATTCGCAAAGAGCGTGGACTCGTCCCATGTATAAGAATGATCAAAATAAAAGAGGAAAACAATCCAAGGATCTGATCAAGGAAAACATGAAAAAGGAAAGAAAATCCCAATCAGTACCCAACGAATCAGTTTAGAAGAAATCAGGAGAATCAATCAGTAAATTTCAAATGGCAAAAATAACGTAAAAGCCAAAGAGGGTCCAAGCCCACGAGATTGAAAGTAGTATAAAGGGAAGCGGAAACCCTAAACGAAAGGGGACTGGGACGATAATCATAAAACCCCAGACCCCAATTTCAAACACATTTTCAAAAAACCCTAAATACAGAGAAAGGGAGATACTCATCTTTGTTGCTATCGAAGTCCATTGAAGCTTCCATCTCTTTCGTTATCGGGCATCCTCGCCGGAAATCATCCTCGAAGCCACACCGACGAGACCGCAACAAGAACCCGTATTAATGTAATTGATTTGTTAATTGCTGTTATTGTTGCTTGATTTACTTGATGCAGGAAAGCGAAGGTTGGGAGAAAGACCGTGCACGGCGCCGCCGACGCGATGTTGGGTTTAAACCCTAGTTTTCGTTTCACCATGGCGGCGTTTTGACTCTTGACCGAGTCGGGTGGGAGTTCACCGCCCAGTTTCCTGACCCAATTCAATCTTCTTTTGTTCTTTATGTTATTATTATTTAATTTTATATTTTATTTTGAGTTTAACAATTGAAAACCTTTATAATAATCCAACCATTTTTTATCAAAACTAATTTTTTTTTTTTAAAAATCAAGCATTCTCATTTAGATTAACCCTTTTCAAAATTAAATTAAATAAAACCTGTTTTTTTTTAAGGATTAATAAACCAAAAACCTTTTCTATAATTAAAGTCCTTTTTAAAATATTAACAGAAAATCTTTTTTCAAAATAAATAATTGATTCCCACTTTTCAAATAATAATAAAATTTTTAAGAAAATTCCTCAAAACTCTTTTTTTTATATATATTATTATTAAAATTAAACCATCATTGAAATTCATAAACCAGAAACTCTCAAAAAGAAAGATGTACAATACTTACTTTGTTTAATTTTAGCCTCATTCCGCCTAACCCACACAAACGATTTCTGTTTGTCATTTTTTGCAGCTTTATATGTTTATCGCAATTTATTTTTTTCAGTTTACGTATCATAATTGTAACTGCTCTTCTCATGTAACCTCGCGAACCAATAATCGCGCTTTAAATTTCTGCCTTTTAATTTCTGTTTGTATGGCTTTAACTGCTGTCTTTATTTTTTGCTTGCATGATTCAATCACCTCACCTCAATATTCTGTCACCTTACATCCGAAGGAATTAGGTCTAGCTTTTGGTCGCCGCGCCAATAGTCCTTAACTTCAACCCTTACACCTACAAACCCTAATTTTCACAAATGCCTCGCCGCAGGCAAAATTACCATTTTACCCCTAGCATTAGGTCAAAGAGCCGCCGCGCTCACTTTAGGGTTTCCCGCCGTGGAATCCCTAATTGAACCCTAATTCACTTAACAATTCAACGTAGAGATTTGGAGTTTCTACACTCCACGTAAGCGTGTCCTTAAGATGCGTTTATTCCCCTTGAGACCTTGACCACAGTCAAGAAGCCTCTAACCTCCCTTTTGAGGGGAACTACGATTACTCTGATTCCACTCCCGTAAGGATACGTAGGCACAAGATGCGATGTCTTGCCGAGTAAACTTAGAATTAACCCCTTAGGTCTCCTTTCTCACTTTTAATCCCTTTGTACATATACCTTAAGCAAATAAATAAAGCAAATAGTAAACATCTGAACAAAAGGTTCCCGTAGAGTACTACGGAAGTTTAGGGTGCTAATACCTTCCCTAAATTTAACCAACCCCCGAACCCTAGATCTTTCCCCGCATTGTGTTTACGATGCAAAATAGGTTTTCCCTCTTTTGATCTTTTCCTTCGGATAAATCAAAGAGCGGTTGTGAATTGAATTGCGATTCAAACTCATTAATAGTTTGTGATCCTATTTCCACCGCAACAGAAAATGGCGACTTCACTGGGGACTTTCTAAAATTTTGAGGGTTATCCCTAATTTGTTCATATTTATTATTATTTGTCTTATTATTCATTTGCATGTATATATTTGTGCTTTGATTGTGGGACAGTACCTTGTGTTGTGAGATAAGTCCTACGCCCGGACTAGTGACATTATTATAGGATGGGGACACATTCGAGGAGGCTTATAGGGAGTTGAATCCCGACCAAGCTGATTCGAGAATCTCCGCTCAGTTGAGACCTTTTCGAAAATGGTTCGGTTGAACGAGTAATCGTGAAAACTTTTTCCATGGTCGATTGGAGTCTGTGATATTGAGGACCGTAGTACCTTAACACCACCTTGGCCTTATTTAGGACGTAGTGCGGGAGCTATGTGGGAGTAATCTTACAACAGCTGCTACGCGATACTACACTCAAAAGAGGTTCTCTTGAGAATATTATTAACCCCCGAGTCAATCGGAAGGTTGATAATATCCGAAAGATGGGCTGATGACTTTGGGCACTTTTTAGAACCTTGTTCGGCAGGTACAACTAACCTATAGTACACTCCTTTTGGGATGGGTAGACCTTGACTCCGCTCACGTTCCTTTAACCTAGGACTTTGTGTGTTTTCATGCATTGCATCCATAAAGCATCTCATTGCATTGTATTTCATGGAGTTCAAATACCATTTATGGATATCGCGGGATACCATGAATAAAAAAAAAATATAAAATGAAAAAAAAACAAGAAAAAGATTTCCTGGGTACCCCACGACGTTCATAAATGTTTGAATTCCATGAAATCTTCATTTACATTCACATTTTTGCATCATTTACTTTCTTGCATTGCATGTGTCTCCCGATTTCTCACACTCGGTTCTCTCACCTTCCAGTTTCGTCACCCTGAGTTCTCGGCACCAATACAACACCAGAGCTCAAACTCGGAAGAGAATGGAGGATCAGGCAAAAGAGATTGATCGCCTTAGCAATGAACTTGAAGACCTTCGAGGAGGTATGGGGCGTATGATGGAATTGTTACATGTCATGAATGCTAAGATGGATACCCAGCCCACTGTTGTTTCTGAGATTACCGGCGTTACTGTGGACCCTCCACCTAGTGTGACCGTAGCAAGGGACCCACCTTATGGTCTTGCTCCAGGTTTTGTGCCTCCTCAAGCCACTGTTCCGATTAATCAGCCTGTTCAGCAAGCCGTGCCTTTATCCTCTGAAGTCTCTAGGGGGGCTCCTATCTTTGCACCACCTGTTGTACACACTCGTGCGCAACCGTACTTCAATGAGACAGTTTTTGATAATCTTGATGAGAATGTTGAGGGTTATGAGAAACATGATAAGCTTCGTGAGGAAGTGAACACCATCGTCCAGAGATTGAAAAAGGTAGAGGGTGATCAAATTTTTGGGACTGCTGCAAGGGATGTTTGTTTGGTCTCGGGTTTGATTATTCCCCCGAAGTTCAAAACTCCGAACTTCGATCGTTATGAAGGGGCCACCTGCCCTAAGAGTCATCTGATCATGTATTATCGCAAAATGGCTGCCCATGTTGAGAATGATAAACTGATGATCCATTGTTTCCAAGATAGTTTGAAGGGTGCTTCCTCCAAATGGTATTTAACTTTAGACCAGTCTCGCATTAAGAGCTTTCAAGATTTATTTGACGCTTTCATCAAACACTACAAGTACAATATGGATCTGGCTCCTGACAGAAGACAGTTGCTGAGTATGTCACAAAAGAATTCTGAGTCATTCAAAGAATATGCCCAAAGGTGGAGAGAGACTGCTTCGCAGGTAGAACCTCCTTTGACCGAGAAAGAGTTAGCTGATTGGTTTGTCGACACGGTCCGTCCAGAATTTTACGAGAGAATGGTGGGCAGTGTGACTTCAAATTTCTCCGACATCGTTGCTGTGGGTGTCAAGATTGAATTGGGTATGAAAAGTGGTAAAATGACAAATAATCATGTTACTTCTAAGGATCAGCCGAAGAAACCTCTGTATAGCTCCCAGAAAAAGAAGGAGGGTGAGACTAATGCTATATCCTCTGGTAGACCAAGAGAACGCTTTTATCGACATCCGCAAGGTTATGCTCAACCTCAAGGGTACCGGGTCCAATATGCTCAACAACCCTATGTGGCAGCTATTACACCTTCTTTCAATCAACAGGTTCCCATGTATCAACCTATGCAACAACCTCCTGTTTATCCGCCTCCTGTCAACTACCTACAGGCGCCCAATACTCCTGCTCCTCAACAGCCAAAGAGTCCGGCTCCTCGCCAGAATGTTCCGAACAGAAGAACGTATAAACCTTGTCCGCCGATTCCGATGACTTTTACCGAGTTGTATCCCTCTTTGGTCAAGCAGGGTCTCATCACTACTCGGGCTTTGGGTCCGCCTCCTAATCCTCTACCCGCCAATTACAACGCCGCCGCTCATTGTTTATTTCATGAGGGTGCGCCTGGTCATGATCTGGAGAATTGTTATGCTCTCAAAAATATTGTCAGGGATTTATTGGAAAAGAAGATTTTGTCATTTGAAGATCCTCAACCGAATGTTAAGAAGAACCCTTTTCCTAACCATGAGAGTGTCAATGCCATTAGTGTTGATTCGGGGGAAGGTTATACCCTTGATGTTGGACAGATTAAGACTCCTCTCAAGATGTTCCATTCGAAACTGTTTGAAGCGGGTTTGGTAGATACTTCCCACGTTGCATGCGTAAGTTGTGAAGCCAGTACTAAGGGTTGTGTGTTGGTTCAGAATGATGTTCAGAGGTTGATTAATGAGGGTGTTTTACAAGTGACAAGCCAAGCCAAGAAGGATGTAGTCGTTGTGGTTGAGCCTGTCTTCCATCAGCCTGAATCAAAGGGTAAGGTACCAGTGTTTAATCTATCAGGGGCAGGCTCCGCCAATCTCGTGTTCGACATACCGAAGTCGTATATCCCTAAAGTGAATCAGCCTAAGCCTATAGTTATTCGAAGACCGAGTCCGTTTCCTTTTAGTGATCCTAAAGCTGTGCCTTGGAAATATGACGTGACGATGATTGACAAGGAGTCTGGGAAGGTTATTCCAAATGAAGAGGTTAAGGGCACGGTGACCAATATCGCAGAGGTAAGCAGGATGACTCGCAGTGGCCGTGTGTATACTCCCCATTCCAATGAGGTCCCACCCAAGGAAATAACTAGTATCCCAGGGCCTGCCAAAGACAAAGGTAAAGGAGCCGTCACGAATGATGAAGATGCCGAATTTTTGAGGATCATCAAGAAAAGTGACTATAAAGTTATCGATCAACTTCATCAGACTCCCTCCAAGATTTCGATTCTATCACTGTTGATGAGTTCGCCCGCCCACAGGATGGCCTTGCAGAAGGTTTTGACTCAAGCACATGTGGATCAAGATATCAGCACCAGTCGGTTTGATAGTGTGATTGCCAATCTGACCGCCTGTAACACCCTCAGTTTCAGCAATGAAGAGTTACCGAAGGAGGGTCCGAACCATAATCGTGCTTTACATATATCGGTAAAATGTCAGGAGGACAACTTAGCGAGAGTGTTAGTAGACACCGGGCCTTCTCTGAATGTTCTACCCAAGAGGGTTCTTGATAAGTTGGCTTGTAAAGAGACTGTGTTGAAACCTACTCCCTTGGTTGTCAAGGCTTTCGATGGCTCTCGCCGGTCGGTAATGGGGGAGGTTGAGCTTCCTATCCTGATTGGTCCGCAAGTTTTTAATATCACGTTTCAAGTCATGGATATTAATCCCAATTACAGTTGTTTACTTGGAAGGCCGTGGATCCATGCCGCTGGGGCAGTGACCTCAACGTTACATCAAAAGATGAAATTCGTGATCGATGGAAAGTTGGTTATTATACACGGTGAGGAGGATCTGATGGTCAGTAACCTGTCCTCTTTTCGTTACATCGAGGCCGATGAGAATGCTTTGGACATCTCCTTTCAAGCACTTGAGATCGCCAATGCTGTTCTGCTGGAAGTCGAAGAGACAGTGGGTCAGGGTAATCCATCTTTTGCATCTCTGAAGAGTACCAAAGCAACAATTGACAGGGGCATTCCTGAAGGTTGGGGAGAGGTAATCGATGTCAAGACCAAGACTGATCGCTCTGGGTTGGGTTACAAACCAACTCAGAATGGAGCTACCACAACCGTCGAAGGGCGACCGAAGGTTATCCAAGAGGTATTTGTCAGCGGAGGCTTCCAAGTCAATGCCATCAGCGACTGTGAGGAAAATGAAGAGCTGGGCAACCTGGTGTTTAAGGGTGATGCAGTTTTGAACAACTGGGAGGCCGTAGAGATCCCTGTTATCTTTCCCTTGTCAAAGTAATTGTTTTTTAAAGTTTCATTTACATTTTCAAATAAAAATCCGTAGCTCTGCCCAAGGCTATAGGGTCATTTTATCGGGCCACCTTTCATTCCTAAAAAGATATTAATAAAAGCATTTTGTTCAATTCCACTTTGTTTCATTTGCGTTTTTCGTTTTCACTTTTAAAAATGAAATTGGCAACCTTTCTCTTCCCGAAAAAAAAAAAAAAAAAAAAAACAGCATTTCATTCTTACATGTCTTCGAGCATTTTAATTAAGTAAGCCTTCCATCATGCAGAGATATCGCAAACCTTGTTGGATCCAATGACTTTGCTGACACTCCTGACTGGGATGCACCCATCAATCAAGCTGAGGACGAGGGTGAAGAAGATTTTGAAGTACCCGCGGAACTGACAAGATTGATTGAGTACGAGTACACAGAGCTTCAACCGCATAAAGAGCAGGTGGACCTAATTAATCTCGGTACAGATGAGAGCAAGAAAGAGGTCAAGATTGGTGCAATGCTTGGGAAGGAGATTAGGCCGAGGTTGATTGAGTTGTTAAAAGAGTATATTGGTGTGTTTGCGTGGTCGTATCAAGATATGTCGGGCCTAGACACGGACATTGTCGTCCACAAGTTGCCGCTTAAGCCAGATTGTCCGCCTATCAAGCAGAAACTTCGAAGAACGAGACCCGACATGGCTTTGAAGATTCGAGATGAAGTCAAAAAGCAGTTGGACGCAGGTTTCTTGGCAGTCGCAAAATATCCAGATTGGGTTGCCAACATTGTGCCAGTGCCCAAGAAGGACGGTAAAGTTAGGATGTGTGTGGATTACAGGGATCTGAACAAAGCAAGTCCGAAAGACGACTTCCCCCTGCCACATATTGATACACTGGTAGACAATACAGCCAGTTTTGCGTTGTTCTCATTTATGGATGGTTTCTCTGGCTATAATCAGATCAAGATGGATCCAGATGATCGAGAGAAGACTACTTTCATTACTCCTTGGGGAACCTTCTGCTACAAAGTCATGCCCTTCGGTTTAAAGAATGCAGGGGCAACTTACCAACGCGCTATGACCACTCTTTTTCATGATATGATGCACAAAGAGATTGAGGTGTATGTGGACGATATGATAGCCAAATCTCAGAGTGAAGAGGAGCATCTAGACCATTTGGTGAAATTGTTTGAACGACTCAGGAAATATCAGTTGAAATTGAACCCTGCTAAATGTACCTTCGGTGTCAGATCTGGAAAATTGCTTGGTTTCATCGTTAGCCAGTGAGGGATTGAGGTGGATCCTGACAAAGTCCGAGCCATTCAAGATATGCCGGCTCCGCGAACCGAGACGCAAGTTAGAGGTTTTCTGGGACGTTTGAATTATATTTCCAGGTTTATCTTCAATATGACCGCTACTTGTGAGCCGATATTCAAGTTACTTTGCAAGGGGCAGACGGTTGAGTGGAACCCTGATTGTCAGAAAGCGTTTGAGAAGATTAAGGGTTATTTGCAAGATCCCCCTATTCTGATCCCTCCCGTACCTGGAAGACCGTTGTTTATGTACCTTACTGTTCTCGAGAAGTCTATGGGTTGTGTGCTTGGGCAACATGATGAGACCGGGAAAAAGGAACATGCGATTTATTACCTGAGCAAGAAGTTTACCGATTGCGAAAACAGATACTCACCATTGGAGAAAACTTGTTGTGCATTAGCATGGGCCGCTAAGCGCCTTCGGCAATACATGGTCTGTCATACCACGTTATTGATTTCTAAAATGGATCCGATCAAGTATATTTTTGAAAAACCAGCTCAAACCGGGAGGCTAGCCCGTTGGCACATGTTGTTATCCGAATATGACATCCAGTATGTACCCCAGAAGGCGATTAAGGGTAGTATCTTATCTGATTATCTCGCAGACCAGCCAGTTGAAGATTATGAACCTCTTAAGCTCGATTTTCCTGATGAGGATATTTTGTTGATTAAAAGAGATTGTGAAGAGCCAGATCCAAGCGAAGGTCCAGAACCAGGTCTTTGGTGGAAGATGATGTTTGATGGCTCCTCGAATTTCAATGGGCATGGTATAGGCGCCGTTTTGATGAACCCAAAAGGCGGATTCACTCCATTTACAGCGAGATTGGACTTTGAGTGCACTAACAACGTCGCAGAATACGAAGCATGTATTCTTGGCCTCGAAGCGGCGATTCACCTCCGAATCAAACTTCTTAAAGTAAGTGGCGACTCAGCCTTGGTTATTTACCAGGTACAAGGCAAATGGGAAACGAAGAATGAGAAGCTGATCCCTTATAAGGACTATATTATTGAGCTGATCAAGTATTTCGACGAGATAGAGTTCGAGCATGTTCCTAGATCCGAGAATCACGTAGCCGATGCTTTAGCCATGTTAGCATCCATGTGGAAAGTTAAATTCGTTAATGAAGCACCTCTTATCCATATTGAGCGCAAGGTTGAGCCCGCTTATTGTCAGATGGTCGAAGAAGTTGAGGTGGATGAAAAGCCTTGGTTTCATGATATCAAGAACTATCTCGTCAGGCAGGAGTATCCCGATGGTGCTACTGGTCTGGACAAAAAGACATTGAGAAGATTGGCGTCCAAATTCTTTATCAGTAATGGTGTGTTGTACAAGAGAAATCACGACATGGTCCTGCTCAGATGTGTTGATAAACGGGAAGCGGACATGTTACTACAGGAAATTCATGAGGGGACCTTCGGAACTCATGCCAATGGTTATGCCATGTCCAAGAAGATGTTAAGGGCTGGGTATTACTGGTTAACCATGGAAGCCGACTGCATCCAATACGCTAGAAAATGCCATAAGTGCCAAATTTATGCCGATAAAATGCATGTACCTCCGTCACCGTTGAATGTTTTGTCTTCACCATGGCCGTTCTCTATGTGGGGCATTGACATGATTGGGGCAATCGAGCCGAAAGCTTCTAATGGACATCGTTTCATCCTTGTTGCCATTGATTATTTCACCAAGTGGGTAGAGGCTGCCTCCTACACCAACGTGACCAAGCAAGTGGTTGCCCGATTCATCAGGAAAGAGATCATCTGCCGTTACGGAGTCCCAAGCCGGATAATAACTGACAATGGCACCAATCTGAATAATAAGACTATGAAAGAGCTGTGTGATAATTTCAAGATCACTCATCATAATTCTTCTCCGTACCGTCCTAAGATGAATGGAGCCGTTGAAGCTGCGAATAAGAATATTAAGAAGATCCTGCAAAAGATGGTTGTGACTTACAAAGATTGGCATGAGATGTTACCGTTTGCTTTGCATGGATACAGAACCTCAGTGAGAACTTCGACAGGGGCAACACCTTTCTCATTGGTGTATGGAATGGACGCCGTGCTCCCCATCGAAGTAGAGATACCTTCGTTAAGAGTGTTAATGGAGGCTGAACTTGAGGAAGCTGAGTGGGTTCAAGACAGACTGGATCAGTTGAATCTCATTGACGAGAAGCGTTTGACAGCCATGTGCCATGGGCAATTATATCAGAAACGGATGAAAAGAGCGTTTGATAAGAAGATTCGTATCCGCGAGTTCCGTCAAGGAGAGCTTGTACTCAAAAAGATCTTACCAGTGCATAAAGATATGCGTGGAAAGTGGATGCCCAATTATGAAGGCCCATTCGTTGTAAAGACTGTCTTCTCCGGAGGGTCCCTGATACTTACGACAATGGACGGTGAAGAACTAGCACATCCCGTGAATTCTGATGCAGTCCGAAAATATTATGCCTAAAAACCCGCTAAGTCGAAAACCTGCCAAAGGCGACTTAGGCAAAAGTAAGGGTTGAAAAAAAAAATAATAATAATAATAAAAAGCTCGCTAAGTTGAAAACCCGAAAGGGCGGCTTAGGCAAAAAAGAGCGTCCCGGTGGATTGAAAACCCGAGAGGGCGGTCCAGGCAAGAGTTAGGGACAAAGGCATTTCATTGCATCAGAAGACACTGATTATCTCGAACACACTTTCCGCATAAGAGCCATGTTTCAGTTCTTTCATCCTCGCCCAAAGCAGGATTCTGGATTAGTCTTAGTTATTAGTGTCAGTAGGTGTCATTGGATTCGATGTAACTTTTTCCCATGTTGCCAATTTCAAAACATAATTATCTGTGGAGCTATGCCTTCAGCGAGCTACCGCCCTTTAAATAAAAGAAACCATCTCGTTACTTACATTCCTTGGTGCATTGCTCTTTGTTTTCTATTTGTTATGCAAAATGCGTTTATTCCTAAAATTTGAAAATGAAAGGTGCATTGTAGATTTTTCAAAACTGTTTTTCAAAAACAAAACAAATTTGAAATGTAATAAATTACTTTGACTAGTGTAAATTCCGAAGGGATCTCTTCGGAAATATCATTATTGCAGAAACACTTTCAAACCATTGCTCTAACACAGTCCCCAGCGAGACTATAAGCTGACAACTTCTTCTTGGGTAACTCAAAAGTATCCCTCAGGTGTTCTTCTCCCCATGTGAAGACATAATACTGTGCACCTAAGCAATTTACTTCCTCCCCATAGAATTCAGAATTTTGAAACCAGATTGGTTCTACCATTGATCTTTCTTACCCATGATTGACGTATTGGTTGCAGAGAACGCAGGGTATCTCCGTCGAGATGTTTATTTCGTCTCTCGTCCTGTCTCTAGTCTGTTTCGTCGGCCTACGCAGGGGCATAAGCATCACATGCCTATTTCATTACATATTCATATTCATTACATATTCATTACATATTCATTACATATTCATTACATATTCATTACATACTCATTACATACTCATTACATATTCATTACATATTCATTACATACTCATTACATACTCATTTCATAACATCTTGCATATTTAACTACATAGACATTAACATACATTCATATCAACATATTCATTAACATACGCGATAACATGCACAGGTTCATTGTGTCTCGCCATCATTGATTGTTACCGCCGAGCAACTGGGGTTTGTCCATTCTCTTCAAATAGATTGTCAGCCCTAAGCATAAAATACTTACTTGTTTCCAGTTTCCCCACAGAGCTCGATCCTCGTGGATGACGGTTACTTCAGTTATCTTTCCTCGGGTTCATTCCCTCGATGGAGTTTTGATTTCCAGTCTTCTTTCTAGCTCGATCCTAGATTGAATCTCAGTCTTGTTGGTCGTCAATCCCAACCGGACGTGCATTTATTTTGCACCATCTAAAGATTTTCACCATACCATAACGGATACGCGACTGTTCTCGCCCGAGAAGGTTATTACTGTACCCGGACGTGCATTTATTTTGCACTATCTTTCAACTAATCCTCTACAGATACACGCCAGCTCACGCCTGGAAAATATATCAGTACAACACTTTACAATCCTACATGTTACAACAACCCTTTACACTTTACATTTTACCGCATCAATATACGACATTTCTCACCTAAGAGGTCGATCCTATCCTCGTTATGACTCGCAGCAAATGGCCATCTCCATGGAGCAGTTGGGCTTCCATTTACCTGCCGTCTTGAGGTATGAACCAAATCGTATTCAGGAGAGCACGATCTTGAAATACGGGGAGGTTTGAGCGGAATCATATTCAGGAGAGCACGATTCTGAAGTTATGAAGAAGTTCATTTATCCTTTAATAAAAGAAGGAGCGGAATCATATTCAGGAGAGCACGATTCTGAGTTATGAGGAAGTTCAGTTGGCTGTTTTTCAGGAGTGCACGATTCTGAAAAATGAGGAAATTTCAAGAGCCGAATCATATTCAGGAGAGCACGATTCTGAGTTATGAGGAAGTTCGATTATCCATTTTCATATTCAGGAGAGCACGATTCTGAAGTATGAAAAAATTCATTTACAACCAAATCATATTCAGGAGAGCACGATTCTGAAGTATGAGTATATTCAGTCATCCAGTTTCATATTCAGGAGAGCACGATTCTGAAGTATGAGGAAGTTCAGTTCACCCTTTTCATATTCAGGAGAGCACGATTCTGAAGTATGAAGAATTTCATTTACCCGAAAGAGTCGAATCATATTTAGGAGAGCACGATTCTGAAGTATGAGGAAGTTCAGTTTACCCTTTTCATGTTCAGGAGAGCACGATCTTGAAGCATGAAGAAGTTTATTTATCCTTCAGTAAGAGAAGAATCAGAATCGTATTCCAGGCGCCGACCTTAAATGCGAGAAGATTTATTTATCAGATAAGCAGCAGCCTCTTTATTTGAGCGCTTATCCATTTTGGCACATAAGTCCCTTCCAACGATAAGTGACAGTTCTCCCTCGAGAAGCTTATCAGGGCATTTCCCATTAAAAGTCCATTTATTTTGGCATGCAGCCGATTTTTACCCTGTATATTTGTTACGGAGTTCCGAAAAGTCCGTTTGATCCTGTCACGAGAGATAGTTTACAGAAGCTTGGATGTTATTCTTTGCTCAATGCTCCAGCATTCGGTAAGCGATCTTGCAATCGTACGCGATCCAGTTTTTATCCTTTAGATTCCCCAGTGGAGGCCGTCTCACAGATGTCATCTCCATTTGCGAATCTCGTCCCCAAAATGACAATTGGTCGTGCTTGCACCAGTTGACCATCATTTTAGGATTCCCCAGTGTTTGTACTGTGTCTCAACACGTCGTTTTCCCTAGTGAGTTCTTCCCGTGGCGTCTGTCCCGGTGTCGTAGTATTCGTCATCATTTTCGCATTCATCATTCCAGCATACGTAGCATATCATATTCATGGCATCATCTGCATTAAGTCGTTCCAGTTTTGTCCATAGCGTTGCATATCATCGCATATAAGGGCAAAATTTTCGGTTATCTATATTTAAATCTCTCCACCACGATTCCTCGAGTCTCTGTCACTCAAATCGTCCGGTGTAGCTATTTAAATAGGGGCAACTGTAATACCCCAAATTTTACCCTCACATTTAGTCGGTCATTTCGCATATCATATCATCTGTGCATTTGCTAACCACTAACAAGACCTGAAGGTGTTTGTTTTGCAGGAAATACCCCAGGGGCGTTTTGGTCATTTTTGAAGCATAATTCGTAATGTTGGGCATAAAGATGTTTTTTTACGTGGGTTTGATATCAAAGTCTGATCTGTGGAGCAGGGTTTAACAAGAAATCATTCTTCTTTCTTCCAGAGGGAAAACAGTAAAAACTTCGACTGATTAATGGAACTTATTCATGCAATGGTTGGATCAAATTAATTCCAGGATATTTGACTAGTGAGACTTAATCGGATGTTGAGGTGCTTGCAAATTAAAGCATGGAGAAGCAATTGGGAAATGATTTTAATAGAATATGTGAATTTTATTCATAATATTTTATTATCATTATTACAAGTTTGCAAAGTGAATTACAAAGAAGAAATGACTTGGATAAAAAATGTTATTTATTCATAATATTTTTTTGTTACAAGTTACAAGGAATTACATTAAAGTTCTAAGGAATTACATTAAAATATCTATCCTAAATCCTAAGAACATCTAAGTGTCTTCATGCTGTCTTTAAGCTTCGCCGCAAACCTCGACTAACCTGCACATCAAAGCAAAACAAACAATATAGAAAAAGGGTTAGAAGTTGTTTTTGACACTCTCAGAACATCGTCATCATCGAGTGCCGGGAGTGGCACAACCGAAGCTGCGTTCTACCCCCATTACCGATCTGCGCCGTGGGCGTCAGATCAGGTAACACCTGTTCTTATCGTTACGGGACAGCCGAGAGATAAAAGAGATAAAAGAAGTGGGACTGATTCGCTTTTGCCGCAATTGGATTTCCAAACTGATACAAAGGCAAATTTGGACTCAGACCCGGATGCCGGCAGGTCTAAATCACTCTGTGTTCAAAGTTTTTCCGACACTTGAAATTCCACAACAGTATCAGGACAAAGTGGATAACAGTTCATAAGCTGCATAAACAAAACAGCCACTGGTAATTGGAAATTCAAACTGAAAAATGGACTACAAACCAAACTGCATTGAACTGCATCAAACAATGTATCAAAAAGTTCAGAATGCATCAAAAGAAGCCATAACAGCAACCAGGCAAAAGAAAAAAAGCACGCTCAGTTCAATTCAAGAACAGAAAGAACATGTTTACCACTAAATATGGGAAATACTTTTATCCCTGCAGTATCTGAACTCCGTCCTGATTCAGGCGTGAACCACACAATGATTGAAAAGCTTTAGTTAATGCTCCATTTGGAGAGGTAAAACTCAAGGTCTTGACAGATATTGCAGAAGAATACGATCTATGCATGGAATTCTTCTAAAAACTGCGGCAGAATTTAGGGAAAATCATGAAGACTCATCTAAGAAATCACTAGATGCGGTATCTGAAAAGATCAAACTCTGACGTTCCCCAACTGAAGAGAAGGAAAAAGGATAATACTGTCAGCCTAGCAAACATTAGTTTTGATGAAGGTCAGAGGAAAGAAGAATATATAAAGCCAGCATTCGAACAGGAACATAAGAAAGATGAAATCATTAACTCTGCAAGTAGTAAATTGGACCAGGATAGGAGTCAGCATGATCTCGCTCGTATGATCATCTTACATAGATACCTGTTGACTTTTGTTGAACAAGTAGGATTCAAAATCTTTTTGAAGAACCTCCAGCCTCTCTTTGAGTTCTCGCCAAACAGCACCGAAGTAATTTCTTGCATAGAAATCTACAGATGAGTGAAAGAGAAAGTGAATGAGATGATAAACAGACTATGTATTAGGATCAATCTCTCCGTACCTCATTTTCGTGTCTATCTGCGCATTGTATTGATGAGAAATGGACATTGCAAAAGAAAATTTTGAACTTTCTTACACTTGACCCTTCTTACGTCGAAGACTTGCTTCCTGAAGTGATTAATCAGATACCCTTAAGAGTTGATTTGTTGAGTCATCAAGAACCTGAATAATGAGCCTCTCAGTTGGTCAAGAAAGCCCACAGACTACTCCAATTGAAAGCTTGTAGACCTGGAAGAAGAAATTGAATGATCTCAGCCAAGTATCTCCAAGTTTCTCAGTCACAGCCCATTCATTGATACGATTTGCTGCCTTAGTTCGATGGAGTGGCCTGACATTCGCAAAGAGCGTGGACTCGTCCCATGTATAAGAATGATCAAAATAAAAGAGGAAAACAATCCAAGGATCTGATCAAGGAAAACATGAAAAAGGAAAGAAAATCCCAATCAGTACCCAACGAATCAGTTTAGAAGAAATCAGGAGAATCAATCAGTAAATTTCAAATGGCAAAAATAACGTAAAAGCCAAAGAGGGTCCAAGCCCACGAGATTGAAAGTAGTATAAAGGGAAGCGGAAACCCTAAACGAAAGGGGACTGGGACGATAATCATAAAACCCCAGACCCCAATTTCAAACACATTTTCAAAAAACCCTAAATACAGAGAAAGGGAGATACTCATCTTTGTTGCTATCGAAGTCCATTGAAGCTTCCATCTCTTTCGTTATCGGGCATCCTCGCCGGAAATCATCCTCGAAGCCACACCGACGAGACCGCAACAAGAACCCGTATTAATGTAATTGATTTGTTAATTGCTGTTATTGTTGCTTGATTTACTTGATGCAGGAAAGCGAAGGTTGGGAGAAAGACCGTGCACGGCGCCGCCGACGCGATGTTGGGTTTAAACCCTAGTTTTCGTTTCACCATGGCGGCGTTTTGACTCTTGACCGAGTCGGGTGGGAGTTCACCGCCCAGTTTCCTGACCCAATTCAATCTTCTTTTGTTCTTTATGTTATTATTATTTAATTTTATATTTTATTTTGAGTTTAACAATTGAAAACCTTTATAATAATCCAACCATTTTTTATCAAAACTAATTTTTTTTTTTTTAAAATCAAGCATTCTCATTTAGATTAACCCTTTTCAAAATTAAATTAAATAAAACCTGTTTTTTTTAAGGATTAATAAACCAAAAACCTTTTCTATAATTAAAGTCCTTTTTAAAATATTAACAGAAAATCTTTTTTCAAAATAAATAATTGATTCCCACTTTTCAAATAATAATAAAATTTTTAAGAAAATTCCTCAAAACTCTTTTTTTTATATATATTATTATTAAAATTAAACCATCATTGAAATTCATAAACCAGAAACTCTCAAAAAGAAAGATGTACAATACTTACTTTGTTTAATTTTAGCCTCATTCCGCCTAACCCACACAAACGATTTCTGTTTGTCATTTTTTGCAGCTTTATATGTTTATCGCAATTTATTTTTTTCAGTTTACGTATCATAATTGTAACTGCTCTTCTCATGTAACCTCGCGAACCAATAATCGCGCTTTAAATTTCTGCCTTTTAATTTCTGTTTGTATGGCTTTAACTGCTGTCTTTATTTTTTGCTTGCATGATTCAATCACCTCACCTCAATATTCTGTCACCTTACATCCGAAGGAATTAGGTCTAGCTTTTGGTCGCCGCGCCAATAGTCCTTAACTTCAACCCTTACACCTACAAACCCTAATTTTCACAAATGCCTCGCCGCAGGCAAAATTACCATTTTACCCCTAGCATTAGGTCAAAGAGCCGCCGCGCTCACTTTAGGGTTTCCCGCCGTGGAATCCCTAATTGAACCCTAATTCACTTAACAATTCAACGTAGAGATTTGGAGTTTCTACACTCCACGTAAGCGTGTCCTTAAGATGCGTTTATTCCCCTTGAGACCTTGACCACAGTCAAGAAGCCTCTAACCTCCCTTTTGAGGGGAACTACGATTACTCTGATTCCACTCCCGTAAGGATACGTAGGCACAAGATGCGATGTCTTGCCGAGTAAACTTAGAATTAACCCCTTAGGTCTCCTTTCTCACTTTTAATCCCTTTGTACATATACCTTAAGCAAATAAATAAAGCAAATAGTAAACATCTGAACAAAAGGTTCCCGTAGAGTACTACGGAAGTTTAGGGTGCTAATACCTTCCCTAAATTTAACCAACCCCCGAACCCTAGATCTTTCCCCGCATTGTGTTTACGATGCAAAATAGGTTTTCCCTCTTTTGACCTTTTCCTTCGGATAAATCAAAGAGCGGTTGTGAATTGAATTGCGATTCAAACTCATTAATAGTTTGTGATCCTATTTCCACCGCAACAGTTGGTGTAAACTATAATCTTGGCTCCTACTAGATAAGATCTAAATTTGTCTATTACAAAAACTACAGCTAGGAGCTCTTTTTCGGTTGTTGCGTAGTTGAGCTGTGCAGCGTCTAGGGTTCTACTGGCATAATAAATCACATGTAACTTCTTATCTTTTCTCTGACCTAGAACGGCTCCAACAGCATAATCACTGGCGTCACACATTATCTCAAACGGTTCCGACCAATCAGGGGGTTTCATTATAGGTGCTGAAATCAGAGCTTGCTTCAGAAGATTAAATGCTTCAGTACATTTTTCATCGAAGATGAACTCAGCATCTTTCATTAAAAGACCAGTTAAGGGCTTTGTTATTTTGGAGAAATCCTTGATAAAACGTCGGTAAAATCCGGCATGTCCAAGAAAACTTCTTATCTCCCTGATAGTCTTCGGCGGTTTTAGATTCTCTATGACTTCTATTTTTGCTTTATCTACCTCTATACCTTTTTCGGAAACTATATGTCCTAAAACAATCCCTTCGGCGACCATGAAATGACATTTTTCCCAATTTAGCACAAGGTTTACCTCCACACATCTCTCCAGGATTTTCTCAAGGTTGACAAGACAATTTTTGAAATCTGACCCACAAACTGAGAAATCGTCCATAAATACTTCCATGATTCCATCCAAATAATCAGCAAAGATAGACATCATGCAGCGTTGGAAAGTTGCAGGAGCATTACAAAGTCCAAAAGGCATTCTTCTATAGGCAAAGGTTCCAACTGGGCATGTAAAGGTAGTTTTTTCTTGATCTTCGGGGTGAATAGGTATTTGGAAGAATCCTGAATATCCATCTAAATAACAAAAGTAAGAGTGTCTGGCTAGGCGCTCCAACATTTGGTCTATGAATGGTAATGGGAAATGGTCCTTCCTAGTTGCTTTATTTAATTTTCTATAATCTATGCACATACGCCAACCTCCATCAGTTCTTTTTGCTACAGGTTCGCCCTTCTCGTTTTGCACGACTGTGATGCCTCCCTTTTTAGGTACTACATGCACAGGACTCACCCATTTACTGTCCGAGATCTGATATATTATACCTGCCTCTAGTAACTTAAGAACTTCAGTCTTAACTACAGTACTCATTATAGGATTTATTCTACGTTGGTGTTCTCTAGAAGGTTTTGAATCTTCTTCAAGCAAAATCCGATGCATGCATACGGATGGGCTTATTCCTTTTAGATCAGAGATCTTATATCCTAAGGCTGAGGGGTACCTACGTAAAACTTCTAATAATTGATCGGTTTCTTCTTGGTTTAAGGTAGCACTGACTATAACTGGACGGTTCATATCTTCATCAAGAAATTCATATCTCAGGTTTTTAGGCAGTTCCTTAAGTTTTACGGTCGGTTTTATAGGGCAAGGCATAGGATCTGGGGTAAGAGATAAACATTCGTGAAGGTTATCATCAATGTAGGGTGTTTTATAATTGTCATCTTCCAAAATAAGGGTTGATGGCAATTTTATAGATTCAGTTTCTTCTTCTTGTTCTAATTCCCTAATACATTCTTCGATGATATCTAAGGCATAACAAGAATCTCCTATCACAGGTGCCATAAGAAATTTTGACAATATAAATTCTATCTTCTGGCCACCTACCTCAAAAGTTAGTTTTCCCTTTTTAACATCTATTACGGCCCCAGCAGTCGATAAGAACGGTCTACCTAGGAGGATTGGTATGTCGTCATCTTCTTTAATGTCCATGACAACAAAATCAGTAGGTATAAACAGCTGACCTATCCTAACAGGGACGTCTTCAAGTATGCCTATAGGGTATTTAACGGATCTATCGGCTAATTGAAGTGACATCTTAGTAGGTTGTAATTCTCCTAAGTTTAATCTCTCACAAACTGCTAAAGGCATTAAGCTCACACTAGCTCCTAAGTCTAGAAAAGCTTTTTCGATGACATGATTCCCCAAAACACAAGGAATGGAAAAATTTCCGGGATCTTTATCTTTCTTTGCTAACCTATTTTCGGAAATAGAATTACATTCCACGGGTTTCGGATCTTCGAGTCTACGTTTATTTGTAAGTATGTCTTTGAGAAACTTAGCATAAGAAGGTATTTGGGTGATGGCTTCTGTAAAGGGGATTTCTACGTGAAGTTTTTCTATAACCTTAACGAATTTTTGATATTGATTATCGATTTGGGTTTTCTTTAATCTTTGAGGGTAAGGTATTGGTGGTTTGTATGGCGGTGGCGGTACATAGGTTTTATTTTTAGGTTCTTCTCCTTTTTCTTGACTTTCCGGGGTTTCAGGCTTCTCTGGTTCCTTTTCCTCATTCCTCTCAGAAGTTTCGGGCTCACTTAATCTGGGGTTTAAAGGTTCCTTATAAGCGGTTCCACTTCGTAGAGTAATGGCATTAGCTTGCCCTTTCGGGTTTTGTTGAGGTTGTCCAGGGAACTGTCCTCCAGGTGTAGTCTGTGGGGCTTGGTTTAACGCTACCTGAGAGATCTGGGTTTCAAGCATCTTATTATGAGTAATAATTTGATCAACCTTGGTTCCTAACTTGGTAATTAGTTCGTTAACATGGACGTTATGGTTCATGAACTCTTTGTTTTGTTGTTTTTGAGCAACGATAAAATATTTTACAACTTCCTCAAAGCTCGGGCTAGGTGGTACAGGTTGCATAGGTTGATTTGTTCTAGGGGCTTGGTAACCTTGTTGTCTCGGAGGTGCGGTATTTTGGATAGGGTTATTATTTTTGTAGGAGAAGTTTGGGTGATTCCTCCATCCAGGGTTATATGTGTTTGAAAATGGGTTCCCTTGGGTATAGTTCACTTGCTCAGTGTTGGTTTCATTCAACAGATTGCATTCGGCGGATTGGTGTCCTTGCGTTCCACATATCTCACAATTCGGCGAAACTGCGGCAACAGTATTCGGAGTTGTACACATATGTTCGACTCTAAGGGCCAACGCGTCCATTTTAGCCTGCATCATGTCTATAGAGCTTAGCTCATGTATTCCTCCTTGGGCTTCCTTCTTTTCCACTGTCGCTCGTTCTACTCCCCATGATTGATGGTTTTGGGCCATATCCTCGATAAGGGCACTAGCTTCAGGGTAAGGTTTGTTCATCAGTGCGCCACCAGCGGCAGCGTCGATGGTCATTTTAGTGTTATAAAGAAGTCCATTATAGAAGGTTTGGATGATTAGCCAATTCTCTAGGCCATGGTGTGGGCATGCTCTTAATAGTTCTTTATATCTCTCCCAGGCTTCGAACAACGACTCTCCTTGGTGTTGGGTAAATCTAGTTATTAGGTTTCGAAGAAGAGCGGTCTTACTTGGGGGAAAATATCTAGCAAGGAAAACTTTTCTAAGGTCATCCCAAGTTGTTATTGAATTGGGTGGAAGGGAATCTAACCATGATAGAGCTTTATCTCTGAGGGAAAAGGGAAATAATCTTAAGCGTATTGCCTCAGGAGAAGCTCCATTGGTTTTAAAGGTGTCTGCTAATTGAAGAAAGTTTTTTAAATGTTGGTTCGGGTTATCAGTAGCGAGACCTACGAATTGTCTCTGTTGCACTAATTGCAGCAGGGATGGCTTAAGTTCAAAATTATTGGCTGGGATAGCGGGGTTTACTATACTGGAACTAGGTTCCTCGTTTGATGGTTAGGCGAAGTCCTTAAGAGGTCTTCGATTTTGATCTTCGGCCATAGCTCTCCTATTCCTATGGAAAAATAAACGTGCGCGAGCGTAACGTTCAGGTTCAGCTAGAGGGTCTACTAAACTTCCGGCACTGCGAGTCTTTCGCATTGACCGGTGGGTAACAACCTTAGTCTAAACGGTATAACTACAGGGTAATGAAATTTGACGATATTCAGACTCCCCGGCAACGGCGCCAAAAACTTGATGCGTGTTTTTCGCAAGTGTACGAATCACGTCAAAGTAATATAAAAGATTATCGAATCCACAGAGACCAAGTGTCAATCTATCGTACCTGTTGTTATGGTGTTTATCTAAGGCAACTATTTTTAAGGGTTTTAGTAAGGGTGCAATGGTAAATAAAATTATAATTTTAAATAATAAATAAAAGACAGGCTCGAATGTAATTCACGTAATCAATGATAATCCAGTACTTGTTAATGGAACTACTTATGGGCAATGTTTTCTCCTTTGAAAAGAACTAATTTAACAGGAACTGTCGCTTTCGCGTATTCAGAACCGAGTTGTACTCTCTAATCAACCCCTCCTATTGTCACGGATAAAAAGGTGCGTACTGCGTTAGAGTAGTAAACCTATTTTTAAGAAATATAGTTTCTTAACAAAGTTGAAAAGTATTTTAACCTGGACTTCTTAGCAAAAAGAGGTTCTTATGAACCAGACTCTAAATCTCATAACGCGTCCGAAAATCGTTTTAAAATCTCTTTTCTTTTTAATCTAAAAACTCCTAATGAACTATACAAAGCGCTTTTGGCTGTTTTTGAAATAGTTAAAAACAATTGCTTGAATTGAAAGATAAAATAGCCCTTAGGTGTTTCCACGAACAATTATACTGATTACTGGTTTAATTACGATCCTTACATTCTAACCTTTATGGGATTAGTTAGACATGATAAAGTAAATATTCTTTTTATAGTTTTTCATATGAGTAATTTAAAGCGAGTGCGGGAAGTAAACAAAGTAAATGTGCGAGTGCGGGAAGTAAACAAAGTAAATGTGCGAGTGCGGGAAATAAACAAAGTAAATGTGCGAGTGCGGGAAATAAATAAAGTAAATGTGCGAGTGCGGGAAATAAACAAAGTAAATGTGCGAGTGCGGGAAATAAACAAAGTAAAGTGCGAGAAAATAAATAAAAGTAAAGCAATGCGGAAAAATAAAATACTAACTGGAATTAAAATGGCGGCAGGATTAACTTCCTCCAGAGTGCTCCAAAACTCGAACCACAGACAGATTACAGACTCGATCACTCGATTGCAGAGGCACCCCGATGTGGAATGGCAACTTCTTTATAACTGATATATGCCTAGAGAATTCTAATTCTGGATGAAGAAAAACGAAAATCTAAGGTCCTATTTATAGTAAAAACTGAAAGCATGAAATGACCGGGACGCCCCTCCACTAAAAAGTGGAGGTTATGAAATTTTGCCTTGTGGCGCCCGCCACAAGGTCATGGCGCCCGCCATGGTCCCTACAGGGGATGATGGAGTGGGGATCGTGGGTCTTGGAGGTTGAGGAGTGGTCTTGAGACGTGGCCACGTCATGGCTAACCCCATGGCGCCCGCCACGGTGGGTGCCGCCGTGCCGCAAGTGCAAAATGCTGAATTTCTAGGTTTTCGTCCGTTTTCACTCCTTTTTCGCTCCTTTTCCCGATTCAAGCTCCGATTATTATAAAAACCTGAAAACATAAGAAAACAAAGCAATAACAAAGCAAAACAACAATAAAAGCTAAGAATGCATGCGAAATCGGAGTCAGAAATACGGTGAATTTTAGTGTGATCAGGCAAATTCAGGGTTTTCTTTATATCTAATTGTCTTCTACCTTTAAAAAGTGAATTCTGTACCAATTCATCTTACTCGGTCTAAGCCAATTAGATAGGGGCATCTGTCATACCCCAAATTTGTCCTACTTTAGTGTAACCTCCATTCTGTATATTTACCCACTTACTCTATTCCAAAATTTAAAGATGTTATTGGGATGTTATGAGATTGAAGTTGAATTGAGGTTTATTGGAGTTTTGTCTGTATGATTGTGTGGGTTCAATAAGGGTGAAAAATTAGTCAGGTTTGATCTAATCCCAATTAGATGAATTTTATTTCGTGATGGAGAGCTGGAGATGATTAATTCAAATGGGGACAACAGTTCACACCAAATCACTATCCTTTTATTTCAAAATATATGGCTAATTGAACATTTGGTTAATGATAAAAGAATTTGTGTCTCATTTGTGATCCAAGAGATGACATTTCAAGATGGCCCCATTTGGTTTCGTATTAAATTCAAGATGGATTTGGTTTGGTTCGTGAACATGACTCCTAATTGTGAGACATGACTCATGTGATTGATAAAGCTTTCATTATTATCAAACTGGTTTATTGGAGTTCAATTATGTGGTGGTTTTAAACTCAAGTGCAAGAAATCCATTCATGAATAATTGATAATTTATAAAATTTGGTTTTGTTAGAGGTTCAATTCAAAAATCAAGGTTGAGGTTTTACAAAATTACATTACAATGGTTTTCTCCACAAGGCCACTAAGAATCCAATGTATCTAAAACACATTCAAGTTAATGGTCCAATCCTAGGAGCTACAGAGTTTGACAACACATTTGGCTGGGATAACAAATATGTTGGAGCAAGGATACTTCTTTCAAAGGAATTTCTAGTTCAAAATGTAAAATTCCTCCATGGGCCACCTTATTCTATGGATATGGGAATCTTGCGTGCCCATTCCTTTTAAAAACATTACAGAAAGGAATTCTTCTTGGCAGCAACTGTCGGTCGGGTTTCATGGATAGGAATGGCTTGCTGGATAGACAGTGTAGTGCATGGTCACGGTTCACCTTTGGCTTCTTTAGATGACTTGGTTTTTTTTGGATCTCGAAAATAAAGTTTGTGATGCTGCACTGAAGTAGAGTCATGCTTCATCCACACTGTATTATTTGTATAGTATGGTGATTCATGATTAACACCAGTCTTGTCTCATCTTGGGATTGACTTATTGAGATAAGTAATTATGTTGTGATTGATTAGCATTTTAAAGAATCCCATCCCATATATGTGACGTGATGCAGAGGAAAATTTGGACTGCAACATAACATGGTGAACTGAAACGCAGCAGCGCGGCAGTTGTTTCCCATAATTCAGCTCACTATTATCTCACCAAAAGACTTCACCCTCACGCATACGAAAAACCGTTATGCAATTTGAACTTGCAGCAGCATACACCAAGCGGTTGCAACTCTCCCAAATTGCAGTCAATGCTTTCTTTCAAAGGTGTCCAAAACCGGCGAAACAACATAGTGCAGCGACCGACATATCCGCACCAAAGCAAAAACCTCACACATCCTGAGCCATTAAAAAGCAAAGATAGTCCCGCCGCATTTCTAACCATGATCCAGCTTGTTTCAGTTCACAGTTCACCTATTAAGAAAACTGGAAAATAAAAGCTGTAACTATGTCAGCATTGCTCGGCATACCTTTCCCTTATGGAAGGTGCAGTCATTGGTAGCATCAATCCTGAATTGTGATGAGGGATATGATAAGGGAATACTTGGAGGAAATTAAGTTTGGCTGTAGGTGTTGAGAACCCTGTCAGTATTTCTGAAGACAGTCTAATGCCTCCACCTAAAATGCCTTCTAGTCATGCCATTCCTATGGAGGCCAATAACTAAAGAAAAGTTTGTGATGAATCACCTGCATTGACAATCAGAAACCCAGGTTACCATGAGCAACAATTTCACACAAATTATTCTGACAAAAGCAAAGTTGTACATGATGCTACTTCTAGGGATTACGAACAACGTAAACAAAGATATCACGGGAGTCATCATAATGGAGGAGATCATGTTGAGCTACACGAGCATAGAGTTCATCACAATGAACAAGAACTATGAAGAACTTAATTCGTCATGCTGACCAGAATCGTGAAAGCACTATACAGTGAGGAAGTTGAGCACTGTTATTTATATGACAAAGAGTTGAAGTAAACGTAAAAAGGGAAAATAGAAAAAGATTGTACCTGCGGCACAAAGTGACTTCGCAACATGTATAACGAAACCAAGTGCCTCCACACGACAACAACTCGCGGTATATCAGTGTCTTCCGCCAGTCTCCAATGTATCAGTCGCGGCTCTACCCTTCAAGTGACTTTGCTCGCGCACATGACTTGCACCTCCAGCCAGCTATCATATACACATAGCTTGTAAATCATGACAGCAGCATATCAGGTCAAACAGCTTGCCATTGAGTCATCACGCAACACAGCCCCAAAATTCCTCAAATTTAATACCGTAACTATGCCGCAACATGAGCTGCAAAACATCCCATTACAAACCATGAATAATGGAAAGAACATGATAGTATGACAGTCACAAAATCAAGCCAGTCCAAGAAATTGAAAGAAGAGTTACCGCAGTGAAAAAGTGAATTAGTGGTAGAAAACTCACATATTTTCCAGCTCATGCTAAAAACAAATTTGTACCTTTGGTCCCCACCAGACAAATTCTGCTACAGCAGCTCCCAAAACCACTACAACTAGTTCTACAAAACCTGCAACAGCAAAAAGCAGAGGGATTTTTTTACCATACACAGCCAACAAATCAAGAACAAGGGGTATATAAAAAGTTTCGGATTGAGGGAGCAGAAGGAGGAGCCTCCAAACCCTAGTCACAAAACCTAGCAGCCTCCAAATGAAACCCTAGGGGCCTCCAACCAAAACTCTAGCTGCAACCCTTTCCGTCTCCACCAACTCCACCTGCATCTTCATCTCCAACCTCACTCAAAACCATATGAACAAACTCAAGACCGAACCAACAACCGAAACAGTTACCGTTCGAAACCCCTTTCAACTCGACCTTCACCATCCCAACTCCATGAAAACAACCGTCATCTTCAATAAAAAACTCACCCAGGAAACTCGTTCATAACCGTAAACCCAATTTCAAATGAGCCTCTTCACACCATTAACTTCACCTTCTCCAGATTCCAACAACCTTCCTCCATTTTTCTTCAAAACTACAAACCAACAAATCTCCATGAAACGCCTCATAACCCTCCATTTCTGAAATCTCAGACTCAGCTCACCACAAATCAAACCCTCCGAAAATCTGATTCAAACTGTGAAATCCTAAACCGAAACCAACCATTAACGTTCTTCATAACCAATAGATAAACTTCATCCGCCTTCTCCATCACCATCATCCAAGCTCATTACCATCGATTTCAAAACCACCAACAAACACAAAATCCCCAAACCAGAATCAAGCAGACGAGACTGAAAAGGTTTTTTTAAAAGAAGGAGAAAATTTGATCGAATCATAAATGGAAGGATTTGTGAGCAGGTTCGTTACGCAAATTGAAGGTTGAAAGCGACCCATCTTGGATGTCGATTCCATGTTTTCGATTCCTTGTTTCTCATTTTTAGACTTTGACCATGGTTGATGTTTGAGAAATAGAAAGCTGTTGTTATAACCCTGTTATTGTTGGATTTAATTTGAACTTCATTTTGAACATAAGATCCATTCTGTGAGGGTGTGGTTCGGACCTGAGCTATTGAATGCCTGGGTTCAAAATTCTTGAATCCTTTCTAGTTTACGATGGGCTCTTTGGAGGCCCATTTGATTTAACGTTTTTTTCCTTCATTTTTTTTCCCACTCTTTCTACACACCAGCGTGTTTCATTAAAATCCCCCTCTGTTTGGTTTAAATTTTAAAATCTGGTTTATTAGTTTTTGTTTATAACTTTTATTTTTTATGTAAATATATTAATACCTATTTTAAATTATGTATATTATTATTATAGTTCTAAATATTTAGAGTTTTATTTAAGTTGCTTAACATTTCCTATTTAGTTTTTTTAATATTACTTTTATTTTTTTTAGAGTCGTTTCTTTCTCTTTTGTTATTGGGCATTTTTGCCTTTTAGGTCGATGACGAGACCTCCGTAATTCATTACCAGTCAAATTATTGATAGGTAATATTGGATCTGAGACCACCTCTTTTCTCTCTTCATTACTTGTCCCGACTCGATTCAAAAACTTTGTCAAACAATTTTCAAAATCAAATCATCTTCGTATTGAGTTAAAAAGAGGGGATTAAGTGTAGACTTTCTTCCTCTCCGAGTGTTGGGATGCCCACTGTAGTGAGGGTGGTCTCGATGCTCGTCTGTCAATACAAAGACGCTTCCACCCCTTTTGCTCTTAAAACCTCGGTCTCGTACCGAGTGCATTTTCAAACCCCTTCAATAAGGAATCGTTTTTCTTTGTATTGAATTAAAGAGAGAGGATTGGGTGTAGACCTCTTCCTCTCCGAATGTTGGGATGCCCACTGTAGTGAGGGTGGTCTCGATATTCGTCTTTCAATACGAAGACGCGACTTCTTCCATTACCTCTCCTTTCACAACTTCATCCCGCAACCTTTCTCACCTAAAACCTCGGTCCCGCACCGAGTGCTTTTCAAATCATTTTCACAACAAAACTTGAATGGTCGTGGAGTGGTTAGGCGTAGGCCTTCTCCTATCCCGAGTGTTGACGTTTACCGTAGGGTTCTCTGTCGCAAAACACTTACCATTCAAAGCCAAAAACACCTTTAATAAGAGAATGAAGTTCTCTTTGCATTGAATTAAAGAGAGAGGATTGGGTGTAGACCTCTTCTTCTCCGAGCATAGGGATGCCCACTGTAGTGAGGGTGGTTTCGACGCTCGTCTTTCAATACAAAGACACCTCGTTCGCCACACCTTTTATAACAAAAACTTTGAGATTACGAATTGGGTACTACCCGTAGGGGTTACTATCCGAGGACCTATCTCGCCCCAAAAACAATCTCAACCAATCAAACATGATACCTTGCCTCGCATGGCGAAAACCAACCTTTCGAAAAGGATATGTTACGTCCGTTCTACCGCAAGCAGGTACGCATAAGTCTCCAAACGAGCGAGCAGCAAAACACCTAAACTGCTAGAACGCGCACGATAACATCATCCCCAAACACACCGGTTATCCGCACCGTAGGCACGAACTACGTTGCTCTGATTTCTCATGCATAATGGGAATACGTAGGCATAGGATTACGATATCCTAGCGAGCACCCTTTTTCTTTTTCACCCTTTCCCAGAAAGGCATTCTACGTCCGTTCTACCGCAAACAGGTAACGTCTAAGTCTCCAACGAGCGAGCAGCAATACACCTAACTGCTAGAATGCGCACGATAGCATCGTCTACCAAGACTTCCCCGCAAACCGTAGGCCGAACTACGGCTGCTCTGATTCTTTGCTTCGTTCAAGTAAAGATACGTAGGCACAAGGGCCACAATCCTTGCCGAGCACATTCCCCCTATATACGTAGCCCCGAACTACGTCGACTCTGACTTTCTCACACCCGTTGAGAATACGTAGGCCTAGGACTGCGAAGTCCTATCGAGTCTGTTCTTTCTCTCTTCTTCCCCGTTACCTCTCTTTACCTGTTTCTAACCCTTTATCTCTCTCTCTTTTAGAACCCTTTTATAGCATAATATTTTAGCAAATAAATTCACACATCGACAAACAAAAGGTTCCCATCGAGTACGATGGATGCGAGGGGTGCTAATACCTTCCCCTCGCATAACCGACTTCCGAACCCGTTCTTGGTTGTGAGACCATCTTATCCATTTTATTTCGTAAGGTTTTCTCGATATTTTCCATTCCCCTCATGGGATAAATAAAGTTCGATGGCGACTCTTCTGTCTATCCTTTTCGCCTCCCCGTCGTTGCGCGATGCATTTTTCGAGTAGCAACAACGCGCATGATTATTCCATCGCAAACGCGATATTGAACATGCTGCATCGCGTGTACGATACTTTCCATCGTGTTCATGATTATTCTTGAATGTAGATATTTCTATTAGATTTATTTTGCAAAAATCCCACGTCAAAAGGAGTTACAGAACTCCATATATGATCAATTTATTGGACAAACGTCAAGGTGTAAATTGTGTTAAAAATTGCTTGTTTATTCATAATTTCTTCCCGATTTTTTTAGAATTCCTCTATTTCTTGGACTTCTTAATTTTCTTCATGCTAAGATTTCATCAAATTCAGCATCAATAACCTTTGTGATTTTCCTTTATGCAGCCGAAAATTGAAAATGCTAGAGTAACCACAACAAATCTTAATTGACCTCCGCCTTTCAAGCCAAATATCAGAATAGAACGTGTCAAGAAAAAAGATTACTCAGTTGTTAACGTGAAAATAAAAGACCGGACAAAAGTGATGTAACGTGTGAATCGTCTACAATCTCACTGACATGATTGTACTGGTTACTGTATTTTTAGTTTAATTCCCTCCATTAAGGAGTCAAATTATTAGTTTGTTTGGATTTTAATAATCTTATTCAGTAACTGTTGTTCATGATATCCTCGAAAAGGATATAATGAATTGCATTTATGGATTTATGGTGCAGTATCCGTTTAGAATCATATCTGAATTGAATTAAACCTTTCAAAAACTATATTAAATATGAATTATAAAGGACTATTTCTCCAGAAGTCGAATAGCTGCGATTAATATTTGAAAGATTTTCAAATACTAGTGAACCTTATATAATGCATTCATCAAGACAACTCAAGTGTCTCTATTAACAATAAGCAGCTTAACTATCTGTCTCTTTGTTGAATTAACATTGATATATTGTTAGAATGTGGGTAATTGATGGTAATTCAATTTGTTTCTCTACTGCATGTTGTATATGTTATCAATTCTATTATGCATATGAAAGGAAAATTTTGATCTATGCACGGACTGCTTCAATAACAGAAAATTTGTCTCACATGTTTTACAACTAAAATGATTATTCAATCATAGTTCATGTGATTTCTATTTTGGCAATTGTAGTTAGGACTTCCCCGGAGGGGCTTAAAAGTAGCAAAACTACATGAAATGCTTTGTATGCTAAAGAATGAGTACAAATGCTTAATAGTTATCTATATTAATAGAAAGATGTTATTAGAATAACTTCTGTTGAAGAAGGAATTCTCCATTGTCCCATTGGGCCATATAGCCAGGCAAACTTACATGAGGGTATACTTCTCATAGCTGGTCAATTGGGACTTAGACCATCCTACAATGAATCTTTGTAGCGGGGCCCTGGGGTTGAACATGAACAAGCATTAAAAAACAGTGAAGCATGAGCTGTTGGAAATAAGACCTTTTGTGTTTAGGAAAAGTGTGTGAGAATATTAGAGGCTTAAAGAGAAACTTGATAGGTAGAAGAATTATTTATGGAAGAGAGAACTTTGTATTTTTCTTGATACAAAAGTGTAGAATTACATCTCTATTTATAATACTCTAAGGAAAACTCTAGACACACTAATTCTAGAGAGTTCTCAACTCTAGGAATTCCAAGAGCATTCTAGAAAATATTACAACCCTAAGAAATATCTAGACAGTCCAAACATTACAAGAGTTTTCTAGAAACATTAACTAAAATTACCTAAATCCAAAATAACTAGGCCCAAAAATCCAAATAATATGTTTAGGCCCAAATCAAGTTTAACCTTTCAACATCCCCCCTTAAACTTGATTTGTGACTCCAAGTATGCTCCTTAGCTTTACGAAAGTTTCCAACTTGAGTGGCTTGGTGAAAATGTTGGCAGCTTGATCTCGAGACATCACATACTTCAACTTCACACCTTCTTCTCGATGTATTCTCTTATAAAGTGGTAACGGGAGTCGATGTGTTTACTTCTTTCATGAAATACATGATTCTTTGCCAAAGCAAGTGTTGATTTATTGTCAACACATATTTCTATAGGATCTTCTTGTGGCATTTTTAACTCTTTCAACAAGTTCCTTAGCCAAATTGCATGGCAAACGCATGATGTAGCGGCAACATATTCGGCTTCACAAGTTGACAGTGTGACAATAGGTTGCTTCTTTGACATCCAAGTGAAAGTAGTATCTCCCATAAAGAACACAAAACCAATAGTGCTCTTTCTATCATCCAAGTCTCCACTCCAATCGCTATCACTATAGCCAACAATTTCATAATTGTTAGAAGAGTAATATTGTAAGCCAATGTTTGTTGTACCTTTGATATATCGAAGGATTCTCTTTGCCGCCTTGAAGTGAGTTGTTGTTGGAGCTTCCATGTAACGACTTACGACTCCTACAACATAGAGAATATCCGGCCCTGTACTTGTCAAGTAACGTAGACTTCCAACAAAAATTTTGTAAAGAGTTGGATCCATAATCTCTCCATTTTCATGCTTACTCAACTTGCTGCCACATTCCATCGGGGTGCCAACCATATTGGCATCATCCATCTTGAACTTCTTAAGGACTTCTTTTGCATAGCCTTCTTGGGTGATAAAAATTCCTTTGTCTTCTTGCTTTACTTCAATACCAAGATAATATGCCATGAGCCCCATATCTATCATCTCAAATTCATTTGACATGTCTTTCTTGAACTCTTCGAACATGCTTAGATTGTTCCCAGTGAAGATCAAGTCATCAACATATAAGCACACAATCAAAATATCTCCACGTTGCGCTTTAATATAGAATGCATGATCATAATGACACTTGATGAAGTTCTTGTCTCGAAAGTACTTGTCGATTCGAACATTCCAAGCTCTCGATGCTTGCTTGAGTCCGTAAAACGCCTTTTTCAACTTGAGAACTTTTTGTTCTTTCCCTTTTACTTCATATCCCTGTGGTTGCTCGATATAAACTTCTTCTTCGAGAAAACCATTCAAGAAGGCCGACTTCACATCCATTTGATAGATTTTCCATTCATTTTGGGATGCCAAAGAAATGATCAGTCTAATAGTTTCAAGACGAGCAACGGAGGCAAATACCTCATCATAGTCAGTTCCTTGTCTTTGACTATAACCTTTTGCCACCAGTCTTGCTTTGTATCTCTCCACGTCTCCTTTTTCATTCTTCTTCGCCTTGTACATCCATCTTACTCCAATTGCTTTGTGTCCTCGTGGAAATGTAGTATAAATTCCCACGTATCATTCTTCGTGGTTGACTTTATTTCTTCATCCATGGCATCTCTTCACTTTATGTTTTCAACAACTTCTTGATAGCTTAGAGGCTTGCAATCACCAAAAAGACAAAAAAGGTTAATGTCATTTTGGTTTTCGGTTATCTCATAAAGCTCTTCAATGTTCCTTAATCATGGTGTCCTCTCACTTGAGCTTGTTTCATCCAACCTTGGTGTCGGTGAGGCAGGTGGTGTAATATGTTCATCTATCATTGTTTTTTCCATTTTATCTTCTTCTTCTTCAAAATAAGGAAGAAAATCATACCTGTCTTCTTGAACACTCCAATCCCAACAATCTTCTTCTTCGAACTCCACGTCACGACTTATGAAAATCTTTCCACTATTTGGATTATAGAGCTTGTGCCCTTTAGAGCTTGAGTCGTAACCCATGAATACATACTTCTCACTTTTATCATCGACCTCTGTTCTCCTTTCATCTGGAATGTGGGTATATGCAATGCTTCCAAACACTTTGAGGTGAGAGATCCCTGACTTCCTTCCACTCCATGCTTCTTGTGGTGTCTTCTCATGCACACTTCTTGTTGGGGAACGGTTTGTCAGGTAAACCGCTCATGCCACTGCTTTCGGCGCAAAACTCTTTCGGTATCTTCTTACTCTTGAGCATGCTTCGCACCATATTAAGTATGGTTCGGTTCTTTCTCTCCACTACTTCATTTTGTTGTGGCGATCTTGGCACTGTTAGTAAGCTGCGGATTCCATGCTCTTCACAATATTTGTTGAACTCATTTGAAGTAAACTCTCCTCCTCGGTCAGATCTCATGGCCTTAATAGAAAGACCACTTTATTTCTCCACAAGGGCTTTGAACTTCTTAAAGTTTTCAAACACTTATGACTTCTCCTTCAAGAAATAAACCCATGTTTTTCTATAATAATCATCAATAAATAGGAGAAAGTATTTATTCTTACCAAAAGAGTTTGGATTGATTGGTCTACAGACACCAGTGTGTATGAGCTCTAGTGGTTTTGTTGCTCTTGATGTTGAATCTTTTGGAAAGCTTTTTCGGAATTGCTTCCCAATTAGACATCCTTCACATAGCTGGTCTGGGTGTTTTATACTAGGCAAGCCTCTCACCATCTCCTTCTTTGACAAACATTCTAGACTATCGAAGTTGAGGTGTCCAAATCGTAGATGTCATAGCCACGAAGAGTCGGTATAGCAAGCCTTGAGACACTTTGCCACATCATTTTGAATGTTCAAGAGGAACATTCTGTTCTTTGACATAGGCACCTTAGTGATCAAGTTATGCCCACAATCTCTTAAGAAAAGACTATGTTCTTTCAAGTGGATGTCATATCCTTTCTCCAATAATTGTCCCAAGCTTAAAATATTATTTTTCATGTTAGGAACATAGTAGACATTAGATATGAATTGATGACTCCCATTCTTTAAGCGTATGGGAATTTTACCTTTTCCTTTGATCGTATCTTTGAGTCATCTCCAAATGAGACATTTCCAGTTGTCGCCTCATTAATCTCTATGAACATGCTTCGATCGCTGCACATGTGGTTGCTTGCGCCGGTGTCGAGGTACCACTTGTTTCTTTTCTCTTCAAATTGGTTTTGGCACGCGCGCAGCAAAGTTTCTTCTTCTCCACCTTTTTCTTCTACAAAGTTAGCTTTCTCCACAACCTTCTTTGAGAATCTACACTTGGATGCATAGTGACCAATTTTGTTGCAATTGAAGCACTTGATTTGTAACTTGTTGCACCTTGACCATGAATTTCCATTTCCACGACCTCTTGTTGATTGTGGATTCCAACTTCTTTCTCCATTGTTGAAGTTGTTGGAGTAGTTGTTGTAACTGCATCTTCTTTCTCCTTCATGTCCTCATCCATGTCCACGTCCACGGTCTTGGCCACGACCTCGTCCTTTTTGACTCTTGTAATTCACATAGTTTGCTTCCTTTTCATTGAGTTGTAGTAGTTGCTCCATAGTCTCCTTTTGTTTAATTTTTCTCTTTTGTTTTTCTTCATATGCTTGTAAGGAACCCATAAGTTGCTCAATAGTCATGGTGTTTAAATCCTTGTTTCTTCAATGTTGGTAACAATGAAGTCAAAACTTGGATTTAAAGTGCGAAGTATTTTCTCCATGACTTTCACCTCATCAACATCTTCACCATTTCTTTTAAGTTGATTGACTACGGACAACACTCGAGAAAAATAATCAGAAATTGACTCAAATTCTTCCATAAATAAACATTTAAGCTCACCTCTAAGAGTTTGAAGACGAATCTTTTTCACCTGCTCCACTCCTTTGTTGCAAGTTTGAAGCTTGTCCCATGCTTCTTTGGTCGTCATTGCATTGGAGATATTCTTAAATGTATCTTCATCCACCGATCGATAAATGAGGAAGAGAGCTTTCTTGTCTCTCTTTCTTGACTCCTTTAATGTCTCATTTACACCTTGGCTTAATGAGGCTTCATCTTGCTCCTTGAAGCCTTTCTCAATGATATCCCACACATCTTGAGCTCCTAGTAGCGCCTTCATCTTGATACTCCAATTGTCATAGTTGTTCTTTGTGAGAATCGACATTTGAAAAGGGAAACCTCCAATCGCCATCTTTTGAGGACCTTCAAGCTCTGATGCCACTTTATTGGAAATAAGACCTTTTGTGTTTAGGAAAAGTGTGTGAGAATATTATAGGCTTAAAGAGAAACTTGATAGGTAGAAAAATTATTTATGGAAGAGAGAACTTTGTATTTTGCTTGATACAAAAGTGTAGAATTACATCTCTATTTATAATACTCTAAGGAAAACTCTAGACACACTAATTCTAGAGAATTCTCAACTCTAGGAATTCCAAGAGCATTCTAGAAAATATTACAACCCTAAGAAATATCTAGACACTCCAAACATTACAAGAGTTTTCTAGAAACATTAATTAAAATTACCTAAGTCCAAAATAACTAAGCCCAAAAATTCAAATAATATGTTTAGGCCCAAATCAAGTTTAATCTTTCAACAATAGAAAAATCTTTTAATTGTTCAATATCGACATCTGCAATTGGTTTTGTTATTTACTATTCTAAAAATATCTCTTCATTGGATAGAATTGATATCAAGAAGAAACAACAAACAATCCTTAGACAATTGAAGATATCTAATTTATAAGAATACAAGAAGTATAAAGTATTAGCACATCTACACATGGGCGATATATGTCAAACCACGTCATGAATATCAAAACGAGTTGACGTGGAAAGTGTGGATTGTTGACTAAGAGGTGTGACAAAAACCAATTTATATCCTAGTTAATTATTTTTGAATAAGACAAGCTATTGTCTCTGCCATTTGTAATTCTTTAGAAAACTTGTTTAAAATTGTCGGTTTAAATAATGGGTGTCACTCCTTTCTCCTACGAGGGTGGGAAACATCTCCTCTTTTATAAGCTTTTAACATTATGTCGGGTATTTGTGGGAACAAAGACCGGAAAGAGACTTACCATCCAATAAGAAAAGGGGCCGAGAATGACAAAGACCTTCACAAGGGGCATAATCTAGGCTCTAGTTGTGTTTCAATGATCCGAGAAGAAGTTTCAAGTTGTATCTTGATACTCCAAGAAAAATCTTCCTCACGAGATTATTTTTTGCGAGAGACTCAGATTCTTTATCCTTAGTAATAAGGTTTTCAAAGAATTATACATCCCAGGATTCAACAATTACATTAGACTCTAAGTTTAAAAGTCTATGCTTTACTATTTGGTGTATATCCTATAAAGGCACATTTTATCTCTCGGGGATCCAATTTAGTTCTCTTAGGATCCATGTTTTTATAGTAGGTTACACACCCCCACACTCTAAAGTAACTGATATTTGATGCTCAATCTTTCCATAACTCATATGGGGAAATACCAGTTTTCTTCAAATGAATTAGTTAATTATGTGGTAATCAGTTAGTAAGGCCTCACACCATAAATTAAATGAAAATTTAGAATATATTAACATGGCATTCATCATCTCTTGATATATTCTTTCTCTCAGCTACACCATTTTGTTTTGGTGTGCACGGTGCGGAGCATTCATGTATAATGACACGTTCTTCACAAAACGTATCAAATTTTGTAAAAACGTTTTCACCACCCCTACCACTCCTAAGGACTTTGATACTTTTATTTAATTGATTTTCTACTTCTGCTTTATAAATTTTAAAGGCATTAAAAACATCACCTTTATGCCTAAAAAGATATACATATGTGAACCTAGAAGAATCATCGATGAATGTAATGAAATATCTATTTCCCCCACGGGTTAACATGCCATTAAATTCACACAAATTTGAATGTACAAGATCAAAAAGATTTGTATTTCCTTCAACACTTTTGAAAAGTTTCTTAATTTAACACATAATTCATATTTTTTGAAATCATTTATATTACATAAGATCAAACCAGATTTAATTAATCTCTTTATAGAACTAATATCGATATGTGCTACTGCTAATGTATTATGCCATAAAGAAGCAGACTCAAGCATGTAAGCAGAACTAGAAATTTCATTAATAATATTATCAGTAGTATAGTGTTTGATCATTCCCTCAACCAAATATCATTTTCCTATAAATACATCATTACAAGTCAATATAAGTTTTCCTGATTCATATACATATTTAATTCCCGATTTACCCAACAAATCCCCATTAACAAGATTCTTATTCATGTCGGGGACATGAAGCACATTAACAAGAGTGACTTTCTTTCCGGCAGTGAAGATGAGTTCGACAGATCTGGTTCTAACAACTTTAGATCGTACTTCATTTTCCATTTGTACTTCCTATTCATCATTTGCCTCAGAATAGGTTTTAAAAGCAGCCTTGTCATAAGAGACATGCACTGTAGCACATGTGTCATACCACCATCTTTGCATTTTTTCCTTTTATTGTCGTTTCTCTCATCATAGTGATGATGTCGTCATTTTCATAAACTACATTGATCTTATTTTTTGACTTGTTGTGCCTGCAATCTCGAGCATAGTTTCTGGCTTTTGCACATACAAAATAGCTGCTTTTCAGACCTTTCGGACCGCCAAATATTTGAACTTGTTATGTTCCCTTTTAGGTCCATGATGACTCTTCATGCCATCATGTTTCTTTTTTCCTTTGGAAATCATAACATTTGCTTTGGAAAGACCATGAGATTCTGATTTCTGCCTTTCCTTCAATTCCTCCTCAATTAGAAGGTTTTCTGAATTTTTTCTAGAGATAAGTCCTCAGAACTGTGCAACAATTTCTTTCTATAGCTTTTTCACGAAGGTGGTAACTTTTCAATGATTGCAACAACATGAAATGTCTCAGGAATGTCCATTTTCAAAATTCTTATTTTATTCACGAGAATCTGTAACTCGTGCACTTGGGGAAGAATGAGATTGAAATCTATAAATTTAATATCAAAGTATTTAGAAATTAAATATTTTTTCGTACCTTCCTCTTCGGCCTTGAATTTAAACTTGAAAGCCTTCCAGATTTTTGTTGCAAACTGAGTATCCATATAAAGATCTTAGAGATGTTCACACAACATATTCAAGATGAGTCAATGGTATAAAAATTCTCCCTCTTTACGTTTTTTACGTTCGTTTTTGAGTTCTTCAAGCTCATTCTCAGTTGGTAAATAAATTGGTGTTAAGTCAGAATCCAGAACATGGTGAACCTTCAAGGCAGTCAGTAGGAATGTCATTTTATCTTGCCATCGGGTGAAGTTGGTTATGTCAAAGCGATCCAATTTGACAAGGTATTGATCCATGACTTTGATGCTTAAAACTGGAGCCTCGGTAGCCATTATCAGAACAATTTTAAGATCGTTAGATAAACTATTAAGATTGAATGGATCCAGGATTGAATCGTGAACAAAATCACTTTCCTTAAAACTATTTCAAGCACTCTCAAATATGTCTTAGGGTTGGAACACATGAATACACAGGATAAAACGAGAGCAATAATGGGCCATGTGAAGGTCGGTCACCTCCCGTTGGAGCGTCCATAACGTCGAGTAGCTTGATTGCTCTGATGCATTGTGCCTAGTTGCCGCTTAAAAACCGCCTCTACGCCCTCAAACCCTGTCCCGAAGCCGGTGAGGGGTGTATGGAGGAGACAAGTCGCATAATGTTTGGAATCACCGCAATTGTTCATGTGCAACTTTATCCTCTTTTGTTGAGTTAATGTTCTTAACTCTTTATAAAGACTTTGAATATGAGTAAATATGTATATGCGGGGCTATTCTTCTTGCATTTATTAGCATTTACTCAATTCCACTTTTTTTTTTATCATTTTAAAATACACACGACCATTGAATGAATATTCATAAATTTATAAAAGGATCCATATGTGATTCATCCAATAAAAAAATGAGTGTTAGAGAAAATGTTGAAAAAGAATCGGTTGCTGGCCTCTCTTTAAAATATGTCAAATAGCATTGCAAACATCACTTATTTTAACACTTTTGATCAAAATAATAATATGAGTACATAAAAATTAAAATTTTTATTGTTATAGAAGTAAGTTTATATCATCATATTTATCTTTTCTTTAATTCATATTAGCTCTAATAAAAGAAACAGATTATATTAGATGTACAAGGAACCATATTATCCTTACCACGAAAGCAAAGATAAGAAGAATTGACTTGATCAAAATAAAAATATGAGTGCATAAAAATTAAAATTTGTATTGTTATAGAAGTAAGTTTATATCATCATATTTATCTTTTCTTTTATATATATTAGCTTCAATAAAAAAAAAAAATATTATATTAAATGTACAACAAACCATATTTTCCTTACCACTCAAGTTGTTTAAAAAGGTAGCTTCAATGTTTCCGTACATTTAGAAAGCAAAGATAAAAAATATTGACCAAGTACAATTTACGTATTTTGTCAAAAAGAGAAAAGAAAAAGGGCACCAACTAAAACCTAAACCAATAAAAACTTTTTGTATGTCTTTAAACTCAATTAAAGCTTCATACTAATATTTTATACTATAGTAGTTTTATTTTAGTGGCAAGAATAACTAGGAAAAGAAAGACTTTTTTCTTTCACATTCTTACCCAAAAACGATAGAAATAAAAAACAAGACAACTTCATACATAGGTGTCTGATAGTCCCGTTTAAACGCAAATAGCTTTTCTCTCTCAAATTCTTAACCACTTATTTTTTCACACTTTCTTTCTCCAACTTCCTATACTTTCTCACTTCATTTTCTGCTTTCAGCTTCTAAATTAACCTCACAATTAACACAAACAACATTTCCCTCGTAACTCATGGAAGCTCAAGAGTTTTTCCAAACCAGCTTTTCCGACAATAATTTGACAACAACCAACGTAAGCACTGCCGCTGGTGGTGCTGGTTCTGAACACTTCATTGTTGAAGATCTGTTTGATTTCTCTAATGATGATGATGATGCCATTGGTGACCCTGCTTTTGATTCTCCTCCTACCATCTCTGATAATTCTCCTCCACCTCTTGAAACTAACGGCAATTCCAATTTTTTTATGGATAATTCTTGCCAGAATTCCGTCGACGGCCCTTTCTCCGGCGAACTCTCCGTCCCGGTACGTCGGTGTTGTGTGTATATAGGTGTCAATAATATTTATTATTTGCATAGTTGTTGGTTACCTTATAGATAAGAATAATAATATTTCAATACAAAATGGGATATTGAAATAAAACAAAACGTTTAAAAATAATAGATAAATTTTTTATATCATAAATATTCTGTCTGTTTGAAAATAACAGCCGTTTTAACAAATCTAATTTGTTTTAAAATAATTATCATTTTCATTTTTCAATAGAACTCACATATTAATATTATTTAATTTATGTGTAAAACCTTTAAACGACGGTCTTTTTGAAATGAGGTGGTTAATTATTTAATTATTTCATATTATAAAATTTATATTATTAGCAAAATAAAACATTATCTATGTTTCATAAAAAGTATTGTTGGCCAAAAATATAAATATTGTTTACTATGTTTATAGTGTAAAAAGTAGAAATGTGTACTTACAAGACTCTTGTACGTAATTAAAGTACATCTAACGTTTACAACAATTTACTTGTCTTATCCCTTTATTTAGTCTAGATGTGTATTAAAATAAATTATACTGGTATTTTTTTTTATAATGAATAGTATTTAAATTGAACAAATCCAAAAATAAATTATTTTTTTTGTATTTTTTTTAATTACAGTGTCTCATACTAATTGTCATAATTATAAAAAAAATTGTTTTAATCAAACAGACATTTTACTTTGGGATGTAATTTTATTAAATTTTTATAAAATTATTATAAATCTGTTTACTTTTATTATTATCATAAGAATGCACAAATAGTTTAATAAATTAAAAGTAAATAATTGACATTTTTTATTTAAAAAAGAAACTGTGGAATTTATTGTGAGGTAAATAGAATAATATTATTACTTTATCTTTATCACGACAATTATTACATTTTCCTAAAAATTGTCACATTTATGAGAAAAATTGTTTTAAAATTAATGTTACTATTAATTTTTAATTTAATATCAAAAAATAAAATTCTAAAAGTTACAACTATGTGTATTACTTTAAAAAATAATTTTTTTTATCTTTTTATTTGTTGATAATTTTTAATACATCAGTATTGAATAGTTAAATTCAATGTGATAAAAAATTCATGTATATTATTTTATTTAAGATTGTGTGAAATAAGCAAAGATGTCATATAAGATAGAGGGAATATATTTTGAATTTTGAATTAAAAGATGGTATTTTTATACCAAATGATTAAGCGTATTTCATTGTTCGGTAAATATTAAAATATTATAATAATAAAATATTATTTTTTAAAAAAATATAAAATATTATTTTTTTAATTTTTAATTTTTTTTTGGATTAAGAGATATTGCTATTAAATTAACAATTTTTATTTTATTATTAAAAATTATTTTTAATATCTGTGAATTTATTAAATAATTTTATCACTTCATTAATCAATTTTTTATATAAGAATGGTGTATTATATAAGAATGGTGTAAAAATAACATATTTTTCTTTTAAAAATTACAGAGAATCATTCATGAACAGATAATGAATGAATAAAATAATAATTCAGTTTTTCTACATTTAAATACAAAAACTAGTAATTAATTAGTCAAAAAATTTAAAATATTAAATGCACATTGAATTAAAAATTAATTTATATTACCATTTTATTATTATTTTTTAAATTATTAAAATATATTATTATAAAAAAATAATATGGTATTGGATGATTAAATAATCCGTAAGTATTCAACAAAAATCTACAAATACCAAAGTCTTCATCATTTTTAAATGATAGAACACTTGTGAAAGGTGACATATTATTAAAACGACGCGTTAGTAGAACTTTAAAGATAAAACATATATAAATTAGACTTAATTAAAAAATAGACGTGTCATCTAATTTTAATACCAAAGTTGGGATAAAATTATTTCAAAATCTAATATAAACAATTTAATTATTGTTTTCCCAATTATTAAGCTATTCTATTGCACATATAAATAATATAATAAAATAATAAATTTTTAAAAGCAATGTAGAATTTATTTTTTATAAAAAATGTAAATAATCCTTAATTTATTATTTTTTAATTGTTGCTTTTGTAAGAATTTCATACTATATGTATATTAAATATTTTCTTGTTAATTAACATGTATGAATAAATATATTTTAAATTTTGTGAAACAGTATGATGATCTTGCGGAGCTAGAATGGTTATCTAAATTTGGTGAAGAATCATTCTCAAGTGAAGACCTAGAGAAGCTTGAATTAATATCCGGCATGAAAGCATCAAACGACGCCGTATCGAAAACACACGAAGAACCCAATCCAATACTAAATCCTCCTCAAATGTCCATTCAAAAAGCCCGCAGTAAACTACCTCGTGGACCTCCATGCAACTGGACTTCTCGTCTTCTAGTTCTCTCTCCACCCACCACCGCCACTGCATCTTCTCACTCCGACGTTATAGCTCCAGCAAAGAAACCCTCACCGAGAAAGAGAGACCATGGCGATGGTGAGGGTCGCAAATGTCTTCACTGCGCCACTGATAGAACACCTCAGTGGCGCACTGGACCACTAGGTCCAAAAACACTCTGCAACGCCTGTGGTGTCAGGTACAAGTCAGGTCGACTCGTACCTGAATACAGGCCCGCAGCAAGCCCAACATTTGTCATGACAAAACACTCCAACTCGCACCGGAAGGTGCAAGAGCTCCGACGCCAGAAGGAGATGATGAAGGTCCATCAACACCAAATGCTGCAACTACAAGCCCAACATCATCACAACATTATGTTCGATGGAACATCCAACGGTGACGATTACTTGATCCATCAACACGTGGGACCCGATTTCACACACCTCATGTAGTACGGTGATATGGTTGGAAAGTTTAAACCTCCAACTCTGCTTCCAATATTTTTGTAGCTACAATTAATTTTAATTATTTCTTTCTTACTTAATTTTGTCAGGAACTTAATTTTCCTTTTCTGTAACTTTAATTTTTTAGTTTATGACTGGTCAAATTAATAATAGTTTCTTTAATTTTTCTAGAATATCGTTTTTTTCTTATGAGTTTCCTAGAAAATTATTTTGCAAATATAATGCTGATAACACTAAATTATTTATTGATTCATGAATTGCAGAAATGTGATAACACTAAATTAATATCCAATTTTTTACGCACACAAAATAATTTATTATTGCTAGCTAAGATTGCATGTGACAAGAGATATAAAAAGGAAAGTTGATGACAACAAATTCTCAACCCCCACGTGATTGTAGTATTTCTAACTAAGTAGGTGATTGAGTTGAATTGAGTAACTATACCGCAAAGGGAGAAATTGGAGATTTCAATCTCATTCATGCATTTTGTTTTATATCAATTGATGTGTGTACGATGTCAGGCAACACAAATCCAGAGGAATATTATATCACTATTTAACGAATATTAACGTTAATTGCATCATCATGGTTTAATTAATTATTTAAATATGAATCTTATGTCCTTTTCCTTTTTGTTTATATAAAATTGAAAGTCCATTATTAGAGTGAGAGGAGGCTAAGATTGCGGTGGTCACATGACACTCTTCCATCACCTCGTGCAGTAGTCAATAGTCACTACTAGACAGTCTAGCATTATTATTGTGATTTATGATTTGAATGAATGCTACATATATTATTACCACCGTCCTCTACTTATTTGTTTTTAAGGCATTCACCAAAATTCTTTTGTACTACTATATCTCTTCATGGCTTCAATTTTAGAGGGTGCTTATTTTTTTATCACATGATTTCATCATGAAGCATTTTCAAATTAAATAGAGATGAAATGCAACTTGCCATTGGGATGAGAGAGAGAGAGAGAGAGAGAGGATTAGCATATATAGAATTGGGATTAGCATATATTGAGTGGTTCTTTAATTTTTAATTTTTTGTTTTATTTTTTTGAGTTGGTCATTTAAGCTTTAACTACATTATATTTGCAATATACAGCTTTTTTTATTGAAAAAAACTGCTTTAAAAAAAGATATGTGATATTTTAATACTAATTTATTTCATAAACATGTCATAATTGTTTATTAAATTTTTTTTTATGTTTCTTCTTTAAATATATCTTATTACATCTAAAAAAGGTTAATGTTAGCTACATATTATTGTATAAATAATTTAAAAATTAATTTAAATCTAATAGAGCGATGTTAGAATTGTGAACGGATCATTTTTTTAGAGTATTTTAAACACTTTCAAGTTTGCTCACAAAGATATCGCATCTTATGTCTACGTATTCTTACTAGGATGGAATCAGAGCAACCGTAGTTCACCTCACTAAGGTTGAGGAATACTTGACTATGGTCAAGACTCCAAGGGGGAACAAACATAATAATATTTGTATAGAGTTTGACAAACTCTCTAGATCTAAGTTTAACATTCAAGGGGATTGACTTTGACAAAAGGTAAAAGGGGAGTAAGTAATCATGACAATGATCCTTACATAGAGTTAACAAACTCTATCTTAAAGTTCTAATTGAAGGATACTCCTAACAAGGAGTAGGTCTTTGTATTTAAAGCAAAGTATAATGGGTATATGTTCTAACTTAACTAAGTTAAAGGATCTAATGACTTAACCAAGTCAAGGGGAGGGGTAATGAGCTATCTATGATAGTGAAGTCAATAGAGAGACTTTCCTTTGGAATAAGGGATAACAAGGCAACTGGATGAGAGCTAACAAGCTACATCACTTGGGGAAACTTAACACAGCATAAACACACATATGCATTCATTCAAACATGATGAAGATATAAAGTCATGGTAATAACTTTCGTTATTACAAAAAAGGACCGGCAAAGACAAAAGAGTCGTCACAGTTCGTTATTTATCCCAAAGAGAGGGAAAGGAAACGATTAGAGAAAACCTACGAAAAAAAGGGAAAAGACAGGTCATTGCAACCAAATCTTGGGTTCGGGAGTCGGTTACGCAAGGAGAAGGTATGAGCACCCCTCACGTCTGTTGTACTCAACGGGATCCACGCTTATTGTCTATCTAAAAGGGTGTTAATCTATCAAAAGGCTGGCTCACAAGGACAAAAGAAAAGAAAAGAGACTCGATAGAGCATCGCTGCTCTATGCCTACCTATTCCCTCGTGCAATGGGAAAGTCAGAGTCAACGTAGTTCGGGAAACTACGGGTGAAGGCGGGGAAGGTTGTTCGCCAAGACATTGTCGTCTTGTGCCTAAGTATCCTCATCTGGCATGAGAAATCAGAGCAGACGTAGTTCGGGCTGACACGACCACAGATTGATTAAGTGTTTTAACTGAGTAGGGTTAAACCTTCATTCTAGCAGTTATGGACGATGTCTGTTTGCGGTGGAACCAAGACTTAACACACTATTTTTGAAAATGATTTTCAAACAATCCCGAAGGATAAAAAGGTTGATGTTTTATTTTGTGTTTTTTAAACAAGAAGCAAATTGAGTTAAGTTTGTAACTCATGTTACACTAAAGACTATGACTTGAGAGTGAATGCGTCGCATATCGCCCAAAGGGCATACACTAAACACTCTAGACAAGGTGAGAGGAGGCCCCTCACTCATCATTCCTCAAGTACTTAAGGCTCGTAGCGTACAACATTCATTATTCTTTATTAAGTGTCTTAAGATGTTATGAGATTAGAAGAGAAGACACAAACTCTAAGGGGAACTGATCAACCCTAATGTTATCATGCAAAATGCTCCTAAAGTTGGGATTAAGAGGGCAAGAATCTATCCTAATGTTATCATGCAAAAGATTGAACACCTAATGTCTCTTCTACTCCCATCTTAAACAGAGGGACTATGAATCCCAAAGAATCATGGCAAAAGACCAAGTAAACAACAGATAATTCAATCATAGATGAAATGAAGAAAGAGAAGAAGTTGACTTAGACAAGTCAAGAAAAGTGAGAAGAAAAGGGAGAAGTAACAACTCCTACAACCATTCAAACATCCATCACTTAAACCAATGCTAAGCATAAAGCAAAAGCAAAAGTCATGATTAAGGGAAAAATGGGAGAAAGAAAACTTAGGCATCAAGCACATGTGAATTATCTCAACCAAACATCTCAAGTTGATCATGCAAAAGAGATAAGCAAAGCAGATGCAAGAAATGCTTCATTATTCAAGACAAACTCAAAGCATAAGTTATGAACACCAAATCATCTTAAATAATGATCAAAACACATGGGGAAGAAGCGTACCAATAATAAGAAAGCTCCAATACAAGATTAAAACAAATTACAACCAACAACCAAGTCATGGCAAGTTAAAGAAACAAGGTTCTATCACAAATTGAACACTTAAAACCAAGTGGAAAGGCATAACTTCTAAGTAACTTGTAAAACAAGTTACATAAGTGTATGACCTAAAATCAAAGAACCAACACCTTAATCATGTCATAAACAAACATCAAGAATCATAAGATGCATATGGGATCCATAGAAGTCATCTCCCAAAAGAACTAGGTCAAACTAGTTTGTATGAACCTCTTTTAAGATGACTTAACTTGCAAGCTTCATCAAAAATAGAAAGATTGTTTAATAAATTCCAAATAAAAATCACAACAAGTATAGGTCATTCGGAAACCAACATCCAAAGTCTCAAAGTCAAATTCATCTCGAGGAATCATCAAATAATTCAAGAGTTGATGGTGTTCCACCTTATCGAGCATGAATCGAGGGACATGAAAAGTAAACCTAAAGTCAAATGAAAAATGATCAATCATGAACCATATCTATCCTCAAAGACACTTCAATTCATCCCCTAAATGGTGAAGAAGCATTGACCAGAGGGGATGTGCATTAGGGGTTCAAATGAATAAGATCAAATAGAGTAAACACCATAAAACACCTCTAATTGCAAAATTAAAATAAAATAGCAAATTAAAATAAAAATAGAAATAAAAATTTTAGAAAATTAAATAACACTTTGAAACACAAGAAAGTAATTTTTGTGAATTTTTTGATGATTGAAACTATTTTTAAAATATCAAAATGAAAACAGAAATGGAAATGAAATAAAAATGAAGAAACAAGCAAGGGGGGCAAATGGTAAAACTCAATTGAACTGAAATATGAACAAATGCGCGTCTGGGCCAAAAGAGGGGAGGTGTGGATAACAATGTAACAAGGCCCAATGTCCAAAAGACTCAGATTAATGAAACTCTGCGTTTCATTAATCCTACACGGAGTCAAACTCACACATGGGCACGATCAAGCAAATCCCAGCATGACAAATCACTTGGTCAAACTTTCCACCAAGGCCAGCTCAACTTTTCACCTGAGATGAACCAGACGCCGGAGCTAGGGATCCGATCATCTTCTCTAGCCAGCTCGCTGGAGCTCAGGGTTTAAAACTCAATAAAAATGGTAAACTCTTGTACCATTCGAAAGCTCTCATCACCAACAACATGATTCCAACAATCACTTATAAAAAAGGTTCCTAAATAAGCATGAATCAAAGCACAAAAATTAGAATGCTCACACCGAAACTTCATCATACATACAAATGGATAGTTCAAACATTTCATACCATAGGTAGGGCTTCAGATGCAACCCAGTATGACCCTATTTGATGCCTAGAATGAGAGAAAATGTTGAAGGTGTGTAGAAAACAATTGAGTCATTTCAAGTCATGTAGGATAAATTGGCACAAGGTTTTGCAAGATAACTTTTAAGGTAAGAATTTTGAAAATATGGTACATAAAATGATTCTATGTTGGTCCAAATGTGGCAAACTCCTTTTGTGTCATGTAATGGTATGAAACTATTCAAAAATGAAGAAAAATATGACTTGTAATGTAAGGCATTCAAGTCATGACCAAAAATCCAAATTTCCAACCTAAAATGGTTCACATGGCCATATAATCCACCAAACTTCATGAATTTTGAGTTCAATGTGGAGTTAAGACCCTTAGGCACAAGTTTCATGTTGGTTGAAATTGCATTTGAGGTCCATAAATTCATGAAAATTGTCATTGAAAAAGATGACATGTAATGAACATTCCAAAAATACCCTTGCCTTGTGAGGTCCATAACTTGAGATGTACAAATGATAAAAGGTAATTCTAGGACTTTTTAAAAATCTAAGATCATGAGGAACAACTTTCATGTTCACTTGAAGTTGAGGAGAAACTTGATTCTAGGTCAAAAATGTCTTGGAAGTGGGTTGACTTTAAGTTGACCAAAATTCTTTTCATCTGAGGACTCTAACTTGTTGACATCATAACTTGAGATGTACAAACTCAATGGATGAGTTCTTATACTCAAAAGAAAGCTTGAAGGATGCTCTACAAGTCTCATGTTTTCATTAAAATGAGTTTGAGCTTGCATTATATGGGAAAGTGTCCTTGAAGTTAGGCACCAAAGAAGGGGATTTTACACTAAATTCATCTGAAACTCTAATTTAGCAACCTCTTAAACTCTTGACTCTTCTTGATTTGATCTTATCATGTTATCCTAGATGCTTTAAGATGACTTCCCATGACCTCAATAACTTAGAACCAAGTTGTAAACCCTCTAAAGTCCACAGTTGACTCTTGGGTTGACCAGATAAAACCCTAGTTCCATATCTTTTGTATGTGCCCTTTGCAGATGAATTGAATGACTATACAAGCTCCTCAATGACCCTTTAGGTACTCAATGAGCTTTTGCACCATGTCTTATCCAAGGTAATGACGTCATTGATCTCTGATGACCCTTTATGATCCTCAAAATAGGAGATAAAATCCACACACCAACCCTTCCTTTCAAGGAACTCTAACACTTTCATGGTGATGAAACCCTGATGGCTCGCACAAATGCTCTTGAATGGCACAACAAACCTATTGATCCTCTGTTAAGATCAATGTTATGCAAATCCAAAATGCTAAAATGAAATGAAACATAAGTCAAGTACAAGAAAAGGTTGGTCAAATTTTGGGGTACAACAGCTTCCCCTATTCAAACGACTTGGACCTGAAGGGGTGAAAAACGAACAGCTTTCAAAAATTCAAGGTTAAAGACGGTAGAATACCAAAGAACCCAGAAATTTGCCAACCGAAAAAGGAAACTGAAACTGATAATTGTAACTGATAAACTCTGTTGGGGAAAATGTGATAAGATGAACGCATCCGTCAAAGACATCACACTCTGTCGGGGTCTGGATACCGCTCAGGCAAGATAAATCATTGGCCGGGGTCTGGATACAGCACGGGCTCAAGAAAACGATCGCAATCTGCCGAGGTCTGGATACCACACGGGCTAAAGAAATAAATCGGTGTAAGCCGGGGTCTGGATACCGCGCGAGCTAAGGAAATGAACCGGTGTTAGCCGGGGTCTGGATACCGCGCGGGCTAAAGAAATAAATCGGTGTAAGTCGGGGTCTGGATACCGCACGGGCTAAGGAAATGAACCAGTGTTAGCCGGGGTCAGGATACCGCGCGGGCTAAGGAAATGAACCAATGTTAGCCGAGGTCTGGATACCGCGCGGGCTAAAGAAATAAATCGGTGTAAGCCGGGGTCTGGATACCGCATGGGATAAGGAAATAAACCGGTGTTAGCCGGGGTCTGGATACCGCACGGGATAAAGAAATAAATTGGTGTTAGCCGGGGTCTAGATTCCGCGCGGGCTAATGAAATGAACCGGTCTTAGCCGGGGTATGGATATCGCACGGGCTAAAGAAATAAACCGGTGTAAGCCGGGGTCTGGATACCGCACGGGTTAAGGAAATGAACCGGTGTTAGCCGGGGTCTGGATACCGCACGGGCTAAAGAAATAAACTGGTGTTAGCCGGGGTCTAGATACCCCATAGGCTAAAGAAACAAACCGGTGTTAGTCGGGGTCTGGATATCGCACGAGTTTGAGAAAATACACCGTTGTCTGCTGGAGATATACCTAAAAACAAGAGGTAACAACCTGGCTTATGTTTCAAATGCACATGTTTGAATATGGCGTAATTCTCCATACAAAATGGAAATGCTACGCATTTGGGAGGATGTTATGCACGATGCAAAAATGCAAAGGAACCACTCCAGCAAAATAAATGCTGAAGAGACGAAGCCAACTCCGCTGGGAATGACCGGGTGTGCCAAGTACGATTGGACTTTTACTGGGAAACAAGCCCTGAATGGCTTCCTGGGAAAGAAACCTCCTGGGTATAACTGCTCTGCTGAAAACGAAATCCACTCCACTGGGGATCAAATCAACTCTACTGAGGAAAATGCCCTGGATGGCTTACTAGAATACGACTCTTCTGGGGAACAAAAGACTTGACTGGGGAAAACGAATCCACTTTACTGGGGAAACATCCCTGGATGGCCTCCTAGGACAACAAAACTCTTCTAGGATACAAAGTAAACTGCTGAGGAATAAACTCCATTCTGCCAGAGATTTTGCTTTACTGAAGATTAAATCTGCTGCCTGCTAGGGATAATGAATAAGATTTACGGGGAAATTATCCAAAATTCCTTCTCTACTTAGGATGGAGAATAACAAAAACTGGGTCAATCCCGCTCTGCGGGGAAGCAAACTACTCTGCCGACTTCGCTGGGGATTAGGCAACAAGGGAACCAACATCGACCTCTACTTAGGAAAAATGAGAAATAGAACTCAACAATATCAACCTTCGCTTGGGAAATGAGTCAATGACCTAGACTCTGAGGGGGATAAGGTCAAAGATTTAGACTCTGTGGGGGAACAAAACTCTGAACCCGCTCCACTGCTGGGGGATAATCCCAAATCTACCTGTCAAGGAAATAGGTGCACATCACTAATGGGGAACCTCAGTTTCGACCCTTTGGGGATAACCCTGATATCAACCTGCTAGGGAATAAGATATGTGTTTGAACTGTTGAGAATAGATGTACACGCTCCACCTGCTGGGGATAGCTCTACTCTGTCGGGGATATCAATCTCGACCTGATGAGGATAACCTTGATCACACGTAATCCCAACCTGCTGGGGAAGCACTAGTCTCAAACTGCATATCTTCCTCTTGTGGGGGCAGAGACATGGTGACCTTACTGGGGATGCACTCTAGAATAGCCTCAAGAACGAGAGCCCTGCCACAAATACAAACGAAGTATCCTGTATACAACAAGAGCTATCTCGGTTATCGTCCATGACATCGTTCAAGCAAAATCAATGTATTAATCACGATTAGCAGAGCCCACAAGTTTATGTATGCAAAGTTTTATAAAAAAACATCGGGCGTCTTTTGCAAACAAAACAGTAAAAGCTAAAACAAGAACAAAAGCTTTCTGAATAGTATACTTCATTGATAAATGGCCTGTAAATAGGCAGATTTACATCATATGCAACTCCTGAAAAGAGAAAGTTGTGCAAAAAGTACAAATGCAATAGAAATACAAAATGTCAGCAACGTGGTACAGACAAACACCATATGTCGATTCGACTATGACTCACATGACTGTGATGCTTCTCCGATGCTCTGTCTTCCGAAGAGACTGACTTGAATGGTTGACCCTCGGGTCCTCCCAGAATCCACTGTGTTCAATAGGATCAGACGTAGACCGAAGTCGTTTGCTTTTAAAATCCCTAACTTTTGCCTGAATCGCCCTCTCGGGTTTTTGATTCACCGGGATACCCATTTCTGCCAAAGTTGCCTTTTCAGGTTTTCAATTTCGTGAGTTTACATGTTTTCTTTTTATCCCTAATTTTTTCCCGAACCCATTCTTTTTATGGTTCGCCGGGATGCCCCATTTTTGCCTGGATCTCCTTTTTCTTTCCAGCGGGTCTATTTCAAGCAAAGTATTTTTTAACTGCGTCTGCGTTCACAGGGGACGTGAAATCTTCGCCATCCATAGTTGAAAGTAGTAAGGCTCCTTCGGAGAAGATCTTCCTTACAACATATGGTCCTTCGTAGTTAGGAGTCCATTTGCCGCTGTGATTTGTCTGTGGAGGGAGAATTCGCTTCAACACTAAGTCATCTGCCTGAAAGCTTCGAGGGCGCACCTTCTGATCAAAAGCTTTCTTCATCCTGCTTTGATACAGATGGCCATATACAATGGATGCCAATCTCTTCTCGTCCATCAAGCTGAGTTGATTCAATCTGTTCTTCATCCATTCTGCCTCATCAAGTTTGACGTCAACCAACACTCTCAAAGAAGAAATCTTGACTTCCAATGGTAGGACAACTTTCATACCATATACTAGTGAGAAAGGAGTTGCCCTAGTTGAAGTGTGTATCAAAGTACGATATCCGTGTAATGCAAAGGGAAACATCTCGTGCCAATCTTTATAGGTCACAACCATCTTCTGCACAATCTTCTTAATTTTCTTGTTGGTCGCCTCAACAACGCCATTCATCTTCGGAAGATAAGGAGAAGAATTGTGATGCTCAATCTTAAAACTCTGACACAGTTCCTTCATCATTTTATTGTTCAGATTTTAACCGTTATCAGTAATTATTCTTTCGGGCACTCCATAACGACAGATGATGTCCTTCTTGATAAATCGGGCCACGACCTGTCTGGTGACATTAGCGAAAGAAGTTGCTTCAACCCACTTAGTGAAATAATCAATTGCCACTAAGATGAAGCGGTGTCTGTTGGATGCGTTCGGTTCAATCTTACCAATCATATCAAAGCCCCACATGGAAAAGGGCCAGTGAGACGCCATGACATTCAGGGGACTTGGCGGTACATGCATCTTATCAGCATAAATCTGGCATTTATGGCATTTCTTAGCGTGCTTGAAACAATCAGACTCCATGGTCATCCAATAGTAGCATGCCCTCAACAATTTCCGAGACATTGCATGTCCGGATACATGCGTACCAAAAGCACCCTCGTGGACTTCTTCCATAAGAAAACCTACTTCTTTTTCGTCCACGCACCTCAACAGAACCAAGTCGAAGTTTCTTCGGTAGAGTACATCATCCTTGTTCAGATAGAAGTTTCCAGACAATCTTCTCAAGGTCTTCTTATCCCGGCTCGATGCCCCAGGTGGATACTCTTGATTCTTGAGAAAGTTTTAGATATCATGATACCACAGCTTCCCCTCTGAAGCTTACTCTATTGCAAATACGAACGCTGGCCTATCGAGGCGGGAGATGACAATTCTCGGAGCGTCGTTCCAATAATTCACCTTATACATCAAGGACAATGTAGCCAAGGCATCTGCCATCTGATTCTCAGATCTTGGCACATGATGGAATTCTACTCTGTCGAAGAAAGGTAACAACCTCCTTGCATAGTTCATGTAGGGAATCAAGTTAGGCTGGCGAGTCTCCCACTCTCCTTTGATCTGATTGACTACCAAAGCTGAATCACCATAAATATCAAGTTTCTTGATTCTCAAATCAATCGCTTCTTCAATTCCCATGATACATGCTTCATACTCAGCTTCGTTATTGGTGCAGGAAAATGTTAACCTGGCAATAAATGGTATGTGAGAACCATGGGGAGTTGTAATGATTGCCCAAATTCCACTGCCATAGGAGTTAACAGCACCGTCAAAAATCATCTGCCATTGGGAGCCTATCTCAGGACCTTCATCAGGTAAAGGCTCTTTGCAGTTTTTCATCTTCAAAAACATGATATCCTCATCAAGAAACTCAAACTTCATCGGCTGATAATCATCGATTGGTTGCTTTGCGAGATATTCTGACAGAACACTTCCCTTAATAGCCTTTTGGGAGATGTATTGAATATCGTATTCTGTCAAAACCATCTGCCACCTAGAAATCCTTCCTGAAAGTGCTTGCTTTTCGAACACATACTTAATCGGATCCATCTTTGAAATCAACATGGTTGTGTGATTCAACATATATTGCCTTAGGCGTTTGGCGGCCCAAGCCAGTGCACAGCACGTCTTCCCTACCATTGAGTATCCGAACTCACAATTTGTGAACTTCTTACTCAAATAATATATGGAATGTTCTTTCCTTCCTGTCTCGTCGTGTTGACCGAGAACACAACCCATGGAGTTCTCAAGAACCATTAAGTACATTATCAATGGTCTTCCTGCCACTGGGGGCATTAGTATCGGAGGCCCCTGCAAGTATTCCTTTATTTTTTCAAATGCCCTTTGGCAATTTTCATTCCAGACCACCGTCTGATCTTTCTTTAACAGCTTGAACAATGGTTCACAAGTGGCTGTAAGGTGAGATATGAACCTTGCGATGTAGTTCAATCTACCTAGAAAACCGCGAACCTCTTTCTCTGTTTTCGGTTCTGGCATTTCCTGTATAGCTTTTATCTCACCATTCTTGTTCAACATTCTTGTTGCTTATCTCACATGTAATATCCGACATGTATAACTTCAATCAATTCCATTCCTCTTTAAATGTGATTCCAACTCAACTGCGTTAATCCGACGCCCATAACAACAATCTAAGCAAGGACATGTGATTCGACTGAGGTCTTTGGCGTGTTGAACTACAAACTTAACGAATTATATTACCCCATTATCGTACTCTTTTGACAATCCATTGGAAGACATCCATTTTTTATCCATAGGTTTACTAAGTAAGCTAAACAAAAATACTAACTATTCACACAACTATAGCAAAAGAACAACTAAGTACCTGTAGATAAGTCAACAACTTCTAGAACCACACAATGTAAGATTCTTAGAAACGATCAGAATTTCACTTTTCACAAGTAACCCCTAGCAAAGATATTCCTGACAAACGTTTATCACGCTGGAAAAAAAAGGAATGAAAAGTTATATAAATGAATGATCAGATGGTACCATTGACAAAAATTTAACTCAAAGTTAACATAAATGAAACAAATAGCAAGACATCGACGCGCAAATTCAATCACATTAATTCAAGTAGCATGGTATACTTTGATTCATCACAAGTGGCACATAAACACTTAATGTTTCAACTCAAGTAAGTCACAGAAAACAACTTTATCACTTAAGTTCAATTAACTTCAAAGTTCTATCCAACAAAGAATCATCAATTCGAGCATAAATCAATCACCAAAATTATCAATTCCACATTTAAACTCAATAGCAACTTCATCACTAACAACAAACAATCAACAACATCACAATCTTCAACAATTAATTCATGAATGTCATTCAAGTTTCAATCAATAACATCACCAATGACTATCAAAAGTAAATTCACAATGTCATCACTATTCATCATCTTCAACCTCAACAATTAACAATTAATTTCATTATCATTTTCAATCAACAATTAGATCAAAACAAAGCAATCACTAACAATTATCCATCAACAATGTCATTATCATCAATTAATTTCAACAATTCATCACTAACACAATATCAACTTACGAAATCAACATCAATTCTCAAAATAAAATCACCACAAATATCACTATTCATCATCTTCAACCGTACTACAACAACAATTTCAAAATCAAATTCCTTACCAATAGAAAAAAAATTAATAGAAAATAAAGAACTAAGACTAAGGAACTCTAATACCAAAAAAAATAAAGAATTAAACTTGGATATAAAAATTAATAGAATAAAAGGAAATACCTTAACAATAGCAGATGAAAGTCGACGTTTAGCATGAGGTTGATCTTTGAAGGATGAATGGCGGAGGGAGGTTCGAAAGCTGACAGAGGGAGTATGTCCGTAACTGGAGCGCGGCCGGAAACAGAGGGGAAGGCTGGTCGGAGGAATGGAAACGAAGAGAGGAAGGTCGGTCGGAGAGAGTAGCCTTGTGAACGAAAACGAAGAGAGGAAGGCCGGTCGGAGGGAGTAGCCTTGCGAACGGTGAACGGAGGTGGAAGGAATAACGTTTCAAAAGTTTTGGAAGTTTAGCGTTTCGTAAGTTTTGAAAATTGTTAAATGTTCTAGTTGCAGGCACTGTACAATTTAATTAGCATTTAGAAATTAATGACATAAGACAGCGCTTTCTTATGTATTGCCTTTAGCAGCGCTTTCCATAAAAAGCGCTTTCTATTCTATAATCAATAACTGCGCTTTTAAAAAACGCTCTCTAAAGGTGGTCTTTAGCAGCATTTTTCAGAAGCGCTTTCTAAAAGTGACCTATAACAGCGCTTTCTAAAAGTGCTCCCGTATCTATGGTCTTTAGAAGCGCTTTTGAAAAGTGCTTTCTTAAGTGAGCATTTAGCAACGCTTTTTTTCACTTTAGTATATAGTTTTAATTTTTTTTTTTTGAACTTATAGCAGTGGTTTGAGCAAAAAGCGTTGTCTATGGAGTGCTACCTAAAACCAATTTTAACGTAGTATAATGAGATATTAATTTTATATTTTTATTTAAAATAATAATAAAAATAATAAAAAATTATTTAAATCACATCAATATGTTGGATTAACGATTTCGAGATTTACAAAAATCAAATCAGATATTCGAATCAAAACTATACAAATTGTTATAAGTTCGATTAAATATATCCATAAATAAAATAATTTAAATAATTTATAAATTAATTTAACTTAGATCCGTGAATTCGTGAGTTGACTCACACTCATAATTACCCTAGTGCACATGGCTTTTAAATAGTTTTTTATGTTCATAAATTTTTTACGTGCGTCTCACTACGGCCCCCAAAATGCTATGCAATGCATATCAAGTATGCACTCCAAGTGCATCAGAGTTCTAATAACATAATGTATTAAATAAAAACATTAAAAAAAATAAATTATAGCTCTAGATAGTACAATAGGTTCACGAATAATGCATTTGATAATAGTTTTAGGCAGTTGCAAAAAATACAATTGAAATAGCATTTCAAGTTAACAAGAATGCTGTTTTTACTCAAAATTTATCCATAATGCATTTCATAGTAGTTTTGGGCGGTTGCGGAAAATGCAATTGAACTAGCATTTCAACTTCGCAACAATGTTATTTATACTCAAAATTTATCTAGAATCTAAGCCTCGGCCAAAACATCCCTAAAAAATTTGTTTATATGTTGTTTGTCCATCTTAAAGGTCTCGACAGAATGTAAATTAAAATGAATCAGAAATATTTTTTTATAAAAGTTTTTTATTTTCTTATCATGCAAATAAAATTAAATCAAGTTCTATTTAAAATTTAAAATATTATATTTTTCTATATAATTTCTTTATTGTGGTGTCTTGTTTGCAAGAAAATGATAATTATTACTTTATTTTTTCTTTTGAGAAATACTAACATACTAGCGACATCAAAACTATTAACATGATTTTATAATAAACTTGCTTTTTTAAATATTATTCGAATGCTTTTAATGAAAAAACATGGAAGAAATTATTTGAATTTAACATCAAATATAAAAAAGATTTTTATATGTCGGAGTTCGTTTTGTCAAATTTAACTGTTAATTTGTACGATAATACGGTGATAAATCTCTAAAAAATAATCTCGATCTATTATAAATGAATAAATCTTTTTATCCAATCGCATTTTAATTTTTATTTAATCTTATTATTCTTTTTAATATATATATATATATATATATATATATATATATATATATATATATATATATATATATATATATATATATATATATATATATATATATATATATATATATATATATATATATATATATATATATATGGGAAATGCTAACCAGTGCCCCAGGGCACTTTAAAATTTTAAATAGTAAGTTTTTATAAAAGTATTGCACTTTTAAAGAATAATTTCTTAATATGGAATGTTTAAATAGTGCCCTGAGGGCACTAGTTAGCAAGACCCTATATATATATATATATATATATATATATATATATATATATATATATATATATATATATATATATATATATATATATATATATATATATATATATATATATATATATATATATATATATATATATATATATATATATATATATATATATATATATATATATATATATATATATATATATATATATATATATATATATATATATATATATATATATATATATATATATATATATATATATATATATATATATATATATATATATATATATATATATATATATATATATATATATATATATATATATATATTTTCATTTTTTTTAAATTTATTTTACCAAAATATTTAATTTTTTTAAAAAAACATTCTCAAAATAATTCATTTTTAAACTATTTCTCAAGGTACCCCACTACTTATTAAAGGTAAGCGCTAAATGAATTGACGACTCTTATGTTGTTATCAATTGTATCGGAGACAACACATGGGGTTGCTAATTCAATTGACGATCTAGTGTAAAAGACAAGATCAATTCAATTGGCGATTTAGAAATATTTTGTTTTGTTGTTTTGTTATTTGTTGTATGTGTTGTCTGTTGTATGTGTTGTTCGTGTTGTTGTTTTGTTAACATTGTTGTAACGTAGACTTATTAATATATGAAAAATATAAGGTTATAACAATTGAATGGAGAAATTAAATTATGATTTGTTTTACTGTTCCGCTATTTGTTGTATGTGTTGTTTGTTGTTAACATTGTTGCAACAAATACTCATTAATATATGAAAATATAAGGTTACAACAATTGAAAGGAGAAATTAAATTATGATGCAGAGATTGCTCCGACATTGGGACAATTTTTTCATTGTGTGTGGGCTGATGACATATACGGCATAATGTTATCATTTTATCAGCCGTATCCATTTCTGTTCTTATACGCGTGTTGTTTAGGCGTCCTTCTTTCTTTCTTCGCATCTCATCGTTGTGCCAAACTATATCCCCTTACTCTGAAGACCAATATTCCTCCATTGGTAGCATTGTGAAGCCTTCTTTGTAGACATTTATAACGTTAATGGCTTTGTAAACATCAAATAGATGGATATAAGCATCCCGACGAGCATATGTGCATGTCGCAATGACATGTGAGTAAGGTACACGGAAGGCCTGGTACTTGCCACAGTCACACTAACATATGTTTAGTCTGACATCATAGAATAAATTTGACCTCCCCTCATTATGGCCCATTGTTTCCTCTACATTGAAAGTTTGCCTATGACGGTCAAAGACGGTAGCTGCATGTGTGTTGGCTTTGGTAGTATCCTCTTTCATCACTTTCATTACGTTTTCACTGAATAATTTACCCGACATTAACACTTCACTCCATCTTTCGCCTCTTGTTACAAAAAGTGATGTCAACTTATAATAGGTTGATCTTACCAATGCAGTGATGGAAAGGTTTCTAATTCCTTTGAATACGCCGTACATGGATTCCACAAGGTTTGTTGTCATGTGGTCAAAAACTTGCAAAGTGGATTACGACAAATAATGACATACCTTCTCGAATCAGTTCGATGTACATTGAAATCTACAAAGTTATCCATGTGATATTTTTTAATGGCTAGTACACATTCTTCCTTGGTACGAACTTGTCTCCCACTTTTAATTCATTCTCTGACCGCATATATGGGTCGTAAAACATGTATGAGGATCTCTGATCGTCTTGCAAATCCAAATCTGTCATATGTTGAGGTGGACATTATACGCGGCCTGAAAGGATTGGCACTTGTTCGTCATCTTCATTTTCAACACACAAGACCTCATGGAAATGCAAGAAATCTTAGAAAATCAGCTGAGAATGCTCTTGAGACTTAAACTCCTCAAACACCTGGAGTGAATCAACAACGAGAAGAATGAGTGGAACGAGTGCAATGAGTGAGGGTCCGTAGGGGATGTGGAACCGGTGACCAGTATGACCAATCGGGCCGTAAACATTAATTTATGTAATATTATTTTTAATTAATTATTAATGTTATTTATTGTTGTTAAAAAAATTACACAATACACTCTATCTCCATAGAAGGTTTAACACTCTGTCGTCAATTTGGTTGACAATATCATATGGTGTCTCCAATCCAATTGATGAGACCATTTAAGTCTAATAAACAGTCGTCAATTGACATGATGCCCCCTCTCTATCACACCCTCAAAGTGGAGTATTTTGAAAAATAAATTAAAAAGTTGGTTATTTTGAAATTTTTTTTAAAGTGAATTATTTTGGTAAAAATTTCGTCCATTTTATCAAATTAAAAGTGGATATTTTTCTATTAAATAAAAAATCAAAATCAACCCCAAACCAATTATTATTACCACTACAAGAAAATGTTGTTTTTCCCTAGTGATTTAGTGACGTGATAATCATGCGGGAAAAAAATGTGTTGCCAAGTGATTCCCACGTCAGTAAATTATTTAATTAATAAACTTTGTAACTTTGAAATCTTCAACGAAATTTTGGAATTGTTAGGGAGAGGGAAGTTTGAATTTTTCAGAAATTCAGTTGTGACGTGTAAATCACAAGAGAACTGTAAATTCAAAAAAGTTCTTTTTTTTCCCACGCATGTCACAAATTACCCACGTACTTTTAAGGTCGCAAAAATGATTTCCATTAATTTGTCAGACACATTGGTTACCTGAATGAACCGTTGCTTTGGCATTTAGTGGCGCAACAGATATAATTTAATATAGGGGACCGACCCTATTGCCATGTCGCAAATGCTTGGACTGTTCCGACCCCCAATTCACGTCGCAAATGCTTGGAGAGTTGTTGTTTGTTCCGACGTGGCGTTCACGTGGGTATCTTCCCATGTGTTCCCCACGTCGCAAGTTTCATTATATATCCCAGAATTTTCTCCCATCTCATTTCACTTTATTTCTTCATCTTCTTTCTTCAGCTTTTCTTCTTCCTCCCTCACATTTTCAGACCTTCATTATTCTCCTTTACAGCTCCAACGAAAATTTTACAAATTTAAGGGTGAAGCATTTGTATGTTGTTGTGACTGTTTTACCTTTCCATTTATTTTATGTTTTTCTTTTTATTAACTGTTAATTTTTTTTCCAGATCTAATATTGATTAAGGAGTTCCATTGGAAGCTTTTGAGAGGTATTTTTGCATTACAATTTGTTTATATATTTGATATATGAAATATTATTTTAGAATATTGATTAGGAAATTTTAGATTTTTTTTTGTTAGATGTAAGTATATATATATATATATATATATATATATATATATATATATATATATATATATATATATATATATATATATATATATATATATATATACATATATATATATATATATATATATATATATATATATATATATATATATATATTGTTGGATCGAAACAGATAAATGTTCATTAATCTTATTAAGATTGAACTTGGGAAAAGAAGGGGGTTTAATAATTGAAAAAAAAGATTGTTAAAGAATACTTTGTAAGTCCTAAAATTAGGTATTGAATTTGGATTGTTGTCTCCAGAATCCTCCGGGTAGTATGCCCAACCCCAATCGTCCGAATAGTAATGTTTGTTATTTTGATAGACATAATTACAGAAAAGATACGGCAGAGTTAAGAATGTTAGTGTATGAGGTCGATTCAATGCCAAATGCAAAGGCGCATAATAGATCGATATGAACATCATGACGCGTCCCGTAAGAAATCCGCTTGTTGCATATATATATATATATATATATATATATATATATATATATATATATATATATATATATATATATATATATATATATATATATATATATATATATATATATATATATATATATATATATATATATATATATATATATATATATATATATATATATATATATATATATATATATATATATATATATATATATATATATATATATATATATATATATATATATATATACTGTGTTGTTGTTGTTGAAAGAAAAAATAAAAATAATATATTATGTATTTTTAGTTAGAAAAATAGAATATTTTTTATGTTAGAAACAAATAATATGTTATTAGAAACAAATTAGAAAAATAGAATACTTATTAGAAAAACAGAATAAAAATAATATGTTATTAAAAACAAATTAAAAAAATAGAATATTTATAAGAAACAAAAATAATATATTAGAAACAAATTAAATATGTTATGTATTTTTAATTTTTAAAAACAGAATATTTATTATGTTAGAAAAAATAGAATTTTTAAAAATACTTTTAGTAAACAATATTGTAAATAGAAAAAATTAATATATATTTTTTTAAAACATAAAGAATATGTATTATATTTAAAATGTGTTATTTTTAAATGTATTATTTTTCGAAAAAGTATTTTTATTAAAAAGTAATGAATATGTATTAAATGTGTTATTTTTAGTAAATCAATTATATATATTATAGATTTTTAAAACAGATTTTTAAAAACAGATTTTTAAAAATAGATTATTAAAAACAAATTTAGTATAATATATATTATTTTATTTTAGTAAATATGTTAAAAACAGAATAACATATTTAATACATTATTTTTACACATTCAATTATTAAAAACAGATTTTTAAAAATAATGAATATATATTATACTTTAAATATGTTATTATTAGTATAATATATTATTTTAGTGAATTTATATTATACTTTAAAAATAATGAATATATATTATACTTTAAAAAAATATAGTGAATATATATTATACTTTAATGAATATATTATACTTTAAAAATAATGAATATATATTATACTTTAAAAATAATGAATTTATATTATTTTAGTGAACATATTTTATTAAGTTGGTGTCGAAATAGAAAAAAAAGATTTAAATTACATATTTTATTAAAATGATATATAATAATAGTACAAATTTCTGCAGTATGGAATATTTTCGTTACTATCGTAGTTGGATGTACGATAGAACGTTACCAGGCAGACTTGGACTTACACCAAAATTTGAGGAAGGAGTTAAGGGGTTTATCGCGTGGGCATTTGCACAAGAATGTTGTCGACGTGAGGGAGGAGTGAAATGTCCTTGTCTTAAATGTGAATGTAAACCTATAATTAGTGATCCAGAGGAAGTAGAACGTCATTTGAAGAGGAAGGGTTTCATTAAAAATTATTGGGTTTGGACATATAATGGAGAACAACTGCCGAGTAACGTACATGCAGAGACAACTAATACACACACATCAAACAGTCGATCACATATGGAATTTGATGAACAATTTAATCTGATTGATGAAATGGTTGGAAATGCATTTGGAGTAAATGTGACATATGATGAACCTCAGGATTTTGATGGGGAAGAGTTGCCGAATGAGGAAGCACAAAGGTTTTACTAATTGTTGAAAGAAATGAATACACCGTTGTTTGAGGGGTCAGCAGATTCAAAATTATCAATGTGTGTGAGATTATTGGCCACAAAGTCAAATTGGAATGTTCCTGATCAGTGTTTGAAATACTTTGCAAAAATGATGTTGGATACGACTCCTACGAAAGACAACTTGCCTACAAGTTATTATGATGCAAAGAGATTGGTGTCGAAGTTGGCTTTAGAAGTACGAAAGATTGATTGTTGCATAAAAGGATGTATGTTGTTTTATGACAATGAGTTTGGTATTAATGATGAGGCGCTGGAGGAATGTAAGTTCTGTAAGAGTCCGAGATATCAAGTTCGTAGTAAAGCCATTAACCGTAAACAAAAATGTGTAGCAGTGAAGTCCATGTTTTATTTGCCGATAATACCAAGGTTAAAAAGATTGTTTGCTTCAATGCATAGTGCAAGTCAAATGACATGACATCATACAAATAAAACATGTTCAGGCATTATGCGGCATCCATCTGATGGTGAGGCATGGAAGCATTTTGATATGGTACATTCTGATTTTGCTGCAGAACCTAGAAATGTCAGGCTCAGACTATGCTCTGATGGTTTTACTCCATACGTCCAAGCATCTGCAATTGCATATTCCTGTTGGCCAGTTATCATAACCCCTTACAACCTCCCTCCAGAGATGTGCATGACAAAACCATACATGTTTTTGACTTGCCTCATTCCAGGACCGTCAAGTCCTAAATCTGGAATCGACGTTTATTTGCAACCTTTAATAGATGATTTGAAGAGGTTGTGGATTGGAGAATGGACCTATGATATATCTCACAAACAAAACTTTACTTTGCGAGCTGCCTTGATGTGGACTTTTAGTGACTTTCCCGCTTATGGAATGTTATCTGGTTGGGGTACGCATGGCAAAATGGGATGTCCACATTGCATGGAATTTACAAAGGCTTTTACTTTGGAATTTGGAGAGAAAAGTTCGTGGTTTGACTCTCATCTCAGATTCCTACCACAAGACCATGTATTTAGAAGAAACAAGACTGATTTCAAAAAAGATGTACGAGTAAAAGATTTGCCTCCTCCGCGATTGTCACCAGAGGAAATATGGAATCGAGTTTCTGAACTGCCAAAATTTACAGATTACGGTGAAGCATACAGAATTGAAGGATATGGGGTTAAACACAATTGGACAAAAAGAAGTATATTTTGGGACCTCCCATATTGGAAAGATAATTTATTGCGACATAATCTTGATGTTATGCATATTGAAAAGAATTTCTTCGATAATATATTTAACACAGTGATGGATGTTCAAGGTAAAACAAAGGATAATGAGAAGGCTAGAAGGGACATGGAAATTTTGTGTGATAGAAAAGAGTTGGAGTTGAAGCTTCGACCTAATAGAAAATTATTAAAACCTAAGGCATGTTACAGTCTAACTTCCCAAGATGCTAAAGCGGTTTGTTGATGGTTAAATGAATTGAGAATGCCGGATGGTTATGCTTCAAATTTAGCAAGGTGTGCTGACACCAAAACTGGGAAGTTGCATGGAATGAAAAGTCATGATTGTCATGTTTTCATGGAACGATTGCCATGTTTGCATCGAAATCGAATTATTCTGCCGAAGATGATGAATAAGATGAAGATGTATCATTTTGTGACGAGGAATAATTTTTTTTATTATTGTCTATATTTGTGACGTGAATATTACGTGACAACTTTTATTATTATTATTTGTATTTGTGACGTGAATTTCATGTGACTAATTATGTATATATTTTTAATGTATATTATTTTAATTAAAAATTATTTTTATTTAATATTTAATATTTAATATTTAATATTTATTTTAATTTTATAGTTGTTTTCAATTAATATTATTTATTTTTTATTATTATTAAATTTTATAGTGAAGTGCATCCCATGTCACTAATTAGTGACGTGGGAAAATATTTGTGACATGTTTTTCACGTGGGAAAACGTTCCCACCATTGCATTTCTGGCGTGTTTCTTCCACGTCGCAAATAGTGGTTAGTGAAGTGATTTTTAACTTAGTGACGTGAAAATCACTTGGAAAAATGCAATATTTCTTGTAGTATACATACCAGATGAGTTACATAATATTTACCATGATTTAATTTTGATCTATTATCATATAAGACGTGTCACTTATAAAATATAATAAATCATATAAATTTTTTTTTGGTGAATTTTATAAATATAAAATATAGAAAGTTTATTGATTTTCACAAAATAGGTAAAACAAGAGACTAAATTTGTAACTGAACCTAGTTAAGCCAAAAATTTATAACCCATTTTTTATAGAACTTAGTCCACAATTAATATGTTGTATTTTGAAATTTTAAATAATATAAATAAATATTAATTTTAATAAAAATTAATAATTTAAATTCAAACATGATAACTAAAAATTAGAATTATTAAAGAATATTAAATATATTAATTCTTTCTTTTAAACATTGATAAAGAGTAGTTAAATATTACCAGACTTTTTTTTTTATATAAATAAGTTTAATATATCATTATGTGACATATGTTAAAGGTAATATTGAGAATGAGAAAAAAATGACATAATCTGTTACTGTTAGAAGGAAACGAGTAAGAGGCTAAGATAAGAAACAAATCACCAAATGTACCTAATGAATTACTGAAAAGTTTTATGCTTAACTAGAGGAAAGGAAAAGAGGAGAGATAAGCATTTATTGATTCATCAATTTCTTAGTATGAATATTTTTCTAAAATATTCATACTATGAACTCAATTCTACTTGTTAAATTATCAATAAAATTGAGTTTTAAAATCGTATTGTGTTACTGTTGCATTGCATTTTTTGAACCATAACAAATGGTGGTAGGTGTTGGTGCAAGGTGAATAAATGATGATGAAAGGAAATATTCTATTAAGAATGACGGCTACAAAAACATGATGATAGTTACAATGATTGTCACCCTATTTATAAGCTAAAACTAGGGTTACTAGAATAAAATAAAATACTAAAATACCCTCTAACAAACTTAGGGGTTAAGAAAATAGTATAACTAAATAAATATGAATTACTATTAATATTCTAATACCATCCCTTAATTCATATTCCATCAAAACTTGTAACACCAATTCCATCCCTTAGTCTGAGAAATTGATCAGTCTTGATAGCTTTCGTCAGAACATCTGCCAACTGCTTCTGAGTGCTGCAGTGTACAACTTCTAACACTCCACTCTGAACTTGATGTCTCAGAAAATGATACTCGGTCTCAATATGCTTGCTTCTCCCATGCAACACTGGGTTTCTGGCAAGATTGATTGCAGACTTATTGTCAATCATCAACTTCAGAGGTTTGTCTACTTTAATCTTCAGATCCTGCAACAGATTCAGAATCCACACAGCTTGGCATGCAGTAACAGCACCTGCAATGTATTCAGCTTCACAGGTTGACAACGCCACAACAGGTTGCTTCTTGGAACACCAAGAAATGGAACCTCCCAGAAATTTGAACAAGTACCCAGATGTACTTCTTCTGTCAACTCTGTCTCCACACCAATCAGAGTCTGAATAACTCAGAAGTTCTGACTCATTATTTCCTCCAGAGGGAAATAACACTCCATACTTCAGAGTTCCTTTGATATACCTCAGAATCCTGACAGCAGCTTGATAATGGGATCACTTAGGTTTACTCATGAACCTACTAACCATCCCAACTGAGTAGCAAATATCAGGTCTGGTATTGCATAGATACCTCAGAGAACCAACCAACTGTTTGAAGGTTGTAACGTCCACATCCTTTCCTTCAGAGTCTGAATCCAGTTTCTGATTTGTATCAGAAGGTGTGACAGCCATCTTACAATTCTTCAGATCAAATCTCTTCAGAAGTTCTAATTCATACTTGAGTTGATGCAAAACGATACCTTTCTCAGAATATCTGAACTTCATCCCTAGAAAGTATGTCATTTTGCCTAGATCAGTCATTTCAAATTCATTCATTAGAACCTTCTTGAACTTGGTTATCTCCTGTTCAGAACTTCCAGTCAGCAGTATATCATCAACATATAAACATACCAGAGTCATATTGCCTTCAGAAGTATGCTGAACATAGACACCGTACTCCATCTCACATTTCTGAAAGCCTTGCTTCTTGAAAAATGAATCAATCTTCTGATTCCAAGCTCTGGGCGCTTGTTTCAATCCATATAGAGCTTTGTATAATCTGTACACCATCCCTTCCTGATTCTTTTTCACAAATCCAGGAGGTTGTGACACGTAAACTTCTTCTTCTAATGGACCGTTCAGAAATGCAGATTTTACATCTAAATGCATCAGAGGCCAATTCCTGTTAGCAGCTATTGCAATCACCATTCTGATTGTTTCATGTCTTGCTACAGGTGCAAACACTTCAGAGTAATCCAGCCCAGATTTTTGTAGAAATCCTCTGGCTACCAACCTTGCTTTATGTTTGCCAATTGAGCCATCTGGCTTTAACTTCTGCTTGAAAACCCATCTGACGCTGATGGCTTTCTTGTCTTTTGGAAGTTCTGTCAGCTTCCAAGTCTTGTTTCTCTTTATAGCATCAAGTTCTTCTTTCATGGCCTTCATCCAGAGCTTCTGCTTAAGAGCCTCTTCTGTACTTATGGGTTCAGAGTCTACTAACATGGCACACTGAATAACTTCTCCTTCAGAGTCTACTTCAGTGTCTTGCAGCATGTCAAATTATGCAAATCTTCTGGGAACGCTTCTGATTCTTTGTGGTCTCTGAACTTGTTCAGAGTCTTGGGCTTCAGATGATTGACTTTCTCCAGAGCTTTGACCAACTTCAGGATCTGGCATATTTCCAGAGTCTTGAACTTCAGAATTTCTAGCTTCAGAGGCTTGACTTCCTCCAGAGCCTTGGCCATCTTCAGAGTCTGGATCATCAGAGTCACCTTCATCTTCTGAGTCTTCTCCAGAGTCAGAATCACTATCAGAGTCAGAATCAACGTCAGAGTTTACTTCAACTTCAGAAATTCTTAACTCTGATCTTTCTTCAGAAGTTCTAACATCAGAATCAGATTGAGACTTATCCCAATTCCAAACTTCTGATTCCTTCACAATCACATCTCTGCTGAATTCAATTTTATTGGTTTCTGGACAATAGAGCTTGTATGCACCTGTACTGTGGTACCCTATCAGAATCATCACTTTGCTTCTATCATCCAGCTTCTGTCTTCTGGCTTCTGGAACATGTTTATAGCAAACAGAACCAAACACCTTCAGATGACTAACACTTTGCTTGTCTCTAGTCCACTTCTGCATAGGAACTATTTCCTTCAACTTCTTCGTAGGACATCTGTTGAGTACATACGTTGCAGTGGCAACAGCTTCTCCCCAGAGCTTCTGAGGAAGCTTCTTCTCCTTTAGCATGCTTCTCACCATATCAAGCAAAGTACGGTTTCTTCTTTCAGCAAGACCATTGTGTTGAGGGGTATAAGGAGCAGTAACCTCATGCTCAATTCCATTCTCCTCACAGAACTTCTAGAACTCTTTGGAGTTATACTCACCTCCACCATCAGTTCTAAGAATCTTCAACTTCTGACCACTCTGATTCTCAGCCTTCATTCTGAACTTCTTGAATTCATCAAACACCTCATGTTTAAATTTAATAAGGGATACCCATGTCATTCTTGTGAATTCATCAACAAAAAACACAAAGTATTTATTCCCTCCAATTGATGCTACTGGAAATGGACCACACACATCAGAATGTACAACTCCCAAGGTATGTTTTGCTCTTGGAGCAACTTTTGACACAAATGGCAAACGTGGTTGTTTTCCTTCCATGCAAACTTTGCATGACTTCTCAGGCTTCTTAATTGCAGGAATTCCATGTACCAGCTTCTTTGAATTCAGATGTTTTAGGCTTCTGAAATTCAAATGACCAAATCTTCTGTGCCACAGCTCACTCTCCTTCTCAGCACATGTTGCACTAAGACATTCTGAGTCTGCAGTTCTGACATTCACCTTGAATGTTCTATTCCTTCCTTGTTCTGACTCCATAATTAACTTCTGATTGCAGTCATACAACTTCAGAAGATTGTCCTTCATGGTAACTGAAAAACCTTTCTCAATTAATTGTCCCACACTCATCAGATTGCTTCTGATGCCAGGTACATACCACACGTTCTGAATCAATGCTGTTTTCCCATTGTTCAGAGTCACTCTGATATTTCCCATACCTTCTGCATTAAGATATTTGTCATCAGCACATCTGATCTTTGTCCTCTTTTCAGAGTCAAAGTCAACCAGCTATTTCTTGTTTCCAGTAAGATGATTTGAACAGCCGGTGTCCATATACCACCAGTCTGTCAGATCATCAGATTCAGAGGCCATCAATAGCACAGATTCGTCATCAGAACTTCTGGCTATATTTGCTTCTTCTGATTTTCTCTCCTTGTTTGACCAACAATCTCTAGCAAAGTGACCAAACTTCTTACAACATTAACATTGGATCTTCTTCTTGTCATACTTCTCTTTTCCCTTCTGAGCATTCTTTTGTCTATCAGAGGTTGAGCTTTCTGACTTCTGACCACCATCAGATCTTCTCCTGGCTTCTGACTGCTTCTGATACCTCCTATCAGAAGTTGCTTTCAGAGCCTGCTGCTCTACTTCCCTTTCAGAAGTTCTTTCAGTCAAACGCAACTCTTGCGCTTCTAAACTGCTCTGCAGCTCTTCAATTCTCATGGTACTCAGATCTTTGGAATGTTCTATTGCTACCACAATGTAATCAAATTGAGAGGTAAGGGATCTCAATACCTTCTCCATGATTGTTTCTTCAGAAAGAGTTTCTCCACACGCCTTCATCTCATTAGTGATCAGAATCACTCTGGAGATGTATTCAGAAACTTTCTCATTATTCTTCATGTTGAGATTCTCATATTGCTTTCTCAAGGACTGAAGCTTCACCTTCTTCACTGATGCGTCACCACCATAACATCTAACCAGTGTGTCCCACGCAGCCTTTGCTGTCGTTGAATCTGCAATCTTCTCAAACACATTTACATCAACACATTGATGAATAAAGAATAATGCTTTCTGATCCTTCTTCCTTACTTCCTTCTGCGCGTTTTTCTGTTCATCTGTTGCATCTGCTGCTACCGGAACATAACCATCAGTGACAAGATCTAAAACATCTTAAGCACCAAACAGTACACGCATTTGGATCATCCAACGATTCCAGTTTTTACCGTCAAATACTGGAAGCTTGGTGTTCATGTTGCCGTTTCCGTTCATCTTCACCTTGCACAATACACTCAATGTTTCTCACACAGTGTTTCCCAACCCACAGAATAAAATTCTGATCAGATTTTTGTTCAAGATTCAACACGAATCTAAGAATCAAAATCAAACACACAAGACCTCACGTTCACTCGTGTTTCCCGTGTTTCCCAATGAATCTGAACCGGAGCTCTAGATACCAATTGTTGGTGCAAGGTGAATAAATGATGATGAAAGGAAATATTCTATTAAAAATGACGGCTACAAAAACATGATGATAGTTACAATGATTGTCACCCTATTTATAAGCTAAAACTAGGGTTACTAGAATAAGATAAAATACTAAAATACCCTCTAACAAACTTAAGGGTTAAGAAAATAGTATAACTAAATAAATATGAATTACTATTAATATTCTAATAGTAGGAAACACTCACTTGAAGGAGGATCAGTTCGATCTAAAGATCTTCAAATTGATTTGCAACCCATCTTAAATTTTTTTGAACAAGGTGATGCTGATTAAGCACAGAATCGAGTTGTGACTCTTTTGAAATTCCCCTAAAAACTAGTTTAAACACCTTACTATCATTGATGTGGACGTAAGTGCACTTTTTTTATCAGTTTTAGTTTAAAAGATGTGAAATTTCACATAAACCAATTGACAATTATGTTATCTGTTATCACGTTGTTTATATAATATGATGTGAGTTGGTTTGTTCGCATAATTGGAAAATAAATGGTTTTAAATATTAATTCTAATAACGAGAGACTTGAATATAATTTTCATCCACCGTTAGTACTCACAAAATTCGTGTTTTGTAATTTATAACAAAAAAAAATGTTTTCTTGCAAAAAATGATTAAGTTAAAGTCATCACCTGCTTTCACTTGTACGATGCTGAATTTTGATTCTGTAATCTAAATTCACACTTTTGCGTGTACATGTTACAGTTTTGAAATCCCGTTTAGAAAATAATCAATTTTTATTTAAAAGGTTAATTTTAGTATAAAATTAATTCAATGGTACCGTCTGTTTTTGCGTGTTTGGTGCTGAATTTTAAACCCGCAAACGCCCGCTTTCGCGTGTTTGGTCACAAGTTTAAAAATAAAAATTAGATTTTTCTAAATTAATTTAAAAAGTGTTTTTGCCATATTTAGAAATTAATTTCAGATTTTATTCGATCAAATATCGTTTTCATTCTTTCAAGCTGAAACCACTATCGTAGTGTTTCTATTTTCATAGAAAAATTTTTTTTGGTTAAAAACAAAATTTTCAAACTTAAAAATAATTTTTGTTACAGTTATTAATTGTGCGATATATTAAAGTAGGGTATGACGCCCTCACATTTCAGACTAACTAAATTAAGCTAACATGATAAAAGCTAATAAGTAATTTCTTTTCATGGCATACATGTTAAAAATAGTAGATGAATAAAGTGGATAAATGGAAGTTGTATATTGCATAAAGGTGAAAACTTGAATATAATAAATAGTGTTTCGGAAGAAGACTTTAATTTGATACAAATGCTAAATATTAATCATGAAAATATGCCGTTAGGATTGAATCAGAACTTAAAATAAGCTCCAAAATATAGCCGTTACCAATAAAAAGTAAAGTTGCATAAACACTCTAATGTTAAATATTTGTGCTTTGAAAATATTAAATTTAGGCTATTACAAGTCTGGGTCCATTCAAATTGCAAACTAATAGCCTATTTATAGAGGGATACTCATAGGAAAACTGTTGAAAACGTGCTAGCTGAGATGAGAAAAGGTTGGAAGTGGGAAAAACCAATTGTAGATATTGGGGTGAAACATATGGACGACGACATCATGATGAGCGTCAGGAGGGCAGACGACATGCCCTTCATGAATCTTCTAAGGAAACTCAGAGATCGTGGCCCATAACGTACGTCAGCAGGGCTAACGGTATGTCTGTCGTGGTGTTTTGGCTCATTTTCTTGACTTTGCTAACTTCTAGCTGACGGGTTGCTCCTAGGAAGGCACGACGTCCGTCATGCTTGGGCTGCAACCGTCATGATTGGCTGACTAGTGCTATTTCATGTCGTTTTTTCCATTTTTCACCGTTTTCACTTACCTTTGTCATTATGTGATTATTTTCTGAAACACAACATAAAATACCAGCATAACACTACAAAATCTATAAAATTGACACTAAAACATGTACAAATCAAGTGAAATAAATTGGTTATTTTGCGTGTTATCAAACTCCCTCACACTTAAATCGTTGCTTGTTCTCAAGCAACTTAGCTTGCATGTAAAAATGCAGCAACATAGCGGAAAAAGGACTTAAGAAAAATAGCCCCTCAAATAATCATACGTGGTTCGCAGAGTTGGATCGACTAAAGTTAATTTGATAGGTACTTACATTAACACTAAGGATATTGTGACAATACAAATCGCATTTTGCGGATAAAAGTCTTCCTCCTATGCAGACCAATTCAAATCATGTTGTTGCATCATAGTCTTACTCTCCTATTTATCTCATCCTCTTTCATTCAAGACAGACACATTAAGGCACTTAATCATCTATAATAATGTCACACACATGGTAGGAAAGCCGGTTAGCATTTTCATTAATCTTTTCTTTGTATTTGCACTATTTTTTTTTTATCAAATATGCACTTTTTTGCTTGAATTATAAGGGTTCAACCATTGTTGAGCTAAGTAATTGCGTGTGTGTTAACCAACTTTGTAGATGCAGACGTCCCTTTTTATGCTTCAATTTTTTCGCTTATGTTCATTGACTAACCTACTCAATGTGTGACTATAGATGGAACTTGACTGGATAAATAAACTACTCGAAGATTACTACAAAATAGAAATTCAAGACTATAGCAAAACAAGTATTTAAATTAATATTAATATTCGAGAGGCTTTCGGTGTTAGGACAATACTAATTTTGTTAAAACTTTTCCAAGTGTCCTTAACCTTAGTGTCTCCTCATTTGGAACCTATATGCTTTCTAAGTGAGCTACCAATTATAAGCATTTTCAAAAAAAAAAGTTGGGTTCAAGAATTGGGAGGAATCAATAACATAGCAGAAACATACACATAAATGACTCGACAACACATGCATAGACTCGATAACACTAATTAACAATTAAAATTAAAATTCCTAAACTAGAAAGCACAGAAATCCTAATTAGAAAACAAATAAATCTAACTTAAAAGTAACATGCAAATCTAAACTAATGAAAGTAGAAATTTCATCCCTTATACTTAAATCATACATTTCCAGCAATGTAATGAAAAAAGCGCGAGAAAGGAAGGGTAGATCCTGGAGATTCATGCATGCGCGCAGGTGATAGGTGTCAAGCCATCGATCTCTTTATTTTCTACAAATTTAAATAGACAAAAGAAATAATACTAAAATAAAAACTTGTGAGTTTCCTCCCACACAATGCTTGTTTTAACGTCGGTAGCTTGACTTGCTTGGCCCTCTGAATCTAAAAGGCGCCACTTTCAAACTTATATCATTGACATTATTCTCAAAATCATGCACAACAACTTTAGGATTCTATTTGAACATCTCAAACCAACTCCTAAGTATTTTACCTTTGTCTCTCTTTTTATGGAGAGTTTCATACTTAAGGTCTGGGGATAGAGGTTTCTTATTCACCTTTCGAGTCATCTCATGTACAAGGGTTAAACTTTCTTTCTTAAATTTTTGGTCTCGAATAATAAGACTTCCATCTAGAACTTTCTCATAAGCTTTAACATCTTTTTTTTTCTATCCTGGATGATATATATCACTCACTAGGTGTGCTTTCTCAATGTCCGAGGGAACTCTTTTAAAGGGGGATTCATTGACATGTCTCTCAACTATGTTGAATATGGAGCAAAAGTTCTTAAAAGTGAGGATTTTTATAAGTTTGGACAATATGAACTCAATATTTTCATCCCTTACTTCTAATGTGAGCTTCCCACGCTTTCCATCTATAACTGCTACTAATGTGGCAAGGAAAGGTCTACCTAACAGGATCGGGGTTTTAGTGTCTTCCCGTATATCCATTACAATAAAGTATTTAGGGATGGTTAGTTGCAATATCCTTATTTTCACATCTTGTGCAATTCCAACTAGGTACTTTGAAAGTCTGAGTTGTACCTAAGGGGGGGGGGGGTGAATTAGGTTCTTTGAAATTTTATGGTTTTAGAGACTGGTTTATTATTTTCTTGAGATATGATGATGGTATGAAAGCAGTAAAGTGCAGAAAGTAAAGAACACCAAGAAATATATTGGTTCCCTTCACACTCCAAAGGTACTCCAGTCCCCTTTCAACACGAAATAGATTTCACTATAGTTAGGATCAGTGTACAATACTTTCTAACCTATAGGTAGATCAAAGGATCTTAAACACCTTTAAGATCTAAAACACTAAGTGCAGGAAGAACAATCCTCTTCAATGCACACACTTGCTTTCAACAATCCTGAACAACAAGGGGAAATAATACAATCTGATTTTGTAATGAGTTTGTAACAGTGTATACAATGTTTATCAATGTTGTAGATTGATCTTCTCTTTCAATGAGAGTTTCCACAAATGTCTAAGACTTATTGCTCAAGAATTTTCTTTCAAAAGATATAAAAATTATGCAGAAAATTCTTTATGTGAAGTGATTTTACTTAGATGTGGAAAGATGAAATTGTGATAAAGATTTTGAAAGAGAATTGAAAGAAATGTTTTTGAATTTGAAAGATTTAGGTATTTATATTACACAAACACCTCTTGAAAAAAATCATGCAAATCTCCAGAAAAATTGATGAACAATTGACATGTTTCAAAGGAAACATTTCATGGAAGATTGGTTGAAGAGATGCAATTTTTCAGAATGATTTTTCAAAAACGTTTAGTGAGCAATCGATTGCACATATAGACCAATCGATTGCACCTTCACAAAAACACTTGAAAATTCAAATTTTCAACAGAGCAATCGATTGCACCAAAAGGACCAATCGATTGCACACTAAAACAGAAGCAAAAAAAGAGAGATTTTCAAGCATGCAATCAATTGCACCAAGGCACCAATCGATTGCTTACTGAAACAGAAGCAAAAATGATTTTAAATTTTGATCATGCAATCAATTTCTCTAAGAGTGCAATCGACTGTTTGATGCTGCTTTGATGTCGATGATGAGCTATGACGAGCTTTATGAAGAAATTTTTATCATGATAAATTTTGATTAGAACGTTGAGTTGTGTTAAAATGTGTGGTTCAAAGAGGAACTATTATGGTGGCCTTATATTAGCAATGTTTTTGATTTAGGAAGTAACAAATGATGATAATTGCATTGATATTGTTTGTTGCATTTCATGCATCATGTATGTCGGAGACATGTGACAAACTTCGGTCCAGTGGTAAGTCTCAGGTTCAAAGAGGGGACATGCAATGAGTCTGATGGTTACAAACTTCGGTCTAGTGTGACGGATTTTAGTCTAGTGGCGAGTCTCAGGTTTAGAGATGGACCCTATGAAACGCATGATAGTTCAGAGATGGAACCAGGTTCAGAGAGGGACCAATGATGCGTGAATAAATCAATAACATACCTCTAATATCCAAAACTTGGTATCAGATGCATTGGAGTAGAAGAGTTGATTGCATTGCATACATAACTACACTTGTGATTGATGATTCATATGTTTGATGATTGAGTGTGTTATCTTTATTGTTTTATGGATTGCTAACATTTTTGAATTTATGCTCACCCCTTTTTTATTTCTGTGTTTTCTTTACCCCTGTGGTACAGATACTCGGGTGGAAGGAGCCTTAGCTGCTATTGAGTGGGAGGATGGCGTAGTGCCCTTCTTCATTATTTACTGTTTTTAAGTTTATTGTAGTTTTCCATTTGTCGCTCTGATAGTGTAACACTTGGAAGGGTTACCTGTTTCTACTTTGTGTTCTGAGTTATTGAATTATTTATTTAAAGTGAAGTATTTTATACTTTGAGAAAATTAAAGTAATTTTGAATGTTTTGAATTCCACTGCCGTGATATGATTTTTGAGGAAGATGTTTTATGTTGAGAAAAATGTGACACCCTGTTGTTGAGTGTTTTATCTGCAAGTTTTTATAAAATAAGTGTTTGGGGGTTTAAGGTGTTACATTTTGATCTAATCCTATCGCAATAGCGAACGATATTTACCATTGGCAAGTCCAAAAACCTCCATGTATATCGGCCATAGCGGTCATGGCGCTGCAAGTTGATAACACTACAAATAAGGGATCGTCTAATATTTACCGACCTATGTGACAAGTGTGGGTAATGTTTCTCTAAATTTCTAATTTATATGCATGTGTGTCGTACCTTAAAAATTTAATTCGAAAACACGAACCTCGCGTGAAAGGCGCGGAAATGCGGTTCGACAGAGTCGCCACCAAACTTTACTTATCCCAAAAATATGGGAAAGAAAAATATCGAGAAAACCTTTTAAAGAGAGATAAGAATACGGTCGTCGCAATCACGTTCTGGGTTCGGGAGTTGGTTACGCAAGAGGAAGGTATTAGCACCCCTCACGTCCGTTGTACTCAACGGGAACCTCTTAGTCCAATTTACGATGGATGTTATCTAAGCTTGCTTGTTTTCTTCTCAATGGTAAATACAAAACGGTACGATAACAAGATAAAAATGCTAAGGGGAACGGGTGGTTTTAGGATAGGGTGCTCAACAAGGATTGGGGCCCTTGTGCCTACGTATGCTTATTTAGACGAGAATGAGGAATCAGAGCTTTCGTAGTTCAACTACGGGAAAGAATAGGGGGAAATGGAAGATGGATAAAAGGTAGCTTGTCATGATCATCATCATCTTGTGCCTATGTATCTTTATTCGGACGAGAATAAAGAATCAGAGTGTCCATAGTTCGTGGATACGACCACGAAAAAAGAGGAGTTGAATTGGTATGAGTTTGATTGAGTTTGGTTTGGAAATGAAAGATTGAATGACAAACAACCCAAGGGGCGTGCCTCGAGAGCTGTCACTCAAGAATCCAAGGAATGCAAGATTCCAAGAACTCAGTTCTTTCAGGAGTTGATTGAAAAGGTTTTGAGGAAACATTGAACGTTTTGAATTTGAAAGATAGAATGAAAAACAACCCACGGGGCATGCCTTGAGAGCTATTCATTCGAAGATCCAAGGAATGCTAGATTCCAAGAATCTCCTTCTTGCATAAGTTTGATTACGAAAATGTTTGATATATATTAGGTGTTTTAAGATGAAAGGTTGAATGAATGACAACCCAAAGCATGCACCTCAAGAGTCATTCATTCGAAGATTCAAGGAATGCCAGACACCAAGAATCTTCTTCTTTCATAAACTTGTTTAAGAAAAGTGTTTGAAAAAAGATTGAATCGAATTGGTTGCGAAAAGAGGTTGATGACGAGGCAAAAGGCGCTCAACTTATGACTTGAATAAAATACCACTTGGAATTGGATCAAGGGCTTGATTGTATTAGCATGTAAAGAAGTTAGAAAAGAGGTTAATTTAAAATGGCTTGATGACGAGTCGAGGGTTTGGTTGAAAAGAGGTGAGAATCGATACTCGTTCCTAAGGGTGCTCCTAATAACGAAACCACGATGAAATGTGCAAGTGTGTGCATTAGGTTGATGGCGAATGCTTACGAGCAATCGACTTATGAGGGGTGTTTGAAAATTACTCGATGACAAATCGAGAATTAGTTTGAAAATGGTTTAGTTTATGCTAGTCCCTAGGGGTGCTCCTAGTAAACAAACCACTATCAAAGAAAATATGAATGCATACATCAGAATGGGAGCGGGATACATGTTAGTTACACGGGATTGCACGAAATAAAAGGGTTCATTGTAAGGTAGCCCAAGAGGAAGTCGTGTGTGTGCGAGGTGTCTTAAAATAAGCCACAAACAAGAGTCGAAAAAAATCTCCAAGTTAGGGTTTCTATATACAGTCCAAGTTCCGTTGATTGGAAAAGAAAACAACAGTCCACCAATTTAGGCTTTTAGGTTTGATCGTTATTATTGTGTTTTCGAATAATGTTTGAACAAGATATGATGAATATGAATACGATATGAATAATGTGAATAATATAACAAGATATATAATAATATAATCAAGATAATATCCACAATAGTATAATCAAGCTAATATTAACAAGTATAGGAACAATGATAATAAAATCAAGATATATTGATTGAAAAATAAATCAAGAATATATTGACGGAAATTAAAGTTAGTTGTTCGTTGTTATTGAAAGAATCGGGTCGAAATGTAGCATTAAACAGTTGTAGATTGATCTATGACGAAGATCAAACTATAGGAGGTCGCACGAATTGATATTTGTGCTAAAACACGATGGAGAAATGATATTGAGGATCATTTTGCAAAGTAATCGTGCCACACGAAAAAAAAAGGTGACAGTATTGTCTTAATCACAAACTCACATTGATTAACCGAAGGTAACCTATCATAATCCTAAGTATAGAAAGTGATCTCGATGATCACTCAATACAGATTTGAAATAATGAAGGTAAAACAACCTCAATCAACCAACATTTACAAATAGAAAGACTTCATCGACCAATAAAAAACGAGGACGAAAATGAAAAGAAAATGAGAAATATACTTGGAATTAATATGTAACCAAAAATCAATGAAGAGAAGGCTTAAAAAAATAGTAAAATATTAGAAACTAATATTTAACATTTAACAAAAAAACAAAGATTATTAAAATAACATAAAAACCTAAGAAGAAAGAGGGGTAGAAAGAAACAAGGAGGATGCTAAGAGAGGAGGGAATCATGTGGGCTCAAAGAAGCCCATCATCCCTCACTAGTTCACACGGTCAAAAATAAAAAACAAGGATTGAAAATCAGCCAACAGCATCACGGGCTTAAAGCCCAAAACCACATGGACCGAAGGACAACAACAACAATATCCTCCCATCTCACAACATAAGATGCAGCATCCATGAAAGGCTAATGAAAGAACGAAAATAGAACAAACCTCACTTCAAAAACAAAATAAACGAACAAACCACAACAAAGCGATTCACGAGGAAGAAAGTTGGAAGCTTCGTACCAACCTTCTTGCGCGGTTCCGTCTCAAAAGCTTTGATCAATCTTTACTTTCGATTCGTTCCAGATTTATACGATTTATGATTCGATTTCGCTTTAAACCCTCTTCTTCTTCATCTTGTTTTTTGTTCTGGTTCATTTCTCGATGGGTTTGTGTTATTTGAAAAAGGGTGTTGAGTTTGAAGAATTGAAAAGGATTGAAGAGGGAAGGAGAAGGTTTGTTGAAGGTTAATCGGAGAAATTATTTTGCAGGTTGTTCTGTTGTGTAAGAAAGCTTTGTTTTGTGTTTTTCTTTTACTGTGAGAAGGATATGAATGTTATCTAGATGGGAAAAAGTGTTGTAAAATTTTGAGGGAAATTTTTTTTGTGTTTCCCAGTGTTACCACGCAGTTTTCGCGCGAACAACCTCTGGCCTCCTAACGCAAGTTTACTTGCGGGACCGGCCAAACAAGTCCCAGAATGATAGTTTCGAATGTATGAGATAGTGGTGGAATGGTGTTGTTTAGAGTAGGTTGAAGATAAATTTGAGAAAGATTGTCTCAACTTAAATAAAGATGAATGCATAAACAAGAAAAGAAAAAAACAACAAGACAAGAAATCTTTAAAGTTGATGATATAAATTGTTCATTAAGAGGAAATATGGACGTGATCATACATTTTGCTGGAATGAAACTCTTTTCTTTTAACGCTTGGTACTCAGAGTGTTTTCCCCTTACAATGTTACAAAATGAATCCCCTTAAAATGAAACTGGGCATTTCCTAAACTATGAAAATAAAATAACTGCCATGTTGAATTTGGTGGTGCCACGTGTTCTTCCACCACTTTTGTAACTTCCCACATTCTCAGCTTTCAAATCTTCCCGTTCAAATGTTTTCCTCCTTTGCGTTGGCCTCCTTGCCCATCAGTCGACTTTATCGACAGAACCTGCCTGAGTCGACCCACAAGCCTTCCTTTGCTGGCGTCACCTCACCTCATTTCCTTCACCATCTTTCCTAGCCTGTCGACCCATAAGCCAGTCTTTGTGTCGCCTTTCTTTAGTCGAAACTTCCAGCCAACAAGATGCCCCCTCAAAACCCAGTTTCGACAGAACACTCTGTCGACCAAGAAACTTGGTATTTTTGTTCTATGGAGTTTCGACTGCGTCTTGGTTATGACACAACAACACCATCATTGTTTTTTGTCGAATCAGCCACGTGTCACCCACGGTCTAACATGATGATGGAGCCTTTCTGCGCCACGATTTCCAAGAAAACTAATCATGTTTGGTCACATCCCAATGTCACGGGTTTTAAACCACTCCCACTCACTCTTAGAATTAGAACCGCCTTTTGCCTTTTCAACTATGTGTTAGCTCCTAAATTCGACGCCTCGTGCAGAAGAAAGGAATTCAAGATGAAAATGCCAAGAACAAGGTGAGAACGAAAGTTGGTTGAAAGGTGTAAAGCAGCTAAAAGAAGGAGTCGAAGAACTCACCCAGAAGCTAGGAGTTCGACCGCTTGCTGTTGTGGATGGTTCGTCGAAAGGTTTGAAATTCAAAAGTTTTGGAGGGAACGGTTTTGTTTGCCAAATACTTAAGAAGACATGTGGCACCTTATGAGCAGTAGATCCATGCATTGTGACAAGTGGCGAGAGGAGGTGATGTTGGAGGTTATTAGAAGTTATTTTTTACTACTATAAATAGGATGTCTTAGACATAGGCAAAGTGTATTGTAATTTACCATTGTACAAATTACTCTTAGAATTACTCCAAGTATTCGAGTGTAGAGAAAGCGAGTATTATAGAGAATGTACGTGATGTAAATGTAAGTTCAGAGTATGCCTAAGAGGGGGGTGAATTAGGCTTTAGAAACTTTTTCCGGTTTTTTGATATTCTTGAATTTTTACTTGGTAATGAACTTGATGTTGGAAGCAGTAAACGCAGAAAGGAAAATGGACACAGAGATTTATAGTGGTTCCCTTCACAATTCGAAGGTACTCCACTCCCCTTTCCACATGAAAGAGATTTTTCACTATAGTTTTAGAATGTACAACCTATCACACCATCAACCGGTGAGGCCTACGATCTAACAACTATTCAACAACTTAGTGAGTAAGAACAATCCTCTTGCAAGCACTAACCCTTGTGTCCAACAATCCTGGATCACAAGTCACAATAGAAATAATTCTGTAATTTTGTGATTTGAGAGTGATACAATAATAATATCAATACAAAGATTGATCTTCTCCTTTTGATCATAATTCACTTTTCAATATCAACACAAGTGTTCAAAAATTCTGGATATGAAATGGTATGAACAATATGAACACTTTTTGAAAATATTTGAAAATATTTGAAAAGTAGTGAATTTGATTCAATGAATATTTTGAAAATTGTTGGAGGTGTTTTTCAATTTGAAATGTTCAGAATTTATATGAGTCAAAACACCATTTCAAAAAGGTATAATTCAATATGAATCAAATAATGAAAAGGTATAACATTCAAACAAAATTTGAATTTAAAAAGAAACAATTTTTCAAAATTCGTTCAGTGTTAATCGGTTAACCATATAGGGTAATCGGTTAACACTTGAACGTTGGCCCAGAGAATTCAAAATTTAAGGTCGTTAACCGATTAACCCATATGGTTAATCGATTAACACTGTTAAAACTCAGAAAAATACTAAGTTAAAAAGTGTTATACCAATTCAAATGATTTTAAAAACATGCAAGTGCAAAATGTTGATATGTTAAATTATTTGAACACTTGTATATCAATTAAAGGAGTGAATATTGATATACCGAAGCTTGAGTCCAAATCTTGACAGTTGAATGATCATTTGCACATGATGCTTGATTTGCATGACAACATTCCATTGATGATGCGTAGCCTTGATCTTAATAATGTGTTCTTGTTGATATGCTTGCACGTCTTACTTTTTGAGAAGAGTTCAGAATAGAGAAGCTTCAAATTTTATCTTTAGTGTATATACCCCCACGGGTATATAGTGCAAGCAGCTTCACAGTGCATATACCCCCACGGGTATATAGTGTAACTATCTTGATCAATTTGAAAGCTTGACTTTTTGCAAACATGGAATGAGCTTAGGTCTTTGTTGACATCATCAAAACCTTGAGATTGAAGTGTGCTTCTACATTCCCCCCCTTTTTGATGATGACAAACAACTGTGTCTGTGCAATATCCTTGACGATGTTTGGTTCCAATCTTGGCTTGCTTCTCCCCCTATGTTCAGCAACTCCCCCTATCTAAACAGAGGCAAAAAATTCTATACAAAGAGATATTAGACAGCCAAGCTCTTCTCCCCCTTTGTCATAAGCAAAAAGGAAGGAGCTTTCAAACCAAACAAAAGCAATATCGGCAAATGAGACAGCATATAATCAAGCATAGCATAATAGATCGAAATAAAAAATGCAGCACATAGCAAATGCAACAAATATTGTACGGTTACAAAAGAAATTAACAACTTAAACAACTTAAACATTATCGGGAAAGAAAAGTAATAAAAGCAACAAAAACAAATATTTTCTAAACATCTTCATCGGACATATCCACGTCTTCTGCTTCCTCCTCTTCACTACCTTCATCATCTGCATCTTCTTCTTCAACAATCCCGGGGTTGGAAGGATGAGCTGTAAGGATAAGGTTGCGAAGTGAAGCAATGGCCCTGGAGGTTTCTCGATGACAATTCATAGTTTCCCGATGTTGGGTCATCATAGTGGTATAGAGAAACTCATTTGTGATACCTCCTTCGAGAACGGGATAGGCTTGGTTGGAGGTTGATCCTTCGCCCGCATACTTATAAGTGCCGTCAACGTCTTTAATAATTCAAGTGTTCTTAACAATGGTGATTTCATTTATCTCATTGGTTGTTGGTTTCATCTTGGTGAATGGTTCCCTGTTAAGGTCCAAATCTGTCAACTCAAGGATTCTAGAAACCAGCCTTGCATACGGAAGACGTGTCGACAGAGAAAGCTGTTGTTGAAGATGATACATGATTGTCAGAATCCAATTTACCCTTATCTTGTTTTTGATTGCGAAAAGAAGTTGCATTTCCAAATCATTGATCTGAGCATGATTTGAATCCTTCGGAATCAGCACATAGCAAATTACGCAATGTAGCATCCGGTCCGAAACCGTCAGATTTTTCGCATAACACAACATGCGAGCCGTCCGTTGGTTTGCTACAACATTCTCCTTTGGAAAGCTGCAGATTTGGTAATAGTACTCCATCTTGTCATAGTTAGACCATGGTCCTTCCACGTGGTTAACCCCTTTTCGAAGAAAGTAGCCAGAGGATGGAATTTTCAACTTCGCAACAATATCTACCAGATTCTCTTTCAAGAGGCAATCTCGAACAGAGGTTTCCATAATATGCTCATCGTCGGCATTCAAATACACAGATAACTTATTCAAAAATTCTTTGACCAAATCATGATAACAATTCCCAGAATCAGAAACAAACTTGTCTATCTTTTGATATTTGAGCAGAGCAGGAAAATCAAAGGATGATGCAGGAAAAGCCTTAAGGTTTACGTACTTTATCGGTAGAATATGACGGACAGGAACCTTGAAATCCATACGGCGTTTCTTGGTTGTCTCCATAGGAATGTTGTCTCCCTCTAATGCAGAGTCATATTCAGGTAACTTTCCTTTGCCTTTGTGAGATGATGCCATGGATGAAGTTTGAGAGATGCTGAGGGTTCTGGGTTCTTGGATGAGTTAGGGTTTTGAGAGATGGAGGAGAGGGTAAAGAAGAGGCAATATATATGAAGAGTTATTTGAGTGGGTTTTAAAGTGGGTTGGAAATCCAAAATTGTAGTCAAAGAAGAAGAAGAAGAGTTCTTTGGATAGTGATTTGGATGTTTAAGGAAATATTAACCACACATAAATAACACATTTATCACACTTAATTTTCCAAAATTTTAATCAATTTTTCGTTTATGATTTTTGAAAATTTTAACAGTGTTAATCGGTTAACCATATAGGTTAATCGGTTAACACATTAAAAATTTAGTTTCCAAAATAAAAAGTATCAGTGTTAATCGGTTAACCTATAGGTTAATCGATTAACACATTGAAAATTTAATACAGAAGTGAAAAATTAATAGTGTTAATCGGTTAACCCTATAGGTTAATCGATTAACACACGCGAATTTTGGAAAATTGCTAAAAACAGAATGCACAAACATAGGAAAACATACATTATTCAAACATAAACCAGAGAAAAGACCAGATATCACCTTCATCGAGAATCCCAAGTTCTCAATCGAATTTTGAAGAACAGTTCTTTTGCCAATGGTTTGGTAAAGATGTCGGCGAATTGATTGTGTGTATCGATGAAAGTAACATCTACATCTCCATTTAGTACGTGATCTCGAAGGAAGTGATGTCGGATATCTATATGCTTTGTCCTTGAATGCATGACCAGGTTCTTTGTAATATTGATGGCACTTGTATTATCACGTCGAAGAGGAGTACAACCGAGATCCACACCGTAATCGAGGAGTTGTTGCTTGAGACACAGAATTTGTGCACATCAACTTCCTGCTGCAATATATTCCGCTTCGGCTGTACTGAGTGCCACACACGCTTGCTTCTTGCATGCCCATGACACTAGTGCATTCTCGAGAATGTGACACGTACCACTCGTGCTTTTTCTATCGGTCTTACATCCTGCATAATCAGCGTCAGAATAACCAATTAAAGAACAAGTACTACCTTTTGGATACCATAATCCGACGTTCATTGTCCCTTTGAGATACTTTATGATTCTCTTCACGGCGGTGAGATGTGATTCCTTCGGACTTGCTTGAAAGCGTGCACACAAACAAACGCTAAACATAATGTCAGGACGGCTTTCCGTCAAATATAATAATGAACCGATCATACCACGATACTTTGTGATATCAATTGGAGTACCGGATTCATCTTGATCAACATATGTTCCGGATCCCATAGGAGTGGACATCACCTTGCAACTATCCATATCGATTTTCTTCAACAATTCCTTGTAGTACTTGGATTGGTTGAGGAAGATGCCATCCTTTGTTTGCTTGATTTGTAGTCCAAGAAAATAGTTCAATTTTCCCATCATGGACATCTCGAATTATCCTTGCATCATAAGTGAAAATTCTTCGCAAAGTTCTTTTTTTGTTGATCCGAAGATGATGTCGTCGACGTAGACTTGAACCAATAAGGTGTTACCCTTGATCTTCTTTATGAACAACGTCTTGTCTACCTTTCCATTTTTAAAACCTTTATCACATAAGAAATTGCTAAGGCGGTCATACCATGCTCTCGGTGCTTGTTTCAGTTCGTAGAGTGCCTTTTTAATTTTTAAACATGCGAGGGATTCTTGAAGTCTTCAAAACCCGGAGGTTGTTTGACGTAGACTTCTTCATTGATGTATCCATTCAAGAAAGCGCTTTTGACATCCATCTGGAACAACTGAAAATTCATAGAACAAGCGTAAGCAAGTAATAATCTAATTGCTTCTAACCTTGCTACCAGAGTGAACGTTTCATCAAAATTAATTCCTTCCTCCTGGTTGTAGCCTTGTGCGACCAATCTTGCTTTGTTACGAACTATGATCCCATTCTCGTCAAGTTTGTTCTTAAACACCCATCTCGTTCCTATGATGTGCTTGTTGTCTGGTCTTGGTACGAGACTCCAAACATGATTCCTTTCGAATTGGTTGAGTTCTTCTTGCATCGCTATAATCCATTGGTCGTCGCTTAAGGCTTCATCAATCTTGGTTGGTTCAATTTGAGACACAAAAGCCATGTTGAGACAAGCATCCTTAAGATTTAGTCGAGTTGCAACGCCTTGGCTAATATCACCAATAACTTTATCTATCGGGTGATCTCTATGCATTCTCCATTCCTTCGGAAGATCTTGATGTTCTTCAATGATTTGAGTGACATCTTCTTGTGGTATTGCTTGATCTTTTGAAGTCTTTTCTTGTTATTGTGAGGAATCTACTATATCATCATCATCATCCATAATAATATTATCCTCTTTCGAGGGGTTAGTCTCATCAAAAGAAACATGAATGAATTCTTCAATAGTAAGAGTTCTTTTATTAAAAATTATAAAAGCTCTACTAGAAAGAGAGTAACCAAGGAATATACCTTCGTCGGACTTCTCATCAAACTTACCGAGATTGTCCTTATTGTTGTTGAGAACAAAACATTTGCATCCAAATATGTGGAAAAATGCTATGTTTGGTTTCCTACCCTTGAACAGCTCATACGGAGTCTTCTTGAGGATTGGTCGAATATTGACACGGTTGCTTATGAAACACGCCGTGCTAACCTCCTCTGCCCAGAAATATTTAGGAAGATTCGAGTCGCTAAGCATTGTTCTTGCAAGCTCCACCAGTGACCTATTCTTCCGTTCTACGAAATCGTTTTGCTGAGGAGTCCTTGGTGCGGAAAAATTGTGAGAAATTTCATGCTCTTCGCAAAAATCTTCAAAGTCTGAATTTTGGAATTCTCCACCATGGTCGCTTCTTATGGAGGCTATGGTGAGTGACTTCTCGTTTTGAATTTGCTTTACAAACTTCTTGAATGCTTTGAAAGCATCATTTTTTAGTACTAAAAACAATGTCCATGTGTATCGAGAGAAATCATCAACAATAACTAAAGCATAAATACTATCTCTGAAGCTTTTCGTTCTCGATGGACCAAAAAGATCCATATGTAATAATTGAAGTGGTCTTGATGTAGAAACCACTTGCTTGGATTTGAAAGTTGTCTCGGTCTGTTTCCCTTTTTGACATGCATCGCATAACTTATCCTTGATGAATTTTATCTTCGAAAGACCAACAACTAGATCATACTTTATCAACTTGTTTAAATGCTTCATGTGAATGTGAGCAAATCTTTTATGCCAAAGCCACGCCTCGTTGTTGTTCGCCATTAGACATTTTACCTTCAAGGAAGAGTCATCAAAAGAGATCATAAAAATATTATTAAATCTTTTACCTTTTAGCAAGATGTCATGGGTGACTTCATGTTCTATCAAACATTCATCCTTTGTGAAGTTGATTCGGAACCCTTTGTCACACAATTGACTTATGCTAAGTAGGTTGTGTTTAAGGCCTTCCACATAAAGAACGTCTTCGATGATTGTACATGGAGGTGCACCAACGGTTCCAACTCCAAGAATTTTTCTTTATTATCATCACCGTAAGTAACGTATCCTTTGGCCTTTAATGATAGACTTGAAAATTTGTTTATGTCTCCCGTCATATGCTTAGAACAACCGCTATCAAGATACCATTGATTAGAAGTTGTCTTTAAGCATACCTACAACACAAAATTAAGTATTGTTAGGTACCCAAATTGCTTTGGGTTCTTGATAGTTAGTACCCTTTTCAACCCACACATAATGCCCTTTAGCAACACCAATGTTGCGCACATAGCAAGCATTAGGTGTATGGTCTTTGATTCCACAATAAAAACAAGTATGTTGAAAATGACTTCTATATCTAGGAACATAATTCTTTTTCTTCACAATTCTTTTCTTTTTATGACTTTGATGCATAGCTTTAGAATTGTTTGCCTTTTCTTTAACAACTTGTTCACTTGCTTTCACAAAAATAGTTTCATTTGTGCTTGGTTTGGAAAACGTAGAATATCCTAATCCACTTTTATCATTAGAATTTCTTTGGTGCCTAAGAACTTCCTCCAAGCCAATTTGACCTTTTTCGTATCTTTCTAAAACTCTTTTAAGTTGAACAATTTGAAAAGATAAGGATTCACAATTTTTGCATACAAGACTTTGTTTTTCATCCACCAATTTTTGTTTTTCATTTTCAATATTTTTTATAAACGCAGTATTTTGTTCTTCTAAAAATGAAATTCTTTTCTTTTGGGATGAGATTTTTTTATACAAAGTCTTGCATTCTTTTAGAAGTTCATCTATGACTTCTTGTGCATCATTGTCATAAATAGAAACATCGTTACTAACCTCATCAATTTCTTCATCGGAATAATGTGACGCCATAAGAGCCATATTTGCACATTCATCGCTTTCTGATTCCGATGATGAACTTATCTCGTTATCGTCCCAAGCAACATAAGCCTTTTTATTTTTGAAATCCTTCTTGCCTTTGAATCCTCCTTTCTTTGCAAGTTTCGGGCAATCCGGCTTTATGTGACCTTGCTTCCCACATTCGTAACATGTGACTTCTTGATTTGATGTAGATGCATCCTTTTTCCTGAAATGTCTATTCTTTTTAGGAAAAGAGGAATTTTTATTATTATCAAAAAACTTACCAAGCTTCTTTACAAGAAGTATGAAATTTTCATCTTCGGAAGTCTCGTCGTCTTTGTCATCCTTTGTGTCAATCTTCAAGGCAATTCCTTTGGACTTCTTTTCTTGACTTTCGTGCTTCTCGAGTCTTCCAAGTTCCAATTCATGCTCTTGAAGTTTGCCAAATAAGGATGCGGATGTCATCATTGAGAGACTCTTCTTTTCCGAAATAGCAGTCACTTTTGGTTGCCATTCTCTTGTTAAGGATCTTAGGACTTTTAGGTTGAGATCATCATTGGTAAAGGTCTTCTCGAGAGCAATCAAGTGATTTGTTAGATGAACGAATCTTTTTTGTAAGGCAACAATAGATTCACCGGGCTGCATACGGAACATCTCATATTCTTGACTTAACATGTTGAGTCTTGATCTTTTTACTTCTGTGGTTCCTTCATGCGTTTCCACCAAGGTGTCCCAAATCTCTTTTGCCGATCTACACTGTGATACACGGAAGAACTCATCCATACTAAGAGCGCTTTGGAGTATGTTGATTGCTTTCTTTTCATTAAGAATCTTTTTCTTATCGTCTTCATCATACGTGCTTTTCAACTTTGCGGTTCCAACGCCATTGACCATATTTACTAGACTGTGTGGTCCTTCTTCGATTGCTTCCCATATAACTTCTCCTTGAGCTTCAAGATGTGCCTTCATTCTGATTTTCCAGAAATCGAAATATTCTCCAGAGAATAGTGGTGGTTTATTACTACTTCCACCGTCTTTGAAAACCGGGTTGGTGCTAGCGAAAGTCATACTGAATCGTTAGGAACATGTTACCTTAACCTGCTCTGATGCCAATTGTAAGTTCAGAGTATGCCTAAGAGGGGGGTGAATTAGGCTTTAGAAACTTTTTCTGGTTTTTTGATATTCTTGAATTTTTACTTGGTAATGAACTTGATGTTGAAAGCAGTAAACGCAGAAAGGAAAATGGACACAGAGATTTATAGTGGTTTCCTTCACAATCCGAAGGTACTCCACTCCCTTTTCCACATGAAAGATATTTTTCACTATAGTTTTAGAATGTACAACATATCACACCATCAACCGGTGAGGCCTACTATCTAACAACTATTCAACAACTTAGTGAGCAAGAACAATCCTCTTGCAAGCACTAACCCTTGTGTCCAACAATCCTAGATCACAAGTCACCATAGAAATAATTCTGTAATTTTGTGATTTGAGAGTGATACAATAATAATATCAATATAAAGATTGATCTTCTCCTTTTGATCAAAATTCACTTTTCAATATCAATACAAGTGTTCAAAAATTCTGGATATGAAATGGTATGAACAATATGAACACTTTTTGAAAATATTTGAAAATATTTGAAAAGTAGTGAATTTGATTCAATGAATATTTTGAAAATTGTTGGAGGTGTTTTTCAATTTGAAATGTTCAGAATTTATATGAGTCAAAACACCATTTCAAAAAGGTATAATTGAGTATGAATCAAATAATGAAAAGGTATAACATTCAAACAAAATTTGAATTTAAAAAGAAACAATTTTTTAAAATTCGTTCAGTGTTAATCGGTTAACCATATAGGTTAATCGGTTAACACTTGAATGTTGGCTCAGAGAATTCAAAATTTAAGGCCGTTAACCGATTAACCCATATGGTTAATCGGTTAATATTGTTAAAACTCAGAAAAATACTAAGTTAAAAAGTGTTATACCAATTCAAATGATTTTAAAAACATGCAAGTGCAAAATGTTGATATGTTAAATTATTTGAACACTTGTATATCAATTAAAGGAGTGAATATTGATATACCGAAGCTTGAGTCCAAATCTTGACAGTTGAATAATCATTTGCACATGATTCTTGATTTGCATGACAACATTCCATTGATGATGCGTAGCCTTGATCTTGATAATGTGTTATTGTTGATATGTTTGCACCTCTTGCTTTTTGAGAAGAGTTTAGAATAGAGAAGCTTTAGATTTTATCTTTAGTGTATATACCCCCACGGGTATATAGTGCAAGAAGCTTCGCAGTACATATACCCCCACGGGTATAGAGTGTAAGTATCTTGATCAATTTGAAAGCTTGACTTTTTGCAAACATGGAATGAGCTTAGGTCTTTGTTGACATCATCAAAACCTTGAGATTGAAGTGTGCTTCTACAGTAAACACACCATCTTTTACCTTAATGAAATTTACTTTATTTTCTTTAAACTTTACAAAGTCTTTTATTGTCTTTGCAACTTTCTTCCTTACTTTCCTTATTTATCCTCTTTTTCCTATGCAATTCCTTTCTCTTCGCCCTTAATCCAATTTCCCTTCTCCAAACAGACTTCTTTCTTTCTTTTATTGCAAGTTTTATTTTACCTTTCAAGTTATTCCGTAGTTGAATAGATGTTCCTTTAGATTCTTTTACCCAAATACTGTTTAAGTGTGAAACTTAGATAGATTTCCAAAACAAAAGCCTTTAGCACATGTCCTAGGATCAATCTGATCGATCCTGTGAGTCACCAAAGTTAGATTTGGAAGATCAGCGGTTGTTTTCCGATTTTCAAGGGAAACAAAATGGCACGCCCACTGGGACAGTGCTACAAGTTTATTTTTTTTTACAAAACCAACTTACAAGAAATTTTGTAGTCGTTTTGGTCCTTTTCGTGGGAAGTACATTTTATGTTACTGAGAAGTGGTAAAGTTACCGTTGTAAACGAAGAAAGACGACCAAGACGAAACATTAGGAACATGGCTACGGATACGAACCAGCCAGATAACCCTAATCGTCAGGGAGACGGTTCTAGTGAGGGAATAAGAGACGATGGAGTTCCCCCTCCGATACCGTCGACTGGAGAACAAACGGTGCTTCCTGTGAGGCCAGTACCGACACCCTCCGTACTTGGGGTTGGATCGACGGCGATAAGACCTTATACTCAACCAGTGTTGGAATACATTGGCCATCAAACGTTGAATCCTCATATTTTATTAGGGGGAAGTTCAACTTCCAGGCAGTTCGGTCCCCCTGGTTTTTCACAGTCACCATGAAATCCCCCATATGGGATGCCCACCGCTATGATGCAGGGGATCCAAAGTGCACCCTCATATTCTCAGATCAGGCAATGGCTTCGCCATTACAGGGGTCAGGGTCAGGCGTGAACATGGGTCGAAATCCCCAAAGTCAGAGCTTAGGGTATTCGACGCAAGACCCCAATTTGACCAACACCTCAGTTGCTTGTTTGAGACAGCAGATGGACGAAAGTAACCTTCAAATGGTTCAGACCTTGTCACAAACCATGGGCGAAATCTTTCAACCATTAATCCAAAATACAACTCAGACCAATCAACAATTGGCGGGACAACTGACAAGATTGGCTAAATTCATGGGGGTACCCCCTTAGCCAGAAATCAGGCTACAGTAGTAGATATCCCATGAGAAAACTTGGGAAATATGGCAGAAATCAACGTAGGAAACCAAGGAAGGATGGCCCCTCCTGTAGTCGAAGTGCTTAGGGAAGAGCCATTATGAAATCAGCCACGTGTCTTGGGAGAAAGAGACCCAGGAGTGGTGGTTGTGAATCGGAACCAAGACACGGACAATGAGGTCCAACAGGTTCGTCGAAATAATGTGGCTGTTGATAACAATCTAACAGCCATGGTTGAGAGAATTATGGCAAGAAATGGGTTAAATACTGGGTTCACCAGGCCAAATTACACTTCACCTATAGTAGACTATATCCTTCAGACGGAGTTACCCCCTAGGACGAAAGTACCCAAGTTTACTAAGTTTTCGGGAGATACGACGGAATCTACTGTCGAACATGTAGCTCGTTACCTAATCGAGGCTGGAGAGATAGCGAATGATGAAAGCCTTAGAATAAAATACTTCCCAAGTTCTCTTACTAAAAATGCCTTCACTTGGTTCACAACGCTTTCCCCTAATACGGTGTGTAATTGGATCCAGTTAGAGTGTTTGTTCCATGAACAATTATATATGGGCCAGACTAAAATTAGCTTAAAGGAACTCGCTAGTGTGAAGCGTAAGTTTTCTGAGCCAATTGAGGAATACCTTAATAGATTCCGTTTGCTTAAAGCCAGATGCTTCACACATCTCCCTGAACATGAGTTGGTCGAAATGGCCGCTGGGGGTCTCGACTATTCTATTAGGAAGAAGTTAGATACCCAGTATCTAAGGGACATGGCCCAACTAGCCGATCGAGTTCGGCAATTAGAAAGGCTCAAAGACGAAAAGACTAAGTTTAATAAAAATAAGAAGGTAGCTTTTGTCGAATATAATGAGAATGTCGAAGGGTTGTGTGATGATCTTGTGAGCTTCGACGATGGCGAGGTGGATCTTGCTGAACTTAAACAAGGACCACCTTATTCATGTAAAGTACTAGCTCCCCCACAAGGGAAGAGTTATGTCGAATCCGAAAAGAACGATAGGTTCCCAAAGAAAACATATACTTTCTACATCACAAAATGTGATGAAATCTTAGATTTGTTAGTTAAAGACGGACAAATGATAGTTCCACCTGGCGCTAAAATACCGTCCATAGAACAAAGGAAGAAAAGAGGGTTTTGTAAATACCATAATTTCCTGGGTCATAAAACGTCTCAATGTTTTCTTTTCAGGGACCTTGTTCAAAATGCAATCCAGGAGGGACGTCTGAAGTTTGGAGAGAAAGTTGGCGGCCAGATGAAGGTCGACACAGACCCTCTGCAAATGGCGGACGCTCATTATACAGAACTAGTGGAAGCCAACATGGTCGAAGTTACTGATGGCTGCGACCTTTCAATCGACATAACAGAAACTACTGACAATCCCATAGACGAGGTTGTAATGGTGAAAGTTACCATGAGCTTCGGACAAAAAGACTGTATGGAAAAGGCAATCGATGACTATAACCAAAGGGATGAAGCCATAAGTTCAAACAACAAGAGCAATCCAGGTTGGGAGATAGTGACCAAAGAAGCTGCTGATAACTTCGTCAGAATTGATCAAGCCACTAAAGGCGTGGAGCTAGGCTTGAGGAAGCTTAATCTGGTCGAAGAAGTTGAAATTAACATGGTAGAGATCACCCAGCATGAAGATGTAGCGGATAGTGAATCGAATTACCAGAGGACACACACTAGAGAAGCGTATCCAGAGCAGGAAGAATTGATCGTTGCTTTCCTTCACCGTTGCCAAGAGAGAGGATCTAGTGTGATGCTTTGTCCCCGATGCAGCACCGTATTTGACAAAAAGGCCGCACAGAAGCTATAGGGAGCACGGAGGCTAAGGCAAGATAACAAAAAGCCCAGATTCGACCCTCGAAGAGGCCTTCAAAAAAGATCTGACCCCCGCATAAGGCCTCCTACAAACAAACCCACTAGTTTTAAGCCCAACGCTGAGGCCACTAATGGAAAGTGGACAAAGCCCAATGAGAATAGGCAGCAGGGACAACAGAGATGGAAGAACTTCGAAGTGCAACGAGGATCTTTGTTAAGATATCGAAAAGAGTTTCAGACTTCAAAGGCTGCTCATGTATCAGAAAATTATAAAGGAAAAAATCTCATGTCTCGATCACAATGGAGACGAGAACAGCGAAAAAGAAAAGCACTCAGGGAAGGTGCACAAAGGGACCAGTCAGAATCTAGTACCAACGTTCCTGTCGAAAATGAAGGACGAACGAAAGCATTTGGGAAGACACCTGTGGGGCGAAAGTTGTTTCTGACACAGGTCGAAGAGCAGAGGAAACCGGTCGGGATCGATGACAAAATGACCGATAATTTTGATGAAGACTCTGACGATACTCTGGATATTTTGGTTAACATAGTATCAATGATGCCTAGGGAATTTGACAGGATTTCCGTGGTTGAAAACTTGGACACCTATACAGACTGGGAGATGGCGGCTCATAAGCCAGTATGTTACTATGTGATGAATAATGGCTGCGTCGAGGAGTAAAACGCATTCTTCGAGCGGCCCACAAAGGCGATGAAGAATCATCTGAAACCTCTTTATATTACGGCACAAGTAGAGAAGGTCCCAGTTAACAAAATCTTGGTGGATTGCGGCGCTACGTTGAACCTAATGCCGTATTTTCTGTTGAACAAAATTGGAAAAGATGAGACGGATACAAAGCCGCACAACATGGTATTATCAAACTATGAAGGTAAGGTGGGCTCGACCATGGAGGTCATACAAGTGAATGTCACGGTCGGAACTATTACCCGCCCAACTGTCTTCATGGTGGTAGAAACCACTGCCAACTATAATCTGTTGCTTGGAAGATAGTGGATCCATGGAGTGGGGGCAGTGTCATCTTTGATGCATCAGAGGATTGCCATTTGGAGACCTGATGGCATCGTCGAAAACATTGAAGCAGATCAAGGATATTTCAAAGCACCTATAAACCATGTTGATACAAGACAGTTCGACAAACATTTGGCCAGCATAGGCCCATGCGAACCCGCAGATTTTGAATTTACACCAAACGACGAAGTGTATTGCTCAATTTATCTGCATCTCGTCGAAGGTTTCCGATGGGACAAGGAAGTGCCAGGTGAGAGGCTACCATACCTTGGCCCACTCCCTATAGACCCCACTGGGTGGGGAAGTGAATTTAGTGATGATGACTGAAGCCATAGGGCTTCGAAGGATTTCGGCCTACGTGGCCGAAGCTAAGCTACAAACGACCTTGGAGGCCGCCAATAACAAAATGGCTGAGAAAGCCAATGAAGAATCTGAACAAATAGGCTCAGGTGGGTGTTTCGACCCTAAGCCTCCCGACAATACTCAGTACGAGGAGCAAAGACTCGACGCCATTTATGACGATGAGCCTCTGGGTTTTGAAAAAGATCCCTTGGCCAACGATGTTAAAATGCTGGCACAAGATCCATTGGAAGTGGATCTGGGAGATGGAGTGATTAAAAGGCCAACGTATATCAGCGCCAACCTCGACCCCCAACTCAGGGTCGAGACCATCCAGTTGCTGCAAGAGTACAGGGATTGTTTTGCTTGGGACTAAGACGAAACGCCAGGTCTAAAAAGAGAGCTAGTTGAGCACAGGTTGCCAATCAAGCCTGGAAAAAGACCAGTCAAACAGAACCCAAGAAGTTTCGCTCCTGAGATCCTCTCAAAGATAAAGGAAGAAATCGAAAGACTCCTCCGATGCAAGTTCATTCGTACGACCAGGTATGTCGAATGGCTGGCAAACATTGTACCAGTCATTAAGAAAAACATATCTTTAAGAGTTTGCATAGACTTTAGGGATTTAAATTCAGCAACCCCTAAAGATGAGTATTCGATGCCAGTGGCAGAAATGCTAGTCGATTCAGCCGCTGGCCACGAGTACCTTAGCATGCTGGATGGATATTCTGGTTACAACCAGATTTTTATTGCTGAGGATGACGTTCCTAAAACGGTGTTCCGTTGCCCAGGAGCCTTAGGCACTTACAAATGGGTAGTGATGCCTTTTGGCCTGAAGAATGCTAGGGCAACGTGCCAGCGGGCGATGAATTCGATTTTTCATGATTACATTGAGTCCTTTATGCAAATATATATTGATGACATTGTGATAAAATCTGTATCAGGAAAAGCTCATGTAGAACATCTGCGCAAGTCCTTCATAAGGATGAGGAAGTTTGGCCTCAAAATGAATCCCCTGAAGTGTGCATTTTGCGTGCAAGCAGGAGATTTTTTGGGTTTCGTAGTCCACAAAAGGGGATCGAAATCAACCAAAATAAAACAAAGGCCATCATGGAAGCGAAAGCGCCATCCAACAAAAAGGAACTACAATCCTTGCTGGGCAAAATAAACTTCCTAAGAAGGTTCATATCAAACCTCAGTGGAAAAATGCAAGCCTTCTCACCATTACTTCAAGCCACCAGAGAGAAGTTCGAATGGGGGAAAGATCAGCAAGAAGCTTTCGACAAGATCAAAGACTACTTGACTCATCCTCCAGTCCTATCACCTTTATGTCGAAACAAAAGCATGAGGCTGTACATAGCAGCGTCAGACAAGACTCTAGGGAGCATGCTTGCTCAAGAGGACGGAAATGGCGTCGAAAGAGCCATTTACTACCTTAGCAGAGTTTTAAATGACGCAGAAACTAGGTATAGCGAGATAGAGAAATTATGCTTATGTTTGTATTTCTCATGTATGAAGTTGAAGCAATATATAAAACCAGTTGATGTTTATGTCTCGTTGCATTTTGATATTATTAAACATATGTTGTCCAACCCTATTTTGCATAGTCGAATTGGTAAATGGGCATTAGCATTAACTGAATACTCACTAACATATAGACCGCTAAGAGCGGTCAAAGGTCAAATAGTGGCAGACTTCATCGTCGACCACTCCATAAATGAAACTACCCTGAACATTGTTGAACTAGAGCCTTGGAAGCTATACTTCGACGGGTCTAGTCACAAGAACGGGACAAGCATAGGTCTGCTGATCATTTCGCCTGACAAAATTCCAACAAAATTCAAGTATAGAGTCGAGGGCCTATGTTCCAATAACGAAGCTGAATATGAAGCTTTGATTGCCGGACTTGAAATTTTGTTAGAATTGGGGGCAACCCAAGTCGAAATAATGGGAGACTCAGAGTTGGTCGTAAAACAGCTAACAAAGGAGTACAAGTGCGTTAAAGAAAATCTCATTATGTATTTCGTGATAGCCAACAGACTACTCAAAAAATTCGAAGTCTGCACTATTCGACATATACCACGACTACACAATCAGATAGCCAACGATCTGGCGCAAGTCGCTTTAGGATATAGGGTCTCGAAGGAAAACTTGCAGGAAGTAATTGAGGCCAGAGGTAAGGTTGTGTCCGTAGGTTTGAGACCGTCAGACTTGGAAGTTACGAAATTTGGCTACGCTGACGAGGAAACCTTTGAGATTTTTACAGTCGAAGGCCTGACAGACAAAGATTGGAGGAAACCTTTGGTCGAGTACCTTCAGAACCCTTTAGCAACCACAGAACGGAAAACAAAATATCGAGTGCTAAGCTATGTCCTTTTGGGGAATGAGTTATTTAAGAAAACCTCTGAGGGAGTTTTACTTAAATGCCTGAGTGAATCCGAGGCATACTTGGCGTTATCTTCAGTCCATGGTGGGACATGTGGAGTGCACCAAGTAGGCCATAAGATGAAATGGTTGCTATTTCGCCAGGGGATGTACTGGCCCACGATGCTGAAAGATTGCATTGAGTTCGCCAAAAGTTGTCAGGAATGCCAAGTCCACGCTGGCATATAACATGTCCTAGCAAGCGAGTTACACTCCATAGTCAAGCCATGGCCATTCAGAGGTTGGGCTTTAGACTTGATAGGAGAGATTCGACCCGCGTCCTCCAAAAACCAGAAGTATATTTTGGTAGGGATAGATTACTTTACCAAGTGGATCGAAGCTATACCTCTACCAAAGGTAGACCAAGAAGATGTCATCGAGTTCATTCAGAAGTATATCATCTACAGATTTGGGCTACCAGAAACAATAACGACAGACCAAGGGTCAGTGTTTACAGGTAGAAAGATGCAGGAGTTCGCCAAAGAAATGAGATTCAAACTCCTTACTTCGACACCTTATTACGCCTAGGCCAATGGCCAAGTCGAAGCGGCAAACAAAGTAATAATTGGCATGATAAAGAAGCAGATCGGAAGCAAGCCTAGAAATTGGCATAAGACGTTGGATCAAGTCTTATGGGCATGTCGAACATCCCCGAAGGAAGCAACCAACACTTCCCCTTATCGACTGACCTTCGGCCATGACGCAGTGTTGCCAGTTGAGATATACATACAATCGGTCAGAATTCAAAGGCATCACGAAATCCCTCGAGAGATTTATTGGGACATGATGTTGGATGAGTTAGTGGATTTAGACGAGGAAAGATTAAAAGCTCTGGAACTCTTGAGAAGACAGAAGAAAAGAGTGGAGAAATCATATAACAAGAAGGTCAAAGCAAAGGCTTTCCTGGTCGGAGATTTAGTATGGAGAGTAATTCTGCCTATGGATCGAAAGGTTAGGTCTTTAGGCAAATGGTCCCTAAAACGGGAAGGACCATTCCAGGTATCGAAAGTGTTCTTTAATGGGGCATATGAAGTGACAGAGTTGAGTAAAGACGAGAGAATATTAAAAGTAAATCGCAAATATTTAAAGAAATATAAGCCTGCACTTCAAGAGGTAAAAATATCAGCAGAATAACAGTCGAATATAAAAGCAAAGCCATAAATGGTGATTAGAAAATACGCCAAAATGGCTCAGTATCTTACAAACAAAGTTAAAATAGCTTACAAAGGCCAGTAGAATCTGTTCTATTATAAAACCTAAATAAATCAAAAAGGAAGATTTGCCTTCATCTTAAGGTAGTTCGACTTTTGAAGTTCGAGGCGGCTCTGGCATTGAGCTTTGTCTGTTCTCAGCTGGGCAACTTCAGATTCCAAGCGACAGGCTTCCTCGGCGTAGGTAACGGCATGTTCAAGTTCAGCTGTTAGGGAGGAATCATCGAAAGAAGATAATTCAACATTCTTTCTCTTAGCTTTCGCTATCTTACTGCGAAGTTTCTTGATCTTGCGCTCCCAACAGGAAATGTTCGCCTTATTGGTAAGGATCTCCTGCTTATTTTTCTCCCTCGTCTCCTCCAATGCAGTGATCCTTTCTTCAGAGTCAACAATAGCACTCCAAGCGGCAGCTTCACTGCCTGCTTTCGTCTGAATGTCACCCTCAATCTGAAGCAATAACTGAAAGTCTTTGTAAACCTGGTCAATCAAGGTGCCAATTTCTTGAATGACATTTGCGACTTCAGGAGTAATGGATTTAAGATCCACTTGTTGAAGAAGAGCTTTGAGGGGAAGATGGTTGGCTGGGCCCATCTGCAGAAGGGTGAAAAGATCCCCTTTGAAAAAAAATTTCTTAATCTTATCGAGAGCACTGTCAGTTGGCTGATTCGAGGTTTTCCCTTCAGATGTCGAGGTGCTAGGAGTTCGACCAGAAGAATGACTCCGCCTGCTCAAGAGAAGCCTGATGTATTATCGAGGGTTAGAAACCTTCAACGCATCAAGTTCGACGGTGGTAAGCTGAGTTTCGCCTTGGAGGGGGATGGTTTGAGTATCCTTGGGAGCAGAAGAAACATGAGTCTTCATCACTTCAGCAGTGGTGGTTCTTTCGACGGAAATTTCTACATGTTTCGATTCTTTATCTTGACCTTCCTTCGCCCCTGCGCCATCTTTTTCCATTTCGTCTCCAATACCTTTATCGCTAGACTCGTTCAATTCAGACTGGTGCATGGCCTGATCTTCAATAGCATGATCACCTTCAACATCCCTTTCGTCCATAGCTACTGTTTGACCCAAGGGAGAACTGTTTGTATCGACCAAGTTTGTGCCCCCTCCGAAGTGTTGACTTCATCATCTGCTATCATAGGATCGACCAGAACATTGTTGTCTTCATGGTCAAATCAATCAGTTTGAGACTGTTGGGTAGTTGTTTTTGCAGGTGAAGGAGGGACTGTGATAGAATCAGGTTTATTAATCTCACCAAGAGAACTCATACCAGAACCCAAATCAGAAGTGGGATGATAGGTAGGCTCACCTTGGCTATTCAAGGGATAAAGCGATAGAGGAAGCTTGGTTGGGTCGGATTGTGGAGCCCTAGCATCAGCCTAGAAAAGACATACATTAAAAAGAATGGGACCAAAAAATCAGTGCAAGACCCAAAGAAAGATAGATGTGCAATATACCTTGACGTTTTCATCAGCAGGGCTAGAGTTGTCTCTCCATAGGGACAACAGTTTGGATCGAAGCATCCCCTGTGGGAGCCTTAGTAAGGTCTTGAAGGGGAATATTGGTTTGAGGTATGTCGGTTGCAGGAGGAGCGGATGGAGCATCAGGAGTATCCACATCATGGGTGATCTTTCGTTTTCTTTTTACTTGAAGACTCTCACGAGGAGATCCATCTTCGTCATCAGAATCAATGATAATCTGGGCAGAAGCCCTTTTTAGTCTCTTTTGTGGGGTAGGTGGTTTTCGACTGACCTGAAAGCAACACATAGTGTTAAGAGTGATTAAGGAAGTCAAAATAGTAGAACGTTGCGGAGGATTACCTTCTGGTCTTCGACCTTGCCTTCAGTTTTGGTTGCTGGGGCAACACGTTTTGGAGCAACTAAAAAAATAAAATAATACCAGAGCCAGTTAGCAACAAAAAAGCTCAGGGAGGAAAGTCCAAATCGAAGGGGGATGAACCTTCAAGAATTTCGGATTCGATGCAAACATCTTCGATACTAACGTGAAGGTGCCCTTTAAATGTATCGAGTGTATGTTTAGTCGGGACCACCCGCTGCGCTTTGGGCTTCGACTACTGTCGAAGAATTTGTATGGCGTCTCCACAAATAAACCAATATGGGAATGGAGGGGCAAAAGCCACGCCAAAACCAGCAGTTGGTAGTCAAGGGACTTTTGGGGGAAAAAGTTTAAAGGCAACCTCATACCGTTTCTCACGAGGAACAGAAGAGGGAATCTTTAAACTGTTCAATTTTTTAGAAAACTTTTCTTTCAAAGTAACAGCAGCCTCATGGATGGTTCGACTAACATCATCTGGTCGATAGGCAGTTTCGAAGTACTTCTGGAAGGCTTGAATCTCTTTGATATGAGTAGACGTACCTTTCTTGATCTTCTCCTGCACATCAACGAAAGCTTGGTCAATCAAGCGAGCAAAACTCGAAGCGTCAAGAAACTCTGATGCATAATGTTTCGACCACCAGTCGTAGAAGTCTTGGGAGCAAAAATAAGAAGGTTCAAAGTGGACTGACGTAAGGAAAGACTTATGGGCATGGCGCGCCAATTGTGTCGAACAGTCAAGGGGAGATAGCACCGCAAGAGGAAGTATGATATGTGATTTCTTATCATATAGGCATTTGGGCAAAGTCTGTATCAACCCAAACTGCCTGGACACCAAGTTTGGTTCGTAGGCCACTAAGTTGGTCTGACCTCTAACAAGGTTTAATTTATGAACCAGTAGTCGAGGTATGAGGAATCGTTCCCAAATCAGCTTTGACTCCTCTTCTTGTTTCTTTAATGGAGTAGGGAAGGGTCTGGTAAACCACTCTGGGCCGCATCTTCGTTCAGCAAAAGGAGCCATCTTCGAGGTGAACTCGTACCGTTTGGTAAACATGTGAATGAAGTTAGATAGAAGAGTATGTCCTTCTTCGCTAGGAGTAAGTTGGGCCAAGCGAGGCCACTCGACTCTTCTCTCAGAGACTGAAGACGAACCTTCATCGACTTCGCCTCTGTTGGGGAGGTTATGTTCAAAAGTGGCATTAAGCCACAACTGGAGGAGCCAAAAGGGGCCTGATAACAACAAGTTGCCATGGCTCTCAGGGTCTTTTAATTTTCCAGCACCTTCGCCCAAGGCCTCATAAAGACTGGCCAGAATCATCTCACTTAGGCAGATGCCTCTCTTCAGGTGCAGTTGGTTGGCTAGAACAAGATATTTTCGTGCCACCTGCAAGGATTTTGTACAAAATACACAACGAGATAACCACATTGTTGCGGTGAAATTTGGATATCAAACTATTAATTAGTTTGAATCTTTAATTCATTTGCAACCGATCTTTGATTTGTCCAAAGGAAGGGATAAATATCGAAATTCTCACAATGCAATGCAAATGCAAGGTTTGGAGAGTTTAGGTTCGGGGGTTGGTTAAACTTAGGGAAGGTGCTAGCATCCTAAGTTTCTGTAGTACTCTACAGGAACCTCTTGTTTTATGTTTGTTTATTGCTATGTGTTTATCTGCTTAATGGTTAAAAGACCTAGGGGTTTATTTCTAAGTATACTCGATAAGATGTCGCATTTTATGACTACATATCCTTACGGGAGTGGAATCAGAGTATTTGTAGTTCCCCTAAAGGGTTAAGGAGTTCTTTGACTGTGGTCAAAGTTCCTACGGGTTTAAGGTAGTTTGTTGATTGATTTTAGGAGAAGAGATGAGTTGTCATGTTAAGGGAGATTTAACCGCCACAAATTGTAAGAAAATGGTCTTTGCATCATCTTAAGAGAAGGGCTCAAGTACTCGGATAGGGATCGACGAGGTACGCCTCTATCTCTCTTAAGGCAAAGTTTCTACGTATTGATCTGTGTTGTTGTGGGGTGGAGATTCTATCTCGCTTAAGATGATTAACATCTTATTCTCTAATGTTTGGATGTTTTGTATTGAGTTGAATTGTTTTGTTTGTATCTAAGTTGTAAAATAAAGACAAAGGTCCTCCTATGGGGTAGGATCTAACTTAGAAAGATCAACTTGAATGAGATCAAGGATCATAGGGGAGTATGATGCAAATGATGTGCACTACACACGATTGTTGAACCATGTGTAGGTTTTTCCTTTGGACGGAATGCGATGCGATAATATAAATGCGGTAATATTAAATTACTGTAAAGATAAATGGTGGAAATGATAAAGGGCGAATAAGTAAAGCATACACATACGCATGAAAGCACTGAAGTGTGTGGGAGTGAATGTGTCGTGAATATGAGTGTGCACGATTAGGTTGTATTTTACGCTGTGAGTTGATTTTAACTGGTTAAATTGATTTTAGTTTGAATTAGTGCATAGTGACCAATGTATTTCTATCTGCCATGACTTATTTTTTGATACTAACAGTGTGAGTGTGTGAGTGGGAGTTAGATGTGTAGTCTACAACAATTGCATGTAAAATATATAGAAGAAGCGTGCATGCTGAGCAAGTTAAGGGACGTCCATTCAAAGGACGAACCCACACATGCATAGTTAAGGGTCGTCCAACACAAGGACGTACCAATTAATGTTTAGTAAAGGGTCGTCCAACTCAAGGACGAACCCATGGGGAACGTGTAGGGGTTCGGCCAACACAAGGGCGAACCATTAAAGAGGGCATTTTGCATGCAAGCCACTTGTAGTTGCATGCTTCTAGGGTTTGAAATATTAAGGTGCAGAAGAATCAATTAAGGCTGTTGAAAAATCATAGGGTGCAGTCTAGTATTGCATGCATGTGAATTTCCAAAGGATATTAGTGTGTATTATGTAATAGGGTGTATCCATTTTTCTTATAAATACAATGTAAACCACATTTTAAAAATCACCACTTCAGCATATATCACTACTTCTAAACCAATATTTCAATACTTCTAAATGGCAATGTTGTGGATGGGAGAAAATCATCGGGGAACACCGGCCAATATTGCCACATTTGTAAGTTTTTTTTATTCACATTAGTGTTATTTATCTATTTGAATTTATTTGTTTGTTCAATATTTCAATATTTCAATTATTCATCAAGTTTGTATTTATTTGTTTTTATATTTGAAACAGTCCGATAGCGAGAGATTTATACTACATTCTCATGCTATCGATGCACCAAGCAATGCAATTAAACCGTTTTTGGAACGAGCGGGTTTTTGCAAAAGTTGCAGAAATCTCCTCAATCAAAGTTGATTCAAAGCTTGCAATCGCTATGTTGGAGAGGTGGAGACCAGAAACACATACTTTCCATCTACCAACAGGTGAATGTACCATCACTTTGGAGGATGTGAGTATGTTATTGGGTCTTCACGTGAATGGTAAGGCCGTGAATGGTCCTACTCAGGTAGGAGGTGATGTATATATGGAACATTTAGGCATAGAACCTACAACATCTGATAAACATAAAGGGTTCGTTAAAATTGTTTGGCTACAAAGTACATTAGCACGATTACGACAAAAAGCAACACCATCCGGTGAGGAAAATATTTTACATGCAAAAATATATATTTTATTACTCATAGCTAAAGTATTAATGCCAGACAAGAGCCATAACTATTTACATTCTTCTTGGATACCCCTAGTAGGAGATTTAGATAAATGCAATAGATATAGTTGGGGTTCTGCTTGTTTGGCTACATTATATAGGCATATGTGTAAAGCATGTATGGTAGGGGTCAAAAGTATTGGTGGGTGTGTTCTACTACTAAGTGTTTGGACATATTGGCGTATACCACTAATAGCTCCAGAGTCTCCCGTCAATGCACACCATCCTTATGCAACAAGGTAAATTTTGTTTACATTTTCTTTATCATTTATTTTCTTTTTGTTTCCATCCCTAAATTATTTTTAATTTTTTTAACATTGCAAGATTTGTTCGAAGAGGCATGGCTTATCAAAATAATCCTCGGCACTACGTCCAAGGATTTAGATTTGCACTAGACAGATTAAGGGCTAACGATGTAAGTTTGTTAGCGCTACATTCTCTAAATATGTGCCACCCATTGTATTAAAATTATAACAATTATATTTTCTGTAACAGTTTATTTGGAGGCCATACCCAAGCTACCCAGAATGCGTCCTTGAAGATATCCAGATTTGGAGCGCTACAACTTCAATTATCAGTTTCCATATCGTTGAAATGCATCAGGCTGATAGGGTCAAATTGCAGTTTGGATTTCAACAAGATATCCCTCCTCAGCCTAGATGTCTACGTGAACAACATGAGACTGATATGCCTAATACATGGGGAGATCATTGGCGCAATATAAATAAAGAAGAAAATAACGAGTGGAGAAACAGAAAAAAATTGACCCTACGAGGTAACATGGTTAACGGTAACTATGTTCATAGTGCTGCATATATGCAATGGTTTTTATCCATTCCATTTATGCACGCTTCTCAAGGTCAGTTCCTAGAGGACCCCCGTCAGTATGCAACGTCTTCATCACAACAAAGATCCTCTTCGCCCATGCCTCAAGAAATGCCTCAGGTGAACCCTTCACAATTTCAAACACAGACATCTTCATTCAACCAGCCAACATTCTTTGCCACCTCCTCTCAACAACCAACACAACCACAACCTCAACCAACATATCAACGCACTCATACCACATTCTTTGCCACCTCCTCTCAACAACCAACACCGTACACCCCAACCCCACAAACAAACTACTACTACCAACAACAATATCAGGAACAAGCCACATTTCAACCTTCTTTTCAATTCACTCCGATCCCTCAGCCTAATTTTGATTTCTCTTACCCCCAACCACAACACCAAACATTTAACCCTTCAATGTCTCAACCAAGTTCATCCGGTCGCACCGACAATGTTTATTACCCTCCCATCCAACAAAGCCCTCCAACCACCTTCACCCAACCATTCCAGTCAGCCCCTAACTTTACCCTAACTGATGATCAACTCATGGAATGGCCAGGTTTTTCGGTTACTGATGTGGACATGCTTGATACATCACATCAACCTGAAAATGAAGAGTTGACTTCCGACTCTACCCCATCACCTCCAACATCACCTCCAATACGGCAAACTCAAGAGTTAGGCAGGGGAAACGTGTGAAAAAGAGTACATTGTGTGGAATTGACGGTCATTTGCGTAGATAAAAATGATGTATTTTCTCCACTCATTAATATTAATAAAATATTTTTTATTTATGATTTATTTTTTTATTTTATATAATTATTTAGTTAAACAATTAATTATATAATTTATTATTTTATATAATTATTTATCATTTTGTATTTTAAATAATATTAAAAAATAATTTGAAATAATTAAATTACTTATTTATTAATATAAAATATCATTTAACTAATTTTAATATATAAAAAACAATTAATTAGATAATGTAAAAAACAATTGATTATATTTAACAATTAATTATATAATGTGAAATATATATTACTTATATTAAATTTTTTTAAAATAATTAAATTATTTTTTTATTATTATATAATATTATTTAAATAATTTTAATATATCAAAAAAAATTAAAAACATAAAATTATTAAATATAATATATCATAATTTCTGAATAAAAAAAAATTAAAAAAAAAACAAAAAAAAAACAGCTATTAAGGGTCGGCCAATGGATGGCCGAACCCATGCTGCGTGTAAAGATCCTTCAATGGGTCGTCCAACTATAGGGCGAACCCTTGTAAAAATAGTGGCAATTCAGCAATTTTTTTCCAATGTGTGGCAATTTGGTGTATAATTTTTCAGCTTGTGGCAAAACAGAAAAAAATTCCATGATGATATTTATAAATTACTCATGTATTTCTTTTGTACCTGCTTGTGTATGGTGATGGTGCACTGCCATTTTAAATTTCTGAATGTACTTGTTGCAGGTGAAATGTGGAGGTACAGGGAGTGATATAATCTGTGGCTAGTTGAGTTAAGAACTTTGAATGATGTGCTTATTGATTCAAGGCAATGGAGCCAATTTTGGCCTTTTTTTCACTGTCAGCAAATATTGTGATTACTATAAACAAAACATTTGATAGTCATGCTTCTTATTTCATCCTTCAAGTATTTTGTGAATTCCAAAGTTGCATTGTATCATGAATCTTCTGCCTTGCCTTATTTATGTAATGATCATGATGTAACATGGCTTCATTTTGACTAAATCTTACCCTTTTGGTACCAGGTTGCAAATCTTGGAAGTTGGCATGAAGGATACGCACGAAGGATTAAGGGTTGATTTTGAAAGAATAGAGATCGGGATGGGCTTTGGAAAATAGTCTGGGCATGGCAATAAAGGAGATTTTAAGAATAAGGCTTAGAATTTTTAGGTTTTAGGCTCCCTTTTGGTTTAGTCTTCATATGTAATCAAACAAAACATTGAATTTTCAATTGTAATGAAGCTCTTATGCAAATATAGACTATTCAATGCCATCTTTCTTTTCTCTGCGACATAAACTTGACACATAAAACCATACGCATGAGGTGTACAAGCATATTCTAGGCTTATAATTCCACAGAGAATGGTGTAAGAACTATTTTAAAATTGAAATGCAATCCTACACATACCTTTAAATAACTTGATTACCAATGAAACAGATGTTAACTTAAACTTGTGAGAAGCAAACTTGCAAATATTTGGTTCTAAATAGGAAGAAAATACGGATGTATGCATAGGATTCTAATTATCTAAGTACAAGGTTAATCCAAAGACTAGGTAGGCGCACATGGACTAAGACACAATGAAAATAAATTGAAAAGACAATGCAAATAAAGTTAAGACAAATTCGGAGTATGACATTTATGTGATTTAAGTTCGAGTATAAATGTGATTCCACTCGATTTAGTTAAAGAATTTGAAGTATGGAAAATCATACCGACCAATATCACTCTTGCTTTAGCTGACTCATATGTTACCCAACCGGTTGGTGTCATACAAGATGTGTTAGTACATGTCGATGGTTTAACTTTTCCTGCAGATTTTATAGTCTTAGACATGAAAGGAAGGTCAAAGGGCTTCGTGATTCTCAGACGCCCATTCTTAGCAACTAGGAAAGCTATGATCGACGTTGAAATAGATAAACTTATTTTAAAATTTAACAAAGAGAAAGTGGTTTTCAAGGTGTATGATTGGACACTGTATGTGAGCGAGTTGGATGCATGCTATCACATGGAGGAAAAAGGTAGTAAGGTTGATAAAAGAAGAAAACCAACCAAATTAACCTGCATTAGTGTTTCTCTTGCGTCTGACGTGCCTTAGGCATGTGTAGTCAAGCTAGTGACGGAAATAAAGCGCTTGATAGGAGGCATGATCTGTCACATGTAATCCAAATGGATGTTGTACAAGAGATAATTTAACTTTTCAGGCATCATCCATGCGGATTGAGGATCGAGAAGTGAAACAATTAAGAGGTAAATAAATTACTCTAGTGAAAGTGGTGTGGGGAGGACGTGTTGGAGGAAGTATTACATGGGAGCTAGAGAGCTAGATGATGGAATCTTATCCAGAACTATTTTTTCCAAATAATTTTCGAGGGAGAAAATCCTTTTAAGTGGAGGAGAGTTGTAACAATTTGAATTTGGTAATAGTAATTTATTTGTGTGTGTGTGTGTGTGTGTGTGTTTTTGTGCGTGCATATGGTAATTTAATAAATAATGTGAATATAGAGTATTGAAAGCGGAGAAATAAAATAGAATTATTTAGAGATAATTGGAGAAATTATTAGATTAAATGGAAAATGTATATTTTATGATTTTTGTATAATTTGTATTTTTATTAAATAATTATTTAGTGGGATTTTATTTAAACTAAATAAAATTATTATTTTATTAAAATCAAATATTAGTGGAGTGGAAACAATTTGTAACTATTAGGATTGATATATAAGCTAATGTGGGAGGACTTGAGAGTTTACGTGAAAAGTAAAGCATTTTAGAGTACTCTAGAGTCACTTTTGATATTTAGGAGTTGTTGTAGAGTTGTTTGAAGTTCCTTGAGAACTCTGTTGAGTAATATATATAAATTGTTATAACATTTGACTAACTATGAGTATATAATAAAATGATAAAATATTTTGTTGATATGTTTTAGTATGTTGGTTGATTTTCGAGCTGATGAGTAATAATACATCTTTACTCAGTTGTTGATAGTTTTTTAGTTATAATATTATTATAAAAATTAATTATATATTTTTGAGTTGAGTAATTCAAAGAAATTATAGTGAAGTCTGATAATTGGCAAACTTATAGTTCAAGAGTAGAACATGTCTGATAATCATCAAAATAATTTAATAAAAAATGAAGAATTAATTGAATATCCAAAAAATATGGATAAACTCAACAAATGGGTTATACCCTCAGTTCCTTCTAATCAAATTTATAGATTTGGTAAGATAGATGTTTTTTCTCGTTTTGCTGTTAAAACTTTAGAGCAAACGATTCAAATTTCTAAAGAAACTCAGACAATAAAACTGTTAACTAAAAAAGATTTGAAACCTTTTAAAAATTATAATTTTATCCATATTGGATTGGTTCAAATTGCTTTAAAACCTTTAACATTATTGGGTTTAAATTCTAGCATAATGGCTTATGTTAGAGATGGTAGATGTAAAGATTTCAAATAATCTTTAGCTGCTATGGTTGAGACAAGTCTGTGTCATGGACCAGTTTACTTTGATGTCTCACCTAATTTAAATCTATCTTTATCTGATAAAAATTTATTAGATGCTATGCAATTAACAGTTCATACTAATGGTTATAATTTTAAACCGGGAAGTGAAATTATAGCAATATGCTATAGAATCTACTATAAGGTTCTTACTACGCTTAATCCTAAAGCAAAGCATTTATCATTTCCTGGAACCACTACTTTGGTTCAAACCAATTTATTAACATCCAATGTTGCAACCAATAGGTTAATAAAGTGGGATGAAATAAACTTCCCAGAGACATGGTCTCTCCCCCAGGAAATAGATCCTGAACCTATCCTTAATAGGGATATAGACCAAATTATTCAGACTACTGAAGGAGATTTAGAAATAAATTTCACTTCAAAAAGAATAACTAGAATACCCAGGTCCCTATCTGCTAGGCACTCAGTTAGTGAATTTTACACAGCTCCTAGCCAATTACCTAGACCTTCTACTTCTCAAATAAGAGAAGAAATAGAGGTCGTTGAGAATATAAGACTAAGCGAAAATAGAGTTCCCCATGGAATTTATCAAAGACCTCATACTCCAAGAGTAGAATCACCTACTCAGTCAGATATGGATTTCCAATTATAATGATAGATTACTCCCCTGGTAGTAAGATGAGACAACTCATCAATGATGAGTTTCAACATGAGAGATACTCTCAATTTAGAAATTGGTTTTTTAAAAAAATTTCAAAACCTGAATTAGCCCAATTTAAAGATGAGTATTACACTCAAATGAACCTTGAGCAGAATTTCGTTCCTTTTGTTAAATGGTTTGTTAATTACTTTATAAATAAAAAGCAAGAAGAAATTCTTGTGTTACAAAGACCTTGGGAAAACATTAGAGGAGAAATAATGAAATCTCCTTTTCCCCCTGAACAAACAATAAGTTTGAGTCAAAATACTGAAGCTACCCCTTACCTTAGCCTTCAGTTACAAAGAGTTGAACAAAATCAAGTTACTCTTAAGGAATTAAATTCAGTTATCAGGTCTCAAAATAATACCAATGCTTACCTTGTTTGCTTAGGAGAACAATTTATCTCCATGGAAAAAGATCTCTTATCCATAAAAGATCTTTTAGAAAAACAAATAGAGCGTCAAGATATCATTATTGACCACATAAGTAAACCTAAAGACCAAATATCCACATCCACTATTTCGGATGTTCCTATAGTACAACCTCCTGTTTCCATAGAAGGATTTAAAATGGAAACTAACGGAGAAGAATTTGTTCGTATTTTAGAACAAAAACTAAAAGGACTTAATATCACTGTCATGTCCCATGAAGATTATTCTGAGGATAATAATGACAACCATATTGACCAGCTTGCTGATATGTTTGCTAATTTAGACATTAGTAACTTTGATATTAATACTAATAGTATTAATAATACTAATAGTATAAATCCTGTTTATTCTCCAAGGCCTATAGAAAAGTATTATTACAAGCGTCCCTCACCGCAAGATTTGCTTTTTGAGGAATCAGAACCTTTCCAGAATTCTTATTCAGGAAAAGCCATTTATGAATGGAATGTTGATGGTCTTAATGACAAACAAATTATAGATACTATCCATAGGATGATCATGTACTCTACTGTTTGCAAGCAACATGGAAATTCTGATGCTTCAATAACATCCTTTATAACAACAGGATTTGTTGGCCAACTTAGAGGCTGGTGGGATCATTATCTCACTGAATCTCAAAAATTAGAGATTCTTAATCATAAAAAAATCGTTAAGAGCGAACCAAGAACTAGTACGAGCACTATTGTGGCTACAACCACCACAGGAGAAGAAGATGCAGTGTATACACTGTGTCTCTCCATCTTACAACATTTTGTAGGAACCAATGTCCCCATTGGAGAAAAAATCCAGACACTTCTCCAAAACCTTAGGTGTCCTTCTCTCACCCACTTTAGATGGTATAAGGATACTTTTCTTTCAAGATTTTATCAATTAAACAATCCCAATTCTTTGCATTGGAAAGCAAAATTTATTGATGGATTACCTCATTTCTTTTCAGAAAAAGTTAGACAATCCTTAAGACAGAAAAATGATGGGATAAATATAAATTTTTCAGATCTTACTTATGGTCATATAATTAGCACTTGTGTTAATGAAAGATTAACTTTATGTAATGACATAAAGCTTAGAAATCAACTCAAAAAGCAAAAGCTTTCTGAAAAACATCAAATTGGTGAATTTTGTGAGCAATTTGCTTTTGATCTTGGAAAATCTCCAGATAATAAAAAGAAAAAAGAAAAAATTTTCCGCAATAAACCTTATAGGGATAAGCCAAAAAATTCTTATAAAAATTCTTATAAGAATAAGAAAATGGGCCACTACAATAAGAGTAGACCCAAAGAAAAATCTTTTGACCCTAAAGGTAAAAGAAAAGCCAAAAGGCTTGACATAACATGTCATAAATGTGGCAAACCTGGCCATTATGCCAACCAATGTTGGACTAAAAAAGCTCATAATGAGATAGAAGATGAACAATTACGTTCTCAATTAGAGAAAGTTTTACTTCTCAAATCTGATTCTGAAGAATACTCTTCTGAAGAAGATATTAATATGATTTATGAATCTTCTTCTGATTACTCATCTGAATCTTCTAACAATAATAATTGTCAATGTAATCAATTAGATTACTGGAAATCAATAGTAGATATGAATGGGTTAAATGTTTTAACCTCAGAACAGGATGGAGCTATAAAGGCTATAGAGTCCATTTCTGATAAAAACCTTAAAAGAAAAATGCTTGAGGTTCTAATCCAAGAAAACTCTAAAAGAGAATCTCCTATTATTACAGAAGCACCTTACCAATTAAGTGAGGTTTTGTCTAGATTTAGACCGTCTAACATTCGTGAAACTCCTGTTTCTATTATGGATTTAAATAGAGAAATAAATCTCTTAAAAAATGAGATAGCTCAAATTAAAAAAGAAAACCATGGTTTATCTCAAAGGCTCACTTTTTTAGAGTCCAATAATTCAAGGGTTGAAGAAATAGCTTCAACTAGTAATCCTTCACCTAGTGATGATTTCCTTTCCCTCATTGATAGAGTGACCTCCCAAAAATGGTTTGTTAGAATAACTTTAGTGATTAATAGAAATTTCATATTAAAAAATGAAGTTGCCCTTATTGATAGTGGCGCTGATTTAAACTGCCTTCAAGAGGGAATTATTCCCACTAAGTATTTTGATAAAACTACTCAATCTCTTACACAAGCTGGAGGAGATAAACTCACAGTTAATTATAAACTGTCTAATGCTTATGTTTGTAACAAAGATATTTGTTTACCCACTCACTTTATTCTTGTGAAAAACTTAACTCATAGAATTATATTAGGAACTCCCTTTCTGCATAAAATTATGCCTCTAATTAATGTTGATCAAAAGGGAATTACCTCCATTATTAATAATAAAAGAATTACTTTTGAATTCATTACTGATCCTCATACTAGGATGATTAATGAAGTTAAAGATATTCTTCTTAAAAAAGAAAAACAAATTTGTTTTCTTAAAGAAGAAGTGGGTTTATTAAACATCACTTCTCAACTAAAAAACCCTGAAATTCAAAATCAAATTAAATTAATTGATCAACATTTTAGAGAAGAAATATGCAATGATTTACCTAATGCCTTTTGGGATAGGAAGAAACATGTTATTTCTTTACCTTATCTTGATGACTTTAATGAAAGTCAGATTCCCACTAAAGCTAGGCCTGCTCAAATGAATCATGAGTATTTAGATTTATGCAAAAAAGAGATAGAATCTCTTTTGGAGAAAAAATTAATAAGAAAATCCAAATCTCCTTGGAGTTGCACAGCCTTTTATGTCAATAATGCTGCAGAAAAGGAACGTGGAGTTCCTAGACTCGTTATTAATTACAAACCACTTAATAAAGTGTTAAAATGGATTAGATATCCTATTCCTAATAAAAAAGATCTTTTAGATAGATTAAACAATGCTTTAATCTTCTCTAAATTTAATATGAAATCTGGTTATTGGCAAATTCAGATTAATGAATCTGATAAGTATAAAACAGCCTTTACCGTACCTTTTGGACATTATGAATGGAATGTCCTTCCTTTTGGCCTTAAAAATGCCCCTTCAGAATTTCAAAATATTATGAATGATATTTTTAATCCTTATACGGAATTTATAATTGTTTATATTGATGATGTTTTAGTTTTTTCAAAAACTATAGATCAACATATGAAACATTTGAAAATATTCAAAGGATTAATTAAGCATAATGGATTAGTAATATCTGGTCCTAAGATGAAACTTTTTCAAACAAAGGTTAGATTTTTAGGACATGAAATTGACCAAGGAACTATAATTCCTATACAAAGAAGTATTGAATTTGCTTCTAAATTCCCTAATATTATTACAGATAAGAAACAATTACAAAGGTTTCTTGGTAGCCTTAATTACATAGCATATTATTATGAAAATCTAGCTAAAGATACGACAATATTACATGCTAGGCTTAAAAAGAATCCTGGCCCTTGGACTGAAAAACATTCTCAGGCAGTCCAAAGAATTAAAAATAAGGTGAAATGTTTGCCTTGTTTATCTCTTGCTAATCCTAAGTATTTCAAAATTGTTGAAACTGATGCTTCAGACTTAGGCTATGGAGGAATCCTTAAACAAATAATACCTGAAACCTCAAAAGAAGTTTTGGTTAGATTTACTTCTGGAAAATGGAATCCAACACAAGCAAAATATCCAACTATCAAGAAAGAGATGCTTTCTATTATAAAATGCATTTCAAAATTTCAAGATGATCTTCTTAATAAAAAAATTTTATTAAAAATTGATTGTAGCTCAGCTAAATCAATTATTGAAAAAGATGTTAAAAATCTTGTTGCTAAGCAAATTTTTGCTAGTTGGCAATCACAATTATCTATGTTTGAATTTGATATTCAACACATTAAAGGTGAAAATAATTCACTTGCTGATTATTTAACTCGTGAATTTTTGCAGGGAAAAAATGATGACCCCATATAGGGGTAGAGGCCGCGGTTATGACCGTGGTGGGAGAGGGAGTAACAATATGTTACCCCAGCCAGAATCAAACATTCCTCTAATAGGGGATTGGACTACTGTCTACAAAGGTAGAAAAATGCAGCAATTACCTGCATCTTCAGCAAAAAGGGAAGATATTGCTTCCTCTTCCTCTAATAAAACTACATCCTACAAGGAAGTTGCGGTTAATAACCCACCTCAAGAACAAATGGATTATTTTGAAAATCCAGTAACTGAGAAAATCATGTATATTGATGATGAAGATATAAAGATAAATCCAAATGATGGATGGTCTATCAAAACTAGATACCTCGAATCAAGAGGATATCCAGGTCTTCATGGAAAATCTAGGCCCAACCTAGAAATTCTCCTGACTGTTACCGAATCGGTAACAATTACTCACCATTACCAAAACAATAATCATGAAAGTTTTATAAACTTCAGCAAATGTCACATTAACAAAATTTTGTTACCAAGAGAATGGGGTCTCAACCCAAATGCTGAAAAAGCAATAAGAATTGCGGAAGGAAAGTACATTTACTTTAATTATTGGGACTATGTCCAGGCTTTCACTCAAGCCTTTTATTACCAAAATCCCAAGAACAAGCATTCTTGGTTTTTCTCTATTAATGAAGAGATGGTTAATAAACCCATACCAAATTGGTTTTATGAATGGTGGGCTAAATTTGGTCCATCTTTGGAAATTCTTCCTAAAGAAATTCTTAACTTATATAATCCATGGTGTGATAATAGTCCACTTATTGTAAATATTTTATCTGATAATTTAATCACTGGACAATGTCCATTATTGTTCTTTATTAAATTTCAGATTCCATGGATATGGAGATGGACAATCACCATATCAAGAAACAAATTTAACATTTCCATTTTAGAAAGAAATTTCTTTTATAAATGGTGGAACAAGATGAGTGCAGAGGATGTTTAGAATAAAATTAAATTAATTGAAGAAGCAATAGCTGAAGACCTGAATAAAAAGGTCAAGGAACAAAGCTCCCAAGAAATGTCTATGGAAAACTTGAAGAACTTCTTCAAGAGAAAATATCCCAATGAATCAGAAGACGAAATTATGGTCAGAATTTTGGATCATATGAAGAACCAATTCTTCTCTACTTTTCCATCAAAAGCATCAAAAGATGAGGATTCATCTATGAAGACAAGCTCTTCCATGGGATCAATGGATTCCCATAATTTTGAAGGTGTAGCAGGAGAAGGTCAAGCAGATGAAGCTACTGCAGAAGATTTCTGGGATGCGATGATTCAATCTTTGAAAGAAAAAAAGAAAGCAAAGAATTAATTTGTTATCTTGTCTAAATATAATGAAGTAAGAATCAATAGACAAAGGTTAAAGGACAAGAAATAATAGAAGAAAAATCTTTCCAAAAGCAAAAGGACAAAGGAATCTTATCTTGTCTTTAATAATTTCTAGGCATAATTACATGCATTTTCTATCTTTTGTAAAAGACAAGGGAAAAAGAATCTTATCTTGTCTTTAATAATTTCTAGACATGCATGTGATTTTTGTAGTTTCTTGTTAATTGTTGTGACGATGGGGCCCCAAGTGTACCCGGCAATAATTATACAAGTTACCGGCTATTGTAAGTTTTAGTTATCGGCTTAAATAGTAAGCCTTTTCTTCCCTATATAAAGGGATTTAAGTTTCATTTGTAAACACACCTTGGAACACCTTTGAATAAGAAGTTTGAACTTTCTTGCAATATTGTCTCACAATCTTTTATACTCCTCTTTTCTTTACTAAAAATCCGATCCTGCCTCCGCTAAAAACACACTTTGGTATCAGAGAGGAACCAATGAGGTCAGGTTCAGAGAGGAACCATGACAGTCTCATATTCAGAGAAGAACCAAAGACATGGACAAATCAGTAACCCTGATGCCCAAAACTCGGTACCACATGCATATTTGAGGAGAAGTTGTGCATTTCGCATTGCGTTATAAATTGTATTGTTGTTGTGTGAGAATGATATGTGTATTTTTACAATTGTCCCGCTATTTACTTTCACCGCTAACATTTGTAAGAATTATTCTCACTCCTTTCTTTTTGTTGTGCATGGCTTTTACGTCCGTGTTACAGATACAGGTAGCATGTAGTGTTGTTGTGTTGATAAATGAAGGTTATTGCCTTCGTCATTATTTTTCATTTTGTTTAGTACTCGTTATGTCGCTTCGGTATTCTAATCCAGGATATGAGATGTTGTTTCTTTTATTCAGATAATTTTTGAATTATTTTTTGTAACTGATGTTTTAATTGAGTAATTTTGTTAATGAGACTATGGGAAGGTGTTGTCAAATGTTTTCATTTTCCGCTACAATCTGTTTAAGTTAATAACGGGTGTTTTATTTGAGAATTTGTGACACCCTCATGTGAAATATAGACTTTAAATTATTGTATTATTTCATGAGTTGGGAAATAAGGTGTTACACAAGTTGCTTCAAAGAAGCATCCATTTTCGCTCAAAAAGTTGTAGAGCAAAACAAGCTTTAAAGAAGCTTGGTGCAAGTTGCTTTAAAGAAACATCAATTTTCGTTTAGAAAGTTGCAGAGCAAGTTTCAGAGAAGCTTCAGTTTTAAGTTAAGTCATTCTCTCTCTCGTCTGCATTGAGCTCTTTTCTGTCCATGGAAGCTACACGTGAGACTGAGATTTCCACAAACGAAAAAGATCAAAGCTGACATCTTTTCCACCATCAAGAACGACCTGCCATGTCTTTCTCTCTCACTAATGGTTGCAAGAAGAGAAACGATGGCCCAATATTTTTCGGCTACAATCCTTTGCAGAGCCCGGGTGTCTGATTTCACCTCCAGGCCCATTCTGTGAAAACGCTCTGTTCTTTCTTCAAGAAGCTGGTGAACTTGAAGATTATGCGGTTTTGGGTTGGTGTGGCCATTTGGTATCAAATAAAAGGTACCATTTCATAATTTTGATGGACAATGCTTGGCATATACCGTTAAATGAAGAAGCTCTCGATAATTAAAGTCATCTGTTACATGGTATGATTCATTGCAATGGTTATGGCCATTTGGTATGTCTTAACGGCATTGAAGGTGGTTCGAAATTTCTCAGTGGGAGAGAGATTGTGGATCTATGGGACAGAATTTGTAGCAATCTTAGAGCAAGGCAAATTGCAATAGTAAATGCTTCAAGGAAAAGGTCAATGGATCTTCAATTATTACATGGAGTTGCTTATGGTCACTCTTGATTTGGCATATGGGGCTATAAGTTTTGTCGCAGAAGCTTTGGCGCGACAGAACAAAACTACTATGAAGCAATCGAAACTCTTGGTTCATTAGTTGTTGATGAGACTACAAGAGGTTTGAGTAAGAAAAAGTACCATAGAGATATAAAACAGATGATTTGTTTCTTTAGATATATGAGTGAGCCCGTGTCAAAGATAACAATCACTTGTTCTTCTGCTTCTAATGTTGCTTTTGCTGTTTCTGCTTCACCTTCTTATTCTACTACAACATTTATGTCAAGAAATTCAACCAGACATGCACTTTGATGTAGTATATCAGATTCCATGAATAAGGAAAAATCGGCAAGGTATAAGAAGTCCAGCACAACAGTGGTGAATATGGATACTATATGGCCAACAAGGAGACTAGAGTTTGCAGCTCAAGTGATTGTTGATGCATTGAAAGAAGACAAAGCTATGAAATTCAGATCTAATGGAATGACAAGACAAGATGTGAGGGATGCAACCAGGCTTCAAATTGGTGACACGGGTTTACTTGATTATGTGCTGAAATCATTGAACAATGTGATTGTTGAAAACTATGGCGTTTGCCACATGGTTAACTCTTCATCAAGGATCCTTGAGTATACCATTCATGAGCTTTGGAAAGGGTTCAAATCAACTGAAGTGGAACATGGAGTAATGGTTGCGGATAATCCTCGAGTAGATTCATCATCAACAGCCTCATCTTTAACTCTTAGTAATAATGTTTACATCGATGTAGTTTACCTCTACAAGAATGTGTTGTTAGGCTATCCAGAATCAGAGGCGGTGGAATTAGCAATTCAAACAATTCTTGACTGCACTCACTTTGTGAAAGAGTGGGAATTGAGAGATGAAATGGAACAGGTTTTGACATTTATTTGTCGTTGAAGCTGAATTTCGTTGAGAATAAATTTGATTTAAAAGGGCCAACTTGTGGTGAGGTTGTAACTGTTCCATTGCATGCCACTGTTAGAGACTTGAAATAATGGACGGATATAAAAGAAATGATGGGTGTGGATTATAGCGAACTGATTTTTGGGTTGATTTAATCAGGTGTGAAGCTTTGTATTAGAAGAATTAGTACACACTTGTTCACACCATTGAAATATCAAGGAGAGTCTGATAACTGGAAGGTGAGGTGTGAGTCTGGAGCATAGGATGATGATTGTGAGAGAATGATGGCTTGTGATATTTGTGAGGTGTGGTAAAACATAAGATGTTGTGGAATGGATGATACCGAGATTGTTCCGAGATTGTTCCATCATTGTTTGTGTATACTAGATGGTGTGATTCACTTGTGCCACCAAAGATTGAATCAAGCAGCTATGGTACGGTGGTAGCTCAAAAGCTCTGCATTCAGTTTGTACTAGCTCAAGCTCAAATTGTCAATATCCTCACCAAAGTCTTTACCAACTAATCTCTTTATGATAAGCTTAATCTTTCTTCTTTCAAGTCACCATGAGCTTGAGGGGGTGTATTAGAGATAGTTGTTGTGTGTTAGTTAGAGTGATGGTTAGGATTGTTACACATTGTATAAAGTTAATTAGTGTAACTAACAACCATGAAAGCTTCACTATATAAGTGAATGCTAAAAAGCTATTATGGTGAATATAACTCTTTCTCGTGCTAGTACATCTTGCATAGTTACATCTCTTCTCCTCCACTCTTCTTCTTCTTCTCTTCATTCACTATCATGAATATGCACAGTAATGTGTTTCTTGAGCCACTCTTCTTCCTCTCTTCATTCACTATCATGAATATGCACAGTAATGTGTTTCTTGAGCCATTGAATTCGATCTGTAGTAAAAAAATTATTTAGATTTCATATAAAGGTTTTTGTTTTTAGAGTTATAATATTTATGTGGTTTGATTAGTGGTACAATAGTCTAACCAGTGATCCGATGACCTGATACTTTGACCAAGTTGATCGTTTGTTCAGACTTTAATGATTGGTTGGATGGTATAAGATTACTAAACACGAGAAGCTTGGTGGCTTAGGTGTCCGTGTTGCCAGACTTCAAAATGTTGCTCTTCTTGAAAAGATTGTATAGGAATATAATGACTTTGAAGGGCATGTTATGGTTCTCTATGTCCCATGATTTGTATATTAAGGATGAGAATATTCTCTCCTAAAAATACTAATGTATCCCAAATTTAGAATTCGGTAGTGCAGGTCATGCATGTGCTGAGGGATGGGTTCAAGTTTAAGATTGGAAATGGTAAGGCTAGTCTTTGGAATAATCTTGGGTTGTATAAGGAACCATTGTTTAATTGTGTTCGCTATAATCACATGCATTGGCTCATTAGAGACAATGTTGATATGAATGTTTGGAACTTGTCCCCTCTTTGTACTATCTTGGACCTGGACACTAATTACAAGATCTCTCTTTTTTTCTATTCAAGATCTCTTAATTGAATCCTTTGTCCGTTGATGATATACCTGATCTGTGTTCCAAGGTTGATGATATACCTGATTTGTGTTTGAAGTGCGAGCGTTATCTCTAGTATTGTATTCTAACAATGATGCATATGAATGGCATACAAACCCTTCTAGTTTGCATACTAATCATGTTAATTGGAGCTGGATTTGGAGATTAAAGGTGCTTTCTGATGTTTTTCAGGTTTGTGATGATTCTAGAGAAGATATTTTGTGTGGTTTGTTCTTTTGTTGACGTGGGTCAAAGGTACTTGCCAATGGTTTATTAATCACACTCAACCATTGAATATGAAAGTGATGTCCTCGACACTTCAATAACCAATCTTCTTTTCAGACCTTTTTACAACCACATACTCAATGAAAATTTGATTTTATTCACCTAGTGTTGACGATAATTGAATTTTGAAACAATTAACAATGAAATGATCAGCCATTATAAAAGTGTCATTAACTTGTAACTAGAAGATGGAAAGATTCTTCCAATCACATACCCGTTACACTGATCTTTGAAAGAAACTTCGAAATAATTAACAAAAGGGCATCCTAGCAAAGCAAATGTTGATGACTCTAGTCCATCAATCACCACTCTTCCAAATCTATTATCGTGGTGTGCCAAGACCCATTTCTGAGGAAAATTGAAAAAACATTAAATAAGCACTAGCAAATTAGGGCCAAAAAAGTTTCTTGTGCAAGAGAATTATTATGCAAAGCACATGACATGATTAACATATACAAACATAAATGGCTCAACAAAATTGACTACAAAGTGAAATCATGACAATTATAATGTCGCTACTCGCTACATGGTATTTCAAATGAACATGTTAAAAGATTAAATGCATTGAAAACAAAAACATTTGTTGCCGCCAAGCATGAAAAAGTAGTGAATTGAGCTGGGATATATAAAAGGTTGTGATTCATCACTTAGGGTCTGTTTGGTTGGAGGAAAATCGAGGTGAGGGATTATTTTAAGAATTAGATGTTTGGTTCAATTTTTAGAGAGGGAAGAGGAGGGGATTCAAATCCCTCCAATGCCAATTTTTGCTCCACTCCAAAATGGAGTTTCGGAGGAGAGGAAGCAATTGTATACATTCTGACATTAATAGCCTTACAATTAATGTGATCTTATAGATTTAAAGGATAACAAATATAATTCCATTCAATTCCTCCATTAAATCCCTCTCTTCCCCTCGTCGAACTAAACATGCAGTTTCTCTCCCCATTCCCTTCCCTTCCCTACCCCTTTCATAAAAATCTCTCCCCTCCCCTCCGTTGATCCAAACGGACCCTTAGATGAAACAAATGAATTACAAGCAAAAGATATAGGTCATCTAGAGATGCTTGAGAAGAATGCATAGGTAGTAGTATACACTAAAAGGAATGCTTAAGTTTTAGCAGTGAAGCAAAAATATGAAAAGTAAACAAGTAAACAAGCACCATAATAATACACAAAGTAAACTAATTAGAATAATTTTTTAGTGCCCAAGGTTTAAAAAAAACAAGCGTTGATTCAGGTATATGTCAATCTACAAATCATACACGTAACAATTTCCAACTCCTATATATGAAATTCAAATGCAATGTTATTAATTACAGCTCTGACCATGTTCTAAATAATAATTTATTACTGCTCCACACGTGGCCTATTGCATCTATTTCAAATGTTAATACCATTTAGGTACAGTTATGTTCATATGAAACCTTAGCAATTTGTTTTTGGTTAAGCTCAATGAAGCTTTGAAAGGGTGAGCCAGTCAGCACAGCTGCGTCTGAAGGAGGGACAGACCATTTCACTATCTGTTTTGATTCTTTTGAAGAATCTGCAAATCCTTGTAAAGCATTTGTGTTCTAATTTCTAAATTCTCAATATTTTGATAAAAATATAAAATATAACAAAATAATACCTTTATTATCTATTTGAAGGTTTAGTGATATTTATCTAAAAGCATACTCTTAATAGATCTTTTTGTCATCATTATAAAGATCATATATAATCAAGATAGGTTAAATTATAGTAATATTTAAGTTTTTCTAAATTTATTGAACTTTTAATCAGTTTTTTTTTTTAGAAATCAAAGCTTCACTGTTTCCTATGCATGGCCTTAAAAAAGGACAGGCATTCAACATAACAAGCAATTGCAAACAGAACATAGTTTCAATATATGAGCATTATTCTTGGATCATAAAGTTAGAGATTTTGTATCATTTCAAAGAAGAAAAAAAACACACCGAAAATTACAGAACAGATTAAAAGAACCTATACTATTACTATTACTACAAAGTGAACAAACCATCACAGTTTCTAGACTGAAAATTTGTTTACAAATTTCATTGAAGACAGTCGTTCACAGTGACTAAGTCAGGGATTACAACATAGCCAGAGTCTCAGCGAACATTCAACATCATTTTCAAATTAAAAATGCAAATATATTTTTATTTCTCTTCAGCAAATATTTGAAACAGAACGGCATGTGCAACTTAGCATTTCTCTTAGATGATGTACAATTTTTTGAAGGAGCCTAAAACAAGCTTCACTCCATCAAACTCAAAGTTACTAATAAATTTAGCTGCAAAATATGACAAAGACCTTTCTTTGAGGCTATGTTTGGATATCATAAAATGAACAGAGTGGAAGGAAATATGGTGGTAAGTGATGGAATGGAATGGAATCCATACCACCCCATTCCGCTCCTCCAACCAATTTTAACTTAAACAAACAATGGAATAATACTTCATTCCATCTCATACCACTCATTCCATCCAAATCCATCCGGCTAGATTGATGGAATGGTATAATTTATGTTCCGTTGAATTATTTTTATGGATTCCACCATTTCACCAATTCGAACTAAATAACGAGCTAATGAATCTCCTTCTTTTTGCCATTGAACTTCCCAATCCAATTCCTCGTAACACTCGTAATTATCAACTTCACGTTGATCCCATTGTATTCCGGAAGCCCGAAGCATCGGTCCTGATAACCCCCAATTTATAACTTCCTCTCTATTGTTGGAATAATTAATAAAGGATGGAATGGAGCGGATAGGATGGAATGGATTTCTTTCCCGTTCCATCCCTTTCTATCATTTTTTGTACCCTCCGATTTGGACAAAATGATAAAATTGTTCTATTCCACCATGAAATACTCAAAGACATCTTTATTCAATTTCGTTAGTTTTACAATATCCAAACATACCCCAAGAGTTATTTTCATTATCCTATTAATCACGACTTAATTAACATAATCACATAACTAAAGCATGACACTGATCAAGAATTTCAACTGAAAACAAGATTAAACAGCAATCCAACTAAAAAAACACTACAGAATCAGTTAAAATTCATTTTATAACGAGTGAAAGTTGCAATATGCTTACGGATACGAAAGGAGAAAAAAAGAATCGGAGAAATCAAACTCCAGGGTTGGCACTGCAAAGCATACCCTGAGACAAAGATCTCGAACTAGTTGAATCGATTCCGAGGCAAGAAGTGAGGCGCGCTGATGAAACCGCTGAGTACAACGGAAGCAGCGACTGCACGCAACCAAGCTCCGCGACGGACCTGAACGGAGAAAGAACAATGAAAATTAAGATTCCGTTAAATTGTAAGAAATGGAAGAATTGAAGCGAAGATGAGGACTTGCCGGACAGTGACGGGAGTGCGAGTTCTGAGGAGAAACGGTGAGGAGGATTTGGGCTTTGCGATGGTGGATTTGATTAGGGTGAACGCTGGTTGTGAGAATGATCGGAAACGAGAAGCCATTGGAGAAATTAGCGCCACCTGATTTTTTACAAAGTTAGGGTTTTGAGCTGAATTGGAAGAAACTGAACGCAAAAGAAAGGGTTTTTCGGAGGTTTTACTTTTTTGTCCTTTTTCAATTTTTATTCTTCTCCTTCTTTTCTTCTTTAACTTAATATAAATTGAGGATATGTGTTTTGTTTTTAGAAGTATCATAATAATTTTTTTTAATTATTTTATTAACAAGTATGAGATACTAATTACTACATAGAGATACTAATTACTACATAGACCTAATCAAATGTAAAAGTCACTTTTCTCTTAATTAGAAAATATAGTTTCAAACTAAATTATGTCACGCGTATTAAATCTCTATAAGAAGGATTTTAATAACACGAAGAAGATGGTCGGTTTAAATTTAAAAGTTGTTTTTCTAGTTGTAAGTAGATGATAGAAATTGTTATGATGATTGGAGAGAAGAGACTGATTAACTTAACATTAATACATTATTAAAGATGTTTTTGAATTGTTGACTATTGCATAGAGACAATATTGATTTTGAGGTCTTCTAGTGATGTCTTTGTTGATCAATGACAACTTCAAAGAAAAGTTTGAGAGTAAGATGAAGAATTTGAGGGAGGAAGAGTTGAAGATAAAGGAGAAAGAGTTTGATGGGCAAATCCTCTTCAAGGATACAATTGTGCAACATAATTAGAGAAACATAAAATTATGCAATGCAATGTAATGTAATGATGTTAATGAAATTGTTCATTGCTCAAAGTTGTTGTGCTGTCTCATTCGAGAGGATTTTCACACTTCTTAATAATGCAATATCGTCTCATCTTCTTACTCAAAATCTCTCAAAACTTTAACTTAATAAATAGCTTGCACTAACCCAAAAATAGAATGCACTATTCATCTATTCATTCCTAGTAAGCAGATTTTACAATTAATACACACACAATAAAATAACAAAGCCAGCTGATTTATCTATCAGATTATGGCTTGTTTCTTGAATGCTGTCATAACAGAGCCAACCTTCCGGTCACCGAATCCACAATTGCTTTTGGCCCTGAAACGAAAAGTAACATTCAAATGTTCTGTCATACATATGCAATTTGATGTTCTAGAACATGAAACACAAAGCAACATAAACCAAGTCAAGAACAAAGCAACGCAAAGCTGACCAGGTCCAACAGCAAGAACAGTCTTTGATCCTGCCGAAACCTGAAGATGATAGATAGGACTAGTTATATAAACAGCGCGATAGTTATTACTATGTACTAACTATGCGATAGCATATTTAAGGGTATTGTTCTATATTTCTAGCCACATATCAAGCATTATTACCTGTGTTCGTCCAGCATCCGCGACAACAAAAGTAGGAAGGCCAACACTCTCAGCTGTTTCCTTTAGCTTATTCCTGATTAAAAGCCATGTCAGGATGTAGATCTCTAAACTAGAAGCATATTTACAGTACTCCGAATATAATCATCTGCTTACATTTCTTGTTGGTTCTTGCAAGTAACAACAATTTTGGGCTGGCCGCACTGTTCCCAATGTCTTAAAAGAGACCGGTTGCTGCAAATGTATTCAGCAGTGGAACAAACTTCAATATTTATGATACATAGCATGACAATGAAGCATAGCAAAATGACTCATGTTGAATAATCACCATCTTCATGTTCAAAATGAAACTTCAAAACTAAACATACAATCGTCCCATTTGCTGACTCACAGAAAAAGGGAGCAACCAAGTCACCTATTACTAGATTATATGAATAATCAAAAGCAAAAAGGGCCATCACACGGTGCTTATAAAATTCGCTAGAAAGCTCGCACTTTAAAGCAATCTTCTTAAACATTACATTAAACTATTTGTGATTTTGTTTTCTCATGAAAACAGCGTTGGTGCCTTGGTGGGTGGATTGGTAGGAAGAGCTATTAATAAGTACCTTTGTGTTAACTCAGCATACATGCCAGTCGCAGCATCTGCCATAAAAAAAAACAGAAGAATGTAATGGCACATAGTACTATAAACAAGAAAGGATGTAAAGTGCAAATAAATAAGTTTGTAATGGGTTAATAAACAAAATGTGACCCTCCAAACAATGTGAGATAAAGAACCGATCAAGAAAATGAACAATAGTATCATATCTTACGAGCACATTGAGACGCAATCTTTCCGGATCTCATCTTTAGGTCTTGCCTAACAACCAGAACCTAACACAAAAATTTACAGTTGAAATCAAAATTTTCTCAACATCCAACTAAAGAAGTTCATGCAGAAAGTATATTACAGAACAAGATATCAATTAATGAAACTATCTATTGAATAATAACATATGCAGATCCAAAAAGTTTTATTTATACACAGCTTGTAGAATTGAAACCAAAGGCATGTTCGGTGTGTCAATATCGAATAGCAACACATGTAGTTAGTTACATTCAACTAACTTAAAGCCCTAATAGCATGAGAAATTGAATATGAAATAAACAAACCATTTTAAGTTCTTGATCAGCATTACTTGAGAGTGAGAGTTGGTGTTGAAGCTTGTTAGATGAGAAAATTTTTTTGGATAAGTGATTTCTAGTTGGCTTTGTTAAATCAATCAACATGCCACAAATAAAACCTATAACAAAACCTGGAATGAAATTCTCTGGTTTGAAACTTTCTGATAACCATTCTCCCTTTTGCTTTCTTTGTTGCTGCATTTATATTCAAACATCAATAATCAAATATTAATCAAAATAATTGGGTTTTTCCCTAAACATTGAATTAAGCGGAAAATATGAAAATCAGTAGAAATTTGAAAGAGTTAAGCGGAAAGGATAATACCGATTTTGGTGTTGTTGAAGAGAGAAAGATATAACTAACCTGTTCTGTTTTGGAAAACATTGAATGTTTATGCAAACGGGTAAAGGTTGAAATTTTGAAGTTGAACTGATATGTTCTCATTGTGAAATATATATATATATATATATATATATATATATATATATATATATATATATATATATATATATATATATATATATATATATATATATATATATATATATATATATATATATATATATATATATATATAAACACGTTTTATTAATGTAAGCACGTGGAAAAGTAAATCACTAGTTAAAATTTGATAAAAATATATCACTTTTAAATTGATTATCAAAAAAGATTTAAGAAATTTATGCCACTTATAAATTGATTATTTATTTGGAGCTAACTATGAAAATTATAATAAATTTTGAAAGTGATAGTGTGTCAAAAATAATAAGATTTTAAATTTATTTATCGATTTAAATATTGATTATCGATTATTTTTAAAATTTTGACAAATAGAACTATTAATATAAATATTGATTATCAATCACTTTTAAAATTATTTGAAAAAGATTAGGAGAGCTATAAAAGGAGTCGTTAAATATTTTAAAATTATATTTTTTTTTTATTATAAAATAGTTTATATGTAAAAGTAATAATTTATAAAATTCAATATTAAATATTTTTCTAATTATACTATTCATTTGCATTGCATAAATTTTATTCAATATGTTTTATTATGTAGTAAATATTTATAAAAAATATTGATCAATTCATTAACTCACTTTATAAATTATTCAAATATTAATATTTTAATTTAACAAAAAATGTCTATATTAAAATTTTCAAAGTAAATTTTAGAATTCGATATTGCTTAAAGTTTTACTACCTAATTATGAAAATTATAATATATTTTGATAGATGAAGTGAGTCAAATATAATTAAATTTTAATAAATTTTATTTTCTCATAAAAATGATATGAGACAAAAAAATAATATTATTGTTTCAAATATTAAATATTAAAAATTATCATTCATTTCTTTAAATATATAAATAAATGCTCATATTAAATTATTACCCGTACATAAGCTCCATGATTTTTTACTAGTAATTTTTTAAGATAGGTATGATATCAAATTTGTATTTTTTTAATTTGAGTAAAAAAAGATATGTGTGATAATCAAATTCATGTTTTATTTGTACAGTTTAGTGAATAATACACTATATTTAATTAAATTTTATAAAAATTAAATTAAATTAAATTATTAAATAAAATTGATTAATAAGATCTTGTTGTGAAATAGTTACCAATAAGATTTTAATTGAAAATCTGCAGAAAACAATTCATATTTGCAAGAAATCAATTGTGTCTAATGGTAGTTATAATTTATTATTGAGAGATTAAAATAAATCAGATTTGAGAGTAACAAATCTGTATGTATCACTATTTCTCAACTATTCTCAAACATCTCAACTCAAATTCAGTTCTTTTAACAGAAATTTTTTTTTTTTTTAGTTTTCTAATAATATTAAAATAGTTAAAATGTTGATTACAATTTTTTAAGATATGTATGATAAATAAATTTATGTTTGGGTCTTTATTAAGTTTAATGAATAATAAATTATATTTATCTGAGTTTAACGGAAAAATAAACTAAATTTAATTATTGGTCAGAATGTATTATAGTTCAATTTCAAAAATTAATTATCAATGGTTTTTTTTCATTTTTTTCTAATAGTCTAAACTGAAATATTTTTTATGTTTTTATTAACAAATTTGTATCTCATATTCTTTTATATTTCCCAAAATTAAATATTTACTCCATTTTAAAAATATTTTATTTGATATTCCTATATAATATTTGCTATGATACAAGTTTAGCTTCATCTCATCTTAGTACCTTTATTAGACAAAGTTAACAAAATATAGGATATAATTGATTTTGGTAGTAATTTTCACTCTTAATCAATTCCTCTCTTTCAAGGCCAAAAATATTATGAGATTTTGATAACTACAATTGTTATATAACATAATTGAGTAATAATTATATAATATAATTAAGTAATTTAGAAGATTTTGATAGCTACAATAATGATATGACGTAAAAACTCTAAAAATTCAAGAGATTTTGATAACTACAATAATAATCTGACATAATTTAATATTCTGTAAAACTTAGGAGATTTTAATAACTACAAAGGTAACAATATCAAGCATCAAATAACACAAAACATCAAGTTTATAAGGATGGATGTAATCAAACTTGACTTGTGTTCAAATTGTTTGTGGAGAATTTCATTTCTCTCTCAACATCTTGATGTAATATTTATATATTATCATCTTTCTTTTAAGGATTTTAAACCATACATTATTTAAAAAAATAAACTTTTTCATATAATAAAGAATAAGAATATATGATAAGAAAAATTCAAAACAATTGTCATGTGTTTGGGTTGCAGTCGCTAAAGCTTTTATAATTTTGATTAATTTAGATATTGTGATACTGATTACATATAATTTATTTTTTAATATAAAAATAATAAATAACAATATTAATATTTGTCAATCGCGTTTTGTCAAATTTTAGTCACACAATTTTAATTATGCGGCATTTCAGTTAGACTTTACAAATTTGGATTTAGTACTTGATTTTTAAATGTCAGAAATAATGCTGGGATCATGTTTTGTCCCTTCAAGCAATCAGAAGAAGGGATTGAAATGCAGGTTGAAACAAAATATCTTTGTAATCTCTTACTAATTATTCATGAAATTATTATTTGCATCTTATTCATTATTTATTACCCTATTTAATCTTTTTTCACTTCTTAGATAATTTTCTGTTGACAATTCTTCTTCTTAATAAAATGAAACAAGGCAAAATCAAACTAATTAACATTCATTGTGTTGGATTGAGTTTTCAACCTGTACTTTTAAGATTAAACCCGAAGCAAACCAACTCACTTATTAATAGGTTGGATTGGGTTCGTGGATCATCCACTAAATATATTTTTTAAATTTTAAATAAAATATATCAATTTAATTAACACATTTATATTAGAAAAACAATAAAAAAAAATCATAAACTTTTAGTATTACATTTGAATAAAATTGATTGGTTAATACCTAAAAACTCTTTTTTGATTCCTATAAAGTTAAAAAAAAAATACAAATAGTATAAAGTATAATTTAAAAAGTAAGATATATTTCTCTTTAAATAAATAAAGTTGATCTCTCAATTTTGATTTAAATTTAAGCTCTTATAATTAATAAAAAGTATAATTATATTTAAAAAAATGTGCAGTGTAAAAATTATGCTAGATAATTTATAAATAAAATAAAATAAAAATAGCGTGACATATCAATGGATTGAGTTTGCGAGTTTGTGGATTTAAAATTTTAAACTCTTACTTGAACCAAATACCAATGAGTTTGTATGGGTTGGTTCGGGTTAAATTCGTACATAATTGGGTTGAGTAAAAATAAGAATTGAATTGAATTGGATGAGTGGATTCGCGGGTTGCCCCGTATCCATAAACACTCCTAGAGAAAAGAATCAAAATTCTATCATCAATTGTTCATAGATACATTTACTGTATAAAAGGAATTAGATTTAATAACATCAATGATCAAAATGGATACTTTTGCTATGACTTTAGTTGACTAAAGTCAGTTTCTTATTTTATATGGTTGCAATTTATTTATTTTGTGTTGTTATAACTTTTAATTTTTGTTATTCTAATATAAAAGCTTATGGACCGTCTAAGTTAGCCAACATATTACATGCAAATGAACTCTATTTTCGTCTTAAGATGTGATCTGACCTGATCAGAAGGGGATCACGGGCTGGCCACACGCTGTTGGACTGCTACCTGTTCACCGTTGATGAGGAGGAAAAAAAAGGGGGTGTACCTGCAAAACACTCCAATGCCAAAGTAAGGAGTTGGACAGAGTGAGAGCAAAACACAGAAAGTGGGTAAGAAGTGAATTACCTGACCCTCTTGTGGAAAAGGGTATTTATAGAGAGACCCCAGCGCTGGGCCAACGGTCATTTGAGGTGGGCTGGATGCCTAGGCCCAACTCTAATGACTGCTAGGGCTTACGTGGCGTAGTGAAGACCAGAACGTGGTCTTCGCCCTAGTCCAACTGTCCCGTGATCTCCGGAAAGTGGTTTTGACCTGCTCTATCGGAGGTGGGCAGTTAGGAGATGACGTGTCCCCGCGGAGGAGAGCACGTGGAGAGCGTGCGGATGACACGTTGTCCTCCCCGCGAAGGGGAGCCCGGGAGATTCCCCGGGGAGTCTTGCTCGATGGCATGGAGTACCGCTCGCGGAGGGCGGTGCTTGACCACACGGGCGATTCACTTACCCAGCGTGGTTGGGACGGTTCTCCCCCGCGGGGAGATCATTCTAGCAAGTCGGGGATCTTGGGCCCGACTCGGTAGCTCGGACCGGGCAGGGCCTGGTGGAACATTATTGGGCTGGGCCAGCATAATTCTGCCCGGGCCCAGTCCAGAACAAGATGGATTTTATATGTAAACATAAAATAATTAAATTAATTGCAGTCTAGATTATACTATAACATAACAATTATATAAATGAGAGATAAAGATATGATTATTACATGTTTAATTTTTAATTTTCTTTCCAATTATCATTAGTACTATTTTTGGGCAAAAAGTCAAATTTTATTGATAATATTTTACCCTTAGTTTTTTACTATGCTAAACATTAGTATTATTTTTGAACAAGAAATCAAATTTTATTGATAATATTTTACCCTTATTTTTTCACTTGCATCAACATAGCATGATCATTTCATTTGATCATGCATTTTATTTGATCATGAATATTTATTAGGGTTTAGTGAAAAGTCAGGAGATTTGACATTTTATTTCATCTTAATGACATTCATTCATTCATATTCATATGTGGATTGAGGAATCAAGAGTTCTTTTTAATCTCAGTGCATCATTCATTCCATGACATCAGATCTCACAGATTTAGAGGAATGACACTCAAGAGTACTATTGTCGTCTGATGCTTTACAAAGTTTTAACTGTCAGTTATGTCTACGAATTTGAAGTAAAAAAGTTCAAGAATTTGACTATTTTGTATATGATTTCTCTATTCATAATTCTTCTGCACCATTGTTACTAATCAACATAAGTTAAAGATTGATTTTGTTGACTTTTAATGATAGTTCATTTGCATTGTGTTAATTTCATTTTTGCATCCATTAACATGTATTTGAGAATAAGACAAAATTTAAAATTTAAAAAGGTTGACTTTTGTCTTTGACCTTTTCAGTATTAATTACATTCAAGTTGATTTTTTGTTTTTATTTATATTTAGCCATATTTGAATTTAATCTTTGTTTAGTTTGTATTTGGTTTATCTTGTAAGACAAAACTAAATGAGTTTTTTTAATAAGACAAAGTTTATTTTTAATTAAAATAAAGTGGAATTTTCTTAGAATTTTTGTTCTACATCACTAATTGTATACTCAAAACACGTTTTTTCTTATTATTTACAATACATACACATTACATGTACTCATTTGTACACCCATACACAAAGTCAACAAAAGGTACAAAATGACAAAAAGAAAAGTATTAGAACACCATTAAAATAAAATATTTGGTTAAATGATTTTACATCAGATTTTAAGATATATGATGTGAAAAATATTTGTCAAAAAATTTTACATCAAATTTATTAACAATATGATGTGAAAAATATTTGATTTAATGATTTTACATCAGACATATATTTCCACTGATATGAAAAATAATGCGGTGGCAATGTCATAAATAATAAAAAAAAATTATTATAAAGGATTTTATATCAAGCCATTTAACATAACCGATGTAAAAAGTTCTGAATAAAAAATAAATAAAATGGGTTAAACATTTTACATCGGGCCTATTAAACCAACCGATATAAAAAATAACGCAGTAGCAGTTTCGTAAATAATAAAAACTTTTGTTATAAAAGATTTTACATTGGTCCGTTTATCCCAACCGATGTAAAAAGTACCTCAATAAATAAATAAATAAAATATATTAATTAAATATTTTACATCGGGCCATTTATCACAACCGATGTAAAAAGTTTTAAATAAAAAATAAATAAAAGATATTAATTAAACATTTTACATCGGACCATTTGTCCCAACCGATGTAAAAAGTTCTAAATAAAAAAATAAATAAAATGGAATAAACATTTTACATCAGTCCTTTAATTGCAACCGATGTAAAAAATAGTCTGAAGGATTTTACATCGGTCCTTTAATTACAACCGATGTAAAAAGTGCAAGACCTTAACAGGTTTCTACATCGGTCCATTAACAGGATGCGATGTAAAATGTTTTAAGTTACAGGATTTTACATCGGGTCATATGCCAACCGATGTAAAATCTTCCTTAAAAAGCCAAAACCCTACCCGTAATGTTTACATTCTCAAAATTCCAAAACTCATTTTTCTTCTTCTTCCTTAAACGTCCGCCATTTTCGTTCTTCTTCCACCTCCCTCCGCCGGTTTTCTTCTTCTTCCTTAAACCCTCCGTACCTTCTTCTTCCACCGTCACCATCTTCGTCTCGGTCCACCGTCCCTCCGTCCTTTTTGGTTCGCCTCCGTTCTCCCTCCACCATTTTTGTTCGCGTGGTTCTTCCTCCGTCATATTCGTTCGCGTTGTTTCTTTAAGGTATTTTTAATACTACATTATTTTACTGTTTTTAATAATAACTTTTTGTAAGAATTCTGAATTTTGAAATTTAGTGTGTAGAAAATTCAGTTTGTTTCATATATTTTCAACATCATATTGTTAAATTTAGTAGTGATATTTTTAACATGTAGTGTGTAGAAAATTTAAGTTACAGGAAGAAGAAGAAGAAAAATTTAGTGTGTAGAAAATTTAGTAGTTTGTTTCATATATTTTCAACATCATATTGTTTCATATATTTTCAATATCATATTGTTAAATTTAGTAGTGATATTTTTAACTGCGATTTTTAACATCATATTGTTGCTTAAATTAGTAGTGATATTTAACATAACATTATTTCAGATGGTAATATACAAATTTCTCATTATTTGGATAAAGTCTTAGGAGAAACAACCTTGTGCTTGTTGGCTTGGAGAGACAACCTTGAGCTTTTTCTACTTTCTAGTACTCTGCCGGTGATAACAACGATCTATAAGGTATCTTTAACGGTACATAATTTTTACGGTTTATAATAATAGCTTTTTGTAAAAATGATTGTAATATTTTGATGTCAATTTAGTTCTATTTGCATTAAAATTGAAGATAAAAATGTTAAATAATTTTGATGTTAATTTGGTTCTATTTGGATTAAAATTGAGTAAATTTTTATGATAATACCATTTTGTTAGGAATAATTTTTATGATTTAATTTTCAGTTTGTGGTATCATCATCTTTCTTTCTTCCTTCCAAGTGCATCATCATTATCCTCAGGTCTCTTCATCTTGCTTCATGCTCATTACCATCACATAAGACAAAAAACAAAGATAAATTTATGTTAGCAGCAAATCATTACCATAGCATCATATACATCATGCATACAATCAAGTGGGACCATAAATTTCCACACACGCACAAACCCAATAACAAACTCTCGAAACTCAGCAAAATAACCAAATTCAAATTCACTAAATACATTTCAAATTACATCTCAAATTCACTCCAACAAAACCAAATTACCACTTTATTTCACTAATTCTAAAACAAAAAACAAAAAATTAACGAATCTTAACCCTTCATTTCTCACAATTTCACACGGATTTCCACCTAATTCACATCTAGACCTCTTTTTTTTTCATAATCACATTTCTGCAAATTCCCTCCAGATTTTTTAAACCCTAACAACTTCACACACTTACACAAAACTCTCACACGAGTCTCATTCTTTCACCCATCCCATTTCCACTCTTATATAACAACCTACATTGTTTCATTCATTTCATCAAGAATCTCACATTGTTACTCTACAGAACTTCCAACCCATCTTCACCAAAGTTCATCAATCCTAAAACTACTCAGAGTTTCTCACTGAAACTCTGAGATAGCTGAGCTAAAGTTCAAGAAACTTAAAGTCTCTGGCATAATCGGTTGTGGTCGGGCTAAGTTAATTGAAACATCTGCCTTAACTGAAGTCCAAGCAACTTAAAGCCTCTGACATAATCAGTTGTGTCCGGGAAATATTAATAAAATCTCTGGCGTAACTAAAGTTTAAGCAACTTAAATCCTCTAGCATAACCGGCTACAGCCGAGCTAAGTTAATTAAAACCTCTAGCCTAACGGAAGTCCAAGCAACTTAAAGCCCCTGGCATTATCACTACAACAAATAAAAAATTTCATGACGAAGCTTTCACCTCAAACAATAGAAAAATGAGGTATAAAGTCAAGGCGTGTTATTTTTTATTATTTAAAAAAAAACCATATATTCCCTCAGTTGTCATAACACCGAGGTGAAAAAACAACTCAGTACAAGTTTCGATTTCCAACTATCGTAGATTATGATTTTATTTGTTTATAAGTGTAAACAAATGTTTTAACCATTCAACTTTCTATTTAAACCGAGACATTAAATAATAATATGAAGTTGCTCCAAACATGCAAGCATCATTCTATGGGATGGATTCCAAGATAGAAAAATCTTCAATGTTATTCTATCGTGAACAAAATATTTTTTCTGCCCTTACTATCCATCCCAACATAATGGTGTTGATGTTGTCGCTGTTGTATTTTTTGAATAACCTTTGGTTAAAGAAGGAAGTTCAACCTTTAAAGAGTACTCAGTTGATAGATTGCAAGTGCAGAAAAATATTCTTGCTTCAAGTTACACAAAGAATGGAGATTAACCAACGAGGAAGGGAATTTAACCTTTGAACAAAGAAGGGAATGCAACTAAATATGGATATCACGAAGATATTCAGTAATAAGAGAAAAGATTTGTTGTAAACAATTTATTTTAATATTTTGTGTAAATAATGTAATTTAGAAAAAAAAGATTTATTCACCTCGGTTTTCATCATCACTGAGGTGATAGTTAAAATGAGAAGATAAAAAACCTCGGTTTTATAATAAAAATCATATTTTACTATAAAAACACTCGTTAAACAGATTTTACCCTAAGACTAACTTATATGTAGCCGCCCCAGAGAGAGGAAATATTCACCAGTGTTCATTTGATCATGGACCTGGAAAATAAAAGTTTTCATTGGGAAATAGATTTTACAATGTCTTTTTAATATTTTGTGTAAACAATGTAATTTAAAAAAAAACAGCTTATTCACCTCAATTTTCTTCGTGACCAAGGGGATATTTAAGTTTTTTTTTTACTATATCCAACGGCCTTAAACAAATCTTTGTCATCCATTTAATTTTTATCAACACTTAAGAATCTACCATTAGTGATCCGCATGAAACCTAAGTGACATCCATTATAAAAGCATGTTGAATATTGAAAATCTAACCTATATAGAACATGAAGTGCTTGAAACATAAAGACGTTTGGAAAAGTTCTCTAAGATGGATTGCAAGAGCAAAAAATTACTTGGGTTTAAGGTTTGTTTTCTTAAATATTTATTTATGCACAAAATCATATATTTAAATATTGATTTTATTATCTAACCCTTATTTTATTTTGCTTCAGAATCAAATGCATGCAAAATCTTGGAGAATATATTTTCACCAACATTTGATCTTCAGCCACCTGGGAAATTTGATTTTTATCTAGATCTATTGGGAATTTGATTTTTATTTTAATATTTTATGTAAACAATGTAATATTTTGGGTAAACAATGTAATATTATGGGTAAACCATATAACGATTTTCTGGTGGATATTAAACCATATTCCACTAACTATGCCACCTTTGGAGATGGATCAAAAGGTGAAATCAAAGGTGTTAAGAAACTAGACTATATTGGGCAGCCTAGTCTTGATAAGGTGTTGTTTGTTAAAGAGCTGACTGCTAATTTGATAAGTATTAGTCAACTGTGTGACCAAGTCCTCAAGGTGAAACTTACTAGATCTGAGTGTCTGGTAACAAATGATAAAGATGAAGTTATCATAAAGGGAGCCAGATCTAAGGATAATTGTTACTTGTGGACTCCTCTAGAAACAAAGGGTTCCTTCATCTGCTTGATGTCAAAAAAAGATGAGGTAAAGATGTGGCATCATAAACTTGACCACTTACACTTGAAGGGAATGAAGGAGGTGTTGACAAGGGAAGCTGTCAGAGGTATTCTAATTTGAAAATTATTGAAGGAAGAGTCTGTGGTGAATGTCAAATAGGAAAGCAGACAAGAACGTCACATAAGAAGCTTCAACATCTGACCACTTCAAAAACTCTAGAGCTACTTCATATGGACTTGATGGGACCTATGCAGGTTGAAAGTCTTGGAGGAAAGAGGTATGCTTACGTTGTGATTGGTGACTACTCAAGAATCACTTGGGTGAATTTCATCAAGGAGAAGTCTGAAGTGTTTGAAGAACTATGTCAGAAACTTCAAAGAGAGAAGGATTGTGGCATATTTAGAATTAGAAGTGACCATGGGAAGGAATTTGAAAACAACAAGTTTGATGATTTCTGAAGGAATTAGTCATGAGTTCTCTTCACCCATCACTCTTCAACAGAATGGTGTGGTTGAGAGAAAGAATAGAACAATTCAAGAATGTGCAAGGGTCGTACTTCATGCCAAGAAACTTCCATATCATTTTTGGGATGAAGCCATGAATACTGCTTGCTATATCCTGAATAGAGTAACCATCAGATCTAGCACATCTGCTACTCTATATGAACTATGGAAAGGAAGAAAGTCAATTGTGAAGTATTCCATGTCTTTGGAAGCAAATGTTACATTTTGGCTGACCGGGAGCAAAGGAGAAAGATGGATCCTAAAAGTGATGAAGGAATATTTCTGGGATACTCTACAAATGTAGAGCTTATAGATTATTCAACTCTAGAACTAGTGTTGTGCTAGAATCTATAAATGTTGTGGTTGATGATGCACCTACAGAAGTTGTTGTCATAGATGATATTGGAGCATTCTTCCCCATGAGTTATGTGTCTGCATTGCATGATGTTCTTGAAGATACTACAGACTCAAGTGTTGATCCTGAACCTACAGAGACTAAGACAGTAGACAAAGGAACCTCCATCAGAATTCAGAAAGATCATCCAAAAGAGCTTATCATAGGAGAACCTAATGGTGGAAGAGTGACCAAATCAAGAGAAGTTGTTTTTGGTGCTTGCTTTGTCTCAAAATTGGAACCCAAGAATGTCAAGGAGGCATCGACTGATGAATACTGGAGCAATGTTATGTAATAAGAACTGGAGCAGTTCAAAAGGCATGAGGTCTGGGATCTTGTGCCAAGACCTGATGAGTAAAATGTTATTGGTATAAGATAGGTGTTTAAAAACAAGTCTGATGAGCAAGGTGTGATCACCATAAACAAGGCTCGACTTGTTGCTCAAGGGTACACTCAAATTTAAGGGGTGGACTTTGATGAAACTTTTACTTTTGTTGCTAGGCTGGAGTCTATTAGACTGTTACTTGGAGCGGCTTGTTTGTTAAAATTCAAGTTGTTTCAAATGGATGTTAAGAGTGCCTTTCTTAATGGATACTTGAATGAAGAAGTATATGTAGAACAACCAAAAGTATTTGTTGGTCCTACATTTCTAGATCATGTGTTCAAATTGAAGAAGGCATTGTTGTTAGAACACAAATTGGTTCTTAGTTATATCTCTATGTTTTGATGATAACACTAATGAAATTGTGTATTAAGAAATTATATACTCTAAATTTGTTCAAGTATTTTTGCTGCAGATTTTAAATTTAATATTCTTCTGAAAGCAAAAATGAATCTAAACATTGAACTACGCAAGGCTCTGAGCGTCAGAAGCATCTCGTTAGAAGACTCTGAGCGTTTCCTACAGAAGACTCTGAAGCAGAAGCTACAGAAGCATCTGAAGTGTAGACTGGAGACTTTGTATGAAGAGTTTCAAGCACTGTTTTTCAGAAGACTCTGATAGTACTGTTTGCTGCAAGTACTGAGGATCTGATCTCCAAACTCTGCTTTGATTTCACGCTGAAGCACACTTGCTGCAACACTCTGATACAACAAACTCTAATGACATCATGACTCTGATCACTCAAGGCTCTGATGTTGATTGATGTGAAATAGAAACTTGTTGAAGAAGATTATTCAAGTTATATCCGTTGGCATATTCCAAACGACTCTTTCCTCTTCTATGCTAGACACAAGAACTCAGGAAAAAAGGATTTCTCTTAACGTTCTACTTCTAGGAAAGGTCAAGTCATGTGAATACAAAAGGCTACAGCTACTTTGCAGTACACGGTCTTCAAGCTTGCAACGTCTTGGACTTCTTTAATTATAAAAGCAAGTCTCCAACAACTTTCTACAGTTGACGAACTTAGACGAAAATTGGCAAAACTATTGAAAACTCTCTCAAAGCTTTCATACAAATTATTATTCTTTGTTGAATAGTTTCATACGTTCTTAAACTTAAGTGTATAAATCACAGTTGTGATATAGCTTTCTTATAAGCATTTCAAACACTTGTTTAGTTTACATTTGATTGTAAAAGTTCCTTAAGAAGACTAAGTGGTGGTCAGTAGTTCTTGAGAAGACTAAGACAATTGTTCTTAGGGGTTGATATTGTAATCAGTTGATTATAGTGGATTAAGTCCTTGTGGAGAAAGGAAAATCACTCTTGATAGGGTGGACTGGATTAGTTGAGTTCAACGAACCAGGATAAAAATCATTGTGTTTTTATTGCCATAATATTTTTGAAAACCCTTATTCAACCCCCCCCCCCCCCCTTCTAAGTATTTTCTCACCTTCAGTTGGCATCAGAGCTCCGGTTCTGTGTGTGCTATCACTTCATCGTGAACAGAAAAGATCTAGTTGAGAAAACTCTTGATATTTCCTTTTGGTTGATATTATGGCTGAAGCTTCAACATCCAACAGCAACAGATATGAAGAAAGGGATAGAATTAGCACAAAACCCCCTATGTTTGATGGGGAGAAGTTTGACTATTGGAAGGACAGAATAGAGAGTTTCTTCCTTGGATATGATGCTGATCTTTGGGACTTAGTCATTGATGGTTATGTTCACCCCACTGATGGGGATGACAAGAAAATTGATAGAAAATCTATGACTGAAGCTCAGAAGAAAGAGTTCAGAAATCATCACAAAGCAAGAACAATCTTATTAAATGTTATATTTCATACTGAGTATGAGAAGATTACCAACAGAGAAACAACATTTGATTTGTTTGAGTCTTTGAAGATGACTCATGAAGGGAACTCACAAGTTAAAGAGACCAAGGCTCTAGCGCTGATCCAGAAATATGAAGCCTTTAAAATGGAAGAATCTGAATCTATAGAAGCCATGTTCTCTAGATTCCAGATCCTCACAGCTGGATTAAAAGTGCTAGACAAAGACTACTCCAGTGCTGATCATGTTAAGAAGATCATCAGAAGGTTGCCCATCAGATGGAGACCAATGGTCACTGCTCTGAAACTAGCTAAGGATCTGAATAAGATCACATTGGAGGAACTGATCAGCTCTCTGAGGAGCCATGAGATTGAACTTGAAGAAGACGAGCCTCAAAATAAAGGTAAGTCAATTGCTTTAAAGTCTAACAAATCTGTCAAAGCTTTGCAGGTGTTAGAAGAAATTTCTGAAGAATCTTCTTCTGAAGAAGAAGATGAATTGTCCATGCTGTCCAAAAGAATCAACAAACTCTGGAAGCATAAAGGGAAGACGTTCAGAAACTTCAAGAAGCCAGATCAACGCAAAGAGTTCGCTGGACACAAAAGATCCGGAAAGAAAGAGGTTGTCTGCTATGAATGCAAGGAACCTGGTCACTACAAGAATGAATGTCCAAAGCTTCTGAAAGAAAAGGCAAAGAGGAAGTTTGATAAAAAGAAGAAGGTTATAATGGCAACCTGGGATGATTCAGATGAATCTGAATCTTCATCAGAATCAGATGAAGAATGTGCCAACATGGAACTGATGGCAGGCATGGAAGATCAGGATGAAGGAACATCTGGATCTGAATCTGATTCTAAATCTGACTCAGAAGAGGTACTTTCTGATCTCTCTAGGCAAGAACTTATTGAGGTTTTATCAGAAGTTCTGAACAACTATAACCAGATTAAGCTATGATCGACGTTGAAATAGATAAACTTATTTTAAAATTTAACAAAGAGAAAGTGGTTTTCAAGGTGTATGATTGGACACTGTATGTGAGCGAGTTGGATGCATACTATCACATGGAGGAAAAAGGTAGTAAGGTTGATAAAAGAAGAAAAACAACCAAATTAACCTGCATTAGGGTTTCCCTTGCGTCTGACGTGCCTTAGGCATGTGTATTCAAGCTAGTGACGGAAATGAAGCGCTTGATAGGAGGCATGATCTGTCACATGTAATCCACATGGATGTTGTACAAGTAAGAGATAATTTAACTTTTCAGGCATCACCCATGCGGATTGAGGATTGAGAAGTGAAACAATTAAGAGGTAAATAAATTACTCTAGTGAAAGTGGTGTGGGGAGGACCTGTTGGAGGGAGTATTACATGGGAGCTAGAGAGCTAGATGATGGAGTCTTATCCAGAGCTATTTTTTCCAAATAATTTTCGAGGGAGAAAATCCTTTTATGTGGAGGAGAGTTGTAACACTTTGAATTTGGTAATAGTAATTTATTTGTGTGTGTGTGTTTTTTTTGTGCGTGCATGTGGTAATTTAATAAATAATGTGAATATAGAGTATTGAAAGCGGAGAAATAAAATAGAATTATTCAGAGATAATTGGAGAAATTATTAGATTAAATGGAAAATGTGTATTTTATGATTTTTGTATAATTTGTATTTTCATTAAATAATTATTTAGTGGGATTTTATTTAAAATAAATAAAATTATTATTTTATTAAAATCAGATATTAGTGGAGTGGAAACAATTTGTAACTATTAGGATTGATATATAAGCTAATGTGGGAGGACTTGAGAGTTTACGTGAAAAGTAAAGCACTTTAGAGGACTTTTGAGTACTCTAGAGTCACTTTTGATATTTAGGAGTTGTTGTAGAGTTGTTTGAAGTTCCTTGAGAACTCTGTTGAGTAATATACATAAATTGTTATAACCTTTGACGAACTATGAGTATATAATAAAATGATAAAATATTTTGTTGATATGTTTTAGTATGTTGGTTGATTTTCGAGCTGATGAGTAATAATACATCTTTACTCAGTTGTTGATAGTTTTTTAGTTATAATATAATTATAAAAATTAATTATATATTTTTGAGTTGAGTAATTCAAAGGAATTATAGTGAAGTCTGATAATTGGCAAACTTATAGTTCAAGAGTGGAACATGTTTGAGTATGAAATTTTGGTGATTGTTTGAGTTGCATTATTGTTTTCTACCATAATATATATATGAGTTAGGTAGGACTTTGATCCAGTGAGGTCAGGTTCAGAGAGGAACCATGACAGTCTCATGTTCAGAGAAGAACCAAAGACATGGACAAATCAGTAACACATCCCTGATGCCCAAAACTCGGTACCACATGCATATTTGAGGAGAAGTTGTGCATTTCGCATTGCGTTATAAATTGTATTGTTGTTGTGTGAGAATGATCTGTGTATTTTTACAATTGTCCCGCTATTTACTTTCACCACTAACATTTGTAAGAATTATTCTCACTCCTTTCTTTTTGTTGTGCATGGCTTTTATGTCCATGTTGCAGATTAAGGTAGCATGTAGTGTTGTTGTGTTGACAAATGAAGGTTATTACCTTCGTCATTCTTTTTCATTTTGTTTCGTACTCGTTGTGTCGCTCCGGTATTCTAACCCAGGAGATGAGATGTTGTTTCTTTTATTCAGATAATTTTTGCGTTATTTTTTGTAACTGATGTTTTAATTGAGTAATTTTGTTTATGAGACTATGTGAAGGTGTTGTCAAATGTAGAACAACCAAAAGTATTTGTTGGTCCTACATTTCTAGATCATGTGTTCAAATTGAAGAAGGCATTGTTGTTAGAACACAAATTGGTTCTTAGTTATATCTCTATGTTTTGATGATAACACTAATGAAATTTTGTATTAAGAAATTATATACTCTAAATTTGTTCAAGTATTTTTGCTGCAGATTTTAAATTTCATATTCTTCTAAAAGCAAAAATGAATCTAAACATTGAACTACGCAAGGCTCTGAGCGTCAGAAGCATCTCGTTAGAAGACTCTGAGCGTTGCCTACAGAAGACTCTGAAGCAGAAGCTACAGAAGCATCTGAAGTGTAGACTGAAGACTTTGTATGAAGAGTTTCAAGCACTGTTTTTCAAAAGACTCTGATAGTACTGTTTGCTACAAGTACTGAGGATCTGATCTCCAAACTCTGCTTTGATTTCACGCTGAAGCACAATTGCTGCAACACTCTGATACAACAAACTCTAATGACAACATGACTCTGATCACTCAAGGCTCTGATGTTGATTGATGTGAAATAGAAACTTGTTGAAGAAGATTATTCAAGTTATATCCGTTGGCATATTCCAAACGACTCTTTCCTCTTCTATGCTAGACACAAGAACTCAGGAAAAAAGGATTTCTCTGAACGTTCTACTTCTAGGAAAGGTCAAGTCATGTGAAGACAAAAGGCTACAGCTACTTTGCAGTACATGGTCTTCAAGCTTGCAACGTCTTGGACTTTTTTTATTATAAAAGCAAGTCTCCAACAACTTTCTACAGTTGACGAACTTAGACGAAAATTGGCAAAACTATTGAAAACTCTCTCAAAGCTTTCATACAAATTATTATTCTTTGTTGAATAGTTTCATACGTTCTTAAACTTAAGTGTATAAATCACAGTTGTGATATAGCTTTCTTATAAGCATTTCAAACACTTGTTTAGTTTACATTTGATTGTAAAAGTTCCTTAAGAAGACTAAGTTGTGGTCAGTAGTTCTTGAGAAGACTAAGACAATTGTTCTTAGGGGTTGATATTGTAATCAGTTGATTATAGTGGACTAAGTCCTTGTGGAGAAAGGCAAATCACTCTTGATAGGGTGGACTGGATTAGTTGAGTTCAACGAACCAGGATAAAAATCATTGTGTTTTTATTGCCATAATATTTTTGAAAACCCTTATTCAACCCCCTCCCCCCCTTCTAAGTATTTTCTCACCTTCAGTTGGCATCAGAGCTCCGGTTCTGTGTGTGCTATCACTTCATCGTGAACAGAAAAGATCCAGTTGAGAAAACTCTTGATATTTCGTTTTGGTTGATATTATGGCTGAAGCTTCAACATCCAACAGCAACAGATATGAAGAAAGGGATAGAATCAGCACAAAATCCCCTGTGTTTGATGGGGAGAAGTTTGACTATTGGAAGGACAGAATAGAGAGTTTCTTCCTTGGATATGATGCTGATCATTGGGACTTAGTCATTGATGGTTATGTTCACCCCGCTGATGGGGATGACAAGAAAATTGATAGAAAATCTATGACTGAAGCTCAGAAGAAAGAGTTCAGAAATCATCACAAAGCAAGAACAATCTTATTAAATGTTATATTTCATACTGAGTATGAGAAGATTACCAACAGAGAAACAGCATTTGATTTGTTTGAGTCTTTGAAGATGACTCATGAAGGGAACTCACAAGTTAAAGAGACCAAGGCTCTGGCGCTGATCCAGAAATATGAAGCCTTTAAAATGGAAGAATCTGAATCTATAGAAGCCATGTTCTCTAGATTCCAGATCCTCACAATTGGATTAAAAGTTCTAGACAAAGGCTACTCCAGTGCTGATCATGTTAAGAAGATCATCAAAAGTTTGCCCATCAGATAGACACCAATGGTCACTGCTCTGAAGCTAGCTAAGGATCTGAATAAGATCACATTGGAGGAACTCATCAGCTCTCTGAGGAGCCATGAGATTGAACTTGAAGAAGACGAGCCTCAAAATAAAGGTAAGTCAATTGCTTTAAAGTCTAACAAATCTGTCAAAGCTTTGCAGGTGTTAGAAGAAATTTCTGAAGAATCTTCTTCTGAAGAAGAAGATGAATTGTCCATGCTGTCCAAAAGAATCAACAAACTCTGGAAGCATAAAGGGAAGAAGTTCAGAAACTTCAAGAAGCCAGATCAACGCAAAGAGTTCGCTGGACACAAAAGATCCGGAAAGAAAGAGGTTGTCTGGTATGAATGCAAGGAACCTGGTCACTACAAGAATGAATGTTCAAAGCTTCTGAAAGAAAAGGCAAAGAGGAAGTTTGACAAAAAGAAGAAGGTTCTAATGGCAACCTGGAATGATTCAGATGAATACGAATCTTCATCAGAATCAGATGAAGAATGTACCAACATGGCACTGATGGCAGGCATGGAAGATCAGGATGAAGGAACATCTGGATCTGAATCTGATTCTGAATCTGACTCAGAAGAGGTACTTTCTGATCTCTCTAGGCAAGAACTTATTGAGGTTTTATCAGAAGTTCTGAACAACTATAACCAGATTAAGCTCAAATGCAAGAAACTTAAATGCAATCTTGAATCTGAGAATAGTCTGTTAAAGTCAGAAGTTGCTGAGCTCAAAGAAAACAATTTCAAAATGAAAAACAATTTTGAAAAAGCTCAACAAGACTCTGAATCTGAAACTAAGTCAAAATGTAAATATATTTTAGAAGAATATGACTATAGTTTTCAGAAGTTTCTGGCTAAAAGCATAGATAGAAGCAAGATGGCTTCGATGATCTATGGAGTTAGCAGAAACAACAGGAAAGGAATTGGATATGAATCTTCCTCTGGAAAGGATTTAAATCCAATACCTGTTGATAAACTTATCATTAAGAAGACCCCCTTATATTCTCATTTTAAGTTTGGTCATATGAATGATATTAAACACACACGTTCTGATCAGAACGTTCCTGTATTTAAACCGAAAGTTAGTCAGAGCAAACCTGTTGTAAAAAGACAGAAGTTCAGACAAACTTTTAAGGCAACTAACCCAAAAGGACCCAAAAAGATCTGGGTACCTAAGGATAAGATAATACCTGTTGCAGATGTATTTAGCAGCAAAGTCAAGACGCCAGTCATGGTACCTGGACTCTGGCTGCTCACGTCACATGACGGGAGAAAGGTTTATGTTCCAAAGCCTGGAGCTTAAATCTGGAGGAGATGTCAAGTTTGGAGGGAATCAGAAGGGCAAGATTATTGGCTCTGGTACTATTGGGAATGGTAACCTTCCCTCTATATCTAATGTTTTACTTGTAGAAGGATTAAAATATAATATATTGTCCATAAGTCAATTAAGTGACAATGGTTATGACATAATCTTTAATCAAAAATGTTGCAAAGTTGTCAGTCAAAAGGATGGCTCAATCATATTTAATGGAAAGAGGAAGAACAACATTTATAAAATCAATCTTTCAGAACTTAAGATTCAAAATGTGAAATGCCTAATGTCTGTTAATGATGAGCAATGGATCTGGCACAGAAGATTGGGGCATATTAATATGAGACATATATCTCAGATTAATAAACTCAATCTAGTCAGAGGACTTCCTAAGTTGAAGTTCAACTCAGATGCTCTTTGTGAAGCATGTCAAAAAGGAAAATTTTCAAAATCTTCTTTTAAAACTAAGAATGTTGTTTCAACTTCAAGACCATTAGAGTTACTTCACATTGATCTGTTTGGACCAGTGAAAACTGCATCCATCAGAGGTAAGAAGTATGGATTAGTCATTGTTGATGACTACAGCAGATGGACGTGGGTGAAATTCCTAAAACACAAGGATGAGTCACATTCTGTGTTCTTTGACTTCTGCAAACAAGTCCAGAATGAAAAATATTTTAAAATTGTTAAAGTCAGAAGTGATCATGGTGGCAAATTTGAAAACAAATATTTTGAAAAATATTTTAATGAAAATGGCATTGCTCATGATTTCTCCTGCCCTAGAACTCCACAACAGAATAGAGTTGTAGAGAGGAAAAATAGAACATTGTAAGAAATGTCCAGAACCATGATCAACGAGACTAATCTAGCAAAGCATTTTTGGGCAGAAGCAATAAACACAACTTGTTATATTCAGAACAGAGTGTCTGCAAGACCTCTTCTAGAGAAGACTCCCTATGAATTTTGGAGGAACAGAAAACCCAACATTGCTTATTTTCATCCTTTTGGATGTATATGTTATATGCTGAACACTAAAGAGAATCTGAACAAGTTTGATTCTAAAGCACATAAGTGTTTCATGCTTGGCTATTCTGAACAATCTAAAGGCTACAGAGTATACAATACTGAAACACAAATTGTGGAGGAATCTATACATGTTAGATTTGATGATAAACTTGGCAATCAAAAGCCAAAGCAGGTTGATAATTCTGCAGATAGAGAAGTAATTCTCACAGACTCTGAAGGCTCAGAGGCAGAAGAGGCTCAAGTGAAGGAATCAGAAGCAATGCTAGATGCAACTCCTTTGGCTACTCAAATGAAAAACTTGAATATCTCTGAAGAACCTATTGTTAGAGGATCATCTTCCAGAATCAAGGCCTCTCACCTAGAGGATGTGATCATTGGAAAGAAGGATGACCCTATAAGAACTAGATCCTGCCTCAGATCATCTGAAGCGTCATTATTTGGGTTGGTGTCAGTTATTGAACCAACTTCTGTGGATGAAGCTCTGCAAGACAATGACTGGATAATTGCCATGCAAGAAGAGCTCAATCAATTCACAAGAAATGACGTTTGGGATTTGGTTCCAAGACCAAAAGGATTCAACATTATTGGAACTAAATGGGTCTTCAGAAACAAGTTAAATGAAAAAGGAGAACTTGAAAGAAACAAAGCAAGGCTTGTTGCTCAAGGTTATAGCCAGCAAGAAGGAGTTGACTACACAGAGACTTATGCTCCTGTGGCCAGGTTAGAGCCTATTTGTTTACTAATTTCTTTTGCTGCACAAAATAACATCACTCTATATCAGATGGATGTTAAGAGTGCCTTTTTAAATGGGATTATAGAAGAGGAAGTATATGTTCATCAACCTCCTGGTTTTGAAAGTGATAAATTTCCAGAACATGTTTTTAAACTTAAGAAATCTCTTTATGGTTTAAAACAAGCTCCCAGAGCTTGGTATGAGAGATTAAGCAATTTTCTTCTGGAGAAAAATTTTATCAGAGGCAAAGTGGACACAACTCTCTTCTGTAAAACATTTAAGAAAGATCTATTAATTTGTCAAATATATGTAGATGATATTATATTTGGATCTACCAATGTTACGCTGGGAAAGGAGTTTGCTCAATGTATGCAGGCTGAATTTGAGATGAGCATTATGGGAGAATTGAGATTCTTTCTGGGAATTCAAGTCAACCAAACTCCAGATTGCACTTACATTCATCAGACTAAATATGTAAAAGAGTTTCTGAAGAAGTTCAACATGACTGACAGTAAGTTAGCAAAGACTCCTATGTATCCAACAAGTACTCTTGGTAAGGAAGAGGTAAGTAAGAAAGTAGATCAGAAACTCTACAGAGGTATGATTGGATCTCTTCTCTACTTAACTGCTTCTAGACCTGACATTTTATTCAGTGTATGCTTGTGTGCTAGATTCTAATCAGATCCTAGAGAACCACACTTAACAGCTGTTAAGAGGATTCTAAGGTATCTAAAAGATACTACTAATGTGGGTTTGTGTTACAGAAAATATGATGAATTTAAACTAGTTGGATTCTGTGATGCTAATTACGCTGGAGATAGAGTTGAAAGAAAAAGTACTTCTGGAAGTTGCTAATTTCTGGGAAGTAATTTAATCTCCTGGTACAGCAAGAAACAACCTACAATTGCTCTATCAACTATAGAAGCAGAATATATTATTACTGCTGGATGTAGCACACAGATGCTTTAGATGAAAAGTCAGCTAGAAGATTATCAGATGTTTGAGAGTAATATTTCTATATTATGTGATAATACTTCTGCTATATGCTTGTCTAAAAATCCAATTTTACACTCTAAAGCTAAGCATATAGAAATTAAACATCACTTCATTAGAGACTATGTTCAGAAGGGTATTATAAATTTAGAATTTGTTGATACAGATCATCAATGGACTGATATTTTCACAAAACCCCTTGCTGAAGATAGGTTTAAGTTTATTATGAAAAATATTGGTATGGAATTTTGTCTAGAATAATATTTATCAGAAGCAACTTTCTCAGATGCAAAATGTTTAAAATCTGAAGTACTTCATTTGTCATTTATTTAATTTCTTGAATTATTATTTCTGTGTGTATCTGAACTAACAAACCTCAGAGGATCTGAACATTGGCTAACGTTTCATTTCTCAAAGAAGTTTCAGAAGCACATGCAAGCAAACATGTGTCACTCTAGATCTGAAAAGGTGGAGTGCACAATACTAAATTGACGTTTGAGGTACTGTTTTGAACATTGAGTTTCTTGATTTTCCCCCCAATTTGTCAGAATCATTAATTGTTTAAAATGATTATATTCTCTTCATTAAATGCTAAGTGGTAAGCGTGCTGAATGTGTGACTCTTGTGTGCCCTAATTTCTTCTATAAATGCCACAACTTTTCACATTTCACACTTTTCACTCTCACGAACATCTTGTATGCATTTCTTCTTGTTACATTGCTTCCATCTCTCTATCAAACCCAAACATCTCAGAAACCCTAAATATTCAAGAACTTCCATGGCAACTTCATCATCAATGTCTGCTCAATTCCAATCTTCAATGGTTGTTGTTTCTTCTTCAAACTTGGGTGTTGTTCCTTTTAAGGAACCTATAAGAACTTTACTCACGCCTGTTGACAAGTTGGAAGTCTTGTGTGAATCTATTGTCAACTTTGAATCGTTTGCTGAAAATGGGTATGATCTTCGTCCCATTGTTGATGCACAGTGTTGGACCAAGTTCTTTGACAGGTTAATGGGACCAGTTTATCCTGTTCTGGTAAAGGAATTCTGGATACATGCTTCTACTTGCCCTAAGTTCATAGTTTCTTACGTTCTGGGTAAAGAAATTGTGATTGCTAAAGATTTGATAAGGAAACTCATTGGATATGAGGAAACTGATGGAGTCACCAATATGCCATCTGGGCGTGTGGATATGTATGATGTTTATAGAGAAGTTTGCTCATCTGGAGAGGCTTCTAGCAAGGTTAAGGATTTGAATCCAGTTTACAGGATCTGGGCTAAGATTTTCATGAGTTGCATTCATTACAGAAAATCTTCCAATTCTCCAGATTATGTTAACACTGGTCAGCTATACTTCATGTATTGTCTGAGTCAGAGCACCAAGGTGGATCTGCCATATCTTCTGTTTAATCATCTGTGGACACATGTTAAACAGTCAAGGGAAGAGGTCAGAACCAAAAATCAGAAGCTGAGGAACTGGATTCCAATGGGAAGACTTATCTCATACATTCTGACTGAGAACAGTCTTGTTGGTCATCTAGTTGCAGCTGGGCTGGAGGAAGAGTTAACTTCTGTAATTGGAAAACCTCTGAATGGGAAGAGTCTTCAGAGGATGAAAGTTGTAGAAGAAGTTACTTCTGCTCCAAAGAAAATCAACACTGAAGAAGTCACTCAAAGAAGAATTCCAGTTGAAAATTTTCCTATGTTCTTTGTTAATTAACCAAGGGAGATTATTTTGGATTACATTACAGAGTGTCTGAATGAAGGAATTCCTCTACCAGCAAATCTGGTTCAGAAGGCAGGTGAACCTGCTCCAGATCTTTATGAGGTCAGACACAAGAAGAAGAGAAAGGTTGCTGCAGAAGAACCTTCTAAACCCAAGAGGAAGGCTACTGGTGAAGCTGCTGCTGTCAAGAAGCAAAAGGTCAATCCTCTAGAGGCAAGTCTAGACGAGATTCTAGAAATTGTCAAAGAGGTATTAACATCTGATCAAACTCTCCATGAACCTATACCTTCACCTTCACCCTCTCCTCCTCGTGTTTCTAAACCTAAGAAACCTTATGTTATAACTTCTTCTGTACCCCAACCTCAAGCAACTCCATCTGAAAAGTATACATATGAACCAACACCTTCTCAACCATCTGTAATTCCCCCACCAGAACCAACACCAACAGAATCAACACCAGCATAACCAATACCACAAGAACCTTTTCCACAACAACCTGAACCTCAATAAACTTTAGTACCTGAACCACTACCCTCTGAACCTATTGCATCTGAAGCACCAAAATCTATCCCTTCTAATCCACAACCTAATCCTCAACCAGAGAAACCCAAACCTACTGAATCATATATATCTGATTCTGAGGTTCTGGACATCCAACCCCTCAAAACTCTGTTTGATGTATCTTCCACATCCTGTCCTTCATCTACCTCATCTGATTCATATGAATATGATGTTCACCCAGAAATAAACTCACCATCATCTCTTCGTGGCTATGAACCTAAACAACCAGATACATCTATTTCATTTGATGCTATCATTCCTAAACCCACTCCAAAACCTAAACCAAGAACATCTGAGTTTGTTTCATTTACATCTTTAAAACCTTGTCCATCTGATCCCCTTCCCTCTGGACTCAAACTCAAACACTTCTTTTTCAAACCAAGAAAATAAGCTTTTGTTCCATACTTTGATGATCCAAGAGCTGTTATTCCATCCATACAAAGAATAAAACCATTCTTTCGCCTCTTGCCTGCTCAAAAGAAACCATCATATCCCAGTCCTCTGATCATTATTCCAACTTTTACTATACCATCCTCATCTGACCAACCTCAACCACCCACTCTGGTAACCTACCTTAGACCTAAATCCAGATTAGATGTTAATACTCTATTTTCTAGTTTCAAGAAGGAAATCAGAATGAGTCTAAACTCTATGGAGGAGAAATGTCTCTCAAGCATCAATCCAGAAGCTTCTGAAGAATGTTGTAATAAGTTCATCTCCAGATTCAACATTGTTGCTTCAAATCTGAAGAGTGTCTGCTCTGATGATGTGAAGATCAGATTCGTTGAGCTTACCAGAACAATGCTTTGGAATGTGACCAAATCTCCTACACTGCTTCTGGAGGATGCACCTTCATCTTCTGGAGTGTTTGTTACTTCTGAGACTATTGAAGGATCTGCGTCTGAAGTCATTCTAGAAGAAAATCCTTTAGCTCTGATGATTATGGACAAATCATCTACATTTGTGCCTTCAGAATCCGCAACTGCAATATATATTGATTGTGCTCCTACTCCTGCTTCTGAATCTTCTCCCTCTACTTCTTCTGAAATTAAGAAAGAGAATCCAAACTTAGAAGACAAGATTGTTGTGCTGGAAGCTGGTCAATTTGAGATAAAATCCTGGATGGCAAAGCAAGATCAGAAGACTGACAATATTGAGAAATGGATGTCTAAGCAAGAAGAATATTCTTCTGAGATAACTCATCTTCTGAAGATGCTTCTCTCCAAACAATCTTAGCTTTATGTTTTTTTTGATGTTTGAGCACTTGTTTGCATTTCTTATCTGATGTTTTGTCTCTCTGAATATTTGAATGAATAGGTCTGGATTTTTTCTCTATATGGTTATCTCTTTTCTCTCTGTTTCCTTTTATTTGTCTTTAAAAAGTTTCTTTTTGATTATGACAAAAAGGGGGAGAAAATGAAATTCTGACTGTTCAATTAAACTTTACCTGAATGGAATTCAGACATATCAAATTACAACTAACATGAATTTTTAGTCTTTCAGAACAATAATGATAAATCTGACAAAATTCTTTAAAGTAACTCTGAGATCCCCAGATCAAGTTTTAACCAATCAGGCTCTGATTCTGAAACATTCATCCAAATCAAGCTCTAATTTTGAACATTCAGGCTCTGATTCTAAAAAGAATACTCATGCAAAAAGGGAAGTTTCTATTCCTTCTTAGTATTAAATTCAGGGGGAGATTCATAATCTCAGGGGGAATTATATTTATCTCTTTATTGAACAAAATTTCCTATGTTTTTGTCATCATCAAAAAGGGGGGGATTGTTAGAACACAGATTGGTTCTTAGTTATATCTCTATATTTTGATGATAACACTAATGAAATTTTGTATTAAGAAATTATATACTCTAAATTTGTTCAAGTATTTTTGCTGCAGATATTAAATTTAATATTCTTCTGAAAGCAAAAATGAATCTGAACGTTGAACTACGCAAGGCTCTGAGCGTCAGAAGCATCTCGTTAGAAGACTCTGAGCGCTGCCTATAGAAGACTCTGAAGCAGAAGCTACATAAGCATCTGAAGTGTAGACTGAAGACTTTGTATGAAGAGTTTCAAGCATTGTTTTTTAGAAGACTCTGATAGTACTGTTCGCTGCAAGTACTGAGGATCTGATCTCCAAACTCTGCTTTGATTTCACGCTGAAGCACACTTGCTGCAACACTCTGATACAACAAACTCTGATGACATCATGACTCTGATCACTCAAGGCTCTGATGTTGATTGCTGTGAAATAGAAACTTGTTGAAGAAGATTATTCAAGTTATATCCGTTGGCATATTCCAAACAACTCTTTCCTCTTCTATGCTAGACACAAGAACTCAGGCAAAAAGGATTTCTCTGAACGTTCTACTTCTAGGAAAGGTCAAGTCATGTGAAAACAAAAGGCTACAACTACTTTACAGTACACGGTCTTCAAGCTTGCAACGTCTTGGACTTCTTTGACTATAAAAACAAGTCTCCAACAACTTTCTACAGTTGACGAACTTAGACGAAAATTGATAAAACTATTGAAAACTCTCTCAAAGCTCTCATACAAATTATTATTCTTTGTTGAATAGTTTCATACGTTCTTAAACTTAAGTGTATAAATCACAGTTGTAATATAGCTTTCTTAGAAGCATTTCAAACACTTGTTTAGTTTACATTTGATTGTAAAAGTTCCTTAAGAAGACTAAGTTATGGTCAGTAGTTCTTGAGAAGACTAAGACAATTGTTCTTAGTGGTTGATATTGTAATTAGTTGATTATAGTGGGTTAAGTCCTTGTGGAGAAAGGAAAATCACTCTTGATAGGGTGGACTGGATTAGTTGAGTTCAACGAACCAGGATAAAAATCATTGTGTTTTTATTGCCATAATATTTTTGAAAACCCTTATTCAACCCCCCCCCCCCTTCTAATTTTTTTCTCACCTTCAATTGTATGGGTTGAAACAAGCTCCAAGAGCTTGGTATGAGAAGCTAATTGAGTTCCTCATCAACCATGGATACCGAAAAGGTGGCGTTGATAAAACCCTCTTTGTCAAAGAAAAGGATGGAAAACTCATGATAGCTCAAATCTATGTAGACGATATTGTAATTGGAGGAACGTCGGATGAGATGGTTCAACATTTTATCAAACAAATGCAATCTGAGTTTAAGATGAGTTTGGTGAGTGAATTAACCTACTTTCTTGGTCTCCAAGTCAAACAAATGGAAGATTCTATATTTCTTTTTCAAGGAAAATATGCAAAGAGAATTATGAATAAGTTTGGTTTAGAGAATGCTAACCATAAAAGGACTCATGCTCCTACTCACTTGAGGTCGTCTAAGGATGAAAAGGGTGTTAGTGTTGACCAAAGTTTGTATAGAAGCATGATAGGAAGTTTTCTATATCTTACTGCTAGCATACCTGACATAACTTTCGTTGTTGGAGTTCGTGCTAGATATCAAGCTGAACCTAAAGTCAGTCATATCAATCAAGTCAAAAGGATTCTAAAGTATATGAATGGTACATGTGACTATGATCTTCTTTACTCTCATAATTCTAATTCCATGTTGGTGGGCTATTGTGATGCTGATTGGACTGGTAGTGCTGATGATAGGAAGAACACCTCTGGAGGATGCTTATTTTTGGGAAACAACTTGATTTCATAGTTCAGTAAGAAGTAAAATTATGTTTCTCTATCTACTGCTGAGGCTGAGTATATAGCAGCAGGTAACAGTTATTCTCAAATGATGTGAATGAAGCAAATGTTGACTAAGTATAATGTCACACAAGATGTCATGACATTATTCTGTGACAACTTGAGTGCCATCAATATCTCAAATAATCCTATTCCACACAGTAAAACCAAACATATTGACATCAGACATCACTTCATCAGAAATCTTATGGAAGATAAAGTTATAACATTGGAGCATGTTGCCACAGAGAATCAGCTAGCTGACATCTTTACTAAAGCCTTGGATGCTAATCAATTTAAGATGTTGAGGGGCAAACTTGGGATTTGTCTTTCTGAAGATTTATAACAACTAATTGGGTGTGCGAATATTATTCGTGTGAGTGTATATGTGTTCCCACCAAATAAAGAGAATCCTTCAAAGTCAACTCTCATTTGTAGCATAATTCTTCAAAAATACTCAGATGCCTTGCTGAATAATGATGACCTTGATGGTGAAGAAGACGAGAACAAGGATGATGAGGCTACTAAAGATGATATCTAATTGTATCTTTATTTTTTGTGGTTATGTTTTGTAAGGGCTGAATACCCAGGATATTTTTAGCAGTTCATGTATTGGTTTTGTACTTTAAACTCTTATCTTATTGGTGTTATTGTTTGGTTGTTTTGTTAGTTAACTACCTTTGTCATATTATGGCTAAAAGGGGAAGTAATACTAACTTAACTAACTAACCACTAACCTACTCTGGCTACTGACTGAGGGGGAGAGCTAACCACTTGCTGCAAATGAAGAAACTAATTGAGGGAAAGGCTATATTTTTCCGCTGATGTTCTGATTTTTGCCTTTGACTGTTTGTGTAATTGTTTGCAAGGGTTATTTAGTTAGTTTTAGCCAAAATCTACCAAAGGGGGAGATTGGTAAGTCCAAGCTTTTGAGATTGGCATTAATTTTGGTAAAACTAACTTGACAACAAGATGTTGGACAAGATGTCCTAACATGAAGAATAATCTGAAGAACAAGATGTTGAGCAAGATGTCCTATCATGATGATTCGACATCTCTATCTGTTACTCTGCAGTTTTAATACTGCTATTTTATTTCTAGATTTCAGAATATTATGGAAATATTTGTTTATCCTAGATGGCGTTCAAGATTGAAGAATCAGAGATTCTGTTAGAATTTGAAGATGTCATGTTCTAAGTGTGGAGACATTTTAGGAAACTTTGGATTGAAGAAACTATTCTTTTAAATGATAAGTTATAGATTCTGTGTAACAAAATTAATGTATTTTTGAAGCCCAATTCCAGTCTTGTTTATGGTTATAAATAGGATGGATTTAACCTAATCAAAGTGTGAAAAAAAGTACATTGTTGCTTAGTGAGTTTTAGGGTTTGTGTATTTTATGAGCCTCTCTTGTATCGTGTTGATACTAGAGCTGGACTATTTGCATTGAGTTGTAATTTCTGACACTGTTATGATTGAAATGGAATTGAGAAGGGTCTCATACCTAGGAGAGTCTTATATAGAAATTAAGCACAGGTAGCGATTAAGTGATAAGTTGTAACCCAGAGGTTGTTTAGCTTAGAATTAATACTATCTAGTGGATTTTATTCCTGGCTTTGTAGCCCCCAGACGTAGGTGTTGTTGTACACCGAACTGGGTTAACAGTTACTGTGTGTTCATTTACTTTCTGCAATTTTTTAGTGTGCTTCTTTTTGTCATTGTTCTTAGCAGAGATCAAGTGTCTCGACATCTCTTAGGACATCTGAGATCTGTATACCAGAATTTCACTTTCCACCACGAACGTGCGATCATGATTGTATCTATGTAGAACACTACCTACTACAACAATTACTTTATACAATTATTGTGATATTCTTTAATGCAACATATTCAACAACGGTTGTGCTAAACAACCGTTGTGATATATTGAACTGAGTTTATTATAAATTATGTGGAATGCTTATTTTGATAATGCTTACTAAACATATAACCTTTCAATCTACATTAGAACATTATAATATGACAAACTAACTTATATTAGAAGTACAAGTTCACGTTCAATGCTAAACAAGAGTTCTTCAACACCTTATCCATATTTTATTCTTTGACGGTAAGAACTTGGTTTATTGATCATAGCTTTTTAACCGCCCCTGCCTTCACCTCTAGTTCTTTTTGCAAAATATTATCTACTTTGCAAACAATATTAGAGGTGGAGAGAGGGGCAGTTGAAAACCTACAATCATTAAACCAAGTTCTAACTGTCAAAGAACAACATGCAATTAACGATGAGAAGAATTCTTTTCAAGAATTGGACGTGTACTTGCTTTCTAATACAACTTTATCTATCATACCAGAATTTTCTAATGCAGTTTGGAAAGTTATATATTCAGCAAGGGATTGGAAAAATACTCAAACCACATAATATATAATAAACTCATCTTTTAGACAAGCATTAACAACAACATTCATCAACAACAAACCATAAAGAACAAACATAACATATCAAATCATAGAATGCTTCAAAAACATACCATACATGTCCCATAATGGCGTGTCCACAATGAAATAAGGATGAAGCTACAGTTAGAGCGGAAAACTTCACATCCATACCTACAAGTTTGCAAAGCTAACTTTAGCTTCGTTCTCTTTATTAAAACAAACATCCCTACCTACAAGTCAAAACAAGAAGAAAGTTCATACATTATGAAACAAGCTATTAAAATAGATTTTGAAAAAAAAATATAGAGAAAACAAACCTGTAAATACCCATTGGTTAAGATTTGATGTTATAGTTTCTTTTTAGGGTTTTCATATGAGAGAGATGAGTGATAGAATTGTTAGGGTTTCATTTGGAGAGAGGCGATTGAAAGAGTTGTTAGGGTTTTATTTTGAGAGAGACGACTGTTATGTACTAAAGCGAGAGATAATTTCACTTATATATAAATAAGTATAACCTTTCATCATGGTTGGTAAAAACATTGTGGTGATATATATGGTCAATCACATTTTTAACACGATAAATGGGTAATTGTTGGTGTTGGGATTCGAACCATTTCACTTCATGTACCTTTCACTATGGTTGCTTCAGTTGACCGTTGTGACATGCGTTAGTAAATACGAAAACAAAAAAATGCCCAAAAATAAACCATTACCACAGTGAATACTATGACCGTTGTAAAATTGATATTACGAAAGGTCTATTTTGTAGTAGTGAGTAAGTCGAGACCCACTAGAACTCTCTGACTTATATATGTCTAGAACCTACCAAGTACTATAACGACTAATTAGTCGAGACCCACTAGGGATCTTTTACATATATATATGTATGTATGTATATATATATATATATATATATATATATATATATATATATATATATATATATATATATATATATATATATATATATATATATATATATATATATATATATATATATATATATATATATATATATATATATATATATATATATATATATATATATATATATATATATATATATATATATATATATATATATATATATATATATATATATATATATATATATATATACACGTGCGTGTATGTGAGAGATGTTGGATCGAACTCTAGTATGGTCGAAGGGTAGCTTCTGGTTCGACAAGAATTAAGCATGAGGTCGAAGTATGCTCGCATGCTATTGCCGGAATAATGCGTGTGGTAGTCGAAGTTTGTTCTAACATGTATTAGTCAATATTGCTACGGTTGTTAACATGTTGAATTGGACCTTGGTTGTAATCCCAATTGTTTAAGTTAGCTTGTATCCTAAGCTAGCTTGTAATGGGTAATTGTTAAAAGGCTCATTAGGTTAGTGTGCTATTTTTCTTATAAATAGGATGATAGTTTCTCAATCTTGGCATAAGGAAAAATAGGAAGATAAAATCCTAATTTCAAGAGAGAGAGGTTATTTGTTATTCTTGTATACTTGTAATCTTGTTTCGAAGATAAAGGAAAGAATAGCAGTTTATAACCAATCCTTGTTGTTCCTTGTTGTTTTACCTTGTTTTCTTTATTAACCCTAACCCTTGTGTGTTTCTTAATCATAAAGAAACCGTTTATATTTTGTTTCAAGACATCTGATTCATAAAAATTGGTGCGGTGAGCATGGAGAAGATGACTTCAACAAAGTATGAGATTGAAAAGTTCGCCGGAGTGAACGACTTCGGTCTGTGGCGCTTGAAGATGAAAGCCCTACTGGTTCAGCAGGGTTTTTTTGGAAGCGTTGCAGGGAGAGACAGCCATGGACGTTGCGTTAACGGCAAAAGAAAAGACGGGCATGATTGAGAAAGTCCATAATGCAATATTGTTGAGTGAAGACAAAGTGTTGGTTGAGCAGTTGGATATGTTTAACAAGCTGATTCTTGATCTTGAAAATATTGATATGAAGATCAATGATGAAGATCAAACAATATTGTTGTTGTGTGTTTTGCCCAGAAATGCTCACTTCAAAGAAATTCTCTTGTATGGAAGGGGGTCCCTGAGCTTTGAAGAAGTTCAATCAGTCTTGTATTCTAAGGACTTGAACGAACGAAAGGAGCATAAACCTTCGACAGTGGGTGAAGGTTTGGCTGTTAACAAAAAATTCTTGCAAAAGGATGGTAAGTTCGACAAGAAGAAAGGTGTACCCTGTAAGAAGGAGGGTCACACAAGAAAGGTGTACCCTGAACGCCTGAAAGATCATGGAGGTAATGGCAACACATCCATTGCTCAAGATGACTTTGACTCATCTGATGTTCTTGTGGTTTCAACTGCGGCTCAAGAAAATAATGGATTATGGATTCAGGTTGCACTTGGCACATGACTCCAAACAGAGAATTGTTCGAGGAGCTATGTGATCAAGATGGTGGATCGGTGCTACTGGGAAACAAAAAATCTTGCAAAATTGCAGGTATTGAATCTGTGAGATTCAAGCTCCATGATGAGTCAATAAGGTTATTGACTGAAGTCAGGTATGCACCTAACTTGAAGAGAAATTTGATTTCTCTTGGTGAATTCGACAGAAAGGGATATGTTTTTCAAGGAAAGGAAAGTATCCTAAGAGTCATGAAGGGGTCGAAGGAAGTCTTGAGAGGCATGAAGAAATAAGGCTTGTATACCTTTGAGGCTGAGGTTGTAAGTGGTTCGACAAATCTTGCATCCATGAAACCTATGTCAAAGACAAAATTATGAAACATGAGATTGGGCCATGTCACCGAAAGAGGCCTGGTCGAATTGGGGAAGCAGTACCTGCTAGGAGGTGACAAAGTCGAAAAGTTGGAGTTTTATGAATCTTGTGTATTTGGTAAATCCTGTAGGGCGAAGTTTAACAAAGGCAAGCAAAGAACACATGGATCCCTGGATTACATTCATGCTGATCTTTGGGGGCCAACAAGGAATCCTTCACACTCAGGTGAAAAGTATTTTCTATCCATCGTTGATGACTATTCCAAAAAGCTATGGGTATTCATCCAAAAGACGAAGGATGAAACTTTTTAGAATTTCAAAAGTTGGAAGATTCTGGTCGAAACTTAAACTGGAAGAAAGGTCAAGAGGTTGAGAATCGACAATGGCCTTGAGTTCTACAACGAAGCGTTGGAAAGTTACTGTGTTGAGTCTGGGATTCCAAGGCAAAAGACTGTAGCAGGTACTCCTCAATAAAATGGTTTAGCTGAGAGATTCAATCGAACAATCCTTGAAAGTGTTAGATGCATGTTGGTTAGTGCTGGATTGAAGGTGTTTTGGGCGAGGTTGTTTCGATAACAACTTACCTGATAAATAGATGTCCTTCGACTGCCTTGGGAATGCAGACACTTGAAGAAGTTTGGTCGAGACATACACTTAGTCTCGACAGGTCGAACCTAGAGCTCTGAAATGCATGTTCATAGGATACCCTGAAAGAGTCAAAGCTTACAGGTTGTGGTACCTAGAGCCAGGTCACATGAGGTGTATCACCAGTCGAGATGTAGTTTTCAATGAAGTAGAGATGAATTTCAAGACAACTGATGATGTTGACGAAGAGCTGGAACATGGAGAAATTTCTGTTGAGGTGGAGCATGTTGATATTGAATTGCGTACCCCGGATGAAGTCGAAGAAGACGTAGAAGATGTTGTCGAAGATGAGGAGACTGATAATGACTACCTGCTAGTAAGAGACAGGTCGAGGAGAGTCATCAAGCCACCTCAGAGACTTGGGTATGCAGATCTTATAACTTATGCCTTAATCTCTGCAAGTGAGGTTCTAGACAAAGAACCTAGAGACTATAAGGAAGTTATGAGGAGTCGAAAGAAGACTAAATGGCTGAAGGCTATGGATGATGAGATGAAATCTCTTCATGATAACAATATCTTGGAACTAATCAAGAAACCTATTAGATCCATGTTAGTAAGCTGTAAATGGATTTTCATAGTTAAGGAAGGAATTGAAGGAGTGATGTCGAAGAGATACAAGGCAAGATTGGTCATTAGAAGGTGATCGGTGGTTTTTACACGTTATTTTACCGTTTATGTCAGTTAATCATTTATTTTGTCTTGTCGCATTTTAGTTGTTTTTATTACATTTTACGCGTCGATTTGGTATTTTCACTGTTTGTAGGTTCAGGTATATAATAAAGGAGAAGCAGAGCGAAAAATGGGAAAAAATGGCAAGATTTCGGAAGAGTTGTGTTGTGAAATCTTTAGCAGTCTGCACGAAAACGATCATAACTGGAGTTCCGGGAATCCTTTTGAGGCGTTCTAAAAACCGCCGGAAAGCTAAGAGAGAGAGCTACGACGTTTGTGTTGGAATCGAAGTCAAATTCGAAACAGGGGTGCAACACGGATGCCCGTGTTGTGTGACACGGCCCGTGTTGCAGGATGTGCTAAAAAAAGGCGATTTTTGGAGAAAAAACAGTGGCACAACACGGGTGCCCGTGTTGTGACACATGGGACTTGCAAATTTCACGCAAAAAATCTTTCAGGAAGCCAACACGAGCGCCCGTGTTGCCTGACACGGCCCGTGTTGCAGGAAGCGCTTTTTTCCCTATTTTTCTTGTATTTTTTACTCTTGTGATCCCCGAGGGTATTGTGGGTATTTCCCTAGTGATGAGTTTGAATTGAGACTATTTGATACGTGTTTGGAGAAAGAATAAGGATTAAACTTTTGAACGGAAAATAAATTGGACGAGAAAGATTGGAGCGATCAAGGATTTGGAAAACTGAAGGTCCTCATGAGCGGAAGCGATTGAAGATCAAGGCAACCAATTATCTTGTAATGTTTAGTCTTATTGTTGATTTTATCTTTATTATTATGAGTAGCTAAACCCCCCAATGCTAGGGGGTGTCCCTGAATTGACTCTGTAATAATCTTGTTTCCTTTGAATAATGGATTTCACTACTTTCTAATCATCGTTGTTATTGTATAATTTTCTTATGACTTTTCTTATTTGACAAATAAGGATTTATTTTACGGTTAACCTTAGGTTTGGAAAAACGATCGTTAACGCGTTTATACGATAATACTATAGTAGATATTGCCTAGGAATGGGGATACCCTATAGTAACCGTAATGTTTTAGATAAAATATATTGCTTGGGATTGTTCCTATACTGCCAAGGAATTGGGGCATAGGAAGAATACCAAAGGGTTTTCTACTAAGGAATTAGAGTCAACTAATCTTTAAAACCGGTAACGATTGAATTGAGCAGCGATTTCTGAAAAATAAGGATTAAGGTTATTACAAGGTTTTTTCATACACCCTACTCTAGCATGCTTCTCATAACTCTCTAAAACCTTTATTTTACTGCTTTTGCCTTTTGGCCTTTAAAATTGTAAGAAACAAACCAAAACCCCTATGACTTTTTGTTCAATTGTATTATGTTAGAACTTGTGTTCATACGCAGTCCGCGAGATCGATATTCGGGGAATTTCCCCTTATTACTACATCGGTACAATTAGTACACTTGCTAATTTACTGGTCAAGTTTTTGGCGCTGTTGCCGGGGACTGCCAGAATATAAGTTTGATTCTAATTCAATTGAAATTTTGTTGCTCTGCGACCAAAATTTTATTTTCAGTTTTTAATTTTAATTTTTATTATTTTTATTTTGTTACTACTAATCTGCGTCTAACACTTTCATGCGAGGAGATCCCTCAGCTAATTTTTCTTTGGACGCAGAAATTGAAAGGACTCTACGCGAAAGACGTAGGCAAGCTAGACTATTAGCTTCAGAGGAGGAAAGAGTTTATGTTCATTCAGATTCGGGTGCAGAATCAGAAAGAGATACTGAAGCTATGGCAGATCTCCCACCAGCGGAGAGACTTTTGGGAGACTATGGAGGGGAAAATGCTCAACCAAACCGGATGACCATTGTGAATCAACCAGTGAATGTCGCAAAGTTCCAGCTGCATCCGAGCACAATCACTCACCTTGAGAGGAGACCTTTCACCGGAAAGGTTAGCGAAGACGCAAATAAGCATCTACAGAGATTTCTGACGATGAGCACTACTCTAAAGATTGAAGGGCACACAGATGAAGCTAAAAGGTTAAGAATGTTCCCGTTCACTTTATCTGAAGAAGTTGATGAATGGTTTTACTCCTTACCAGCCGGAAGTATTACTACATGGGAAGAAATGGAAAAAGCCTTTCTGAATGAGTATTTTCCTGCCTCTGTGTATATTCGCAAACGATATGATATTATGAATTTTAAACAGAGGGAGGGAGAATCACTCGGGGACTCGTATAAAAGGTTCAAACGGTTATTGGTTGCATGTCCTACTCACAATCCGAGTCAAACTGAACAGATGCAGATGTTTGTGAATGGTCTTAAGATGAAGACTAAGCAGCTAATCGATACAGCAGTCGGTGGTTCATCCAACTTTACAACAGCCACTGGAATCAGAAAAATTATTGAAGCGATCATTGCAAATGAACGTCTGGAATTATATGACCGGAGTGTGAATAATCCGGAAGAAACAGTTGACTTGAAGTTGGCCGCACAAGTTGTGAAAATGGAAGATCAAATCAAAGCTGAAGCGGAAAGAAGGCTTAAGGGAATGAATGTGGGTATTGAAACTGTAGCTCAGGTTCAACCTGTCCAAGCTGTGAGTTGTGAGGTATGCAATGGTCCCCATTTTACTGTGCATTGTCTTGCTACTGCTCAACAAATTGAAGAGATAAAAGTTTTAAGGCAAAACAATCCATATTCTCATATCTATAATCCAGGATGGAAGAATCATCCTAATTTTTCCTGGAAAGACCAAAACCAATCTCCATATCCGCAACAACAACAGCCTCCTCAAAAAGCAGAATGGGAGTTAGCTATTGAAAGAATGGCAGCTCAAAGTATGCAATTCCAAGAAGAGACCCGAAACATTCAAAGGAACAACACAACTTCCATCAAAAACCTTGAGTCGCAAATGGGACAGATAGCCCAACACCTCTCAACACACGCTCAAGGAACCCTTCCAAGTGCGACAGTACCGAATCCGAAAAATCAAGAGAGTATGAATGCTGTCACAACAAGAAATCAGAAAGTGATAGAAGAGAAGGAAACAAAGGAGGACGAATGCATAGAGGTGGAACTTGAGGTAAGAGAAAAAATAAAAGAACCAGAAGAAGTTGTGCTATCTGAAAAGTCAACTGGGGAGAAAAAGAAAGAGGAGGTTAAACTGAAAATCAAATTACCGTTCTCTCAAAGAGTTACAAGGAAGGATCAGAACAAGAAAGACTTTGGAAGGTTTAGTGCAATGTTCAATAAATTGGAAATCAACATGCCGTTCTTTGAAGCACTTGAGCAAATGCCTCTGTACAAGAAATTCATGAAAGAGGTTATAGGTAAAAAGAGACCAATGGTGAAAAACCAAAGACCACAACTGAGCAATGTAAGGAAATATCACAAGAAAGGAAAATACCCATCAAGATGAAAGATCCTGGACCAGTTGTAATCCCTTGTACTATAAAGGATCAAACTTTTAAGAAAGTCCTGATCGATTCAGGTGCTAGTGTGAGTCTCATGCCGTTATCAATTTTCAAAAAGCTGGATATTGGAAAAGTGAGCGATACAGGAACAAGCTTGAAGTTTGCCGACCACACAACCAAGATGGCATATGGGCTAGCAGAGGATGTTCTAGTGACAATAAATAACTTCACTTACCCAGTTGATTTTCAAATCATGGATATACCCGAGGATGAAGAAACTTCAATCATACTTGGCCGACCGTTCTTGCTTACTAGTCGGTGCAATATTGATGTGGAAAAAGGTACGCTCACTTTGAAATTTTTTGATGAGGAAATCACTTTAAAAACTCAAGAGGGTCGAAAGAAAGGTAAGGAGAAAGATGTCAAACCTTCAGTTGGGAAGATTAACACAACTAAGAAGGGAGAACGATCAAAACCATTTCAAGTTGCTCTTATCTTTGAACCGACACAATATTCTGTTGCGAAGAAATCGAGCAATAGAGTTTGGAAGTTGAAGTACCCCCCATAATAATGAGGAGTCTATCGTCGAGCCATGCGACGTTAAATGAAGCGATGCGTGGGAGGCAAACCACGGTTTTATGAATTGATGTTGTTTCTTTTGTTGTTATTGTTTTTGTAGGAATAAACGAGATTTTACAAGGGAAAACGTGGAAGCAGCGAAGAGGTACTGCATTACCTGTCGACCTCTCTGTGAGGATCTCTGTGACTAATGAAAAGAATGAGTTGATTCCTACGCGTACAGTCACTGGTTGGAGGGTGTGTATTGATTATAGGAGACTTAATTTGGCCACAAGAAAAGATCACTTTCCGTTGTCGTTCATTGATCAGATGCTAGAAAGATTGGCTGGGCACGACTACTATTGTTTTCTGGATGGATACTCCGAGTATAACCAAATCGCGGTTGCTCCAGAGGATCAAGAGAAGACGGCTTTCACATGCCCGTACGGAGTTTTTTCCTATAGGAGGATGCCATTCGGGTTATGTAATGCCCCAACGACATTTCAAAGATGCATGACTTCTATTTTTGCTGATATGATCGAGAAGCATATGGAAGTCTTCATGGGTGACTTTTCTGTTTTTGGGTCATCATTTGATAATTGTTTAACTAACCTTTCACTTGTTTTGTAGAGATGTCAGGAAAGTAACTTGATCCTAAATTGGGAAAAATGTCATTTTATGGTAAGAGAGGGCATTGTCCTTGGTCACAAAATCTCACACAAAGGGATCGAAGTCGATCAAGCAAAAGTGGAGGTAATATCTAAGTTACCACCACCTGTGAACGAGAAAGGTATTCAAAGTTTCTTAGGTCACGCGGGTTTCTACCGCAGGTTTATAAAAGATTTCTCTAAGATAGCTAAACCATTGACTTCCCTGTTAGTCAAGGACACAACGTTTGTATTCAATAAGGAGTGTGCTGATGCGTTCGAAAACCTGAAAAATAAGTTAGTGTCAGCACCGATTGTGATTGCCCCCGATTGGTCTCTGCCGTTTGAGATCATATGTGACGCCAGTGACATCGCGGTGGGGGCTGTGTTGGGGAAGCGGAAAGAGAAGCTTTTGCATGTTATTTACTATGCTAGTCACGTTTTGAACCCTGCACAGATGAATTACGCAACTACCGAGAAGGAGTTGCTAGCGGTGGTGTACGCCTTTGACAAATTTAGGCAATATATGTTAGGGTACAAAGTGATTGTTTATACTGACCATGCTGCTTTAAAATATCTTTTTGCTAAGTAGGAGTCAAAGCCCAGGCTTCTGAGATGGATCCTACTTCTCCAAGAATTCGATGTGGAGATTCGTGATAAGAGAGGATGTGAAAATACTGTAGCTGATCACCTCTCGCGAATGTCACCGATTGAAGAAAACGAGGACAAACGTCCGATAAAGGATGAGTTTGCTGATGAACACATCCTAGTTATTCATGGTGTCCCTTGGTTTGCTGATTACGCCAACGATTTGGTCGTGGGTATAATACCTGACGACTTTGATTCTAACAAGAGAAAAAAGTTTGTTCATGACTGCAGGTTTTACTTATGGGATGACCCGTTTCTTTACAAGAGAGGGGTGGATGGACTGATCATAAGATGTGTTCCTGAAGATGAGCAAAGGAAGGTGCTCGAAGCATGTCATAATTCAGATTATGGAGGGCATTTCAGTGGTGATCGCACCGCAACCAAAGTCCTCCAATCGCGGTTGTATTGGCCGTCTTTGTTCAAGGATGCCCAGGACATAGTGAAGGAATGCGACAGATGTCAACGGACTGGAAATATCTCGAAAAGAAACCAGATGCCGCAAAATTCCATGTTAGAAGTAGAGTTGTTTGATGTTTAGGGGATTGACTTTATGGGACCATTCCTACCATCATTTGGAAAAAATTATATACTGGTGGCAATTGACTATGTTTCGAAGTGGGTAAAAGCAGTGGCACTACCAACCAATGATGCTAAGGTAGTGGTCAGGTTCCTGAAGGAGAACATATTTTCTCGGTTTGGAGTACCAAGGGCCCTTATAAGTGATGAAGGAACTCACTTCCTGAATCATCTCATGGAAAGGTTACTCCTTAAGTATAATGTGAAGCACAAAATAGCTACCCCTTACCATCCCCAAACCAACGGGCAAGCCGAGGTGTCAAATAGACAACTCAAACAGATACTAGAGAAAACAGTGCGTGCCTCCCGTAAGGACTGGGCAGTAAAGCTGGACGACGCTCTCTGGGCGTACCGCACTGCGTACAAAACACCCATCGGTATGTCCCCTTACTAACTGGTCTATAGTAAAGCTTGCCATTTGCCTCTAAAGTTGGAACACAAGGCGTTATGGGCATCAAAAGTCCTTAACCTAGACCTCACAAAAGCAGGAGAGTCTAGAACTCTCCAACTCCATGAGCTAGAGGAATTCCGGAACCGGGCATATGAAAATGCCAAAATTTACAAAGATCAAACAAAGAAATGGCATGATCGAAGAATTTAGAAGAAGGAATTTCGGGAAGGACAGTTAGTATTGTTGTACAACTCCCGACTGAAACTCTTTCCGGGAAATCTTAAATCAAAATGGTCAGGACTGTTTATAGTACATAAGGTGTTTCCGCACGGAGCAATCGAGCTGAAAAATCAAGCAAACGGAGACATTTTTAAAGTAAATGGTCAGCGTTTGAAACCTTACTACGAGGGGCAGCAGAAAGATCGAAACGCTGTCGTTCATCTCACAGGATAAGATGAAGGACCGTCGAGCCATGCGACGTAAAACGAAGCGCTTCGTGGGAGGCAACCCACGCATTTTACACTCACGTTTTCATTTTGTTTCTTGTTTCAAAAGGTTTTGGTTAACTCGCGGTTCATCGGTGAAAGAAGATTGTCGGAAACCAGAAGAGAGTGAAAAATTTGAAAAATCAGTACCCTGACACGGGTGGCCGTGTTGCACAACACGGGTCGTGTCAGGTTGTAGCAAAGCTGGGCCAAAATGTGTGAAGTCAGGGGTGCAACACGGGTGCCCGTGTTGTGTGACACGGCCCGTGTTACAAGTGTTTTATTTTGAAAAAAAATTAAGCTACAGGGGGTGCAACACGGGTGCCCGTGTTGTGCAACACGGCCCGTGTTGCAAGGCGCGGCTGAATAATTTCACTTACCCGTGTGGGGCCCGGTTTGTCCTTCTCACTTAAAACACTCATTTACCCCACTTTCTTATCATCTTCATCTTTTAATAACCACCTTCTTCCAAAAAACCCTAAGCCTCCATTGCCTCCTCTCCATAAAAGCTTCAATTTCCATAACACCCACTCATCGAAAGCACTTCCGCCCTTCACAAAAAACGTTCCCCTCATCCTTGTGATCATTCCTACGGTTGCGTTTTTCTCTAACGGTGATTTCGAATTTTTCGAATTGTCTGTGCTGTTTGTGTTTTGCAGGATAAACAATTCCGCCTCGTAGAGACACCGGAAAAGTCGTGGCCGAAACTTCGCGCCCCAAAAGGAGAGCATACTGAATGGCGAATCCTCACAACATACTCTTTGAAGACCCGGATCACCAGAAGAAATATTCCAACATCATAAAGCGTAAGCTCACCCCAACGAGGTATATCTGTAACACCACGCTTGATAATCTAGGGTTGAGAGTAGAAGTCCATAGGATGTTTCACATTCTTGGTATACTGGAATTTATGCAATTTGAAGCGCCAACTTATGAGCGCATAACCGTTGAATTCTTAAGTACTTTAGAATTTCAGTTGAAGCACAGGTGGACAGGTGTGGAGGAGGAATACTATGGCACTCTTAGATTTCGCCTATTTGATACTAACCATAGCCTGACAGTAGCCGAATTGGGAGATATTCTGAAGCTCCCCAATTTTGGACCTGGAGCTCCTCTGGGAAATTTTAGTGCAGGGGACTTCTGGAGGGCCATAACAGGTACGCTCAAAAAGGGCTGGCCTATACACTATTCGGCAGGGGTGACAGCACAGGAGTGGCAACTCAGAGGGAGCTGTACTTCATGTATGGCATGGCGAATCAAGAGCTCATCAATGTGGCTGCCTTTGCAGCTGACCATCTGAAGAGGGTTGCGAATGCACCTTCCGGCGAAATCAGTGTAGGCGGTATGATCACTCAAATCGCCAATCACTTTGGCCACGGTCCTCTCCTGAGGGAGGAACCCACTGTTGCAGGTAAGCCAAAGATAGACCTAGCCACCCTAACCGCCCAAGGTATGATTCGAATCTTGATAGTTACTACTCCTTGGTAAGCCGAAACAGTCATCTCCTCGCTTTACCTGCACCTGACTTTATTAGTATTCAAAATGTGAATAACTGGTTGTATGAGAACACAATGCAGGATGAAGACGACCAATTTTATGATGGTACATGTACAAAATTTTTTGATGATGAAGATCAGGCAGAAGAAGCCCCTATAGCGACTACTCGAGTCTCACCCCATCAGGAGTCCGGCTCCGGCTCTTGGAGCTTGTCTAAAAAAGAATGGGATTGGATGGAAAGTAAGGTGTGTCATCTCCGAAGTGAGCAGACAAGGCAAGGCGATGAGCAGACAAGGCAAGGAAACGAACAAATCCGCCAAGGCAGGTTGATCGGTGAAATGCACGAATGAATGCGACAGATGATGCTGCGCGACCAACCTCCTCAAACATGAACTCTGTGAGTCCCCTGCTACTGGTGTTCCAACAGTGGGGACACTGTTGAATCCTAGTGTGGGGATATTTTATTTGTGTGTTTTTGTTTCTGTTTTTTCTGCATTTTTGTTTCTATTTTTCTTTATTTGGTTATTTATTTTTAAGTGTTCGTTTGAAAGCATGATAGAAGTTCCACAGTGAAAACCCCCTGATATTGAGCTAATAAATTTTTTGGTTTGAGAACTGTTTGGTTGAGATGTCTGCGAGTGAGGTGATGAGAAAGTATATAGAATGCTCGGAAAAAGAACCGTGAGGATGAAATCGGAACAATCTTGAGAGATAGGTAAAAAGCAAACACCCTGGGTTTCCCGAATAGGAACGAGTTCGACGTGTAGATTTGTACCATAGTGCTGTGATCTGAGAAGTATCCCCTAGTAGTTTATTTTGACAATCGGGTTAATCAATAAGAATCGTTGTGTGCAAGGTTGATGAAAAATATTGAGCAAAGGCATAGAGAAAAAAACAAACAAAAAGGGCAATTAGACGACTAATCCTTCTAAGTTGGGTAACCCTCACTCGGTTATTCAGCCCAACGACGGTCGAACCTGAAAGCCATTCAAAAATAATAACAGTGCCAGCAAAAGAAAAAAATTGTCGGTGATCAATCTTGTGCACGCGAGGAAAAATCATAAAAACTGTTATAGTGATTGTCCGAATGAAAGGGAGGAAAATCGAAAAGGAAGACTTAAGTACAAAGCATAGTCGGAGAGGTTACCAATAAAGAGACTGAGGTCTGTGGTTTACCGCAGTCTAGTGTTTGTGTGTTACCTGTTTTGAGGGAGAGGCCGAGATTAACCCTAGTGGGACTTGGAACGAGAAGTTCAAGTATGAGTATCATTACCGTAACTCACAGTTCTATGGACGGTTCCGTGGTGCAAAAAGATATTGTAAGATCGGGTTTGCGAGCTTTTTGCTTGAGGACAAGCAAAAGTTCAAGTTCGGGGGAGTTTGATCGGTGGATTTCACTTGTGTTTTCAAACTCTGTTTGTTGTTGATTTTGCACTGTTTTTATCTGTTTTCGAAGCTTTGGTTTTTGTTATCTTAGTTACTTGTAGTCGTTTTTATGTAAGTCTTACTTTGAAGTTTGTATTACTTTTGCCGCTGGTGCATTTGATTCGGTTTCTTTTAGTGTGTTTTTGGCAGGAATTGATAGCCCGACAGTCGCACCGTTTCGGAGGCAAAGAAAAGTCGAAAAATGGAATTCAGAGGCACAACACGGGTACCCGTGTTGCACAACACGGCCCGTGTCAGGGAGGACACAGTTGGAAGACACGGTCAAGATGAGCAGAGGAAAATGGAGAATAAAAGAGCAACACGGGTGCCCGTGTCACACAACACGGCCCGTGTTGCAGCCCCTGTAGATGAAAAGCGCTCTGTTTGATTCAGCAGCCTGACACGGCCACCCGTGTTGCACAACACGGCCCGTGTCAGGGCCACTGATAGTGAATTTGTTATTTTTCTGATTTTTATGCTGTCAGACCTATTTTGAAGGGCATTTGAGACATTTTGTAATGTAATTTGAATTTAGATATAAGAGCCACTTTTTAGAAAAGAAGAGGACACTTTTGGATTGGGAATAGGATTGACAACTGAGGAGAGAAATTTCTGGAGAACGAAGGATCGATCAAGAGCGGAATCAATTGATGATCCAAGTGACCAAACTTCAATTGTAATGATCTTCTCCTTTTCATTTCTAATTGCATTTGTTTTTATTAAGAACATGAGCAGCTAAACCCCCATTTGTTAGGGGGTGGTACTGCATTGCGATGTATTGACATTTGTTTGGATTATTCTATGAGAATTATGTTATTCACCTTATATATTTTATCTTGCAACAATCTTAATGCGTATTCATATTGGAAAGTAGAATTCGATTCATGATTAGGTTTTGGTCTGGAAAGTCAACCTAACGCTTTTGCAAAATAATATTACGGTAGATATTGCTTAGGAATGGGGATATCCCGTATCACGTATTTTATTGTCAGAACTATTGCTTGATGCTTTTCATGGACACTGAGGAATTAGTGTACATGAAACTCATCAAAGGGTTTTTATTAAGGAATTAAGGAAAACTAAATTTAAGAACTGACGAATTAAGGTTAATAAACATTATCTCATAATAATCCTACATGGTCTTTACTTGCGTTGTGTCCACTTCCCTAACATCATTCTTAGATTAATCTCAAAGTCACTTTTACTCGCTTTGATACTTTGCTACCAAACAACCTCCTAGACTTTTTGTTCCTTTGAATACTAAAAATCCCGTTAATTTCTACGCAGTCCTCGAGATCGATACTTGGGACTTTTTCCCTTATTACTACAATCGGTAAAAATAGTACACTTGCTATTTTCCCGATCAGAAGGTTTACTCAGAAAGAAGGTGTCGACTTCAATGATGTGTTCTTCCTGTTGTGAAGCACAAATCCATTCGAATGTTGCTTGCCACTGTGGTACAGTTTGACCTTAAACTTGAACAGATGGATGTGAAGACTGCATTCTTGTATGGTGATTTAGATGAAATAATCCTGATGAGGCAACCTGGAGGGTATGTTGAAAAAGGGAAGGAAGATTATGTGTGTAAGCTGAATAGATCCTTATATGGACTGAAACAATCTCCTCGATAGTGGAATAGGAGATTTGACAAGTTCATGACACACATAAGTTTCATCAAAAGTCAGTTCGACCACTGTGTTTACTTCAGATTTCGACCAGGTAATTCACTTGTTATTTTGTTGCTCTATGTGGATGATATTCTAATAGCAAGCAACAATGTCGAAGATGTAATGAGGGTGAAGGATGAACTCAATAAGGAGTTCGACATGAAGGATCAGGGAGCTGTGTCTAGGATTATTGGGATTAACATCCGAAGAGATAGAAACTATTCGAAGTTAAGCTTATCTCAAGAGGCATACCTACAGAAGATTCTCGAAAAGTTTGGTATGTCGAATTCAAAGCCCGTTGTGACTCCGACAGACCCTCAATTCAAGATGAGTATAAATCAGTGTCCCAACACTGATGTAGAAAGAACTTATATGAATAGCATTCCATATGCTAAGTGGGTTCTTTGATGTATGTTATGGTCTGTACTAGGCCTGACATATCATATGCAGTATGTCTTGTTAGCAGGTACATGGCGAATCTTGGAAAGGCTCACTGGCAAGCATTGAATTGGATTCTAAGGTACATAAATGGGTCTCTGAATAGAGTCCTAATTTATGGTGGAACCTTGAGTGAAGATAATAAAGCAGCAATCGAAGGATATGTCGACTTTGATTATGCAGGTTGTATGGATTCCAAAAAATATATTTCTGGATATGTGTTTACTATGTTTGGGACAACAATCAGTTGGAAAGCAACACTTCAGAAGGTCGTTGTCTTATCAACCACTAAAGTAGAATATATTGCTCTAACTAAAGTTTTGGAGGAAGCATTGTAGTTTGAAGGTTTTGCAAAGGAGCTAAAACTTCAAGGTCGAGTTATCACTGTTAAATGTGATAGTCAAAGTGCAATACACCTGTCGAAGAATTCAACCTATCATGAGCGAACCAAGCACATTGATGAGAGACTGCATTTCATCAGAGGGGTAATCGAGCATGGAGAAGTCCAAGTGCTGAAGGTTTCGACATATCATAATGTTGCTGATATGATCACCAAGACGTTGTCCAGTTGTAAGTTTTTCCACTGTATGCAGTTGATAAAGCGGCATGAAGAAAACTAGTTTCTTGATATTATAGAGTTAGATTCAAAGTGGAGATTTGTGAGATGTTGGATCAAACTCTAGTATGGTCGAAGGGTAGCTTCTGGTTCGACAGGAATTAAGCATGAGGTCGAAGTATGTCTGCATGCTGTTGTCGGAGTAATGCGTGTTGTAGTTGAAGTTTGTTCTAACATGCATTAGTCAATAATGCTAGGGTTGTTAGCATGTTGAATTGGGTCTTACTTGTAAGTCCAATTGTTTAAGTTAGTTTGTACCCTAAATTAGCTTGTAATGGGTAATTGTTAAAAAAAGCCCATTAGGTTAGTGTGCTATTTTTCTTATAAATAGGATGCTAGTTTCTCAATCTTGACATAAGGAAAAATATGAAGATAAAATCCTAATTTCAAGAGAGAGAGGTTATTTTGTTATTCTTGTATACTTGTAATCTTGTTTCTAAGATAAAGGAAAGAATATCAGTTTATAACCAATCGTCGTTTTACCTTGTTTTCTTTGTTAACCCTAACCCTTGTGTGTTTATTGATCATAAAGAAACCGTTTATATTTTGTTTCAAGACATCCGCTTCACAATAATATATATATATATATATATATATATATATATATATATATATATATATATATATATATATATATATATATATATATATATATATATATATATATATATATATATATATATATATATATATATATATATATATATACACAACCAGCTGAGTTTTATGACGACTAATTAGTCGAGACCCACTATGGCTCCTCCGACTTATAGACATCGGAATTACTTGGTTAAAATTCATTTACGTAAAGTTTAGGGGACCCGGGATAGAACTCAAAACACTTCATCCTTACCGGCCTCGCACCCTTACAACCTATTAATCGTGGAAAGGAAAAGACTGACATACAAATAGTTCTTGAGACCAACAATGAAAATGGGAGATTAGTGCGATGAATAACATGAAAAAAGCAAACATGTCATGATCCTTGGAATAGACACTCCAACTAGACATTACGATTCTCCCTGAATAGTATCAGAAAGGTTAACTTTTTAATGTTTTAGCAAGAACAAGAGATACTAAAAGATGCTAAATCAAACCCAAGTTCGTTCAAGGCTCAAAAAGAACAAAGAGAGACTAAAAAGTAGCCTGATAATCGATTATACCAAAGAAATAATCGATTACGGTTTACTTCTCCTCCAATTTTTCAACTGATATGAAATTAAATCTCTTTCAAAATTATAAATCAAATCCGCTTTTAATTAAAAATTGCACAAAATTTCAAAATTATCGAAGATCTAATAAATTAAGCCCTAAACATAGTTGAAAAGAGAGTACCTTTTGATTTTTTTTCATTTCTCTCTTTTCTGGAACAACTTTACATTAATTTCATAGATTTTCTAACAAATTTAAGACAAAATTTTGACTCACATTTATAGAATGCACAACAATTTATTTACAATTTTAAATTTCTACCAAAATTTTGGATAAATTAAGATGAAATTAATCAATAAACAAAAGTGCAAAACTTTATGTTTTCCTTCTCAATTCCGTCTCAAAATGTGTGACAAGATTTCATCTCAAAATTTTAGAAGATTTATGACAAAGCTTATGGTTAGGTGGTTTTTACGCCTCTTACTATATAATAATAAAACGTGGTGTATGGTTCACCACTATTCCTTAAAGGATCCAAGTTTACAAGTTAAGTTAACGTTTTGATTTGGAATCAGAATTCTCCTCCTTACAATATTATTCCATTCCTCTCATCATCCATTCTTATTCCTTCAATTGTCCCTCAAAACCACACAAAGAATCCCAGCCACAATTCATAATAAACAACATAACATAACATCACCAACAACATTTTTTTCCAATATCCAAAAACTGTTCCTCGTCAAAACAAAACAACCTTATTTCTTGGAAATGGAGTCTGTTGCCTCCAGTTCCAATTCAACGCCAAACGATACCAACAACAATACCCGCCATCGTCACTCTCGTTTCAAACACAGCCAACCAATTTCAGACAGAATAGTAAGAGCTCTCCGCCACCGTCTCCGTCTCCTCCACCGAACCGGCTCCACCTTCTTCATATTCGGCGCAACCGGTAACGTCTACACCGTAACACTATCCTCTACACCCACATGCACGTGCCCGGACCGAACAACCCCATGCAAACACATCATCTTCGTCTTGATTCGAGTCCTAGGCGTTTCGCAAAACGACGCGTGTGTTCGTCGAAGAAACCTACGACCATGTCATCTTCAAAGACTCCTAAACATGCCAACGTTGCCGGAAGCGGTTGCAGGGTTTACGCTACGACAGAGGTTTCATCAGGTGTTCTTTGAAGGAGGGTCCAAGAAGGGGAAGAGTAATGTAGAAATGGAAGAAGGTTCGACGTGTCCGGTCTGTCTTGAAGAGATGGGGAAGGAAGAGGAGTTGGTGGCTTGTGGAACATGTAAGAATGTTATCCATGAAGAGTGTTTGGTTAGGTGGAAGAGAAGTAGAGGAAGAAGATCAGCGAGTTGTGTGATTTGTAGGGCAAGGTGGAGGGATAGAGTGGAACAAGATACGTATGTTAATCTTTCTGCTTATGTTAGTGAGGATGATTTTAGGGCACAATCATCTGGGGGGATTTGTACTGACTAGCATAGGGTGTAGAGGATCTCATGTTTAGTTTATGATTATTATTGTTATTAATTGTTAATATTCGTTTAAGTGAATGATTAGTGTTTCATGTGAAAGAAAATGGAAGTTAAATTATATTTAGTTGGATTGGATTGTTAATAAACCTATGTTAATTCGTACTATATAGCATAGCATCTATGTAAACAAGAGTCAGAATTAGTTTTCAATTTACTGTCACGAGATTAAAGTTCAAACAAATTACTTGGTGGTTATAAAATAGTTTAGAGGAAAGTGGAGTCAATATTATGATGGAGGAAAAAGACATGATGACTACCAATTTATCTAATTCCTTTTGGTAACTTATTCTATAGTAAAGAATGATTTCATTCAATTCGGTTTGAGAAAAAAATGCAAATTTAATGTTAATTAAGAAAGTTCTATTTTTTTTCCTAACTTATCTTTAATTATATTATGATATTCTTGAATTTTTCCTAGATGTTTCATTCGTGTTGCATTTAATTTAAGTGTGACTAGGAAAACACATACTAGCTTGTATGATTCTATAGTATAGGAGGAAGTTAAAATTTAATGTTAAAATATTTAATGATTGTAAATTCGTGAATTTAAAAGTACATGTGTATTTGCACTTTAAAGAAATAGATGTCATATAGACTAATTATTTAACATGAAGAATGTTTTTATCAAAGTCAATTTTACCATTTTAAAATTAGATATCATTTCTTGTGCGCCAAGTTTTTCAAATAATTATCATGATGAGAGTCATGATCATATTCTAAATTTGAGAGCTCTAACTTCTACAATCATGTTTGAATAAGTTTTCATAACTAGTTCTATTAATGTTCATGTTAAACAATCGCTCAAATCAATGCCAAAAAGTAAGGTGTATCTACATCTAAGAAACAAGTGGTGTGTAGTTTCACATCATGACTGCAGAGAGTGCCTCAAAACCATATGCATTCTCCTCCAGTCAGGTTGTTTGTTGTTGTGAAAACATTTATGCATTAGCTTCCAAGTCACTAACGACTTAGTGGGAGGTAAGTAGTGATTTCAAATGAGTTTTGTCCAAAAATACTCAATGCGACCTCCTGATATAGTTGTAGGCATCTTTAAAAGATAGATCACCATTTGTAATTCATGTTGAAATGAGTTCATTTTCCATAGTATTGTCAAATGAAAATTTGATTTTCAAAATGTCTTCAATAATTTGAGGAGACAAAATGGATAAGTCATGAAAAATTTTTCATTTGATGTTTTGAATAATTACATAATTTGAATATCCACTGCCAATACTAGGTGTGAATCTTTAATTTTGTCTCTCAACCAATTGTCGTCCATAAATCAATGTCTTTCTCACAATCAATATGCCATTTACTATGTTCCTCTAAAAAGGAGAATGTATGTCTAGTGTCAGACCATGTTGAAGAAGAAATATGATGCATGATTGGTTTTTTTAACCTCAAATCACTACAACAAAGTATATAATTCCTAACAAGCTTTTTACCTATTGAATATTGGCCCAAAGTAAACCTTTTAAATTATGTGCTTTTTTTTTATTAAAAAAAATTAAAAATGAATAAAATTTCCACTCAGTTAGACATTCAACCGAGGAAAAAAGTGATATTGATCATGAGTTTGATTTCCAACAGTAACACTTTTGTATTTTCATTATGGTACACTTCCTTTTTAAAAAATAATGATTAAAGTGAATAAGATTTTCTCAATTTGAGATGTTGGATCGAACTCTAGTATGGTCGAATGGTAACTTCTGGTTCGAGATGAATTAAACATGAGGTCGAAGTCTGTTCGTATGCTGCTGTCGAAGTAATGTGTGTTGTAGTCGAAGTTTGTTCTAACATGCATTAGTCAATATTGATAGAGTTGTTAGTATGTTGAATTGGGCCTTGCTTGTAGGTCCAATTGTTTAAGTTTGCTTGTACCCTAAGTTAGCTTGTAATGGATAATTGTTAAAAAGCTCATTAGGTTAGTCTGCTATTTTTCTTATAAATAGGATGCTAGTTTCTCAATCTTGACATAAGAAAAAATAGGAAAATAAAATCCTAATTTCAAGTGAGAGAGGTTATTTTGTTATTCTTGTATACTTGTAATATTGTTTCTAAGAGAAAGGAAAGAATAACAGTTTATAACCAATCCTTGTTGTTCTTTGTTGTTTTACCTTGTCTTCTTTGTTAACCCTAACCCTTGTGTATTTTTTGATCATTAAGAAACCGTTTTATACTTTGTTTAAAGACATCCGATTCACAATAAATTGGTGTGGTTAGCGTGAAGAAGATGTCTTCAACAAAGTATGAGATCAAAAAGTTCACCGGAGTGAACGACTTCGGCCTGTGGCGCTTGAAGATGAAAGCCCTACTGATTCATCAGGATTGTTTGGAAGCGTTGAAGGGAGAGACAACCATGGACGCTGCATTAACGACAAAAGAAAAGACGGGCATGATTGAGAAAGCCCATAATGCAATATTGTTGAGCCTTGGTGATAAGGTTCTTCGACATGTATCAAATGAGACTACATCATCGGTATTATAGGTGAAACTTGAAAGTTTGTACATGACCAAATCTATGGTGAATCGACTCTACCTGAAGTAAGCTTTCTATTCATTCAAGATGAGTGAAGACAAAGTGTTGGCTAAGCATTTGGATATGTTCAACAAGCTGATTCTTGATCTTGAAAATATTTATGTGAAGATCGATGATGAATATCAAGCACTGTTGTTGTTATGCACTTTACCCAGAACACATGCTCACTTCAAAGAAACTCTCTTGTATGGAAGGGAGTCCCTACCCTTTGAAGAAGTTCAATCAGCCTTGTATTCCAAGGACTTGAACGAACTAAAGGAGCATAAACCTTTGGGAGAAGGTTTTGCCGTTAAGGGAAAATTCTTGCGAAAGGATAGTAAGTTCGATAAGAAGAAAGGTAAAAGTCAACAGAAGTCTTATAGTGGCGAAACATCTGGTATTCGATGTTATCATTGTAAGAAGGAGGGTCACACAAGAAAGGTGTGCCCTGAACGCCTGAAAGATCATGGGGGTAATGGCAACGCAACCATTGTTCAAGATGACTTTGACTCATTTGATATTCTTGTGGTTTCAAGTGGCGACTCGAGAAAAGAGTGGATTATGGATTCAGGTTGCACTTAGCACATGACTCCAAACAGAGAATTGCTCGAGGAGCTATATGATCAAGATGGTGGGTTTGTGCTGCTGGGAAACAAAAAATCTTGCAAAATTGCAGGTATTGGATCTGTGAGATTCAAGCTCCATGATGAGTCAATAAGGTTATTGACTGAAGTCAGGTATGTACCTGACTTGAAGAGAAATTTGATTTCTCTTGGGGAATTCGACAAAAAGGGATATGTTTTTCAAGGAAAGAAAAGTATCCTAAAAGTCATGAAGGGGTCGAAGGAAGTCTTAAGAGGCGTGAAGAAACAAGGCTTGTATAACCTTGAGGATGAGGTTGTAAGTGGTTCGACAAATGTTACATCCATGAAACCTGTGTCGAAGACAGAATTATGGCACATGAGATTGGGCCATGTCAGCGAAAGAGGCCTGGTCGAATTAGGGAAGCAGAACCTACTAGGAGGTGGCAAAGTCGAAAAGTTGAAGTTTTTTTAATCTTGTATATTTGGTAAATCATGTAAGGCGAAGTTTAACAAAGGCAAGCAAATAACACATGGATCCCTGGATTACATTCATGCTGATCTTTAGGGGCCTGCAAGGAATCCTTCGCACTCAGGTGCAAGGTATTTTCTATCCATCGTTGATGACTATTCCAAAAAGCTATGGGTATTCATTCATTCAGAAGAAGGATGAAACTTTTGAGAATTTTAAAAGTTGGAAGATTTTGGTCGAAACTCAAACTGGCAGAAAGGTTAAGAGGTTGAGAACAGACAATGGCCTTGAATTCTGCAACGAAGTGTTCGACAGTTACTGTGTTGAGTCTAGGATTGCAAGGCATAATACTATAGCAGGTACTCCTTAACAAAATGGCTTAGCTGAGAGATTCAATCGAACAATCCATGAAAGGGTTAGATGCATGTTGGTTAGTGCTGGATTGAAGAAGGTGTTTTGGGCAAAAGCTGTTTCGACCGTAACTTACCTGATAAATAGATGTCCCTCGAATATGTTAATTAATTATTTAATTGAGAATATTCATGTTTCGGTGAATTTCTGGTGGTTTTGTGAATATTGGAAAGATGTGCATTTTTGGGTATTTACTTGATTAATAGCATATAATATTAATTTATTAGTATTATTATTAATTAAATGGAATATAAGTGAAATAAGGACAATTTGGGCATGTGAGGGGGTTAGTAAGGGTAATGAGGGAAAAGCCCAATTTGTGAGGCCCAAGACTAGGTTGGACAAAATTGAGTTCTGAAGGGAATTTGAATTCATTTGTGTTAACCGTGAAAGTTTGGTGGCCAGAGCTCTAAAGGAAAGGTTGGAGGCAGAAGATCCCGAAGTTAATCGTGAAAGCTGCGAATCGACTAAGGTATGGGGAGTATCGATGTTCATGATTTTCTATGTATGCCTTTAGATGTGTTTATGGTTGGTTTATGATTTAAGGTATTTTGGGTTGATTGTGGGAAAGTAGGGAATTTGATGATAAGGCTTTGGGGTTAGAGGTAATGGTATGTAGCACTAGATATTGATATGAGAAAGGGAAACCTTAGGCCTTCGTGGCCAAAACCTTGGATAATTATATGTTTGACCCTGTAGGAATAGGAATGTTCAAATGTGAGTAACTCTGAATGCACTAAGAGCAATTGCAGGAAAGTAGTGATTTAGGCAGTGCAAATATTGCCAGATTGGCCTAACAAACCATAGATTTTGTGTCGTTATCGCCGTATGACCGTAGGGATGTTTTAGGGGCATTGGGTAAGTGAATTGTATGAGTATTTGGACAAGAATTAGTTCTGGTCGTAACAGATTTTTGCTGTAATCGCTCTGTTCGCCTAGCGAGCAAGCCAGCGAAGGTTCGCCACAGACTCGCCTAGCGAGCAAGCCACCGAAGGTTTCTCCCTGCACGTAACCATAATGTTGTTGTAGTTGAGATATTTAAGATTTAATGTTGTTGTTGTTATTGAGACTCTAAACCCTAAATGTTTAACGTTGTTGTTGTGTTATTGTTGAAGTTAAAGGTTTTATGTTGTTGTTGAGATTAAGATTGAAGGTTTTATGTTGGTTTTTTGTTGTTTTCATAAGTAAAAGGTTTAATGCATGTTGTTGTTGTTATTATTGAAATTGAAGGTTTATGTTGTTGATGTTGAGATTGAATGTTTAATGTTGTTGTAAGATTGAATGTTTAACGTTGTTGTTGTTGTTGCTGTTGTTGTTGTGTTAACTTACCAAAGTCTTGAAATCTTTCTTAAAGGCGTGGAGAAATTTAAGTTGAATCATTGGTGTTAAAATGTGAAGTTCGTAAATGTAACTTAGCAATGTGTGTCTAATTTAATATAGGTGTAGATTTGTTATAATGTGACATAATGATATTTTGATATTACAATGTGACTTAGTAAAGTTTTGAACTTAACAAAGTTTTCATTCAAAATTCATGATTTGTGTATGATTTTGATTTTAGTTTCAAAAAATAATTATGGATTATGGTTAGATGAAAGCTAATAGATTAAGTACAAAGTATGAGAATGGAGTGGTTGAATTTCTTCATTCGCTGAAAGACAACTGAAGTTGTCTCTCCCTCGTATGGTTTATATTTTGTTACTTGTCATTTAGCTTTTGGGTTTTCTTTTATTTTTATTGAGTCTCCTCATGTGATTACACGTCTTATGAATGAGTTCTTATCCCATTTTTATGCATGCATAAATCAAACTATTTGATTATAGTCCTAACAATATGCTTCTAGTCAATTTGTCAAGGTTTTGAATCAAGAACCACATTTGAGAATGGTTCAAATCATGTCAAGTTTGGATTCTAAAAAATACTTCATATTTTTTTCTTCAAATTAAGTTTCTAGAAGTGTGATTCGATTCACAAGCTTACATGATTCAAATCAAAGATACAGAAAAGCCAATAATTTCTTTTGTGAAGTCATAAACTGAATCACATATGTCTTGACATGAGTCAAACATGTTTCTAAAAAGCAGGATTTCTTCAATTTGTATGATTCAAATCACAATAATTTATGACTCGAATCATAAAGGTTTAATTTGAGTGTGCTTGACTCAAATCAAACACAAATACAAGTTTTTGGGTTTTCGTTATGTGGGTCTAATTTGAATGAGAGGTTTTGTTGACTTAAATCACATGACTCGAATCACATAAAGCTTGATTCAAATTATGGGAGCGATTTTTTTTTGTTCTTGGATCTTGATTCAAATTATTTAATCTCTTGACTCGACTCATACTCTTTACTTATGACTCGAATCAAATAGAATTTTTCTTGTGATAGATATCCAGTACATATAGAAACCTTTTTCTCAAATCCAATTCATATTGTTGGAAAACATACACATCCACTTTATGATTTAGAATTCACAACACACCTTTTATCTCAATTTTCAAAAGGATTTTGAATCTTGTTTTGAGTTTTGCAATCGAAATCTCTTCATATTCAACCTCTAGCATCATGTATTGTTGTATAGATCTTACTCTCATTTTAGGGTGTGTGGTATATGAGGAGGATCATTATTGTGATTAACAATTTCTTTAAAGATTTCTTAAGGATTTCATGGATTTGCATCTATGTGTAAGATTATGGTTGGGAATGACAAATGAAGCGGAAAATAAGGAGGTTCTTCTCTCTTTAATTACTTTGGTAGAGTTGTGTGGAAACCTATAGACAAAGTTGGAGTTTTTTTCATCTTTAGATAGACAAAGGCTCAAGATAGTAACATGATCGAGTAAATACCACTACATAATAGATACTTGGAGCAACATTCTTAGAGCTTGAGGATCTAAGGCAAAGTCGAGTGAAGAATTCGCAAGAGCTTAGCATCAGATAATGTGTACAAGTCAATGAGGACTCAGATCAAAGATTTTTTACTTTCGCCATTATTCAAATTCTAATTGTGCAAAACAACTCTGCATAAAATTTTCAAAATCATAGTGGAAGAGCAAATAAATTTCAATGGGTGACCGTTGGAGATTAGATTAGGCGCAAGCGAGAACGAAGCTTTGAACCACTGTAAATCCTGGTGTAATCTTCTCTATCCTTATCCTTTTATTTTTTTTATAGTTTACATGTTTAGGTTTGTTGCTTTCTTAGAATTTCATGTGGTTAGGGTTTATTTCATTAAAAGCAATTTCGTTGGTAAACTTAGGTTTTGTTAGATTATGACTTCGAAACAGTCTTGTTGTTTATTAAACCTGGAAATTGTGATATTATGTTTCTCATTCTATTGAAGTTATTTGTCTTATATATCTTGTGTAACACGATTGAAATTCAATAAATGTGTTAATTTCTTTGGTTACTTATTTTATCTAATTTCCATTTTGTACACTGATTGCGTGTTGTGTATATTTCATCCAAAAACATATATTTTGTACGCATGTTTTTTCTGCCGTATAAAAACTTGTATTCTCATCCAAAAGCATATATTTTGTACGCACATCCAAAAGGAAGTTTATTCAACCCCTTTTTATACCATTGTAGTCTCATTCTCCCGCCCAACAAAAACTTACTATAAATAATGAAATTTTTTATTGTTTTTTTTACGGGAATGCAAAAATACTTGAAAAGAAATAAATATTCAATCATCTATGTTGTGATGAAATTAGTCAACATTATAAGACATGGACGTGACATGGTGAAGTGAAAAAACCCAACTACATCACATATAGATGAAGTCAATGTAGATATGGATTATCGACTAGAATATATGATCTATGATGTTGGAGAAAATTATTCTAGGATATCCCATGTGTATAATATTTTATGTAGTGAATAAGATGAGTCTTTATATCTGGGGCGTTGAACATGTGACTCCACACACAAGAGGGGGTGATTTTTGGGGTTTGAAAAACGACAGTTTAAAAATGAATTGTTTCATTTTCAAATTCTAAAAACATTTTTAAGAAATGCGTTTAAATATAGCAGTGGAAGGAAAATATGGGAAAAATAAAAAGATAAGGGAAAGAGATGACACCATAATTTATAAAGGTTCATCCTAAATGAAATGGCTTATGAGCTTTTAGTAGGTTAAGCACTTAAGCTCATGAAACCCCTTATACAAGAAAAAATGAAGTTTCAGGTTTACTTCCAACCAAACAACAAACAATGGACTAGAGTGGTTAGTCTTCCTTCCAAACATGAAGAAAAACTTAGAGGGGTTAGTTCCCAAGCTAAACTAAGATTTTATACGAACTTATCTCGAACCAATGTGAAGTTTTGAATTGTCTATACTCCAAACCGAGCCGTGGTTTTACACGGGATGACCACGAACATAATTGAGATTTTACACTATGATGATCTCAAACCAAGTAGAGCTTTTACATCGGGATGAGCTCAAAAACTAAATAGAATATTTTTCACTGATTATCTTCAAGAACCAATAAAGAGTACTTTTCCTTATGTGGCTCAACTCACAAACCAACCATTGACCTAATACTAAACCCCCCAAACATAGCTTTTAACAGATTTGGATTTGAACCAAAACAAACATTTCCTTATAAGAGATATTCACTAAATATAAAAAATAACTCTTATTGAGTTTACAAATATACACTTTCAAGAACAAAATTTCTGCACATAAACATAAGGACTTTCTCAAAGTGTTATGGCTAAATTCAAACAAGAGAAAGTAGAAAAATATTTTTAGAGAGAGAGTGAGGAAAGTGACAAGACTCACAATTTTGGATGTGAAAAAGTAAAGAGAGAGATCTTTATTTATATGGTAAAGGTTGATACAGAAAAAGGAAAAGATCCATGAGTGAAATTAATATCCCAATCGATTGGGTCCTTATGCCAATAGATTGGATGACCTAAATAATCGATTACAATTTTCCATTTTGAAAAATTTTAATTATGAGTTATTACCATTCATTAAGAAAATGTCCTAGTCGATTATGGACATAATTTTCCCTTACCCAATCGGTTGGGAGTATGCTCCAATTGATGGGACAACTCAAAATTCATGCCCAACCTATTTTGACAATTCCTGATCCATCTAGCTAGGCACCAAAACATTTTTAGGTTGATTTCTTTGATAAATAAAGGCTTTCAAAAATGTTTTAGCGAGTGTGTGATTTAACCATAATACTTTACGAAAACGCCCTTGTGTTTTTATAAAACACTGATCACTCAAACACAATCAGGCGAGCTTTCACACTTACTCTCTTTCACTCTCTAAATCTTCAAGACTTTTCAGAATATACCAATCATATAAGCACTTGCTTGAATCTTGTTAGAGATGAGGCTTGATATATCTTTAAGTTGTATACCATGATTGGTGGTCATTAAACCTTAACTCTTTGAATTTTTTCGGAGAAAGAGTTTGAACAAACTTTCTTGTGCATCTTTGACTACTTGAAATACTTGCTTGTCGCTGAGTCAAATTTCATCTTCATAAGTTGTCATCAAAGATTACATATTCACAATTTGTCATCATCAAAACCAAACCATAACAGTCATGACTTTAGCTTTTAATTCCTTCTTGATTAAACCTACAAGCACATAGTTCCAATTTTTTTCCCTTTTTGATGATGACAACACATTTCTTAGGGAGGCGTTAAAAGATACAGTAGGTAGATAATAATGGAGTGTTTAAACTCTCCCTAAAATGAGTGGAGGGTATACTCTACTCCCCTTGAAAGTATACTTATCCCCCTTTGTCATAATCAAAATGGCGAGTAAAAGATGCAAGGCGGAAAATAAATATGCAAGTACATAGTCTTATAAGTATTTTAAAAAGGGAAAACAACATTTTATCAACTTTAAAGCAATTTTGAGTACAAGAAAGTGAATTGCAAAAAGAAGGACAAAATCAACAATAGCAAATAAGCAAGTAACTAATTCATCTCATCATCATCATCACTAAACATCATTGGAGATATGTGAATTGATTTCCTTTAATTTCTTGAATAGTTTTAAAAGCTTTGAATGCATCCTAGTTTTCAGAGATTTTATTGAGGATGGTTGAAGGGGATGAAGGGAACTCATTGCTTTACTTTTGTTATCTTGGCCTTTATGGTGCATTTGAAAGTAGAGAAATGATTTCTTTTTCTTGGATGTGTATCTTATTTGACTAAGAATGAATCTCTCTATTTTTAGTGTTTAATGTTTGATTATTCTTCATTCCCGTTGAAATCGGAGTACTCCAAAATTTTTTTACTCTACGGTAAGATCCTGTTTTTTTTTTCTTCTACCCATCATATGATGGATTAGACATTTAGACCAAAAAAAATAACTATTTAAATTATGAACTAATTTTATATAAACAATAAATTCCTCATTTTTAGTTTAAATTTTATTGTAAAATATGAATAATTTAATTTTGTTGATATGATTTGGTATCAGTTTAATTTTAAAGTAGAGTCTATGTAATATAATAATAATTATCTCTCTCATAAAAAATGGTTTATTTAAATTATAAGTTACTTGTAATTAAATACTTATATAATTGATTTTAATAACAAAATAATTATTTATCAAAATATATTAATATTTTAAAAAATAATTATTTTGAGAGAAAAAATTGCAGTAGTAACAAATATTGAGATCCTTGTTATTACCAGAAGATAACAGTAGCACATAGAGCTTGTGTTTCCGTGTCTTCTCGTCGGAGGCAATGGAAGACACCGGAAGCTCTCGGAGCTCCGACGATCTATCGCGCAAGGTCGTTGACATAGCTGCCGGTGAATCACACACTCTCCTGCTTACCGGTAAGCCTCTTCAGTATTCCCCACCCCAACTCTATTTTTTTTTTCAATTCGAAGAAAAGAAAAAGTTGAAATTGGATTCTCGCACTGTATAATTGTAAAGTATATGTCTCTGTTGTGATTGATTGAGGGTTCAATTTTGTGGTGTTTTTGTAGGAGATGGCAGTGTGTACTCTTGGGGTAGAGGAATGTTTGGACGGCTTGGACTTGGTTCTCAAAAAGATGAATTTTTTCCAGTGAAAGTGAACTTTGGAAACCCTAGTGGAAGTAATGAATGTGCCAAAATTGTGGGAATTGCTGCTGGTGCTTATCACAGTCTTGCTCTTGCAGGTTCTGTAACACACTTTATATATTTCAATTTGCCTTTTTTTTTCCTTTCTAATGTTCTGATTTTTAGCATTTGTATACATTTCAACTTTCTTTTTCACCATGTGATAGATGTCATCTGGTTTCATATTAGCATAGTTTTTTTTTTTTTTTAATAAGTATTGACAGACTCTGGCATCAATGACAAGTTTATGTTTGGATGTGTGAAGAGACTAGATGAAACGTATTAGAAATGCCAACATTAGATAGAGAGTTGGAGTGGCACTTACAGTAGAAAAGATTATCAAAATTAGACTTAAGTGGTTTTGGCAATAGTTTGAATTATTTTAGTAAGGAATGAGAATAGATCTGATGAAGGATAGTCAAATCACTAGAAGCACAGAAAGTTCTAGAAAAATTGTAAGGCTTTGTTTGAGAGTTTGGAGGGGAGGGGAAATGAGGGCTTCGAAAAACGATTTCTATAAAAAATATAGAGAAATTTTAAATTTTAAAATTTTTTTTGTATAGAATGATAAAAGAGTGTTTATTATTAGTTTTTTTTTTTTTTAAGTTTTGGAATAGTATACCAACATAAATTATATTTGAACAATTTGTCTAAACCCGACCCTTCTCCAATACGATTTTTTAGTTCACCCAGATTAGGAGAATTTCTGTTATCGAATTAAATTAAATCCTCCAAAACCTTCTCCACCTAAATCTTTCTATTTTTTTTTTCATTCAATCCTTCCATTTTTTAAAAGTCTTCCCCCTCCAAACTCTCAATCAAAGCCTAAGAGAAACTAATAAGTAAGATCATTATGCCCTCGGTGTATGGCTTATGATAGAACATTATGTTGTTGTTTAATCCATGTAGTCGATCATACTTAGTGAGATAAGACTTTGTTGTTGTTGTATTGACGAACTAGAGTAGTCATCCCGCCCGGATAGCAGCGTGGAACGGCAGAACTCAAAAGTGGGATAGCGTATAGTGGGATGACCGCTCTATTTGATCATTTTTTGGACAAGTTACATATAATAATTATAAACATATATTTAAGGTAAAATTAAACAAATAACTCAATTCATAAAATATTCATAAATCAAAGCACACGTGACTCTTGAAGTGCATAAAGGACTATGAAGAAAGGTTAAGGTTGAGTCTCAACTCAAATTTGATTGAAAAACCTAAAATTACCCTTAAAACATTGCAAATTTAAAGGGTAATTTTGATTTCTTAGAGGGGAAAAGGATAGCGGGCCAGTAACCGCTCAGGACCGGAACCACTATCCCGCTGTTTATCATATAGCAGCCGTTATAGTGTTTTGTATCGCTAAGGCTCTTCCCATCGCGGCCGGCCTCCGCTCCACCCCGCTATTGACTTACTCTGTGACGAACTCCAGCATGTTATCGGCTAGTTTGGTTATATTGTAAAAACTAACCGACATGCATGTAATGATACTTTTTGAGCAGTAATGGTGGTGAAAATAAGCAAAAGGGGATGATAATGTTATGAAACTATTAAACAAATTTCCACAATTTATCAATTACAGCTCGCAATGAAGTGAAGGAAGATATATGTTCAGTTTTTTACTAATGCTTCTTTTTGGTCTCGGAGCATGACTTTGATAATCAGGGAGAGGAATTTGAATATCATTTTCCCTTGATGGGAGCCAAGCCAAAGTGGTGTAGCTATTGCTAAGTGTATTTATTAACCTCATTATGATCAACATACTGGTTTGGTTTGTTTATCCAGTAACCCCGTCTAATACTTCAATCTATTTTTGTATTAACAGAAGATGGATCTGTTTGGTGCTGGGGTTACAACATCTGTATCCTTAATATACATGTAGTCCCTTGATTGAGTGCAATTACAGATTGTTTTCATTTCTATAAATTTATCAATTTTATAATATTATAGACTAATATCTGCATCCTTGACTACTCTATGGATGGTCAACTTGGTATCAGTGGAGAGGATTCGCATGATTCCCTGGCTCCTTGCTTACTTAGCAGGTTTCTTGAGTTGCAACCGCCTGATTCTTCAACCGGTCTATCTGAAGCAGAAGACAGAGCATCACTAAAGGTATAAATAACATGCATTGCACTCGTTTGATTCTAAAACACAAGCCAAGGTGACAGCATCATTAAGGTATTTTCATCTGTTCAACTTTCTCAGATGTGTACTGTCAAAGCAGGAGGAATGATGTCTCTGGCTATTGATAACCGTGGGACCCTGTGGATATGGGGAAACATCCCAGAAGAAGACAAAGAAGGTGGGTTATCCCTTGTAAGCAGTTCCATTCCAAGACCAGTCTGGGATTTTCATGGTCGAGCTGTTGTCAAGGTTTCATGTGGAAACGAGCATGTTGTAGCGCTGGTTAGTGCTACAGAATCACACAAGGATGAAGATCTACTTTGCTACTCTTGGGGTTATAACAGCCATGGCCAATTAGGTTTGGGGGATAGGCAGAGCAGGCTGCGTCCCGAAGTTGTAAAAATATTCGACGAGGATTCTCCTTTGGCAATTTATGAGGTAGCATGTGGTGCCTTTCACACGGCTTTGCTAACTCACAACAAAAAGGAACGTGGCGACACATTAGAAAGCATGTGCTGGACCTTTGGCCTTGGCGAAAACGGCCAACTTGGGCATGGAACAACGCAAAGTGCTTTACTTCCTACACCCGTTAAAGTGTTGCCCCAAAATGCATACTTTATTTCTGTTGACTGTGGCTTGTTTCATACAAGTGTTGTTTCCTCAACTGGGGGTGTGTGGTCCTGGGGAATGGAGAAGGGTCTTGGCTTATGTCCTGACGCCAGTCGTGGTGAAATGGTTTCTGGTGATGCCCTCTCCCCCCTTCTCGTCTCATGCGAGCCAAATCAACCTATTTTTCCAGATCCAGTTAAAGTTGTGTGTGGGGCTGCACACACTGTTGTTATCGTGCAGAAGGGACGTAAGGTGTGGTCCTGGGGTAGGGGAAGGAGTGGTGTTCTCGGGAATGGTAAGGAAATTGATAGTTACACTCCCACCATTGTTTTATGGCCTCCAATGACCGAGGATTTCAAAGAAGAGGGTTCGAAGAGCTCGGATGAGCAAGATAAGGCCGCAGAAAAGAAACTCGAAGTGATAACAGAAACAGACGAGAAATTATCATCGGCATTGAATGAGGTGAAGCTGCTTCAAACAAAGCTATCTACAATGGAAAAATATGCTAGTATACTTCACGGTTCCATTTTTGGAAAACCTTTCGATGAACACGATATTCCTGTTTCGATGCGGACTTCAGGTTCAATGGATATTGCAAAAGAATGGGATGACATGTTAGAGGCGGCAGATGATAGGAAGCTAGTTAGGATGGAAATGTTTTACAGCGACATGGTAGCCGGCGTGAAAGATAAATTAATGAAGAGAAAGATCAAGGAAATTATAAAGGAGTGTCTCCAATCTTCAAAGGTAAGTAATAATTAGTATCTATAGAAACAAAAAATCTCATTACGAACATAATAATTCTCATACACAGCAGCAATGTTATTTTATCACTTGATCAATCTTTCTTTGAGTTCTATGTATCACACAACTGTGACTTCAAATTATTAGATATTCTTTTGCTTCGTGCATTGCTGTTATTTTAAAAAAAAAAAGGTAAGTTCCTCTTGATAAGAAAAGATTGATAATATTTTAGATATTGTAGTTAGCTATGCCAAATTCCAGTGGGATTAGTAACTATATTTCTAAATTATTGTCTGGAATTTGTTTCTGTATTTAGAATTAACAGAACAAGGATTTGTTTTTTATTTTGTATCATAATAATGATAATAATAGTTCAGAATTTCAATACTCATTTCTTTTTTATTTAAAAGCTTTTTAATTTCAACACAGAATCCAAATATGCATGTTAGAAATGAAATAATTCGAGCGTATTTTCGGAGATGTATTTTCAGAATATAAAAGTATTTGTGATTTTTTATTGTGGTAAACTTTCCCATGTAGTATGTAGTGGATACTACATAAAGTAATCCTTTTTTGAATTGTCTCTAAAAAAATGTGGGTGAAAACATCTCTAACGAGGACACTCTTTGGTTATGTGATGAAAAATGAAAAAAAAAAAAAAATCTAGTGAATTGATTATGTAAAATTAGTTTTGATTAAAAATGAATTGTTGTAAAATAATTTATATTTAAATATATTTGTAAAATAATCAGTTGAACAATAAATTTAGCTTAAAACTCACGTTTAGATATTTACAAATTTTACTTTTAAATTTAAATCAATTCAAGAGATAAAATCAATTTTATTTGAGTGGAATCAAAGATGTTAAAATCAATATTACATATTGGAAACTAATTATCAACGCAAACGTGAGATTAAATATATATTTAATGTGTTTTGGTCTGTAGTGATAAAAATTGATTTTGTAAAATTAATTAAGAGCATGTTACTTTTTATTTTAGAATGTAATTTTTCATTTATATTTTAAAAAATAATATTTATGAAAAATACTTTTAAAATAATAAAACTAATTTTTAACTCATTCTTTATAAATTAAAACATTATTTTTGACATACAATAATATAAACATACATTATAGATGAGTAAAATATTGTTAAAATTACATTAAAATTTTTAAAGTAATATATTTCAAAAATGATTTTTTAATGTAAGTTTTCAAAATGAAATACCTTTAGAATGTTTTATTAAATAACTAAAAATCATTTCAAATTTATGTGATTAATTAAATTTGGATATAAAAAAAGTTATAATAAAAAGAATAAAATATCTAAAATGATATGTTATGAGAAAACTTTAAATTGATAATTTATTTTAAAAAAATAAAAATTATTTGGAAAATTTTTAAACAAAAATATTTAATATTATAAAAATCATTAAAAAAACTGAAACAAATTGAGTTTATAAAATGATTTATCTTTTTTGATATATTGAAATTAAAATGAATTAAACAGTGTAAAATTCAATTCTAGAATCAAAAGCTATAATTTTTAACTTTATGTAGTGTTAATTTTTAAAGATAAAATCAATTCTATTTAAAGATATAAAGTTATGTGATTTATTAAATTCTGCAATAAAAAAATATAATAAAAATAATAAAATATCCGAAATAACATGTTAAGAAAAAAATTTAAATTGATAATTCATTTTTTATAAAAATTCTTTGGGATTTTTTTAAACAAAATATTTAATATTATAAAAATAATTTTAAAAAACTGAAATAAACTGAGTTTATAAAATGATTTATCTTTTTTGATATATTCAAATTAAAATGAATTAAAAAATGTAAAATTCAATTCTAGAATAAAAGCTATAATTTTTAACTTGACTTAATTGCAATTTTGATTTCTCTACTTTTATTTAATTTTTTTTTCTTTTGATCTTTCTATTTTAAAATCCGAAACTTTTGTCCTCTTATTTTTTTCTTTAACTTTTGATCCTCAATTTTAAATTTTAAAATTTTATTTCTTTTATTTTAATTGTTTTTAGACTTTTGGTCCCCTTTTTTATTGGGAAGGAGTTTAAAATCCAAAACAAACTTAAATTAGAGGGGAAAAAATAAAAATAGAGGGATCAAAATTCTGAATTTTAAAATAGAGGGACAAAAATAAAAAAATAAAAAAATATGAAAATCAAATTTTCGAATTTTAAAATAAAGGGACTAAAACTAAAAAAATAAAAATAAAAAGATTAAAATTGCAATTATTAAGTAGTGTTCATTTTTAAAGATAAAATCAATTCTATTTAAAGACATTCAACATGTGAAAATTAATTTAAACCTCTAATTATTATTTTTTTACTCTTATTTAGTGAAATCAAACTTAAACTAAAATTCTTTAAGAATTGTATTTTAGATGCTATGTTGCTTTTAACCATTATTGTTTTGGTTAACTTTTTTTTTTGTCCATTATTGTTTTGGTTCATCTTTGTATTATCCGGAATTAGTTATGAAAAATAAATAAAATCAATTTCTACAGTACAAATATTTTATTCTATGTTGAAATAAGTTCTCATGCAAACCATATTTAAAAAAAACTATTAATTTAGTGATAAGAGTTTAATCGTGTAAGTTTGAGGTTTTGAATTTGAATTTTCTGTAACGGTTGTAAAATTATTTTATACATGCTATCTTGTGTTTATTTTCAAAATATTCTTACAAATATTTATTTGACATGATTTGATATGATGCTATATGTAAAAAAAATATTACATTGGTAGTATGTAAAAATTACTTATAAAAATTATTGAAATTGTTTTGCAAAGAAGTCTTAATTATTTGGTGAATTGATAAAGTAGTTTTTGTAATGGTGAATTTGAGTTTTTGGTGCAGGGGAGAGAGAGATGATATGTAAGATTAAGACTTTAGCGTTTAAGTCGGTGAGAGAATGAGAAGTGATGGGAGAGTGAAAAAGAATTTGAATACTTGAGAAATAACGTGTCTTTCTTCTTAAATAAGAGAAGCAGTTAACAATAGAAAGCATGGAGTGAGACGTAGATCGCGGTCAGCCGTCAGTTTGATCTAGACGGTCAGCAAAGTTCTAGTAGAAAGAATTGACTGCTTCTAGAGAAGAAAATTTTACCTATGTGCTCTAAATAATAATAGTTGAGATCAGATGAGTTCTTATGTGCTATGAGAGTTATCAGTTGAGATAATTAGAGTAACTAGTGAGCTCAGATTGATTTAATTAATATTATTCGACTCAGACCTTTTATTAATTGGTACAATTGAAACATTTGAATAACAATAATATTGGACATTTTACCGATTTACTCTTTTCTACCACACAAGCATTTTGATCTTACTAACTTTTAATGATACTTCTATGTATCATTTCCCATTCTTTTTCCATTTCATTCCAACAAAGTGGGAAAGATAGTAAAAGTAAATAGAGAGAAAGAGGAGAAAAAAGGGAAAGAGGAAAGGAAACCTAGAAGAAACAGAAGAGGAAGATCTTCGTCATTCATCGTCTCATCTTCATCAATCACAACTTCTTCATCTTCATCTTAAGGTGGGTTCTAGATAGATGCTCTAGGTTATGATTGTTAGATAGATTGATGAATATTAGGATCTTGATATATTTTGCTTTCATTGCCATGAAAATGTTAGGATTATTATTGTGTTCATGTTGTTCATGATGAAATTGTTGTTATATGTTGATGCTTAAGTGTGAATTAAACTTGTGTGTGTGTGTGTGTGTCGTACCTCGAAAAATAAGAACGACCTTGCGAAGCGCAAACGCACGCCTGCAGTATGGACTTAACAAAGTCGTCAATGATCTTTATTTATTCCCATAGAGTGAAAAGGAAACATCGAATAAAACCCCTAAAAGAAGACAATAATATGGTCATCGCAACCAATATCTGAGCTCGGGAGTCGGTTACGCAAGAGGAAGGTATTAGCACCCCCTCACGTCCGTTGTACTCAACGGAAACCATTTAGTTAGGGTTGAAAGAGTGTTAGCTTAAGGCTTGTTTTTAATCTTATACTCATAGAATGGAAAAGGGGGAAAATGATAATTATTAAGAGAGAGAGAACCTAAAGAGGTTTTATTTATTAGGATGCTCGCCAAGAATTCGCAATTTCGTGCCTACGTATCCTTACAAGGATGGAATCAGAGCAATCGTAGTTCGGGTAAACTTTATTGGTTAATTTTAGCGAAAGTTAAATTGTATTAATCAACCTAATAACTTTGTTTTATCCAAAACAAATGAGGAGCACACATTTCCACCACATTGAATGGATTTGCAAATCTCATTCATGCCACTTATTTCAACTCAATGGTTGTAGGCAAAACATTGCCATAATGTTTATTAAGACAACATACCTTTCATTTTGAAAAGAATCTTTGATATTATTAGATGTTTTGGAGTTTTATTTAACAAAGTACACTTGATGATAATCAAGGTTTGTTCATAACTATGAAAGTATTTCGGTCTCTTGATGATAATTAAGGTATGTCCATAAAAATGGAAGTTTGGATATGTTTTAAGAATGAGAAACATTTGATGATGATCAATTGTTCAAATAGCTTATGCTAGAGTGTTAAACTCTAACAGACTGTTTCATTCAAGATTGATTAAGAAAATTGTTTGTAGACCATGAGCATTGATAATGATCAATGGTTTAAAGAGTTGTGCTAAAATGCTAGATTCTGACGTCTCTTGGTCCAAGATTTTTATTAAGTGTTTTGGAGTTGAAAGAATGAAATAACTGGCTACCTCAATGTGTAAGAATTGAGAATAATCTTTCAAGGGTTTTGCTAGAATGCTAGATTCCAACAATCTTTTTCTTTCAAGTTTATTTCAAAAGAGTTTGGATGAACTTTGAAGTATTCTTAAAGAAGGAAGTCTTGAGATGGCACTTGACAAATTGCCAAAGTTTGAGAGGGCACTATAGTAAAAAAGAAAAGGGTTGAAAAGAAAAAGGTAGGAGGTTGCTCGCCAAGGATTAGGATCCTTGTGCCTACGTATTCTCATTGATAAATGAGAAATCAGAGCGTCTGTAGTTCTGGTACTACAAAGTTTGTTTGTTATATCGAACAAATGTTTAGGTCGCGATCTAAGGGCGAAACATTAGCTTTTCTACTCTCAGCGGAGGCTTAAGCATTTAGTTTACAGGCGCATTAGAAGGAACTAAACATCATTCTTTTGAGAAAAAATTTTAATCGCACGGCGGCGAGAGAAAAAAAGTTTGATGGTTGAGGTATATTTTAGGTGAATGACGAACACTTGATGATAATCAATTGTTCAAAGAGTTATGCCAGAATGCTAGATTCTAACAGCTCCTATTCATCCAAATTGGTATGAATTTTTTTTGATGGAATCGAACACTTGATGATAATCAATTGTTCAAAGAGTTATGCCGAGATGCTAGATCTCAACGGCTCTTATTTGTCCAAGCAGTCATTAAGGGTTTCGAATACGAAAGATGAGAATGAACAGCTATCCCGTTGCGCAAGACTCGGGACTGATCATTCAAGGATTCCGCTAGGATGCTAGATTCCAACGGTCTTCTTCTTTCATATTTTATTTGGAAATGTCACTCGATGCTTAATCGAGGTTTGAGTCATGTAAATGAGTTTGAAGACGATTTATGGAATGAAGTGTATTTATTTTGAAATGGGTTTTGAATTTGTGAAAAGTTGGAATTAAATTTAAAATCAAAAGAAATATTAGTGAATTTGATTATTTACATTGATAGAGATTACTCAAATAATAAACAAAAAGATCATACATATTTAAATCAAATAACCAAATAATAAACAAAAATCACTTAATGATTATAAAAGCAAATGATTAATTAATTAATCTACTTAACTAATAAAATAAAAAATAAAAAAATAATAATAAAATGAAAATGAAGTAGAAAAAGAAAAACAATTATTTAGGTTTATATTTACCATTATTATTATCTTATTCAAAAATAAAAGATAAAGTCTCGTTTAACATGATGACCAATTTCACTAGCTTGTTTAAGTTTATCTGATGTATCCTTCACCAATTGTCCAATATGAAGTCTCGTTTTATGCAGTTTCTCGCGGAGTTTTGGTGTGTCCTTGGGGGTTCTGAGTGTATTGACAAGTCTCTAAAAAGTGGAGACGACGATGTTGTTCTGAATACTCCGGAAACAACAGCCTGCGTCGGGTTTTGTTTGCTGTTGATTAGGTTGCGCCAGGTGGAGGTAAGGTTGTACTGATGCGGCTTCGGCGATGACGGAAAATGTATCGTTGTGGTTTACGGTTCAAAGAAACTTGTTATCCTTCACTTCTTCTTCCTTTATGCTTTGGGTTCTGAAGTGAAGCATTTTCACTTTTATGTTGTTGTTGTGATCAAGAAAAGAACAGTGGTAATTTGAGTGTTTTGGTGCGGTTATGAGGCGATCGAACAGTGAGGAATTATGATTTGCAGTAGGTTTCACGGCAGTGGGATATGGACAATGGTGGTGGTTTGTGCAAGGTGGTGGAAACGGAAAATGGTTTGTTTGGTTTCATGAAGGTTGGAAGATGAGTTATTGTTATATGTTCTTTTTATGAAAAAGAGTGATGATTTTGATGTTTTGAAGATGAAAAAATGGTGTTTGAAGAGGTTTTATGCAGTGGTTAAACGATTTAGGTTTGTCGCGCAGAATGAAGGTGATGGTTGTTCAAAAAAGGAAGAAGGTTTTGTTTTTCAGGTTGGTGAAGATGGAGAGATCATGTTGTGTTGTTCAAAGGTGTGATATATGGTGGAAAAAATCTGCAAATTTTTGAAGAAAGAAAAGTGGCGCATGGGAGTATGTGGAGAGGATTACTGGGTTTGTTGTTAAAACAAAAGAGTGAAACCTATTTTTTTAAATCAATAATGTGTGTCCTTTTCTTGTGAGAAGGGTGCTGATAATGCGAAATTATATCGTTTATTTGACTTGACTTACATGAATTTATTTGCGATTATTGTTAATTTATCTTGATTTATGTTATACTATACGGTTAATTTACTATGTTTTGCAAATTGTGGAGAATTTGGATTAAAGAAAGAAAAGAAGAAGAAATGGAAGGAAAAGAAAGAAGAAAGAAAGAAATATAGAAGAAAAAGAGAAAAGCAAATTTCGTTGGTGTGACGGTCGTCACAGACTCCACCACGACCGTCACGAGCATCACTTAAGTGTGACGGTCGTCACAAGCTCGTCACGATCGTCACGACCCTAAGTTCACTCCGTTCAGAACAGAAGTGGCCACGAGTACCCTCAACTTAATCTCTTTCTACACTTTCCCCTTTTCTCCTACACTTTCTCCACTAACTGCCCACTACAGAAAGTTACTCCCACGTCCTCCATAATTCATGCATGATCTCTGGAAGTTGAGAAATGAAATATCTTCTATAAATAGGCCTTAGATTCACAGCTTCAAAGGGGGGGGGGGGGGGGTGGATTCTACGTCCCGAAGGGCTGCCAAAGTTCTGTTGAAGTCATTTTTCCATTTCTATTGTATCTTTTATTTCCTTTCCTTTTTCTCTTTTGTTGAGAGCATTGTATTTCCTTCTGCACTTTTATTTCGCCATAGTAGAATCCTGCCGACATTGTGGAGGACTACTCGAGAATTCAATTTCAGTACTACTTTCCAACTTCTTATTAATTGAATACTTATTTTATTTCCTTAATTATGCATGTTATATCATTTTGCTGTTTATGTTTATTCCCGTTTGCATTAATTATCATGTGTAGCTAAACTAGTTTTATCGGTATGTAAGCAAATTAGTAGGACGAGATTCGATAACACCCGGTGCCATTACCTTTTTTTACAAACAATTTTCTGGCTGTAGTTTTTAATTTAATTTTCTAAATAAACCTTCGTCACGAGAGTGAGAAATTATTTACAACGGTTTTGCCATGAGTGGGAAACTTATTAAGGTTCGAACCGGCACGTGAGAGCGTGGGGTTTGAACCGGATAGTAAAAACTAGGCATTGATTTTAAACACAGCGAAAGCGCTTTAAAAGAAATCAGAATTCATTTGTTTTTAAAAAGTAGTTTTAACCCCGAATGGGAATGCGAGAGCGTACATTCCGCCTTAGAATTATGACCCGAGTCAACAACCAGCGCGAGGCAAAGGTCTTTAAACGAGTATTTTCTCCTGAAAAGTGTTTGCAAAAACTAAAAAGCACCGACGACCTGTCGAATCCCTGATAATTAAGGCCTTACATACCGATATCCCTTTACCGCTTTTCCTTAAACCAATAACCTTTATTTCCTTTAAATTTAATTTCATTCGCATTTAACTTTCCTAATTCCATTAGCCTTAGCTTTACGCAACAACAATAGATAACAGTAGGTTGACATTGGTCTTTGTGGGTTCGAAAAATCTTTTATATTACTTCGATATTTCCGTGCACTTGCGGATGCATCAAGTTTTTGGCGCCGTTGACGGGGACCAACAGTCAATATTGTGATTCCGTTGTTGCATAGTATAGACTAAGGCACTCTTATCTAAATTACTATGTATAACCCAAATTTCCCTTATAACTACCACCCCCAATATTTTGAAGAACCACAAAATCCGCTTAAATCTGACCTCAAAATATTGTTGGAAGATTTCAATACGATGCACTCTCATCCAAATTCACTCTACAATTACCACTCCCAATATTTTAAGGAACCGCAAGATTACAATACATCCAACCTCGAACTATTACTAGAAGAACTCAATGCGATGTTTACTCACTCTAGGATAGAATCTATGATGGAGCGCTTTGTGGAGACACAAACTCTCCAAAATGAAGATTTTAGAAAACAACATCTCCAAATTAATGAAAATCTTAAGCAGATGAGCATTATGGTCGATTCCCTCGCGATTCACAGTGAGGCTTTGGAGACTCAAACCTCCCTGCTTACACAAACACCTATAGGACCCTTCCCAGAGAGACATGTGGATGTTGTAACAACCATTAATGAAGAACAATTAGAAAATCCTAGGGAGAGTGATCATGAGTCTGAAGAGAGTTTTGGTGAGAAAAGCATACATATTGAGAAAAATCCACCGACACCACCCGAAAGGGAGGTTGTCAAAGAGGTAGAGAAGGAAGCACCTATTGTGCTCCTTCTCCCTATACCCCACCTATTTCTTTCCCACAAAGGGTTGTGGAAGCTAAGGTAGACTCCCAATCCAGAACATATGTGGAGGTATTGGAAAATATCCACACCAATGCACCTTTGTCTAAGGTCCTTCATAGAAAAAGAAAATTTGAGGACCATGAAACTAGGGTTATCATTACTATTAAAAGGGTAAGGTTAACTCTTGAGGTGGTGGATGAAATAACTAAGCCCAAATTTGAAAAACTGATACTCAGGATAGATCCAGAACCACCACCACAAGTTCAAAACAATGAACCACCCTACAGAAGAAAGAAAAGAAAAGGTGAAGGATATGAGCGATTGCTTGATAAGTGGCCATGGAAACCGAAGACTATTCAAAGTTTGATCGAGGAACCATTCTCAAAAGGACCACCAAGCGTACTTGCACTCCTTAGCCTTCGAGCTATCGACGTTTAAACAAAGCGCTGTGTGGGAGGCAACCCACAAGGTCTTTATTTTAAGTTGTTATGGTTGTTTGTTTGAATTTGCAGAAAATAAAGCAATGTATCGCTTGCCATGTCTCGACCACATCTAGGCGAAAATTCTCTAGATAATGATCCAGGAGATGAGTTGGTGCCCACGGACATTCCTACGAATGTCACTGCTGGTGACACTGATGATGAGTATGATAGGAGAGAGCATGTCTTTCCCGTCCGTAACTCACCTCTTCCTCGTTCTTTGCATGGTCATATTCCATCGGCACACACCGTACCATATTTTCCTTACACTTTTGTTGGTACTTCCTCCGGAAGCAAGTAATATGATGAGTTGGTTCTAGAATTACACAAATGAAGGAAACTCAAAATTCCCGCCGCCGAAATAGAAGTGATCAACGAAGACATGGACATCAAGAGCAGGATCATAGAGGATTTGGCACGCAGACGCAATAACATTCATACAGGTTCTATCTTTCCTTATTCCACCTTTTATTAAAACATTGAGGATAATGTTTGGTTTAAGTGTGGGGGAGGAACTCTACCGCTTTCATTTTATCGCTTTTTTAGTTTGATTTATTATTTTATACTTTTAGGAATTTTATCTGTTTTTAATGTTATGTCAAAGTCTTTGCATGTGTTGTCGAGTCTTTATGTGTGATTTTCACTTGTTATTCAATTTCCCTAAAATTTCAAAATTTCAACCTCCAGCAATTTTTATTTTTTTGCTTCGATTCATGATATGGTACTCTAAGAGTATATAGTCTGTTCAGGCTATGTTAGAAAAACTTGGGAAAGTTTTGATAAAATTGATATCCTCCTGACACCTTTAACCCCCTAAATATGCAAAATCAATCTGAGTACCCATTATGCTGAGACCTTAAAGCTCCAGTTTTTTTAGTAATCCCTAAGTAGTTTATTTAAGCAGTCAGCACCATCCTAAACACACTAAGTAAGAAACCGATGCAAATAAGTGTATGATCTCTGCTTTAAAATGAGAAATTAAGAAAGAAAAAAATTATGAATAAAAAGACATGTTCCTTCTAAGTTAGGTGCTCCTCACCCGATCACTTAACCTAACGGTACAAACTCTTTAAGTTCAATTGATGCTTAAGCATATTTGCAGAGAAAAATGACATAACAATGAGATCATAGTCACTAACAGGTTTACTTGCCATGAATGTGTATGGATAACGGGCTTAGTGTGATTGCACTAGAATGAAATGAGGTGTAAGAGAGCATGAGATACATGTTGAGTTATAATGGCATGATTCAGGTTGGTTTGCATAAGTAGGGAGTTTTTGAAATTGTGTCGTTACGGTATCCTTGGTATTGATATTTAGTACCTATCAATCTAACATTAGCCAAGCAACACGTATGATTAGAGTCTCATCGTGTCTTTGTTTCAAATTATGCTTATTTCTTTTTACCGTGTTGGTTGATTGCTTAAGGACAAGTAATGGTTTAAGTGTGGGGGTATTTGATAACGCGAAATTATATCGTTTATTTGACTTGACTTACATGAATTTATTTGCGATTATTGTTAATTTATCTTGATTTATGTTCTATTATACGGTTGATTTACTATGTTTTGCAGATTGTGGAGAATTTGAATTAGAGAAAGAAAAAAAGAAGAAATGGAAGGAAAAGAAAGAAGAAAGAAAGAAATAGAGAAGAAAAATAGAAAAGCAGATTTCGTCGGCGTGACGGTCGTCACAGACTCCACAACGACCGTCACGAGCATCACTTAAGTGTGACGGTCGTCACAAGCTCGTCACGATCGTCACGACCCCACGTCCAGCCCATTCAAAACAGAAGTGGCCACGAGCACCTTCAAATTAATCTCTTCCTACACTTTCTCCACTAACTGCCCACTACAGGAAGTTACTCCCACTTCCTCCATAACTCATGCATGATCTCTGGAAGTTGAGAAATGAAATATCTTCTATAAATGTGCCTTAGATTCACAACTTCAAAGGGGGGGGGGGTGGATTCTACGTCCTGAAGGGCGGCCAAAGATCTGTTGAAGTCATTTTTCCATTTCTATTGTTTTTTTTATTTCCTTTCCTTTTTCTCTTTTGTTGAGAGCATTGTATTTCCTTCTGCACTTTTATTTCGCCATAGTAGAATCCTGCCAACATTGTGGAGGACTACTCGAGAATTCAATTTCAGTACTACTTTCCAAGTTCTTATTAATTGAATACTTATTTTATTTCCTTCATTATGCATGTTATATCATTTTGCTGTTTATGTTTATTTCTATTTGCATTAATTATCATGTCTAGCTAAACTAGTTTTATCGGTATGTAAGCAAATTAGTAGGACGGGATTCGATAACACCCGGTGCCTGTCGTACCTCGAAAAATACGATCCTCGCGATGGACGCGGAAAATACTGTTTGAAACAGAGTCGCCACCGAACTTTATTCATTCCAAGGAAGGAATAGGAAAATATTGATAAAACCTTTAAAGGGATAAAAACATGGTCATCGCAACCAATATTCTAGGTTCGGGAGTCAGTTACATAGAGGAAAGGTATTAGCATCCTCTACGTCCGTTGTACTCAACGGGAACCTCTTGATTCGATTCACGAGAGAAAGTTAACTATGTTTGTTTATCTTCTAAGGAATTGCTTGCTAAAGGGGAAATGGGTGGTCTTAAGATAGGGTGCTCGCCAAGGATTGGGGCCCTTGTGCCTACGTATCTTCACTTGTAAGAAGTGGAAAATCAGAGCATTCGTAGTTCATGGGACTACGGGTAAAGGTTTGGGAATTGTGGGGAATTGTGCTCGCTAGGATCATCGCAATCCTATGCCTACGTATTCTCAATAGATGTGAGAAATCAGAGCAGCTGTAGTTCGGCCTACGGTTTGCTAAAAGGTTTGCATTTGGAATGAACGAGAGTTTAGGTCACATTCTAACTGCTAAACGTTGGCTTGTTTGCTCGCTAGGGGAGGCTGAAGCACAAGTTTGTTATGCGCGGAAGAAGGGACTAAACAATGTTCTCGGTAAAAGGATTGTTTGAACTGTAAGTCGCACGGGGGCCAATAGAGTTTGATTGGTTAAGTATTTTGGTTTTGAAAAGAGGGTAGATTTGAATAGGTTTTAGGGTTGTGGTCGCACGGGGCGAGGTATTTGGTTAGATGTATCGGATGTTTAGCTAGAAGTGACGATTACCTGAAACTTAAGAAAGACTTCTCGGACCCAAGTAATCGGGAGAGTGAACCAAAGACTTGGAGCTCTCTCTTTTTCAACCTCAAAGGCGAAAGGATAGAATTGAGTATGGTTTGAATAAGTTGAACGGATGACGATTACTTGAAGCTTAAGAAAGACTTCTCGGACCTAAGTAATCGGGGAAGCGAACCAAAGACTTGGAACACTCTCTTTTTCATCGCAAAAAGGAGTTGTTTGAAAGACGTTTGAAAAATAGGATGTGGTTAAATTATTTTAACAGATGAGGATTACTCGAAGCTTAAGAAAGACTTCTCGGACCTCAATTAATCGGAAGAGTGAACCAAAGACTTGGAGCTCTCTCCTTTTCTCATCTAATATTATGAAAGATGTTTAGTATGATTAGAGTGTATTAATCGGATGACGATTACTCGAAGCTTAAGAGAGACTTCTCGGACCCAAGTAATCGAGAGAGTGAACCAAAGACTTGGAGCTCTCTATTTTTCATCTATGTGTTTAATAAAATAGGTTTGAATAAGTTTATCGTTTTTTAGGAGACAATTGTTCGAGCTTAAGAAAGACTTCTCGGACCCAAACAATTGGGAGAGAGAACCAAAGACTTGGAACTCTCTCTTTTTCATCTAATATTGAAATTGTGTTTAAATATGATTAAGTGTATTAATTTGATTTGAGAAAAATGCTCAATATTAATTGAAGTTTAAATTTGCGTTCGAAACAGTCAAAGGCTTGCACTAAATGGTAAGGAGGTCTTAAATCGCAATTCAAACATCGAGAATCATTATCAGGCATGTATACAATTAACCAAAGGTGTCAAGAATTCCATGGCAGTAAGACTTACTCACAAGTCGACGTCAACAATGAACCATAAAAACTAACCAGAGAATTGATTCAAAACATCAAGATCAATTATTCAAGAAAAAAAACTTGGAAAGAACTAACCCATAACCAATTATTGATCAGAACAAACATGAAAAATATTAGGACAAAATCATGATGAAATATCAAGATAAATCCTAAAAAAATAGTAAAACAAATTTTAAGTTAACTTATAAAATAAAATGAATAGAGAAATTCATAAGTAGAAATCAAATACTAACAAAACTTTAGAGGGGTGCAAGAGTGATATATGGGGCGTGAAAATAGCTTTAAAGACATTGGGCTTGGAATTCCATCGTTGGATCATTAAAAATATTAATAATAATAAAATAAAATAGGCCCAAAAACTTAACACCACATGAAATCATCAGGAAAGGAGAATCAACGGGAATAACATTTCAACGTCAACAGATAATCAACAACAGGCAGAAACAAACCCTACCTCTCATTCGCGATGCGGCTTCTCACTCTCCTTGTTCTCTCGCGCGGTGGATTCTTACTCTCCTCATTCTCTCACCTTGGATCCATCAATTTCATCTTCTCCTCTCTCGCGGCTCGCGGCGGCTTCGATTCATGGTGGTGGAGAGTGCGTTTGTGATGAGTAGAGGTGGTTTGGTGTCACTTCTCCTTCGTCTCAATCTCTTCCCTGATTCGTTGAGGTTTCACTTGTGTTTTAGATTGGAGAAAAAAACGAAGATTTGTGTTCTACTAGTTGTTCATGGTTTGAGAAAGATGCTTTTGCGATGGAATATTTGATGTACCTAGTTGAACATAGGTGTTGCACCCTAAAATTTGCTCAACCTTCTTCATCTGGTTTAGGTTTCAATATCATTAGCATTTGCATATAGGGTCATGTACATAGTCTAATCATCTGCATAGCATAGCATAGCAAGTCATCCAACAGGGGACCAAGCATTATTCTCATCTCTATGAGCCTATCAAGAGGTTATTATCCTAATTCAATCTCATTCAAGTCAATGGATCAAGCAGTGCATCTATCTCCTAGCTGAGGGTATCTGAGGATCATTAAAGAAGATGTGAGCTGTGGATTGAGCATGGAGAGTATGTGGACTTCATAGGAGACTTAGAAAGTCATTTGGAGAAGGAGACAAGTCATTGGTGTGATCACAAGAATTGCAGTTGAAGACAGTCAACTAGGGTTTCATCTGGGTCAACCCTGGGTCAACTCTAGGTCAAAGGATTGATTGAAAGGCATTGAGGTCTATTTAAGAGATGTGGGGTTCATCATTTTACATATGGAGAAGGATATGGTGATATGCCAAGAAGAATTCAAGAGAAATCAAGGAGAAGAGGAGTTTCTAAATTAGGGTTTTTGTGTAAAATCCCCTAGTTTAGGTCAAATTTCCAAGCAAGATAAGTCAAAATGCAAGCTTCAAATGGATCCTTGGCCAACATGGAACTTGTATAGGATCTCAATACCTTTAATTTTAGTGGTGGAAGGCATCAAGGAGATTTATAGAACTCAAGTTATGGTCCTTGCAAGTTACAGGTCATCTGAGGTATCTGAAATTTTGTCTGTGAAAGTGACTTGACTTCGAAGCAATTTTTACCCCTCAAGGAGATTTCAAATGAATTTCTGGTAAACATAAGATTTGTTCCTTATTGTCTTAGCTTTCTATAATGGTATGGTATGCCTTCATATGATTTGTGGAACTCTACTTATGGTCTTGGCAAGCAAAGGGTAGTTTAGTCATCTGAGAATTACAGGTCATTTCAAGCCTATGCCCAAAACTCATACAAGGAAGCTTCAAATGAAAAACTTCACAACATCAAACTTGTTCCAAATAACATTTTGAGTCTATAAAAGTGACCATGAAAGATTGGAAAGATTCATAGCACAAGGTTTCAAAATTGGTGGATTTAATGAATAAAAATAACCTAAAAAATGAGATTTTTCATACTTTGGCCAAATGAGATGAAATTATAGGTCATTTTGATTGGAAAAATCATTTTGAGAACATTGGAAAAAGTATAATTTTGAGTTTGGTTCAAGAATTAGAAGTTATGCATGGTTGCTTACACATGAAGTTACATAATCCAAATTCAAGGGAAATTGTGCATGGGAAGCTTCTCCAAACTTCTAGGGCTTTCTAAGTTCATGTATATATTGCATTGAGTGGCTTCATGCCATGGTTGGTGAATCATATTGATCAAAACACCAAGTTTCATACCAATCTTCCATTTTGCAAAATCAATTCAAACTCTCTCAAATCCCTCTCAATTTTCACATTTGTTGATTTGATCATCATCACCATTGTCCATAGATCAGAATTCACGTCAAGATTTGGTAGAATTGAGGAGGATTCGTGCCATACACTTCCATCATCCAAGAAGCAAGAAACTTGGAATTGCAAGATCCAAGGGAATTGAACAAGATTTAGTGCATACAGAACTCATCATCAAGTCCCCTGATCATTTTCCACTCATTTCAAGCCTTGGATCAAGAGGATTCAGCACCTGTTTTCATCATCACACCAGGTTGGTATCTTCATTTGAATTGCATGATTTGGTTAGAATTGTGGAGATTTGTTAGCATAGAATGGTTAAGTTAAGTTAGATGATGAATTTCACCAAGTTTGAAGAGATTCCATGAAGGTTGTTAATGGTGTACACAAACTGTTAAGGCTTGTAACTCATGATTCAGTGCATGATGATCTTAGGTTATTAGCTCATAATGATCAGTGTGAGATGTAGATAATGTTAGGATAGAATTGAGCAAGCATTGGGAGAAGTGATATCAGGTGATCATGGTGGATCCAAACTGTTCTACGTATCGGGTTCTATTGTGGAATGAGTTTTAGAATGAGATGTTGTTATGGTTGTGTAGAGGGAAGAAAATGGACCAAGTTTGCTTTTCATAGCATGTGATTTCATGGACAATTGATGGAGAACAGAGAGCTCGAAGATGCATGCATGGCGAAGGGCGTTTCAGAAACCCTAGGGTTTCTAAGGTTGAAGACAACCTTCTGGCCACACGATCAGGCATTGACATTTGACTGGGTTTTGGATCCAACGGCCATGATTAAAAGATGGAGACGGAGGGAAATTCAAATGGTGCAACGCACCGTTTCATTTAAATCCAGCTGCTGGGCTCAGATTGCATTGCTTTTCACACCCTCTCAGCCAAGGCCCAATGATATTATGCCTAAAAACTTACTATTTGCACCGTTCTGAGCTTTTTATTTTTTTGTTATTTTCTGATAGTGTTGGGCCCAGACGCGCTTTCTAAGCGCGCCCCCCAGTCTGGGCCCAGTTCATTGTTTTAACTGATTTTTCATGCTAAATGCACCCCTAGCCAAATTAATTCCATTTCATTTCTTCAAAAAATATTAATTCTTTCAAAAATCATAAAAAATTGGAAAATGCTTATTTTTCATTGGTTCTTTTTGCATATTACTCATAACTTTGTCAAGAAAAATATCATACAAAAAAATTAATATTTCATTTTATTTTAGTATTTTTAGCATATTTTTCTATTAAATAGGTTTAAATAATGGTTTGTTTAGTGCATGGATTTGTTAATTTTAGTTTGAATAGATGCTTTAATATTTTTAATCCATTATTTTTAGGTTGATTAGTAGATAATGTTAGCTTGCATATAAAATTTAGTTCATATTTTTAGGACTTAATTTTAGGAGATTTGGTTAGGTGTGAATAACATGAACAAAATTAGGGTTTAGGTGATAACATAGGTGAATTAGTTCATTTCCCTTAGGAGTTAGAGATTGAATTTTTGGGGTATGGGACTATAGGGATTATGGGTAGTTATTAGATCCCTTAGAAAATGTTAGGATTCCCCTACTGCTATTAGTACTGTCTGTATTTGCTTGACTGGTGTGGTGTGCCCTCCATGGGGATTATGACTTGTCTGTGTGGGTATTGGGATTGCTTGGGGATTGGGAGAGCTGAAGACTTGTGATGATGAAGCCATTGGAGATCAAGAGCTTGAAGATCAATTTCCAGAGTTGATGAGGAGGTTCCTTTGCTGGCAGCTGTTGAGGAGTGTAGGGTTTAGGAGCTAGGCAGAGTTCTAGATTAGAAAGCTGGTTTCTCAAACATGGAATGCCTTGTCTGCATCCATCCTTTCTCTATGATTCAAAGTCTCTTTCAAATATCCACCTCCTTCCTTTGGAAGGATCAGTGAATGTATTTGAAGGATAGAACTTTTGAGAGAAAATTGTCTGTATAATGTTAACAGTCAATGAACCACCCTTGGTAGGTAATTGACTGTCTAACATTCATTCACTCCATCTTGTTGATTGATGTTCATCCTAGAGTTTGAGACTTGAAGAAAAGCCATTGCATATGGAAGATTAATCAGAGACCTTGCTTGAAGGATGTGGAGATGGAGATTGATGCTTGCTGGAGCTTGTAGCTGTTTGGAGATGACTTGAAGATAGATGTTGATGCAGAGCTGCTGTGGCTGTTTATTTTCCTGTTGTTATTCATTTCTGATGTATTGATTGGTTTTCCCTGACTGTATTGTTTGCTGTTTAACCTGTTGGGTTGAAAGTGAATCCTGTTCACTTTTGCCTATTGTTTTCTAGGTTCGAGGTTGAGTGGGACTCCCTTGCCTCGCTTGTATTGTTGCATCCATGCATTTTACTGCTTTATTGTATATATGCTATTGTTTCTGTTTCCGTCTATTCCCTTAGGATCTCTGTTTCTCTCTGTGCAAGAGAGGAGCATGATAGACACTAGGTCTTAACCCATGCATGATAACATTAGGTTAGTTTGATTCCCTTTGCAACCGTAGGTTAGAGTTCTGTCTCTTCTTTCTCAAAGCAAGCAGAAAAACACAATAAAGATTTCAAACACAATAAAAGACACTTCTTCTGTAAAAGAATGTGAACTCATCAAAACGTCATTTTTGTCCGCTTGGACTGTTAATCAGGAAAACCTTTTTCAGAAGGAATAAAATCAATCAAGACAGACTTGTGTCGTACGTGGCCCGAACTACGTTTGCTCTGATCTTCCATGATGTGTGGAAGTACGTAGGCATATGATGCGATATCCTAGCGAGCAACCTTCACCCATCTTCCCCCGTAGTTAGGCGAACTACGTTGACTCTGATTTCTCGTTCCAGACGGGAATACGTAGGCATAAAGTGCGATACTTTGCCGAGTCATTTTCTTTTCTTTTTAACCCCTGACCTGTAGAGTAGATAAAATAACAATCCATACTAGAAAACAAGCGTGGATCCCGTCGAGTACGACGGACGTGAGGGGTGCTAATACCTTCCCCTTGCGTAACCGACTCCCGAATCCAGGTTTTGGTTGCGATGACCATACCTTTCCCGTCTTTGCGGTAGGTTTACTCTGAGCGTTTCCTTTCCCTCCTGTGGGATAAATAACGCACGGTGGCGACTCTTCTGTTTAGCCGGCGCCGATTTTCGCAGTAGCGACAGCTGGCGACTCTGCTGGGGATCCAACGTCCCCTGGCTGCTAAGGACTGCGATAGTTCCTTATGCATTTGGGATCCAACGTCCCTTAAGCGAGTCAATCCTAACGCTTGTTTTCCCGTGAGGATTTTGTATGGATTTATTTTTTCTGTCATTTATTTTCAGCATTATATATATTGATTATTATTGCTGTATTGGGTTGTGACGGGTGGTTCTATGATTGAGAGATAAGCCGGACCTGGGCTTGAGTGCACCTAGAATTAGAGTAGAAAGTAGTGGGCGCGTGCCGGCTTTGCTTGCATTAGTGTCTCATGAAATCTACACTCGAACGAGGTTCTTCTGGTTGGCTTCTTTTTCTACCCTTTGGGTCGAAGGGGTTGTTGGTCAGCTGAATTGTCGACTCCGGGAACCGATCATTTGGAAGTTGGCTAAGTGAGGCCTCTTCAGGAATTGATGATGCCACTCCTTCTGGGAATCGTATCATCAACCCTGAAAGTCTGTGACGCCGACGACCGCATAGGATGCCATACTTTGTGTCAGTTACTAGGACAACCACCTGTGAGAGGGTTTGGGGTCATGCAGGTAACTATACCTTCATACTACCGGTTTGTTTCTTGATCAGAGATCCTGGGTATTTATGGAGAGTTCTGAGGTCTGCCAGAGACCAGGTGGAGAGTTCTGAGGTCTGTCAGAGACCAGTTGGGGATATGATCTGAGGTCTGTCAGAGACCAGTTAGGGTTATGTTGAGGGTCTGTCAGAGACCAGTGTTGGAGCTTTGTTTTAGGTCTATCTGAGACCAGGGTTTGAGGACTTCTGGAGAGTTTATCTGAGACTGCTTGATATGGTTCAGGCTATTCAACTACGGCATTTGGTCCCTGTTGCATGTTACTTGCATTGCATTGCTTGCATACCCATTATCATTGCATCCCATTAACGTGTGTCTGTGCTGCAGGTGCATTTGCATATCCCCCAGTTCTAGTGCCCAGACTTCCGAGTTTTGATCATGGCTGGTTTGAGGAAGACAGTTGCGTATAAGCTGCCTACACCTGATATTACCCCTTTGCTTGGTCTGATATCTCTTGCTGATGAGGAGGTTAGGAGAAGCTTCAGAATGAGTCATGGGAGATTACTGAGATTAGTCTGCAAGCCCACTGCTGATGAGATGAACGGGCTGTACACCTTGATGCAATTCTATGATCCTGCATTGAGATGTTTTACGTTTGCTGATTTTATTCTGGGGCCTACCATTGAAGAGTATGTGGAGTTTACTGAGCTACCGGTACAGAACAGGGTTCCCTTCATTCACTCTGCCGCTGAGCCCAAGTTGGAGGACTTAGCCAAGGCCTTGCACATGAATGCTGCTGAACTGTTAGTGACTTCTTGGCTTGGGGTTTCAGGTTTCTCTCTTGATTTTCTTGTTGGCAAGGCTCAGGAGTATGCCAAGAGCGGATGTTGGGTGGTTTTGAATGCTATTTTGGCTCTATGCATTTATGGAATTGTGCTGTTTCCTAACTTGCCCAATTTCGTGGACTTGGACACTTTCCATCTGTTTGCTGCTGGCAACCCAGTGCCCACGTTGATCAGAGACTTCTACCACTCATTGCACTACAAGAATGAAAACAGAAGGGGAAAGGTTGTTTACTGCTGTGCGCCTTTGTTGAGCATGTGGTTCAAGAGTCATCTTCCCATGAAGGGGCCATTTGTGGACAGTACCACCACAGCTAGCTGGTCAGAGCGCCTGATGAGGCTATCTTCCGAAGACATAAAGTGGTTTGATCGAGACTTGCTGGGGTCTGAGCTTATCCTCAGTTGTTCTGGGTACCCTAATGTTCCGTTGATAGGAAGAAAAGGGTGTATTAATTATAACCCTTCTCTGTTCGTTCGCCAATTCAGATATGCGCTGAAGAACCCACCAAAGGAGGAAGAAGTACAGGAATCTCTGTACTTCACCGGAGATTTGAGTGGAGAGTTGTTAGCCAAGCTGCAGCATGCCTGGACGTGTATTAACCGAAGAGGGAAGCCGTCGTTGGGGATGAATGACTGCCAGGCTTATGCACCATACAGAATTTGGATCCAGGAGAGAGCAAGTCAGTTACGGATGCCATTTCCAGATGCACCAGTCCTTGTTCCTATAGCAGAGCCAACTACTGTTTCTAGAGAAGCCTACGAGCAAGTTGTGAAAGAAAAAGAAGCCTTGATGAAGATCAATGAAGGGTTAGAGCAAGAGCTAGCCCAGATACGCAGTGAGAAAAACAAGGTCGTGCATGCTTTCCAACAGCAGATAGAGCTAGTAAACAGACTAGGGGCTGAGTTTACTGAGGAGAAAAAGAAACGCGAACGTCTGGGGCAAGAGTTCAGAAGCTCCCATGATATGCTGGAATCCAAAAATAAAACGCTCGACGCAGCACACCGAGAGATCTCTTCTTGCAATAAGACTTGGAATGCTACGCTCACCAACAATAAGAAGAGGGAAGATAAGTTGAAGCAGCAAATTTCCGACCTCGAAGAGCAGTTGAAGTCTAGCATCAAGAAGTATGAAGAAGAAGTGATGACCCGGTATAGTCTCCAGAATGCACTGAACAAGGCCATCAAAGGCAGGGATGAAGCTGTGTCTCAAAAGCGGAAGCTAGAGGATCGCTTCGGAGAAGGGGCATGGAAAGAAACCGCTGGAGACGTGCGACGTGTTCTCAAGAGAAGAAACCAACTTGTTGAAGGGCTGCTTACCCGACCAGGTCATCCAGAGACCAAGAAGTTGCTAGAAGAGTATCAGGCTTATGGGAGTACTTGATCCTTTCATGTATTAGCTTGTATGCTTTATTTGCATAAGTGCTGACCATCACCAGGATTGTTGGTTGAGGTCATGCCTTCTCATTGTACACTCTGATTTTGTATTCTTGGCTTATTGGTTTTCTCTGCAATATATGAGGCTTTCTGTGATTCAGCTCCGATCTTTATATTGCTAGCACTGTCATCGCACTGGCACCTTCGCACTAGAATCGGGGAATGAATTTCCCTAATGCACAGACACACCTTGCATTGCATTCATATTCACATTGCATTACAGGTAATTATTGCATGGTATCTTATTTCTTGCTCTGCACCAGGTATTTTCAGGATTGCAGATCACCGCCCGCACAGATATTCCACTCGCACCAACTGTCGAAGAATCATGGATCAAATGCAGAACGGGATGCAAGATATGCGCGAGAAGCTAGCACTCTTTATGCAGACCATGGAGACTATTGCAAAAGGTCAGGAGAATTTGCAAGCTATGGTGCAGCCTCTGTTGGTCAGAAACGCTGGTCACGGTAATGAGGATCATCAGTCTGTGCGAGTCGACACTGTTCATGGGGATGGTACTCCCACACCAGTGGCTCCACCTGTAGTCAACATACCTGCTGCTAATGTCAATAACGCTACCGCTGTTGGGAACGGTAACGTCGGAGTTGGGAATGAGACTGCTGTCCATAACGTTGGGCTTGGTGATGTCAACTTGGGTGATAATATGGGAGGCAACGGCTTCGGTAATGCTGGATTCGGGTTCAATGACCAGGGATTCGATAATGCTGGGAAATATGGTTTCAATGCTCAAGGCTTTGGGCAGGACGGTTTTGGTGTGACCAATCAGGGTTACGGAGGTTTTGGAAATGGAAACGGCGCTGAGTTAATGGCTTTTGGACCTGCTGGAGTTGCTCAGGGGTACGGCAACAGAGGGCGAGGCCCGGTGATGAATCAAATCAGAGCTGGCCGTAACAACGGATACGATGGGTATGGAGCTGGTAATGGTATGTGGCAGGAAGATCAGCAGGAGGACGCTTTCTCCGGTGGAGGTTTCGAAGGGCCGATGGATGACTCCCAGAAGATTAGAATGCTAGAAGAGCAGATGAGGGGGGTCCTGAACCAAAGTGCTGTAGGCTTAGACATGTCAGCAATGGGTCTGGTACCTGGCTTGAGGGTGCCAATCAAATTCAAAGCTCCTACGTTTGATAAGTATAAAGGGGACACCTGCCCGAAAGTGCACGTGCAGGCTTATTACAGAAAGATGTCTGCGTACTCAACTGATGAGAGAATGCTAATGCATTTCTTTCAAGATAGTTTGTCAGGCCCTTCCCTAGAGTGGTATATGGGATTGGATCCAACTAACATAAAGACATGGAAGCAACTGGCAGAGGCATTTGTAGCTCACTATAAGTATAACAGCGACTTGGCGCCCAATCGGGTCCAATTGACAGGGCTGTCTCAGAAGAAGGGTGAGAGCTTTAAAGAGTATGCGCAAAGATGGCGCGATATGGCTGCCAGGGTCCGTCCTACTTTAGAAGACAAGGAAATGAATGACATGTTCATCGGAACATTCACCGGCATGTTTTATGACAAGTTGTTTCACACATCTTTGGCCAGTTTCTCAGACTTAATTCTGATGGGAGAAAAGATTGAAAACAACATTAAACAAGGAAGATTCCAAGCCGAGGAATCAACTGCATCTGGCAGTAACAGGAAGGCTTTTGGTGGGCGCCGTCAGGGCGAGGCAAGCGCAGTGTTTGGAGGCCGAGGCAGAGGCCGAGGCAGAGGTCGAAACCAGTATAATCAGCCGCAGCAGGTGGCAAGTGTTACTATTCCGTTTCAACAACAACCATTTCAACAGCAACAACCAATGCAACAACAGCAGCCGCAGCAGGGGGACACAACCTGCTCAACGTAGATTCCAGGGTGGTAAACCAAGGAGAGTATTTGAGAAGCCTCCCTCAACGTATGCTGATTTGTTATAGACATTGTTGGGTTTGAACCTGGTAGAGAAGAGAACTCTGACACCTATAACGGGAACTCCTCCGTATGGTTATGATGCAAGCAGGCACTGTGAGTTTCATTCTGGGGCTCCGGGCCACGATGTAGAGGGTTGCCATGCTTTTAAGCATGTTGTGCAGGATCTTTTGGACAATAAGGCTATCAATTTCGGAACGGCAGGTCCGAATATAGTGCAGAAGCCCATGCCTAATCATGGGGCAAACGCCATTCTAACTGAGGAAGGGTTGAATCTGATTATGAATGTCGATGATTTAAAGACGCCGCTGAGCGAGATAAAAATCCGATTATTGCAAGGGGGTGTCTATCTAGGATGTGACGAGTACTGCTTAGAATGCTGGACCCTAGCTAGGGGGTGTGATGATTTAAAGAAAGGTGTTCAGGCTTTAATTGATGGAGGCACATTGCAGTTTGACCGAGCAGCAATCGAAGAGCCTGCAGGGGCATTAGCAGATAATCAGAGTGATGTGGCCACTGTAACGATTCCTCGAAAGACAATCACTATAACAACACCGGTTCAGCGACCACCAATTACCATAACTAAGGCTGGACCGATCCCGTACGAGAGCACAAAGGCAGTCCCATGGTCATATGGGTTGGAAGTGTATTGTGACGGAATAAAGATTGATGTTAATAAGCAGCCGGCTGAGACTGTAGACAATGTTGTTGGTACCGGAGGTATGACAAGGAGTGGTAGGATCTTCATATCGCCTGAGGTGGAGGCCGAGAGACTGGCAAAGGGGAAAGGAAAGATGGTTGAAAACGTCCCAGTGCAGGCAAGCGAAAAGGCATCGGCATCGAAAGATGTGGAAGAGTTCATGCGCTTGATTCGAAAAAGTGATTATAAGATTGTAGAGCATCTGCAACAGACGCCGTCCAAGATATCTATCCTGTCGTTGCTATTGTGTTCTGAAGCTCACAGAAATGCACTGTTGAAAGTCCTGGATACTTCCTTCGTACCCCAGGATGTTTCCGTAAATCAGCTGGAGGGAGTATTAGCACATGTGAATGCAGGCCACAACTTGGGCTTTACCGACTTCGATTTGACCCCTAAGGGGAGAGATCATAATATGGCACTGCACATATCTGTCGAGTGTAGAGGATCAGTCATGTCGCATGTATTGGTAGACACCGGATCGTCTTTAAATGTGCTGCCCAAGAAAGCGATGATGAAGCTGGATGTCAGAGGAATCCTGTGCACGCCCAGTGACTTGGTAGTCAAGGCATTCGATGGCACGTGGCGAACAGCTTTCGAATCGATAACATTTCCCCTACAGGTGGGGTCGGAGGTGTTTGCAACTGAATTTTATATCATGGACATCCAGCCTGCATATAGCTGCCTGCTCGGAAGACCCTGGATCCATGGGGCTGGGGCAGTCACGTCTACCCTGCATCAGAAGTTGAAATATATGGTAGGAGACAGCGTGGTCACAGTGTGCGGAGAAGAAGACATCCTGGTCAGCCATCTGTCGTCATTTAAATATGTGGAGGTCGATGGAGAGATTCATGAAACGCCCTGCCAGGCGTTTGAAGGGTTGCGTATCAAGGACAAAGGTCCCGGGCCGAGCAAAGTGTCGGAGATAGCCGTCTCGTCGTATAAAGAAGCCCAAGCTCTTGTAGAGGCTGGTGAGACCAAGGGCTGGGGAAAAGTGCTGGATATTCCTGTGAAGATGGACCGGTTCGGGCTGGGATATCAACCGTCGTCATCAGCACCCGCTGTGGGGGCACCCCGGTTCAGAGGGCCAATAACCATCTCTTCTAGTGGAGTATGTCATGAGACCATCAACGCTGCTTCAGAGTCTGACGAAGGAGATAGCGATTGCGATATGGATGCCTGGATTCAGCCAAGCACGCCAGGACAGGGATTGTGCAACTGGTCTATTCAGGAGCTTGTTCCTGTGACTCTTAAACAGTAATGCTTTGTTTTCTTATTGTTGAACAATCTGATGTCTTGCCCGGGGCATCATGATTTGCTTAGGGCTGTGTTGTTATGAACATTGCGTGTTTATCATTAAATAAAAGGCGTTTCTCATGTGCAAATATTGCGATCCCTGTTTTTTCTTGTTTTGTATTTTTCAATAAAATGGCAACGTGGTTATTCGCTTTATACGCGTTTTGAAGCATTTAACCATTCTTTTTGCAGGATAACATTTTCAGATGACATCCTTGAACCACCTATGACTCGTCCCTACTTTGAACACCCGGTATTTCAGGCCGAAGAAGAGGTTGTTGAAAATGGTGACGTTCCTGAAGAACTGTCTTGGTTGGTGAAGCAAGAGGAGAGAGTCATTCTGCCTCACGAAGAGGTCATCGAAATTATCAATTTGGGGTCGGAAGGGGTTGAGAAGAATATTCGTATCGGAGCCGCGCTGTAGAGCGATATCAAGCGAAGACTGGTTGAAATGCTCCGAGAGTATAGTGATGTGTTCGCTTGGTCGTATGAAGATATGCCAGGGCTCGATACAGATATGGTTGTGTACCGTCTGCCATTGAAAGAAGAATGCCCGCCGGTCAAACAAAAGCTTCGCAGAACTCGACCAGATATGGCAGTGAAGATTAAAGAAGAGGTTCAAAAACAGTGGGATGCTGGTTTCCTGGCTGTGACAAAATATCCCTCATGGGTTGCTAACATTGTACCAGTGCCAAAGAAAGATGGCAAGGTTCGAATGTGCGTAGACTACCGTGACTTGAATAAAGCAAGCCCAAAAGACGATTTTCCACTTCCGCATATCGATGTGCTAGTTGATAATACTGCTCAATACTCCGTATTCTCCTTCATGGATGGCTTCTCAGGCTATAATCAGATTAAAATGGCGCCAGAGGACATGGAGAAGACTACTTTCATAACGCCTTGGGGAACATTTTGCTACAAAGTGATGCCCTTTGGCTTGAAGAATGCTGGGGCAATGTATCAGCGTGCGATGACGACTCTTTTCCATGACATGATGCATAAAGAGATCGAAGTTTATGTTGACGATATGATTGCCAAATCCCAGACGGAGGAAGAGCATCTGGTGAATCTGCTGAAGCTGTTCAAAAGGCTTAGGAAGTTCAGGCTGAGGCTGAACCCTAACAAATGCACCTTCGGGGTGAGATCGGGTAAGCTGCTGGGGTTTATTGTAAGCGAAAGAGGAATATAGGTTGATCCTGCTAAAATAAAAGCAATTCGAGAGATGCCGACGCCTAAAACAGAGAAAGAGGTGCGCGGGTTTTTAGGGAGGTTGAACTACATCGCCCGGTTCATATCTCACCTAACTGCTACGTGTGAACCATTATTCAAGCTGTTGAAGAAAGATCAAGCTGTAACGTGGAACGACAATTGTCAAAAGGCGTTCGATAAAATAAAGCAGTATTTGCAGGAGCCTCCTATTTTGATACCCCCAGTGGCAGGTGTCATACCCAAAATTTGTCCTACACGTATATAATTTTCATTTGTCGAAATGTGTGTGGTATGATTGAAATTCAGCGGGTTCTGACTGAAAGTTGGTTAGGAGAAAGTTTGTTCATGATCAGGTCAGGGTTTACATGATTTTGAATGGTGTGTGTTTGAGGTTCTAAGTAATCGATTTTATGCCATTTCAAATCACTTATGCACAAACCAATTCATAAGGCTTTATGGTTGAGAATTGTCAGAATCCAATACATTTCTTAGCTAGGATTTTGGACATTGAACTGAGGCTCATATTTCAAATTCTAGCTCTCTAATTTCCAATACAAACCATGGTGCAGGAAAATTTCATAGTTTGGTCTAATTTAGTCCATACTTCAAGATTTGTTCAGGAATGGTTAAGACCAAAAGTTTGGTCCATTTTCAATCCGATTCAAATTTAATTCAAATTTGGTTCAGGTTCAAAATTTGATTTATTTTGAAAGTCAAGGGCAAAAATTAAGGTTTGACTCAAGCATGAAATATGAATTCAAAATTCAATGTGAACTTAAAAAGAGTAATTCATTACAAAAAGTCATAACTAATTTGGAGGCCCATCTCTTTAGGCCCATTGGCAATATTGATGTTTATTACAAAATTTGTAAACACACTATAGCTGGGGGTTTTTGAACATGACAGAAGGTGAAATATAATTCTGAGAATCTCTCATAAAGTTTCTCATAAAAGTCACGTGAAGCCATCTCCAAGCAGGCCCACGTTGAATGGGGATCTACCACAAACCCAGAAGCCTCACGCATCAATTTCAACCGGTTTTCACAAAGAGTTTTGAGCAGCTACCTTCACACACCAACAAAGCCGCGACGTTTCGCAATGTCGTACAGAGCCTACCAACTCGCGTATCTGCAGCATTACAAATCATGAGTAACGAAAAAGGACCTGCAAAACTACAAACAGGGAATGATGAGATGACTTTGATTCTAGAGTAATACCTACCAAGATAAACCAAAGTGATTTCTGCGGATGCGGTTGCACTAAGTCAATTTATGAAAACTCCAATATTGGTTCCCGTAGACTGGAAAAGAATCACTTAAGTAGTAGAGGGTGATCTTCTCAGGTGATGATTGTATCATTACCACCTGCCATTGATGAAGAAAAGGGGGCTGAAATTAACCGAATACATAGCCCTCAAAACAGTTAGAAATTGGGATATCACAAATGTCTCAGAAGATGAGGAAGTGAGTCAGCTGAAGAAGTCTTGATTTGAATAAAACAAGTCTGAAAACTCACCGCATTTTTCTTAGTTTTGCTGATGGTTTTGTTCTCATTCACCGCACGACCAAATGGCTAGTCGAAATATTTGAAATATAGGCATAGCGATGTGAGCTTTTAGCACCCCCTTTTGATTTGTTTGAGTTGGCGAAGCGACTGACATATGCTACAACGAGGAATTTTGGGATGAGGCAACACTAGTGACGATAACTCTGTCACAAGCCAATCAAATGTCAGTAAAACAAGAACATTAAAGGAAAATACATGAGTTATTACACTAAAAATGGTGCGAAGTTGCGTTACACAGAGAAATAAGAATTGCCGACATGCTGATCTAGTTGTCACTAACAGGTCTTGATTTCTTGCTGCGCCACATTTCCATGAAGCATAGATGACATTAGTGTGAATTGACTGAAGAGGTTTCCTATGAATTACTGCAACAACAGAATATGTCACGAAACCTTAATGGCGTAACCGTATGCGAGTAATAGGTAAAATACCACTGGAAGAATCATACCAAAGCTTCACATCACCCTGCACCAGATTACCATTCACTTGCATAATACAACAACAACAATGGTGACTTAAATGTGATCGACACTGACGACGTTGTTATCCAAGCATACCCATGCCAAGAGTATCAGTACACATCAAGCTAGGACCGAATTTGTGTTCTTAAAATGTTGTGTTAAAATTGCAGTAAAAAAAAAGGTTTTCAGTGTTACCACGGCTCAGTTTGTATGCAGGAGCTAAATTGAACATTCGCAATTTGACCCCACTTGCTTTCCACAATGCTTTCCGTAATGTGCAGATCCAACACAAAAGCCTGTGGAATAACCATGTGCACTCCAAAGCCCTCAATTCATGTTGCGTTCGTACCGTCCTCGAAGCAGCAAAACCTACGGCACGTCAAAACCATAATAAACATGTTACTTTAAGATGGAAAATTGAGAAAATAGCAAATTCATAAGGTATTGTAAAAGGGAAAGTGCGCAGGTCGACGCGACAAGCCGCAATTCACACATCCCCACAGCAGCAACAAAGAAACCGTGCATCAACACCTGCATCCAAATTTGCTATGCACACAACAATGTACAGAGCATTCCTCACAAAAAAATGCAACATGACCAATGTTACAAACCAACATTAGTCACCGTATCCCTCATCCCAAGATGTTTCTCGCAGCGGTAAACGTAAATCAAAATCCATGGCTTGCAACACAACCATGTATTTTGTTCCACCTAGCTGAAGTATGCGAAGTCCTGAAAAATAATAAATGAAAAAACATATAGCAATGTCAGTACACAGCAGAATTCAGTCAAGACCATGACATACAAGACAACCACTACACAAAACAGTATAACACAGCTAGCAATTCACACATGCCTTCGGTTCTCCTACATGGCCATTCAGCTATCTCTGCACAACCAGCCAAAAACCCTGCGGAAAACAAACAAAATCGTACCGCCAGACAATACTCTGCACAAACCGTCCCTGCTACAAATTCACTCCACACCAGACAAGCTCTGTTGAAAACAGCCAGCACCACAAACCTGTCAAGAGGTACAAACCAAAAGGACCATTACAACCTGTCAATGAGAGTAACACCCAACGATAAAATAAAAAAAAAACTCTCTCACCTTTGGGGGGACGAAAAAAAGAGGCTCTTCTTTCTGATTTCTCCTCTCTCCATCCTGATTTTGGAATACAACTTTTCTTTTTTTCTTCCTATCGTATAACAACACACCCCTCACCAAGTTACTCAAAAAAAAAATCTTCTTCAACTTTTTCCCAATCTTCTTCCCCAATCAAACCTCTTCCTACACCTTCAACTTATCTTCAAAATCCGACCAACATCCAACAAACCTACTGCAAACACCTCCGGCAACCCGTCTGTGGTTTTTCTTCCGCGAACCACAAACCACTCACAAGCATCCCTTCCATTCATTATCCATCAACCTTCAAATACCAAACAACATACAACCAACCTTCAACAATCTTCTTCCTCAAACCTTCAAACTCACTCCCTTTCCACCTGCAACAAAAAAAAACAGAAACAATATTCAACAACCGACCTCCATAAGCGTAACATCATCAATCCACCTTCGAATCTACGTCTTCCTCCGTCATCAACCTTAAATCAACACGTTCAACATCCTCAACCACACATAAACCATTCGAACTCAGTTTCGATTCACTACCGTTCTCAACTGAAACCTACCGAAAACCACAAATCCCTAACCTCCTTCCGTTAAGATCCCCCAAACAACCCACTTCATCATCATAACACACAAGCCATAACAGACAGGGGAAGATGAAATCGAAAAGTGAAACAGATTAGAAACGCGAGAATGAGAGAGCGAGAGTGAGCGAAGTTTGTGAAGTTTCGATGAACAGAGTGAGAGAGATACGGGGAGCGGAATGCGATTTGGAAGGAGAGTTCTTTTTTTTTATTTCCTTTTTTTATTATTTGATGTTTTTTTATTCTGATGGGCTTGCAATGAGCCCACCGTGCACTTCATACAACCCTGTCCTATATCTCAGCACCCCTCTTTTTTTTTAATATTGTAAATTGTTTTATTAATTTAGTTTATTATTATGTAAATATAAATTTTTAGTTAATATTTCATTTTGTTATATGTATATATTATGTTTTAGTTTTTATTAACATTTTCTTTTGCAAATTTTTATTATGTAAATTATATATAATTTGTTTAATGTTTTTATATATATTATCATTATGTATTGTATAATTTTGTTTTATTTTGTAAATATCTTTATATATATATATATATATATATATATATATATATATATATATATATATATATATATATATATATATATATATATATATATATATATATATATATATATATATATATATATATATATATATATATATATATATATATATATATTCTTTTAGAATTATATATAAATTTTTTAGATGTTATACTTTTTATAAAAGCTTTATTATTTCATATTTCTATATTATTTTTCTTTAGAAGCTTATACTTTTTATTTTAGTGTTAAGTCTCATTTTCACATTTATTATTGGGCATTTTTCGCCTTTTAGGTCGATGACGACATTTCCTTCGACCCTCTGTCAAATTATTGATGAGAAATGAAGGATCTGAGACCACCTCTTTTCTCTCTTCATTTCTTGTCCCGACTCGATTCAAAAACATTGTCAAACCATTTTCAAATCAAATTCTTTGTATTGAATTAAAAAGAGAGGATTGGGTGTAGACCTCTTCTTCTTCGAGTGTTGGGATGCCCACTGTAGTGAGGGTGGTTTCGACACCCGTCTTTCAATACGAAGACGCTTCCACCCCTTTTCCTCCTAAAACCTCGGCTCCGCACCGAGTGCATTTTCAAAAAAACCTCGGTCTCGTACCGAGTCCATTTTCAAACCATAATAAATTGATTTCCCTTTGTATCGAATTAAAGAGAGAAGATTGGGTGTAGACCTCTTCTTCTCCGAGTGTTGGGATGCCCACTGTAGTGAGGGTGGTCTCGATACTCGTCTTTCAATACGAAGACGCGACTTCTTCCACCACCTCTCCTTTCACAACTTCCCTCCGCAATTTTCACACCTAAAACCTCGGTCTCGCGCCGAGTGCATTTTCAAAAATCATTTTTATAACAAAACTTGAATGGTCGTGGAGTGGTTAGGCATAGGCCTTCTCCTATCCCGAGTACTGACGTTTACCGTAGGGTTCTCTGTCGCCAAAGTACTTACCATTCAAAACCAAAAACAATTTAATAAGAGAATGAAGTCCTCTTTGCATTGCATTAAAGAGAGAGGATTGGGTGTAGACCCCTTCCTCTTCAAGTGTTGGGATGCCCACTGTAGTGAGGGTGGTTTCGACGCTCGTCTTTCAATACGAAGACGCCTCGTTCGCCACACCTTTTATAACAAAAACTTTGAGACAATGAATTGGGTGCTACCCGTAGGGGTTACTATCCGAGGACTGGCCTCGCCCCTAAAAAATAAATCCAATCAATCAAACGTGACTTCTTGCCTCGTATGGCGAAAACTAATCAAACTTCCAAAAAAGATATGTTACGTCCGTTCTACCGCAAACAGGGAACGCCTAAGTCTCCGACGAGCGAGCAGCGAAACACCTAACTGCTAGAATGCGCACGATAGCATCATCTACTGGTACACCCCATTCACCCGCACACCGTAGGCCGAACTACGGCTGCTCTGATTCTTTACTTCTTTCAAGTAAAGATACGTAGGCACAAGGGCCACAATCCTTGCCGAGCACATAATCCCCCATATATCCGTAGCCCCAAACTACGTCGACTCTGACTTTCTCATACCTATTGAGAATACGTAGGCCTAGGACCGCGAGGTCCTACCGAGTCTGTTCTTTCTCTTTTCTCCCCCGTTATGCCTCATTTCTTAGTTTCTAAATCCTCTTTCTTTACCCTTTGGAACACACTTTTATAGCATAATATTTAAGCAAATAAATTCACACGTCGACAAACAAATGGTTCCCATCGAGTACGATGGATGCGAGGGGTGCTAATACCTTCCCCTCGCATAACCGGCTTCCGAACCCGTTCTTGGTTGCGAGACCATCTTATCCATTTCTTTCCTAAGGTTTTCTCGATATTTTCCTTTCCCCTCATGGGATAAATAAAGTTCGGTGGCGACTCTTCTGTCTATTTTTTTCGCCTCCCCGTCGTTGCACGATGCATTTTTCGAGTAGCGACAGCTGGCGACTCTGCTGGGGACACCTAGCAAGCCAAGCCTATTTTGTTTATTGTATTTGTGTTTTATTTGCTTTTGTTATTTGTGCTTTATTCTCTAACTGTTGGGTTTATTGGGATGGTTTGTGAGGATAAAAGCTTTCTACCCGAGCTTTCGAGTATACACTAAGTTAGGAGGTGGTTTCTTTCTGATTTGCGAGACTTAGGACTCGTCGAGTTGGATCGAATCCCACCGCTCAGATAGACCCCTTTGGGATGATTATGTCTTACGTGTAGTCGTAATGGCGTTCTTATTTCTAACTTGGGAGTCCTTGACTCTGAGGACCTTTTAGAACCTTATTCCAAAGGTTGCTAAAACATAACTCTGTGTTCATCCTTTGAAGGGATTACCGTCTTACGAGTAGTCGTTCTGATGGAAAACTTTTGAGGGTTAGTGCATGGGACTTTGTTTTAAAGTCTTTTGGGATACCCTCTTTGTAAACCAATAGATTGCCCACCCGAGGGGAGAGATACCTTTTGTTGTTGTGCAGGATATATGACTTAGATCCTTGATATGGATCTGTTCTCGTGTGCACTCATAGCATTGCATTTGCATAAGCATTTTTTCATCATTTTGCATTTTCTCTATCCAGATACCAAGGGCTTACCCATCCTCTATTCATAACCCGCAGTTGATTTCCCGACACTCCCGTTGAACTTGTGAAGAGCTGTAAAGAGTTTGAAGCAAGGGGAACGTAGACACCTTGAAAGACCAAGTCAGACAATGCAAGTCGAGGTAATTATGGAGCAGAAGTGGGCTATGGAGCAGGTTCAAGCAGAGTTAAGGGAAGTCCGAAGCCAGATGGGACAATTCATGTTGGATACGCAAGCTTTGCGTCAGGATCAGAAAATGCTCAAGGAAGAAGTTCATCAACTGAAGACCCAGATGGGCCAGATTATGGAAGTCATGGAAAATGTGCTAAGAAAGGATGGAAATCTCAGGCCTGAGGTCGCAGCAGAAGTGATCATTCAACCCGTACCTATGGAATATCTTCGAGAGCGCGATATGCCTCGTAGATCTTTTGCACAACCTAAGATTCTGAGATTTCCCCGTCAGGAGATACCTCTTGTTTCACAGGACAATCCTAAGGTTAGGAGGTATGCGCATAGACTGAAGCGGCCCGATAGAAACTTCGACCAGATCCCTATGACTTATACTCAGTTGTTGCAGATTTTGCTTCAACTTCGATTGGTTGAACTTCGGACTCTAGCTCCATTTGTTGGTAAGCCACCACAAGGCTATGATGCAAGTGCCCATTGTGATTTTCATTCTGGGGCACCGGGCCATAATGCGGAAGAATGCAAAGCTCTTAAATACAAAGTTCAAGACTTAATCGATTCAAAAGCATTCGAGTTCACACCAAGCGGTATAAAAGTGCCAGGTGGGCTTATTCTAGTTGCTATAAAAGAAGTGGATATCCCTGCTTTCTTCCCTGAAGCTGCATCAGGTCATGAGCGTATCTTACAATCTTTGGTTTCAGAATCTCCATGCCCACAACTATTGCCTATTCCTGGGCCAAATCTGAGGATGAAAGGGCCTGCACATGAGGAATGCCTTAGTCAGTGCCAACAACCTTATGTTCCTCAGCAACAGAACTGTCAGCGCCAAAATCAGAGATGGCCTCGCAACAACTTGGAAAGAAGGACTGCTCCTCTTCATCCAGTCCCTATGTCGCACAGTCAACTTCTCCCACATCTGATTCAAAACTCATTGGTGGAGCCTAAAACTCTTAAGCCTGTGCCAGAACCTTACCCTCCTGGGTACAATCCCAATGTTCAGTGTGGATATCATGGTGGATCCATAGGGCACTCGACTGAAGAATGCAAAGCTTTCCAAGCCAAAGTGCAGCAATTGATTGACAAGGGGTACATCTCTTTTCCAGAGGGAAGTTTGGTTGTCCATGTCAACCCTTCAGCTGTCTAAGCTCAGAGATTTCAAGGGTCATCTCCTAAGGCCAATGGTTCAGACAGGCAGACGTCCTTAACATTGGCAGTCCTTGGGCGCTTTTTATCATTTTCATCTTGTAGTTTATTTCCTGTTAATTGCTACTTGTTTTTAAACATTGTTGTTTTGAATGGTAATGTTAATGAAGTGATTATGCATTTTCCGAATCAGTCACGTCGTATTCACTCATTATTTCCACTTATCACAGACACATACACCTTTTATCCACTCCACTTTATCACTGTTGTGTTTAGCAAATATTGGAGGGAGGATGACGAAAACGAAGTACCCATAATTGCAAAACCGTATGCTTTCAGACAGAATCTCGTCAATGATGTGCAGGCATTGTTTCAATCCCCTAAACACCGGAGATATAAGGAGTTAATCCCTAGTCAACCACTTCGAGCCTAGAAGTAGGAGTTTCCTTCGGATATTCAAACCCTTACACTCAACCTAGGGCAGGGTAGTTGTTCAGTTAATCTAAATAAGCACTCAAATCAACAAAGCAAAATCTAAAAGACAGTTGTTCATCAATGACCCATGATATGGCAGTCATAATCCTCCAACAAAATTCAAAAATTCAAAAGCCTGCTAAGTCCAACACCTCAAAAGGGGATTTAGGCAAAAAATTAAGGCAATCCCGATGGATCTGACAAATAAAATCAGTCCATGCAAAAGTTAGGGATCGAAAAAACAAAAGCAAAATAGGTCCTCAAAACCCTCAACCAAAAACAAAATAAGATTCAGTGACCACCCAAAAGGGTCACTGACCTCCATCAAAATAAGGTGACTGCCATTTCAAGTAAACCTTGAACCATCAAGCTTACACCGTCAAGTCCGTAAATGCAGAATTAACTGAACGTAGGTATGGAGATCATCGAGAAGAAGGGGTGGGTACAAATCATACTTTGAGCCTAATATCCTTTGTTTTTAAACTGTGAACCAGACCACGTTACAACCCTCGAAAGACCTAATTGACGCGAGGTTTATTTTGAAAGCATATCATCGCAAGGTTGCGTAAACTGACTCCCCACTTATTTGCTAATCATCAGCATTGGTATCCTTACCCTTGCTATATCTTTCACACCAATCAAAATTAGCACAACGATTGGACTAAACGGTCCATTCGTTTCACTATCACGACACATAATAAACGACATTTCTTTCAAAAAACTTGCATGAACTTTGCATTAAGATTACCATTCATGAACAAACAATTTCAATCACAGGTCAGTAGTTGGCATCAAGGAAATTCCAACACGAAGCAATCAAACAGGACTTGACCATTTCAGCAGTCTGGATCAGAATCGAGCATGCTTTGTAGTCCTGTGGAACTGGGGCATTGGCATCAAAATATGGAACCAGTCAGCTTAAGGCAAATCCCCAAACATCAGTTGATTATGGGGCAAATCATTCAAGGAGCGGTTGATCAAAAGTGAATCATACCAATCAGGGACAGGCCACCCAGAGTTTCTCTGACTTAAGGATAGATCCTTCTAATGTTCAATCAAGATAAGTTAAGTCGCTTCAACGCTCTTTCAAGAGCAAACTACTCCAAAGAGTATATTGAAGCCAACCACCAAGAATTGGTTAAACAATGATAAATCCTTTCGTGGTACAAATTCTGGGGCAAGCCATCTCGAGTTTGTCTCATTGGCGAGTTATTCAAGCAAGTTCATCCTCATCAGCAACTGTTGAGTTCAAAACGAGTGTCGGGGAATTATACCGTCACCTCACCCAATAACCTTAACCTTCCGAAAAGGCCTTGCTGTCATTGGATCCTTCATCCCACAGCCTAAACCTGTCAAAACCTTTAAACTTTCAAACCAGTCCTATCTGGTCAACCATTCACTGAATACCAATTCCCGCTTGGTATATGTCAGCTTTCAAACCAGTCCCATCTGGTCAACCATTCACTGAATACCAATTCCCGCTTGGTATATGTCAGCTTTCAAACCAGTCCCATCTGGTCAACCTCTCGCTGAATACCAGTTCTCGTCCGGTATATGTCAGCTTTCAAACCAGCCCCATCTGGTCTACCCTCTGAATACCAGCCCTCATCTGGTACTTCCAACCCTAAGTCCAATCTGCATTGGCAACCACCAAATTCCAGCTTGCATTTCCATTACCATTTGCAATCATACGTATCATATGCATCATAAGCATCTCGCTTCATAAGAACTCTGCATCATATGCATACCTATAATCATATCATGCTTCTCCAGCCCTTGCATCTTCGCGCTCTAGCTTTTGCATTTGCATTTCCATTTTTGGAACATCTTTATCATCTAGCATTCACATATACGAGTTCAGATCCAAGATCAATCTCGGAGATTCCCAAGATCATCGTCAGCCAAGTCAGAGGCATTCTCCACAAGACCGTGGGTGTTTCCCACGAAGCTGTGCAACTTTTGTTGCACAAACTCAAGAGCTTCAAAGCAACATACAGCCCAGACAGGGGCATTATCTGCAAAGACCGTGGGTCATCCCACGAAATTCAAGTATGTCAAAAGCAAAATCCGGCCCAGTCAGGGGCATCTTTTCAAGACCATGGGTGTATCGCATGATGCATTTCAACATCGTGGTTAATCAGATCTTCAAATCAATATTTGGCCCAGACAGGGGCATCTCTAGTAAATTCATGGGCGATCCCCCAGTGAGTTGTCTCCAGCAGACTTGACAATTCTTCAGCGATAAGTGGCAATCTCTTCAGAGAAGCTTATCCTTCATCAGCGATAAGTGGCAATCTCTTGGGAGAAGCTTATCCGTCTTCAGCGATAAGTGGCAATCTCTTTAGAGAAGCTTATCCTTCATCCGTGATAAGTGGCAATCTCTTGGGAGAAGCTTATCCGTCTTCAGCGATAAGTGGCAATCTCTTCAGAGAAGCTTATCCTTCATCCGTGATAAGTGGCAATCTCTTGGGAGAAGCTTATCCATCTTCAGCGATAAGTGGCAATCTCTTCAGAGAAGCTTATCCTTCATCCGTGATAAGTGGCAATCTCTTGGGAGAAGCTTATCTGTCTTCCGTGATAAGTGGCAATCTCTTGGGAGAAGCTTATCCGTCTTCAGCGATAAGTGGCAATCTCTTCAGAGAAGCTTATCCTTCATCTGTGATAAGTGGTAATCTCTTCAGAGAAGCTTATCCATCTTCCGTGATAAGTGGCAATCTCTTGGGAGAAGCTTATCCGTCTTCAGCGATAAGTGGCAATCTCTTCAGAGAAGCTTATCCATCATCCGTGATAAGTGGCAATCTCTTGGGAGAAGCTTATCCTTCATCTGTGATAAGTGTCAATCTCTTCATAGAAGCTTATCCTTCATCAGCGATAAGTGGCAATCTCTTCAGAGAAGCTTATCCATCTTCAGCGATAAGTGGCAATCTCTTCAGAGAAGCTTATCCATCTTCAGTGATAAGTGGCAATCTCTTGGGAGAAGCTTATCCTTCATCAGCGATAAGTGGCAATCTCTTCAAAGAAGATTATCCATCTTCAGCGATAAGTGGCAATCTCTTCAGAGAAGCTTATCCGTCTTCAGTGATAAGTGGCAATCTCTTGGGAGAAGCTTATCCTTCATCAGCGATAAGTGGCAATCTCTTCAGAGAAGCTTATCTATCATCCGTGATAAGTGGCAATCTCTTGGGAGAAGCTTATCCTTCATCTGTGATAAGTGGCAATCTCTTCAGAGAAGCTTATCCTTCATCCGTGATAAGTGGCAATCTCTTCAGAGAAGCTTATCCGTCTTCAGTGATAAGTGGCAATCTCTTGGGAGAAGCTTATCCTTCATCAGCGATAAGTGGCAATCTCTTCAGAGAAGCTTATCCGTCTTCAACGATAAGTGGCAATCTCTTCAGAGAAGCTTATCCATCATCCGTGATAAGTGGCAATCTCTTTAGAGAAGCTTATCCGTCTTCAGCGATAAGTGGCAATCTCTTCAGAGAAGCTTATCCATCATCCGTGATAAGTGGCAATCTCTTGGGAGAAGCTTATCCTTCATCTGTGATAAGTGTCAATCTCTTCAGAGAAGCTTATCCTTCATCAGCGATAAGTGGCAATCTCTTCAGAGAAGCTTATCCATCTTCAGCGATAAGTGGCAATCTCTTCAGAGAAGCTTATCCATCTTCAGTGATAAGTGGCAATCTCTTGGGAGAAGCTTATCCTTCATCAGCGATAAGTGGCAATCTCTTCAGAGAAGCTTATCCATCTTCAGCGATAAGTGGCAATCTCTTCAGAGAAGCTTATCCGTCTTCAGTGATAAGTGGCAATCTCTTGGGAGAAGCTTATCCTTCATCAGCGATAAGTGGCAATCTCTTCAGAGAAGCTTATCCATCATCTGTGATAAGTGGCAATCTCTTGGGAGAAGCTTATCCTTCATCTGTGATAAGTGGCAATCTCTTCAGAGAAGCTTATCCTTCATCCGTGATAAGTGGCAATCTCTTCAGAGAAGCTTATCCGTCTTCAGTGATAAGTGGCAATCTCTTGGGAGAAGCTTATCCTTCATCAGCGATAAGTGGCAATCTCTTCAGAGAAGCTTATCCGTCTTCAGCGATAAGTGGCAATCTCTTCAGAGAAGCTTATCCATCATCCGTGATAAATGGCAATCTCTTGGGAGAAGCTTATCCTTCATCAGCGATAAGTGGCAATCTCTTCAGAGAAGCTTATCCATCATCCGTGATAAGTGGCAATCTCTTGGGAGAAGCTTATCCTTCATCTGTGATAAGTGGCAATCTCTTCAGAGAAGCTTATCCTTCATCCGTGATAAGTGGAAATCTCTTCAGAGAAGCTTATCCATCTTCAGTGATAAGTGGCAATCTCTTGGGAGAAGCTTATCCTTCATCAGCGATAAGTGGCAATCTCTTCAGAGAAGCTTATCCGTCTTCAGCGATAAGTGGCAATCTCTTCAGAGAAGCTTATCCATCATCCGTGATAAGTGGAAATCTCTTGGGAGAAGCTTATCCTTCATCAGCGATAAGTGGCAATCTCTTCAGAGAAGCTTATCCGATACCCCCTATCATCCTTTGGGTGTTAGGGTTGGTTTTGTCTCGCTCCATCATCCTTTTGGTGATGGGTCTGACATCCTTTTTGGTGTCATGACTAGCGTGTTTTCCGCTATCCTTTTGGTATTGGATCCCTTACTTTATTTTGATGTCAGAGCAGTGTGTGTGAGTGTACTATTATCCTTTTGGTGATAGGCTTGTCACCCTTTTGGTGTCAGGTTTTTCTCTGTTAACGTCCTTTTAATGTTAGCGGTCTTTGCAAGGTATCCAGTATCTCATTTCCCAAGCATTTTCCTTCTTTTCGGACAAATTCAGGGTCTTTTATATCTAATCATCTTTTACCTCGAAAAAAGGAATGCCATAGCATTTCGTCTTACTCGGTTTAAGTCAATTAGATAGGGGCATCTGTCATACCCAAAATTTGTCCTACACGTATATAATTTTCATTTGTCGAAATGTGTGTGGTATGATTGAAATTCAGCGGGTTCTGACTGAAAGTTGGTTAGGAGAAAGTTTGTTCATGATCAGGTCAGGGTTTACATGATTTTGAATGGTGTGTGTTTGAGGTTCTAAGTAATCGATTTTATGCCATTTCAAATCACTTATGCACAAACCAATTCATAAGGCTTTATGGTTGAGAATTGTCAGAATCCAATACATTTCTTAGCTAGGATTTTGGACATTGAACTGAGGCTCATATTTCAAATTCTAGCTCTCTAATTTCCAAGACAAACCATGGTGCAGGAAAATTTCATAGTTTGGTCTAATTTAGTCCATACTTCAAGATTTGTTCAGGAATGGTTAAGACCAAAAGTTTGGTCCATTTTCAATCCGATTCAAATTTAATTCAAATTTGGTTCAGGTTCAAAATTTGATTTATTTTGAAAGTCAAGGGCAAAAATTAAGGTTTGACTCAAGCATGAAATATGAATTCAAAATTCAATGTGAACTTAAAAAGAGTAATTCATTACAAAAAGTCATAACTAATTTGGAGGCCCATCTCTTTAGGCCCATTGGCAATATTGATGTTTATTACAAAATTTGTAAACACACTATAGCTGGGGGTTTTTGAACATGACAGAAGGTGAAATATAATTCTGAGAATCTCTCATAAAGTTTCTCATAAAAGTCACGTGAAGCCATCTCCAAGCAGGCCCACGTCGAATGGGGATCTACCACAAACCCAGAAGCCTCACGCATCAATTTCAACCGGTTTTCACAAAGAGTTTTGAGCAGCTACCTTCACACACCAACAAAGCCGCGACGTTTTGCAATGTCTTACAGAGCCTACCAACTCGCGTATCTGCAGCATTACAAATCATGAGTAACGAAAAAGGACCTGCAAAACTACAAACAGGGAATGATGAGATGAATTTGATTCTAGAGTAATACCTACCAAGATAAACCAAAGTGATTTCTGCGGATGCGGTTGCACTTAGTCAATTTATGAAAACTCCAATATTGGTTCCCGTAGACTGGAAAAGAATCACTTAAGTAGTAGAGGGTGATCTTCTCAGGTGATGATTGTATCATTACCACCTGCCATTGATGAAGAAAAGGGGGCTGAAATTAACCGAATACATAGCCCTCAAAACAGTTAGAAATTGGGATATCACAAATGTCTCAGAAGATGAGGAAGTGAGTCAGCTGAAGAAGTCTTGATTTGAATAAAACAAGTCTGAAAACTCACCGCATTTTTCTTAGTTTTGCTGATGGTTTTGTTCTCATTCACCGCACGACCAAATGGCTAGTCGAAATATTTGAAATATAGGCATAGCGATGTGAGCTTTTAGCACCCCCTTTTGATTTGTTTGAGTTGGCGAAGCGACTGACATATGCTACAACGAGGAATTTTGGGATGAGGCAACACTAGTGACGATAACTCTGTCACAAGCCAATCAAATGTCAGTAAAACAAGAACATTAAAGGAAAATACATGAGTTATTACACTAAAAATGGTGCGAAGTTGCGTTACACAGAGAAATAAGAATTGCCGACATGTTGATCTAGTTGTCACTAACAGGTCTTGATTTCTTGCTGCGCCACATTTCCATGAAGCATAGATGACATTAGTGTGAATTGACTGAAGAGGTTTCCTATGAATTACTGCAACAACAGAATATGTCACGAAACCTTAATGGCGTAACCGTATGCGAGTAATAGGTAATATACCACTGGAAGAATCATACCAAAGCTTCACATCACCCTGCACCAGATTACCATTCACCTGCATAATACAACAACAACAATGGTGACTTAAATGTGATCGACACTGACGACGTTGTTATCTAAGCATACCCATGCCAAGAGTATCAGTACACATCAAGCTAGGACCGAATTTGTGTTCTTAAAATGTTGTGTTAAAATTGCAGTAAAAAAAAAAGGTTTTCAGTGTTACCACGGCTCAGTTTGTATGCAGGAGCTAAATTGAACATTAGCAATTTGACCCCACTTGCTTTCCACAACGCTTTCCGTAATGTGCAGATCCAACACAAAAGCCTGTGGAATAACCATGTGCACTCCAAAGCCCTCAATTCACGTTGCGTTCGTATCGTCCTCGAAGCAGCAAAACCTACGGCACGTCAAAACCATAATAAACATGTTACTTTAAGATGGAAAATTGAGAAAATAGCAAATTCATAAGGTATTGTAAAAGGGAAAGTGCGCAGGTCGACGCGACAAGCCGCAATTCACACATCCCCACAGCAGCAACAAAGAAACCGTGCATCAACACCTGCATCCAAATTTGCTATGCACACAACAATGTACAGAGCATTCCTCACAAAAAAATGCAACATGACCAATGTTACAAACCAACATTAGTCACCGTATCCCTCATCCCAAGATGTTTCTCGCAGCGGTAAACGTAAATCAAAATCCATGGCTTGCAACACAACCATGTATTTTGTTCCACCTAGCTGAAGTATGCGAAGTCCTGAAAAATAATAAATGAAAAAACATATAGCAATGTCAGTACACAGCAGAATTCAGTCAAGACCATGACATACAAGACAACCACTACACAAAGCAGTATAACACAGCTAGCAATTCACACATGCCTTCGGTTCTCCTACATGGCCATTCAGCTATCTCTGCACAACCAGCCAAAAACCCTGCGGAAAACAAACAAAATCGTACCGCCAGACAATACTCTGCACAAACCATCCCTGCTACAAATTCACTCCACACCAGACAAGCTCTGTTGAAAACAGCCAGCACCATAAACCTGTCAAGAGGTACAAACCAAAAGGACCATTACAACCTGTCAATGAGAGTAACACTCAACGATAAAATAAAAAAACTCTCTCACCTTTGGGGGGACGAAAAAAAGAGGCTCTTCTTTCTGATTTCTCCTCTCTCCATCCTGATTTTGGAATACAACTTTTCTTTTTTTCTTCCTATCGTATAACAGCACACCCCTCACCAAGTTACTCAAAAAAAAAATCTTCTTCAACTTTTTCCCAATCTTCTTCCCCAATCAAACCTCTTCCTACACCTTCAACTTATCTTCAAAATCCGACCAACATCCAACAAACCTACTGCAAACACCTCAGGCAACCCGTCTGTGGTTTTTCTTCCGCGAACCACAAACCACTCACAAGCATCCCTTCCATTCATTATCCATCAACCTTCAAATACCATACAACCAACCTTCAACAATCTTCTTCCTCAAACCTTCAAACTCACTCCCTTTCCACCTGCAACAAAAAAAAACAGAAACAATATTCAACAACCGACCTCCATAAGCGTAACATCATCAATCCACCTTCGAATCTACGTCTTCCTCCGTCATCAACCTTAAATCAACACGTTCAACATCCTCAACCACACATAAACCATTCGAACTCAGTTTCGATTCACTACCGTTCTCAACTGAAACCTACCGAAAACCACAAATCCCTAACCTCCTTCCGTTAAGATCCCCCAAACAACCCACTTCATCATCATAACACACAAGCCATAACAGACAGGGGAAGATGAAATCGAAAAGTGAAACAGATTAGAAACGCGAGAATGAGAGAGCGAGAGTGAGCGAAGTTTGTGAAGTTTCGATGAACAGAGTGAGAGAGATACGGGGAGCGGAATGCGATTTGGAAGGAAAGTTCTTTTTTTTTATTTCCTTTTTTTATTATTTGATGTTTTTTTATTCTGATGGGCTTGCAATGAGCCCACCGTGCACTTCATACAACCCTGTCCTATATCTCAGCACCCCTCTTTTTTTTAATATTGTAAATTGTTTTATAAATTTAGTTTATTATTATGTAAATACAAATTTTTAGTTAATATTTCATTTTGTTATATGTATATATTACGTTTTAGTTTTTATTAACATTTTCTTTTGCAAATTTTTATTATGTAAATTATATATAATTTGTTTAATGTTTTTATATATATTATCATTATGTATTGTATAATTTTGTTTTATTTTGTAAATATCTTTATATATATATATATATATATATATATATATATATATATATATATATATATATATATATATATATATATATATATATATATATATATATATATATATATATATATATATATATATATATATATATATATATATATATATATATATATATTACTTATATTTTCTTTTAGAATTATATATAAATTTTTTAGATGTTATACTTTTTATAGAAGCTTTATTATTTCATATTTCTATATTATTTTTCTTTAGAAGCTTATACTTTTTATTTTAGTGTTAAGTCTCATTTTCACATTTATTATTGGGCATTTTTCGCCTTTTAGGTCGATGACGACATTTCCTTCGACCCTCTGTCAAATTATTGATGAGAAATGAAGGATCTGAGACCACCTCTTTTCTCTCTTCATTTCTTGTCCCGACTCGATTCAAAAACATTGTCAAACCATTTTCAAATCAAATTCTTTGTATTGAATTAAAAAGAGAGGATTGGGTGTAGACCTCTTCTTCTTCGAGTGTTGGGATGTCCACTGTAGTGAGGGTGGTTTCGACACCCGTCTTTCAATACGAAGACGCTTCCACCCCTTTTCCTCCTAAAACCTCGGATCCGCACCGAGTGCATTTTCAAAAAAACCTCGGTCTCGTACCGAGTCCATTTTCAAACCATAATAAATTGATTTCCCTTTGTATCGAATTAAAGAGAGAAGATTGGGTGTAGACCTCTTCTTCTCCGAGTGTTGGGATGCCCACTGTAGTGAGGGTGGTCTCGATACTCGTCTTTCAATACGAAGACGCGACTTCTTCCACCACCTCTCCTTTCACAACTTCCCTCCGCAATTTTCACACCTAAAACCTCGGTCTCGCGCCGAGTGCATTTTCAAAAATCATTTTTATAACAAAACTTGAATGGTCGTGGAGTGGTTAGGCGTAGGCCTTCTCCTATCCCGAGTACTGACGTTTACCGTAGGGTTCTCTGTCGCCAAAGTACTTACCATTCAAAACCAAAAACAATTTAATAAGAGAACGAAGTCCTCTTTGCATTGAATTAAAGAGAGAGGATTGGGTGTAGACCCCTTCCTCTTCGAGTGTTGGGATGCCCACTGTAGTGAGGGTGGTTTCGACGCTCGTCTTTCAATACGAAGACGCCTCGTTCGCCACACCTTTTATAACAAAAACTTTGAGACAATGAATTGGGTGCTACCCGTAGGGGTTACTATCCGAGGACTGGCCTCGCCCCTAAAAAATAAATCCAATCAATCAAACGTGACTTCTTGCCTCGTATGGCGAAAACTAATCAATCTTACAAAAAAGATATGTTACGTCCGTTCTACCGCAAACAGGGAACGCCTAAGTCTCCGACGAGCGAGCAGCGAAACACCTAACTGCTAGAATGCGCACGATAGCATCATCTACTGGTACACCCCATTCACCCGCACACCGTAGGCCGAACTACGACTGCTCTGATTCTTTACTTCTTTCAAGTAAAGATACGTAGGCACAAGGGCCACAATCCTTGCCGAGCACATAATCCCCCATATATCCGTAGCCCCGAACTACGTCGACTCTGACTTTCTCATACCTATTGAGAATACGTAGGCCTAGGACCGCGAGGTCCTACCGAGTCTGTTCTTTCTCTTTTCTTCCCCGTTATGCCTCATTTCTTAGTTTCTAAATCCTCTTTCTTTACCCTTTGGAACACACTTTTATAGCATAATATTTAAGCAAATAAATTCACACGTCGACAAACAAATGGTTCCCATCGAGTACGATGGATGCGAGGGGTGCTAATACCTTCCCCTCGCATAACCGGCTTCCGAACCCGTTCTTGGTTGCGAGACCATCTTATCCATTTCTTTCCTAAGGTTTTCTCGATATTTTCCTTTCCCCTCATGGGATAAATAAAGTTCGGTGGCGACTCTTCTGTCTATTCTTTTTCGCCTCCCCGTCGTTGCACGATGCATTTTTCGAGTAGCGACAGCAGGGAGACCCTTGATTATGTATTTGACAGTTCTTGAGGGAAGCATGGGTTGTGTTCTCGGTCAACACGACGAGACAGGAAGAAAAGAGCATGCGATCTACTACTTGAGTAAGAAATTTACAGATTGTGAATCTCGATATTCAATGCTGGAGAAAACTTGTTGCGCGCTAGCCTGGGTCGTCAAGCGTTTGAGGCAATACATGCTGAATCATACAACCATGCTCATCTCGAAGATGGATCCTATCAAATATGTATTCGAAAAGCAGGCCTTATCAGGGAGAATAGCCCGTTGGCAGATGGTCTTGACTGAATATGACATCCAATATGTCTCGCAAAAGGCTATAAAGGGGAGTGTGCTGTCTGAGTATCTGGCGGAGCAGCCAATTGATGATTACCAATCGATGAGGTTTGATTTTCCTGACGAGGATATCATGTACCTAAAGATGAAAGATTGCGAAGAGCCGTCGCCAGACGAAGGACCAGAATTGGGTTCCAAGTGGAAGATGATTTTTGACGGAGCTGTGAACGCTTATGGTAGCGGAATAGGGGCAATCATCACTACTCCATACGGGTCGCACATCCCGTTTACCGCTCGATTGACCTTTCCAGTTACCAATAATGAAGCCGAATACGAAGCTTGTATCATGGGGCTTGAAGAAGCCATTGATCTGCGAATCAAAAATCTGGATGTATACGGAGACTCAGCTCTGGTGGTGAATCAAATAAAAGGAGAATGGGAGACACGTCAGCCTAATTTGATACCGTACATGAATTATGCGAGGAGATTGTTGCCTTTCTTTGACAAGGTTGAATTGCATCATGTACCGCGAGTGGAGAATCAGATGGCTGATGCCCTGGCCACTTTGTCTTCCATGTACAAAGTCAACTTCTGGAATGAGGCTCCCAGAATTGTCATCTCTCGGCTTGACAGACCTGCCTTCGTATTTGCTATTGACGAAGCATCTGACGATAAACCGTGGTATTTCAATATCCTTAATTTCCTGAAGAACAAAGAGTATCCGGCTAGGGCATCCAGTCAAGATCAGAAGACTCTTAGGAGATTGGCGGGTAATTTCTATCTGAATCCGGATGGGGTCTTATACAGAAGAAACCACGATTTGGTGCTGTTGCGTTGCGTAGATGAAAGAGAGGCAAAGCTGCTCATGGAGGAAATACATGAAGGTACATTTGCTTAGGGCCGTGCTGTTATGTACATTGCGTTGTTTAATCATTAAATAAAAGGCGTTTTTCATGTACAAATATTGCGATCTCTGTTTTTCCTGTTTTTGTGTTTTACAATAAAATGGCAACGTGGTTATTCGCTTTATACATATTTTGAAGCATTTAACCATTCCTTTTGCAGGATAATATTTTCAGATGACATCATTGAACCGCCTATGACTCATTTCGACTTTGAGCACCCGGTATTTCAGGCCGAAGAAGAGATTGTTGAAGATGGCGACGTTCCCGAAGAATTATCTTGGTTGGTGAAGCAAGAAGAACGAGTCATTCTGCCTCATGAGGAGGTCATTGAAATTATTAACCTGGGGTCGGAAGGGGTTGAAAAGAACATCCGTATAGGAGCTGCGCTGCAGAGCGACGTCAAGCGAAGACTGGTTGAAATGCTCAGAGAGTACAGTGATGTGTTTGCTTGGTCGTATGAAGACATGCCTGGGCTGGATACGGATATGGTTGTGCACCGTCTACCGCTAAAAGAAGAATGCCCGCCGGTCAAGCAGAAGCTTCGCAGAACTAGGCCTGATATGGCAGTGAAAATTAAGGAGGAGGTCCAAAAGCAGTGGGATGCTGGTTTCCTAGCTGTTACAAAATATCCCTCATGGGTCGCTAATATTGTACCAGTGCCAAAGAAAGACGGTAAAGTGAGAATGTGTGTAGATTACCGTGATCTGAACAAAGCGAGCCCGAAAGATGATTTTCCGCTTCCTCACATCGATGTGCTGGTTGACAACACTACTCAATTCTCCGTATTCTCCTTCATGGATGGCTTCTCGGGCTATATTCAGATTAAAATGGCGCCAGAAGACATGGAGAAGACTACTTTCATAACACCTTGGGGAACATTTTGTTACAAAGTGATGCCCTTCGGATTAAAGAATGCTGGGGCAACGTATCAACGTGCAATGACGACTCTTTTTCACGATATGATGCATAAGGAGATCGAGGTTTATGTCGATGATATGATTGCCAAATCCCAGACGGAGGAAGAACATTTGGTGAATCTGCTGAAGCTATTCAAAAGGCTTAGGAAATTCAGGCTGAGACTGAACCCTAATAAATGCACCTTCGGGGTGAGATCGGGTAAACTGCTGGGGTTTATTGTGAGCGAAAAAGGAATAGAGGTTGATCCTGCAAAAATAAAAGCCATACAAGAGATGCCGACGCCTAAAACAGAGAAAGAGGTGCGTGGGTTTTTAGGGAGGTTGAACTACATCGCTTGATTCATCTCTCACCTAACAGCTACATGTGAGCCGTTGTTCAAGCTGTTGAAAAAAGACCAGGCTGTAACATGGAATGAAAATTGTCAAAAGGCGTTCGATAAAATAAAACAGTATTTGCAAGAGCCTCCTATTTTGATACCTCCAGTGGCAGGGAGACCCTTGATTATGTATTTGACGGTTCTTGAGGGAAGTATGGGTTGTGTTCTCGGTCAACACGACGAGACAGGAAGAAAAGAGCATGCAATATACTACTTGAGTAAGAAGTTTACTGAATGTGAATCTCGATATTCAATGCTCGAAAAAACTTGTTGCGCGTTAGCCTGGGCCGCCAAGCGTTTGAGGCAATACATGCTGAACCATACAACCATGCTCATCTCGAAGATGGATCCTATCAAATACGTATTCGAAAAGCAGGCATTATCGGGGAGAATTGCTCGTTGGCAGATGGTTTTGACCGAATACGACATCCAGTATGTCTCACAGAAGGCTATAAAGGGGAGTGTATTATCTGAGTACTTGGCAGAGCAGCCTATTGAGGACTACCAATCGATGAGGTTTGATTTTCCTGACGAGGATATCATGTACCTAAAGATGAAAGATTGTGAAGAACCGTTGCCGGACGAAGGACCAGAATTGGGTTCCAAATGGAAGTTGATCTTTGACGGAGCTGTAAATGCCTACGGTAGCGGAATAGGGGCAATCATCACTACTCCACACGGGCCGCACATCCCGTTTACCGCTCGATTGACCTTTCCGGTTACCAATAATGAAGCCGAATATGAAGCTTGTATCATGGGGCTTGAAGAAGCCATTGATTTGCGAATCAAAAACCTGGATGTATACGGAGACTCAGCTCTGGTGGTGAATCAAATAAAAGGAGAATGGGAGACACGTCAGCCTAATTTGATACCATACATGAATTACGCGAGGAGATTGTTGCCTTTCTTTGACAAGGTTGAGTTACATCATGTGCCGCGAGCGGAGAATCAGATGGCTGACGCCCTGGCCACTTTGTCTTCCATGTATAAAGTCAACTTCTGGAATGAGGCTCCCAGAACTGTTATCTCTCGGCTTGACAGACCCGCCTTCGTGTTTGCCATTGACGAGGCATCTGATGATAAACCCTGGTATTTTGATATCCTTAATTTCTTGAAAAACAAAGAGTATCCGGCTGGGGCATCCAGTCACGATCAAAAGACTCTCAGGAGATTGGCGGGTAATTTCTATCTGAATCCGGATGGTGTCCTATACAGGAGAAATCACGACTTGGTGCTACTACGTTGTGTAGATGAGAAAGAGGCGAAGCTGCTCATGGAGGAAATACATGAGGGTACATTTGGTACGCATGCTGGTGGGCATGCTATGACGAGGAAGCTGCTGCGGGCAGGTTATTTTTGGCTAACTATGGAAACTGATTGTTTCAAGTTTGCGAAGAAGTGCCACAAGTGCCAAATCTATGCAGATAAGATCCATGTGCCTCCGAGTCCTCTGAATGTGATGTCATCGCCATGACCATTCTCGATGTGGGGCATCAATATGATTGGAAAGATCGAGCCGACGGCTTCTAATGGACACCGGTTCATTCTGGTAGCAATCGATTATTTCACCAAGTGGGTGGAAGCGGCGTCTTACGCAAATGTGACTAAGCAGGTGGTGGCCAGATTCATCAAGAGAGATATCATTTGCCGATATGGGATCCCCGAACGGATAATCACTGACAACGGTTCAAACTTGAACAACAAAATGATGAAGGAGCTCTGTCAGAATTTCAAGATTGAACATCACAACTCCTCCCCTTACCGACCCAAGATGAATGGCGCTGTTGAAGCGGCCAACAAGAATATAAAGAAGATCGTTTAGAAGATGGTGGTGACCTATAAGGATTGGCACGAGATGCTGCCTTTCGCTTTGCACAGTTATCGTACGACGGTACGCACATCAACCGGGGCAACCCCGTTCTCGTTAGTATACGAAATGGAAGCGGTACTACCGTTGGAAGTTGAGATCCCTTCTCTGAGGGTATTGCGAGACGTCCAACTAGATGAGGCAGAATGGGTGAAAGACAGGTTGAACCAACTAAGTTTGATGGATGAGAAGAGGCTAGCTTCTCTAGCATACGGTCGTTTGTACCAGAGCCGAATGAAGAAAGCATATGATAATAAGATACATCCGCGGAGCTTTCAGACGGGCGACCTTGTGCTGAAAAGGATTCTCCCGCCGCAGGCAGATCACAGGGGCAAGTGGACCCCCAACTACGAAGGGCCATACGTTGTCTGAAAAGTCTTTTCAGGAGGAGCGTTGTTGTTGTCCACCATGGACGGTGAAGACTTTACGTCACCTGTGAATTCGGACGCAGTTAAAAAAATACTTTGCTTGAAATTGACCCGCTGGACAGAAAAAAAAGAGTCCAGGCAAAAATGGGGCATCCTGGCGAACCGAAAACAGAATGAAAGGTTCGGGCAAAAGTTAGGGATAAATTGAAAAAATGTACACCCGCGAAGTTGAAAACCTACACTGGGCGGCTTCGGCAAAAAGGGGTATCCCGGTGAACTGAGAACCCGTAAAGGGCGGTTCACGCAAAAGTTAGGGATTTGAAAAGCAAATGACTGCGGTCCGAATTTGATTCTGCATTGAGCATTGGTGCGGGAGAATGCGCTCGAGGGGTCGATTATCAGATACCATCTCTTCGGAAGCGTGGATACCAGGGAAAACATTAGAGTCGGGCGAGTCGTAGGAGGATCAATTCGTGGTGTTCGTCTGCATCCCGTTGCCGACATGTGTACAAATCTAATTTGTCAATATATTTATGCTTCTTGTGCATACTTGTATATTTGCTTTGCGTAGCTTCCTCTTTTCAGGAGTTACGTCCCGTGTACAAAACTCCGCCCATTCAGGGGCCCAATCAATAAAATATGTTATTCAGTATTTGATGCTGGTTCTTTACTGTTTTGTGCATGATAAACGCCTAGGTTTGATGAAACTAGCATGGGTATAACGTCACTGACCCTTGCCAATAATTGCTAAAACTTTGAATTAACTGAAAATAGTGTCACTAACGCTAACCTAAATAGATTTGGTTGCATAGACTTGTCTTGTCTTGTTTGTCTGGTTGCAGGGTTCATAGCCGTGAAAGAGGACGATCAAAAGATTGCAGTAACGAAAGACTCGACCCCCACGCAGGTCATGCATGTTCTTCCGGAAGAAGGATCGAATTCCCCAGCTAGCCGTAGCTTATCCAAAGGACCTGCTCCAGCAAAGTCGTCTATCTTTAGCAGAATTAATGATTCCAAGATCAAAGGCTGTATTCAGACAGTGTGGCGTCCCCCGAAAAGGATTCCCCCATCCCGAGCAGAGTGGTTTAGCCTCAGAAGATTAATCTCCAACTTGTGAGCTGTACTCAGACAGTTTACCCTTCCCAGTAGGGTCATTTACTCTCCCCCAGTGGAGTCAGTTGATTTTCCCCAAGAGAATCATCCCATCCCTAGTGGAGTTCTCTTTTCAGCAAGTGTTTTCATTCCTCCCAGTGGAATTCGAAGATTAAGACTCTCCCCGGCAGAGTTGGTTGTGCGCTTTGGCATTTATTTTGTCAGAATACCGTGTGATATCCGTTCACTCTCCAGCAGAAGTTCAGTCATATCAGGTTCATCTGCTATTCTCCAGCAGAGTTATATTCCTCAGCAGGGTGTTACTTCAATGAGGTGCTTGGTTTAAGTTCCCAAATCCCCAGCTGAGTCGACTTCACTCTTCTAGCATTTATTTTGCTGGAATAATTCTGTAGCATCTGGCTATCCCCAGCGGAGTCGGCATTGTCTTCGGCATTTATTTTGCTGGAGCGGTTCCTGTATCTCAGCAGTTCAAGTCTGCATTTGCATCGGCATATAGTGTCATATTTGCATCCACCAAATAAAGAAAAAACGTGTAGCATTTCCATGTCGAATGGAGCATCGCGTCATTATCAAACATACGCATTTTTGAAGCATAAACCAGGATGGCTAACCGTTTGTGTCAAGTATTGCTCTCTTGCAGGTGGAAGGAGCTCTTGCTCAAGTGAATTACCAAGCATTCAATATCTCGACGTGAGACATTCAATGAAATGCCAGCTTTGGCATTATTCCTCACAGAGTTATCATGATGAGGTTTTCTTTGGCTCCAAACAGAGTTATTTGTGAATTTCTTTTGTTTTCCCCGCCAGAGTTAGTAGGCAAAATCTCCCCTTGTCCCCAAGCAGAGTTATTTGTCATCAAAGGGTATCCCTGAATCGGAATTTCAGAGGCTACCGCCGGTCATCAGAACAGGCATCCAGTAGTTTGGTGTCCAAATATCCCCAGTAGAGTCCGCTTCAAAGTTGCTGTAACGGCAGTGCTAAGAAGTTTGTGGTTTGGGACCAATGGAGGAATGAGTCCTAACGTGGACAATTTTATTGACGGGATTTCTTTGTGCTAGAAAAGTGGGGATCCTAACATGGACAGATTTATTTCCCCGGGTTGATAGGAGGTGTTAGTCCTAACATGGACAGGTTCGATTTCTCAGAATTGATGGAAGGTGGAGTCCTGACGTGGACGTTTCCTCAAGTTGACGATATGTGCCAGTCCTAACGTGGACGGTTGGGATTTCTTGGTATTGATTGAATGTGAAGTCATGACGTTGACAAAGTGGATTACTCTTCGTGTTGGTGTCCTGACGTGGACAATTTATTTCCAGCAGATATCTTCATTCGTAATGGTGAAATGTGCGTCCTGACGCGGACGAGTTTATAGTTCTTTGTGATGACAATATGCGAGAGTCCTGACGTGGACAAATGTATCCTTCTTCGCGTTGTGGGCGAAGCATGGGTGTCCTGACGTGGACGAATCTTATTTCCCCAGCAAGTCGAAGACGCGCAAGTCCTGACGTGGACAGGTTCTATTACTGCAGCAGGTTGAGATGTGAGTCCTGACGTGGACAAGTCTCACTTCCCCAGCAAGTCGAAGACGCGTAAGTCCTGACGTGGACAAGTTCTATTACTTCAGCAGGTTGAGATGTGAGTCCTGACGTGGACAAGTCTCACTTCCCCAGTGGGTCGAAGGTGCATGAGTCCTGACGTGGACAAGTTTTTATCCTCAGCGAGTCAAGAGGTGGGTCCTGACGTGGACAAAACAAGAAGAGAGTTAGTTCCTTACGTGGAAAGGCTGTTTCCTTACGTGGAAAGACGGGAGTCCTTACGTGGACAAATCAGAAAAAGTGGTTTCCTTACGTGGAAAGATGTGATTCCTTACGTGGAACAAGTTGGAGTCCTTACGTGGAAAGATAGCATTCCTGACGTGGAAAGATTAATTCCTTACGTGGAAGAACGATGTATTCCTTACGTGGAAAGTTTAGTCCTGACGTGGACAAGTTTAGAAGAGAAGTTGGTTTCCTTACGTCGAAAGAGGTGATTCCTTACGTGGAAAAGAAGAGGTACTCCTAACGTGGAAAGATTTTATTCCTGACGTGGAAGAATTTAGTCCTGACGTGGACAGATACAAAAGAGTTTATTCCTAACATGGAAGAGTTTAGTCCTAACGTGGACGATTTATTTCTGATGAGAGGCAGACGAGCCATCCCCAGCGAAGTTGTCGAGGTTTTCCGAGTTGACGGCAGGAGGAGTCCTAACGTGGACAAAATTCTATCTCTGCGATGATAAAATCTTTTTCAGGCCGATGAAGATAATCCCCAGCACGAGATCAGTGGGTTGCTGTAAATAGTCATATTCAGTTGGTGAATGTCGTTCCCCAAGCAGTGGCACCGTTTATTTCTACGGTTGGTAAATTTCCGGGTTCTTAGTATTCAACCGTCTCGTACCTCGAATGTTTGAAGGCCGTTCGCTCTTCACCCAATCGGGTCCAAGTCGCTTGAATAGGGGCAGCTGTTGCACCCTAAAATTTTCTCAACCTTCTTCATCTGGTTTAGGTTTCAATATCATTAGCATTTGCATATAGGGTCATGTACATAGTCTAATCATCTGCATAGCATAGCATAGCAAGTCATCCAACAGGGGACCAAGCATTATTCTCATCTCTATGAGCCTATCAATAGGTTATTATCCTAATTCAATCTCATTCAAGTCATCAGAAAGAATTTGAAAACTGGGAAGTCAATGGATCAAGCAGTGCATCTATCTCCTAGCTGAGGGTATCTGAGGATCATTAAAGAAGATGTGAGTTGTGGATTGAGCATGGAGAGTATGTGGACTTCATAGGAGACTTAGAAAGTCATTTGGAGAAGGAGACAAGTCATTGGTGTGATCACAAGAATTGCAGTTGAAGACAGTCAACTAGGGTTTCATCTGGGTCAACCCTGGGTCAACTCTAGGTCAAAGGATTGATTGAAAGGCATTGAGGTCTATTGAAGAGATGTGGGGTTCATCATTTGACATATGGAGAAGGATATGGTGATATGCCAAAAAGAATTCAAGAGAAATCAAGGAGAAGAGGAGTTTCTAAATTAGGGTTTCTGTGTAAAATCCCCTAGTTTAGGTCAAATTTCCAAGCAATATAAGTCAAAATTCAAGCTTCAAATGGATCCTTGGCCAACATGGAACTTGTATAGGATCTCAAGACCTTTAATTTTAGTGGTGGAAGGCATCAAGGAGATTTATAGAACTCAAGTTATGGTCCTTGCAAGTTACAGGTCATCTGAGGTATCTGAAATTTTGTCTGTGAAAGTGACTTGACTTCCAAGCAATTTTTACCCCTCAGGGAGATTTCAAATGAATTTCTGGTCAACATAAGAGTTGTTCCTTATTGTCTTAGCTTTCTATAATGGCATGGTATGCCTTCATATGATTTGCGGAACTCTACTTATGGTCTTGGCAAGAAAAGGGTATTTTAGTCATCTGAGAATTACAGGTCATTTCAAGCCTATGCCCAAAACTCATACAAGGAAGCTTCAAATGAAAAACTTCACAACATCAAACTTGTTCCAAATGACATTTTGAGTCTATAAAAGTGACCATGAAAGATTGGAAAGATTCATAGCATAAGGTTTCAAAATTGGTGGATTTAATGAATAAAAATAACCTAAAAAATGAGATTTTTCATACTTTGGCCAAATGAGATGAAATTATAGGTCATTTTGATTGGAAAAATCATTTTGAGAACATTGTAAAAAGTAGAATTTTGAGTTTGGTTCAAGAATTAGAAGTTATGGATGGTTGCTTACACATGAAGTTACATAATCCAAATCCAAGGGAAATTGTGCATGGGAAGCTTCTCCAAACTTCTAGGGCTTTCTAAGTTCATGTATATATTGCATTGAGTGGATTCATGCCATGGTTGGTGAATCATATTGATCAAAACACCAAGTTTCATACCAATCTTCCATTTTGCAAAATCAATTCAAACTCTCTCAAATCCCTCTCAATTTTCACATTTGTTGATTTGATCATCATCACCATTGTCCATAGATCAGAATTCACGTCAAGATTTGGTAGAATTGAGGAGGATTCGTGCCATACACTTCCATCATCCAAGAAGCAAGAAACTTGGAATTGCAAGATCCAAGGGAATTGAACAAGATTTAGTGCATACAAAACTCATCATCAAGTCCCCTGATCATTTTCCACTCATTTCAAGCCTTGGATCAAGAGGATTCAACACCTGTTTTCATCATCACACCAGGTTGGTATCTTCATTTGAATTGCATGATTTGGTTAGAATTGTGGATATTTGTTAGCATAGAATGGTTAAGTTAAGTTAGATGATGAATTTCACCAAGTTTGAAGAGATTCCATGAAGGTTGTTAATGGTGTACACAAACTGTTAAGGCTTGTAACTCATGATTCAGTGCACGATGATCTTAGGTTATTAGCTCATAATGATCAGTGTGAGATGTAGATAATGTTAGGATAGAATTGAGCAAGCATTGGGAGAAGTGATATCAGGTGATCATGGTGGATCCAAACTGTTCTACGTATCGGGTTCTATTGTGGAGTGAGTTTTAGAATGAGATGTTGTTATGGTTGTGTAGAGGGAAGAAAATGGACCAAGTTTGCTTTTCATAGCATGTGATTTCATGGACAATTGATGGAGAACAGAGAGCTCGAAGATGCATGCATGGCGAAGGGCGTTTAAGAAACCCTAGGGTTTCTAAGGTTGAAGACAACCTTCTGGCCACACGATCAGGCATTGACATTTGACTGGGTTTTGGATCCAACGGCCACGATTAAAAGATGGAGACGGAGGGAAATTCAAATGGTGCAACGCACCGTTTCATTTAAATCCAGCTGCTGGGCTCAGATTGCATTGCTTTTCACACCCTCCCAGCCAAGGCCCAATGATATTATGCCTAAAAACTTACTATCTGCACCGTTCTGAGCTTTTTATTTTTTTGTTATTTTCTGATAGTGTTGGGCCCAGACGCGCTTGCTAAGCGCGCCCCCCAGTCTGGGCCCAGTTCATTGTTTTAACTGATTTTTCATGCTAAATGCACCCCCAGCCAAATTAATTCCATTTCATTTCTTCAAAAAATATTAATTCTTTCAAAAATCATAAAAAATTGGAAAATGCTTATTTTTCATTGGTTCTTTTTGCATATTACTCATAATTTTGTCAAGAAAAATATCATACAAAAAAATTAATATTTCATTTTATTTTAGTATTTTTAGCATATTTTTCTATTAAATAGGTTTAAATAATGGTTTGTTTAGTGCATGAATTTGTTAATTTTAGTTTGAATAAATGCTTTAATATTTTTAATCCATTCTTTTTAGGTTGATTAGTAGATAAAGTTAGCTTGCATATAAAATTTAGTTCATATTTTTAGGACTTAATTTTAGGAGATTTGGTTAGGTGTGAATAACATGAACAAAATTAGGGTTTAGGTGATAACATAGGTGAATTAGTTCATTTCCCTTAGGAGTTAGAGATTGAATTTTTGGGGTATGGGACTATAGGGATTATGGGTAGTTATTAGATCCCTTAGAAAATGTTAGGATTCCCCTACTGCTATTAGTACTGTCTGTATTTGCTTGACTGGTGTGGTGTGCCCTCCATGGGGATTATGACTTGTCTGTGTGGGTATTGGGATTGCTTGGGGATTGGGAGAGCTGAAGACTTGTGATGATGAAGCCATTGGAGATCAAGAGCTTGAAGATCACTTCCAGAGTTGATGAGGAGGTTCCTTTGCTGGCAGCTGTTGAGGAGTGTAGGGTTTAGGAGCTAGGCAGAGTTCTAGATTAGAAAGCTGGTTTCTCAAACATGGAATGCCTTGTCTGCATCCATCCTTTCTCTATGATTCAAAGTCTCTTTCAAATATCCACCTCCTTCCTTTGGAAGGATCAGTGAATGTATTTGAAGGATAGAACTTTTGAGAGAAAATTGTCTGTATAATGTTAACAGTCAATGAACCACCCTTGGTAGGTAATTGACTGTCTAACATTCATTCACTCCATCTTGTTGATTGATGTTCATCCTGGAGTTTGAGACTTGAAGAAAAGCCATTGCATATGGAAGATTAATCAGAGACCTTGCTTGAAGGCTGTGGAGATGGAGATTGATGCTTGCTGGAGCTTGTAGCTGTTTGGAGATGACTTGAAGATAGATGTTGATGCAGAGCTGCTGTGGCTGTTTATTTTCCTGCTGTTATTCATTTCTGATGTATTGATTGGTTTTCCCTGACTGTATTGTTTGCTGTTTAACCTGTTGGGTTGAAAGTGAATCCTGTTCACTTTTGCCTATTGTTTTCTAGGTTCGAGATTGAGTGGGACTCCCTTGCCTCGCTTGTATTGTTGCATCCATGCATTTTACTGCTTTATTGTATATATGCTATTGTTTCTGTTTCCGTCTATTCCCTTAGGATCTCTGTTTCTCTCTGTGCAAGAGAGGAGCATGATAGACACTAGGTCTTAACCCATGCATGATAACATTAGGTTAGTTTGATTCCCTTTGCAACCGTAGGTTAGAGTTCTGTCTCTTCTTTCTCAAAGCAAGCAGAAAAACACAATAAAGATTTCAAACACAATAAAAGACACTTCTTCCGTAAAAGAATGTGAACTCATCAAAACGTCATTTTTGTCCGCTTGGACTGTTAATCAGGAAAACCTTTTTCAGAAGGAATAAAATCAATCAAAACAGACTTGTGTCGTACGTGGCCCGAACTACGTTTGCTCTGATCTTCCATGCTGTGTGGAAGTACGTAGGCATATGATGCGATATCCTAGCGAGCAACCTTCACCCATCTTCCCCCGTAGTTAGGCGAACTACGTTGACTCTGATTTCTCGTTCCAGACGGGAATACGTAGGCATAAAGTGCGATACTTTGCCGAGTCATTTTCTTTTCTTTTTAACCCCTGACCTATAGAGTAGATAGAATAACAATCCATACTAGAAAACAAGCATGGATCCCGTCGAGTACGACGGACGTGAGGGGTGCTAATACCTTCCCCTTGCGTAACCGACTCCCGAATCCAGGTTTTGGTTGCGATGACCATACCTTTCCCGTCTTTGCGGTAGGTTTACTCTGAGCGTTTCCTTTCCCTCCTGTGGGATAAATAACGCACGGTGGCGACTCTTCTGTTCAGCCGACGCCGATTTTCGCAGTAGCGACAATAGGTGATGAGGAAAATAGAAGGATTGATTTAAGGATATTGAAAGGGAAAAGAGGGGATCTGTTTTCACAGTGGAGAGGTGCAATGTTCTACATTCTTTCTCGCGGCGGTGGGTGATTGAACGTCGACGAAAACTGCTTATTAATGGTAGCTTGAGAGGTTGTGTGGGTTATGAAGATGAATAGCATGAATAAAGTTAGGGTAAATTTGGAACACGTTTCAGCTGTGGTTTACAGTTTTGAAAACTTTTTATCTTCGTCTCTATTTTCTTTAAAACCAATTTGGGAGTTATTTATTCGGGTTTGTGAATGAAGATTTGTGGATGTTGAGGTTACAAAGAAAGTATTTTTCATGTGGCCGAAATTCAGAAAGAAAAAAACGGTCCTGCTTATGGTGAAGAAGAGGTAAGATATTGTGTTGTTGTAGAAACAGAAGGATGGTTGTATGGACAAAACTGCAAGTTGGAGTAGTCTTTTTTACTCAAACGGTAGCAGGTCTGTGTTTTGGGATGAAAACAGTTGTTGGTACGAGTTCTGTTGTGGGTAGTGGGGTTATTTTAAAATCAAAGCAGCAGGTTTGGTTGAGATAGGTGGATGAAGAACATTTTGGTTTTGGAATTTTATAGTTTGACCGTTGAAGGTGGCGAGTCGGAAATGTTGTCGGGCTTGTGAAGTGAATCGTGTAAGCAAAGGGCGTTGCGAAACAGAAGTTGTTGGTGATGAAGCTCGAGCTGCTACTATCAGAAGGTAGTGTAGTGGTTGTTGCAATGTTTGGGAGAAATTAGTAGTGATGAAAAATGGTGGAAATGAGTTAGAAAATAATGGCAGTAAGTTATGGGGTTGAAGGAATGGGTAAGGTTGAGAGTGAAAGGAGGGTTTGATCTGAAGTGGAAAGGTGATTAGAAATTACTGGTTGTGAGATCTTTTTGAAAGGAGTTTGGATATGGTTTCAAATATGAAGGTGAATTTTTTTGTGTTCTTCTGGTCTTTTTTTACTGTCCCTCTTCCTCTCTTTTAAAAAAACCCAAAACTTGCTTCTTAAGTTTGTTTTTTGTTTTATTGTTGTGTCTGTCTTATGGCAGGATGTTGCCGGCTTATTATGGTTTTCTGGAACGTACATAAAGGGAGGGAACATAGCAGGCTTGGCGTGGCTTGGAGATGTGATGCGGTACGGTTTGTCTGTAGTAGGGGGCAGGCTTGGAGATGTGTTGCGGTACGAAGTTGTATGTTTGCGAGGTGAGGTCGCAAGTGACCGTTTTCTTTACTCTAGTTTTGTCTTGAAGCAGAAAGAGTGTTAAGGCAGTATAACGCATGGGGATTTTGCTGAATGGACTTAATTGGTTGCAGACTATGTAGCAGACTAGTAGCTACATGAAGACTTGTTTTTATTCATTTCATTTTCTTGTAGACTTCAGTAGCCAACTTTCACTTGGTATTAGCTAAAACATTGGCTTTGTAGCACTTTGGCCTGTGTGCCTGATTTATTATCATTTTAATATCTTGATGACCTGATAACCCTTCTCACAATGAGCCTTAATATTTTAACCTTAATTCTAATATTTGTATGTTTTCCTTAATTAACATCAGACTTTTGCATTTGTGCTCCTTTGGATCGGTGACTTAAATTATTCCTTATGGCCTAAGCACAAATGGATGATCTTTTAAAAAGAATGAAGCATGTTGCATATATGATGATGATTAGGAATATCCTTACGTATGGCTTGGAGAGATGTTCACTCAAAACTCAACAAAAACTGGGCATATCTTGAAAGCTTGTAGTATTATTGGTTTCTTACAATCTAAGCAGTTAAACAAGGCCATATTGAAATCCAATTGTACTTTGACACCCGTCTTGTGGAAACTCACACTTATTGGCAACTTTAAATCCACATTGATTAGTAATGATATTGAATTTGCTAATCTAATGCCAACTCCAATTTATGATCTTCTTGACTAATTGTAACTAAATTCTAATTCAATTATGACATGAAATTTGCATAGCCTAACGCTACATGATTAATTTGAGCCAAGCCTGAGGCTAAATCAATCGTGTCTAGAAGCAAGTACCTTTAAATAACTTGAATTAAATGCATATCATAACAAGCAACTTATTTAAAGAGAAGTCTTGGAGATTCGTGGCCAGAAGTCATGAAGCAGTAAAACATTCATTAATTGTCGAGGTAGGACAAATTTGGGGTATGACAGATGCCCCTATCTAATTGCCTTAAACCTGGGAGAATGAACTGTTGTATGGAGTTCATTTTAAGGTGGAAGTCAATTAGATACAAAAAAGACCCCGAAATTTGTCCGATGAGCAAGTAAACTGCAGTGAGATATACTAGTACGGGGTAGCAGGATGCGAAAGCTGAACAAGATAATCTGACCTTCTCTGGGTGGTCGAAGCAGCCCCTCATTCGTTAAGGTCCTTCGCGATACCAGAGTAGTATCTCTGAAAGCTTGAGATTCTTCGGGTGGTCGAAGCAGCCTCTTATCCAATAAGATTCTTCGATGATACCAAAGCAGTATCTCTGAAAGCTTGAGATTCTTCGGGTGGTCGAAGAAGCCTCTTATCCAATAAGATTCTTGGATGATACCAAAGCAGTATCTCTGAACACATGAGATTCTTCGGGTGGTCGAAGTAGTCCCTTATCCAATAAGGTTCTTCGATGATACCAAAGCAGCATCTCGAGTGATAAATGTTGGGGAATAGTTGAGCAAAATTCCTATTAAAGGAACATCGTTGTCTAAACTCTGCAGGGGAAAAGCCTTCAAGAAACTTCTTAAGATAATCTTTGCTTGGGGAGTCATAAGAGCACCAGTCACTGGGGACTATCATTATCAACTGCATGGTTGACGAATGATTTGTTGGGGAGTAGAGTTCCTTCAGACTCGCGGGGTACCAATTCTCTTCATAGAAATTCTGCCGATCTTAGCATGCTTGCGAACTGATCTCGAATCCTGCTATGCTGTTATGCCATGCTGCTAAGGATATAGCAATGCTATGTGTTACGATGCACAAACATGCAACTAAAAATGCGACTGCTAGGGAATGCAAGATGCATATGCAAGTGATGTGCTAATGCTGGATACCATTATGATACGATGTTGTATGTCGTTCTTATGATAATGCAAATGATCAGGTATGCTGGGGATAAATCCTGCCCGGGATACCACCAAGGACTGGATTTGGTAGTTGCCAAATGGATTGGACTTTGGTTTCATGAGGATGCCATCGAGGGTGGACTTTGGAATGGTTTTCCAGACTGGAACTGGACTTTAGAATGGTTTGCCAAACGAAGTTGGACCTTAGTTTCATGAGGGTGCCAACGGGGTGGACTTTGGTAGTTGCCAAATGGATTGGACTTTAGAATGGTTTGCCAGACGGGAACTGGATTTTAAAATGATTTGCCAGACAGGAACTGGACTTTAAAATGATTTGCCAGACGGGAACTGGACTTTGGAAATAGTTTGCCAGACGGGAACTGGACTTTAAAATGGTTTTCCAGACGAGAACTGGACTTTAAAATAGTTTGCCAGACAAGAACTGGACTTTAAAATGGTTTGCCAGACGAGAACTGGACTTTAAAATAGCTTTCCAGACGAGAACTGTACTTTAAAATAGTTTGCCAGACGGGAACTGGACTTTAAAATGGTTTGCCAGACGAGAACTGGACTTTAAAATAGCTTTCCAGACGAGAACTGGACTTTAAAATAGTTTGCCAGGTGAGAACTGGGCTTTAAAGGATTTTCCAGACGAGAGATGGACTTTAAAGGATTTGGTTACAAAGCTCTGACAGGTATCAGGTCCCGGTCGTGGGGATGAAACCCAATTACAGGGAGGCCCTTTCAGGAGGATAAGGTTATTTGATGGGGTGATGGCATGATTCCCCGACACTCAACTCTTGCTGACGAGAATAAGCTCGCTTGAGTAACTGCCCCAGTATAGTTCTACTTGCCCCAGTCTGTGTCTATGAAGAAATTTTCCTTGAACGAAAATTGGAAGCTAGTCGTACCATGAGATGAACTCGAGATGGCTTGCCCTAGCATTCCAAGTCGTGAAAGGAAGTTGGAACAGTTGTACCATGAGATGAACTCGAGATGGCTTGTTCCACATTTTAGTCAGGAAGGGTTTTGACCTTGATTAATTGACCCTTTGCTTCAAATTATTCCTGAGGTATTCTGCCACAGAATGAGCGTTGAAGCGACATGACTAGTGCTGATTGAGCGTTGGAGGGACTCTCCCTAAATCAAAAGAAACTCCGGGTAGCCTGCCTCTAGTCGTATCCTTTGCAGAAGTGGTATACTCGTTCTGGTAAGAACCTAGCTTCTAGCTGATATGTCATGATAGCTTACATATGTCGAGCGTAGCGACTTATCCAAAGCATGTTGACCGTGCGAGCATAGCAATTTAACCAACGCGTGTTAGTCCTGCGTAGCGATTTAACCAATGCATATGGATTGCGTGAGCGTAGCGACTTAACCAATGCATGTTAGTCGTACTTTTGCTTAGCCTTAAGGCTTTTGACGCTTGTTGAACCCAACCATTGCTGGTCTCTGGCATGGTCAGCTTGACCAATTTGAAAGCATGAAGGGAAATTGCCCCTGTTCAACTAATCTGCCCCGATTCAAATGGTCTGCCCCAGTCTGCCAGGTATTTGAAGGATTTCTTCTGGGATGGGAACTTTAGGAGTGACCGTACCAAGACAAAGTTTGAGCCGATTTTCCCCAGCATCTAGATTTCGCAATGGTTTCCCCTGTTTGAACTTCGGAAGATTTTGCCTCAGATCGGTTATGAGAATTTCTCTATTCAAGCCAGTATCAGTGAATGATCAAGTTCTTCTTTGGTTTCTCTTCGTTGGAATTCCATTATGCCAAGTACTGATTTACAGCTAGAATTGTTCATTCAAAAATGGTAATTTTAATGCGACATTCATGTAAGTTTTGAAAAGATCATTTATTAGAAATGATGTGATAGTGTGTGACGAATGGACCGTTAGTCCAAACGCAATGCTAATTTAATTGGTGTGAAAGATATAGCAAAAATATGACACCAATACTGAAGATTAGAAAATATGTAGGAGTCAGTTTACGCAACCTTGTTGTAGTTATGCTTTCAGAACAAACCCGCCTCAATTAGGTCTTTTGAGGGTTGTATCGTGGTCTGGTTCACGGTTATAGAAACAAAGGATATTAGGCTCAAAGTATTATTTTTACCCACCCTTTCTTCGTAATGATCTCCATACCTACGTTCAATTAATTTTGCACCTGCTTGACGGTGTAAACTTGATGGTTCAAAGTTTGCTTGAAATGGCAGCCACCTTATTTTGATGGATGTCAGTAACCCCTTGATTTGGGTGGCCACTAAATCTTATTTTGTTTTTGTTGAGGGTTTGAGGACCTATTTTTGGTTTTATTTTTTATCCCTAACTTTTGCATGGACGAATTTTGTTCCTCAAGTCCATCGGGATTGCCTTGATTTTTGCCTAAATCTCCTTTTGAGGTGTTTGACTTAGCAGGCTTTTTATTATATTTTTTTGAATGCTTGTGACTGCCATGTCAATGGTCATTGATGAACAAACATCATCCCTTAGATTTTGCCTCGTGATTCGAGTGCGTACTCAAGTTAACTAAACACTACCCATGCCCCAGGTTAAGTGTAAGGGTTTAGAAATCCGAAAGAAACTCCTACTTCTAGGCTCGAAGTGGTTAACTAGGGACTAACTCCTTATTACTTCAGTGTTTGGGAATTTGAAGCAATGCCTGTACATCATCGGCGTGATTTTATCCAAAAGCATACTTATCAGCAATTATGGGTATTTCATTTTCGTCATCCTCCCTCAAATCTTTGCTAAACAGCAGTGCGATAAAGGAAGTGAAGTGAAATATTTTTGTGATTTTTGCGATAAACGAGAAAATGTGAGTGAATACGAATGAACTTGTTCAAAACATGCATAATTATCACATTAACAATACCATTAATAAACGACAATGTCTAAAAGCAAGTAGCAATTAACAGAAAAGAAATTACAAATGCAAATTAAAAAAAATGTCCTGAAGTTGCCAGTGTTGAGGATGGCTTCTTGTCCGAACAACGGGATATAACAAATGCCTCTTGAAGTGTTGGAACTCATTTCGGTGAGAAGCTGACGTGCATAACCAAATTTCCTTCTGGAAAGGATATGAATTTCTTGTCAATCAACTGTTGCACCTTGGCTTGAAAAGCTTTGCAATCCTCAGTTGAATGTCCCATTGATCCAGCATGATATCCACAATGAGCATCAGGATCATATCCAAGCGGGTATGGTTTTGGCAAAGGCTTGATAGCTTTGGGTTCTACCAGCGAGTTTCGAACCAGATGCGGAAAAAGTTGACTATACAACATAGGAACTAGATGAAGAGGAACAGTCCTTCTTTCCAAGTTGTTTCGAGGCCTATGTCGATTCTGACGCTGGTTCTGATAACCTCGGCCACGGGTTTGTTGATTTGCATGAGGAGTAACCCAGGGTTTCTGGTATGGTGCCATAGGCCTGATTGGTCGCCTATAATGATGATATGGCACAGGCAATGGTAATTGTCGAGAAGAGGATGAACCATATAGTTTTTATGGTGCACCTTGAGAATACTCGACATTTGCTATGACCACATCAATTTCATTATCCTCTTCCTCTCGAGGATTGCTAAAGGATTCAGTCTCGCCTGTCTGGTTGTCCGAAGCATCCTTAGTTTTGAGGTAATTCTCGATGCGTTCTCCTACTATTATAAGGTCAGGGAAGCTCAAGAATGCACTTCCAACCATTCTTTTATGATAAGATTCATGCAGGCTGTCCAAAAACATGTCGATCAATTCTTTGTCCGAGAGTGGTGGTTGCACCCTGGCTGCTAACTCTCTCCATCGTTGTGCATATTCCTTAATGGATTCATCGCTTTTCTGAGATAGGCTTTGCAACTGCGTGCGACTGGGAGCCATGTCCAAATTATACTCATATTGCTTTAGGAAAGTATTGGCTAAATCTTTCCATGATTGAATGCGGCTTCTCTCTAAATCCATGTACCAATTCAAAGATGCTCCATTCAAACTGTCTTGAAAACAATGAATCATCAACTTGTCATCAAGGACATGAGAAGTCATCTTTCGGCAAAACATTATCAAATGACGCTTCGGGCAACTGAGACCAGTGTACTTCTGGAAGTTAGGTACTTTGAATCTCAAAGGAATTACTATGTCTGGCACGAGGCACATATCAATAACATTGAGCCCAGAATTATCGCGCGCTTTCAAAGCTTGAACTTTTTCTTCAAGGGCACAAAACCTCTCCTCCATAGACTTAGTTAATGGCATCATCTGAGACTGGACAGGAATATTTATTGGCACAATATTACAACTAGCCAGATGATCATACAAGGGATTGGTCGACAAAGTGAAACCTGATGAGGAGTTAAGTTTCTCCATCCTAACATGTTGAAAATTATCCTCTGACATAGCTACCCGAGTTTTCCACTTGATTAGTCTGAATAGCTCTTCGAGTTGTTTGTGCTCCTCTTAACTTCGCTTAAACTCGCTTCAACTTCTTTGCGGCTACCACCAGTTCAATATGAGTGTCGAGAAATCACCTGAGGGTTATGGACAAGGGATGGATAAGCTTTCTGGTTTTAGAAGATGATATGCAATGCAAATGAAATGCAGATGCAATGATATGCAAATGCAATGTAAGCACAAACAGGATCATAGGTTCCATCACGTTCTGAGGTCAGACAGAAGAACGGGTAAATAACAGATATCTCCGATTAAAGTAACCCCATAGGTAGACTCTAAACGGGTAGGTTCCTAGAGTCATGGATCTTTTCAAAGATATTATTACCATGACAAAGACTCGTCTGATAATAATACCCTCGAAGGATCTCTTCTAGGTGAGGTTTTCGTGTCGTCCCACGAGAAAGACTCCTCGTGAGTCTCTACTACACAACCATCGAATCCAAGGTTTCTTAAAGGGACCTCAGAGTCATAGATCGAGGTTGAAAATATCATTGTCAGAATAACAGTACGTTCAAGGGATCTCATCTGATTGGGGCGTTCGCATCAACCCAAAAAGGAGTGACCCTCATGATTTAACACTACCAACCACCATGGTTTGAGGGTAAAAGGTCCTTAGAGTTATAGATTCAAACTCAAAAACATCATTGTCATGGCAAAGACTCACCACGACAACAACATCCTCAAGTGAATCAACTCTAAGCGGGGCTTTCGCTTCCTCCCAACGAGAAAGACTCCTCGAGGGATTCCACTACACAACCACCATTCTAATCCTATGTTTTTTCTCGGACTCGGGTGTAGAGCCATCTCACAAAGTTCCAACAATCAGAGAACCCCAATAGCGTCACAAGAAACAATAATAAGATAATATAAAAGCAAACAAGCAATTAAATAAGAGAAGATAAATACACAAACAGATCTAACTCTCGCGAATCGAGTCAAGTTAGGCTTGACTCTCTCTAGCATAGGGCTATGCATTTTCCCCAGCAGAGTCGCCATCTATCGTACCTCAAAAAATACGATCCTCGCGATGGACGCGGAAAATACTGTTCGAAACAGAGTCGCCACCGAACTTTATTCATTCCAAGGAAGGAATAGGAAAATATCGATAAAACCTTTAAAGGGATAAGAACATGGTCATCGCAACCAATATTCTAGGTTCGGGAGTCGATTACATAGAGGGAAGGTATTAGCATCCTCTACGTCCGTTGTACTCAACGGGAACCTCTTGATTCGATTCGCGAGAGAAAGTTAATTATGTTTGTTTATCTTCTAAGGAATTGCTTTCTAAAGGGGAAATGGGTGGTCTTAAGATAGGGTGCTCGCCAAGGATTGAGGCCCTTGTGCCTACGTATCTTCACTTGTAAGAAGTGGAAAATCAGAGCATTTGTAGTTCATGGGGCTACGGGTAAAGGTTTGGGAATTGTGGGGAATTGTGCTCGCTAGGATCATCGCAATCCTATGCCTACGTATTCTCAATAGATGTGAGAAACCAGAGAATTTGCTAAAAGGTTTGTGTTTGGAATGAACGAGAGTTTAGGTCGCATTCTAACTGCTAAACGTTGGCTTGTTTGCTTGCTAGGGGAGGCTGAAGCACAAGTTTGTTATGCGTGGAAGAAGGGACTAAACAATGTTCTCGGTAAAAGGATTGTTTGAATTTTAAGTCGCACGGGGGCGAGTAGAGTTTGATTGGTTAAGTATTTTGGTTTTGAAAAGAGGGTAGATTTGAATAGGTTTTAGGGTTGTGGTCGCACGGGGCGAGGTATTTGGTTAGATGTATCAGATGTTTAGCTAGAAGTGACGATTACCTGAAACTTAAGAAAGACTTCTCGGACCCAAGTAATCGGGAGGGTGAACCAAAGACTTGGAGCTCTCTCTTTTTCAACCTCAAAGGTGAAAGGATAGAATTGAGTATGGTTTGAATAAGTTGAACGGATGACGATTACTTGAAGCTTAAGAAATACTTCTCGGACCTAAGTAATCGGGGAAGCGAACCAAAGACTTGGAACACTCTCTTTTTCATCGCAAAAAGGAGTTGTTTGAAAGACATTTGAAAAATAGGACGTGGTTAAATTATTTTAACAGATGAGGATTACTCGAAGCTTAAGAAAGACTTCTCGGACCTCAATTAATCGGAAGAGTGAACCAAAGACTTGGAGCTCTCTCCTTTTCTCATCTAATATTATGAAAGATGTTTAGTATGATTAGAGTGTATTAATCGGATGACGATTACTCGAAACTTAAGAAAGACTTCTCGGACCCAAGTAATCGGGAGAGTGAACCAAAGACTTGGAGCTCTCTCTTTTTCATCTATGTGTTTAAGAAAATAGGTTTGAATAAGTTTATCGTTTTTTAGGAGACAATTGTTCGAGCTTAAGAAAGACTTCTCGGACCCAAACAATTGGGAGAGAGAACCAAAGACTTGGAACTCTCTCTTTTTCATCTAATATTGAAATTGTGTTTAAATATGATTAAGTGTATTAATTTGATTTGAGAAAAATGCTCAATATTAATTGAAGTTTAAATTTGCGTTCGAAACAGTCAAAGGCTTGCACTAAATGGTAAGGAGGTCCTAAATCGCAATTCAAACATCGAGAATCATTATCAGGCATGTATACAATTAACCAAAGGTGTCAAGAATTCCATGGCATTAAGACTTACTCACAAGTCGACGTCAACAATGAACCATAAAAACTAACCAGAGAATTGATTCAAAACATCAAGAGCAATTATTCAAGAAAAAAAACTTGGAAAGTACTAACCCATAACCAATTATTGATCAGAACAAACATGAAAAATATTAGGACAAAATCATGATGAAATATCAAGATAAATCCTAAAAAAATAGTAAAACAAATTTTAAGTTAACTTATAAAATAAAATGAATAGAGAAATTCATAAGTAGAAATCAAATACTAACAAAACTTTAGAGGGGTGCAAGAGTGATATATGGGGCGTGAAAATAGCTTTAAAGACATTGGGCTTGGAATTCCATCGTTGGATCATTAAAAATATTAATAATAATAAAATAAAATTGGCCCAAAAACTTAACACCACATGAAATCATCAGGAAAGGAGAATCAACGGGAATAACATTTCAACGTCAACAGATGATCAACAACAGGCAGAAACAAACCCTACCTCTTATTCGCGATGCGGCTTCTCACTCTCCTTGTTCTCTCGCGCGGTGGATTCTTACTCTCCTCATTCTCTCACCTTGGCTCCATCAATTTCATCTTCTCCTCTCTCGCGGCTCGCGGCGGCTTCGATTCATGGTGGTGGAGAGTGCGTTTGTGATGAGTAGAGGTGGTTTGGTGTCACTTCTCCTTCGTCTCAATCTCTTCCCTGATTCGTTGAGGTTTCGCTTGTGTTTTAGATTGGAGAAAAAAACGAAGATTTGTGTTCTACTAGTTGTTCATGGTTTGAGAAAGATGCTTTTGCGATGGAAGATTTGCTGTACCTAGTTGAACATAGGTGATGAGGAAAATAGAAGGATTGATTTAAGGATATTGAAAGGGAAAAGAGGGAATCTGTTTTCATAGTGGAGAGGTGCAATGTTCTACATTCTTTCTCGCGGCGGTGGGTGATTGAACGGCGACGAAAACTGCTTATTAATGGTAGCTTGAGAGGTTGTGTGGGTTATGAAGATGAATAGCATGAATAAAGTTAGGGTAGATTTGGAACACGTTTCAGTTGTGGTTTACAGGTTTGAAAACTTTTTATCTTCGTCTCTATTTTCTTTAAAACCAATTTGGGAGTTATTTATTCGAGTTTGTGAATGAAGATTTATGGATGTTAAGGTTACGAAGAAAGTATTTTTCGTGTGGCCGGAATTCAGAAAGAGAAAAACGGTCCTGCTTATGGTGAAGAAGAGGTAAGATATTGTGTTGTTGTAGAAACAGAAGGATGGTTGTATGGACAAAACTGCAAGTTGGAGTGGTCTTTTTTACTCAAACGGTAGCAGGTTTGTGTTTTGGGATGAAAACAGTTGTTGGTACGAGTTCTGTTATGGGTAGTGGGGTTATTTTAAAATCAAAGCAGCAGGTTTGGTTGAGATAGGTGGATGAAGAACATTTTGGTTTTGGAATTTTATAGTTTGACCGTTGAAGGTGGCGAGTCGGAAATGTTGTCGGGCTTGTGAAGTGAATCATGTAAGCAAAGGGCGTTGCGAAACAGAAGTTGTTGGTGATGAAGCTCGAGCTGCTGCTATCAGAAGGTAGTGCAGTGGTTGTTGCAATGTTTGGGAGAAATTAGTAGTGATGAAAAATGGTGGAAATGAGTTAGAAAATAATGGCAGTAAGTTTTGGGGTTGAAGGAATGGGTAAGGTTGAGAGTGAAAGGAGGGTTTGATCTGAAGTGGAAAGGTGATTAGAAATTACTGGTTGTGAGATCTTTTTGAAAGGAGTTTGGACATGGTTTCAAATATGAAGGTGAATTTGTTTGTGTTCTTCTGGTCTTTTTTTACTATCCCTCTTCCTCTCTTTTAAAAAAACCCAAAACTTGCTTCTTAAGTTTGTTTTTTGTTTTATTGTTGTGTCTGTCTTATGGCAGGATGTTGCCGGCTTATTATGGTTTTGTGGAACGTACATAAAAGGGAGGGAACATAGCAGGCTTGGCGTGGCTTGGAGATGTGTTGTGGTACGGTTTGTCTGTAGTATGGGGCAGGCTTGGAGATGTGTTACGGTACGAAGCTGTATGTTTGCGAGGTGAGGTTGCAAGTGACCGTTTTCTTTACTCTAGTTTTGTCTTGAAGCAGAAAGAGTGTTAAGGCAGTATAACGCATGGGGATTTTGGTGAATGGACTTAATTGGTTGCAGACTATGTAGCAGACTAGTAGCTACATGAAGACTTGTTTTTATTCATTTCATTTTCTTGTAGACTTCAGTAACCAATTTTCAATTGGTATTAGCTAAAACATTGGCTTTGTAGCACTTTGGCCTGTGTGCCTGATTTATTATCATTTTAATATCTTGATGACCTGATAACCCTTCTCACAATGGGCCTTAATATTTTAACCTTAATTCTAATATTTGTATATTTTCCTTAATTAACATCAGACTTTTGCATTTGTGCTCCTTTGAATCGGTGACTTAAATTATTCCTTATGGCCTGAGCACAAATGGATGATCTTTTAAAAAGAATGAAGCATGTTGCATATATGATGATGATTAGGAATATCCTTACGTATGGCTTGGAGAGATGTCCACTCAAAACTCAACAAAAACTGGGCATATCTTGAAAGCTTGTAGTATTATTGGTTTCTTACAATCTAAGCAGTTAAACAAGGCCATATTGAAATCCAATTGTACTTTTACACCCGTCTTGTGGTAACTCACACTTATTGGCAACTTTAAATCCACATTGATTAGTAATGATATTGAATTTGCTAATCTAATTCCAACTCCAATTTATGATCTTCTTGACTAATTGTAACTAAATTCTAATTCAATTATGACATGAAATTTGCATAGCCTAACGCTACATGATTAATTTGAGCCAAGCTTGAGGCTAAATCAACCATGTCTAGAAGCAAGTAGCTTTGAATAACTTGAATTAAATGCATATCATAACAAGCAACTTATTTAAAGAGAAGTCTTGGAGAGTCGTGGCCAGAAGTCATGAAGCAGTAAAACATTCATTAATTGTCGAGGTAGGACAAATTTGGGGTATGACAGATGCCCCTATCTAATTGCCTTAAACCTGGGAGAATGAACTGTTGTATGGCGTTCATTTTGAGGTGGAAGTCAATTAGATACAAAAAAGACCCCGAAATTTGTCCGATGAGCAAGTAAACTGCAGTGAGATATACTAGTACGGGGTAGCAGGATGCGAAAGCTGAACAAGATAATATGACCTTCTCTGGGTAGTCGAAGCAGCCCCTCATTCGTTAAGGTCCTTCGCGATACCAGAGTAGTATCTCTGAAAGCTTGAGATTCTTCGGGTGGTCGAAGCAGCCTCTTATCCAATAAGATTCTTCGATGATACAAAGCAGTATCTCTGAAAGCTTGAGATTCTTCAGGTGGTCGAAGCAGCCTCTTATCCAATAAGATTCTTCGATGATACCAAAGCAGTATCTCTGAACACATGAGATTCTTCGGGTGGTCGAAGCAGTCCCTTATCCAATAAGGTTCTTCGATGATACCAAAGCAGCATCTCGAGTGATAAATGTTGGGGAATAGTTGAGCAAAATTCCTATTAGAGGAACATCGTTGTCTAAACTCTGCAGGGGAAAAGCCTTCAAGAAACTTCTTAAGATAATCTCTGCTTGGGGAGTCATAAGAGCACCAGTCACTGGGGACTATCATTATCAACTGCATGGTTGACGAATGATTTGTTGGGGAGTAGAATTCCTTCAGACTCGCGGGGTATCAATTCTCTTCATAGAAATTCCGCCGATCTTAGCATAGGAATGACCAAGATGCTTGCAAACTAATCTCGAATCCTGCTATGCCGTTATGCCATGCTGCTAAGGATATAGAAATGCTATGTGTTACGATGCACAAACATGCAACTAAAAATGCGACTGCTAGGGAATGCAAGATGCATATGCAAGTGATGTGCTAATGCTGGATACCATTATGATATGATGTTGTATGTCGTGCTTATGATAATGCAAATGATCAGGTATGCTGGGGATAAATCCTGCCCGGGATACCACCAAGGACTGGATTTGGTAGTTGCCAAATGGATTGGACTTTGGTTTCATGAGGATGCCATCGAGGGTGGACTTTGGAATGGTTTGCCAGACTGGAACTGGACTTTAGAATGGTTTGCCAAACGAAGTTGGACCTTAGTTTCATGAGGGTGCCAACGGGGTGGACTTTGGTAGTTGCCAAATGGATTGGACTTTAGAATGGGGTGCCAGACGGGAACTGGATTTTAAAATGATTTTCCAGACAGGAACTAGACTTTAAAATGATTTGCCAGACGGGAACTGGACTTTTGAAATAGTTTTCCAGACGGGAACTGGACTTTAAAATGGTTTGCCAAACGAGAACTGGACTTTAAAATAGTTTTCCAGACGAGAACTGGACTTTAAAATGGTTTGACAGACGAGAACTGGACTTTAAAATAGCTTGCCAGACGAGAACTGGACTTTAAAATAGTTTGCCAGACGGGAACTGGACTTTAAAATGGTTTGCCAGACGAGAACTGGACTTTAAAATAGCTTTCCAGACGAGAACTGGACTTTAAAATAGTTTGCCAGGTGAGAACTGGGCTTTAAAGGATTTTCCAGACGAGAGCTGGACTTTAAAGGATTTGGTTACAAAGCTCTGACAGGTATCAGGTCCCGGTCGTGGGGATGAAACCCAATTAGAGGGAGGCCCTTTTAGGAGGATAAGGTTATTTGATGGGGTGATGGCATGATTCCCCGACACTCAACTCTTGCTGACGAGAATAAGCTTGGTTGAGTAACTGCCTCAGTATAGTTCAACTTGCCCCAGTCTGGGTCTATGAAGAAATTTTCCTTGAACGAAAATTGGAAGCCAGTCGTACCATGAGATCAACTCGAGATGGCTTGCCCTAGCATTCCAAGTCGTGAAAGGAAGTTGGAACAGTTGTACCATGAGATGAACTCGAGATGGCTTGTTCCACATTTTAGTCAGGAAGGGTTTTGACCTTGAATAACTGACCCTTTGCTTCAAATTATTCCTGAGGTATTCTGCCATAGAATGAGCGTTGAAGCGACATGACTAGTGTTGATTGAGCGTTGGAGGGACTCTCCCTTAATCAAAAGAAACTTCGGGTAGCCTGCCTCTAGTCGTATCCTTTGCAGAAGTGGTATACTCGTTCTGGTAAGAACCTAGCTTCTAGCTGATATGTCATGACAACTTACATATGTCGAGCGTAGTGACTTATCCAAAGCATGTTGACCGTGCGAGCATAGCAATTTAACCAACGCGTGTTAGTCCTGCGTAGCGATTTAACCAATGCATATGTATTGCGTGAGCGTAGAGACTTAACCAATGCATGTTAGTCATACTTTTGCTTAGCCTTAAGGCTTTTGACGCTTGTTGAACCCAACCATTGCTGGTCTCTGGCATGGTCAGCTTGACCAATTTGAAAGCATGAAGGGAAATTTCCCCTGTTCAACTAATCCGCCCCGATTCAAATGGTCTGCCCCAGTCTGCCAGGTATTTGAAGGATTTCTTCTGGGATGAGAACTTTAGGAGTGACCGTACCAAGACAAAGTTTGAGCCGATTTGCCCCAGCATCTAGATTTCACAATGGTTTTCCCCTGTTTGAACTTCGGAAGATTTTGCCTCAGATCGGTTATGAGAATTTCTCTATTCAAGCCAGTATCAGTGAATGATCAAGTTCTTCTTTGGTTTCTCTTCGTTGGAATTCCATTATGCCAAGTACTGATTTACAGCTAGAATTGTTCATTCAAAAATGGTAATTTTAATGCGACATTCATGTAAGTTTTGAAAAGATCATTTATTAGAAATGATGTGATAGTGTGTGACGAATGGACCGTTAGTCCAAACGCAATGCTAATTTAATTGGTGTGAAAGATATAGCAAAAATATGACACCAATACTGAAGATTAGCAAATATGTAGGAGTCAGTTTACGCAACCTTGTTGTAGTTATGCTTTCAGAACAAACCCGCCTCAATTAGGTCTTTTGAGGGTTGTATCGTGGTCTGGTTCACGGCTATAGAAACAAAGGATATTAGGCTTAAAGTATTATTTTTACCCACCCTTTCTTCGTAATGATCTCCATACCTACGTTCAATTAATTTTGCACCTGCTTGACGGTGTAAACTTGATGGTTCAAAGTTTGCTTAAAATGACAGCCACCTTATTTTGATGGATGTCAGTAACCCCTTGATTTGGGTGGCCACTAAATCTTATTTTGTTTTTGTTGAGGGTTTGAGGACATCTTTTTGGTTTTGTTTTTTATCCCTAACTTTTACATGGACGGATTTTGTTCCTCAAGTCCATCGGGATTGCCTTGATTTTTGCCTAAGTCTCCTTTTGAGGTGTTTGACTTAGCAGGCTTTTTATTATATTTTTTTAATGCTTGTGACTGCCATGTCAATGGTCATTGATGAACAAACATCATCCCTTAGATTTTGCCTCGTGATTCGAGTGCGTACTCAAGTTAACTGAACACTACCCATGCCCCAGGTTAAGTGTAAGGGTTTAGAAATCCGAAAGAAACTCCTACTTCTAGGCTCGAAGTGGTTTACTAGGGACTAACTCCTTATTACTTCAGTGTTTGGGAATTTGAAGCAATGCATGTACATCATCGGCGTGATTTTATCCAAAAGCATACTTATCAGCAATTATGGGTATTTCGTTTTCGTCATCCTCCCTCAAATCTTTGCTAAACAGCAGTGCGATAAAGGAAGTGAAGTGAAATATTTTTGTGATTTTTGCGATAAACAAGAAAATGTGAGTGAATACGAATGAACTTGTTCAAAACATGCATAATTATCATATTAACAATACCATTAATAAACGACAATGTCTAAAAGCAAGTGGCAATTAACAGAAAAGAAATTACAAATGCAAATGATAAAAAAATGTCCTGAAGTTTCCAGTGTAGAGGATGGCTTCTTGTCCGAACCACAGGATATAACAAATGCCTCTTGAAGTGTTGGAACTCATTTCGGTGAGAAGCTGACGTGCATAACCAAATTTCCTTCTGGAAAGGATATGAATTTCTTGTCAATCAACTGTTGCACCTTGGCTTGAAAAGCTTTGCAATCCTCAGTTGAATGTCCCATTGATCCAGCATGATATCCACAATGAGCATCAGGATCATACCCAGGTGGGTATGGTTTTGGAAAAGGCTTGATAGCTTTGGGTTCTACCAGCGAGTTTCGAACCAGATGCGGAAAAAGTTGACTATACAACATAGGAACTAGATGAAGAGGAGCAGTCCTTCTTTCCAAGTTGTTTCGAGGCCTATGCCGATTCTGACGCTGGTTCTGATAACCTCGGCCACGGGTTTGTTGATTTGCATGAGGAGTAACCCAGGGTTTCTGGTATGGTTCCATAGGCCTGATTGGTCGCCTATAATGATGATATGACACATGCAATGGTAATTGTCGAGAAGAGGATGAACCATATAGTTTTTATGGTGCACCTTGAGAATACTCGACATTTGCTATGACCACATCAATTTCATTATCCTCTTCCTCTCGAGGATTGCTAAAGGATTCTGTCTCGCCTGTCTGGTTGCCCGAAGCATCCTTAGTTTTGAGGTAATTCTCGATGCGCTCTCCTACTATTATAAGGTCAGGGAAGCTCAAGAATGCACTTCCAACCATTCTTTTATGATAAGATTCATGCAGGCTGTCCAAAAACATGTCGATCAATTCTTTGTCCGAGAGTGGTGGTTGCACCCTGGCTGCTAACTCTCTCCACCGTTGTGCATATTCCTTAATAGATTCATCGCTCTTCTGAGATAGGCTTTGCAACTGCGTGCAACTGGGAGCCATGTCCAAATTATACTCATATTGCTTTAGGAAAGCATTGGCTAAATCATTCCATGATTGAATGCGGCTTCTCTCTAAATCCATGTACCAATTCAAAGATGCTCCATTCAAACTGTCTTGAAAACAATGAATTATCAACTTGTCATCAAGGACATGAGAAGTCATCTTTCGGCAAAACATTATCAAATGACGCTTCGGGCAACTGAGACCAGTGTACTTCTGGAAGTTAGGTACTTTGAATCTCAAAGGAATTACTATGTCTGGCACGAGGCACATATCAATAGCATTGAGCCCAGAATTATCGCGCGCTTTCAAAGCTTGAACTTTTTCTTCAAGGGCACAATGTCATACCCTAAATTTGTCCTACCCTTTTTATTTTGTGTGAATATTTTCGCATTTATTGTTTCATGCCGTCTAGACGCGTGCCCACCAGTAATTGAGCATTTTTTTTTCAAATTTATTCTTTTGCACCCAATTAAGGTGTGACACGTGGCCTAAGAACCTTTTTTGTGAATTTTAATTTTTCTCAGTTTCTTAAACTTTTTCTCTTTTTTAAAATATAACTAAAAATATTTTTAAGTAATTAATATTTATTTTTGTTCTTTTTTAGCATTTTGTTAATATTTAATTGTTTTGTTAATTTTTTATTTATTAAAGTTATGTTAATTAATATTATTATTATTATTAATTTATATTATTAGTTTTTTATGCAAGAGAAGTTGTTACGCTGAGTTAAGGAAGAAGAGAATTGGGTTGGGAGTGGGCGGAAGGCCCAATTTTTTTGGAGCCCGTTAGGTCAGAGCTTGTGCATAAAGGGGGAAAGAAAAAATCAATGGAGGGGGAATTGGTTACTGTTCATCCTCCCAATCTAACCCTAAATCGACGCCGCTCCAAAACCCCAAACCCTAGTTTTCTTCTTCCATCAAACCTCACATGAAACCCCATGAAACACTCCGTTCTCCATTGAAACGCCACCATCCACCGACGTAATCTCCGAACATCCGGTCAAACCCCTTCACCTTCACCCTCCTCTCTAACGCAAACCCCAGTCTTCTTCATGATCTCCGCCCTCCATTTCTCCAGACATGACTGTATTCATCTGAAGACGATTTAGTTGACGAAGAAGAGTTGCTTCGTACCCCTTTCAGTCTCAAGTTATGATAGCTCGCTCAGATTCCCCTTTCAAAAAGCGCGTGGTTATCTACAAAAGAACCCTCAAAGCTCGTCCTGGTAGTTACAAGCTGTGACGTGCTTACCTCCATGAACGTCTCGAAATCGTTCGCAGTTCACTTGAATCACCTTCACGCGGAACTCGCAGCAAAAACAACGACTTCTCAAAGCACAGCTAAAACCTTACCAGAAGACACCAAGAACACTCATTTTCACCACTGTTTCAACAAAACCGAAGATGGGTATCTGTATCGTGAGGGTCTCAATGCCAATAATGATTATAAGATTTAGGAGCGTTCGAAGAACTTGGATGGCGGCTCATACCAGCTAGTGGTCTCGTTTTGCTTTGAGGTTGGAACTCTGATTCAAGATCCAGATTTGACTTAGTTCGCTGCAACAGCTCCCTGTCGAAGATGTGGCCAATAGTTCTTCAACCTTAAAGAAACGATGTCCTTAAATGCAATCAGGATGCAATGTTATGACCTTTTATATGACAATAGGTTCATTCCATAAGCAACTCCAACACGGTTGCGACTTAGCCGTAATAGCTCAAGGCGATAATTCATCATAGCCTGAACAACGCAGTTTGAATCAAACAAACGGCCACTCAAACGGAACTTCTGATTCAATTATGTTTTATTAGTTCTTGCAATTATTATGTTTGTTTCGCCTGTTGTTTCTATTGATTTTTTTGTACAGATCAGGAATCTTGCTCACGGTTTACATCTGAACACGCCGCACGCAACAACAATAACCTACATCATCCTTCAATGCCAACGACTGACTCACGCCATCAATTTTGGTTTAGCCTTTCTGTGGATATAGCCCTGGTGGTGTACCTCCTAATGATGAGATCCAAGCAAAGAATGCAGCATCAGTTCCAACTGTTCGGCGTCATTAAGATGACCCAATATGGCAGTAGTTTTTTTATCAATAATCCATTGCTTTAATGCCGTTTCTGTTTGGATTCATAGATAGCAATATCATTTCGGTTACGCAACAAGAATTTTAAGTAAACAGCAGCATTACGACCTGATGCAACAACAACTTTGCCACAACTGCGGTGAGCTGGTAACAACGAAGGCTACAATGGTTGGCGGCTCATACGAATTATGCAGGTTTCGGTTAAGCTTGGTTCAAACTGCGACAAGTTTATGGAGACAGAGGATGTATACGCTTAACTCTTTCTTTTTTCGCTTTCATTTTTATATGATTGTGTTGTCCTGTTTTGGTGAGTTTTCATTTACGCGCAGGTTGGTTAGTGTCTTTGATATCAATTCAATGTCGGCAAAAAATTCTCGAACTCCGTCATCTACAACACATTGTCATCTAGTTATCCGAGTAGCTCTTCTGCAATAATAATTGAATGGAACAAGAGTAACTCACACTTCAGTTTCGAATCGGATACAGGATGGAAAGCGAGTTGCTGCTGATGGCTTGGCTTTCCCATTTGGAGGAACTGAAGTTGCCGTAATCCGTAGCGGAAGAACATCGACACGAGAATACGGAAGGGCACGTACCCCATGAAAAATTCAGTTGCGGCGTATTTCTGTTGTTGAAGCATTCAGCGGAGGAAACGCTTGCGATGACGATTCGGTGGCCATGACAGTACCGCCGTGGTGAGTATCTAACTGCATCATTCTTTCCTATGTTGCAGATTGGAATGCAGATTTGACCCAGCTTTTACCAGCGCGAGCAACCGCGGCACCATGAGAGTGTTGGCTTAATGGTCATTAATGCCCAACATAGATCTGTTTCCCCTCATAGTTACAACTACTAGTATTGATTAGGCGGCTGTATTTCGAATCTTTTATTCAGTTAGTAGGACTATCTCATGTTAGCTAATGTTTGGTTTTTTGCGCAGTTGTTCGTTTTACGGCAAATATGTTGAGACAATACAGATCGGTATGATGGTGTGGGATGTTGGATATTACTTTGCATTGGTTCGGTAATTATTTGTCTTTAGGATTCCATTGATTTGCTGCTGTGTTTTATGTAGACATCATTTTGAACATATGTTATTCTTGAAGTATTTGTTGATTTAGTTTTGTCTGGGGCATTCTGCTATGATATTTGTTTCCAGATATTATAGCATTATTTTAATTGCAGAATTTGATTGGATATGTGCGTTTCGCATTAGCTGCCGTATTATGAGTATGAAAAGCATGAAGTTTTCTTCTAATGTTGTCATTGCAGTTTTGCTTTCCTTGTTAATGTTTCGTTTCTTTCATCACCAATATTTATGATCATGTTTGATCATAGGTTGCACTAATAGGATTGACTTATCAATTATAATAACTATTGTTGGAAATAATGATTAGCATATATGTGGTTGTTAACAAGTATTCCTCAGCTCCGCAAATGGTACTTCATATGCCGGTTTGTCATTGCTCATCAAGGATGCACTGCCAATTAAGAGGAGGAGATCGCTTTCAGCTTCTATATCATGGGTGATTATGTGTCTTTAAAGCTAATGTATCCTCTTAAACCCCATTTGAATAATGTATCCCTCTCCCACAATAGCAATGGGTTTTTTTTATTGTCTTTTCCTTAATTATTCTTGAATGCCTCAAAGCAATTTTCAAAATAATAAACTCTCGATTTATCGAGTCATTTTTACCCATGTAAGTCGAGTGCTTTAAAAGCCTCGCCATTGACCTCGACTCACCTTGAGTACTTTTTTTTAAAGCAAATTAAATCTTTGAAGTCTAGCATTTCTTGGATTTTTGGGCGAACATTATTGAGGTGTACACCTTAACTAATATGTCGTTCTACTATTCGTTTAGTACGCTATTTTGGACAAAGAAATCTCATAGGAATCTAGCATTCTGTGTGATATTTCCGTTGTTCATCCAAACTTTTTTCAAATAAAAATGGTGTTGTCGAGATCTAGCATCTCGATAATACTTTGATTAATTGGTTGTGAGGCTGACGTCTCATTTATCAAATAATTGTCACTTCTCCTAAATCATTTTCAAATTCAAATTCAAATTCATATCCTTACCTCATACATTCACAAATTATTTTCATACCCCATTTCATTTCAAATTATTTTCAAAATATCTTTCTCGATCAAAAGAAGGAGGTACTTAGAATCTAGCATTCTTTGTGTCTTCGAGTGAATAATTCTCAAGGCACGCTCTTGAGTTATTATTCACTCAATCTTTCACCCCTTTTTCAAACTACTTTCAAATATTCTTCTAAAGTCGAGTGCTCGTCCGCATTCGCAACTGTTGACATTTCGCACACACTTCACGTTTCCTCGTGGTTTCAATATTAGGGGGCACCCTCAGGGACCAATATCGTTTCTCACAATCCTAACCCTTGACACGTAGTCAAGTCGGTCCCATTTTCAATTAAATCCTCGACACGTCGTCGAGCTACTTCAAAACAACTTCCTTTTGGCCTCGCATGCCATTTTTCGATTCGATCCTTTCACAAACATTTTTTTAAAACTTACGAAAGAGGAATGTTCTCAGAATCTAGCATTCTTTGAATACTCAAATGAGTAACTCTCGAGGTGCGCCCTTGAGTTGTTATTAATTCATTCTTCGATTTCAAAACATCTAACTCTTTATCTTCAACTTATTCAGTCAATTCTCGAAAGAACTGAGTTCTTGGAATCTCGCATTCCTTGAATTCTTGAGTGACAAGCTCTTGAGGCGCGCTCTTGGGTTGCTTGTCAGTCACCCTTGCGTCTCAAACTCAAACTTCCAATCCATTTAACCTCTTCCTTTCGTGGTTGTTACCACGAACTACGACTGCTCTGATTCTTCATTCTCGTCTGAATGTAAGATACGTAAGCACAAGATTGCGATGATCTTCGCGAGCACACTTCTATCCATCTTTTATTTCCCCCCATCCTTTCCCGTAGTCGAACTACGACGCTCTGATTTCTCATTCTCGTCCAAATGAGCATACGTAGGCACAAGGGCCCCAATCCTTGGCGAGCACCCTATCTTCTAACCACCCATCTCTCCTTTGCGTCTTTAACCTTTTTACCCTACCAATTCTACCTTTAATAACGAGAAGAAAACAAGTAAACCTAAACAACACTCCCCACAAATACCTTAAGAGGTTCCCGTCGAGTACGACGGACGTGAGGGGTGCTAATACCTTCCCCTCACGTAACCGACTCCCGAACCCTGAACATGGTTGCGACAGCCCTGTTCCTATCCTTTTCGTTTCAAGAGGTTTTCTCGATATTTTCCTCTCCCGTTTATTCGGGAAAAATAAAGTTCGGTGGTGACTCTGTCGAACCGCATTTCCACGCCTTTCCCGCGAGGGTCGTTTCTCCGAAATGTCTCCGTGATTTTTCGAGGTGCGACAGATGGCGACTCTGCTGGGGACATGTTTCTCCATGCAAAGAGAGAGTCAAGCCTATCTTTTGGTTTGTGAGGAGTGTTTGTTTTTTATTTGTTATTTTTGTATTTGTTCTCTTGTGGATTTTATTTGTGCTTGTTATCTTGGTTGCCTGTTGGGATGACATCATGAGTAAAGCTCTACGCCCGAGCTTTGGTAAAAGCAGAGAGAACACATAGTTTAGAATTGGTAGTCGAGTAGTGTTAGTCACCAAGGATTCGCTCCTTGTGTGCCTAGCATGAAAGCTCCTCCAGAGGAGACCTATTCGTAGATCTTGTTGTAACACAGCTAGCCTGTTGCACGACTTGATTAATGAAGGGTCCGTGATTCTGGGAACCTTTTGTTAGCACCAGTTCCGATATTGGTGGTCGTGTAGTGTTAGTCTCCAAGGACTCGCTCCTTGTGCGCCTAGCACGAGGACCCCGCTCAGGAGAGACCTTATCGTCATTACCGTCGTAATACAGCCAGCCTGTTGCGTGACGCTAATACGACTAGTGTCCGTGATCCTGGGAACCAAACATAGAAACCTTCCCATAAGTGGGTTTATGGGTAGAATGTTTAGACCTTCCCGTATAGGTTGTACCTGTCAGTTTTTTTGATCGGAAGTTTTGGTTGTGTATCTGTTACACTTATCAGCTTCAGAGTTGTTTGAACTATGATCCTGTGATCCTGGATCTTGTATCTTGCATTGCATCTTGCATATCATTTGCATTGCATTTCATATGTTGTGCATTTTGCATTTCCAGTCCCTCAACAGAATCTTATGTCTTTGTTTCTTCCTCTCCAGTAAATCAAGCTAATTCCCCGACACCAGTACGCAACTAGAGCCAATACAAGACGAATGATGGAGCAAATTCAGCAGGAGCAGGCTGCCTTCAGGGAAGAATTGGATTCCATGAAAGGAAAGATCGACCAGATCCTCGAAGCCATCCTCGCGGCCAGAAGAGAGGAAGAACAACGTGAAGCCGCTGCTGTCGTCAACAACAATGGTCAAGGACAGGGGTCTACTGCCATCCCTTTGGTTCCAATTCCAAATCCTCATGGAATTCCATTGAACTTCAATAACGCAGCCGAAGGAAACACTTCTCAGCCAATCCCAGCGCCTGGGGTTACCGTTGGAGCTATCCCGCAGGCTCAGCCTACTATTGTGCAGATCCCAGCTCCCCATATCGAAGATACTCAGATGGATCAGTATGACGATGTTCAGAACTATCATGCTGCTATCCCCATTGCCAGTCCTGTAGCTGCTCAGGATTCAGAAGCCATGAAGATGTGCCGAGATCTAGCCGAGAAACTCCGAGCCATGGAGGGGCATAATTCAAATTCTTTCAGTGCTTTGGAATTGTGTTTGGTGCCTGATGTTGTCATTCCTCCCAAGTTCAAGGTGCCCGAATTTTCGAAGTACAAAGGTCTCAGTTGCCCAAACATTCATCTGAAGATGTACTGTCGCAAGATGGCTGCTTATGCCAGAGATGAAAAGCTCATAATTCATTGCTTCCAAGACAATTTGTCTGGGGCATCGCTAGAATGGTACATGCAGCTGGAGCGTAACAGTGTGCGCACTTGGGCTGAGCTAGCCGATGCATTTGTCAAACAATATAAGTACAACACCAATCTTGCTCCGAATCGTACTCAACTTCAGAGTATGACTCAGAAGGATGGCGAATCTTTCAAGGAGTACGCGCAACGATGGAGAGAGCTAGCCGCAAGGGTGCATCCACCTCTTGTTGACCGTGAACTGATTGACATCTTCATGGGTACTTTACAAGGCCAATACTACGAAAAGTTGATCGGTAGTGTCTCCGCTAGATTCTCTGACTTGGTGATCATCGGTGAGAGAATTGAAGAAGGGCTGAAGAGTGGAAAGATCCCAGGAGGTCCTAACAGCCAGGCTAATGCCAAGAAGCCTTTCAATGGATACAAGAAGAAAGAGGGCGAGACAAATGCTATCTCTTTGCAGAAAGGGCAAGCTTCTCAACAAGCTCCCGCTCCTATGCCTTATCAGGTTCCTTACTACCAGTATCCGTATGTTGCTGCTGCGCAATATGCTCCAATGCCTTATTAGCCAGCTGTTCAAGCAGTGCAAGCTCAGATGCCACAGCAACGGGCTCCTCAGCAACAAGCCTACAATCAACAAGGATACCAATATCCTCCTCAGCAACAACAAATGCAAGCTACTCAGCAACGACAAGGTACCCGACCACAACGCCAGCAGAGAACATGGAGGCCAGATAGAGTTTTTGATCGCCTGCCAATGAAATATGCTAGTATCTTTGCTCAGTTGATGGAGAAAAAGGCTATTGTTCCAAGAGATTTGGCTCCCCCAACTGTCATTCCTGCCGACTATGATGCAAATGCTCATTGTGAGTTTCATAAGGGTGCTCCAGGTCACACCATTGAGGACTGCAGAGCTTTCAAGCACATAATTCAAGACATGATCGACAGGAATGCTATCAACTTCAATGGAAAGTCTCTGAATATCATCAACAATCCGATGCCATCAGCCAGCTAGTGCCAACATCAAATCCAGTCAAGTCAAGTTCATCCCAAAGAAGGCCGTCATGCTGCCATTTAATCTTTCATTTTCCTTATGATTTGTCTTTGTTTGTTTAAGTACTGTATGCTTTGAAAAATTGCCATTCGTATTTGGTTTTCATTAATATATTGTTTATGCATGTTTTGAATTAGTTATGTCATATTCACTCATTTTTTCACTTATCACCGACACGTTTATTCACTCTACTCTATTCACTGTTGTTTAGCATGATTCGAGGGAGGATGATGAAAACGAGATACCCATAATTGCGAACTCATATGCTTTCAGATAGAATCTCGTCAATGATGTACAGGCATTGCTTCAATTCCCCAAACACCGGAGGTATAAGGAGTTAATCCCTAGTCAACCACTTCGAGCCTAGAAGTAGCAGTTTTCTTCGGATATTCAAACCTTTTACACTCAACCTGGGGCAGGGTAGTGTTCAGTTAATCCAATCATGCATGCAAATTAACAAAGCAAAACCCAGAAGACGGTTGTTCATCAATGACCCATGCTATGGCAGTCACAACAAAATAAAAATCATTAAAAGCCTACTAAGTCAAATACCTCAGAGGGGACTTAGGCAAAATCAAGGCAATCCCGATGGATTTGACAAACAAAGTCAATCCATGCAAAAGTTAGGGATCAAAAACAAAAGTAAAGGAGGACCCCGAAATCCTCAACAAAAAACAAAAAAAGGATTCAGTGGCCACCCAGATCAAAAGGGCACTAACATCCATCAAAAACCAAAATAAGGTGACTGCCACGTTGAGCAAAATCTTGAACCTTCAAGCTTACACCGTCCAGACAAGTGTAGAATTAACTGAGCATAGGACTGGAGATCATTAAGAAGAAGGGGTGGGTACAAATCATACTTTGAGCCTAATAACCTTTGCTTCATAACCGTGAACCAGACCACGTTACATCCCTCGAAAGACCTAATTGAGGCGGGGTTTATTCTGAAAGCATAACATCGCAAGGTTGCATAACCTGACTCCCCACATGATTGTTAATCATCAACATTGGTCATTTTTGCTTGCTATATCTTTCGCACCAATCAAATTAGCACAACGTCTGGGCTAGCAGTCCATTCGTCTCACACTTTCACGACACCCTAATAAATGACATTTTCTCAAAACTTACATTGAACTTTGCATTAATATTACCATTTGTGAATGTACAATTTTAATTGCAAAACAGTGCTAGGAATTCAAAGATATTTCAACAAAAGGCAATCAAGGAGGAGCTTGACTTTCAGTGGCGTACACGAAGCAAGATTATTTCAAAGCCCACAGGCTGGGGCAAATCATTCAACAGCTCAAGCGGGGGCAAACCATTAACAAGTTCAGACTGGGGCGAGACCATGTCACCCTGATCATCAGGCAGAGCTGCAACCTTCTCCGAAGCAAATTCACAGTAAACCACAAAGTACCCAGACTTGGGGTATCCGAAGCATCATTTTCTGCTTCAATCGTGATGTATCCAACCAACTGCGTGTCGAGGAAGTCAATCCCTCCCACCACCAGAAGTCCAATTCGCTTTGGCAACTACCCAAAGTCCACCACGCTGGCGTCTCCCTGCATTTCCAATTACCTGTTTGCAATCATATGCATCATACGCATCACATTTGACCTCATAAGCATCTTACATCACATGCATACCAATCATATCATACTTCCACCTCCGCGCGTCAGCATTTGCATTTGCATTTCCATTCGTTATGGAATATCATTTATCATTCAACATTCATATATGCAAGTCAAGGTCCAGGATCTATCTCGAAGACTTCCAAGACTATCATCGGCCCAGTCAGGGACATCCTCCGCAGGATTATGGGTTTGTCCCATGATTTTCAAGAGCTTCAAAGTAATCATCAGCCCAGTCAGGGGCATCTTCCGCAAGATGGTGGGTTTGTCCCACGATTTTCAAAAGCTTCAAAGCAATCATCAGCCCAGTCAGGGGCAATTTTCCGCGATTGTGGGTTTCTCCCACAAAATTTCAAAATATTCAAAGCAAGATTCAGCCTAGTCAGGGGCATTCTTTTCAATTCCATAGGGTATTTCCCATGACGTATTTCAACCTCGTGGTTGATCAGATATGCAAATCAACATTTAGCCTAGTCAGGGGCATACCGTTCAAGACCGTGGGCGTTCCCACTAAGTTGTTCAAACTTTTGTTGGGCAAATCCAAGAAGTTCAGTGCAAGATCCAACCCGAGCAGGGGCATCTTCAGCAAGACCATGAGCGTTCCTCATGAAGTTGTTCAACCTTTTGTTGAGCAAAACAAGACATCAAGACAAACTCAGCCCAGTCAGGGGCATCCTCTTCAGAATTCATGGGCGTAACCATGAAATCATTTCAGCAGAACTATAATCTCCAATGGAGACGGTGGGCGTACCCCGATGATTCATTTCAATCCAATCTTCCTCTCGGGGGTTCCCCATTGAGTTGTACCCAGCAAGCGTGACCGTTGTCAATTGCCTTACTATCATCCTTTTGGTGATAGTCGAACCTCGTCAGTTCAACCTAGCCTGCATCCTTTTGGTGTTGGTAACCTTCAATTTGTGTTGTTCTATCATCCTTTTGGTGATAGCAACTTGTGTGTGTGAATTTCGCTCCGTCATCCTTTTGGTGGTGGGTCTGGCATTTCGTCGATGTCAGATTGTGCGATTGTGTTTACCCTATCATCCTTTTGGTGGTAGTGGCTGGTGTGAGTTTCGCTCCGTCATCCTTTTGGTGAGGGGTCTGGCGTTTCGTCGATGTCAGATTGTGCGATTGTGGTTGCCCTATCATCCTTTTGGTGGTAGTGGCTGGTGTGAGTTATGCTCCGTCATCCTTTTGGTGGTGGGTCTGGCATTTCGTCGATGTCAGATTGTGCGATTGTGTTTGCCCTATCATCCTTTTGGTGGTAGTGGCTGGTGTGAGTTTCGCTCCGTCATCCTTTTGGTGGTGGGTCTGGCATTTCGTCGATGTCAGATTGTGCGATGTGTGTGTGTTACGCTCCGTCATCCTTTTGGTGGTGGGTCTGGCATTTCGTCGATGTCAGATTGTGCGATTGTGTTTGCCCTATCATCCTTTTGGTGGTAGTGGCTGGTGTGAGTTTCGCTCCGTCATCCTTTTGGTGGGGGGTCTGGCGTTTCGTCGATGTCGGATTGTGCGATTATGGTTGCCCTATCATCCTTTTGGTGGTAGTGGCTGGTGTGAGTTACGCTCCGTCATCCTTTTGGTGGTGGGTCTGGCATTTCGTCGATGTCAGATTGTGCGATTGTGTTTGCCCTATCATCCTTTTGGTGGTAGTGGCTGGTGTGAGTTTTGCTCCGTCATCCTTTTGGTGGTGGGTCTGGCGTTTCGTCGATGTCAGATTGTGCGATTGTGGTTGCCCTATCATCCTTTTGGTGGTAGTGGCTGGTGTGAGTTACGCTCCATCATCCTTTTGGTGGTGGGTCTGGCATTTCGTCGATGTCAGATTGTGCGATTGTGTTTGCCCTATCATCCTTTTGGTGGTAGTGGATGGTGTGAGTTATGCTCCGTCATCCTTTTGGTGGTGGGTCTGGCATTTCGTCGATGTCAGATTGTGCGATTGTGTTTGCCCTATCATCCTTTTGGTGGTAGTGGCTGGTGTGAGTTTCGCTCCGTCATCCTTTTGGTGGTAGGTCTGGCATTTCGTCGATGTCAGATTATGCGATTGTGTGTGCCCTATCATCCTTTTGGTGGTAGTGGCTGGTGTGAGTTTCGCTCTGTCATCCTTTTGGTGGGGGGTCTGTCACTTGGATTGGTGTCAGATTGTGCGATAGTGTTCGTCCTATCATCCTTTTGGTGGTAGCGGTTGGTTTGTGTTTCGCTCTGTCATCCTTTTGGTGGTGGGTCTGGCATTTCGTCGATGTCAGATGGTACGATTGTGTTTGCCCTATCATCCTCTTGGTGGTAGTGACTGGTGTGTGTTTCGCTCCGTCATCCTTTTGGTGGGGGGTCTATCATAATTATTTATGCTAGATTGTGCGATAGTTTGTTGTGCTTTGCTCTACCATCCTTTTGATGGTAGTAGCCGCGTGTGTTCCGTTCCATCACCCTTTTGATGATGACGACTTTTTGCCTATTACTCATAGTTTACTCAGAGGTTTACATTCGCCAGTTTTTTTAATTCTCAAGCATCCTTTTTTTCTTTCGGACAAATTCAGGGTCTTCTTTATATCTAATCGGCTTCTACCTCAAGAAAACAAACGCTGTAGCAATTCATTTCCCTAGTTTTAAGCCAATTAGATAGGGGAATCTGTCATACCCTAAATTTGTCCTACCCTTTTTATTTTGTGTGAATATTTTCGCATTTATTGTTTCATGCTGTCTAGACGCGTGCCCAGCAGTAATTGAGCATTTTTTTCAAATTTATTCTTTTGCACCCAATTAAGGTGTGACACGTGGCCTAAGAACCTTTTTTGTGAATTTTAATTTTTCTCAGTTTCTTAAACTTTTTCTCTTTTTTAAAATATAACTAAAAATATTTTTAAGTAATTAATATTTATTTTTGTTCTTTTTTAGCATTTTGTTAATATTTAATTGTTTTGTTAATTTTTTATTTATTAAAGTTATGTTAATTAATATTATTATTATTATTAATTTATATTATTAGTTTTTTATGCAAGAGAAGTTGTTACGCTGAGTTAAGGAAGAAGAGAATTGGGTTGGGAGTGGGCGGAAGGCCCAATTTTTTTGGAGCCCGTTAGGTCAGAGCTTGTGCATAAAGGGGGAAAGAAAAAATCAATGGAGGGGGAATTGGTTACTGTTCATCCTCCCAATCTAACCCTAAATCGACGCCGCTCCAAAACCCCAAACCCTAGTTTTCTTCTTCCATCAAACCTCACATGAAACCCCACGAAACACTCTGTTCTCCATTGAAACGCCACCATCCACCGACGTAATCTCCGAACATCCGGTCAAACCCCTTCACCTTCACCCTCCTCTCTAACGCAAACCCCAGTCTTCTTCATGATCTCCGCCCTCCATTTCGCCAGACATGACCTGTATTCATCTGAAGACGATTTAGTTGACGAAGAAGAGTTGCTTCGTACCCCTTTCAGTCTCAAGTTATGGTAGCTCGCTCAGATTCCCCTTTCAAAAAGCCCGTGGTTATCTACAAAAGAAGACTCAAAGCTCGTCCTGGTAGTTACAAGCTGTGACGTGCTTACCTCCGTGAACGTCTCGAAATCGTTCGTAGTTCACTTGAATCACCTTCACGCGAAACTCGCAGCAAAAACAACGACTTCTCAAAGCACAGCTAAAACCTTACCAGAAGACACCAAGAACACTCATTTTCACCACTGTTTCAACAAAACCGAAGATGGGTATCTGTATCGTGGGGGTCTCAAGGCCAATAATGATTATAAGATTTAGGAGCGTTCGAAGAACTTGGATGGCGGCTCATACCAGCTAGTGGTCTCGTTTTGCTTTGAGGTTGGAACTCTGATTCAAGATCCAGATTTGACTTAGTTCTCTGCAACAGCTCCCTGTCGAAGATGTGGCTAATAGTTCTTCAACCTTAAAGAAATGATGTCCTTAAATGCAATCAGGATGCAATGTTATGACCTTTTATATGACAATAGGTTCATTCCATAAGCAACTCCAACACGGTTGCGACTTCGCCGTAATAGCTCAAGGCGGTAATTCATCATAGCCTCAACAACGCAGTTCGAATCAAACAAACGGCCACTCAAACGGAACTTCTGATTCAATTATGTTTTATTAGTTCTTGCAATTATTATGTTTGTTTCGCCTGTTGTTTCTATTGATTTTTTTGTACAGATCAGGAATCTTGCTCACAGTTTACATCTGAACACGCCGCACGCAACAACAATAACCTACATCGTCCTTCAATGCCAACGACTGACTCACGCCATCAATTTCGGTTTAGCCTTTCTGTGGATATATCCCTGGTGGTGTACCTCCTAATGATGAGATCCAAGCAAAGAATGCAACATCAGTTCCAACTGTTCGGCGTCATTAAGATGACCCAATATGGCAGTAGTTTTTTTTATCAATAATCCATTGCTTTAATGTCGTTTCTGTTTGGATTCATAGATAGCAATATCATTTCGGTTACGCAACAAGAATTTTATGTAAACAGCAGCATTACGACCTGATGCAACAACAACTTTGCCACAACTGCGGTGAGCTGGTAACAACGAAGGCTACAATGGTTGGCGGCTCATACGAATTATGCAGGTTTTGGTTAAGCTTGGTTCAAACTGAGACAAGTTTATGGAAACAGAGGATGTATACGCTTAACTCTTTCTTTTTTCGCTTTCATTTTTGTATGATTGTGCTGTCCTGTTTTGGTGTGTTTTCATTTACGTGCAGGTTGGTTAGTGTCTTTGATATCAATTCAATGTCGGCAAAACATTCTCGAACTCCGTCATCTACAACACATTGTCATCTAGTCATCCGAGTAGCTCTTCTGCAATAATAATTGAATGGAACAAGAGTAACTCACACTTCAGTTTCGAATCGGATACAGGATGGAAAGCGAGTTGCTGCTGATGGCTTGGCTTTCCCATTTGGAGGAACAGAAGTTGCTGTAATCCGTAGCGGAAGAACATCGACGCGAGAATACGGAAGGGCACGTACCCCATGAAAAATTCAGTTGCGGCGTATTTCTGTTGTTGAAGCATTCAGCGGAGGAAACGCTTGCGATGACGATTCGGTGGCCATGACAGTACCGCCGTGGTGAGTATCTAACTGCATCATTCTTTCCTATGTTGCCGATTGGAATGCAGATTTGACCCAGCTTTTACCAGCGCGAGCAACCGCGGCACCATGAGAGTGTTGGCTTGATGGTCATTAATGCCCAACATAGATCTGTTTCCCCTCATAGTTACAACTACTAGTATTGATTAGGCGGCTGTATTTCGAATCTTTTATTCAGTTAGTAGGACTATCTCATGTTAGCTAATGTTTGTTTTTTTGCGCGGTTGTTCGTTTTACGGCAAATATGTTGAGACAATACAGATCGGTATGATGGTGTGGGATGTTGGATATTACTTTGCATTGGTTCGGTAATTATTTGTCTTTAGGATTCCATTGATTTGCTGGTGTGTTTTGTGTAGACATCATTTTGAACATATGTTATTCTTGAAGTATTTGTTGATTTAGTTTTGTCTGGGGCATTCTGCTATGATATTTGTTTCCAGATATTATAGCATTATTTTAATTGCAGAATTTGATTGGATATGTGCGTTTCGCATTAGCTGCCGTATTATGAGTATGAAAAGCATGAAGTTTTCTTCTAATGTTGTCATTGCAGTTTTGCTTTCCTTGTTAATGTTTCGTTTCTTTCATCACCAATATTTATGATCATGTTTGATCATAGGTTGCACTAATAGGATTGACTTATCAATTATAACAACTATTGTTGGAAATAATGATTAGCATATATGTGGTTGTTAACAAGTATTCCTCAGCTCCGCAAATGGTACTTCATATGTCGGTTTGTCATTGCTCATCAAGGATGCACTGCCAATTAAGAGGAGGAGATCGCTTTCAGCTTCTATATCATGGGTGATTATGTGTCTTTAAATAAATGTATCCTCTTAAACCCCATTTGAATAATGTATCCCTCTCCCACAATAGCAATGGTTTTTTTTATTGTCTTTTCCTTAATTATTCTTGAATGCCTCAAAGCAATTTTCAAAATAATAAACTCTCGATTTATCGAGTCATTTTTACCCATGTAAGTCGAGTGCTTTAAAAGCCTCGCCATCGACCTCAACTCACCTTGAGTACTTTTTTTAAAGCAAATTAAATCTTTGAAGTCTAGCACTTCTTGGATTTTTGGGCGAACATTATTGAGGTGTACACCTTAACTAATATGTCGTTCTACTATTCGTTTAGTACGCTATTTTGGACAAAGAAATATCATAGGAATCTAGCATTCTGTGTGATATTTCCGTTGTTCATCCAAACTTTTTTCAAATAAAAATGGTGTTGTCGAGATCTAGTATCTCGATAATACTTTGATTAATTGGTTGTGAGGCTGACGTCTCATTTATCAAATAATTGTCACTTCTCCTAAATCATTTTCAAATTCAAATTCATATCCTTACCTCATACATTCACAAATTATTTTCATACCCCATTTCATTTCAAATTATTTTCAAAATATCTTTCTCGATCAAAAGAAGGAGGTACTTAGAATCTAGCATTCTTTGTGTCTTCGAGTGAATAATTCTCAAGGCACGCTCTTGAGTTATTATTCACTCAATCTTTTACCCCTTTTCCAAACTACTTTCAAACATTCTTCTAAAGTCGAGTGCTCGTCCGCATTCGCAACTGTCGACATTTCGCACACACTTCACGTTTCCTCGTGGTTTCAATATTAGGGGGCACCCTCAGGGACCAATATCGTTTCTCACAATCCTAACCCTTGACACGTCGTCAAGTCGGTCCCATTTTCAATTAAATCCTCGACACGTCGTCGAGCTACTTCAAAACAACTTCCTTTTGGCCTTGCATGCCATTTTTCGATTCGATCCTTTCACAAACATTTTTTTAAAACTTACGAAAGAGGGATGTTCTCAGAATCTAGCATTCTTTGAATACTCGAATGAGTAACTCTCGAGGCGCGCCCTTGAGTTGTTATTAATTCATTCTTTCGATTTCAAAACATCTAACTCTTTATCTTCAACTTATTCAGTCAATTCCCGAAAGAACTGAGTTCTTAGAATCTCGCATTCCTTGAATTCTTGAGTGACATGCTCTTGAAGCGCGCTCTTGGGTTGCTTGTCAGTCACCCTTGCGTCTCAAACTCAAACTTCCAATCCATTTAACCTCTTCCTTTCGTGGTTGTTACCACGAACTACGACTGCTCTGATTCTTCATTCTCGTCTGAATGTAAGATACGTAGGCACAAGATTGCGATGATCTTGGCGAGCACACTTCTATCCATCTTCTGTTTCCCCCCATCCTTTCCCGTAGTCGAACTACGACGCTCTGATTTCTCATTCTCGTCCGAATGAGCATACGTAGGCACAAGGGCCCCAATCCTTGGCGAGCACCCTATCTTCTAACCACCCATCTCTCCTTTGCGTCTTTAACCTTTTTACCCTACCAATTCTACCTTTAATAACGAGAAGAAAACAAGTAAACCTAAACAACACTCCCCACAAATACCTTAAGAGGTTCCCGTCGAGTACGACGGACGTGAGGAGTGCTAATACCTTCCCCTCACATAACCGACTCCCGAACCCTGAACATGGTTGCGACAGCCCTGTTCCTATCCTTTTCGTTTCAAGAGGTTTTCTCGATATTTTCCTCTCCCGTTTATTCGGGAAAAATAAAGTTCGGTGGTGACTCTGTCGAACCGCATTTTCGCGCCTTTCGCGCGAGGATCGTTTCTCCGAAATGTCTCCGTGATTTTTCGAGGTGCGACACACAAAACCTCTCCTCCATAGACTTAGTCAATGGCATCATCTGAGACTGGGCAGGAATATTTATTGGCACAATATTACAACTAGCCAGATGATCATACAAGGGATTGGTCGACAAAGTGAAACCTGATGAGGAGTTAAGTTTCTCCATCCTAACATGTTGAAAATTATCCTCTGACATAGCTACCCGAGTTTTCCACTTGATTAGTCTGAATAGCTCTTCGAGTTGTTTGTGCTCCTCTTAACTTCGCTTAAACTCGCTTCAACTTCTTTGCGGCTACCACCAGTTCAATATGAGTGTCGAGAAATCACCTGAGGGTTATGGACAAGGGATGGATAAGCTTTCTGGTTTTGGAAGATGATATGAAATGCAAATGAAATGCAGATGCAATGATATGCAAATGCAATGTAAGCACAAACAGGATCATAGGTTCCATCACGTTCTGAGGTCAGACAGAAGAACGGGTAAATAACAGATATCTCCGATTAAAGGAACCCCATAGGTAGACTCTAAACGGGTAGGTTCCTAGAGTCATGGATCTTTTCAAAGATATTATTACCATGACAAAGACTCGTCTGATAATAATACCCTCGAAGGATCTCTTCTAGGTGAGGTTTTCGTGTCGTCCCACGAGAAAGACTCCTCGTGAGTCTCTACTAAACAACCATCGAATCCAAGGTTTCTTAAAGGGACCTCAGAGTCATAGATCGAGGTTGAAAATATCATTGTCAGAATAACAATACGTTCAAGGGATCTCATCTGATTGGGGCGTTCGCATCAACCCAAAAAGGAGTGACCCTCATGATTTAACACTACCAACCACCATGGTTTGAGGGTAAAAGGTCCTTAGAGTTATAGATTCAAACTCAAAAACATCATTGTCATGGCAAAGACTCACCACGACAATAACATCCTCAAGTGAATCAACTCTAAGCGGGGCTTTCGCTTCCTCCCAACGAGAAAGACTCCTCGAGGGATTCCACTACACAACCACCATTCTAATCCTATGTTTTTTCTCGGACTCGGGTGTAGAGCCATCTCACAAAGTTCCAACAATCAGAGAACCCCAATAGCGTCACAAGAAACAATAATAAGATAATATAAAAGCAAACAAGCAATTAAGTAAGAGAAGATAAATACACAAACAGATCTAACTCTCGTGAATCGAGTCAAGTTAGGCTTGACTCTCTCTAGCATAGGGCTATGCATTTTCCCCAGCAGAGTCGCCATCTGTCGTACCTCGAAAAATACGATCCTCGCGACGGACGCGAAAAATATTGTTCGAAACAGAGTCGCCACCGAACTTTATTCATTCCAAGGAAGGAATAGGAAAATATCAATAAAACCTTTAAAGGGATAAGAACATGGTCATCGCAACTAATATTCTAGGTTCGGGAGTCGATTACATAGAGGGAAGGTATTAGCACCCTCTACGTCCGTTGTACTCAACGGGAACCTCTTGATTCGATTCGCGAGAGAAAGTTAACTATGTTTGTTTATCTTCTAAGGAATTGCTTGCTAAAGGGGAAATGGGTGGTCTTAAGATAGGGTGCTCGCCAAGGATTGGGGCTCTTGTGCCTACGTATCTTCACTTGTAAGAAGTGGAAAATCAGAGCATTCGTAGTTCATGGGGAGGCTGAAGCACAAGTTTAGGTCGCATTCTAACTGCTAAATGTTGGCTTGTCTGCTCGCTAGAGGAGGCTGAAGCACAAGTTTGTTATGCGCGGAAGAAGGGACTAAACAATGTTCTCGGTAAAAGGATTGTTTGAATTGTAAGTCGCACGGGGGCGAGTAGAGTTTGATTGGTTAAGTATTTTGGTTTTGAAAAGAGGGTAGATTTGAATAGGTTTTAGGGTTGTGGTCGCACGGGGCGAGGTATTTGGTTAGATGTATCGGATGTTTAGCTAGAAGTGACGATTACCTGAAACTTAAGAAAGACTTCTCGGACCCAAGTAATCGGGAGAGTGAACCAAAGACTTGGAGCCCTCTCTTTTTTAACCTCAAAGGAGAAAGGATAGAATTGAGTATGGTTTGAATAAGTTGAACGGATGACGATTACTTGAAGCTTAAGAAAGACTTCTCGGACCTAAGTAATCGGGGAAGCGAACCAAAGACTTGGAACACTCTCTTTTTCATCGCAAAAAGGAGTTGTTTAAAAGACGTTTGAAAAATAGGATGTGGTTAAATTAATTTAACAGATGAGGATTACTCGAAGCTTAAGAAAGACTTCTCGGACCTCAATTAATCGAAAGAGTGAACCAAAGACTTGGAGCTCTCTCCTTTTCTCATCTAATATTATGAAAGATGTTTAGTATGATTAGAGTGTATTAATCGGATGATGATTACTCGAAGCTTAAGAAAGACTTCTCGGACCCAAGTAATCGGGAGAGTGAACCAAAGACTTGGAGCTCTCTCTTTTTCATCTATGTGTTTAAGAAAATAGGTTTGAATAAGTTTATCGTTTTTTAGGAGACAATTGTTCGAGCTTAAGAAAGACTTCTCGGACCCAAACAATTGGGAGAGAGAACCAAAGACTTGGAACTCTCTCTTTTTCATCTAATATTGAAATTGTGTTTAAATATGATTAAGTGTATTAATTTGATTTGAGAAAAATGCTCAATATTAATTGAAGTTTAAATTTGCGTTCGAAACAGTCAAAGGCTTGCACTAAATGGTAAGGAGGTCCTAAATCGCAATTCAAACATCGAGAATCATTATCAAGCATGTATACAATTAACCAAAGGTGTCAAGAATTCCATGGCATTAAGACTTACTCACAAGTCGACGTCAACAATGAACCATAAAAACTAACCAGAGAATTGATTCAAAACATCAAGAGCAATTATTCAAGAAAAAAAACATGGAAAGAACTAACCCATAACCAATTATTGATCAGAACAAACATGAAAAATATTAGGACAAAATCATGATGAAATATCAAGATAAATCCTAAAACAAATAGTAAAATAAATTTTAAGTCAACTCATAAAATAAAATGAATAGAGAAATTCATAAGTAGAAATCAAATACTAACAAAACTTTAGAGGGGTGCAAGAGTGATATATGGAGCGTGAAAATAGCTTTAAAGACATTGGGCTTGGAATTCCATCGTTGGATCATTAAAAATATTAATAATAATAAAATAAAATTGGCCCAAAAACTTAACACCACATGAAATCATCAGGAAAGGAGAATCAACGGGAATAACATTTCAACGTCAACAGATGATCAACAAAAGGCAGAAACAAACCCTACCTCTCATTCGCGATGCGGCTTCTCACTCTCCTTGTTCTCTCGCGCGGTGGATTCTTACTCTCCTCATTCTCTCACCTTGGCTCCATCAATTTCATCTTCTCCTCTCTCGCGGCTCGCGGCGGCTTCGATTCATGGTGGTGGAGAGTGCGTTTGTGATGAGTAGAGGTGGTTTGGTGTCACTTCTCCTTCGTCTCAATCTCTTCCCTGATTCGTTGAGGTTTCGCTTGTGTTTTAGATTGGAGAAAAAAACGAAGATTTGTGTTCTACTAGTTGTTCATGGTTTGAGAAAGATGCTTTTGCGATGGAAGATTTGATGTACCTAGTTGAACATAGGTGATGAGGAAAATAGAAGGATTGATTTAAGGATATTGAAAGGGAAAAGAGGGGATCTGTTTTCACAGTGGAGAGGTGCAATGTTCTACATTCTTTCTCGCGGCGGTGGGTGATTGAACAGCGACGAAAACTGCTTATTAATGGTAGCTTGAGAGGTTGTGTGGGTTATGAAGATGAATAGCATGAATAAAGTTAGGGTAGATTTGGAACACGTTTCAGCTGTGGTTTACAGGTTTGAAAACTTTTTATCTTCGTCTCTATTTTCTTTAAAACCAATTTGGGAGCTATTTATTCGGGTTTGTGAATGAAGATTTGTGGATGTTGAGGTTACGAAGAAAGTATTTTTCGTGTGGCCGGAATTCAGAAAGAGAAAAACGGTCTTGCTTATGGTGAAGAGGAGGTAAGATATTGTGTTGTTGTAGAAACAGAAGGATGGTTGTATGGACAAAACTGCAAGTTGGAGTGGTCTTTTTTACTCAAACGGTAGCAGGTCTGTGTTTTGGGATGAAAACAGTTATTGGTACGAGTTCTGTTGTGGGTAGTGGGGTTATTTTAAAATCAAAGCAGCAGGTTTGGTTGAGATAGGTGGATGAAGAACATTTTGGTTTTGGAATTTTACAGTTTGACTGTTGAAGGTGGCGAGTCGGAAATGTTGTCGGGCTTGTGAAGTGAATCGTGTAAGCAAAGGGCGTTGCAAAACAGAAGTTGTTGGTGATGAAGCTCGAGTTGCTGCTATCAGAAGGTAGTGCAGTGGTTGTTGCAATGTTTGGGAGAAATTAGTAGTGATGAAAAATGGTGGAAATGAGTTAGAAAATAATGGCAGTAAGTTATGGGGTTGAAGGAATGGGTAAGGTTGAGAGTGAAAGGAGGGTTTGATCTGAAGTGGAAAGGTGATTAGAAATTACTGGTTGTAAGATCTTTTTGAAAGGAGTTTGGACATGGTTTCAAATATGAAGGTGAATTTTTTTGTGTTCTTCTGGTCTTTTTTTACTGTCCCTCTTCCTCTCTTTTAAAAAAACCAAAAACTTGCTTCTTAAGTTTGTTTTTTGTTTTATGGTTGTGTCTGTCTTATGGCAGGATGTTGCCGGCTTATTATGGTTTTGTGGAACATACATAAAGGGAGGGACATAGCAGGCTTGGCGTGGCTTGGAGATGTGTTGCGGTACGGTTTGTCTGTAGTCGGAGGCAGGCTTGGAGATGTGTTGCGATACGAAGCTGTATGTTTGCGAGGTGAGGTCGCAAGTGACCGTTTTCTTTACTCTAGTTTTGTCTTGAAACAGAAAGAGTGTTAAGGCAGTATAACGCATGGGGATTTTGGTTGGACTTAATTGGTTGCAAACTATGTAGCAGACTAGTAGCTACATGAAGACTTGTTTTTATTCATTTTATTTTCTTGTAGACTTCAGTAACCAATTTTCACTTGGTATTAGCTAAAACATTGGCTTTGTAGCACTTTGGCATGTGTGCCTGATTTATTATCATTTTAATATCTTGATGACCTGATAACCCTTCACACAATGGGCCTTAATATTTTTACCTTAATTCTAATATTTGTATGTTTTCCTTAATTAACATCAGACTTTTGCATTTGTGCTCCTTTGAATCGGTGACTTAAATTATTCCTTATGGCCTGAGCACAAATGGATGATCTTTTAAAAAGAATGAAGCATGTTGCATATATGATGATGATTAGGAATATCCTTACGTATGGCTTGGAGAGACGTTCACTCAAAACTCAACAAAAACTGGGCATATCTTGAAAGCTTGTAGTATTATTGGTTTCTTACAATCTAAGCAGTTAAACAAGGCCATATTGTAATCCAATTGTACTTTGACACCCGTCTTGTGGCAACTCACACTTATTGGCAACTTTAAATCCACATTGATTAGTAATGATATTGAATTTGCTAATCTAATGCCAACTCCAATTTATGATCTTCTTGACTAATTATATCTAAATTCTAATTCAATTATGACATGAAATTTGCATAGCCTAACGCTACATGATTAATTTGAGCCAAGCTTGAGGCTAAATCAACCGTGTCTAGAAGCAAGTACCTTTGAATAACTTGAATTAAATGCATATCATAACAAGCAGCTTATTTAAAGAGAAGTCTTGGAGAGTCGTGGCCAGAAGTCATAAAGCAGTAAAACATTCATTAATTGTCGAGGTAGGACAAATTTGGGGTATGACAGTGCCATTACCTTTTTTTATAAACAATTTTCTGGCTGTAGTTTTAATTTAATTTTCTAAATAAACCTTCGTCATGAGAGTGGGAAATTATTTACAACGGTTTTTCCATGAGAGTGGGAAACTTATTAAGGTTCGAGTCGGGGTTTGAACCGGATAGTAAAAACTAGGCATTGATTTTAAACACAGCGAAAGCGCTTTAAAAGAAATCAGAATTTATTTGTTATCAAAAAGTAGTTTTAACCCTGAATGGGACTGCGAGAGCGTACATTCCACCTTAGAATTATGACCCGAGTCAACAACTAGCATGAGGCAAAGGTCTTTAAACGAGTATTTTCTCCTGAAAAGTGTTTGCAAAAACTAAAAAGCACCGGCGACCTGTCGAATCCCTGATAATTAAGGCCTTACATACCGATATCCCTTTACCGCTTTTCCTTAAACCATAACCTTTATTTCCTTTAAATTTAATTTCATTCGCATTTAACTTTCCTAATTCCATTAGCCTTAGCTTTACGCTACAACAATAGATAACAGTAGGTTGACATTGGTCTCTGTGGGTTCGACAAATCTTTTATATTACTTCGATATTTCCGTGCACTTGCGGACGCATCAGATACTGCTACCTTGTGTAGTGGTAGAAGGCCCTCCCTTTTTTTAAACTTTTTTTTAGATTAAAAAAATAGTGCTTTTTTGTGTCTCTCCAAACAAAACTTGTCCATTAAGTTTTCATAGTATAAAGGATTTGTCTTGTTATGTTAATAAGTTACTTTCAAATGGCAGGTCTTGATGCAATGCTGGATTATTTCAAATGAGATTTTAAAACAACATAGACTTCTTAAACTTATTAGCAAGTTTTACCCAAAATAAAATCTAAATATTATTTAAAAAAAAGTTAAATGGATTAAAATAAAATAAAATAAATAAAAAAATGAGTAAATTAAAATTATTATTATTTAAAAATATAAATAAAACCAATTAAAAACGAGTAAACTGTCTAGTATCAAAGTGCTCGAAAAAACAAAATGAATGTACCAAAATGACCAGCGCAAAATATACGACTCGAAAAAATACAACGTTTGGTCAAATTTCGAAATAAAATTTTCCCGGTTAAAAGGCTCAGATTGATCAAAACGCAACCGAAAAGTAGTCAAAAAATTAAAATGAGCATGCCAGATTAAACTACGCACAACGTAGATTAATATAAATGATGACTGCAAGTTCAATTTTGAAACTTTTTGTCTACTGATTTTTCTCACGGTTGACTTCAGTTTGACCGATTTGACTGTAAATCCGACAGAGTTATTCTAGTTGATAATTTGGGCTTGTGCAAGATGGAATGCATGTTATGATATGCAAATGATGCATATGCTATGATAATGTGACGATTCAAATATTCAAGGTCAAAATTGGGGTATGACAGTTGCCCATATTTAAGTATACTCAACTAGGGAATATGAAGAATGTTAACCTTCGTATGATCGTGGTAGATGATAGTTAAATATTTAAAAATGTCAGAATTTTGTCCCTGAATGCGGATGAAATGATATGACATCCCATGTTATAAATTTAGGAGGGACTCTATTTTTATTTGGTTTGGTAGGGATATGACATGAAACAAAATGAACCCTGGCATGATTTTATGATGAACGATGATAGATATGTGGGGAAAATGGAGACACATGTAATGGTGATCCATAGGAAAATGTCAACAATGGGTGAAGACTCACTGAGGATGACAAACTACTGAGAGAACATAAATAAACTGGGGAAATCTAAAGTGATTGATCAACAGGTTCAAGCCATAACCGGTTAACAATTTAGAAGTAAGAGATCCTCAATGGAGATAGAACCAAGAGATGGTCTCCACTGAGGAATATCCAGAGTAGTTGATCAACAAGTGCAAGCAATGACTGACTGACACTCTGAAAAGAATAGATGGGACACAACCCTCAAAGCCTTAGGATTGGACCAAAAAAGCATCCTCGTTAGAAGTAGAACCAAAAGATGGGCTCTAATGGAGGTATCTAGAATGATTGATCATCAGGTTCAAACCATGACCGGATGATATTCTAGAAGAAAAGATCCTCAATGAAGGTGGAACCGGAAAGACGTTCTCCACTGGGGAAAGAAAATAAAGCAAGACATTTAAAGTGATGGATCAACAGGTTCAAGCCAAGACCGGTTGACACTCTAGAAGAACATCATCAAAAGTAACCACCAACATCGTCAAAGGGTTGACGGAAGGATAATCGAAATAAAGAGCCACATTATCAAAGGGTTGATGGAAATAAATGGCATCGCCCAAAAGGTTGACGGAAAGATAAAACATTCACTAATGAGTGACATCATCAAAGAGTTGACATAAACGAATCAATTCACCAAAGAGTGACATCGTCAAAGGGTTGACGGGAGAGAAACATTATCATCGCCAAAGGGTTGACGGAAAGATAACTGAACTAAATAATCACATCATTAAAGGGTTGATGGAAAACAACATCTGCCCTAAGGAACATATCGTCAAAAGGTTGACGAAAAGAAAACCTGATCTCAGAATACATCCTCAAATGGTTGACGAAAGGATAATCGAAATAAAAAGCCACATCATCAAAGGATTGATTGAAAGAAAAAAAATTCACTAATGTGACATTGTCAAAGGGTTGACGGAAAGAACACCTGTCCGAAGGAACACGTCGTCAAAATGTTGATAGGAAGAAAACCTGATATTGGAATACATCGTCAAAAAGTTGATGATAAATGATTGATTGAGGGTAATACCAAATGCAACTACAAAAGGTTGAATAACACCAAGGATGATAAACTTCTCAGGAGAGACTTCCAATTATTGCGCTTGGCCTTCGAGCTCACGGACAGAGGGGACGTCTGAGTGGCCGGAGGACTTGACGATGAAGTCCTCGACCCTGTCTGTAGGGGAGCCATTCGCTGACCAAGGTGACTTCTTCCTAGGGCAGCACAACCCTTCATCTTTCCTCTGGCATGCTTTACCATCCTCTCTTATGCAGAAGACATTTTACCTGCAAAAATAACGAGCATGCCGGCACGTGGGAAGAAAATCATCTCGAATAAAATAAGAAAAATAAAAAAGCTACCCAAAAGTTTGAGAGCATCCTTGCGAGTTCTACACTCAAGGAGCTATTTAGTATTAATTTATCAGGCTTCCATTTGTAACCCCCCATCTTCCTCATAAAGCACCTACCCGGCGCGAGTCATGCGCGTCCACAAAGGTCACCAACTTGGCATAGTTGGCTCGATCGTCATCGACCAACTGATGAGGAGTAACTATGTATTCATCAGTCGAACAGGGTAGAGTGAGCCCCACTCAGCAGAAGGGGAATGTAAACAACCTCCGGGAAACTATTTTACCCTCATCGTCTATCAGGTCGCCCCCGTTTTGTCTGTTGAGATCTCCCACACAAAGGTCGAGTCAGTAGCTCTCTCCGACACCAGCTTGATCACATAAAATCTCTCTTTAAAGGTCCGAATAGATTTGGAGAAGGGTTTGAACAGTTTCCTTCCCTGTTTCAAGAAAATCCAACCGAACTTCCTCCCTGACACCTATTTGTTGAAGATGAAAGATGGTGAATAAGGGTGGAAGGGTGGCCCCGATCTGCAAGTATTCGCACACCAATTCATACGCCCGCATGAAGACAATGGAATTTGGGTGCAGTTGGGAATGCGCCAAGTCAAGATGCACGAAGACTGCCTGTGGAAAGTCCGTGAAGGGCAACCTTAGCCTTGTCTCTTTAAAAACATATTTGTACATGGGAAATCGCTACCCATATGCTGAACATATACATTCTTCCTCTGAGGGGAAGCGGACCCTCCACCCTCCCTCCGGCCCCACCGTAGTGAAAGCGTCTCTGGTGTATGAAGCAAAGAGCGAGGCATGTTCCATTGACTCAGCTACGGTCCACTCATCGACCGATGTCCTCTCGGTAGTCATCCCTACAGCATTAGGGGATAAAGAGTCATCGTCCGTTTTAGTATCCTCCGAGGAGCTATCCTTGGATAAATCTCTGCGGTGTTCGTCCTCAACAGACCTGCGCGACATTGCATTTACCTAAAGAACAGGAAAAAAGAAAATTCGATGACAAAATCAAATCCACCCTTCCACTGCTAGTCAAGTGAAAGGGCGCGCAAAGGGCGAAGGACGGGATCCTCGACCTAAGCCCTACTTAAGTGGCACAGCTAAATAATATTAGTGTCAGGGGTCCTCCCCGACACGTTCGGGGAAGGATCCTCGTGCACAAAACCAAGAACTCTCATGCGGGAACCACCAAAGTCCATGGCCCCCTCCGAGAACAAACGCCGCCATGTCGTCACTACTCTGGGATCAACTAAAACCTGTCATACCCCAAATTTGTCCTACCTTTTTTCAAAATTCTCATTTGCCCGACTTTGTTTTTAATTTACCTCGCTTATACAGCGTAGCGTATTTTTCAGCAAAAACAAGCATTTTTACCTTTTTAGCCCAGTAAGAGCATGCCACGTGGCATTTGTTTTTTATATATATCTATCATTATTTTTTTCATAATTTCATTTTTTTTCTCATAATAGGTTAATATAATGTTTTTTTATTTTTAATTAGTTTTGAATTAGAAATTAGGATTTAAATTTAAAATTTTTTTAATTAGATAGATTTAATTTAGAACTTAATTATAATTTAGAAATTTTAATTTAAAAAAAAATATAGATTAAAAAATAGAGTTAGAATTTAATTAGGATTTATTTTTAAAAAATTAGATTAGATTTTAATTAATTAGCTTAGATTTAAAATTGTAATTAATAGTTATAATTAAATTAAATAGGAAATAGGTTTATTAATTTAGTTTATTATTAAAAAATTAAAAGAAAAATAGAAAAAGAATTTGATTGAGAAAACACGGTTAATTGGGAATTAGGGTTGAGAAGTGGTGTATAAAGGGTGACTTACTGTTCACCAAAACCCTACAGAGGGAGGGACGTTACTGTTCATCAAGCCCTAACTTGGGGCCGCCCCCTTTTCAGGAACCCTAATTTTTTTAGAAACACTGTTCATCTTCCTTCGTGAAAAAAGGCGCCGCTTACCTAAAACCCCTCACCGTAAATGCCTCACCGTGAAACCCTCCGTCTCATCTCTCCGTCTCCTTCATTCGCCTCTCTCTTTTACCATCGTCCTCACCATTGATTTTCTTTTTTTTTTCCTCTTCCAAAAAAATCGTCGTAACCTCTCACCATCATCATCGCCATCTTCTTCGACCTCGCTTCACACCGAAACTCATACCCTTTCTTCACGAAACATTTCTCCACGTAATCTTCTCCTATCTCTCCATCATTCTCATCGCTCGTTTCCCTTAAGCCGAATCCCTCAAATATCTTTACAAATCATTAACCATGGCTCCACATCATAGCACGAAGATCACCTCAAATTTTCTCACGAAAACTAACTTCTGAACATGAAATTGGGGGGAATCCAACAACATAAAGCGAGATACAGAAATGTTACGTAGATGAAGAAACGTTTTTCAAAATGTTGAAGGGATTGAGAAGAATACCATGAGGAAGGTGCAACAACAACAGTTCTTCAACAACAACTTGAAGCAAGAACATCACGTTAACCCACTAAAATCCCAACAAAGTAAAGTAATAGATGTGGATTAGTTCAAATTCCAGTTGTGGAAGTTGTGCTCAGAAGCTGTTCGATGAAATGTCGTGGTGCAGAAGCGTGCCAAGGGAGTCGTTGTTTCGGCAATGGGCAATGACACGGTTTCGACTTCATAGAAACACCAACAATAATACAAAGCATTAGTTGCTGCGGTGATGACAAACTGAACGCTGACATTTTGATTTCGCAGCTCGGTTAGCTTCAAGATCGCAACCTTGTGTGGATGTGTTGAGATTGCATTGAGGAGTGAAGCTGTGATTTACCTCAGTATGTTTCATTAGATGTAAAGGTTTTGAAATCATTCACTATCGAGTGAGGATCGTGACTCGGCTATTGATTGTTTGAGGACTGCTCTTGCTCCTTGTGCACTCGATGCTTATCTGGAAGCATATGAGGAGTTCAAGCATGTTTGCTCGCATTTATATATGATAAGGAGGATAAGACCTCTCCTGTGGCGAATGAGTGGTCTGAAAGGAGGCGGATTGACTTAGCTGGATTTCTATCTTCAATGTTAAGAGCTCATTTAAATGCTTATGATCCACTTTTTTTTTTCAATAGCTCTGGGATATTTGATAAGCATACACAGGACATGCTTGTTCCACTGTACAAGGTGGGAGATGCACTAGAACGGGTTGACCATGAGATGGAGATATACCCCATTTGGCTCTGTCCACACAAACTGTTCAAGCTGCCTGACAAAACTATGATCTACCCAGAAGCAGGCTTCGAGTTGCAACGCCGGCAGGGAGACACACAGAACGCGCAGATGTACACAGATGTTGGAGTTTACTATGCACCAGGTCCTGTGTTCAGGGGCGAGGTGTTTGATGGTGCAGAAGCAGTGCGTAAAATGGAGAGCTGGATGATCGAGAATCATTGTTTTCAGCCACAGTATGCTGTCTCTGAGCTGAATGAGAAAAACTTCTTGAGGATGTTACATGTGACTACGATCCTTTGGATTATTATGAAACAGCTGACCAGCTTTTGGAACCTCTGCTCCTTTGATTGAATCTTTGCAATCATACAAATCTGGGGTGCTAGCTGATGGTCGACTTGCTGATCTGATTCGTAGAGTTGCTACCTTTGGAATGGTCCTATTAATTTCAACCTGCTTATCGTTGATGATGTGGTTCTCCTGAATAACTTAATCAACAACAGAAGGATCCGCATAAGTAATGAACCCAAACCCTCTGGGTCGACCAGTATGTCGATCCTTCATGATAACAGAATCTGTTATCTCTCCATATCTTTCAAAGTATTTCACGAACGTTTCTAGGGTTGTATCTTTGGCTAACCCTCCGATGAAGATTTTCCCGGGACTGGCACCATCGTCGTATTGAGGATTATCGGTCTTTCTCGACGCCATGGTTGCAGATCGAATATCCTAAGAGTTTTTGAAGAGAAGTCTGTGAAAAAACTGAGGAGAAGGATGTGTATTCAATGTTGAATTAACTGATGAAGATGGTACACAGATCCAAGCAACAATGTTTAATGATGCGGCAAGGAAGTTTTATGAGAAGTTTGTAATGGGAAAGGTTTATTACATTTCAAAAGGATCTTTGAAAGTTGCTAACGAACAGTTCAAAACTGTGCAAAATGATTATGAAATGACACTGAATGAAAATTCAGAGGTCGAAGAGGTTGCTAGCGAAGCTAGTTTTGTTCCAGAGACAAAATTCAATTTTGTCCCAATTGATCAGTTGGGTCCCTATGTCAATAAGTCCGATCTTGTTGATGTTGTTGGAATTGTTAAGAGTGTGTCTTCAACTATGGGCATTTCTCAGAAGCAACAATTCAACACAAACTCAACATCGTCGCATCTTAAAGCTTACTCAAGCAACAAAAGCTCGTAGCAGCAGGCGTTTTCGCTTCTGGTAATATTTTGAACAGGTCGTGAACCCCATTCACAGTTCAAGTCTAAACACAAGCGCCGTTGAGTTTCGATTCCCACACCACAACGGCAACTGAGATATATATAGCAGCACAACTCTACAACATTCTGCAACATTTGAACTCAATGATAACAACCTCCATGTCAACTTCAAGCTGTTGATTACTATGCAGATTGCGACATCGCCGATTTTCGTTTAAGCAGCAAAATGTTCTACCTTCAGCTTTTGACACAAAAACACAACAATCAATGTTTGGTCTTAGCAGCAATACAGAGCCTTGACATTTGCCGCGAGCGAGTGGCATCGGTGACGATAACAAGGCTCGGACCATTCATTAACGGCTGGTTATCAGATCTTCTGGGAAGGGATGTTAGTTTTGCAGAGACGGGCAGCAAGGTTGATGAGGATTCATACCAGGTTTCATAAAGGAGTGTTCGAGCTTCAAAGTTTGGCTTTTCTTTGTTTATGATTCAACAAGGATCTGTTTATTGTCGTAGCAACTCGTTAACACGACAACAAGTGCTTCTCCAGGACTCGTTGTGCAAAATTAGTCTTGAAGGTTTCAAATTCGTGAAAACGGTTTGGATTGTGGTGTTTATTTGCTTCACGTGCAGGTTGTAACAACAACTTTGCGACAACTGCGGCAAGCTGATTTCGGTTATGTGTGTGTCAAGCTGTGACCAGTTTATGGAGATAGAGATGAGCGAGAAGAGTGAATGGGTTATGTATCCACTTAACTCTTTATTTTTCGTTTTCATTTTTTTGTATTGGTTTCCTGCTCTGTTTGGCTGTATTTTCATTCATGTGCAGGGACTTTGGTACCGATTCAATGTCGGCATGACATTCTCAGACTCCGTCTTCTACAACATATTGTCATCTAGTCATCCTTGTAGACCTTCTGCAATAACAATGAAACAGAACAATAGTAACCCACGCCTCGGCCTCGAATCGGATGCAAGATTGGAAGCGAATTACTGCTACTGTTGTAGGCTTATCTTTCCCATTTGGAGGAACAAAAACTGTCGTAATCAGGGTCGACACGAGAATCCGGAAGGCCACGTATCCGATGAATTGCGACGCACTTCTGTTGTTGAGGCATTCAGTGGAAGAGACGGTTCAAAATCGCCCCAAGTTCAACTTGCAACAACATCAAACACACCCGCAACTATCTCGAAGTCGTCGTAACAAAAGAATCACCACAGCAACTGCGGCACACATCAACCGCAATACAGCCGTGACGACCCCGCCGTTACCGTTTTCCATCGATGAGAGTACGAGAGTTAGACAGTAGCGACATCACGGGTGCGTTTTATGATTTTTCCTACTGTTGGCAAACTTCATCGCGGATGCTCCTTCACGTCTCAACAACAACAAGGCAAGGCACACTATAATGATAAGTCAACATCATCATCGCCTTGCTAACAATAGAATTAGTCTCAACTTAAATTTCATGGCTATGCAACAAATTATTCGAATTGTTTACCGTTTTCTAATGTTTGGTTTTGATCCGCAGCAGATAATATTGTGAAATTCTGATGTTGCTTTGCAACAATTTGATTCTAACATTTTGATTCCAGTTTGAGCAGTTTACGAAATTCATCCGAGATTAAAATGTGCGCTTTGATAGCTTGACGTTGGTTTCATTTCAGAGTCACAACTTGCAGCTGCCGCCACTCACCGACAACTCCTACAGTAACCTCTATGTTCAACTTGAGGATATAATGATATACTAATTCTGAAATATTGTTGTTTTTTTCTTTTTCTTTCGTTCTGGATGATACTGTAAAGGTTTGCATTAATCTAGTTTGTCACCCTGCTACTACTTTTATACAAGCTAAACCTGTAGCTTTTGTTTGGATGCTTTGATCTCCTCCAATAAAAACAAGGTGCTATGTCGGTACTGTGGCTGAATTTGCCATCGATCCAACGCAGTCGGGCTGTGTACAGTCCTGAAAATAAGACTACCGATGACGACATTGACTTGAGGCATCTCTGTTTCATCAGCGAGTGTAACAACGTCAAAGGTCTAGATCTGCAGCGATAACATCCCGCGAAGGTTTCGGTTGAAGATTTGGTTCGAACAAGACTTATCAGATGCTGCTGCTGTTAGGATGATCGGAGTTTGAAAAGTTGACAACACCGTTCTGTATTGCAATGCAGTGAACCATTCTACCGCCTCTGATTCACTTGGCCTCATTTGCTAGTTCCGACTGCGAGTTGAACGTCACGATGGATTAATTCACTTCGTCAACTCTGTAACGCAAGTTCGGAGACGCAGTGTCGAACATCACCAACAACGTGACGACAACATCACACAAAATTTCAATCGCTCACGACACGGTATCAACGACGGTTCCGGTAACATCATGAACTCATTTCAGGCAACATCAATTTTTTTTCTCTTTAACAACAGCAACCATGTTGAGGTTACAAGATCTCAGACATAAAGAATTGGTTATGCACAAATAAATGTCGACGTTGCCGCTGTGAGCTTGAACTCGAAATCCACCAGAAGATTATTTGAGCCACAATATATTTGACACCGGTCATAAGCTTCAGCTTCGCGACAACACTTCGAGCAATACTTTCAGCAGCAACTACAACCATAAAGTAGGTGTTCTGAAATTGTGCGAGGAGGATGCATTGTTTTCCGATTTGCCTTGGATTCACTATGGTTCTGAAATTGTGTGAACGATGATGTACTTAGAAGGTTTCCAACTTGTTTCCCGACAAGGATTCCAGCAACAATTTCATAGCAACATAAGCCTCATCCAACAACAATGTTAATCACATCATATCGAAATGGAGTGGGCATTTTTTTCTTGTACTGTTTGGTTGATTTGCAGGTTGTTGAGCATCATGACAAAAAAAGGAAAACCGTGTTCTACCTTCAGCTTCTGAACGAAATTGCAACAGTGATATTGGAGGATTTCAACAAACTCGGACGTGGCAGCTCTCACTCTGGTTATACGGCGTCGGTAAATCTTTGAATCCTGGTTCTTTGGTTCAATTATAAGCACTCAATTAGGCTTGGTTGCTACCAGAGATTTGATGTATTTATCAATGTTTATAAAGCATTTTATGGTTGTTTTTATTCTAAAATTTTTGTCGAATATCTGACGTGACGTCGTTAATATTCAAGCTGTTGTTTTGAATTAAAAATATTAGTTCTTGGTTAGTAAATTATGTCTAACTTTTGTTGTCCTCAAATGTCATTTTCAAAATATATTTCAAAAATCATTACCAAATTAATACTTTTAAATAATAAACCTTTCAAAAATATATTTTATTTAAAACCTATTTCTTCTTAAAGATATTAACCTTTTCAAAACAATTAATTATAATAATATTTTAAGTATAAAAAAATATATATATACTTTATTAATAAAGCTAAAATATTTTTCTAAGATATTAATTTTTTTTTCTTTTTTTCAAAAAAAACAATTAAATATGACTAGCTTTTCTCAAAATCTTTTTATAAACAATTGATTAATTTATTCTTATATATGAAAATCAAAACTTTTTTGCAATTGATTAATTTATATGAAAATTAAAACTATATTTCTTAATTAATTTAAACTATTTTTCAAAATCAATTTTCAAAACAATCAAATTCTTGGATCTCGCATTCCTTGAATTTTTTAAGCGACCGCTCTCGAGGTGCACACCTTGAGTTGTGACCCTTCCGATCTTATTTTCAAGAATACCTAGCGCGCCTAGTCCGAGTACGCTAATATATTCAAATTATTTTTTCTAAATTAAATCACAAAAGAGTCGAGTTCTTGGAGTCGCGCATTCCTCGAATTCGAGAGTGACTACCATTGAGGCGTACGCCTTGAATGGCGTGTCGTTCAAACTTTCGTTTCTAAAATACCTCCTTTAATTATTTGGACAAGTATTTACTGTCCAACAAACATATTTCATAATTAATGGGATGAAAAAGATTGTCGTTGGGATCTAGCATTCCAACGATATCCCGACTAATTGGTTGTGAGGCCGACGTCTTGCTTATCAAATAGTCGTCATTCCTCCTAATTTTTCAACCCGCATAACCTCATTTCTCGCCCTCGTGTGATTGAATCAAAATCTCTTTCAATTCAAACTCTTTCGCGTCTAAACTATCCATCAAACATATTTCGAATGAAAAAGGTATCGTTGGGATCAAGCATTCCAATGGTGTCCCGATTAATCGATTGCGAGACTGACGTCTCGTTTATCAGTAGTCGTCATTCTCCCTTAAAATATTCAACCCAACTTGCTTTCCTCGCCTCCGTGCGATTGAAACCTTCTCAAACACATTTCGTAGAATCTTTCGAATGAAAAAGGTGTCATTGGAATCCAGCATTCCAGTAATTCCCCGACTAATTAATTGTGAGGCTGACGTCTCGTTTATCGAATAGTCGTCATTCTCTATCAAATTACCTAACCAAACTCCTATTTCTTGCCCCCGCGCAATCGAAACCTTAAACCTATTTAAATATATCCTCTAACCAAAAACATCCAATGCGATAAACCTAATCCCTCGCCCTTGCGCGATCCCTACAACTCAAACAACTCTTCTCAAAGAACATTGTTTAGTTCGTTCTTCCGCGCATAACAAACTCGAGCTTCAGCCTCCCCTAGCGAGCAGACAAGCCAATGTTTAGCAGTTAGAATGCGACTTAAACTCTCGTTCATTCCAAACACAAACCTTTTACCGTAGTTAGCCGAACTACGGCTGCTCTGATTCTTCATTCCCTCTTGAATGTAAGATACGTAGGCACAAGATTGCGATGATCTTGGCGAGCACAATCCCCTCTTTTTCCCGTAGTCCCACGAACTACGAATGCTCTGATTTTCCACTTCTTACAAGTGAAGATACGTAGGCACAAGGGCCCCAATCCTTGGCGAGCACCCTATCTTAAAACCACCTATTTCCCCCTATAGGAAAAACCTTAGAAGAAAATATCTCTGAAGGAATTCCTGCAACAAACTGGACGATAAGGAAATAAGACCTACGGTTCTGATGTACCTGTTAAATGATAATGCAAAGCAGAAAGCAAACACATATTCATGACAAGACAAGGAGAAACTCAAGCCATAAGCATTCAGACGAACATCTCCCACACATGTATCACCAACAAAAGCAGCACGTAAGCACAAACGAGTACAAATACAATGACCCCAGCCAACAATCCTGGTGGTGGTCAGCCAACAATAACGCACAAAAGCTAAACGGGTTATGCAGAGAAAACAGATGCAGCACTCGACACCGAAACCTCTAGAAACTTCTCTCATATTCAACTGAACTCTCCGTTTGACATTCTTCAGAACACACACTTCCCGCGGAGTCTTCTATGACATTAACTGACGAACCCGCACAACTGGATGACGGAGAATCGTTAATCTGAACAAAACCCTAGGGCGTGATGAAAATCCGGTTAGAGTCTAACAGATCTTGAACCTGGCTTCTGAGCACCTTACAATCATTTGTTGAATGCCCCTGTGCCCCAACATGGTACTCACAGCGGGCGCTGGCATCAAAACCTGGAGGATACGGTGGAATCACTGGATTAGTCTCTTTCGGCACTATCAATCCACTTCTGACCAGATCTGGCAACAACTGACTGTACGACACCGGTAGCTGAGTAAACTGCCTTTCAGGTTTCCTTGGTCTTTGTTGGGCGTGCTGACGCGATCGACGACAGGATGACCGTTGACTTGAAATGTCTGAAAACCGATCCTGAGATGCTAAAGATTCTGAGGCGACGTCATTTCCTTCCCATTCTTCTTGAGAACTGACAACTGATTCAGTCTTATCAACTGGGATATAAGGAGCATCTCGAAGCTTTCCACTCTTGAGTCCTCTCTCCACAAGCTCCCTCATTCTCATCAGGCCCACAAAGCTTGTACAACCGAACAATTTGTCATAATAATGGCCTTTCAGAGTACCCAAGAAGATGTCAACCATTTCTCTTTCCTGAAGCGGCGGTTGAACACTAGCAGCCAATTCTTTCCATCTTTGCACATACCCCCTGAATGATTCATTCTCCGCCCGAGATAATTCTTGCAGATGTACGAGACTGGGAGCCAAATCCAAGTTGTAATTGTACTGCTTCATGAAAGCTCTGGCTAAATCCACCCATGATTGAATCTGATTACTCTCTAACTGCACATACCACCTCAAAGATGCCCCAGTCAGACTATACTGAAAGCAATGGATCATCAATTGGTCATTTCGCACAAACGCAGTCATTCTTCGACAGAACATCATCAAATGCAGCTTCGGACAACTAACTCCCGCATACTTCTCAAATTTCGGCACTTTGAACTGATAAGGCAACACCAGGTCAGGAACCAAACACATGTCTGCAGCATTCAGGTTAACAGCATCTTTGATCTCCAAAGCTTTAACTCTTTCTTCCAATCCTCGGAACCTTCTATCACCTTCAAGAGCTCTTGAGTTTACAGTCCTGGCTACTGGGATACATCGGCGTGGATTCCTCTCAGGGAAAACAGCACCTTGATTGTTAACAGGAGGAGGACGTTCATTTTGGGCAACAAACTGCTCATGTCGATCTCGGCTCTCAACAGTAGGCTGTACAACTTGGTCTGCAGTAACGTTGTTTACTTGCGGGAAGCCTTCCATAGAATCATACCGATGGTTGGACGTCATAGTAAACCCTGTCAAGGTGTTAGGAGCCTGGAGATTGCCTTCAGACATAGCTGCCAATTACCTGTAACTGACTACACTGCTTGATTCTGCCCAAATCTGCTTCAGCCCCTTGGTCGTCTTCAACACTCCACTCTTGCCTCGAACAATCCCCCGAGAATCACCCTCTGGTGAAAACAAAGGCTGGATAAGTGCTCTGGCCAGCTAGAGAAATGCTATGCAATATGATTTATGCAGACAGAATACAAAAAATGCTAACGTGCATGTGTGCATTGGGGATATTTCCCCTCCAATTCCAGTGTCAAGGTAGCAAGACAAGATAAACCACAAAGACAATATTTAGAAAAACCCTCATATATTTATTGGAATGACAGTCTTGTCAAGACGTTACACAACTATGTTCCATACAACTGATATGATAAAGGAGGATCCCAACCAACATGCCTGGTGGTGATCTCAGCACATAGAATACAAGAGAGAAATCAAGTGCGGGTACGGTCGCGGAAATCCTCAACCAGCTTCTTCGTCTCTGGGTGATCCGGTCGATAAATCAAACCTTCTATCAACTGATCCCTTTTCCTGACCATTCCATGGATATCTCTGACAAAATCTTCCCAAGCCTTATCCTGGGCACCATCCCCAGGTTTGGGCCTCTTGATGTCTGCTCTGCGCTGACAATCTTCCAGATTCTTCATGGCATCAATCAGTTTGCGTTCGGCCTCGTATCGACGACATGCTTCTTCTTCAAGCTCTTCAGTCTTCACTCTAACCTATTCTCCCAACTGAACAACCTGTGTCTTTAGCTCTTCTTCTCGTTCTTTGCGTTTGGCCATAGTGAGATCCCAGTGCTCTCTGAACTTAGCTAACTTCGTGTAGGCCCTCTCCAGCTCTTGTTTCTTAGTATCCAATACACTGCTAACTGAGTCTACATCTAACTCCAGACGCTTCTTGGTTTCAGTCAGCTCCAATAAAGTAGTCTTCAGATGTTTCAAAGTTTCGGCCTGTTGCTTGGAAAAATATCCTGTTTCAATCTTTTCATGACGAAGCTGGGCATTCTCTTTCTCTAAAGCCTCTTTAGCCTTTTCTAACTCTTCTTTCTCCGCCATCAGCTGCTTGTATACCTGCATGTCTATAGTGGTGGGCTCCTCCACCGGAGAAGGATACAATGGCTGAACTGCAGGATAAGGCATAAGGAATTTCGTAGCTCGTTCACGAATCCATTCCATATACGGACCAAGAACTCGAGTACCCCCTCTGCTACCTGAAAGCTTCCCTCTCTTATGCAGGTTCTTCCATGCTTTCTCAAGCTTGATCAACATCTCTTCCTCTATTGCCCCAGTGAGATACAGAGATTCCTGTATCTCCTCGGGCTTCAGCGCTTCCTGAGGTGCATACCCAAACTGCCTGATTAATAAGGAAGGGTTGTAATTGACACACCCTTTCCTTCCCATCAAAGGAACATTAGGGAATCCTTCGCATTTGTATATGACCTCAACTCCGAACACCTCCTCGTTAACCCACACCACATTCTCAGAAGTCAATCCCATCAAGCGCTCAGGCCATCCTAAAGAATCAATAGAAGTGACGAAGGGCCCTGACTTCGGCATATGACTAGTGAACCACCTGCACAGTAGAGGTACACAACAAGAGACATTCCTTCCTCGTCGCTTTTCATTTTGGTAGTGAGTGGAATGGTGGATATCTCCCAGCAAGGTAGGAACTGGGTTCTTTGCAGCCAGAATATAGAAAGCATCTCCATCAACAAAATCAGGAATGTTTGGGAACAATACAATGCCATAAACACACACAGCAAGGATGGCGTCAAAAACAACCCAGCCACCTTTCTTGGCATACTCCCGAGCCTTCTCCACCAAAACATCCAACGGAAATCCCCACACATCTCCTCTTCTGATCATCTTCCCTGTCAGCTCAAACTCTCCTAAGTGCAGAATAGCAGAAAGCTCAACCAGATCAGGCTTAGCGTCCGTGTGATAGAAAGGCATCTGCTCGCGAATCGGTATATCCAAGAGCGCAGAATACTCCTCCAGGGTTGGAGCCAAGACAAAATCAGGAAATACGAAACACCTGAGCTCAGCATCATAAAACTGCAACAGGGTGTAAATGCCGCTGATCTCATAAGCCGAGGGCTGGTAAACATAAGTCAGGATCCTCCCATATGTCTTCCTGAAATCTCCCATCACCTTCTTCTTAGAAATAGTAATTAACTCTGACAACAGACTGATATCTGGAGACGGGAACTTGTAGGGTAACACTCTCTTCATGGCTTCCATGTCTTGCTAGGAAACAAACACCGGAACTGGGAGGGAAAATATGTACCTGCAATACACACACGTTAGTTGGATGCAAATGGTAATGCAATAATGCAATATGATAAATGACGCAATCAGTGAAAACAGGGGCCATGCTGTAGCCTGAAGAGGAACCTCCCTGTGATGTCAAGAACAAAAAACCACCACAGTCACCAGAACTTCATGACACTAACTATCATCTGACACCCAAAATACCAATCCCCTGGTAAGAAATCCATCTGAACCTCTGTAACTGACGAGAAAACCATCTGATAATAGTATCAACCTCAAACAAGAAATCCATCTGATCCAAACAACACCAGTTAACGAGCCAAGAAAACCATCTGCTAAATACTGAATTATGGTTTCTGAAGGCCAGTTTTCCTGCAATAACCCAATCCCCCTCACAGGTATGGACCTAATCCACGGACAAAGGTACGGCATCCTGTGCGGTCATCAGCGTCACAGACTTTCATGAGTGACGATACGATTCCCAGAAGGAGTGGCATCATCAAGTCATGAAGAGGCCTCACTTAGCTGACTTCCAAATGATCGGTCCCCAGAGTCGACAATCCTCACGTCTGGACTCCCCTCAGATCCTCAGGACCGGAAAGGAGCACCTCGGAGAGAACCTCGTCTGAGCGCAGATTTTGTAGGGAACTGTGCCTGCTCAGCAGACAGGTTCGTCTACTACTCTCCGCAACTATGTCTAGGTGCATACTCAAGCCCAGGTCCGGCTTCTCACTCATAGTAACCTCCCTCTCCCACAGCAATAATCATAATAATATAGTGCTGAAAGTAAATGCGGAAAGGTAAAGGTGCGGGAAAGTAAAGTGCGGAAAGATAAAACACATATGCACAACACCCAACAGATAAACACCCAAGCGCTAGGATTGACTCGCGTAGGGGATGGGAAACCGTCCCAGCATAAGGGATGGGAAAAGTCCCTAGATGCTACAAGGTCCCCAGCAGAGTCGCCAGCTGTCGCTACTGCGAAAATCGGCGCCGGCTGACAGAAGAGTCGCCACCGTGCGTTATTTATCCCAACGGAGGGAAAGGAAACGCTCGAAGTAAACCTCGCAAAAACGGGAAAGGGTATGGTAATCGCAACCAAAACCTGGATTCGGGAGTCGGTTACGCAAGGGGAAGGTATTAGCACCCCTCACGTCCGTCGTACTCGACGGGATCCACGCTTGGTGTTTATAAGGAAAAGGGTGTGTTTATCTATCTACGCTAATGGTCAGTCGGAAAATAAAAGAAAAGGACAGGACTCGACAGAACATACGGTGTTCTGGGCCTACGTACTCCCTCGTGCAATGGGAAAGTCAGAGTCAACGTAGTTCGACTACCTACGTCTAGACGGGGGGAAAGGTTGCTCGCCAGGACATCGCATCCTGTGCCTACGTACTTCCACACGGCATGGAAGATCAGAGCAAACGCAGTTCGACTTAACTACGGCTAATCTGGGGGTTCTCACACAGCAGTGAGAAAATAAACTGGTTCTAAGGGTTCGGGAACCTACAACTACGGTCTGGTATCAAATGCACTCGAGCAAGAGAAAAGGGATAACATCAGTCGTCAGCGGGAAAGTCTCGATCGCACAGCAGCGAGAGAACAAAAGGTTAGTTGTTAGTGTGCTCGCTAGGATATCGCATCCTATGCCTACATATTCTCGTCTGGTACGAGAAATCAGAGCACCTGTAGTTCGGCTAACTACGACACAAGCTATTCAAGTGTTTTACTATGGCTGAGAAAGGGAAAAGACACCCTAAAACTATGGTTAAAAAGGGGAATCTACCTATTGTTATCATGCCTGGTTGACCATCTAATGTCTATCATAACTCCTCCGCAGCGGAGAAGCTAGAGCTCATAAGAGATCATGGCAACAGGACTAAACAGCAAACAAGAATCAACTGCAAAGTAAAGAAATACTGGAAATATGCATGAATGCAACAACCAAACAAGCAAGGCACAAAGGCCGCAAACCACAGAGGTAAGGGAGCTCAGCTCTACCAAATACCAGCAAGCAAAGCCACTCAATAACAAACAAGCAGAAGGAGGCCCACCTCAACTTCTCATGCATACAAAGCCTACTTCTAAGATGCACCTACCTCAGAAATATCTAGATGAACCCCTAAGTCTAATGCAGCACAGCACCACACAAGTCAAACAACACAAAGAGAAGGCAAACCAGCCTGACAAACCCCTATCCAAAAGCATGAAACTACCCCTGAGCAAGACCCTAAACAACCCTGAAACAAACCCCTGATCTACTCCTGAACAAAACCCTATGCAAAACCCTAAGCAAAACCCTAATCAAAAATCTAAGCAGAGCCCTAACACAAGAGAAAACAAACCAGCCTCTAAGCTTCAAAACAAGCTTACCAAAGAAAGGGAGCTAAGTAGGCAAACTCATAGTGCTCTCCTCAGGAAAGTACCAGGAGGTTACCACTCAGGAATCATATCCTATGCGGCTCAACAACTGTGATCGGTTTACATTCCTCCTCAGGAGAAACTAAACTCACATGAAGGCTCCAACATCATTGGATACTTAAGAAATCCTAGATGAACTAAGGGAACTAAGTGAACAGGCCCATAGTGCCTTCCTCGGGAAAGTACTAGGAGGCTTCCACTTAGGAATCATATCCCATGTGGCTCAACAACTGTGATCGGTTTACATTCCTCCTCAAGATAAACTAAACTCACATGAAGGCTCCAACATCATTGGATACTTGAGAAATCCTACCTGAACTAAGGGAACTAAGTGAACAGGCCCATAGTGCCTTCCTCGGGAAAGTACTAGGAGGCTCCCACTTAGGAATCATATCCCATGTGGCTCAACAACTGTGATCAGTTTACATTCCTCCTCAGGAGAAACTAAACTCACATGAAGGCTCCAACATCATTGGATACTTAAGAAAGAGGTGAGAAGAAAGAATGAAAGGCATCCATAGTGCCTTCCTCAGGAAAGTACCATAAATTTCCCTCAAACTTCAGGATCTCAAACCTCACAAACATAGGGCAAGCTCCTAGACTAGGTCTCAATCCAACATCCTTGCAAGCTCCACCAAGACTTCATCCAGCCTCCATCTTCAACAAGAAACCACAGGCCCTCAAACCACAAGAAACTATCTCTGAAGTTCAACCACAGTTGAACTTCAAAGTCAGAAGCCATCAAGACTTCTCCTATTCTCAAGCTCAGACAAAAATAACAGAACACCCTATAAAAATCTATCAAAAATCTAGGGGAAACCTACATGGCTCTATGATCCCAAGATTAAATCTCAAAGCCTAAGTCAACTTCTAAGGCTACTAAACAATCCCTAACATATGAATGGTCAAGGGTTAATCAGCAAGCTAGGAGGTCTCTATTCTCTAACCCTAAAACAATATCCATCAATCTCTAAAAAATCCATAAAAATCCTATGGGGAACATGCATTAGTCTAGTATAACATACTAAAAAACTAGAGCAAAATTCAATACCAATCAAGAGAAACAAAATCAACAAGGCAGACACGTCACAAACCAATTATTCAATATCAATTAAAATACAAAAATGCAAATAAAAATGAAAATGAATGATCTAATCAATATTTTTGCATTATAAAATTCTACATTGAATTATGAGTCTACAGAAAAAAGAAGGGAATTATTTGGACACTTCTACTATTTTTAATGAATTATTTTCTAATATGCATGAAAACAAAGAAATTAAAGAAAAGAAAATAATACAGGGGGGCGAATAGCACTAATCCTAGTTGCTTTTCCAAATGGGCTTATACACGGGGGGTGCGCATAGCACTCAGGGCCTAAGCCCAATCCACAATCCATTCTGCAATCTCACATTCAGGGGGGGGATACGATCAAACGGGGTGTGAGCTTCAGCAAACCAGTTTTGGGCTTTGACCCAATCCGAAACCCTTATCCAACTAACCAAACAACAAAAACCCATCTTCTTCTCCAACCTTCTGACTACTGTTCACCCAAACCCTAGTCGTCCTCCTCTGAACTTCTCCCCTGAATCCTCTCAGAACACTCTCACGAATCTCAAACACAACACCATTACCTCACTCAAATCCACCCAAACCTAATCTAATCTCTAAACGAATCCAAAACGAAACCAGAAAATCTCAGCTATCAGAAATAAAATCACAACCAAGATCGCATGAACGTGTACCTGGATATGGAGTACGAGTGAATCTTGAAGCTTCTGGAATCTTTCAGCGAGAAGTTCCTGAGGCGTATTGAAGAGTTGTTGAAGTTCTGAGGAGAAACGCCGTAGACAAAGATCTTCAAAGATCTTTACAGATCTTGAAGTTGTTGGGAGCTGATGAAGATCTATGAACGACGATGAAGATGCTCTGGGAATTTTCTGGAGATTGATGAATCGCTGGGAAAGAGATCTGGAGACTGATGATGATCGTATGAAGTTCTGGGGGATTTACGAAGAACAGGCGGAGTTCTTGATGATCAATGATGATAATGATGATTTATGGAGAAAATATGGATGCAGGTTGAAGGATTCTGGAGAATTGTTCTTGGTGAGATGATGAAGATGGATGAACGGACCTTGAATGGCGAGGAACTTCTGGAAATTCTTTGAATTTTCCGGTCACGGATGAAGTTTCCGGTGGACTGGGTTGAGTTCTCCGGCGAGTTGGTGATGAAGGTGGACTGAGGAGGAAGGGGAAATTGGAAGAGAAAAATGAAGTGGAGGGATTTCTGGGTTTTCCGGTGGTTCAGGTGGTGTCCGGAGTTGGTTGGGCGGTGGCCGTTGGGGCGGTCACCGGATTTGCATGGCCGGCGGTAGCTTCTCGGTGAGGGGGTGGTGAGGTGACAAGTGTCACGAGAGTCAATGCATGTGGGGCGCGTGGCAGAAAGGGAGAGAGAGAGAGAGTCTGAAACGTGGCAGACCTGGGGAGAATTCAGAGTTGTGAGGTGGGGCCTCTATGGTGGAACGCGTGGATCAGCTTTATAGCTGACAAGTGGCACCTGCAATCTGGACAAAAAAACAAAAATGGACTGAAAATGAAATGGGCCTCAAAAACTACACTCTGAGCCCACGAAAAAAAGACCAATAAACCCAAAAAAAGTCTGAATTAAAACTGATTAAACTCAATTAGACTAATTAAAACTAAACCTAATTAACTATTGATTAAACTCTAACTAAAATTAAATTGTAATTAAATCTAAATGACAATTAACTATCCTAATTAATTCTAACAAATTCAATTAAATTCTAAACAAAAGATTAAATCCTAATTAACCTAATTAAACCCTAATTAAATCTAAAAAATGATTAAAATCTAACTAAACTCTATTAAACCAAATTAATTTCTAAACTCTACTAATTTCTACTTAAAAAAACTATTAAAATCCTATTAAATCTCTAATAAAGTCTATACTATTATTTAAAAGAAAATCTATTATTAATAAAAGAAAAAAAACTATATTCTTTCTATATTATTCTAAAAACATTTAAAAACTATTTAAAATCTATTATATTCTAAAAATGATTAAAAAACTATTAAATCTATTAAAAATTCTATAAAGCTCTAAAAAAATATTTAAACTATTAAAAAATGTTAAAAATCTATTTAAATCCTAAAAAAAATCTAAAAAACCTATTTAAAAATCCGCAAAAGTCTATTAAATCCTAAAAAATGCAGACAAATGCAAATGACCAACATAAAAGATAGCGCAAGACCAGATCGAAGCAAACAGTAAACCCCCGGGCACCAGAATATCCCAAAAACCACCATGTAAGCTGAAAACACCGAGACGCGCACAATTTCCCGAAAATAAAACCGTGATTATCTAGACTGGATCTGACATATCTGGTAAATGAAACCCAATCTGTAACCCTGATATCCTCTGTCTGTACACAAGTGTCATGCATCTGATGTGCGAATACGAATCGAACCATGAACCAGATAGGAGAATCGGTTGGTCAAATTTTAGGGTGCAACAACTGCCCCTATTCAAGCGACTTGGACCTGAAGGGTTGAAGAGCGCTCAGCCTTCAAACATTCAGAGGTACGAGACGGTTGAATACCAATAAAACCCGAAAATTTGCCAACCGCAGAATATACTGCGAAACTGCTTGGGGAACGAAATCCAGAAACGAGCCCAGCCGTCACAGCAACAAACTGATCAATCATCTGGTAAGGAACTCCTGATTTTAACACCCGTTACTCGCGTGACTCCACAGATAACAAACCCGAGGGTTGCAACAAAACACCTGATCCTCTCATATCGTCTACTGATAGACAGGAAGAGAAATATACTCACATCGTCTAAAGATAGACGGAAAGACACCCTTAATCCATACTCACATTGTCTAATGATAGACGGGAAGACACCCATAATCCCGAAGGAACAAATTCAATACTCACATCGTCTAATGATAGACGGGAAGACACCCATAATCCCGAAGGAAAAAATTCAATACTCACATCGTCTAAGGATAGACGGAAAGAACACCACATTCAAACTCACATCGTCTAAAGATAGACGGGAAGACACCCAAAATCCATACTCACATCGTCTAAGGATAGACGGGAAGACACCTATAATCCCAAAGGAACAAATTCAATACTCACATCGTCTAAGGATAGACGGGAAGACACCCAAAATCCATACTCACATCGTCTAAGGATAGACGGAAAGACACCCAAAATCCATACTCACATCGTCTAAGGATAGACGGAAAGACACCCTTAATCCATACTCACATCGTCTAATGATAGACGGGAAGACACCCATAATCCCGAAGGAACAAATTCAATACTCACATCGTCTAATGATAGACGGGAAGACACCCATAATCCCGAAGGAAAAAATTCAATACTCACATCGTCTAAGGATAGACGGAAAGACACCCTTAATCCAATCTCGAGACCATCCATCAAATTTCAGAATCCTTTTATCTACGGGAATTGATGGAAAGAAAAATATCCTTAAAGGGGCCACATCATCAGTAAGGACCGACGGGAAGAAAACCACCTTCAAAGAGCCATGTCGTCAATGAGAATCGACAATCAGGAAAAACCCCTCTTGCAATGCCATCTCATCCAATACACAGAAAGAAAACCACTATCCGAAAGATCGCTTTGAAACCCCTCAACATCTAAAGATAGCCGAAGAAGACTCGCTGGGGAAACACGCCATCCATATGATCTGACGATAAGAAACCCGCTGAAAAATCCCCTGCAACTTCACATCGTCTACTGATAGACGGAAAGAACACCACTTAGAGAAACCCCATCTTGAAACCCCACTGGAAAATTAACCGAAACTTCACCTCGTCTGAGAAACCCCAACTTGAAACCCCATTGGAAAATTATCACCCGAAACTTCACATCGTCTACTGATAGACGGAAAGAAACCAACCTGCTACAGAACCCCATCTTGCAACCCTACTGAAAAAAATCACCCGAAGCTTTTCATCGTCTAATGATAGACGGGAAGAAATCCACTTTCGAACTCAAGACGTCTAATGATAGACGGAGAAATCCACTTATTGGAAGAACACATCGTCAATATGAATTGACGGGAAGAAAAGCCTGTCGATACCAGATGACTGATTGATCAAAGCATAACTGTTGTATGATCTGAAATACAAATAATCTGCTGAACTGTCTGAACACTGCTGCTGGATGAAAGCCCCTGAACTGATCACAGAGTAGTTCACGCGCCATATGAGGCTGATAGAAAACCTGGCTTATGCTTCGTATGCATATGCATATGCTTGAATCTTTCTATGGCGTAATGCTCCATTCAGGATGGAAATGCTACGCATTTTGAAAATGAAATGCAAGTATGATGCAAATATGATGACATGCAACATGCTAATGCAGGCTCGAGCTGCTGGAGAAAGTCGGGTATAGAAAACCACTTCAGCAAAATAAATGCTGAAGACGAAGCCAACTCCGCTGGGGATAACCCGAATATCACAGAATCATTCCAGCAAAATAAATGCTGGAAGAGTGAAATCAACTCCGCTGGGGAAATTGGGAACTTAACCGAACACCTCGTTGAAGTAACACCCTGCTGGGGAATATAACTCTGCTGGAGAATAGCGGATGTGCCAAGTATGATTGGACTTCTCTGGGGATAGCTTACCCGTGCCGATGAAAAAACTGGACTTTGCTGGAGAAAATAGTCGGAGTCTTCCTGCGCACTGACGAAGATTGGATTTGGAAACTGATGCGCCAACACGGGTGGGCCTCACAGTGATCGTCAACCTGGACTTGTGCTTTTAAGCTATCTGTGATGGGTCAGGTACAACTGACGCTGGAAAACATTCTGCCTGAACACACAACTTTCTGGTTGAAGAGTCAAGGGATAGTAACACGACTTCCCGACATTCGCCTCGCACTCGAAAATTGGCTGAATCTGCTCGAATAGCTTTGAATAACCCTGCTGATACGGAGAAAAACAATCCCTTCACTTCTGATATGCCCCAGCCTACGGGGCCTCTGTGGGGATAGTCCTCGAAAGGAAATCTGCAAATCCGTACCCTGACGGTCTGATAAGAAATGCCCCAGCATTCTGAACTTCGGGGAGATACTTCCCATCAAATGCTTCTCGAATAAAGAGTAACTTCTGCGCTCTTACGATGGTCTGCCCCTGACTGCAATGACCTTGCCCCTGATTATCTGATTCCAAGTAGTGCCCCTGACTACAAGGTATTCACCGAATCTCAACCTGATTGCCCCAGGATAACTGACTTCGAAAGGCTGACCTGACTGGGGATCACGATAATAGCTTGCCCCTGCTCTCGGAACATTCGGGCGTTCTGTATTCTATCCTGACCATACCTTCCATGGTAGAAAACTTTCCTGCTGTCAAGCGCTTACTCGCAGGTAAAACAAGTTGTTCTGCGTAAAAGATATACTAATGCAACACATATGACAGCTTCGACAATCCAATCTGTTCACTGGGAAAAGGGGGAAAAACAGTTTATGGCATATAATGCACAAAACATTTATCAAGGATACCAACATCAGTACCAACATGGTAAGAGAAACCCTTCTAGGAGTCAGAATCGACGCGACCTTTACCGAAGTATGCTTTCGAAATAACCTGCTTCAATTAGGACTTTTGAAGGTTATAACGTGGTCCGGTTCACGGTTTCGAAGGAAAGGATAAAGGCTCAAAGTTTATTTTAACCCACCCATTCTCCTTGATGTTCTCCCATCCTACGTTCAGCTAATTCGACCTTAGCGCTCACCTCTCAGAGGCTGAAAGATAGGAGTGATAGTTCGAGAAACCATGAGTTTTTGGAGTGACAGCCACCCGCTCTTCGTCTTTGACCTTTGAGGTCACACGACTCGTATTTGTCCGAGGATTTTTTTTTTTAATCCTTTCATCTTTTTCTTATCCCTAACTTTTGCCTGGACTGACTCTTTTTTGAGTTTCTTTTGATTCTTTAAGTCCAGCGGGATGCCCTCATTTTTGCCTAAGTCATTTGTCTTGAAGCTTTGACTTAGCGGGCTTTTGATTCTTTGCTTTCTCTTTTTTCGAACAAGTCGTGTGACACTGGTTGCCTGACTCATTGGAGAATAGTGTGACTGTCTCACTCTTGATTTAGCCATTGTGGTTTCTTAGGCACGACCTCTAGAGGTGTCATTGATCCTCGAACGGACACTCCTTTTGCAACTTGAACGCTCGGCCAAATTAGCTAACACCTACCCTGCCCCAGGTTAAAGGTTGAGGGTTTTTCGTTTTCAGAAAGAACTCCTACTACTAGGCTCAAATGGGTTGACAAGGGATTATCTTCCTTATATCACCGGTGTTTAGGGATTTGAAACAATGCCTGTACATCATCAGCAGGTTTTACTTCAAAAGCATACAATATCGGAAGTTGCATGTCGTTCATTTTCGTCATCCTCCCCAGATTCCTCTTAACCAGGCGTTGGACATTTGTAAAAACGATTAGTGAACACGAATGGATTTAATCAAAACATGCATATTTATTTCATTATCATCAATTGAAAGAAAACAACCAGTTTTACAAGCGAGATTGCAATTTAAACAGGAAAGAAACTACAAACGTAAAGCAATGACAAGATAAAACAAAGAAAAATGCCAGCTTCCGAGAACCGGGCTTTCACATCTGTTTTGCTACTGAACCAGCCATCTTCACTGTCAGTTATTAGAGGCGACTCGAAGCTGTCTTGATCTGCTTTCAGCGACCCAACCAAATTATAGAGCCCTTCCTCATTCAGATGATTTTGGGCCCTTCCTGCCCGAAGTTGATTGTTGCACTATCAAGTAGGTCCTGCACTTTGTGCTTAAAGGCTAGACAATCTTCAATGTTGTGCCCCGGTGCTCCTGAATGGAAATCACAGCGCTCACTGATATCATACCCTGCTGGAGGCGCACCTGTTAGCGGGGCTAACTTCCTCTTCTCAACCAACTGTAATCGTAGCAACACTTGAAGAAGTTCGGCATATGGCATCGGAGGCACACTAAATACCCTCACCGGCCTCTGATTTTGAGCTCTTCGCTGATCGGGATGATGTTGCCTGTGCCACTGTTGAGATCGTTGCTGTCGTCGCTGGTATCGGGTTGGCTGTTGAACAACCTTCGTAGCAAATACAACATCGGTTTCTTGACTTTCACCGCACTGATTAAGGCACTCCTTATGCTTAGCCATTTTCTTTCTCATATCTGCCCCAGGAATAGGCAACAGTTGTGGGCATGGAGATTCTGACATCATGGAGTCCAGGATACGTTTCTGACCTACTGCAGCTTTAGAAACATCCATCGTCTTAGCATCGACTGAGATAGGATCCATACGTACAGCTACACCGCTCGGCGAGAATTCAATATCTTTCGAGTCAATCAGGTCTTGAACATTGTGCTTAAAAGCATGACAACTTTCGATGTCATGTCCGAGTGCCCCAGAATGAAACTCACATTGCTTACTGGTATCGTACCCATAAGGAAACGCTCCTGTGGGTGGTTCCAACGTTCTCTTTTCAACCTTTTTGAACCTCAATAAAGTCTGCAAGAGCTCAGCATACGTTGTAGGTGGCGCCTCAAATATCCTCTTTGGCTTCCCCTCCTGAATCCTCCGTTGAGCCGGGTGTATCTTTTGTTGCTGTTGCTCAGGTTCCACAGGTCCAGGTGGCACGAGCTCCTTCACTGCGGCTTCAAATAGCTGATCATCCTCTTTCCTAAGCACATTCTTGACTACTTCCATGATCAAGCTCATTTGGGTCTTCAGCTGACTATTTTCCTCTTTGAGGATCTTCTGCTCCAGACGCATCTCTTGCATATCTCTCATCATCTACCCTAGCTGGCTTCGGACTTCAATCAATTCAACCTGATTCTGTTCCATATCTCTGAAGGAATTCCTGCAACAAACTGGACGATAAGGAAATAAGACCTACGGTTCTGATGTACCTGTTAAATGATAATGCAAAGCAGAAAGCAAACACATATTCATGACAAGACAAGGAGAAACTCAAGCCATAAGCACTCAGACGAACATCTCCCACACATGTATCACCAACAAAAGCAGCACGTAAGCACAAACGAGTACAAATACAATGACCCCAGCCAACAATCCTGGTGGTGGTCAGCCAACAATAACGCACAAAAGCTAAACGGGTTATGCAGAGAAAACAGATGCAACACTCGACACCGAAACCTCTAGAAACTTCTCTCATATTCAACTGAACTCTCCGTTTGACATTCTTCAGAACACACACTTCCCGCGGAGTCTTCTATGACATTAACTGACGAACCCGCACAACTGGATGACGGAGAATCGTTAATCTGAACAAAACCCTGGGGCGTGATGAAAATCTGGTTAGAGTCTAACAGATCTTGAACCTGGCTTCTGAGCACCTTACAATCATTTGTTGAATGCCCCTGTGCCCCAACATGGTACTCACAGCGGGCGCTGGCATCAAAACCTGGAGGATACGGTGGAATCACTGGATTAGTCTCTTTCGGCACTATCAATCCACTTCTGACCAGATCTGGCAACAACTGACTGTACGACACCGGTAGCTGAGTAAACTGCCTTTCAGGTTTCCTTGGTCTTCGTTGGGCGTGCTGACGCGATCGACGACAGGATGACCGTTGACTTGAAATGTCTGAAAACCGATCCTGAGATGCTAAAGATTCTGAGGCGACGTCATTTCCTTCCCATTCTTCTTGAGAACTGACAACTGATTCAGTCTTATCAACTGGGATATAAGGAGCATCTCGAAGCTTTCCACTCTTGAGTCCTCTCTCCACAAGCTCCCCCATTCTCATCAGGCCCACAAAGCTTGTACAACCGAACAATTTGTCATAATAATGGCCTTTCAGAGTACCCAAGAAGATGTCAACCATTTCTCTTTCCTGAAGCGGCGGTTGAGCACTAGCAGCCAATTCTTTCCATCTTTGCACATACCCCCTGAATGATTCATTCTCCGCCCGAGATAATTCTTGCAGATGTACGAGACTGGGAGCCAAATCCAAGTTGTAATTGTACTGCTTCATGAAAGCTCTGGCTAAATCCACCCATGATTGAATCTGATTACTCTCTAACTGCACATACCACCTCAAAGATGCCCCAGTCAGACTATACTGAAAGCAATGGATCATCAATTGGTCATTTCGCACAAACGCAGTCATTCTTCGACAGAACATCATCAAATGCAGCTTCGGACAACTAACTCCCGCATACTTCTCAAATTTCGGAACTTTGAACTGATAAGGCAACACCAGGTCAGGAACCAAACACATGTCTGCAGCATTCAGGTTAACAGCATCTTTGATCTCCAAAGCTTTAACTCTTTCTTCCAATCCTCGGAACCTTCTATCACCTTCAAGAGCTCTTGAGTTTACATTCCTGGCTACTGGGATACATCGGCGTGGATTCCTCTCAGGGAAAACAGCACCTTGATTGTTAACAGGAGGAGGACGTTCATTTTGGGCAACAAACTGCTCATGTCGATCTCGGCTCTCAACAGTAGGCTGTACAACTTGGTCTGCAGTAACGTTGTTTACTTGCGGGAAGCCTTCCATAGAATCATACCGATGGTTGGACGTCATAGTAAACCCTGTCAAGGTGTTAGGAGCCTGGAGATTGCCTTCAGACATAGCTGCCAATTACCTGTAACTGACTACACTGCTTGATTCTGCCCAAATCTGCTTCAGCCCCTTGGTCGTCTTCAACACTCCACTCTTGCCTCGAACAATCCCCCGAGAATCACCCTCTGGTGAAAACAAAGGCTGGATAAGTGCTCTGGCCAGCTAGAGAAATGCTATGCAATATGATTTATGCAGACAGAATACAAAAAATGCTAACGTGCATGTGTGCATTGGGGATATTTCCCCTCCAATTCCAGTGTCAAGGTAGCAAGACAAGATAAACCACAAAGACAATATTTAGAAAAACCCTCATATATTTATTGGAATGACAGTTTTGTCAAGACGTTACACAACTATGTTCCATACAACTGATATGATAAAGGAGGATCCCAACCAACATGCCTGGTGGTGATCTCAACATATAGAATACAAGAGAGAAATCAAGTGCGGGTACGGTCGCGGAAATCCTCAACCAGCTTCTTCGTCTCTGGGTGATCCGGTCGATAAATCAAACCTTCTATCAACTGATCCCTTTTCCTGACCGTTCCATGGATATCTCTGACAAAATCTTCCCAAGCCTTATCCTGGGCACCATCCCCAGGTTTGGGCCTCTTGATGTCTGCTCTGCGCTGACAATCTTCCAGATTCTTCATGGCATCAATCAGTTTGCGTTCGGCCTCGTATCGACGGCATGCTTCTTCTTCAAGCTCTTCAGTCTTCACTCTAACCTGTTCTCCCAACTGAACAACCTGTGTCTTTAGCTCTTCTTCCTGTTCTTTGCGTTTGGCCATAGTGAGATCCCAGTGCTCTTTGAACTTAGCTAACTTCGTGTAGGCCCTCTCCAGCTCTTGTTTCTTAGTATCCAATACACTGCTAACTGAGTCTACATCTAACTCCAGACACTTCTTGGTTTCAGTCAGCTCCAATAAAGTAGTCTTCAGATGTTTCAAAGTTTCGGCCTGTTGCTTGGAAAAATATCCTATTTCAATCTTTTCATGACGAAGTTGGGCATTCTCTTTCTCTAAAGCCTCTTTAGCCTTTGCTAACTCTTCTTTCTCCGCCATTAGCTGCTTGTATACCTGCATGTCTATAGTGGTGGGCTCCTCCACCGGAGAAGGATACAATGGCTGAACTGCAGGATAAGGCATAAGGAATTTCGTAGCTCGTTCACGAATCCATTCCACATACGGACCAAGAACTCGAGTACCCCCTCTGCTACTTGAAAGCTTCCCTCTCTTATGCAGGTTCTTCCATGCTTTCTCAAGCTTGATCAACATCTCTTCCTCTATTGCCCCAGTGAGATACAGAGATTCCTGTATCTCCTCGGGCTTCGGCGCTTCCTGAGGTGCATACCCAAACTGCCTGATTAATAAGGAAGGGTTGTAATTGACACACTCTTTCCTTCCCATCAAAGGAACATTAGGGAATCCTTCGCATCTGTATATGACCTCAACTCCGAACACCTCCTCGTTAACCCACACCACATTCTCAGAAGTCAATCCCATCAAGCGCTCAGGCCATCCTAAAGAATCAATAGAAGTGACGAAGGGCCCTGACTTCGGCATATGACTAGTGAACCACCTGCACAGTAGAGGTACACAGCAAGAGACATTCCTTCCTCGTCGCTTTTCATTTTGGTAGTGAGTGGAATGGTGGATATCTCCCAGCAAGGTAGGAACTGGGTTCTTTGCAGCCAGAATATAGAAAGCATCTGCATCAACAAAATCAGGAATGTTTGGGAACAATACAATGCCATAAACACACACAGCAAGGATGGCGTCAAAAACAACCCAGCCACCTTTCTTGGCATACTCCCGAGCCTTCTCCACCAAAACATCCAACGGAAATCCCCACACATCTCCTCTTCTGATCATCTTCCCTGTCAGCTCAAACTCTCCTAAGTGCAGAATAGCAGAAAGCTCAGCCAAATCAGGCTTAGCGTCCGTGTGATAGAAAGGCATCTGCTCGCGAATCGGTATATCCAAGAGTGCAGAATACTCCTCCAGGGTTGGAGCCAAGACAAAATCAGGAAATACGAAACACCTGAGCTCAGCATCATAAAACTGCAACAGGGTGTAAATGCCGCTGATCTCATAAGCCGAGGGCTGGTAAACATAAGTCAGGATCCTCCCATATGTCTTCCTGAAATCTCCCATCACCTTCTTCTTAGCAATAGTAATTAACTCTGACAACAGACTGATATCTGGAGACGGGAACTTGTAGGGTAACACTCTCTTCATGGCTTCCATGTCTTGCTAGGAAACAAACACCGGAACTGGGAGGGAAAATATGTACCTGCAATACACACACGTTAGTTGGATGCAAATGGTAATGCAATAATGCAATATGATAAATGACGCAATCAGTGAAAACAGGGGCCATGCTGTAGCCTGAAGAGGAACCTCCCTGTGATGTCAAGAACAAAAAACCACCACAGTCACCAGAACTTCATGACACTAACTATCATTTGACACCCAAAATACCAATCCCCTGGTAAAAAATCCATCTGAACCTCTGTAACTGACGAGAAAACCATCTGATAATAGTATCAACCTCAAACAAGAAATCCATCTGATCCAAACAACACCAGTTAACGAGCCAAGAAAACCATCTTCTAAATACTGAATTATGGTTTCTGAAGGCCAGTTTTCCTGCAATAACCCAATCCCCCTCACAGGTATGGACCTAATCCACGGACAAAGGTACGGCATCCTGTGCGGTCATCAGCGTCACAGACTTTCATGAGTGACGATACGATTCCCAGAAGGAGTGGCATCATCAAGTCATGAAGAGGCCTCACTTAGCTGACTTCCAAATGATCGGTCCCCAGAGTCGACAATCCTCACGTCTGGACTCCCCTCAGATCCTCAGGACCGAAAAGGAGCACCTCGGAGAGAACCACAGTTGAACTTCAAAGTCAGAAGCCATCAAGACTTCTCCTATTCTCAAGCTCAGACAAAAATAACAGAACACCCTATAAAAATCTATCAAAAATCTAGGGGAGACCTACATGGCTCTATGATCCCAAGATCAAATCTCAAAGCCTAAGTCAACTTCTAAGGCTACTAAACAATCCCTAACATATGAATGGTCAAGGGTTAATCAGCAAGCTAGGAGGTCTCTATTCTCTAACCCTAAAACAATATCCATCAATCTCTAAAAAATCCACAAAAATCCTATGGGGAACATGCATTAGTCTAGTATAACATACTAAAAAACTAGAGCAAAATTCAATACCAATCAAGAGAAACAAAATCAACAAGGCAGACACGTCACAAACCAATTATTCAATATCAATTAAAATACAAAAATGCAAATAAAAATGAAAATGCATGATCTAATCAATATTTTTGCATTATAAAATTCTACATTGAATTATGTGTCTACATAAAAAACAAGGGAATTATTTGGACACTTCTACTATTTTTAATGAATTATTTTCTAATATGCATGAAAACAAAGAAATTAAAGAAAAGAAAATAATACAGGGGGGGCGAATAGCACTAATCTTAGTTGCTTTTCCAAATGGGCTTATACACGGGGGGTGCGCATAGCACTCAGGGCCTAATCCCAATCCACAATCCATACTGCAATCTCACATTCAGGGGGGGATACGATCAAACGGGGTGTGAGCTTCAGCAAACCAGTTTTGGGCTTTGACCCAATCCGAAACCCTTATCCAACTAACCAAACAACAAAAACCCATCTTCTTCTCCAACCTTCTGACTACTGTTCACCCAAACCCTAGTCGTCCTCCTCTGAACTTCTCCCCTGAATCCTCTCAGAACACTCTCACGAATCTCAAACACAACACCATTACCTCACTCAAATCCACCCAAACCTAATCTAATCTCTAAACGAATCCAAAACGAAACCAGAAAATCTCAGCTATCAGAAAGAAAATCACAACCAAGATCGCATGAACATGTACCTGGATATGGAGTACGAGTGAATCTTGAAGCTTCTGGAATCTTTCAGCGAGAAGTTCCTGAGGCGTATTGAAGAGTTGTTGAAGTTCTGAGGAGAAACGCCGTAGACGAAGATCTTCAAAGATCTTTACAGATCTTGAAGTTGTTGGGAGCTGATGAAGATCTATGAACGACGATGAAGATGCTCTGGGAATTTTCTGGAGATTGATGAATCGCTGGGAAAGAGATCTGGAGACTGATGATGATCGTATGAAGTTCTGGGGGATTTACGAAGAACAGGCGGAGTTCTTGATGATCAATGATGATAATGATGATTTCTGGAGAAAATATTGATGCAGGTTGAAGGATTCTGGAGAATTGTTCTTGGTGAGATGATGAAGATGGATGAACGGACCTTGAATGGCGAAGAACTTCTGGAAATTCTTTGAATTTTCCGGTCACGGATGAAGTTTCCGGTGGACTGGGTTGAGTTCTCCGGCGAGTTGGTGATGAAGGTGGACTGAGGAGGAAGGGGGAAATTGGAGGAGAAAAATGAAGTGGAGGGATTTCTGGGTTTTCCAGTGGTTCAGGTGGTGGCCGGAGTTGGTTGGGCGGTGGTCGTTGGGGCGGTCACCGGATTTGCATGGCCGGCGGTAGCTTCTCGGTGAGGGGGTGGTGAGGTGACAAGTGTCACGAGAGTCAATGCATGTGGGGCGCGTGGCAGAAAGGGAGAGAGAGAGAGAGAGTCTGAAACGTGGCAGACCTGGGGGGAATTCAGAGTTGTGAGGTGGGGCCTCTATGGTGGAACGCGTGGATCAGCTTTATAGCTGACAAGTGGCACCTGCAATCTGGACAAAAAAACAAAAATGGACTGAAAATGAAATGGGCCTCAAAAACTACACTCTGAGCCCACGAAAAAAAGACCAATAAACCCAAAAAAAGTCTGAATTAAAACTGATTAAACTCAATTAGACTAATTAAAACTAAACCTAATTAACTATTGATTAAACTCTAACTAAAATTAAACTGTAATTAAATCTAAATGACAATTAACTATCCTAATTAATTCTAACAAATTCAATTAAATTCTAAACAAAAGATTAAATCCTAATTAACCTAATTAAATCCTAATTAAATCTAAAAAATGATTAAAATCTAACTAAACTCTATTAAACCAAATTAATTTCTAAACTCTACTAATTTCTACTTAAAAAAAACTATTAAAATCCTATTAAATCTCTAATAAAGTCTATACTATTATTTAAAAGAAAATCTATTATTAATAAAAGAAAAAAAAACTATATTCTTTCTATATTATTCTAAAAACATTTAAAAACTATTTAAAATCTATTATATTCTAAAAATGATTAAAAAACTATTAAATCTATTAAAAATTCTATAAAGCTCTAAAAAAAGATTTAAACTATTAAAAAATGTTAAAAATTTATTTAAATCCTAAAAAAAATCTAAAAAAACCTATTTAAAAATCCGCAAAAGTCTATTAAATCCTAAAAAATGCAGACAAATGCAAATGACCAACATAAAAGATAGCGCAAGACCAGATCGAAGCAAACAGTAAACCCCCGGGCACCAGAATATCCCAAAAACCACCATGTATGCTGAAAACACCGAGACGCGCACAATTTCTCGAAAATAAAACCCTGATTATCTAGACTGGATCTGACATATCTGGTAAATGAAACCCAATCTGTAACCCTGACATCCTCTGTCTGTACACAAGTGTCATGCATCTGATGTGCGAATACGAATCGAACCATGAACCAGATAGGAGAATCGGTTGGTCAAATTTTAGGGTGCAACACTCGGGCAAGTGTTTCTCCGGCCACAAGGAAGCTTACGACGACCATGCCCGAAAAGCATATTATCCTTAAGTCATCACTACCGTGCTTGGTAGCAACGACTTGGGGGTTACTGTTCTGGACTTGCCCAATGGTTAGGCATAGCCCAATCCATTTTTGCTCCCAGAACGGCCCAATTGCCTAAGTCCAACCACTTCGGGGGGAGAACTTACCTTTCTGCCCCTCCAATGGGGGAGGCTGACCATTTTACCCATGGTCACAGCACTCTTCCCCGTCACGCGGCCCATCATGCATGGCTCCATCATCCAAAAACAGTCAAAATGCTTGTGCCTGTAACTACGCTTCTGTCCGTGCCAACAACTAGTTATGGGCATGTCTGCCCGTCCTAACGGCTAGTTCTGGCAGTTACCTATTCTTAGGGAAATGGTTATCTCGCTCCGAAAATAGGGATCTATGGACAAGCGTTGGGGGAATTATATAAACCTTCTCACTTGAGAGGGTCAGGTATCCAATATTCACCCTTAAACACTCATATTCTGTACTTGTTCTCTCTCTCTTGCTCGTTTTCTTACTTTAGCATCAGAGTGCCTTGCAAGTACATCCTCTCCTCCTCTCTCACACCCAGCATCACAGACGCTTGTCTTTGGCCCACCTCAGGTTCTGATCAACCGATATGATCAAATTTATTAAAACACAATTTAAAAGTTGAAAAATGCCAAGAAAGATGATCAAAATTAAGTCATATTTGGCATTCAACACTGCTCCAAATTCCATGAACTGAGTTATCCTACTCAAGACTTTTCTACTCAATCAATCTACTTGATTAAGACTTTCACTGCTCAAGCACATAGCAAGAGACTTACGTGACTTAAGCATCTTGGCTCGAGACATCCTTGCTTGTTTCCCAATTATACAAAACTTTTACTCAACCAATCCACTTGATTAAGACTTTCATAGCTCAAACACATAACAAGAGGCTTACGTGGCTCAAGCATCTTGGCTCGAGACTTCCGTGCTTGTATCTTAATGACACAAGAATTTTATCTAAACTGCTGAACAAGCTCAGTAGAATAGAGACCAAGGTGTACATAATACAATTATCAGAGGTGCGAGAAATCACCATAACAAAGACCTAAAGCTTTTAAGATTTATAAGATATACGATGTGTAAGAAATCTTAAGGCTTTTACAATTACAACCTACATCAGAAAAATATGAATATACATTGAGTTGATAATTGCTGATCTTGTTACTTCTTCTTCTGGTTGATCCTTGTTAAAGATTCAATTTGAACCTTCAGCCATATTTATAGAATTTTCAGAAAAACTAGCCATTGAGGAGGTAACTTGATCAAGATTCTTTGTTGTTACTTCATAATACAAGATTCGTTGAAGATAGATATACCAGAAGATCTTAATCCAATGTGTAACATGTTTAACCTTTGAGTCTTCAAGAGATTCTATACTATTAGAGATGTTGATAGTAGATATCCATAAAGCATTTCAGCTTTTCTTGAGTCTTGCAATTTGTAGACTCTAGTTGACAGACTGATTTGACAATACAGTTTGCTTTCTGCAGTACGGGCAACTTCAGCTTTATCACCAACTCTGAATGGTAACAAAAGGAAATTTGCATTCACTAAGTGTAGAGACAATAATGCTACTTCTTCCGATGCTGAGGCCTTCAGCTTCAGAGTCTTCGTCAGACATCACTTAGCAAGTGTTCTTCAGGTTCTGCCACCAGAAGCTAGCAATGTAGCAACTCTCAAAGTGTGTTTAATGTAGAATAGATTCTAATAATAATATTTACAACTATAAGAACCGACACACATGTAACACACATCAAGTAAACCATAGTTCTTTCAATACTTTGTTATCATCAAAACCTAAGGAAAATATGTCATGAACAAATCTTGTTTTAACAATTTCCCTTTTTTTATGATGACAAACACAAGTATTTAAAGGACAATGTTGGGCAGTTATAATTTTCTTTGCAACATCAGGGTATGAAGTTTGTAAGCTCCCCCTGAGTCTAATAGTACAAAGCAGAGTTCTGTAGGCATCATACTAGGTACTACTGTTGCGGTGAGAATCGTGATACCAAGCTATTGATTAACTTAAATCTTAATTCATTGAATTCACAACCGGACTTTGATTTATCCAAAAGAAAGGTTAAAGAAATAAAGACCTTTTGTGCGATGTAACAACAACGCTAAGAGATTCGGGGATCGAGGGTTGGTTATGCCTAGGATAGGTATTTCACATCCTAAACATCTGTAGTACTCTACAGGAACCTTTTGTATGTTTGTATGCTATACTTGTTAAATGTTTGCTATGGTTTAGGATTGGGTATAAGGTTAAGGGTGTAGGTAAAGACCTAAGGATAGTTTCTAGGTTTGCTCACAAAGATATCGCATCCTCTGCCTACGTATCCTAACTAGGATAGAATCAGAGCAGTCATAGTTCACCTCACTAGGGATAAAGGACTCTTGATTATGATCAAGGTTCAAAGGGGAACAAACATAACACTGCTTGTGTAAAGTTTAACAAAACTCTCTAATCTAAATTATACACTCAAGAAAGGGGAGTAAGTAATTATCACCATGATTCTTACATAGAGTTTAACAAACTCTACCTAATTCTACGTTGTAAGACCAATTGGTTCTATCAAAACCAAAAGGAGGAAGGAGGCTCTATCCAGGTCTACAAGGATTAATAACTCTAAACCTAAGTTCTACAGGGTAAATCCAATTGGTTCTATCCAAACCAAAAGGAGGGGAATGTTGCTCGTCAAGATATCGCATCTTGTGCCTACGTATTCTCATTATTCAATGAGAAATCAGAGCGTTCGTAGTTTAGGCACGACTAAGGAACGGGGACCAATTGTTTCCATCCAGATCAAAATGAGGGAGGAGGCTCTATCCAGGCCTACAAAGGATTAAGAACTCTAAACCTAAGTTCTAAAGGGTGAGTTCAATTGGTTCTATCCAGACCAAAAGGAGGAGTGAGGCTCTATCCAGACCTATGGGGGTAATGAGCTATCTATGACCCAAGGGTCAATAGAGAGACTTTTCTTTGGAAGGGGAAAAATGAGGCAACATGGATGAGAACTAAAAAGCTTCATCACTTGGGGAATAACTTAACAAAGCATAAACATTCAAACATGATGAATATATAAGAGGTATGGTTACAACCAAGAGCATGCAAGCATATGTCAATATCAAGAAAAGATTTCAATCAAGGTAAATAGTTACAACCAAAAATGCACAAAGATATTACAATATTATGAAGGGATTCTTACAAGACCAACATAAGAGGTAAAAACCACTTGAAACATCTTAACAAAGATGAAGGGAAATGAGGTAACAACCACATGTTTAAATGCAAACAAGTTTAAATGCAAGAAAGTCACAACTTGAGGCAAGTGTGTCATAGGTTTTAAAAGATGTCAAATGTAACAACATGAGACCAAAAATCATGCATTGATGACAAACAAGTACAAGTAGGCATACAAGAAGTGTTACAACAAATCAAGTAAGAAATTCAAGGTTCCATGGGGAAACACACACAAGTTTATGGTAACAAAAAAAAAGCAAGCCCGTAGTATTTTATGGTCAAAAGACACATAAACAAGTAGAATAAAACATGACAAACACATTCAAGAGATTACAACATCAAGAATCATGTTATGAATCACAAAGAAGTTTCAAGGTATACCATTTATGTTCAAGCTTTCACAAAAGCAAGAAACAAACCATAAACATGTTATGGTTCTAACAAGATACATAAACAAGTAGAATAAGGCATGGTAAACATATTCAAGAGGTTACAATATCAAGAATCATGGCAAAGTTCACAGATGAAGTTCAACAGGCCATTTTCACATATATGCATTCACAAAAGCAAGTATGAACATGGTAAGGCAATTAATAAAACATATTTGAGCATTTAAACATGTTTAAAAAAATATATGAATCACACAATATCAATATCAAAAGAAAAATCAAGTTATAAGTTTGAAAAAGTTCAAGAACACCAAGGTAAAAACCCTAAAAACACATGTTTTTCAAGTGGATCAAAGTCTTTATAGGATGACAATCCTTGAATTATTTCTTCACTCAATGAAAGTATACATGATAAGTAGTAGTTTGAAAAAAATAATGGAATAAATATCACAAAAATTGAGCAAGTTATGGTCATTGCAAGTTGGTGCACCGAGAGGGAAAAAACTAGGGCAAGGCAAGGTTACAACCTAAGGGTCATTTGCGTGAAGGATTGAATTCAGTCAATTCTTAACCAAATGGAGTGAAACAAAAGTGAAAATTGTGTATTTTTGAACAAGGAATTCAATGGTACCATTTGTTTTTCCATACCATACACCCACAGAAAAATTTGATAGCAACATGGTTTAGGCAAGTTTGGTGACAACCAAAAACGTGAACATGTGAACAGTCATGTGTAGTGGTGTGCTTGGTGAAACAAGTGTACAAGCATCACATATACATCATATTGATAGGTTAGCACAAAGTAAATCAAGATATACACACATGATTTGGCAGATTGGATGCAAAACGCAAAAAGTGACTAGGTTGGGCCTAGTTTGTGGCCTAGCTTGTGACCAGAATTTGACAGTTCAAAAACTACATGTTTTAATGCAAGTAATGGTTCATAAATGACACATAACATATATAAGACATGTTCGAACAATTTACAACACCAAATCATAGCTAAAAGTCATGGTAGCATGTGAAATGCAAGTGAAAATTTCATGTTTTCTTGTGTTTTAGGCTTACCTCTTGAAGCAAGCTTACACAATAAGAAAACCAGAGACTTTGATTGATCCTAAAAGGTATACAAAGGCTCCTAGGATGATGAGAAAATGCTCCAAATCAAGCTCAAGCAAGTTGATGGGCAGAATGGCTTGCAAGTGAAGAAAAACCTCTAAAAACCAATGATTTTCAAAGACAGCTCCTTCAATCCTTGTTACAGAAGTTTGGATTGGTTATGGATAGCTTCTATATGTCAAATATGAAGTGCTAGAGGTTTTAAAGCTCAAGGAAAGGAAACGGACCAATGGTTGTCCTTTAAAACGCAAAAAAGTCAACAAAATGAAGTTTTGAGGGTTGACTTTTGGATTGGATGAGTTCCTGGCCAAGGTGAGGGTTTAGACAGCTTTAACACATCATTTTTGATGTGTTTGAGGTTTGGTTTGAGTTTGACAGTGTTTGGAAAAGGTTTTAGGGGTGAAAGTGCAAAACAGTTTTTTTGTGATTTTGGAAATTTAGTGAGTTTTTGCAAGAACTTTGCAACCAGAAAGAAGAGAGAGTTCTTGCTTGGTTTGATGCTTAATATGGTATGTGTATTACCATAGAGGAAGCCACTATTTATAGGCAAAACAAAAGTGAGGACAAATTTACACAAGTGGTTTGCAAGTGGTGGTTTTAGCGAAAAATCTCATGAATCCATGTGATGGTTTTGCTCTGCTGGTTTTGCTTGCTTCCAAGGTACTTAGACCTCTAAAACCAGATAGCAGTGAGTTGTGAGAAGTGATCTTAGAGTGCACAAGGACACCCTCCACGATGCAGCCACCAATACTCTCTCTCATGGTGTACCTTTTGTACTTTTCTTCATTAAACTAATGGATTATGGATGGAACTTTGGTTTTACTTGGATGCTCTTCTGATCCAGCTCATTTCACCCTCTAACACATCATATCAGAGGTCATTCCATGGTTAGAAATGAAGTGCATAGTTGGAAATCAAGTTTATGTTGAGTTTTGACATCATGACAATCAAGTGTTTAGGCCTAACTTGTCCAATTCAAAACTCTCAGCTCACAAGGGCTATGGAGGAGTTCTTGTAATTTTTGGAAAGACCTAATGGAGATCTACAACTTTCATATTTACTGAGTTTCCAAATTCAAAATGGAACTAGGTCAAAAAAACCCCTCAAAGTTGGCTGAAAACATGCCTAAAAATGCCAAAAACTTAGGATTTTTTAAGTGTTTTCTCCCTCTTGTGATGATTTTGACTATAACTTCAAATCTATGTATTTTTTGCCCATAGGTCAGCTTTACACTTTTGTAGGGCTTGCCAAGACTTTTCCAACAAGCTTTGAACCACCTCATTTGGATGTGTGGTTAGGAAGTTATGGTCTTGCCCCTTTCAAAACCCTAATTCCCGACTTTTTTGATTACTCCTCAATCCTTGATCCAATGATCATGAAACTTCATGGTTAGGTGCAATACGTTATTAGTAACATATTTTCTTCTAACTTTGAGGTCAAATTCCTTATTGTAACGCCCGTTTATTTTTAAATTAAATTATTTTTGAATTGTTGGTGTGCCTTTATGTGGGAGTGTGTCTAAGAGCGTTGGTGGGTGTCCTTAAAGCATAGGAAATCATTTTATAAAATATAGAGTTTAATAGTAATATAATATAATTGATAATGATGATAATTTAATAATTAGTAGTAATATTATTATCATTATTATTATTATTATTTGAAATATTAGTGGATGGAATAAGTGAAATAGGGGAGTTATTAGAGAAGTTGTGGGGGAAAGAGGAAAAACACGATAAACTACTCAGAACCAAAATTAAGGAAAAAGGTTGAGGAGAAGGTAAAAAGGAAAAAGGAACGTGGTTGTGGAGAAATTAAGAACAGAGGAATTAACCGCCAGAGAGAATTCAAGGTAGTTGCAGAAGAGTCACTGGAGAGAAAACTGAAACTAGGAGTTTAGAGTTGTCCTCAATCCAAAGGTAAGGGTGGGGTTCAATAACTATGGGTATGATCAATTTCATGTGGGGAATTGAATCATGGGGTTAATTTCTGCGAGTTGATAATATTAGGGATAATGTCGTCGGTGCCTGAATTAGTGTTTTATGTCGTTAATTTTGGTGGTAATATTTGGAAACAGCACTGACACGCGCGAATCTGTACTTGTTGAGAGAATGTTGTTATTATGCTCTTACTTGATTTGATAGGAATTGTGGTTATATGATGAGTATGAAATTGCGATGTTTCGGTTATGGACAATTTGGTTGTAGGCTTAATGCCTTGTTGCGTAGTTGTTGTGGTTGTGTTGTAGTCCATAATAGATGCATCCCATAGCATATCATCCTTGGTTGTGCCTGTATTGGCGTTGGTTGTGCCTGTATTGGCGACCTATAATGGCAAATAAATTGGTTGTGGAGTGCTGCTCCAAATTGGTACCACATGCATATGCATAATTAAGTCACATAGTGTCGCGTCATTATGTGTTTGCAAGTAATTATGAGTTGCTGAATTTTCTTGCTAATTGTTGCGAATATGAATGATGAATTTCCTGGTAGTTCGTTGTGATAATATTTGGAGAACTGCGAGAATTATAATGCTGCGATATGATCCTGGCATGAATTTTATCATGCCTTATGTTATGATTTTGATATCTCACCCTTTACGTTGTATGTTACCTCCGTTGGTGGTAATTTGCAGGTAACCCGGAATAGAGTGTTTCTTTTCGTTTAAGGTCGTTGGTCGCTCTGATACGTAGCACTCTTGGGGGGATGAATGATTAATGTTATTGCTTTTAATTGTTTTCTTTGTTGCTGAATTTTATTAAGTACTTTTCTTTAAATTGATTGCTTCTGATAGTGCCAAATGTTTGTTGTACACACTAGACCGATGAATCGGTAGGACTGATTTCGTGGTCGAGAACTAGTTGTTTTTGTGAATTGATGCAAGATATTTACTTGCTGAATTTTAATGGAATTTAGTTGCAGACTTTTCTGGTTTTGTTTTGGTTTATTATAAATGTTGGAAGTGTATTAAATTCCGCTTCAAAATAACAGGTTGTCTTGTAATTGAGATGTTAAGCAAGTTATCATTGTCTGTTCATCCGATTCTGTGCTATGTATGTTACTAAATGATTGTGTTGCAGGTGTGTGTGTGTGTGGTCTGTTTAAGTTGAAAATGTGACGCCCATTTTTTGTGAGTGTGACGACCGTCACCACTCCATCACGGTCGTCATGATCATCACGATCGTCATGACATCACGTTCGTGACGGTTCCATCATGATTGTCACTTAGCCATTTTTTGTGCACTCTGATTGTTATTTTCTTGTTTATCTGTTGGGTTAGAATGGGGTGTTACATTAGTGGTATCAAAGCAGGTCGTTCCATCCGACCAAGTTATCGAGTCAGTCGTCGTGTCTAATAGTAGAGTATAATTGCATTCATATTAATTGCTTTGATAAGTCAGTGAGGTTTTCTACTCCTAAGGAGGAGGGAGCCCGTTTAGTAACTACAAAACAGATGAGGCAGATATTGCTAGAAGATGCTCAGGTGTTTACGTTGGTGGCATCATTATTCGTTGAGAATCAAGCGATAATTGATGAGTTAGAAGTTGTTCGTGATTTTCCCGAAGTGTTTTCAGATGAAATTCCTGAAGTTCCTCCGGAACGAGAAGTTGAATTTTCTATTGACCTTGTACCTAGTACCAGACCCGTGCCTATGGCACCGTACAGGATGTCTGCATCTGAATTGGTTGAGTTGAAGAAACAGTTGGAAGACTTACTTGAGAAGAAGTTTGTTAGACCGAGTGTGTCGCCGTGGGGAGCTCCGGTATTATTAGTAAAGAAGAAGGATGTCAGTATGAGGTTGTGTATTGATTACTGACAACTGAATAAGGTGACAATTAAGAATAAATATTCTCTTCCAAGAATCGATAACTTGATGGATCAATTGGTTGGTGCGCGGGTGTTTAGTAAAATTGATTTGAGGTCGGGGTATCACCAGATTAAGGTAAAAGATGAGGATGTTCAGAAGACTGCATTCAGAACCAGATATGGACACTATGAGTATATGGTAATGCCTTTTGGTGTTACTAATGCGTCGGGAGTTTTTATGGAATACATGAACCGTATCTTTCGCGATTATTTGGATCGATTTGTGGTGGTATTCATTGATGATATATTAATTTATTCTAAGTCGAAGGAGGAGCATGTGGAGCACCTGAGATTAGTACTGCAAGTTTTGAAAGAAAGGAAGTTGTATGTGAAACTGTCGAAGTGTGACTTCTGGTTGAAAGAGGTTAGCTTTCTGGGTCATGTTATATCAGGTAGTGGAATTGTTGTAGACCCATCTAAGGTCGATGCGGTGTTGCAATGGGAAACTCCGAAGTCGGCAACTAAGATTAGAAGCTTTTTAGGACTTGCTGGTTATTACAGAAGGTTTATTGAAGGTTTTTTTGAGTTGGCTCTTCCGTTAACTAAGTTGACTGGTAAAGGGAAAACTTTTGTGTAAGATGCTCAATGCAAAGCAGGTTTTATAGAGTTAAAGAGGAGGTTGACGTCTGCTCCGGTGTTGACCTTGCCTAACACAAAAGAACTGTTTATTGTATATTGTGATGCTTCTAAGTTTGGTTTGGGAGGTGTACTCATGCAGGGTAACAAAGTAGTTGCTTATGCGTCAAGACAGTTGAGAATCCATGAGAAGAATTACCCTACACGCGATTTAGAACTTGTTGTTGTTGTTTTTATGTTGAAGATTTGGAGACATTATCTGTATGGTTCAATATTCGAGGTGTTCAGTGACCATAAGAGTTTGAAGTACATGTTTGACCAAAAAGAACTGAACATGAGACAGTGAAGGTGGTTAGAACTGTTAAAAGACTTTGATTTTGGTTTAAACTACCATCCGGGAAAGGCCAATGTTGTAGCCGATGCCTTGAGTCGCAAGACTTTGCATATGTCGGCAATGAAGGCCAAAGAGTTGGAATTGATTGAGCAATTCAGAGATCTGAGTTTAGTTTGCGAAGTGACACCGAAGAGTGTAAAGTTGGGCATGTTAAAGATTAATAACGACTTTTTGGACAACATCAGAGAAGCTCAAAAATTAGATGTGAAGTTGATAGATTTAATGCCCGGGGTGGATCATTCGGAAAATAGTGATTACCAGTTGGATGCGCAAGGCATGTTGAGGTTCCATGGTCGTATTTGTATTCCCGATAGTGCAGATATGAAGAAAGCAATCCTGGAAGAGGGTCACAGGAGTAAGTTGAGCATTCATCCAGGAGCAACGAAAATGTATAGTGATTTGAAGAGTCTGTTTTGGTGGCCTGGTATGAAGCGTGATGTGGCACGATTTGTTTACGCATGTTTGACTTGTCAGAAGTCGGAAGTTGAGCACCAGAAACCTGCTGGATTGATGCAACCGTTAGAGATTCCAGAATGGAAATGGGACATTATTTTGATGGATTTTGTAACGTGTTTGTCGAACACTTTGAGAGGATGTGATTCTATTTGGGTGATTGTTGATAGGCTTACAAAGTCAGCTCACTTTATTCCTATTAACATCACTTTTCCGGTGTCAAAGTTGGCAGAGATTTACATCTGAGTAGTTGTTAGGTTGCATGGTATTCCGTTGTGTATTGTGTCGGATAGAGATCTGAGGTTTACTTCTGAGTTTTGGAAGAGTCTACAAGAGGCTTTGGGTTCCAAGTTGAGGTTGAGTTCAGCATACCATCCTCAGACAGATGGTCAGACTGAACGAACTATTCAATCTTTAGAAGATTTGCTGAGGGCATATGTTCTCGAGGAAGGCGGTTTGTGGGATACCTATCTTCTGTTGATAGAGTTTACTTATAATAACAGTTACCACTTTAGTATCAGAATGGCACCCTTCGAAGCTTTATATGGTCGGAGGTGTAGGACTCCATTGTGTTGGTATGAATCGGGGAGAGTGTGGTACTTGGAGATCAGAGATCGTTCGGGAGACGACCGAGAAGGTGAAGTTAATTCGAGAAAAGATGAAAGCTTCACAGAGTAGGCAGAAAAGTTATCATGATAAGCACATAAAGGATTTAGAATTTGAAGCTGGAGATCATGTATTTTTGAGAGTCACGCTAGTGACTGGTGTTGGTAGAGCTTTGAAATCTAGGAAGCTTACCCCTCGTTTCATTGGTCCGTACCAGATATCGGACAGAGTTAGAAAGGTTGCATATCGAGTGGCGTTGCCGCCTAATTTGTCGAATTTGCACGATGTATTTCATGTGTCACAGCTCCGAAATTATATCTCAGATCCGTCGCATGTCATTCCTATGGACGATGTGCAAGTACGTGACAATCTTACGGTGGAGACGATGCTTGTGAGAATTGATGATCGGGAGGTGAAGACGTTAAGAGGAAAAGAGATTGCTTTGGTGAAAGTGGTCTGGTTGGGAGCTGCTAGTGAAAGCTTGACGTGGGAACTGGAAAGCAAGATGCGAGAGTCTTACCCCGAGCTGTTTGATCGAGGTAATTTCGAGGACGAAATTCTTTTAAGTTTGGGGAAGTTGTAACGCCCGTTCATTTTTAAATTAAATTATTTTTGAATTGTTGGTGTGCCTTTATGTGGGAGTGTGTCTGAGAGCGTTGGTGGGTGTCCTTAAAGCATAGGAAATCATTTAATAAAATATAGAGTTTAATAGTAATATAATATAATTGATTATGATGATTATTTAATAATTAGTAGTAATATTATTATTATTATTATTATTATTATTATTATTATTATTATTATTTGTAATATTAGTGGATGGAATAAGTGAAATAGGGGAGTTATTAGAGAAGTTGTGGGGCGTAATACCCCAAATTTTACCCTTACATTCAGTCAGTCATTTCGCATAGCATTTCATTCTGCATCCGTTTAATCACTAACCAATCATTGAGCGCGATTTGTTTTGCAGGAATTACCCCTAGGGGGGTTTTGGTCATTCTGAAGCATAATTCGTAATTTTGGGCCAGATGGGGTTTTATTCCTAAGTCATTCATTTACATGGGTTGATTATGTCAAAGTGTCGGCACGTTTTGGCTGGTATTGAGAAACTCTTGTCAGAAGTAGTTGGACTCAGGGCCGTCTCGGTGTTTTGTTTTGAATGATAGGAGCTTGGGCTGAAAAGAAAAGTGGATAGTGTTAATACCGTCCAGAGAAATCATGTGATCAAAGGGATTGTGGTTAGTCATGTCGAGGGATACTGGTTATAAAATTAATCGAGACAAATATTTTTTGAGACTTTTATCCATAAGTACTCATAAGTTATAACTCAAGGGTGGATTTAAATAATTTGTGAATTATTATTCATGAATATTTAAGTTTATAATTGAGAAAATAAACATGAGTATTTGTTGGATTTTATTTCATAAATATTAAAGTACAGTAGAATTGAAAGAACACTTTCGAATTCTATTCAAGATGATTACAAGAGAATGGCATTTACAATCAGTATCTATTCTAAAAGAAAGGTCCTAAGTCCTAAAAAAAAAACTCTATTAGTCTTCATTTGGTTTTCCCGTGAATTCTTCATACACTTCTTGATTACCTGAAAAAACAAACAAAGACAAAACAAAGAAAAGTAGAAGAAAATGTCAGAAGAAATAATTCGACACTCTCAGAACATTATCATCATCGAGTGTCGGGAGGGCACGACTAAAGCCGCATCCTACTCCCGGTTACCAATCCGCGCCATCGGCGTCAGATCAGGTAGTTAATGTTCTTATTTACGGGACAACCGAGAAAGATGAAGAGTGAAAGAAATGGGGATTGAACTGATTTGCCAAAAGGATTCACGAATTCGAGACTAAAACACCATTCCATCAAGTAAACAAGTGGACTATCAAGTAAATTTCAGTTTGTTTTCACTGATACAAAGCTGATCGGCAAGGTCGGTACGAGTTCAGACCTAGATGCCAATAGGTATGAACCGTCTTTCGAATTTTTCCGATATCTGAAACACAAGAGCCAAACAACATCAGCAGCCCCAATTTCCTAACAGAGTGTAAGGCCAAAGCTAACTGAGATGTATCAAAAAAATCAACAATCAAAATATCAGAAAGACTGTGTTAAAGCCAAACGGGGCATCAAGATAGAGTCATCAAATTACACCTGCGAAGTGAGGTTGTAAGGTCATACCAAAATAAGCAGATAAGCTCACATAATCACAGTGATATGTCAGTTCGGATTGGGTCCCAAATGTGCAAAGCACATCGAAAAAACAATGCACCAAGCATAGAGGGCTCAGATGAACATCACCGCCCCAAATTCGCAGCCTCCATCAGTTCACTAAAAGAAGAAGAAGAAAAGTGAGTGTGAACAGAGGCACAAAATCACAGTAGTTCGCTTCGATTCCACAAACGAACGGGGGAAGAATCAGAAGCCATTCACAAAACCAAGTGCAATATGGTTCGAATCAGAGACTAAAATGCCAAATTGAGATGGATGTGAATGTCTGCAAAATCCAAAACACTAAAAGTATCAGGGTTCGAACAAGGTATTACAGCCCATATCAGAAAACAAATCAGAATTAACAGCAACATCTGAAAAAATCATGACAAATGCCATCAGCCAAAGCAATCCACAATCGGACAAATCGAATGAATATCCAAGCCAGGCACATAGAATTCGAATCAGGGTCCTAAACTGAAACTCGTATCCAAAAGGTCTGAAAGAAAACTAGTTCATTCAAAGGGGAACCGCATCTGAAAATCCAGAAAATACAAGTCAATACAGGATATCCACAAATCAAAACGAATCCAGTTATCCAATTGAAATCAAAGCAAATCCAGATAAAATCAAAGCGAGTCCAATCAGCATAAATCCGAAAAAGGAAAATCTCCAGTCAATCAAAGGATCTCAATTAGAAAATCAAATCAATTTGAGGCAAATCATATCTCAGTGAAAAATAACGCAAATCCAAGGCCCAAAAGAGAGTCAAAAGAGGAATTATAAAAGGGAACGATATCACCTGTGTGAAACGCTAGCGAAAAAAGATCCAAGGACGGCCGCGGCAGAGAACCAAGGAGTCCCATTAAAAAAAACCGCGAATAAAGAACTGAGACCACCTTCAAAGCTCGTTCTCGATTATCAACGAGGCCGTCTAGACTCAGAGGAAGCGTATCCCTCATCATCGTCGCCGTAACCGACAGAAACACCGCGAGGACGAAAAGAACCCACCGAAGGAGGTCCGCCGGTGTCGTTTCATTCAACGACGGGCAAACATCCGTTGAGGCTCAGATTTGCATCATCATCGCCTCGTTTGTTTACCGAAAGCCACCCACGGGATAAAACGTAAGCAAAAATAACACTATATCATCATTGTTTAACGCATTTTGTGTTGATTTCAGGAGGAGATATCGAGGGAGAGACAAGAATACAAAGAGAATCGCAGCGAGGAGAAAGAAGAGGAATTGAAGAACGGCGCCGTGAAGCAATTAGGGTTTGGGAACCCTAGTTGTATGTTTTGATACCACTGCACCTACCGGGTTGGGTCCGGAAGTGATTACCGGCCCAACCCCTTTTATTTTTATGTTTAAATTGTTTTTAAAAAAAAAAACCCTTTTATTTTTATGTTTAAATTGTTTTTTAAAAAAAAAACCTTTTATTTTTATGTTTAAATTGTTTTTAAAAAAAAAACTCTTTTATTTTTCTTTTTTTTAGTTAGTTTGAATTTTAATAAAAATTTTAAGTAAATATTAAAATTGTGTTTTTTAAAAAGGGATAAAATCAAAGAAAAACTTTTTTTTATATAAATAAAAACCTTTTTTTAAATAAATGTATTAAAATCCTTTTTTAAAAAAATATAATAATTAGGTTAAATTAGTTTTTAGGGTTTGAGTTAAATTAATATTAAGAATTTCATTTTTTAAATTGAAGATTATATCACAAAATAAAGCCACAAAAAGATGCATAATTTTACTTCGTCACCATCTGACAATTCTGCCCATTAACGGTGTTTGCTCGTTTTGCAGTTTATTGCGTTTACCGTTATTTATTTCATTTTTATGTCATTATCATTTTGTGTAACTGCTACTCTCATGTAACTTCGCGAACTTAACAATCGCTCTCTAATTTCTGCCTTTAAATTTCTGCCTGCATAGTTTAATTAGCGTTTTATCTCTGTTTGCATGATTTAATTTCTCACACATTCATCAATTATTCTGTCACGCTACACATGTCCGAAGGTTAGGTCTAGCTTTTGGTCGCCGCGCCAATAGTCCTCAACTTCAAAATTAAGCCCTTACAAACCCTAATTTTCATAAATGTCTCGCCGCGGACAAAATTACCATTTTCCCCCTAGCATTAGGTCAAAGAGCCGCCGCGCTCAGTTTAGGGTTTCCCGCCGTGGAATCCCTAATTTAACCCTAATTACAACTTAACAATTCAACGTAGAGATTTGGAGTTTCTACACTCCGCGTAAGCGTGTCCTTAAGACATGTTTATTCCCCTTGAGACCTTGACCACTGTCAAGAAGTCTCTAACCTCCCTTTTGAGGGGAACTACGATTACTCTGATTCCACTCCCGTAAGGATACGTAGGCACAAGATGCGACGTCTTGCCGAGTAAACTTAGAATTAACCCCTTAGGTCTCTTTTCTCACTTTTAATCCTTTGTACATATACCTTAAGCAAATAAATAAAGCAAATAGTAAACATCTGAACAAAAGGTTCCTGTAGAGTACTACAGAGGTTTAGGGTGCTAATACCTTCCCTAAATTTAACCAACCCCCGAACCCTAGATCTTTCCCCGCATTGTGTTTACGATGCAAAATAGGTTTTCCCTTTTTGACCTTTTCCTTCGGATAAATCAAAGAGCGGTTGTGAATTGAATTGCGATTCAAACTCATTAATAGTTTGTGATCCTATTTCCACCGCAACAGAAAATGGCGACTTCACTGGGGACTCTAAAATTTTGAGGGTTATCCCTAATTTGTTCATATATATTGCTACTTGTTTTGTTATTTTGCATGTATATATTTGTGCCCTGGTTTGGGACTGTTCCTTGTGTTGTGAGATAAGTCCTACGCCCGGACTAGTGACATTATTATAGGATGGGGATATATTCGATGAAGCTTATAGGGAGTCGAATCCCGACCAAGCTGATTCGAGAATCACCGCTCGGTTGAGACCTTTTCGAAAATGGTTCGGTTGATCGAGTATAATCGTGAAAACTTTTTCCATGGTCGATGAGAGTCTGTGATATTGAGGACCGTAGTACCTTAACACCACCTTGGCCTTATTTAGGACGTAGTGCGGGAGCTATGTGGGAGTAATCCTACAACGGTTGCTACGCGATACTACACTCAAAATAGGTTCTCTTGAGAATATTATTAACCCCCGAGTCAATCGGAAGGTTGATAATATCCGAAAGATGGGCTGATGACTTTGGGCACTTTGTAGAACCTTGTTCGGCAGGTACAACTAACCTATAGTACACTCCTTTTGGGGATGGGTAGACCTTAACTCCATTCATGTCTTTTAACCTAGGGCTTTGTGAATTCATGTGCATGGCATCCATAAAGCATCCCATTACATCGTATTTCATGGAATTCAAACATCATTTATATCGCGGGATACTATAAATAAAAAAAAATAAAAATGAAAAAACAAGAAAAAAATTTTGGTACCCCACGACATTCGTAAATGTTTGAATTCCATGAAATCTTCATTTGCATTCGCATCATAGCATCATATACTTTCTTGCATTGCATGTGTCTTCCGTTTTCTCATGTTCGGTTCTCTCGCCTTCCAGTTTCGTCACCCTGAGTCCTCGGCACCAGTACAATACTAGAGCTCAAACTCGGAAGAGAATGGAGGATCAGACAAAAGAGATTGATCGCCTTAGCAATGAACTTGAAGACCTGCGAGGGGGTATGGGGCGTATGATGGAATTGTTACATGTCATGAATGCTAAGATGGATACCCAGCCCACTGTTGTTTCCGAGATTACCGGCGTTACTGTGGACCCTCCATCGAATGTGACCGTAGCAAGGGACCCACCTTATGGTCTTGCTCCCGGTTTTGTGCCTCCTCAAGCCACTGTTCCGATTAATCAGCCTGTTCAGCAAGTCGTTCCTTTATTTTCTGAAGTTTCTAGGGGGGCTCCTATCTTTGCACCGCCTGTTGTGCACACCCGTGTGCAACCGTATTTCAATGAGACCGTCTTCGATAATCTTGATGAGAATGTTGAAGGTTATGAGAAACATGACAAGCTTCGTGAGGAAGTAGACACTATCGCCCAGAGATTGAGAAAGGTAGAAGGTGGTCAAATTTTTGGGGCTGCTACAAGGGACGTCTGTTTGGTCTCAGGTTTGGTTATTCCCCCGAAGTTCAAAACTCTGAACTTCGATCGCTATGAAGGTGCCACTTGTCCTAAGAGCCATCTGATCATGTACTATCGCAAAATGGCTGCCCATGTTGAAAATGATAAATTGATGATTCATTGCTTCCAAGACAGTTTGAAGGGTGCTTCTTCCAAGTGGTACTTAACTTTGGACCAGTCTCGCATTAAGAGTTTCCAAGATTTATCTGACGCTTTCATCAAACACTACAAGTACAATATGGATTTGGCTCCTGACAGAAGACAGTTGTTGAGTATGTCACAAAAGAGTTCTGAGTCATTCAAAGAGTACGCTCAAAGGTGGAGAGAGATTGCTTCGCAAGTAGAACCTCCTTTGACCGAGAAAGAGTTAGTTGATTGGTTTGTCGACACGGTTCGTCCAGAATTTTACGAGAGGATGGTGGGTAGTGTGACTTCAAATTTCTCTGACATCGTTGTTGTGGGTGTCAAGATTGAATTGGGTATGAAAAGCGGTAAAATGACAAATAATCATGGTGTTTCAAAGGATCAGCCGAAGAAACCTTCGTATAGCTCTCAGAAGAAGAAAGAAGGTGAGACTAATGCTATATCCTCTGGTAGACGAAGAGACCAATTTTATCAATATCCGCAAGGTTATGCTCAACCTCAAGGGTATCTGATTCAATATGCTCAACAACCCTATGTGGCAGCTGTTGCGCCTTCTTTCAATCAACAGGTTCCTATGTATCAACCCATGCAACAATCTCCTGTTTATCCGCCTCCTAACTATCAACAAGCGCCCAACGCTCCTGCCCATCAACAGCCAAAGAATCCAGCTCCTCGCCAGAATGTTCCGAACAAGAGACAGTATAAACCTTGCCTGCCGATTCCGATGACTTTCACCGAGTTGTATCCCTCATTAGTCAAGCAAGGTCTAATCACTACTCGAGCTTTGGGTCTGCCTCCTAATCCTCTGCCCGCCAATTACAACGCCGCTGCTCATTGTTTATTTCATGAGGGTGCGCCTGGTCACGATCTGGAGAACTGTTATGCTCTCAAAAGTCTTGTCAGAGATCTGTTGGAAAAGAAGATTTTGTCATTTGAAGATCCTCAACCGAATGTTAAGAAGAACCCTTTTCCTAACCATGAGAGTGTTAATGCCATTAGTGCCGATTCTGAGGAAGGTTATGTCCTTGATGTTGTTCAGATTAAGACTCCTCTTAAGATATTCCATTCGAAGTTGTTTGAAGCCGGTCTGGTAGATACTTCCCACGTTGCATGCGTAAGTTGTGAAGCCAGTATTAAGGGTTGCGTGTTGGTTCAGAACGATGTACAGAGGTTGATTGATGAGGGTATTTTACAAGTGACAAGCCAAGCCAAGAAGGATGAAGTCTCCGTGGTTGAGCCTGTCTTCCATCAGCCTGAATCAAAGGGTAAGGTACCAGTGTTTAATCTGTCAGGGGCAAGTTCTGCCGATCCCGTGTTCGATATACCAAAGTCGTCTATCCCCGAGACGAACCAGCCTAAGCCTATAATTATTCGAAAACCAAGTCCATTTCCTTTCAGTGATCCTAAAGTCATACCTTGGAAATATGACGTGACGATGATTGACAAGGAGTCTGGGAAGATTATTCCAAATGAAGAGGTTAAGGACACTGTGACCAATATCGCGGAGGCAAGCAGGATGACTCGCAGTGGCCGTGTGTATACTCCCCGTTTCAATGAGGTTCCACCTAAGGAAACAACTAATATCCCAGTGTCTGTCAAAGACAAAGGTAAGGGAGCCGTTACGAATGATGAAGACGCTGAGTTTTTTAGGATCATCAAGAAAAGTGACTATAAAGTTATCGATCAACTTCATCAAACTCCTTCCAAGATTTCGATTTTATCTCTGTTGATGAGTTCACCCGCTCATAGGATGGCCTTGCAGAAAGTTTTGACTCAAGCACATGTGGATCAAGATATTAGCACCAGTCGGTTTGATAGTGTGATTGCCAACTTGACCGCATGTAACACCCTTAGTTTCAGCGACGAAGAGTTACCAAAGGAGGGCCCGAATCATAATCGTGCTTTACATATATCAGTGAAATGTCAGAAGGACAATTTAGCAAGAGTGCTAGTGGACACCGGTTCTTCTTTGAATGTTCTACCCAAGAGGGTTCTTGATAAGTTGGTTTTCAAAGAGACTGTGTTGAAACCTACTCCTTTGATCGTCAAGGCTTTCGATGGTTCTCGCCGGTCGGTAATGGGGGAGGTTGAGCTTCCTATCCTGATTGGTCCGCAAGTTTTTAATATCACGTTTCAAGTCATGGACATTAATCCCAATTACAGCTGCTTACTTGGAAGGCCGTGGATTCATGCCGCTGGGGCAGTAACCTCAATGTTACATCAAAAGATGAAGTTCGTGATCGATGAAAAGTTGGTTATTATACACGGTGAGGAGGATCTGATGGTCAGTAACCTGTCTTCTTTCCGTTACATCGAGGCCGATGAGAATGCTTTGGAAATATCCTTTCAAGCACTCGAGATCGCCAATGTTGTTCTGTTAGAAGTCGAAGAGACAGTGGGCCAGGGTAATCCATCTTTTACATCTCTGAAGAGTACCAAATCAACAATTGACAGGGGCATTCCGGAAGGTTGGGGAGAAGTAATTGACGTCAAGACCAAGACTGATCGCTTTGGGTTGGGTTACAAACCAACTCAGAATGGAGCTGCCACAACTGTCGAAGGGCGTCCGAAGGTTATCCAAGAGGTATTTGTCAGCGGAGGTTTCCAAGTCAATGTCGTCAGTGACTGTGAGGAAGATGAAGATCTGAGCAATCTGGTGTTTAAGGGTGATGCAGCTTTGAACAACTGGGAGGCCGTAGAGATCCCTGTTATTTTTCCATTGTCAAAGTAATTTTTAGCATTTTCATTTATGTTTTCAAATAAAAATCCGTAGCTCTGCCCAAGGCTATAGGGTCGTTTTTGTTGGGCCACCTTTCATTTTTAAAAGGATATTAATAAAGGCATTTTGCTCAATTCCACTTTGGTTCATTTGCGTTTTTCGTTTCCACCTTTTAAAAAATGAAGTTGGCAACCTTTTTCAAAATAAAACAAAAAATAGCATTTCATTTCTTGTCCTACATATCTTCGAGCATTTTAATTAAGTAAGCCTTCCATCATGCAGAGACATCGCAAACCTCGTTGGATCCAATGACTTTACTGACACTCCTAACTGGGATGCACCCATCTATCAAGCTGAAGACGAGGGTGAAGAAGATTTTGAAGTACCCGCTGAACTGACAAAATTGGTTGAGTACGAGTACACAGAGCTTCAACCGCATAAAGAGCAGGTGGACTTGATTAATCTTAGTACAGATGAAAACAAGAAAGAGGTCAAGATTGGTGCAATGCTTGGGACAGAGGTTAAGCAGGGGATGATTGAGTTGTTAAAAGAATATATTGATGTGTTTGCGTGGTCGTATCAAGATATGCCTGGTCTAGACACAGATATTGTTGTTCACAAGTTGCCACTTAAGCCAGATTGTCCACCTATCAAACAAAAGCTTCGAAGAACGAGACCCGACATGGCTTTGAAAATTCGAGATGAGGTTAAAAAACAGTTAGATGCAGGTTTCTTGGCAGTTGCAAAATATCCAGATTGGGTTGCCAATATCGTGCCAGTGCCCAAGAAGGACGGTAAAGTTAGGATGTGTGTGGATTACAGGGATCTGAACAAAGCAAGTCCGAAAGACGACTTCCCTCTGCCACATATTGATACCCTTGTAGACAATACAGCCAGTTTTACGTTGTTCTCATTCATGGATGGTTTCTCTGGCTATAATCAGATCAAAATGAATCCCGATGATCGAGAGAAGACTACTTTCATTACTCCTTGGGGGACCTTTTGCTACAAAGTCATGCCCTTCGGTTTGAAGAACGCAGGGGCAACTTACCAGCGCGCTATGACAACTCTTTTTCATGATATGATGCACAAAGAGATCGAGGTGTATGTGGACGATATGATAGCCAAATCTCAGAGTGAAGAGGAACATCTAGACCATTTGGCGAAGTTGTTTGAACGACTCAGGAAATATCAGTTGAAGTTGAATCCTGCTAAATGTACCTTCGGTGTCAGATCTGGAAAATTGCTTGGTTTTATTGTTAGCCAACGAGGGATTGAGGTAGATCCTGACAAAGTCCGAGCCATTCAAGATATGCCCGCTCCGCAAACCGAGACACAAGTTAGAGGCTTTCTGGGACGTTTGAATTACATTTCCAGGTTTATCTCTAACATGACCGCTACTTGTGAGCCGATATTCAAGTTGCTTTGTAAAGGGCAGACGGTTGAGTGGAACCCTGATTGTCAGAAAGCATTTGAGAAAATTAAGAGTTATTTGCAAGACCCCCCTATTCTGATTCCTCCCGTACCCGGAAGACCGTTGTTTATGTACCTTACTGTTCTTGAGAAGTCTATGGGTTGTGTGCTTGGGCAACATGATGAGACTGGAAGAAAGGAACATGCGATTTATTATCTGAGCAAGAAGTTTACCGATTGTGAAAACAGATACTCACCATTGGAGAAAACTTGTTGTGCGTTGGCATGGGCCGCTAGGCGCCTTCGGCAATATATGGTCTGTCATACCACATTGTTGATTTCTAAAATGGATCCGATCAAGTATATTCTTGAAAAACCTGCTCAAACCGGGAGGCTAGCCCGTTGGCACATGTTGTTATCCGAATATGACATCCAGTATGTACCCCAGAAGGCAATTAAGGGTAGTATTTTATCGGATTATCTTGCAGATCAGCCAGTTGAAGATTATGAACCTCTTAAGTTTGACTTTCCTGATGAGGATATTTTGTTGATCAAGAGAGATTGTGAAGAGCCAGATCCGAGCGAAGGTCCAGAACCAGGTCTTTGGTGGAGGATGATGTTTGATGGTTCCTCGAATTTCAATGGGCATGGTATAGGCGCTGTTTTGATGAACCCAAAAGGTGGATTCATCCCGTTTACAGCAAGGCTAGACTTTGAGTGTACTAATAACGTCGCGGAGTATGAAGCATGTATTCTCGGCCTCGAAGCAGCAATTCACCTCCGAATCAAACTTCTCAAAGTAAGTGGTGACTCAGCCTTGGTTATTTACCAAGTACAAGGAAAATGGGAAACGAAGAATGAGAAGTTAATCTCTTACAAGGACTACATTGTCGAATTGATTAAGTATTTCGACGAAATAGAGTTCGAGCATGTTCCTAGATCTGAGAATCACGTTGCTGATGCTTTAGCCATGTTAGCATCCATGTGGAAAGTTAAATTCGTTAATGAAGCACCTCTTATCCATATTGAACGCAAAGTTGAGCCCGCTTATTGTCAGGTAGTTGAAGAAGTGGAGGTGGATGAAAAGCCTTGGTTCCATGATATCAAGAACTATCTAGTCAAGCAAGAGTATCCCGATGGTGCTACTGGTCTGGACAAGAAAACATTGAGAAGACTGGCTTCCAAATTCTTTATCAGTAATGGTGTGTTATACAAAAGAAATTACGACATGGTTTTACTCAGATGTGTTGATAAACGGGAAGCGGACATATTACTGCAAGAGATCCACGAGGGGACCTTCGGAACTCATGCCAATGGTTATGCTATGTCTAAGAAGATGCTAAGGGCTGGATATTATTGGTTGACTATGGAAGCTGACTGCATCCAATACGCCAGGAAATGCCATAAGTGCCAAATTTACGCTGATAAAATGCATGGGCCTCCATCACCGTTAAATGTTTTGTCTTCACCATGGCCGTTCTCAATGTGGGGCATTGACATGATTGGGGAAATCGAGCCGAAGGCTTCTAATGGTCATCGTTTTATCCTTGTTGTTATCGATTATTTCACCAAGTGGGTAGAGGCTGCCTCCTACACCAACGTGACTAAGCAAGTGGTTGCCCGCTTCATCAGGAAAGAAATTATCTGCCGTTATGGAATTCCAAGTCGGATAATAACTGACAATGGCACCAATCTGAATAACAAGACTATGAAAGAGCTGTGTGACAGTTTCAAGATCACGCATCACAATTCTTCTCCATACCGTCCTAAGATGAATGGGGCCGTTGAAGCTGCGAATAAGAATATCAAGAAAATCCTGCAAAAGATGGTTGTGACTTACAAAGATTGGCATGAGATGTTGTTGTTTGCTTTGCATGGATACAGGACCTCAGTGCGAACTTCGACAGGGGCAACACCTTTCTCATTGGTATATGGAATGGACGCCGTACTCCCCATCGAAGTAGAGATACCTTCTTTAAGGGTGTTGATGGAAGCTGAACTTGAGGAAGCTGAGTGGGTTCAAGACCGACTGGATCAGTTGAATCTCATTGACGAGAAACGCATGACAGCCATGTGCCATGGGCAGTTGTATCAGAAATGGATGAAAAGAGCATTTGATAAGAAGATTCGTATCCGTGAGTTCCGTCAAGGAGAGCTCGTACTCAAAAAGATCTTGCCAGTACATAAAGATATGCGTGGAAAGTGGATGCCCAATTATGAAGGCCCATTTGTTGTAAAGACTGTTTTCTCCGGAGGGTCTCTGATACTTACAACAATGGATGGTGAAGAGCTTGCACATCCCGTGAATTCTGATGCAGTCCGAAAATATTATGCCTAAAAACCCGCTAAGTCGAAAACCTGCAAAAGGCGACTTAGGCAAAAGTAAGGGTTGAAAAAGAAATAATAATAAAAAGCTCGCTAAGTTGAAAACCCGAAAGGGCGACTTAGGCAAACAAGAGCGTCCCGGTGGATTGAAAACCCGAAAGGGCGGTCCAGGCAAAAGTTAGGGACAAAGGCATTTCATTGCATCAGAAAACACCGGTCATCGCGAACACGCTTTCCACATGAGAGCCATTTTCCAGTTCGTTCATCCTCGTCCAAAGCAAGATTCTGGATTAGTCTGGGTTATTAGTGTTAGTAGGTGTCGTTGGATTCAATGTAACCTTTTCCCATGTTGCCAATTTCAAAGCATAATCATCTGTGGAGCTATGCCCTCAGCAAGCTGCCATCCTTTAATAAAAGATACCATTTTGTTACTTAATTTCCTTGGTGCATTACTCTTGTTTCTATTGTTATGCAAAATGCCATTTATTCTTAAAAATTTTGAAAATGAAAGGTGCTTTGGAAATTTTTAAAACCGTTCTTCGAAAACGCAATCGAAAATATAAGAAGTTACTTTGACTAGTGGAAATTTCGGAAGGATCTCTTCACTCCTCGAAAAATCTCATTGTTGCAGAAACGCTTTTAAATCATTGCTCTAACACAGTCCCCAGAGAGACTATAAGCTGACAACCTTTTCTTGGGCAACTCGAAAGTGTCCCTCAGGTTTTCTTCTCCCCATGTGAAGACATGATACTGTGCACCCAAGCAGATTACCTTCTCCCCAGAGAAGTCAGAATTCTGAAACCAGATTTGGTTCTACCATTGATCTTTCTCACCCATGATTGACGTATTGGTTGCAGAGAACGCAGGGTACCTCCGTCGAGATGTTTATTTCATCTCTCGTCCCGTCTCTAGTCTGTTTCGTCAGCATACGCAGGGGCATAAGCATCACATGCCTATTTCATATATTCATTTCACATACTCGTTACATATTCATTTCACATACTCATTACATATTCATTTCACATACTCATTACATATTCATTCCATTACATCCTGCATATTTAACTACATACATAGACGTTAACATACAGTCACATTAACATATGCGTTAGCATTCACAAGTTCATTGTGTTTCACCATCATTGGTTGTTACCGCCGAGTAACTGGGTTCGTCCATTCTCTCCAAATAGATTGTCAGCCCTAAGCATAAAAAACATATGTGTTTCCAGTTTCCCCACAGAGCTCGATCCTCGTGGATGACGGTTACTTCAGCTATCTTTCCTCACCAGGATAAGATATTTACCCTTCGAGTTCATTCCCTCGATGGAGTCTTGATTACCAGTTTTCTTTCTAGCTCGATCCTAGATTGAACCTCAGTATTGTCGGTCGTCGAGCCCAACCGGACGTGCATTTATTTTGCACCATCTAAAGATTTTCACCATACCATGTCAGATGCGCGACTGTTCTCGCCTGAGAAGCCTATCGGTACAACGCTTTACAATCCTACATGTTACAGCATCGGTATGCGACATTTCTCGCCTGAGAAGCCTATCGATATAACAACCTTACACAACGAGATACGCGCCTGTTCTCACAAGAGAAGCTTATCACAATCGATCAGCAACAGTTCTCGCCAAGAGAAGCTCATCACAACATCACAATCGATCAGCAACAGTTCTCAGTTAAGAAGCTTATCGTAACATTCTTCTACAACGGTATGCAACAGTTCTCTGCCGAGAAGCTTATCATCATCATATGTTATCACCTCTACAAGCAGTTCTTACATGAGAAGCTTATTATTGCCACTCTTGCAAATAAGCGACATTTCTCGCCTGAGGAGCTGATCCTATCTTTGTTATGACTTGCAGCAAATGGCCATCTCCATCAAGCAGTTGGGCTTCCATTTTCCTTGTTGTCTTGAAGTATGGGGAGGTTTGAACCGAATCATATTCAGGAGAGCACGATCTTGAAGTATGAAGAAGTTCGTTTACCCTTTAGTAAAAGAAGGAGCGGAATCATATTCAGGAGAGCACGATCTTGAAGTATGAAGAAGTTCGTTTACCCTTTAGTAAGAGAAGGAGCGGAATCATATTCAGGAGAGCACGATCTTGAAGTATGAAGAAGTTCATTTATCCTTTAGTAAAAGAAGAATCAGAATCGTATTCCAGGCGCCGACCTTAAATATGAGAAAATTTATATATCAGATAAGCAGCAGCCTCTTTATTTGAGTGCTTATCCATTTTTGGCATGTAAGTCCCTTCCAACGATAAGTGACAGTTCTCCCTCGAGAAGCTTATCAGGGCATTTCCTATCGAAGTCCATTTATTTTGGCATACAGCCGGTCTTTACCCTGTATATTTGATACGGATTTCCGAAAATCCATTCGATCCCACCACGAGGGATAGGTTATAGAAGCTTGGATGTTATTCTTTGCTCAATGCTCCAGCATTCTGTGATCGATCTTGCAATCGTGTAGGTCCAATTTTATTATTAGACATTCCCAAGTGGAGGTCATCTCATAGGTGCCATCTCCATTCTTAAAGTCCATTTATTTTGGCATACAGCCGGTTTTTACCCTGTATATTTTCTACGGATTCCCGAAAAGTCCGTTTGATCCTGTCACGAGGGATAGGTTACAGAAGCTTGGATGTTATTCTTTGCTCAATGCTCCATGCATTCTGTGATCGATCTTGCAAATCGTACGTGATCCAGTTTTATTCCCCAGTGGAGGCGGTCTCATAGGTGCCATCTCCATCTGAGGATGCCGTTCTAGTTCTAAAAATGACAATTGGTCGTGTTCGCACCAGTTGACCATCATTTTAGAATTCTCCCCAGTGCTGTACTGTGTCCCAGCGTCGTTTTCCCCAGTGGGTTCTTCTCGTAGCGTCTTACCCTGTGTCGTCGTGTTCGTCAGCATTTTCGCATTCATCATTCCAGCATACGCATCACCTCATATCCATGGCGTCGTCTACATTAGTCTGTTCTCGCTTGGTCCATAGCATTGCATATCGCCACATATAAAGGCAAAATTTTCGGTTATCTATATTTAAATCTCTCCACCATGATTCCTCGAGTCTCCGCCACTCAAATCATCTGGTGTAGCTATTTAAATAGGGGCAACTGTAATACCCCAAATTTTACCCTTACATTCAGTCAGTCATTTCGCATAGCATTTCATTCTGCGTCCTTTTAATCACTAACCAATCATTGAGCGCGATTTGTTTTGCAGGAATTACCCCTAGGGGGGTTTTGGTCATTCTGAAGCATAATTCGTAATTTTGGGCCAGATGGGGTTTTATTCCTAAGTCATTCATTTACATGGGTTGATTATGTCAAAGTGTCGGCACGTTTTGGCTGGTATTGAGAAACTCTTGTCAGAAGTAGTTGGACTCAGGGCCGTCTCGGTGTTTTGTTTTGAATGATAGGAGCTTGGGCTGAAAAGAAAAGTGGATAGTGTTAATACCGTCCAGAGAAATCATGTGATCAAAGGGATTGTGGTTAGTCATGTCGAGGGATACTGGTTATAAAATTAATCGAGACAAATATTTTTTGAGACTTTTATCCATAAGTACTCATAAGTTATAACTCAAGGGTGGATTTAAATAATTTGTGAATTATTATTCATGAATATTTAAGTTTATAATTGAGAAAATAAACATGAGTATTTGTTGGATTTTATTTCATAAATATTAAAGTACAGTAGAATTGAAAGAACACTTTCGAATTCTATTCAAGATGATTACAAGAGAATGGCATTTACAATCAGTATCTATTCTAAAAGAAAGGTCCTAAGTCCTAAAAAAAAAAAACTCTATTGGTCTTCATTTGGTTTTCCTGTGAATTCTTCATACACTTCTTGATTACCTGAAAAAACAAACAAAGACAAAACAAAGAAAAGCAGAAGAAAATGTCAGAAGAAATAATTCGACACTCTCAGAACATTATCATCATCGAGTGTCGGGAGGGCACGACTAAAGCCGCATCCTACTCCCGGTTACCAATCCGCGCCATCGGCGTCAGATCAGGTAGTTAATGTTCTTATTTACGGGACAACCGAGAAAGATGAAGAGTGAAAGAAATGGGGATTGAACTGATTTGCCAAAAGGATTCACGAATTCGAGACTAAAACACCATTCCATCAAGTAAACAAGTGGACTATCAAGTAAATTTCAGTTTGTTTCCACTGATACAAAGCTGATCGGCAAGGCCGGTACGAGTTCAGACCTAGATGCCAATAGGTATGAACCGTCTTTCGAATTTTTCCGATATCTGAAACACAAGAGCCAAACAACATCAGCAGCCCCAATTTCCTAACAGAGTGTAAGGCCAAAGCTAACTGAGATGTATCAAAAAAACCAACAATCAAAATATCAGAAAGACTGTATTAAAGCCAAACGGGGCATCAAGATAGAGTCATCAAATTACACCTGCGAAGTGAGGTTGTAAGGTCATACCAAAATAAGCAGATAAGCTCACATAATCACAGTGATATGTCAGTTCGAATTGGGTCCCAAATGTGCAAAGCACATCGAAAAAACAATGCACCAAGCATAGAGGGCTCAGATGAACATCACTGCCCCAAATTCGCAGCCTCCATCAGTTCACTAAAAGAAGAAGAAGAAAAGTGAGTGTGAACAGAGGCACAAAATCACAGTATTTCGCTTCGATTCCACAAACGAACGGGGGAAGAATCAGAAGCCATTCACAAAACCAAGTGCAATATGGTTCGAATCAGAGACTAAAATGCCAAATTGAGATGGATGTGAATGTCTGCAAAATCCAAAACACTAAAAGTATCAGGGTTCGAACAAGGTATTACAACCCATATCAGAAAACAAATCAGAATCAACAGCAACATCTGAAAAAATCATGACAAATGCCATCAGCCAAAGCAATCCACAATCGGACAAATCGAATGAATATCCAAGCCAGGCACATAGAATTCGAATCAGGGTCCTAAACTGAAACTCGTATCCAAAAGGTCCGAAAGAAAACTAGTTCATTCAAAGGGGAACCGCATCTGAAAATCCAGAAAATACAAGTCAATACAGGATATCCACAAATCAAAACGAATCCAGTTATCCAATTGAAATCAAAGCAAATCCAGATAAAATCAAAGCGAGTCCAATCAGCATAAATCCGAAAAAGGAAAATCTCCAGTCAATCAAAGGATCTCAATTAGAAAATCAAATCAATTTGAGGCAAATCATATCTCAGTGAAAAATAACGCAAATCCAAGGCCCAAAAGAGAGTCAAAAGAGGAATTATAAAAGGGAACGATATCACCTGTGTGAAACGCTAGCGAAAAAAGATCCAAGGACGGCCGCGACAGAGAACCAAGGAGTCCCATCAAAAAAAACCGTGAATAAAGAACTGAGACCACCTTCAAAGCTCGTTCTCGATTATCAACGAGGCTGTCTAGACTCAGAGGAAGCGTATCCCTCATCATCGTTGCCGTAACCGACAGAAACACCGCGAGGACGAAAAGAACCCACCGAAGGAGGTCCGCCGGCGCCGTTTCATTCAACGACGGGCAAACATCCGTTGAGGCTCAGATTTGCATCATCATCGCCTCGTTTGTTTACCGAAAGCCACCCACGGGATAAAACGTAAGCAAAAATAACACTATATCATCATTGTTTAACGCATTTTGTGTTGATTTCAGGAGGAGATATCGAGGGAGAGACAAGAATACGAAGAGAATCGCAGCGAGGAGAAAGAAGAGGAATTGAAGAACGGCGCCGTGAAGCAATTAGGGTTTGGGAACCCTAGTTGTATGTTTTGATACCACTGCACCTACCGGGTTGGGTCCGGAAGTGATTACCGGCCCAACCCCTTTTATTTTTATGTTTAAATTGTTTTTTAAAAAAAAAAACCCTTTTATTTTTATGTTTAAATTGTTTTTTAAAAAAAAAACCCTTTTATTTTTATGTTTAAATTGTTTTTTTTTAAAAAAAACCCTTTTATTTTTCTTTTTTTTAGTTAGTTTGAATTTTAATACAAATTTTAAGTAAATATTAAAATTGTGTTTTTTAAAAAGGGATAAAATCAAAGAAAAACTTTTTTTTATATAAATAAAAACCTTTTTTTAAATAAATGTATTAAAATCCTTTTTTAAAAAAATATAATAATTAGGTTAAATTAGTTTTTAGGGTTTGAGTTAAATTAATATTAAGAATTTCATTTTTTAAATTGAAGATTATATCACAAAATAAAGCCACAAAAAGATGCATAATTTTACTTCGTCACCATCTGACAATTCTGCCCATTAACGGTGTTTGCTCGTTTTGCAGTTTATTGCGTTTACCGTTATTTATTTCATTTTTATGTCATTATCATTTTGTGTAACTGCTACTCTCATGTAACTTCGCGAACTTAACAATCGCTCTCTAATTTCTGCCTTTAAATTTCTGCCTGCATAGTTTAATTAGCGTTTTATCTCTGTTTGCATGATTTAATTTCTCACACATTCATCAATTATTCTGTCACACTACACATGTCCGAAGGTTAGGTCTAGCTTTTGGTCGCCGCGCCAATAGTCCTCAACTTCAAAATTAAGCCCTTACAAACCCTAATTTTCATAAATGTCTCGCCGCGGACAAAATTACCATTTTCCCCCTAGCATTAGGTCAAAGAGCCGCCACGCTCAGTTTAGGGTTTCCCGCCGTGGAATCCCTAATTTAACCCTAATTACAACTTAACAATTCAACGTAGAGATTTGGAGTTTCTACACTCCGCGTAAGCGTGTCCTTAAGACATGTTTATTCCCCTTGAGACCTTGACCACTGTCAAGAAGTCTCTAACCTCCCTTTTGAGGGGAACTACGATTACTCTGATTCCACTCCCGTAAGGATACGTAGGCACAAGATGCGACGTCTTGCCGAGTAAACTTAGAATTAACCCCTTAGGTCTCTTTTCTCACTTTTAATCCTTTGTACATATACCTTAAGCAAATAAATAAAGCAAATAGTAAACATCTGAACAAAAGGTTCCTGTAGAGTACTACAGAAGTTTAGGGTGCTAATACCTTCCCTAAATTTAACCAACCCCTGAACCCTAGATCTTTCCCCGCATTGTGTTTACGATGCAAAATAGGTTTTCCCTTTTTGACCTTTTCCTTCGGATAAATCAAAGAGCGGTTGTGAATTGAATTGCGATTCAAAATCATTAATAGTTTGTGATCCTATTTCCACCGCAACATGGGGGAAAGAGGAAAAACACGATAAACTACTCAGAACCAAAATTAAGGAAAAAGGTTGAGGAGAAGGGAAAAAGGAAAAAGAAACGTGGCTGTGGAGAAATTAAGAACAGAGGAATTAACCGCCGGAGAGAATTCAAGGTAGTTGCAGAAGAGTCACCGGAGAGCAAACCGGAACCGGGAGTTTAGAGTTGTCCTCAATCCAAAGGTAAAGGTGGGGTTCATTTCTATAACTATGGGTATGATCAATTTCATGTGGGGAATTGAATCATGGGTTTAATTTCTGCGAGCTGATAATATTAGGGATAATGTCGTCTGTGCCTGAATTAGTGTTTTATGTCGTTAATTATGGGTGATAATATTTGGAAACGGCGTCGACACGCGCTAATCTGTACTTGTTGAGATAATATTGTTATTATGCTCTTACCTGATTTGATATGGAATTGTGGTTATATGATGAGTATGAAATTGTGATGTTTCGGTTATGGACAATTTGGTTGTAGGCTTAATGCCTTGTTGCGTAGTTGTTGTGGTTGTGTTGTAGTCCATAATAGATGCATCCCATAGCATATCATCCTTGGTTGTGCCTGTATTGGTGTTGGTTGTGCCTGTATTGGCGGCCTATAATGGCAAATAAATTGGTTGTGGAGTGTTGCTCCAAATTGGTACCACATGCATATGCATAGTTGAGTCGCATAGTGTCGTGTCATTATGTGTTTGCAAGTAATTATGAGTTGCTGAATTTTCTTGCTAATTGTTGCAAATATGAATGATGAATTTCCTGGTAGTTCGTTGTGATAATATTTGGAGAACTACGAGAATTATAATGTTGTGATATGATCCTGACATGAATTTTATCATGCCTTATGTTATGATTTTGATATCTCACCCTTTACATTGTATGTTACCTCCGTTGGTGGTAATTTGCAAGTAACCCGGAATAGAGTGTCGCTTTTCATTTAAGGTCGTTGGTCGCTCTGATACGTAGCACTCTTGGGGGGATGAACAATTAATGTTATTGCTTTTAATTGTTTTCTTTGTTGCTGAATTTTATTAAGTACTTTTCTTTAAATTCATTGCTTCTGATAGTGCCAAATGTTTGTTGTACGCACTAGACTGATGAATCGGTAGGACTGATTTTTTGGTCGAGAACTAGTTGTTTTTGTGAATTGATGTAAGATATTTACTTGCTGAATTTTAATGGAATTTAGTTGCAGACTTTTCTGGTCTTGTTTTGGTTTATTATAAATGTTGGAAGTGTATTAAATTCCGCTGCAAAATAACAGGTTGTCTTGTAATTGAGATGTTAAGCAAGTTATCATTGTCTTTTCATCCGATTTTGTGCTATGTATGTTACTAAATGATTGTGTTGCAGGTGTGTGTGTGTGTGTGGTCTGTTTAAGTTGAAAAAGTGACGCCCAGTTTTTGTGAGTGTGACGACCGTCACCACTCCATCATGGTCGTCATGACCATCACGGTCGTCATGATCATCATGATCGTCATGACCATCACAGTCGTGACGGTTCCATCACAATCGTCACTTATCCATTTTTCGTGCACTATGATTGTTATTTTCTTGTTTATCTGTTGGGTTAGAATGGGGTGTTACACTTATGGTCAAAGAGTTGACTTTTAATCAAACGAACTGATCATTGATAACCGTCGAATCGATTGTTAATGTTCTAGGTCTTTTGAGGTCTTGAAACTTCTTGGGTAGAATTCACTAATCCATATGAGCTTCACACACCATGATTCCATCATTGGAGTGCCATTTAAATCAAAAGTCAAACTACAGTTGACTTTTCCTAATCAGAAACCCTAATCGGGAGTCCTGGACTGCACTGTTCTTGATCTTTGGGTGACAACCTCAAATTGGATTCATACTTGATCCAACGTAGTATCTTTGATGATATAGATACTTGTTTCATGGTGAATCAATCCAAGACATTGACTGATCAAACATCGAAACCTCGATTCCTGACTGTATGGGACCCTGATTCACCTGTATCTCTTGACAAAGACAAACTTGAAATAGGTTAAGGTTAGATAAATAAATGAAGATGAGCCTAGAATGATGATGAAGATCTAAGGGGTCAAATTTTAGGGTGCAACAGTTGCCCCTATTTAAATATCTTCACTAGATGACAATGAGAGATGACAATCCTCATAGAATCGTAGTGAAAGGTATTTAAATATATCAAACTAGAAATTTTGTCCCTTAGATCCGATGGTATGCAAAGGATAAATGCTAAAATGCAATGAATTCTAAATGATGTTTTATAATTCTTGGATGCAAAATGAATGCTGACACACGAGCAAAAGAAAAAGAACGGAAAAACAACGAGTAACTACTCATAGGGAACCCAACACACTAGGAAAGATCCAAGGCATAACAAGCAATAGTTCAAACATGACTAATGATGGTATTTCAAGGGGCTCTTCCACACAGAGACACAAATTCCATCGAGGAAGACAAGTCTTCATTAGGGAAAAGAGGGAACACACTCCACTAGGGAAGAAAGCAAATCTCCACCGAGGAGGCGAAAGACCAGAGACACGATCCTCATTTGGAAGCGACCAACTGAGGAACTTCCTACAATGAAGAGTTTGAACGGGATCTTCATGAAAGGACTAGAAACAAGACCAGACGCACCGGGGATGCTAGTATCCACTAGATCTCCGAGACTCGACTAGGAAAGCAAAGGCTTTGCTGGGGATGATGGTGACAACCAGCTCATGGTATCAACAACAATTGGATTCAAACAATGCCAGTAATCACTGGACTTACTGAACAAAGCTGATGGCGACCTGATCTTCAAACAGGAAGCACAGATATATCCCTCAAAACCTTAGGAACAAAAAGTAATATCCTCAAAGCATTAGGATAACAACAAAGACACAACCCTCAACATATTAGGATCAAAAACTAATATCCTCAAAACCTTAGGATATAGTTAGAGACACAACCCTCAACACATTAGGATCAAAAACTAATATCCTAAAAACCTTATGAGCAAAAGCTTAATATCCTCAACATGTTAGGATATATCAAAGACAACAACCCTTAACACATTAGGATTGAAAACTAATATCCTCAAAGCCTTAGGATATAGTTAAGACACAACCCTTAATACATTAGGATTGGACAAAGACCCTCAAAACATTAGGATCAAAAATTAATATCCTCAAAACATTAGGATATAGTTAGAGACACAACCCTCAACACATTAGGATTGAAAACTAATACCCTCAACCTTAGGATATAGTTAGATAGCTGGAATCTTTACGCAAATACAAAAGTTTAAGTCTCTGGGAATTCCTGAGCTCGGGATCCAAAGCATACGCCTCCAAAGGTACAAAAACTGATCTTGGGATGACTTAGATGAGCTAGACATAGGCTATGACAATTATTTTTGTCATAAGGCTCGGGATGACTTAGATAGGGACCTATACTAAGCATTAACAGTTCCTTATGAGTCAAGGTTTTTTAATCCTCTTTTTCAATTAATGAAAAGTATCTTTTTGACCAAATTTTGTTTATTGCATGCATACAGTTTCAATAACTTCCTTTAGATTTACTGAAAGACATTAATGAAGTAAAACTGACAATATAAACGACAGCTAAACAAGTCAAGTATAAAATTCATAGTTGTTAAATAATCTTTAATATGTTAATTGTTAGATAACATTTCCAAAATATATCATTTAATATATTGATAAGACTTAATCAATATAAAAGTAACAGATACTTGAAACAATGTATGTAACACGTCTATATAAGAACTCTTAGCAAGCTTACTTTCATAATCACTTAATCCTCAAAACACCAAGATGTACAAACAGAAGCAAATTTAGGTCTACTAACAAACAGATGACTTTAGAAGCCCTTACCTCTTCAACATCCTTTGTGAAGACACGCAGAAGAAGAAGATCTTTTGGGTTTAGACGTAAAAATTAGCTGAGAAATGAGGCTTTGGAATTTGCCAAGGAAGAATGGCAAGATTACTTAGATAATATGGACATGTTAGATGATCTTAGGGAATAACTTAGATCCAATCCAACAGACTATAATGTCTAAATAATTTGTAATCCCTTCCTTTTTATTAATGATAAAAGTTGCAAGCATTAAGTTCTTACTCCCATTACTTTTGATTCTTTTCAACAGCCATAAATAAATATAATCAGCAGTTAACTGAACAACAGCATGAACAAACTTTAAATTAATAATTAGATAACTTAATACAAAGGTTCTAACAATGACAAGGTATAACTATGCAAAAATCTAAAATCTAAATCTTTCATATATAGATTCAAACTTGTCTCTCCAGATTTTAGACAAATCATCCTCTGAACTTGGGATGACTCCCTGCTGAATAAGTAATTCTGAAAGAACTCATCCAATAGGAATGAAGAAAAATTTTCCCTTGTGAAATAAATAAATAGTCTTCTTCAAATAGTCAAACATAACTTGAGGAAGATCAATCTGCAAGTCTGAATTGAGAAGTAGAAGCATATCTCTTTCAATAGGATCCACAAGATCTAAATCCTTATCCTTAGGAAGTAAGTTTGAATTCAAAATCTGATTCCAAACAACAACATCAGGACAAAGATTTGAGACCACTAATGTATTAGATAGATCTACATAGATACACCAAGTAGGAAGATAGTGTTCCCAAATAAGAGTTCCTAGAATTTCTCCAATTTCCTCACAATTGATCACATTAGCAATTGCTTTAGAGGTTATTTTTAGATAAACACTAGTTACTTTAGAAAGAATAGCACACTCAGAATTCAGCTCAATAATGGAGGCATTAATCCAAAACTCTTTGACGAAATCTGTATAAGTGAAACCACAGAGCATCTCAAAGTATCCATTTCATCCTTGTTCACATACAGTATTCCAGAAGTTAAAACCTAACTTAAGCAACTCATCAAAATTTACAAACTTTTCATTGATGACTACCACTTGATTCAAAGAAAAATTGAATAGGAAACTCATCTCAAGTTTGGCTTGACCAGCACACAACCACAGAGAAAATAAAAAGAAAAAGAACTGAACAATATTCCTAAAAGAATAAGAATCTTGTCAGGAGAAGGACAAAATGATGTTTCACAAGACAGAGGATAGTGACAATAAGTATCCAAAAGAAAACATTATTACCCAAAGGTTCTTATCCAGCAGATTTCTTGAATCCACTAGATGAATTTCACCTTTGCGAAAATTTATATATTATAAAAGTATTTGAAAAACCTTTTACTTAAATTGCATTATCAGAAGTAAAGAATCATCTTCTGAATCTCATAATCTGATAACTTTCAGAAGCTATCATCCATCAGAGTCTAGTAGGACTAGACTGAGAAAGAAAGATATCTTCTGTCAGTCATAAGTCTCTAAGATTCTATTCATAGCCAAAACTTTCTCTTGAAACAAGAGTCATGAGTGATATATGAATATTGAATTGTTTCCTTTGACAACTAAAAAACAACAGCAACATCACAAAAAGTGAGAAAACTGTTTCCATAAATATGGTCATCGTCTAGCTTAATGAAATATTCAGTATAGGTAAATACCATAGAGTTTCTTTTTAAAGATTTATGAAGATCCTTTCAAAAGAGCTTCTCTAAAAATCTAACAGAAACTTTGTATTTACACCTAAACATATATCTCATTGAATCAAAAGATAATCTAGAAAAGAACAAGTCGTCGTACCTCGAAAAAATCACGATCCTTCGCGAATCTTCGCGGAATACAGAGTCGCCACCAAACTTTATTTATCCCAAATAAGGAAATGAAAATATTAATAAAACCTTTAGGGAAAGAACATAGTCATCACAACCAAGTTCTAGGTTCGGGAGTCGGCTACGCGAGGGAAAGGTATTAGCACCCCTCACGTCTGTTGTACTCAACGGGAACTTCTTGATTCGATTCGTAAGAAATGTTAGCTCAGTTTGTTTGTTTTCTTCTAAGGGAATAAAGCATAAAGGTAAGGTAAAATGGCTTATATTGCTAAGGAGAAATGGATGGTTTTAGAATAGGGTGCTCGTCAAGGATTGGGGCCCTTGTGCCTACGTATTTTCACTCGGAAGAAGTGAAATATCAGAGCGTCTGTAGTTCGTGGGACTATGGTAGAAAAGAAAGGAGGTTGCTCGCTAGGATATCACAATCCTATGCCTACGTATCCTCATTGATAAATGAGAAATCAAAGCGTCCGTAGTTCGGACTACGGCTGATTGGTTTGATTTTATGAAACAAATGTTTAGAGGGGACTAAACATTATTCTTTTAGGAAAGAGTTTTAATTGCATGACAACAAGAAGTTATATAAACGTATTGATGTATTTTGATTTGATGACGATTACTTGTAGCTTAAGAAAGGCTCCTCAGGCCCAAGCAATCGGGAGAGTGGGTCAAAGACTTGACCCTCTCTCTTTTCCATCTCGAAAAGAGATTGTGTTTGAAAAGTGTTTTGAACGATGAAAGATAGTTAAAGTATTTTAAACGGATGGCAACTACTTTAAGCTTAAGAATGACTTCTCGGGCTTAAGTAATCGGGAGACTGAGTCAAAGACTTGACTCTCTCTCTTTTTCATCTTATATTATGAAAGAGTTTGGATATAGCTAGAGCAAGTCACGAATGACGATTACTCGAAGCTTAAGAAAGGCTTCTTGAGCCCAAGTAATCGGGAAAATGAGTCAAAGACTTGACTCTCTCTCTTTTTCATCTAAGTATTGAAAAAATAAGTTCGATGTGAATCGGATTAAATTTTTTTGTAGAGAAGACAATTGTTTGAACTTAAGAAAGGCTCCTCGGGCCCAAACAATTGAGGAGATAAATCGAAGATTCCATTCCAACTCCCTTTTCATCTTTATTGGAATATAATTTAAGTATAATTAAGTTAATTGATTTGAGTTTGAGAAAATGCTCGAAGTTGATTGAGGTTTGAATTTGCGTATGGAAAAGTTAACAGTTTGAACTTTTAGGGTTTCAACTCGAACCATCATACAAGGCAACATACAGGTAAAGGAAAACAATTGAATTGAATTTTAATCGTGTGTACTAGCAAAGTGGGCTAGTCTTCTAAATGACCAACTAGAGATAATTGATCAAATAGGTCTCACTGTAAGAAAGCCCAACAATAAGCTTTGAATGTTGTGTATAGTGACCAAAAGGTTGATGGCGATGCTTAGAAAGCAATCGACTTACAAGGTGCAAAATGGCTTGACAAAAGGATCGAGAATTTAATTTTAAAAAAAGGTATGGTTGATGTTAATTTTGATTAGAAACTAATCTAAGTGCCACCAAAGAGAGCAAAGGGATAAAACACAATACAACCTATGAGGAGGGGTACATTATAATGAATGGGGATAATAAAAGTGAAGCAAGCATTCACAATATCAAACGCACACACAATGAACACATAATCCAAACGTAAACCAATAGAAAAAAATATCACACATAAGCGTAAACAAAAGAAGAATCCACTATCCCAATTTAATATAAATATTTAACAAGGTTAATAAAATAAATAAATTAACCAATATTGCATGAAAATATTTAAAATGATTAGCAATTAAACATATTTTTTTTCTTAATAAACTAAAATAAATTAAAAGTAATTAATTAAATTAAACTTGAATATTTGATAAGAAATAACCTTAAAATAGATTAATAAATATTACAAATAAAGGTTTAATAAAATTAAATAAAATTTAAATAGATTAACATTTTTTGGATTTTTATTATTTTCTTTAAGTAAAGAAATTTAAAGAAATTAAAGAAATTAGAAGAAAAAAAAACAAAATAAAGAGGAAAGAAAATAAATAAAATAGACAAAAGGGCTGAATTGTAGACAAATAAGTGGGGTGTGGATCAGAAATTACTCCAGACCCATGAATAGTGAGGGCCCACGCGGGGAGAAGGGTCCGTGATGGGTCCTCAAATCAAATCTGACTTTAAAGAAAAAAAAAGAGATCAAAACCGTCAGATCCATCGAATCAAATGATCAGACTAGATCGGACGACACAAATTGGGAGGACACACATCACGGGCCATGGGTCTTGATGCACTGATATAAACCACACAACTTTCCCAATGATGGCAGCCACCTGTCCATCGGAACGTCACATAACAACATCATTCGTTTAAAACGCCAAAACAAAACCTAATCTACCTCATAAACCCACACTCTCTCTCCAAGAGTCTCTCTTTCTCTCTCGTACAAAGAACGCCATAGGTATCTCATCACCTTTGACCAAAACCCTTACCGAAGAAGCGGCGGTGCGAGGTGGCTGACACCGTCTTCTCCGATGATACCCCACCAAAACACGAAAATCAAACACACACAAACCCCCACTGAAATTCTAAAGAGAAAACAAATTCGGTTTTGCTTGCTCCAAAATCTCTACCAAACAAAGAGATCGAGAGTCCTTAAAATCTCATTAAAGCAAAATCCAACATCCTCCCTTAAACAAGCGACGAATCACTGAGAACAAACAAGGACAGACTAAGAGACTACAACTAAACAACAACAACCATTCTTAAAAGTAAAAGTGCAGAGATTCAAAACAAATTAAATGCAGTGAAACGAAAGGAATGTTACTGAGGTGTTCAGGTGAGAATTTGTCCCCTTCTTCTTCGTGCCTCTTTGTTGTACCCCAAAATTTGACCACCCATTTTTCTTGCTAGGCTTATGTTTCATTTCCATTTTAGCATCTTGCATTTGCATAGCATTGTTCTTATAGGGGATTAGGTGATTGTTTGTGTGCTATCCAAAAGGATAATCTTATTGGCTTCAAGTGCAAGCAAAGGCATTGGTACAAGTCATTAAGTGTGTAGTATCATCATGAAGTTGTGAAAGCTCCTTGAGAGGAGAGGTGTGTTATAGCTCCTTGGATGAGAATCATCAGAGGATTTTGACAAGAGTTCATGAGGTGCTATCATTGGTGTAAGAAAAGGATAGAGATTTATTGAGTACCTTAGAGGCTATTATGGAGTTGGAATGGTCATTCAATTCATCTACAAAGGGCCTAGACAAAGGACATGAAATTAGGGTTTCACATATAATCAGTCTAGACTGGTTCTTGGAGAAAAACTTGTTTCCATGATCCTACATATGTCCCAAGGTACTTGGAGGTAGAAGATTGATTAACAATTTAAACCAGAAGAGCTTTAATTGGTCAGTCAATTGCAAATCGGAGATTTGGGGAAAACTCAATTGTGCAAAGAAAAAAGTTAACTCTTGACTTTTTAAGGTCAAAATAATGTTCCTCAAGTTCAATATGGCTAATGGGTGAAATTTGACCAAGAAATGGCAAGGGGATCATGAAAAATAAAGAAGTGTGAAATTTTCCATTTTGGGAAAATTAGGGTTTTAGAACCTTTCCATTTATAGAAATTCTCATGTGTAAACCAGCCATTTTCCAAGCCATTTTTCTTCATGGTCAGGGTTTCAAATGGATTTTTGTCCAACATCAAACTTGTTTCTCATATTCTGAGCTTTCTTTTGAGTACTAATTCATCATCATGTGATGCTTGAAGCTCAAGATATGAAGATTCAAAGTTGGGGTTTCAAATGGATCAAAACTCATAACTTAGAATTTTTCTAAGTTACTTCAAGGCAGATTTCATGTCATGATCTTCAAGCTCAATTTCCATGATCTTCCAAGTTGCAAACCAAGATTGCTTCAACATCAAAGTTGTTCCTTGCCATGCAATCTTTCATTTAAGCCTAAGTTCCAATCAAGAGGAGCCTTGTGCATCAAACTATTATGGTTCAAAGTTGGTGGTTTAGAAAACATTTCAAGGCATGATCCATAATTGATTTTGGCATGTTTCTCAAATCAGTCTTGCAGCATTGCCTCATTTCTAAGTCATGCGCATGAAATAACAAATTGTGCACTCCAAACATTGCCAAAATAAGACCAACAAAGCATGTACTATAATGGAGTGATTTTGAAAATTCTTGCCCAAAGAAGGAAAGGACAAGCATCCACTACTCTGACCCTTGCACATTTCTTCTGCTCTCCTCATTTCACTAAAGCAAAACAGCCACAATTGCGAAGTAACTCGTGCATGGTTCATCATCAACCACTGAGTCCAAATTTTCCATTTGATCATAACATCTGCTCCATTGGTTTTTCACCACAGTAAAAGTCCTCAAACTCACTTTTACTTCATATATAAGCTAAAGGAAAAACCCTAGCAAAGGAGAGCCTCCATTTTGTGTGAAAACCAGACCTATCCATTTTTTATTCTCTCTTATTTTTCCTTCGAAACACACAACCCTTTGAGCATTTCATCAAGTTTCTTCTCAAATCATCTTCACCATAACCTCCTCTATCATCTGTTTGCAAGAAAAGCCAACTGTGAGTCCTTTGGTTCACACCTGTTTAAATTGGTTTGAGATATTAAAGGAGATTCAAGGCCATTCAAGCTTAGCTCAAACTCCTACAAGCTTCAAGGAGTCTTTCTGCATCCTTTGGTGGTATTTCAGCACGCATAGAAGAAGCAGTGGACATACTCCATTAGGTATTTTATTGAACTTTTTCCATCATTTTAGGCACTAAATAGGAGCATGTTGAGTACATCTGAAGTCCTACTCAAGTAGGCAATGTTTTCATTTTATTTTGCTTGAGTTTTATGAAGTTTTGGTTTTTGATGCTCCAACTGTTTGCCTTCGATTCACAATGAGAACAACCTTTTTTTTAAATGTGAGATCATATTTGGAATCCCCTTGAAATTCTGAGTAGAAGGGTACCTTCCTTTTTCATTTCTGGGCATGTTGGACCTTGCTCTGGTGGCTTGTTGCCGGAGAAGACGGCCGGAACTAGGGTTCCAGCGTCTGGGGGTTAGGGGTAATCTTAGGTGGCCTTTGGCGCCCCTTTTTGAATTCAAATGGATTGAGATGTTATGTTTCCATTGGCTTGCGCATATGATTAGGCTCCACGTCAATTAATGAGTCCACATGGCATCTGAACTTGGGTATTGGGATTTACATATTTTCTATTCACACACCCTTGTTTCTGGGCCCAAGCGCGTTTTATACTGAATGTAGTTCATTTCTCTTTTACTGTTTTCACCCCCTTTGGGTTTTATTTTATTTTTGTTTCTTTTTATTTCTAGTTTCCATTTAATTGAATTAAAAATAGTTCTTTAATTCCTAAAGATTCACAAAAATATTTTTCTGTTAGATTAATATGTTATTAAATTTTTCCTTTTTTTTTATTTTTATTTCCCCTTATTTTATTATTTTATTTTGAATTTACAAATTGAAGGGTTTTATGATGTGCACCTTGTGATGTCTTGTCCATTTGAACCCTAAATTTTATCCCCTATGACCATGATTTCACCCTCACTTAGGTGAAGGATTGAGGCTTCTTTGAGGGTGGTTTTGGACCATGTTTGGTTATTTTAAAATTGATTTTGAATTGGTTTTTCATATCCCTCGATAAGCCCTCGATAAGGTGGAGCACCCCTAACAATGGAATTGTTTGGTGATGCCTTGAGGTGAGTTTCATTTTGAAACTTTAGCTTATGTTTTCCTTTGGTCTTAGCTACTTTGTGTAATTTATTTGAAGTTTATTGAACAATCCTTCCATTTTTGGTGAACCTTGCAAGTCAAGTCACTTTTGAAGAAGTTCATACAATATAGCTTGACCTAGTTTCTTTGGGAAATGATTTCTAATGATCCCATATGCATCTTGTGAGTGTTGTTACATGTTCATAACTCGATCACGGTGTTGGTTTTCCATTTGTTAGGTCATACATTTGTTCAACTTATTTCACAAGTTACCTAGAAGTTAGGCATTTCTACTTGTTTCTAAGTGTTGAATGGGTGATGAAACTTTGTTTTCACCACTTGCCATGACTTGGTTGATGCTTGTACCTTATTTTCACTTTAATTTGGATCATTTGCATTGTGTTTCACTCCTGCCCTTTGTGGTTTGACCGTAATTCAAAGTGATTTGATATTCACATTCTTACTTTGAGTTTGCCTTGAATGATGCATTTCTTCTTGCTTTGTTTTGCTCTTTTCTTTTACATGGTCAACTTGTGTGGTTTGGTTGAGATGTTTTGCATTTTGCTTGCTACCCAAGCCTATTTTTCCCACCTCCCTTTTGATCATGGCCTTTTGGTCTTGCTTTGTTTTTCTATTTTCTTTTACATGGTCAACTTGTGTGGTTTGGTTGAGATGTTTTGCATGTTGCTTGCTGCCCAAGCCTATTTCTCCCACCTCCCTTTTGATCATGGCCTTTTGGTCTTACTTTGTGTTTAACTTTGGTTATAGTGATTGATGTTTGAATGGTTGTAGGAGTTGTAACTTCTCCCATTTTATTTCACTCTTTTTGACTTGTTCAGATCCTTTTATTTGAATATTTTGCTTCATCCTTGTTGCATCTTTTGAGTCTTTATTCCTTCTTTGCATCTTACATCTCATGTTTGCATTGCTTTTGACTTGTTTAAGTCAACTTCTTTTTCATTCTTCATTTCATCTGTGATTGAACTATTTGTTGTTTACTTAGCCTTTTGTTATGATCCCTTAGGATTTCTAGTCCCTCTGTTTAGGATGGGAGTAGGAGAGACATTAGGTGTTTAATCCAAGCATGATAACATTAGGATATTTTCTTTCCCCTTTGATCCCAACTTTAGGAGAATTGTGCATGATAACATTAGGGTTCAGTTTCCCCTTAGTTGTGTCTTCTCTTCTCATCTCCTAAACATTTCAAAACACTTAATAAAGGATAATGAGTGTTGTACGCTATGAGCCTTAAGTACTTGAGGAATGATAGTTGAGGGGCCTCCTCTCAATCTGTCTAGAGTGTTTAGCGTATTCCCTTTGGGTGATATACGATGCATTCGCTCTCAAGTCATAGTCTTTAGTGCAACATGAGTTACAAATTTAACTCAATTCACTTCTTCATAAAAACACAAAAGAAAAAACATCAAACCTTTTTATCCTTCGGGATTGATTGAAAATCATTTTCAGAAAGAGTGTGTTAAGTTTTGGTTCTACCATAAACAGGCATCGTCCTTAACTGCTGGAACGAAGGTTTAATCCTACTCAGTTAAAACACTTGAACCAATCTAGGGTCGTGTTAGCTTGAACTGCGTTTTGCTTTGATTTCTCATGTCAGATGAGAATATGTAGGCACAAGACGCGATGTCTTGGCGAGCAATCCCCCCCCCCCCCCCTCATAGTTTTCCAAACTATGTTGACTTTGACTTTCCCATTGCACGAGGGAATACGTAGGCATAGGGCGGTGATGTCCTATCGAGTCAGTTCTTTCTGTTCCCCCGTTTAGCAGCAGCCTTTAGATAGTTTGTTTTTCACCTATAGATTTAGACAACAAGTGTGGATCCCGTTGAGTACAACGGACGTGAGGGGTGCCCATACCTTCCCCTTGCGTAAGCGACTCCTGAACCCAAGATTTGGTTGCGATGACCTGTATTCTCCCCTTTTCGTAGGTTTTCTCTGATTGTTTCATTTCCCTCTCTTTGGGATAAATAACGAGCGGTGGCGACTCTTCTGTCCTTGCCGGCCCCTTCTTCGCAGCGATGCGACACTCTTTCCTTCTTGTTTTTTTCCTTTTTTACTATCTTCTTCTACTCCTTCTTTTGCTTCAAATGTGGTTGTTGTGCATGAGGGTATTTTAGCCCACGATACTCAAAACATAATATCATGTTGATTTTCCTTCAAGTTCTTAGGGAATTAGGCTCGGAATGAACTTCTATGGAGATAAAATTTCTAGGGTTTTTTTTTGTGTTTAGGGGCTCTCCCCTTTTTATGAACAGTGGCAGCCTCTCTATATATATGCTCAGGATTAGGGTTGTAAGGGTTAAACAAAAAACTTGCTAGCAAAGAGTCCTGAAACTTTGTGAGTGGAATGAGTCGTACTATTTTTTTCATTCGTTGCGTAATGGTCCTCGGTATTTTTGTTTGTAGTGGGGCCCCACATGACCGTGTGAAATGAATTGGGTGTGTTCTTTGTGACATGGTAAATTGAGATGAGCATGGACATGGTGATGCGGTCTTGAGTCTTAGGTCTAAATATTTTTTTTAGATGCTTTGCTTTATCGTGTCGTGATTGGTATTTGGTTGACATGAGAATTTGTCTTGAATTGATCATGTGTGGTTTGAATTGAACAATGGATTGAATGGAATATGACTGCTATGCATTGTTGTGTTTGATGTAACTTTGTATTATCATGCAGGTTTGGTGTTGGAAAGATGTTCATGTGTATTTCTGGCACAATTTGTGCTTCATAACCTGTTGTTGTCGGTCGCGAGCTCTTTGATACGGTGGTGTTGATGTTAAACTCAGTACTTCATAAGATAAATCACTTTGAAGGAACATGATGCATAATGAGCTGAAGATGTAATGGTCGACACATGATGGACGCAGCAACATGTAGAAAGCGTATATATTAGGCCCAACTAATTTACCATCTGCCACTTTTTGGAGTATTTGTCTTCATTTATTCCTTTAATGAAAACTGGTTTTAATGAAAAGTTTATGTATAGCATGTCTAAATAACCTCCTGCATATCTTCAATGAGTCTCCCTTGTAAAAATAGTAGGTCATAGTGAAACAAGTCGTTGGACGTGTTGGTCATTTCGTATGTACATTCTTAAGCCTAGGTTTGTTATGACTTTGTGAAATTTAAGCTGGTATTTATGTAACTCAAACCTTGTACTTGGGTTTATTTAACGAAAGTTTGCCATTCTAATATTGGCTTCACTTTGGCTTGATACAAGAAATGGACTCCCACCTTGAAACTTTGAAAAGGAATTGAAGTGCATAGAGCTTGAAGCTTGAGAACGAATTGAGAATGAAATAGAAGAATTGATTAGGATCACTTCTTGAGGTGAAGACTCGGTTGTAAAACCTCTCTTTTCCTCCCCTTTCAATGCCAGGAAGTTGAAGCTTGGGAACAAATATAGTCTTGAAAAACATGATGTAGAAATCTGGGATGAATTTTAGATGTGGTTTGAAAATTGAAATGTTGGTGAATTTAAATTAGAATTTGAATGGAAATTGGAATAATATTAGAGACAGTAATAAAAAATTGAATTTTATTTGAGATTAAAAGAAATTGGAAACTTGAATTAAGACTTGGCAATTTGACATGAGTTAATATTTGGTAAAAGAACATCAAACGAACTTGAATTTGAAAAACTCAACGTCTAATCGGAGTCTTGAATGAGAATGAATTTGTACTTCAGAATTGAAATTGAAACCTTTGACATAAATATATTAGATATGGATTTAAAAATTGAAATTAAAATGAATTGAACTTGAATTGGATTGAAAATAAAAATGGATTAAAATTGGACTTGAACTTGAATGGTTTTGAATATGAAACTTGAATTTGAATTGAATATGAAATTGAATTTGAATTTGAAATTTGGAAAAAAAGGATAAAATTTGAAATTGGATAAAAACAATTGAATGAATCTTGAATGGAATTTGTGAATTGATATGGAACTTGACATGAAATTTGGAATCTCGAACGAACTTTGAACTGGACATTTGAATTAGAATTAAAATGAGATTGAAACTCAAATGTTAGGATTGACACTTGAATTTTGATTATGATTGGTACTTGAAAGGAAATTGAAATGGACAGGAGCTTGAATGCAAGGGAAAACATGAACCACATAATCAAGACGTAAAGTAATTGACTGGACATTCTGACTTTAAATGGCTCTTACAACTTGAACGTTGCACAAAACCCTGATCTGGAACCTCACACATAAATGTTTGAATTCAATCCACACTTATCTCTAAAATAGCCAATGACACAGATGACTCGAGACATGAACGGTGCCGCTACTGCACCAAAATCCTAATTGAAAATTTACTAGCCCTGATGATTATCCACCTTGAAACAAACTACCCTTTGCCACGATCTGATAACTTGATAATTGCACCAGCTAGCCCCGAATGGATCTCAACTGAACAGAACTCACTCGTCATAAACACAAAGGCTGAGAAAACCTAATCATCTCCTTGAGTGCACACGGATGATACAATGATCTGCTGAAACTAAACCCCTGATTCAGAATCTTCGCCATGAACTGATAGCCTGATATTGAAGTAAATCATTTGTTTGACCGAGATTAAGTCAAACTTCCACTGAATTTCGACCAAAACTGCACTCGTACTTGACTTGATAATTTTGGCTGATCCATGATTCAAACTTGTAAGACCTGAGCTTAGGCGACAAGAAGACACATACTTCGTAGGAATAAAGATTAGATGACATGACTAATGGATATGATGCACAGATGATGAACATGCTATGAAATGTATGTTGGCAATTCAGGGTCAAAATTAGGGTGTAACACAAGCATACCCTTTTTTTGTTATTTTCTCGGTCAGACACATATCAATATTCAGAATTGATCATAGAGTTTGAACACCGCTTTCAGTGGATTATGATTTAATGGTTATTAAACCAATGACTTCACTACTCTCACCAAACTCAGCACTTCTAGCACTTGAGTATGGGTTTTGGGTTCTTCTTCCATCAAATGTTGTAAACAACCTTTGATAAATATCATGGAAGATGCATTTGCTCCTTTCTTTGATATCTGCAGCAAATACATTTAAATCATGACACTCATATTTCTATAAGACCATTCATAAATGTTTAGACATGCTTTCCTTCGCCTTATGCCACATTCCGATAGCAGTACCATGATTCATTCAGAGTATTAGTCTAGAATAAACTATAATATGAACAAGACATTGCTCTCAATAGAATGGTTAATTTCATCGTCTTGACTCAAGACAATGAGATCTTTGATAAACAAAGAACTAGATGATGTTAGCTATCAGAGAATAACATAAAACAAATTAAAACACCATCATATAATTGCCTGCAAAACACAAAGAAAAATGTAAGGTTTCTTATAGACTTGTCCTTTAATACAAATTCCATGATGACCCTCAATCAAGGAGCAATGGAGTCTCTTAAGATATCACCTTAAAGTGAAAACTCTTTATTATCAAATATTGAAGCAAGATATATTTGGGAAAATCTCTTTCTCTTTAATACTTGATTTTTATTCCAGGACTCAGATGCTTCATTAGAAGTAGTAATGACTGGCAAAGCCAGATTACTCTTTTATCTGAATCCTGCACTAATGTCATCTTCAAAAGAATATGCAGTGAAGATTAACTGACATTAGGTTGTGGTAGTGTTTCTTCTTGCTTCTAGATCTGGGAAATCAGTTAAAATACAAGTATTATAGAAGCTTCTTAAGTTACTCATCTATCAATAGATACTACAATCTATCCAGCTGGTTAAGAAGTACTTATGACAAGAAATATAAGTTCCTTATCATCAGATACTCCAAAGAACCAAGTTTTAGGAAAGGTGATTTATTAGATAGCTTTTCATCGACTAATTTGATTTCTTTTTTTCAAAGATTTGCAAGACAAACCAACAGACCACAATAAACTCAAGTTGTGTAACTCCTTGAATAAGTGTGACCTCATGTTTGAATCTAAACCAATCTTTCAGAATTTTCTTGAAAGATTTAAAAACAGACTCCCAAAAATCCGAGCACAAGGATTCAAAGATAGTCTGAGTATCAGACATATCAATGATGTTTACATACTCAGAAGTGAGATAGAGAATCTACCAGAATGCAACTATCTCTGAAGATATTTAATAAGCTTCTTCGGAGCTGGTGATAGAGACTTTCAAATAGATTATCTCTAAACCATCAACTTTTATAGTAATACCTTTTTCAAAAATATTCTATAGACCTTCAGAACCCCTTTTATCAAGACCAATGAGTTAAAAATATGTTTTACTCTTCCATCCTTTAAATCTAGTGGAATCACCCTTTGAATATGGTAGGAAAAGAAGTATAATATTTTTCATGTGGCTCTTGATTCCTTCTTGAAGGAAAGTCTTTGACAGACATACTTTTCTTATTGGATCATTATCTGCGTCACTGTTATGTGTTATGCACAGACCATGCTCTGATGCCAATTGAAGGTGAAAAAAGTACACAAGAATGGGAATTGAATTGTGTTTTTCGTTTTCTTAATTTGCATTTGATCAGAGTTCAGAATCTAAACTAGTGTTCAGATTCTGGTTAATTCTTATTAGCGGAATATTAACATAAGCAAATAAATAATAGCAGAAGACACAAAGATTTATACTTGTTCCTCCCCTAACTGAGAGTAGTCTAGTCTCATTGTTTCGCAAGAGATTTTCACTATAATCAAATCATGATTATAATCGCTTATGCATTATGCATAAGACTTTACAAATGCTCAGATCCAAGGTCCAAGACTTTTGCTTAAGCTCCTCACTTGAGACTTCCTGCTCAGGTTTCACAAATCCAAGACTTCCTTCCTCAGACCCTTAGCCCAAGACTTCTGCTCCAAGTCTCATGAAATGAGCCTCTCTGCTTGCACCCTTCAGGTCAAGACTTACTGTTTCATTTCCATGTACTAGGCATTCTTGCTCAAGCCACTTAGGCCTAAGACTTCTGCTCAAGGTTCCATGAAACGAGGCTCCTCTTGCACCTCCCCTGGACAAGACTTACTACTCCAAATTCCATGAACCGAGCTATCCTTCTCAAACTACACTGGCTCAAGACTTTCCTGCTCAATCAATCTACTTGATTAAGACTTTCACTGCTCAAGCACATAGCAAGAGACTTATGTGGCTCAAGCATCTTGGCTCGAGACTTCCTTGCTTGTATCTAAATGATACAAGACTTCTCTCAATCAATCCACTTAATTAAGACTTTCACAGCTCAAGCACATATCAAGAGACTTATGTGGCTCAAGCATCTTGGCTCGAGACTTCCTAGCTTGTATCCCAATGACACAAGACTTTTATCTAAACTACTGAACAAGCTCAGCAAAATATAGAACAAGGTGTACATGATAGAAGTACTAGAGGTACGATAAATCACCATAACAAAGATCTAAAACTCTTAAGATTCCTAAGATATACAATGTGTAAAAAATCTTAAGGCATTTACAATTACAACCGACATCAGAAAAATTTGCATATGCAATGAGTTAATAATTGTTGATCTTGTTACTTCTTCTTCTGGTTGATCCTTGTTAAAGATTCATTTTTGAACCTTCGGCCATATTTACAGCCTTTTCAAAAACTATTCGCTGAGGAGGTAACGTGATCAAAAGTCTTTGGTGTTACTTCATAGTATAAGAGTCATTGAAGATAGATACACCAGAAGATCTTAATCAAATGTGTAACATGTTTAATCTTTGAGTCTTCAAGAGATTTATTAAAGTCGTTGAAAGTAGATATCCATAAAGCATCTCAGTCTTTCTTGAGCCTTGTAATCTGTAGACTTTATCTGACAAACTGATTTGACAATACAGCTTATTTTCTGCAGTACGGACAACTTCAGCTTTATCACCAACTCTGAATGGTACCATAAGGCAATTTGCATTCACTAAGTTTAGAGACAATAATTTTTCTTCTTCTGATGCTGAGACCTTCAGCTTCACAGTCTTCGTCAGACATCACTTTGCAAGTGTTTTTCAGATTTTGCCACCAGTAGCTAGCAATGCAGCAACTCTCAAAGTGTGTTCAATGTAGAACAGATTCTGATAATAATATTTACAAGTATAAGAACATGCATACATGTAACATACATCAAATAAATCATTGTTATTTTAATACTTTGTTATCATCAAAACTCAAAAAAAAAATGTCATGAACAAATCTTGTTCTAACAAAAAGTTCCTTAAGAGACAAGACATCTCACTCAGTAACTAACCAAACAAGACAGTCAGGTTCACCAGATATTAAGATGTTTACTTTCTCAACTAAGCCTCTGAGAGAAGGAAAATGGTTAGCCAAGCCTTGAAGAATAGCCTGATGTTTTTGAAAGAACGCGCAAACTCTATCAATTAAGGATTGATGTCATTCATTAAGAATGTTTAGTTGATCAACGAGTCTTTAATCACCATACCAAACATCAAGCCATGAAATTTTGTGTTCTCACCATTCCCCACCATGCATCTTGAATTATCTTTCACAACCTAAAATTCCTGCTTGATCCTACTCTATGTAGAATAAGAGATGTGATGATAAATAGAATCAATCTTCTATTTACTATGTTACCGAGGATTAAGGTCCTATCCTTTTGAAATTAAGAAGCTCCCAACAAAGATTTAGGTTGGACACCTCATTTAGGGTTGCCAAAGACTCAATACCAAGCACACCCTCCAATTGAGGTCTGCAAACCTTATTCCATGCCACTGTTACCAACTTTAATTTTTCAAAGTCGCCATACATATAAAGTTCTTCGTCCATTTTTCAACCACACTAATTAAGGCTACAAGTATCATATTTTGGACGACTAATTTAACCAATTGGATCCTACCTGCTATAGAGAGGAGTGATAATCCCCAAATGCCTGCTTGTTTTTCATTTTTTCTGCCAAAGGTTGAAAGTGCACCAGTTTGGACTACCCTTGAATATAGGCAGTCCAAGGTAGTTAAAAGGGAAAGATTCAATGTCGTTGCCAATTTGATGAGTAATGTTAGTTCTTCTAGCCTGAGGCATACCATCAAAGGAGACTGTTGACTTGCTAGGGCTGATTACCTAATTAGATGCAAAAGCATATCTAGTGAAAAGAGTCCTCAAAGCTTTCAAGTTTGCCTGACTCCCTGTACAATTAATCCGTATATTTTTATCTTTAAATCGGATGAATTTACCTCAAAATCAATTTAAACCACACCACAAACAACCCTACTCTAAAGGGCTATTAACTAAAAAAAACGTAAAGCTTGTTCTAATATTTTTTTGTTCTTATATGATCCAATTGATAAATTGTTATAATACTTCAAAAAATTATTATCTTCACTTTTTATCTAAAACCGTTAAATTTTACTTCATACGATTTTATTTTTACACGGAATAAAATCTTCAAGAAAAAAACTATTGTTGGCTCCAAAAATAGTTACATATAATCGAATCAAGTCAATAGTGAAATGTTGTTTTCGGATTTGAAAATTTGAGTTTGGCACAAGGAAATTATCGGGACGAGTCGCGTAGTAGGTCGCTTTCTTTAAGACGTTTCGCCGTACTACCAAATTATGCAAAGCAGTCGAATTACGACGACGCCTCCAGGATAAAACAGCACGTTCAAATTACGATTATCAGTTACACACTGATAAATCGCTCTAGAAATACACCTGTCTAAGTATCTGGTAAAAATGACCGGTCAAGAAAAGAAAGTTTTTGAGATGAAGAGAAATAAGGAAGAGAAGAGGGAAATCAAAATTCGTGTGAATTTGTGAAATCCGATGTACCCACTTCTGAATTTCTACCCTATATTTATAGGCAGCAAACTGCACCTGAGTGGGGAGAAATTCGTGGGGAGTGGAGAAAATGGTGGGAGAATGAGAAATTCGTGGAGGACTGGATCTGACAGTTACTGACCAATTATTTTCTTAATTAATTAATATTTATTATTAATTAATTTTCCACCGAATTATATTAATTAATTAATGATAATTAAATTATATAAATTCGGGTCCAAAAAATAATTCATCTAGACTGAACCGAGCCAAGCCGAGCCGGCCGGACGGACGACGGGGGCGGCACGCGCGCGCGTGTGTCTTGTTGGTCATGTGTGTGTCCTCACTCCTTTCACAAAATTGGATGCCCTTTAGGGCCCAACCCAATAGACAAAGTTGGAATATATAAACACTACTAATATTTCCATTCCCTTCAACGTGGGACTAAAATGAATCTTTTCAAATTCACTTCTATATTAGTTCTCACTTGTGTTCATTTATTGCTCATTAATTGTCAACAAATGTTTCCAATTCCCACTCTAATTAATTAAAGTTCCACCATTAATTAATTAAAGTTTCAACATTCCCCCACTTGAATTTAAAAGAGATTTTAGAAGTACGTCAGACGTTTCTCAGGTTGAGCATAAGCAAAGGTGTCTACGACTTGAACCTTAGCATAGCGAGTAGGATTCTTATTCAACAAGAGTGACACCGTTGTCTTGAACTCTATCTCGGACATCAGACTCGCACACAACCTTTCCGTAAGGTGTATTCTTGTAGCCCGTGCTTTAGTGGCTCTGCACGTGTATCCCGGTTTAGTGAATGCTCTAGGAATTCTGCCTCGAAATTCCATAGGAACCGGCCTCAGTTCCACAGTCACATAGGTGAATCTATCAAGAGTACTCATGTAGCCTAGGTACTCCCTCATACAGAGTATAGATCTCATTAAGAGTTTCTATTATCTCATCCTCTCATTACTTCAGGATTCATGCTTTACTTGCATGATCATTTTCATATTACTCATAACTTGTTATTACCCATTGAACCTAATTCTTGGGATCTCCAGTCATTTAGGTCGGGTTACCATCATGAGTAACCATTTGCTTTATAGGCATTAGTCCCATCTTTTTGGATGTACTATGGACTTTCTCTCTAGCTAATCCTTTCGTCAAAGGATCTACTAAGTTCTCATCAGTGCGTATATGATCCACTCTCACAGCTCCTTTAGAGATACAGTCTCTAACAGTGCTATGTTTTCTTCTAATCTGACGTCTTTTACCATTATAATAACGGTTCTCAACTTTTGCAATAGCCGCGGTACTATCGCAGTGGATCAACACAGCTGGTATCGGTTTTTCCCATAAAGGAATCTCAGCTAGCAAGCATCTTAACCAACTTGCTTCTTCACTAGCTGTAGCTAATGCTATCATCTCAGACTCCTTTGTTGATTGTGCCAGAATGGTCTGTTTCTTTGATTTCCAAGATACAGCTCCTCCGGCTATACTAAATATATAACCACTAGTAGCTTTGGAATCATCCGATAAGGTGTTCCAATCTGCATCACTATACCCTTCTAGTACAGCAGGAAATTTCTGATAGTGTAGGCCGAGGTCCATAGTCCTTTTAAGGTACCTCATTACTCGCTCAATAGCTTGCCAATGTTCATTACTCGGCCTACTTGTAAATCTGCACAACAGTCCTACGACATATGCAATGTCGGGTCTAGTACAATCAGTGGCATACCTAAGACTGCCAATGATGCTCGCATATTCTGCTTGTTTGACACTCTCTCCAGTGTTCTTAAATAGTTTCACACTTGGATCATACGGAGTGCATACAGGTTTACAATCAAAGTATTTATATTTCTTTAAGATCTTCTCCACATAGTGAGATTGATCCAAAAAAATTCCTTGTTCGGATCTCGTGATCTTGATACCCAGGATCACGCTTGCTTCTCCGAGGTCTTTCATATCAAAGTTATTGCATAACAATGATTTCATATCATTAATGGCCTGAATGTTTGATCCAAATATAAGTAGATCGTCTACATATAGACATATGATAGTACAAATGCGATTCTCAGATTTGTAATAGACGCACTTGTCACTTTCATTCACTTTGTACCCATTAATTATCATTAGGTTATCAAACTTTTCATGCCATTGTTTAGGGGCTTGTTTTCGTCCATACAGAGACTTATCTAACTTACAGACCTTGCTTTCTTGTCCTTGGATCACAAACCCTTCTGGTTGTTCCATATAGATTTCTTCTTCTAAGTCACCGTTTAAAAAAGCTGTTTTAACATCCATTTGGTGTACTATTAAGTTATAAATGGCTGCTATTGAAATGAGTACCCTAATGGATGTAATTCTAGTGACCGGAGAAAAGGTGTCGAAGAAATCTATATTTTCTCTTTGTCTAAAACCCTTAGCTACAAGGCGAGCCTTGTATTTCTCAATCGTTCCATCAGGTTTTAGTTTCTTTTTCAAAACCCATTTACAACCAATTGGTTTGCAACCCGGAGGTAAGTTTACTAAGTGCCAGGTCTTGTTAGATTCTAGAGAATCTATCTCATCATTAATGGCTTCTTGCCATAAGTCTGCATCCATAGATGACAGTGCTTCTTGAAGATTTATTGGATCTTCTTCTACATTATAGGCCGCATAATCGGACCCATAGTCTTTAGCAACTCTTGCTCTTTTACTTCTTCGAAGTTCTGTTTCTACATTGTCGCTGCTTTCAGTGCTTTTTATCACAGGAATGTGACTCGATTGTGTGCCCCCACTATTTCTCGATTTGAAAGGAAATTTGTCTTCAAAGAATTCAACATCGTTTGATTTTGTAATTACTCTGGCATTTAGGTCATGAAACCTGTATGCCTTACTGTTTGCTGCATACCCAATGAATACGCATTCATAGGCTCTACTAGCGAGTTTAACTCGTTTCGGATCCGGAATTCTGACATAAGCCAGACAGCCCCAAGTTCTTAAATAAGACAAATTTGGTTGTCTTTTCTTTAATATCTCATAAGGTGAGATCTTACTTTTTGACTTGGGAACTTTATTCAGGACATAGCAAACAGTCAATAAAATTCCCCCCCACCAGTGAGGTGCAGCACCAGAATTCAGCATGATTGCAACTACAAGTTCAGTAAGAATCCTATTCTTTCTTTCTGCTTTACCATTCATTTCAGGAGAGCATGGAGCAGTCGTTTCATGTATAATACCATGTTCAGCATAAAAATCATTAAACAAGATAGATTCATATTCGGTTCCCCTATCACTGCGAAGTCTCTTAATCTTCTTGTTAAATTGATTCTCAATTTCAGTTACATACACCTTAAACATGTCAAGCGCTTCACTTTTATTCTTCATTAGATATACATAAGTATAATCAGAGCAGTCGTCAATAAAAGTGATAAAATAACGTTTATTATTTCTAGTTAAACTTCCATCTAATTCACATATATCAGAGTGTATAAGATCTAAGGGGTCAGATTCTTTTATAATTGACTTATGTGAAGTTTTTGTTATTTTAGCTTGACTGCAAAATTCACATTTATTGGAATCATTAACATTTAGTTTAGGGATTAGGCCTATGTTGCTTGCATTAGAAATGATTCTTTTATTAACGTGACAAAGTCTACCATGCCAAATATTAAAGTCACACACAGAGTAAACAGAAGGAGAAATTTTATTCAAATCAACATTCAACTTAAACATGCCATCAGCGGCGTACCCTTTTCCAATAAAAATACCATTCTTAGTGATGGTGTACAAATCTGCCCCTAAAGTTTGACTAAACCCAGCCTTATTCAAAAGAAAACCAGAAACAAGATTCTTCCTAATTTCAGGAACATGCATGACGTCCTTCAAGATCAAAGTCTTTCCTGAAGTGAACTTCAGCTCAACATATCCAATTCCAACAACATTAGTGGTGTGAGCATCTCCCAACAACACTTTCTTATCTTCAGTATTCATGTATGTCTTGAACATAGCACGATCATAGCAGACATGACGAGTGGCGCCAGTGTCTATCCACCAACCATCACTTCCACCAACCATGTTGATTTCAGTGATCATGGTAATAAGCTGCTCGTCAGTCAGGTTGACCTGAGCATTTGAGCCAGTTGCAGGTTTAGGCCTGCTCCTACATTTCTTTGCCATATGGCCCGGTTTCCCACAGTTGTAGCAAGAAAAAACCGGAGCATCGTTTCTTTGAGGTGGTGGCTGTTGCTTAGCAAATGGAGCCAATGGGGCCCTAGAGGGATTCCCATTCTTAGTTCGGTTCATAGTATTGCGGTTCTGATTCTTTAAAGGTCTGCCCTTAGGCTTCAGAACCGCACCAAATTTATTTTTGTTGTTAGACACAACTAAGACTTCTTCTTTTTGATCTTGTTTCCGAGCCTCCTCTTCAATTCGGAGGCGAGTTAACAGACTCTCGATTGAAAATTCTTTTGTTTTGTGACGAAGCACATTTTTGAAATCTTTCCAACCAGGGGGCAGTTTGTCAATAATTACAGCAATTTGAAATTGTTCATTGAGGGGCATACCTTCTGTAATGATCTTATGAGCAATCTTCTGAATTTCGTGGCTTTGAGCTTCAACCGACTTCTCATCCACCATCTTGTAGTTCAAGTAGAGGCTGACAGCAAATTTCTTCGCACCTGCTCTTCAGTATCGTATTTTCTTTGCAGAGCCTCCAAAACCTGTTTAGCAGTTCTGTAGCTACTATAGTAGTCGTACAGATCGTCAGCAAGGCTGTTCAGAATGTGATTTTTGCACAGATAATCATTCTCGTGCCATAAGGCGATTTCTTTTCGGAGTTGTAGATCATTTGCTGCAGCCTTAGCTTTTGCAGCATCAGAGTCAGACATTTTGGAAGTCCCGTCTGAATCTGCAAGTGAGTTACCATTAGGTAGTTCAGATGATGCAGAAGGGACAACCGGGATATCCTCAGTCAGAACGTGGGCAACCTTTTTCAGAGTTAAGAAAAATTTCATCTTAGCTTGCCATCGTTTGAAATTGGAACCCTCAAACCTGAAAGGTTTGTCAGAGACCGAAGCGGCCGCAGTAGTACCGATAATTTCCTCAGTTGCCATGGCAGTTATTAAAACGTCTTAAAATTGTTGTTTTCAGATTTGAAAATTTGAGTTTGGCACAAGGAAATTATCGGGACGAGTCGCGTACTAGGTCGCTTTCTTTAAGACGTTTCGCCGTACTGCCAAATTATGCAAAGCAGTCGAATTACGACGACGCCTCCAGGATAAAACAGCACGTTCAAATTACGATTATCAGTTGCACACTGATAAATCGCTCTAGAAATACACCTGTCTAAGTATCTGGTAAAAATGACCAGTCAAGAAAAGAAAGTTTTTGAGATGAAGAGAAATAAGGAAGAGAAGAGGGAAATCAAAATTCGTGTGAATTTGTGAAATCCGATTTACCCACTTCTGAATTTCTACCCTGTATTTATAGGCAGCAAACTGCACCTGAGTGGGGAGAAATTCGTGGGGAATGGAGAAAATGGTGGGAGAATGAGAAATTCGTGGAGGACTGGATCTGGCAGTTACTGACCAATTATTTTCTTAATTAATTATTATTTATTATTAATTAATTTTCCACCGAATTATATTAATTAATTAATGATAATTAAATTATATAAATTCGGGTCCAAAAAATAATTCATCTAGACCGAACCGAACCGAACCGAGCTGAGCCGAGCCGAGCCGAGCCGAGCCGGCCGGACGGACGGCGGGGGCGGCACGCGCGCGCGTGTGTCTTGTTGGTCATGTGTGTGTCCTCACTCCTTTCACAAAATTGGATGCCCTTTAGGGCCCAACCCAATAGACAAAGTTGGAATATATAAACACTACTAATATTTCCATTCCCTTCAACGTGGGACTAAAATGAATCTTTTCAAATTCACTTCTATATTAGTTCTCACTTGTGTTCATTTATTGCTCATTAATTGTCAACAAATGTTTCCAATTCCCACTCTAATTAATTAAAGTTCCACCATTAATTAATTAAAGTTTCAACATTCCCCAACTTGAATTTAAAAGAGATTTTAGAAGTACGTCAGATGTTTCTCAGGTTGAGCATAAGCAAAGGTGTCTACGACTTGAACCTTAGCGTAGCGAGTAGGATTCTTATTCAACAAGAGTGACACCATTGTCTTGAACTCTATCTCGGACATCAGACCCGCACACAACCTTTCCGTAAGGTGTATTCTTATAGCCCGTGCTTTAGTGGCTCTGCACGTGTATCCCGGTTTAGTGAATGCTCTAGGAATTATGCCTCAAAATTCCATAGGAACCGGCCTCAGTTCCACAGTCACATAGGTGAATCTATCAAGAGTACTCCTGTAGCCTAGGTACTCCCTCATACAGAGTATAGATCTCATTAAGAGTTTCTATTATCTCATCCTCTCATTACTTCAGGATTCATGCTTTACTTGCATGATCATTTTCATATTACTCACAACTTGTTATTACCCATTGAACCTAATTCTTGGGATCTCCGGTCATTTAGGTCGGGTTACCATCATGAGTAACCATTTGCTTTATAGGCATTAGTCCCATCTTTTTGGATGTACTATGGACTTTCTCTCTAGCTAATCCTTTCGTCAAAGGATCTGCTAAGTTCTCATCAGTGAGTACATGATCCACTCTCACAGCTCCTTTAGAGATACAGTCTCTAACAGTGCTATGTTTTCTTCTAATCTGACGTCTTTTACCATTATAATAACGGTTCTCAACTTTTGCAATAGCCGCGGTACTATCGCAGTGGATCAACACAGCTGGTATCGGTTTTTCCCATAAAGGAATCTCAGCTAGCAAGCATCTTAACCAACTTGCTTCTTCACTAGCTGTAGCTAATGCTATCATCTCAGACTCCATTGTGGACTGTGCCAGAATGGTCTGTTTCTTTGATTTCCAAGATACAGCTCCTCCGGCTATACTAAATATATAACCACTAGTAGCTTTGGAATCATCCGATAAGGTGTTCCAATCTGCATCACTATACCCTTCTAGTACAGCAGGAAATTTCTGATAGTGTAGGCCGAGGTCCATAGTCCTTTTAAGGTACCTCATTACTCGCTCAATAGCTTGCCAATGTTCATTACTCGGCCTACTTGTAAATCTGCACAACAGTCCTACGACATATGCAATGTCGGGTCTAGTACAATCAGTGGCATACCTAAGACTGCCAATGATGCTCGCATATTCTGCTTGTTTGACACTCTCTCCAGTGTTCTTAAATAGTTTCACACTTGGATCATACAAAGTGCATGCAGGTTTACAATCAAAGTATTTATATTTCTTTAAGATCTTTTCCACATAGTGAGATTGATCCAAAGAAATTCCTTGTTCGGATCTCGTGATCTTGATACCCAGGATCACGCTTGCTTCTCTGAGGTCTTTCATATCAAAGTTATTGCATAACAATGATTTCATATCATTAATGGCCTGAATGTTTGATCCAAATATAAGTAGATCGTCTACATATAGACATATGATAGTACAAATGCGATTCTCAGATTTGTAATAGACGCACTTGTCACTTTCATTCACTTTGTACCCATTAATTATCATTAGGTTATCAAACTTTTCATGCCATTGTTTAGGGGCTTGTTTTCGTCCATACAGAGACTTATCTAACTTACAGACCTTGCTTTCTTGTCCTTGGATCACAAACCCTTCTGGTTGTTCCATATAGATTTCTTCTTCTAAGTCACCGTTTAAAAAAACTGTTTTAACATCCATTTGGTGTACTATTAAGTTATAAATGGCTGCTATTGAAATGAGTACCCTAATGGATGTAATTCTAGTGACCGTTTCTCTTTGTCTAAAACCCTTGGCTACAAGGAGAGCCTTGTATTTCTCAATCGTTCCATCAGGTTTTAGTTTCTTATTCAAAACCCATTTACAACCAATTGGTTTGCAACCCGGAGGTAAGTTTACTAAGTGTCAGGTCTTGTTAGATTCTAGAGAATCTATCTCATCATTAATGGCTTCTTGCCATAAGTCTGCATCCATAGATGACAGTGCTTCTTGAAGATTTATTGGATCTTCTTCTACATTATAGGCCGCATAATCGGGCCCATATTCTTTAGCAACTCTTGCTCTTTTACTTCTTCGAAGTTCTGTTTCTACATTGTCGCTGCTTTCAGTGCTTTTTATCACAGGAATGTGACTCGATTGTGTGCCCCCACTATTTCTCGATTTGAAAGGAAATTTGTCTTCAAAGAATTTAACATCGTTTGATTCTGTAATTACTCTGGCATTTAGGTCATAAAACCTGTATGCCTTACTGTTTGCTGCATACCCAATGAATACGCATTCATAGGCTCTACTAGCGACTTTAACTCGTTTCGGATCCGGAATTCTGACATAAGCCAGACAGCCCCAAGTTCTTAAATAAGACAAATTTGGTTGTCTTTTCTTTAATATCTCATAAGGTAAGATCTTACTTTTTGACTTGGGAACTTTATTCAGGACATAGCAAACAGACAATAAAATTTCCCCCCACCAGTGAGGTGCAGCACCAGAATTCAGCATGATTGCAACTACAAGTTCAGTAAGAGTCATATTCTTTCTTTCTGCTTTACCATTCATTTCAGGAGAGTATGGAGCAGTCGTTTCATGTATAATACCATGTTCAGCATAAAAATCATTAAACAAGCTAGAGTCATATTCGATTCCCCTATCACTGCGAAGTCTCTTAATCCTCTTGTTAAATTGATTCTCAATTTCAGTTACATACACCTTAAACATGTCAAGCGCTTCACTTTTATTCTTCATTAGATATACATAAGTATAATCAGAGCAGTCGTCAATAAAAGTGATAAAATAACATTTATTATTTCTAGTTAAACTTCCATCTAATTCACATATATCAGAGTGTATAAGATCTAGGGGGTCAGATTCTTTTATAATTGACTTATGTGAAGTTTTTGTTATTTTAGCTTGACTGCAAAATTCACATTTATTGGAATCATTAACATTTAGTTTAGGGATTAGGCCTATGTTGCTTGCATTAGAAATGATTCTTTTATTAACGTGACAAAGTCTACCATGCCAAATATTAAAGTCATACACAGAGTAAACAGAAGGAGAAATTTTATTCAAATCAACATTCAACTTAAACATGCCATCAGCGGCGTACCCTTTTCCAACAAAAATACCATTCTTAGTGATGGTGTACAAATCTGCCCCTAAATTTTGAATAAACCCAGCCTTATTCAAAAGAAAACCAGAAACAAGATTCTTCCTAATTTCAGGAACATGAATGACGTCCTTCAAGATCAAAGTCTTTCCTGAAGTGAACTTCAGCTCAACATCTCCAATTCCAGCAACATTAGTGGTGTGAGCATCTCCCAACAACACTTTCTTATCTTCAGTATTCATGTATGTCTTGAACATAGCACGATCATAGCAGACATGACGAGTGGCGCCAGTGTCTATCCACCAACCATCACTTCCACCAACCATGTTGATTTCAGTGATCATGGCAATAAGCTGCTCGTCAGTCAGGTTGACCTGAGCATTTGAGCCAGTTGCAGGTTTAGGCATGCTCCTACATTTCTTTGCCATATGGCCCGGTTTCCCACAGTTGTAGCAAGAAAAAACCGGAGCATCATTTCTTTGAGGTGGTTGTTGTTGCTTAGCAAATGGAGCCGATGGGGCCCTAGAGGGATTCCCATTCTTAGTTCGGTTCATAGTATTGCGGTTCTGATTCTTTAAAGGTCTGCCCGTAGGCTTCAGAACCGCACAAAATTTCTTTTTGTTGTTAGACACAACTAAGACTTCTTCTTTCTGATCTTGTTTCCGAGCCTCCTCTTCAATTCGGAGGCGAGTTATCAGACTCTCGATTGAAAATTCTTTTGTTTTGTGACGAAGCACATTTTTGAAATCTTTCCAACCAGGGGGCAGTTTGTCAATAATTACAGCAATTTGAAATTGTTCATTGAGGGGCATACCTTCTGTAATGATATCATGAGCAATCTTCTGAATTTCGTGGCTTTGAGCTTCCACCGACTTCTCATCCACCATCTTGTAGTTCAAGTAGCGGCTGACAGCAAATTTCTTCGCACCTGCTCTTCAGTATCGTATTTTCTTTGCAGAGCCTCCCAAACCTGTTTAGCAGTCCTGTAGCTACTGTAGTAGTCGTACAGATCGTCAGCAAGGCTGTTCAGAATGTGATTTTTGCACAGATAATCATTCTCGTGCCATAAGGCGATTTTTTTTCGGAGCTGTAGATCATCTGCTGCAGCCTTAGCTTTTGCAGCATCAGAGTCAGACATTTTGGAAGTCCCGTCTGAATCTGCAAGTGAGTTACCATTAGGTAGTTCAGATGATGCAGAAGGGACAACCGGGATATCCTCAGTCAGAACGTGGGCAACCTTTTTCAGAGTTAAGAAAAATTTCATCTTAGCTTGCCAACGTTTGAAATTGGAACCCTCAAACCTGAAAGGTTTGTCAGAGACCGAAGCGGCCGCAGTAGTACCGATAATTTCCTCAGTTGTCATGGTAGTTATTAAAACGTCTTAAAATTGTTGTTTTCGAATTTGAAAATTTGAGTTTGGCAAAAGGAAATTATCGGGACGAGTCGCGTACTAGGTCGCTTTCTTTAAGACGTTTCGTCGTACTGCCAAATTATGCAAAGCAGTCGAATTACGACGACGCCTCCAGGATAAAACAGCCCGTTCAAATTACGATTATCAGTTGCACACTGATAAATCGCTCTAGAAATACACCTGTCTAAGTATCTGGTAAAAATGACCAGTTAAGAAAAGAAAGTTTTTGAGATGAAGAGAAATAAGGAAGAGAAGAGGGAAATCAAAATTCATATGAATTTGTGAAATCCAATGTACCCACTTCTGAATTTCTACCCTGTATTTATAGGCAGCAAACTGCACCTGAGTGGGGAGAAATTCGTGGTGAGTGGAGAAAATGGTGGGAGAATGAGAAATTCGTGGAGGACTGGATCTGGCAGTTACTGACCAATTATTTTCTTAATTAATTAATATTTATTATTAATTAATTTTCCAACGAATTATATTAATTAATTAATGATAATTAAATTATATAAATTCGGGTCCAAAAAATAATTCATCTAGACCGGACCGAGCCGGACGGAAGGCGGCGCATGTCTTGTTGGTCATGTGTGTGTCCTCACTCCTTTCACAAAATTGAATGCCCTTTAGGGCCCAACCCAATAGACAAAGTTGAAATATATAAACACTACTAATATTTCAATTCCCTTCAATGTGGAACTAAAATAAATCTTTTTAAATTCACTTCTATATTAGTTCTCACTTGTGTTCATTTATTGCTCATTAATTGTCAACAAATGTTTCCAATTCTCACTCTAATTAATTAAAGTTCCACCATTAATTAATTAAAGTTCCAACATGAAATCTAGGCTAACCCTTCCATAAATTGGAAAAAGAAAAACCGAAATTTCCTTTTCCCCTCCATTCAAGGAGATAACACCACAGTCAGCAAAACACAAATCACTTTCCCTATTAAACTTTGATCAATCAATCATTGACGTAAAAGACAAGTTGCTTGCGATGGCCAAACTAGATAATTAGTTAGTAGTTGGCGTTTTCCATCAAACCAATCAGCCAAAGGTGGTTCAAGCTGTACACACATGGCACATCTCACCACTCCCCGCCAAAAAGTCGTTCTCATCACTCATAATGAGAAACTTCATTAGTAAACGTCCAAAAACCCCAAACACTTTACTTAAGACCTAAGATAATATTTGTATATGACATAATAATGATAAGAGCACTGAGTTGGCATATACACAATATTAAATTCCTGGTCTTTGATGTATACAGATAAATAAATATATACTTTTTCAATCAACAAAAGAATAATGATAACACATAATTTTCATATACTATATAGAGAGAGAGAAGAAATCTCAAAAGGTAGAAGGAAAATAAAAGAAGCTAAACACAGAATAAGCCACTGAGACAACTCTAATCTTCCAAAAATTAATGAATTCGAAATAATAGTCAACTACCTTTTGTAAATAGGTTTATGTTATACTCATGCCTCACTTCGGAGTTGAAAGAATATACCAGTAGCACCAAACTTTTGGACAATGTTCCAAGTGTGGCGTAAGACAGCCACCTGGAAGTAAAGCTCAGCTCAATCGACAACGCCGATAAATTACCTGCTGGGCAAGGTTGTACTAAATACAAGGAAGAACCAGACAGTTAAGCAGAATGCATCTCCCAGCTTGCAATTCCATTAACTGGTTTGCAATGTTGTTAAAGTTTCTTAGGGAGATCATATGTCTTTTTAAGAAACTTGGAAGCTGATTCATCATTTCTATGGCATAAAACACGTAATAATGTATTTGGTTCAGTTGGACTCCACTGTCCAGAAGTTGGAGGTAATGGAATTCTAGACCTGGCTGAAGACTTATATGTCTCAAGTGTTAACCTTCTAAACTGCTCAATGAGGCTCTCAGTGTCTGTCCTGAAAAGGGGAAGGATAGACCTCAGGGTAGTTGCGAACTTGTCTATTATTTCAGAAGGCAGGCCGTCCCCATTCGCCCAAAACAACTCCTTTAGAAACTTGAAATCATCTTCTATGATCTGCGAGTCCTTCTTGGAAAAGGTACGAGAGGGGCCTCCGGCGAGCAATACAAACAAGAATCCATCAAAGGAAGCTCTCATTATTTCAGTAATAATACGGGTGCGAATTTTTTCATTAACATTGTCTGAAATGAACATTAAATTCCGCTCAAGTTCCTGAAGAAATGGATCAATCCTGGAAGATGATGGATCCCCAACATACAGACCATCCCACAAAACATGGCTTAGATCATGGAATACAATTCTATATGCTGCAGCCTCACAGAGTTGCTGAATTCCTTCAAGACATGCCGCTGAAGATAGTTCAAACTTACTTGCTAATCCATTTGAAAAATCTTCTTCTCGGGCAGATTCTGAGTTCCGTAGAAGAGTAATTATTCGTTTTTCCAGAACATCAAATTCACCCAGGATCCACTGCAAAGTATTCATGCGAACACAGAGCTGTGGTATCCCAAAAGAGCTATCCCCATTTGTTGCAACCTGAGAGTTTCTCTTCTGAGGATTTGGAGATTTCTCCTTTTTCTTCCCAAAGCCTTGAAATTTTGAGCCAATAGTGCATCTCGTCAGTGCCGGCATTGTTGGAATAAATGTATTTCGTGATCCTGAATATCAGAATAAAAAAATCAGTTGTTAAAGACGCCACATATACAATTATTAAAGATACCATATATATAAGAGCTAAACTATTCAATTTCAACATCATTTACCACAGCCAGATTTTGACTTAGCAACATAATATTGAAGGCATCTATCAAGGCCGTGCATCACATCAGGAAGCAATGCAGGATGCATTGGTATTGGAAGCTGAAAGAATGCATCTAGAGTCTCGTTTATGATTCGCAGAACTTCAACAGAAGACGGGGCGTATCCTTCCTGATTTGCTTGTGGACTCCAAAGCTAGGATATCACAGTAAACTAAGTTAGTTCCACACAAAGGCAATCAACCGACGTGTATGACCAGATTGCAAAGAAATTAAGTCAGAATGAAAATCGTCAATGGGCAACAAAAGAAAAGATGATGAATGCAAACCTCTTGCTGAAGATTTCTATCAACCCAGTCTTTTAGTCTGTCTATTCTAGTCTTAATCCATATTTTTACAAGATTGGCAATTGCACCTTCAGCCTCGTAAGGAGGCATCTCACGGATTACTGCTTTGCCACCATCATCACTGTCTACTGAATCCTCAACAGCTATCTGCACAAGGTCTTTCTCCAACTGGTCTGCTGCTCTTAACACCTGAACAGCATCTGGGGTCAATTCTGTGATACCGGCAATGAATTGCTTCATTTCGTTTCCATAGCATGCATGAAGGGTAGCCACAGCAAGACCTGCTGCCAAAGGATGCCATCTCTTGAGTATCGGGCTGAACACTAGCTTTTCATTCATTGCCAGGCTGCCTACATCCTTTGCAAGAATGGCAAGGAGAGGGAGAGCATTTGGCTGGTTTCTCGATGCCCTCCTGCTTGAGTCTGCTTTCTCCATTATCTATGCAGCAGCAAAAAACAAACATATTTCAGCACATATAGATGAAGAATTCGACCCAAGCATATAGACCTAGAAATTTGTTTAGCATGTTTGAATATGCAATGTCTAGTATTTCCACTTACAGCAAACTGACTCACCCGTGGTTGTAGTTTGTTTAGTAACATGATTTCACAATGCTTTTATTAGTAAAACTGGACATGGCTACATGCACTATATTGTGAACAACTAAACAGAATGTCAAGAGATATTTAAAACATGAAGTGAAAAACAAATTCCAACTCTCTCGAATTAAGCACTATTACCATACCAGGAGATGATAACTCTCAAGTTTACCACCTTTTACTAAAGAGTAATAAAAGAAATGAAAGACAGTATGAACTTACCTGGGCAAAGGCAGTACGTAGAGATGACCTTATGTAAGTTTCAATTCTTTCCCGAGCCACGTTGACTTCAGTTTTTCTCCTCCTGCGATACTCATTAGATATGTCTTCAAGCAATATCTTAGCCGCTGCTACCCCTAAAGAGACTATGCCCTCCATAGTTTCAACGTTACCACTATCAAAAGTTTCATGGTATGCAAGAAGCCTTTTCTCTGCCCATCCCAATATCGAAGTCAACGTCGAACTCAAAATTTTGGAATACTCAGAATCTTTTGTTGTCTTTGCATCTTTTGCAACTTCAGCTAGATGGCCATCAGCATCAGACAGAAGCTCCAAATCCATCTGTCCAGTAGCAACAAATCGATGAAATAAAACCCAAGTAAAACAGAGATTATGATATGTCTGGTTTAATCCAAGTATTCCCCAAGTCTTCTTAATTTGTTCCATTAGCTCATCAAAATCATCAATAATTGATGATTCATCATTAACATCAAAACAAGATTGTAGAAGCATTTCATAAAGCCTAAGATTCAAAGGAATCCCATCTGCCCAGTGGCATGAATCAGTGAGAGATCCATCGTATGACCTATTTGCAAGAGTCATAACAGCACTACGAAGAACCTGCATGGACTCATTATTCTTCCCAGTTTCAATGGGCCTATCCAAAGCACCATGAACTATCTGCCGTAGCCTCTGCCCAGCAGAGTTGGATTTATCCAAAGGTATATAAGGATGCAAAATTAAACCAGCCTCCAGAACCTTGAGTGTCCTCTTCTGCCATTCATCATACTCCTGTTGATCAGTAAAATCCGAAGCCTTGAGCTGCTGCATTAGCTCAAGTGGAACCACCACAGACTCAATCCTTCTTCCAACCTGCAAATAAAGTTCACACAAGTTAACAAAAAGCATAACCATGATTTCTTTCCCGTTCCAATTCCAACATGAATCATTCACAGAAACAAGGAACGAGCATTTAACAAACACCTCATGAAAAATCCAGTCAATGACATTACAACAAACACTATAGTTGCATCAAAGTGACAATACAGTAATCAGCTCAAAGAATTTGACGAATCCAAAAAACAGATCAAATAATCACTCACATGAATCCAATTATTCAATATTGAATTCAAACAGTAAAAAAAACAGCTACTAAATCCGGATCAATACACGCATTGCAACACACACAAAATTCAAACAATTGAAAGCGACCTGTCCAGCAGAAATCCTGAGCAACGCACGTCTAACACGCGAATCCATAGCTTCGGAAACCCTCATCTGATTCCTCATAAGCTCCCCAACCGTCACCGGCCGTTTCACTTTCCCCAAACCCGAACCAGAACCCGAACCAGGACTCTTCTTAGAACCCGAACCAGGAGATTTCAATCCAAAAGCCTTCTTAACCTTACTAGCCGCCGTAGAAGTAAGCGATCGCTGAACACCTACCGAGTTCTGACTCGGCGAGACAGAATGACTATTCGAAGCCGAGTTAGCAATAGACGAACTCAGCGGCTTACCTGAGGAAGTCCGGCACGCGGCGACGAAGATCTCGTAGGCAGTTAGGGCGAGTTCCGAATCGGAGAGGTTGGTGGAAAGTTGACCGAGCGGAGAGGGAAGATCGTCGGCGGGGAGGGTAGGTGGTTTCTTCGGAGGCATTATCTTTAAAGGCGGTGACGGAGTTGTTTCTCTCTTGGAATGGCCTAACGATAGGTCTCTGAAGAGTTGAGCCATTAGAGAGAGAATTGAAAAAGAAAAAGAAAAAGAAGAAAAGAAGAATGGAGGAAGAGAAAGAGTCAAGACTATGGACTATTACTACCATACATAATAGATACACGGTAAAACTGTTGACATCGGATAGAGACACTGCTTATTCTTTATTCATTTATTTATTTATTTATCTCTCATTTTACTTTTTCAACTATTTTTTTTTATTTGTTACGATTATTAATTTATTTATTTGAATATTATTATTAGCCATCTCCTTTTGACTTTCTATGCAAAATTCAAATCTATCTCGTCACGTGGACGAAAATAATTCAGAGTTTGATTGGGTAAATTTGATTAATAGCATTTTTACATTTTATTAATGGATCAAGTTTTTATTTAAAAAATACATATATCATAATTATTGTGCCGTGATAATTTTTTTTTATAAAATATATGTGTCCCAAAATAATTGTTATTTTTAGATTTTTAATATAATATAAATTATTAATAGAGAGTTTAATTATTAATGGAGAATTTAATTATTATGTAAAAGAGTAAAAACATTTTTATATAATATATTGTTTATTATCAAAGATAATAATATAGTTTTGACATAATGACAGATATTCATGAGCGTGATTTTTAACCTAACGATTATGATATACTGATACTTTAAAAAAAAACTATACTACACCTTTGTATTAATATGAATTTAATATAAAAAAAACTATACTACACCTTTGTATTAATATGAATTTATTATAAAATAAAAACTATACTACACCTTTGTATTAATATAAATTTATTAGCTCTTTTTTAAGAGATAGTTTACTGGAAGTAATATAGCTGTCAAAATGGGTTATCCAATCTTAAATAAATTGGTTTTGATGGGTTCTAGTTTTTTGAATTGGATCTCAGATAGACTTTGGACTACCTGACCCTAAATAAAATTTTTTTAACTAAAAAGTTAAAATAAAATGTCATAATATTTATTATAAATAAAATTAAAATTATATTATCTTAAAAATAATACATTTTAAGTAATATATTATCTTTTATAAATACTATAATATGTTTTTAAATACAATACATGTCTAAATTGTATAAAATTGTTCTGAACTGGGCCCGGGGTTGACCCACTGTCGGGCACGGCCCAAACCAAGCAAGCGTCGAGGAGGGCCCAACGCATAGGCACAATCTTCCATAGCAGTTGGAGGTCATGCGTCCATGCGTTCCTCGCATGTTTTCCACGCACTCCCCACACAGAGACACGTCACCAGCTGAACCCACGTCCGAGAGAACAGGTCCCTCCACTCCACGGAATTCGTGGGGCAGTTGACCCAGGACGAAGACCACATGCAGGTCTTCCCTACTTCCACGTAGGATCCTGGAAGTCATCTGTTATGGGTCTTGCGGTTCAGCGCAAAGCAGACGACCATTGATCCGGCGCGGGGGGCACATTATAAATACCCTCCTCCACAAGAGGGTCAGGTATTCTAATTCATACTCACTTTTTGTATTTGCTCCTTCTTTTCGCTCTAAACCTCACTTTGTCATCGGAGTGCCTTGCAGGTACACCTTATTCCTCTTCTCCACCACCGATGAACTTGAAGCTCACGATGTGTTGCTGGTTGTTGATCGTCTTTCTGATCTGGAAAGATCAGCGGCGCCGTCTGTGGAAATCTTTTGCTCCCCCGTCTTTTATTTTTCCGAAATCAAAATACCAAAGTAAACATTCAACCTCCTTCGATCATGATCAATCAACACACTGACGATAACGTCCATGAAGCTGCCTTCACCACCTTCATTGTCGGCAACGACCACGACAACAATGTGACGGTCGTTGCTGAAGAGGGTGACCATAGGGGCGGACTCACCGCCTCTCCCTTCTCCGACAATGCGACCTACAACGCTGCCCAGCGTTTCGAGAGTTTGGCGGTTTTCCAACCAATTATCGTGCCGCCCAACATTGATCCAACTACGATTGCTTTGTTCGCGACAATCAACCATACGAACCTGATGATTTTCCAACATAATGAACAGATTTGAATGTTGGAGAAAGAACGACAATTGCGCTCTCCCCCGAGGAGACATCGGCTCTCGTCCCCGCAGCGACGAGAAACCCGTCCACACTCTCCCCCGCGGAGACACCAACGGGATGAGTCTCAAAGCTTCTCACCACGACAAACCAGACGTCAGTCGCGGCTAGAGAGGCCACAAGTAGCGATCACCCAAAAACGGGATCGCACTTCTCTCTGCAAAGAGAGGCGCTCCCCGAATCCCAAATGGAGCAAAGTCGGTGGGCAGTTGGAGAAGTCAAAGGGTCAACCAAGGAACTCGATGCGCCACGGCAGAAGCCCCTAGCACGACCGCTCCCCGTCGCACTCACCAGTCCGAAGAGACAAAGACGAACCCTGCGGTCCATTGTCCTGGGCAATTATGGAAACCCCTATTCCTGTCGGGATGGAAAAGCCACCAAGCTTGGCGACCTATGATGGCACCACAGACCCGGACAATCACATCGAAAACATCGATGTGATGCTTGACTACTACAAGGTCTAAGGCCCCATCAAATACAGATTCTCGCCCCGGAGTCCACCATCCCCTGGAAGCACTTGAAAACAAAGTTAACCAGGCATTTCACTGCTTCTCGGTGACACCCAAAATCTGAGGCGTCGCTCCAGGCCATCACTCAGGGGAAGGACGAGTCTCTTAGAGCCTACATAGAAAGGTTCAACCGAGAGGCCGTCTAGATCTCCATAATTGACCAGATAAAGAGATACCTGCTCGAGCGAGGGTTGCATCCCCGCAACGACTTTTCCAAAGCGGTGGGCATTAAAATGCCTCACTCGCTGGACGACCTTCTCCTTAAAGCCCAGACATACATCCAATACGAGAAGAGAGAGGCCGCCAACTATTCTCGCGACTCACAGAACCAGAAGGGCACCAAAGCCGCGAAGTATGAAGACCCTGTGGCTCCTCGATGTGGCGGGGAGAAAAGAAGAGATGATAAGTGTCGCTACTGCGAAAATCAGCACCGACTGAACAGAAGAGTCTCCACCGTGCGTTATTTATCCCAACGGAGGGAAAGGAAACGCTCGAAGTAAACCTACCTCAAAGACGGGAAAGGAATGGTCATCGCAACCAAATCCTGGATTCGGGAGTCGGTTACGCAAGGGGAAGGTATTAGCACCCCTCACGTCCGTCGTGCTCGACGGGATCCACGCTTGTTTTCTAGTACGGATTGTTATTCTATCTATCTACAGGTCTGGGGTTAAAAGAAAATAAAATGACTCGGCAAAGCATCGCACATTATGCCTACGTATTCCAGTCTGGAACGAGAAATCAGAGTCAACGTAGTTCGCCTACCTACGGGAAAGGAGGGGAAGGTTGCTCGCTAGGATATCGCATCCTATGCCTACGTACTTTCATACAGCATGAAAGATCAGAGCAAACGTAGTTCGAGCCACGTACGACGCAATTTTGTTTGACTGTTTTTTTTTATCCTTCTGAAAAAGGTTTTCTCCTGATTATGGGTCCAAGCGGACAAAAATGACCCTTTGATTGGTTTACAGTCTTTTACGCAAGAACTGCTTTTTATTGATGTTTAACCTTTTATTGTGTTTTTGATTGTTTTGAGAAAGAAGAGAAAGAACTCTAACCTAGGGTTAAAATGGGAATCAAAATCTACCCTAATGTTGGCATGCATGGATGAGAACCTAATGTCTGTCATATTTCTCTCCTGCGCAGAGAGAAACAGAGATCCTAAGGGGATAAACGGAAAAGCAACAACATATATACAGTAAAGCAGTAAAATGCATGAATGCAGCAGTACAAGCGAGGCAAGGGAGTCCCACTCGACCTCGAACCTAGAAAACAATGGGCAAAGTGAAACGACTTCACCTCAACCCTATGGGAAAATTAACAAACAATACAGTAAAGAAAATAAAACCCCCAAAAACCCAGCCCTGACAGCACTCTAGCTCCAGTTGAACTTCCAAAATCAAACTCCAATGGTACCCCAAGTTACAACAAGCTTCTATCTCCAAGAAATCACTCAGCTCAAGCAAGCACAGAACCTTACCTAGTTGACAGCATCAGACAGCAGATAGCTCTAGACAGCAGTAAACCCTAGCTTTAACAGTTGCACAGCTTTGACATGAACAATCTTTGATCTTCATCTCTACCTTCAATGGCTTCTTTCTTCAAGGCAAGCTCTCCAGCAAAGAATTGATTTTATCAGAAGAAATTGAATGTCAAACAGTTCATTGACGACCAAAGGAAGCCTATAAACAGTTGACATTGTAACAGACTGTTTCCCTCAAAGTTCTACCTCCTAGATAAAACCACTTATCCCTCCTAAGGAGGGAGGTGAATATCATAGAGGGACCTTATGTCATAGAGAGGAATGGAAGCAAAGGAAGCTATCCATGTTTATGAAAGAATTTGTTCTATTCTAAGGCTCTGCCTCTTTTCTCCTATTTCTCCTAAGTCTTCAATCAGCTCCAAGCTCAAGCAATCTTCAAGCTTCAACATTTGATTATTATCCTCAATCTTCTCCTTTGATGTCTTCATGCTCCACATAAGCTCAAACCAAGCCCACACCCCAAATAAAAACCCAAAAGCCCAAGCAAGCAATATAAACCCCAAGTGGGAACACCAAACAATCACCCAATTTGCAAAATATACTAAAAATAGTAAAATAGCATTTAAAATTCTAAGATTTATTCTAAGGGGATTTCTATATCTACCTTGCATACCCTATATGTCCCATACCCTAATTCATGCTAAAAAGCCCAAAATAAAATGGTAGAATGCACCTATGTTGAGTTTGAACCCTAATTATACTACCCTGATGTTTTCTAATCAAAACTAATCAAAATTTAACCACAAAAATGTGAAATAAATCCCTAAAGGAACTTAATGCTCTAATCTAGCTACCACAAAAAGAATGGGATCAAAATACGAATTTAAATGCCTAAACAAAATTCAACAAGATGTATGTACAAACAAAGTAAAAATAAGAGCAATTAAAATGTAAAAAATCACCATAAATGGAAAAACAAGGGGGGGGGTGGCAAAAGCAGTTCTATTCACCTTCAGAAACACATTGGGCCCAGGATGGGGGGTGGAGGAAGCACTGCGTTGGGCCCATGTCTTATTCAGAAAACAAGAAATAATATAAAAAAAACCAGGGGGTACGAATAGCCATGCTTTGCTTGTTATTTCTGATGGGCCCCAAACTGGGGGTGTAACTAGCAATAACCTAAGGCCCATGTCAAGCACCAAAGGGAAAGGGGGGTACGAATGGAAACAGAGGGAGTACGGTTCAGCCAATTGCACAATTGGGCTTAGGCTCGAGGTTCATTCAAACCCAACCTCAGCAAACATCAACCTTAAAACTAACTAATCTTGGACACTGTTCATCTTTCCCCTAAGTTGAAACCCTAGCGCCGTCCTCCATCTCCCAACTCTCTCTCTCTCTGAAACCTCCCAACCCTAACTCACCACACGCCTCAAATTTCCCATCCAACTCAACCATAATCATCACTCGCCTCACGAAATCAATCACCAAACCTAAAATCCAATTACCTAACTAATTATGAGTGCTACGAATTAGGGAAGAAAGAACAAACCTGGAACCAAGAAGAGGATCGATGACGAAAATCACTCTGGTATCTGAAGCTTCCTACGAAGGAACTCTGATCCTTGAAAATTCCAGATGAAGCTTTGTAGATCGTGATGAAGTTTGAGGCTGGACCGAACGACGATTGAAGATGCACGTGGGAAGATCCGGAGATTTATGAACGGATCTGGAAATGAATGTTGAAGCTTGATGTCGCTCGTGATGAGTGTTCTTGAGACGCTTCGAGGAATTGTTGAAGATCTGGAAAGAGATTCAAGAACGCGATGACATTTTCTGAGGAAGACGATGAAGGTTCATGGAGTTCTTCTGGAGAATTGAAGGATGATGATTGAATCTGGAAAAATTCCGTTGAAGGTTGTTTGAACGTTCTTGAGGAAAGAATATTTCTGGAAAAATTCTATGGAGGAGCGATGAGTTTGGATCGGAGAAGATGAAGATTCCGGCGTTTTCTGGGTTTTTCAGTTTTCGGTGACGGTTGTGGTCTCTGGCGATTAGTTGTGACGGTCGGAGGAAGTTAGGGTGGTGGCCGCCGGTCTTTGCATGGTCGGCGGTGAAGACTCCGGCGAAGGGGGCAGGTGGCAGGCTGCATGCAGAGGGAGATGGGAATGAGGCCACGTGGGGGGATTGGAGAGTCTGAGGGAGTTACACGTGGGGCATGCAGAATGAGAGAGAGAGAGAGTGAGGTGGAAGGGCCCACGTTGCACGCGTGGCAGAGCTTTTAAATGACAAGTGACAGTGGCGAAAGTGGACCTGATTCTGGGCTTAATCAATGGATAATGGCCCAATTGACTTAACCTGAATTAATTGGACTAAACACTGAATTAAACTTCAATTAAACTCCTAAAATGAAAATTAAAACATAAACCCCTAATTAAAATCTAATAACCCTAATTAATCCTAAAATGAAAAATAAAATCTAATTAACTAAAAAACGAAAATTAAAAAAACCCCTAATTAATCAGAAGAAAAAAATCTAAAACTATTATTTAATGTCTAAAATATTATTTTTTTAAAAATCCTAATTAATTCTGAAAAAAACAAATAAAATTCCAAAAAAACTAAACATTTTAATCCCTTTTTTAAAATCTAACCTATTGATTTGAAAAACAATTAAAGCTACTAAACTCTAAAAAAACCATTAATCTTTATATTTTTTTCTTTTAAAATCTGTTCTATTAATTTCAAAAAACAACAATAAAACTCTAAAAAAAAACAATACTATCTATATTTTTTTTTACTATTCTATTAAAAGAAAAAATGATAATATCTATTAAAACTAATAAAAGAAAATATCTAAAATTTGTTAAAAACTATAATATCTAAAAAATCTATTAATTTCTAAAAAATGAAAAGAAAATTTATTTAAACTCTAAAAAATATTTAAAAACCCTATAAAATCCAGAAAAATCCAATTAAGTGCATCAAAAACCCAGAAAAATGACTGAAAAATCCTAAAAATGCCAGGAGGCCGATTAAACCGAATAAAATCCAATTGCGCAACCGTAGCGAAACCCTGACACCGGGATGGCCTGAAAACACCAGGAACGAGCCCCAATTCTCAACAGACTTTTATTTTGACCGGCCTGAACTGCCTGAAACGCCAGGGGCTATAATCCTGATAGAATCAATCTGACTGATGAAAATGTCATGTATGCAGTATGCGAATGCGAATGCAAAATGTGTCGAAACATAAACCAGATATGGGGACCGGTTGGTCAAATTTTAGGGTGCAACAGCTGCCCCTATTCAAGCGGCTTGGACCTGAAGGGTTGAAGAGCGAACAACCTTTAAACATTCGAGGTACGAGACAGTTGAATACAAAATAAACCCGAAAATTTGCCAACCGCAGAAATAAACTGCACCCTCGCTTGGGGAGCACCATCCAGAGAACTGAATTTAATTATTATGGTAACAAACTGATCGATCACTTGATAAAAAGCCTTGACTTCAACACCAGTTACTTGTGTGACACCACAAATAACAAACTCGAAGGTTAAATCAACATGCACTTGATCACTTCCCGTCGTCTAAGGATAGACGGAGACGCCATCCCGCAGGAAAACAATAACCATACTTACATCGTCTACAGATAGACAGAACGACCCCTTCCCAAAGGAAAATCATACCCATATTAACATTGTCTACAGATAGACAGGAACACCATCCTGAAGGAAAAAAAACAATATCCATACTTTCCTCGTCTAATGATAGACGGAGACACCATCCCGAAGGAACAAACAATATCCATATTTACACCGTCCACCGAAGGAAAACCATATCCATATTTACATTGTCTACAGATAGACAGAAAGACCCCTTCCCGAAGGAACACCATATCCATTACTCACATTGTCTAAGGATAGACAGAAAGGCACCATCCCGAAGGAAGACCATACCCATACTCACATTGTCTAAGGATAGACAGCAAGACACCGTCCCGAAGGAAAAATAATATCCATACTATCCTCGTCTAATGATATACGGAGACACCATCCCGGAGGAAAACCAATATCCAATTTACATCGTCTGCAGATAGACAGAAACACCCCTTCCCGAAGGAACACCATATCCATTACTCACATTGTCTAAGGATAGACAGAAAGGCACCGTCCTGAAGGAAAACCAATATCCATATTTACATTGTCTACAGCTAGACAGGAAGACCCCTTCCCGAAGGAACACCATTATCCATACTCTCCTCGTCTAATGATAGACGGAGACACCATCCTGAAGAAAAACATATCCATATTTACACCGTCCACCGTAGGAAAACCATACCCATATTTACATCATCCACCGAAGGAAAACCATACCCATATTTACATTATCTACAGATAGACAGAAAGACCCATTCCCGAAGGAACACCATTATTCATACTCTCCTCGTCTAATGATAGACGGGGACACCATCCCGAAGGAAAACATATCCATATTTACACCACCCATCAAATTTCAGAATCCTTTCGTCTACAGGGATTGATGGAAAGAACAATATCTTCAAAGGGGCCACATCATCAATAAGGATTGACAGGAAGGAAAACCACCTTCAAAAGGCCATGCCGTTGATAAGGATCAACAACTAGGAACACCAAACATTCTTCGAAGAGCCTCGACGTCAATAAGGATCAACGGTCAGAAAAACCTTCTTGAAATGCCATCTCGTCCAATAAACCGAAAGAACGCCAATATCTGAAAGATTGCCTTGAAACCCCTCAACGTCTAAAGATAGACGGAGAAAAAACCATACCCAAACTCCCGACGTCTAATGATAGACAGGGAAGGCCCGCTGGGGGGAACCCATCGTCAAGGTGAACTGACGGGAAGAGAAGTCTGCCAATACCAGACGACTGATGAGTAAAGCATAATCGTTGCATGATTTGAGAATCGAACACCAAAGAGCTATCTGAATAAAACTGCTGGATAAATGCCCCTAAACTGATTATAGAGTACTTCATGTTGCCACTGAAGGCTGATAGAAAACTGGCTTATGCTTCGTATGCATATGCGTATGTTTGAATTTTTCTATGGCATAATGCTCCATATAGGATGGAAATGCTACGCATTTGAGGATGAAATGCAAGTATGATGCAAATATGATGATATATGCAAATGAAAATGCAGGCTCAGCCGCTGGAGAAACTGGATACAGAAAACCGCCTCAGCAAAATAAATGTTGAAGACAACGCCAACTCCGCTGGGTATAACCAGGCATCACAGAATTATGCCAGCAAAATAAATGCTGGAAAGGTGAAGCCAACTTCGCTGAGGAATAACTGAATGCGCCAATCATGATTGGACTTCTGTCAGGGACAGCTTACCCGTGCCAATGAAAATTGGACTTTTGCTGGGGAAAACAGACGGAGTCTTCCGGCGTACCAATGCATATTGGATTTTGAAATGATGTGCCCACACAGACTGGGCCTCACAATGATTGTCAATATGGATTGGGCTTCTTGAAAATTGCTAATAAGGATTGGGATTTAGGCCATCTGTGATGGGTCGTGTATGATTGACACTGGAAAACGTCTTGTCTGAGTTCACAATTTCTGATTGAAGGGTCAATAGACTGTAACACGACTTCCCGACATTCGACTCACACTTGGAGATTAGTTGAATCTGCTTGAACAGCTCTGGGTAGCTCTGAGGACATGGAGAAGAACAATTCCTTCGCTTCTGATATGCCCCAGCTCGTGGGACCTATGTGGGGATAGTCCTCAAAAGGAGATCTGAAAATCTGTACCCTGACGGTCTGATAGGAAATGCCCCAGTATTCTGAACCTCGGCAAAACTTCAAATCAAATGTCTCTCGAATAAATAATAACTTTCGCGCTCTTAGGATAGCCTGCCCCTGTCTGCAATGACTTTGCCCCTGATTGGCTAATTCAGTATAGTGACTTTAACTACGAGAAATTTACCGAATCTCGACCTGATTGCCCCGGCATAACGACTTTGGATGGCTGACCTCACTAGGGATCACTTGATAATAGCTTGCCCCGGCTCTCGGAACATTCGGGCATCTCGCATTCTATCCTGATCAAACTTTCCACTGTAGGAAACTTTCCTGCTGTCAAGTGCTTACTCGTAAGTAAAACCAGTTGTTCTGCATAAAAGATATGTTAATGCAATGCATATGACAGTTTTAACATCCAATCTGTTCACTGGAAAAAAGAAAATCAGTTCATGGCATACAAAGCACAAATCATTTATCAAAATATCAACATCAGCACCAACATGGTAAGAAGAACCCTTTTATGAGTCAGCTTCAACGCGATCTTAACCGAGGTATGCCTCCGAAACACACCTGCTTCAATTAGGACTTTTGAAGGTTATAACATGGTCAGGTTCACGGTTTTGAAAGAAAGGATAAAGGCTCAAAGTCTAATTTCAACCCACCCATTCTCCTTGATGTTCTCCGATCCTACGTTCAGCTAATTCGACCTTAGCGCTCACCTCTTAGAGATTGAAATATAGGAGTGATAGTTCGAGAAACTATGAGCTTTTGGAGTGACAACCACTCGCTCTTCGTCTTTGACCCTTGGGGTCACACGACTCATATTTCATTTGAGGATTTTTCTTTTGTACTCCTTTTCATCTTTCCTTTCCCTAATTTTTGCCTGGACTGACCCTTTTGAGTTTCTTTTGATTTTCCAATCCAGCGGGATGCCCCTATTTTTGCCTAAGTCATTTGTTTTCAAGTTTTGACTTAGCGGGCTTTTGATTCTTTTCGCTTTTCGTTTTTTTTTGAACAAGTCATGTGACACTGGTTGTCTAACCCTTTGGGGAGTAATGTGACTGTTTCACTTTTGTGATTTAACCCTTGTGGTTTTTTAGGCACGACCTATGGAGGTGTGATTGATCCTCGAACGGACACTCCTTTTGCAATTTGGATGCTTGGTCAAATTAGCTAACACCTACCCTGCCCCAGGTTGAGATTGAGGGTTTTTCACTTTTAGAAAGAAACTCCTACAACTAGGCTCAAAGGGGTTATCAAGGGATTATCTTCCTTATGTCTCTGGTGTTTAGGGATTTGAAACAATGCATGTACATCATCAACAAGTTTTATTTCAAAGGCATACAATATCGGAAGCTTGCATGTCGTTCATTTTCGTCATCCTCCCCGGATTCCGCTTAACCAAGCGTTGGATATCTGTAAAAATCAATTAGTGAACACGAATGGATTTAATCAAAACATGCATATTCATTTCATTATCATCAATTGAATGAAAACAACAAGTTTTACAAACAAGATTGCAATTTAACAAGAAAGAAACTACAAACATAAGGAAATGACAAGATGAAACACAGGAAAACGTCAGCTTCCGAGAACCGGGCTATCACATCTGACTTGCTGCTGAACCAGCCATCTTCAAGGTTGCCTACTTGAAGCCATACTGCTTAACACGGATACCGGGTGAATTGCCTTTCTGACTTCATTGGGCTCTGTCTAGCGCGCAGGTTTGACCGATAACGATAAGGCTGCTGATTCTGGAAAGGAATTGACGTCTGTTGCGAAGACTGGACAAATTGTTGACTTTGATCAGTCGGATCACTTGGAGGTCGAGTCTGAACTATCAGGGACTCCTTTTGTTCGAGCGCTTTCATCCTCAGGCTTGGTCTAGGCAACAACTGAGGACAGGGGGATTCTGACACCAATGATTGCAGAATATACTTCTGATCTACAGCAACTTTGGGAACATCCATCATCTTAACACCAACTGGGGTACGACCAGTAGGTACAATTACGCCGCCCGACGTGAGTTCAATAACTTTCGCGTCAATCAAGTCCTGAACGTTGTGCTTAAAAGCGTGACAACTTTCCACATCATGTCCGGGTGCCCCAGAATGAAATTCGCACTGCTTGCTGGTGTCATACCCATAAGGGAGCGTCGTTCCTGTGAGTGGTTCCAATGTTCTTTTTTCAACCAGCTTCAAACTCAATAAAGTCTGCAAGAGCTTAGCATATGTTGAAGGTGGCGCCTCAAATATCCTCTTTGGCCTTTGCCGAATCGGGTGTATCTTTTATTGTTGTTGGTGGTGTCTATCAACACGTCTTTTAAGCTCAGGTTCCACAGGCACGGGCTCCACAGGCACAGGTGGAACAAACTCCTTCACTACGGCTTCAGATAGTTGACCATCCTCTTTCCTAATCACATTCTTGACTACTTCCATGATCAAGCTCATTTGGGTCTTCAACTGATTATTTTCCTCTTTGAGCATCTTTTGATCCAGACGCAACTCTTGCATTTCTTTCATCATCTGCCCTAGCTGGCTTCGGACTTCAATCAATTCAGCCTGATTCTGCTCCATATCTCTGAGGGAATTCCTGTAACAAACTGGAGACAGGAAATAAGACCCACGGTCCTGATGTACCTGTTATGTGAGAATGCAATGCAGAAATCAAACACATATTCAAGACAAGACAAATACACCCCAAGCTGTAAGCACAGAGATAAACACCTCACACCACTATGTAAAGCCAACAAGAACAGAAAACAAGCACACCCAAGTATAAAATACAATGACCCCAGCCAACAAGCCTGGTGGTGGTCAGCCAACAACAATGCACAAAAGCTAAACAGATGCGACGCCCGGCGCAGAAACCTCTAGTAACTTTCCCCATATTCAACTGAGCTCTCAGTTGGACATTCCTCCAAACATACGCTCTCAGTGGAGTATTCCCTGACATGGACTGACGAACCCATACAACTGGATGAAGGATAATCAATAATCCGAACAAAACCTGAGGCGTGATAAAGATCTTGTTAGAGTCTAGCAGATTCTGAACTTGGCTTCTAAGCACTTTACAATCATCTGTCGAATGCCCCTGTACCCCAACATGGTACTCACAGCGGGCGCCGGCATCAGAACCTGAAGGATAAGGCGGGATCATTGGATTAGTTTCTTTCGGCACTATTAATCCACTTTCGACCAAATCTGGCAACAACTGACTGTACGACACCGGTAGCTGAGTAAACTGCCTTTCAGGTTTCTTTGGTCTTTGTCGGGCGTGACGACGCGGCTGACGATAATATGACTGCTGGTTTGAAGTGTCTGAAAACTGAGCCTGAGACGCTAGAGGTTCTGAGACAACATTGCTTCCTTCTTCCCACTCCTCTTGAGAACTGAGAAATGGTTCATTTTTATCAACTGGGATGCAAGGAGCCTCTTGAAGCTTTCCATTCTTGAGTCCTCTCTCAACAAGCTCTCCCATTCTCATCAAGCCTTCAAAGCTTGTACAAGTGAACATCATGTCATAATAACGGCCCTTCAGAGTATCCACAAAGAGGTTAACCATTTCTGTCTCCTGAATCGGTGGTTGAACACGAGCAGCCAATTCTCTCCATCTTTACACATACCCCCTAAAGGATTCATTCTCCGCACGAGATAATTCTTGCAACTGCACGCGAAAAGGAGCTATTTCCAGGTTGTAGTCGTATTGCTTCACGAAGGCATTGGCTAAGTCCGACCATGATTTAATACAATCACTCTTCAAGTGCATGTACCAGTCCAGAGATGCTCCGATCAAACTATCCTGGAAACAGTGAATCATGAGTTTGTCGTTGGTGATATACGGAGTCATTCTTCTGCAGAACATAACCAAATGTAGCTTCGGACAACTATCCCCTTTGTACTTCTCGAAATTGGGCATTTTGAACTTTGGAGGCAATACAAGACCTGGCACCAAACACATGCTCGCAGCATTCAGATCAAGAGTATTCTTATTCACCAGGGCGGCAATCTGATCTTCCAACGTCTGAAGTCTTCTCACATTCTCAGTAGTCAGTGGGTCCTGAATATTAATCTGCGGAACAACTCTTGGAGATGGAACAATCCTTGGAGAATCTGGCGTAGAAAAAGTAGAATGGTGACACTCGGCGTCATTGTAAGAATATGGACCTCTGACAGGGGTTTGCACTGGTTGGGCAACATTGTTCATCTGAGCTCTTTGACCATTGTTTCCTCCTCCATTCATAACTGCTACGGCTTCCCTGATCTGACTCACCTGGTACTTTAACAATTCAAACTCTGCCCGAGTAACAACCAAGTTCTGCTCTCCTGAAGCCATGATCTTTCCAGATGCTAACTCAAGTCCAATACGAATGTCGGGAAATCAACTGATGAAGCGGACAAAAACGGGTAAGCTCCCTGTTCCGGCTGAGGATGAATATGCAAAATGAAATGCTAATGCAAACAGTCATGCAAAAATGCAACATGCAAGGGATCAAGTGCCCCTGGCTGAGAAGAATCCACCGTACTGGTCTTGATCAGACCCATAACACTGCTCGAACCTGGTCTCAGCAAACCAAAACGATACTCCAACCTGGTCTCCAACAGACCCTATAATGCTGTCTTCAAATATCACTGAATCTCAATCAAGAAAACCGGTAATCTGGAAGTCAAGTTACCTGCATGCCCCAACCCCTCTCACAGGTAGGTGTCCTAATAACTGACACAAGGTATGGCATCCTATGCGGTCGTTGGCGTCACAGACTTTCAAGACTGATGATACTATACCCAGAAGGTGTGGCATCATCATGTCTTGAAGAGGCCTCACTTAGCCAACTTCCAAATGATCGGTCCCCGGAGTCGACAATCTGACTAACCAACAACCCCCTCAACCCAAAGGGTTGAAAAAGAAGTCAACCAGAAGAACCTCGTCCGAGCGTGGATTTCATGAGACACTAGTACATGCAAAGCATGCACGCGCCCACTAATTTCCACTCTAATTCTAGGTGCACTCAAGCCCAGGTCCGGCTTATCTCTCAATCATAGAACCCTCTCATACCCAAAACAATAATAACAGTAATATAATGCTGAACGTAAAATACAGAAACGTAAATCCATACAAAATCCTCGACGGGAAAACAAGCGCTAGGACTGACTCTCGTAGGGAACCGTTGGAGTCCCCAGCAGAGTCGCCAGCTGTCGCTACTGCGAAAATCGGCGCTGGCTGAACAGAAGAGTCGCCACCGTGCGTTATTTATCCCAACGGAGGGAAAGGAAATGCTCGAAGTAAACCTACCGCAAAGACGGGAAAGGAATGGTCATCGCAACCAAATCCTGGATTCGGGAGTCGGTTACGCAAGGAGAAGGTATTAGCACCCCTCACGTCCGTCGTGCTCGACGGGATCCACACTTGTTTTCTAGTACGAATTGTTATTCTATCTATCTACAGGTCTGGGGTTAAAAGAAAATAAAATGACCCGGCAAAGCATCGCTTATTATGCCTACGTATTCCAGTCTGGAACGAGAAATCAGAGTCAACGTAGTTCGCCTACCTACGGGAAAGGAGGGGAAGGTTGCTTGCTAGGATATCGCATCCTATGCCTACGTACTTTCATACAGCATGAAAGATCAGAGCAAACGTAGTTCGGGCCACGTACAACACAATTTTGTTTGACTGTTTTTTTTTATCCTTCTGAAAAAGGTTTTCTCCTGATTATGGGTCCAAGCGGACAAAAATGACCCTTTGATTGGTTTACAGTCTTTTACGCAAGAACTGCTTTTTATTGATGTTTAACCTTTTATTATGTTTTTGATTGTTTTGAGAAAGAAGAGAAAGAACTCTAACCTAGGGTTAAAATGGGAATCAAAATCTACCCTAATGTTGGCATGCATGGATGAGAACCTAATGTCTGTCATATTTCTCTCCTGCGCAGAGAGAAACAGAGATCCTAAGGGGATAAACGGAAAAGCAACAGCATATATACAGTTAAGCAGTAAAATGCATGAATGCAGCAGTACAAGCGAGGCAAGGGAGTCCCACTCGACCTCGAACCTAGAAAACAATGGGCAAAGTGAAACGGTTTCACCTCAACCCTATGGGAAAATTAACAAACAATACAGTAAAGAAAATAAAACCCCCCAAAACCCAGCCCTGACAGCACTCCAGCTCCAGTTGAACTTCCAAAATCAAACTCCAATGGTACCCCAAGTTACAACAAGCTTCTATCTCCAAGAAATCACTCAGCTCAAGCAAGCACATAACCTTACCCAGTTGACAGCATCAGACAGCAGATAGCTCCAGACAGCAGTAAACCCTAGCTTTAACAGTTGCACAACTTTGACATGAACAATCTTCATCTTTGTCCATGTTTGATCTTCATCTCTACCTTCAATGGCTTCTTTCTTCAAGGCAAGATCTCCAACAAAGAATTGATTTTATCAGAAGAAATTGAATGTCAAACAGTTCATTGACGACCAAAGGAAGCCTATAAACAGTTGACATTGTAACAGACTGTTTCCCTCAAAGTTCTACCTCCTAGATAAAACCATTTATCCCTCCTAAGGAGGGAGGTGAATATCATATAGGGACCTTATGTCATAGAGAGGAATGGAAGCAAAGGAAGCTATCCATGTTTATGAAAGAATTTGTTCTATTCTAAGGCTCTGCCTCTTTTCTCCTATTTCTCCTAAGTCTTCAATCAGCTCCAAGCTCAAGCAATCTTCAAGCTTCAACATTTGATTATTATCCTCAATCTTCTCCTTTGATGTCTTCATGCTCCACATAATCTCAAACCAAGCCCACACCCCAAATAAAAACCCAAAAGCCCAAGCAAGCAATATAAACCCCAAGTGGGAACACCAAACAATCACCCAATTTGCAAAATATACTAAAAATAGTAAAATAGCATTTAAAATTCTAAGATTTATTCTAAGGGTATTTCTATATCTACCCTACATACCCTATATGTCCCATACCCTAATTCATGCTAAAAAGCCCAAAATAAAATGGTAGAATGCACCTATGTTGAGTTTGAACCCTAATTATACTACCCTGATGTTTTCTAATCAAAACTAATCAAAATTTAATCACAAAAATGTGAAATAAATCCCTAAGGGAACTTAATGCTCTAATCTAGCTACCACAAAAATAATGGGATCAAAATACGAATTTAAATGCCTAAACAAAATTCAACAAGATGTATGTACAAACAAAGTGAAAATAAAAGCAATTAAAATGTAAAAAATCACCATAAATGGAAAAAACCCTAAAATAATATTTTTATTTTCTCACAAATTTATTGAAACAATTATTGAAATGGGGAAAAAAGTCCCATATTAAAATAACCATTTTTGAATTTTTTATGATTTATTTGGTAAATTATATACAAATGAAAAGAAAATAAGAATTTCAATTAAAATGAAAACAAGTGGGGGTGGCAAAAGCAGTTCTATTCACCTTCAGAAACACATTGGGCCCAGGATGGGGGGTGCAGGAAGCACTGCGCTGGGCCCATGTCTTATTCAGAAAACAACAAATAATAAAAAAAATCAGGGGGGTACGAATAGCCATGCTTTGCTTGTTATTTCTGATGGGCCCCAAACTGGGGGTGTAACTAGCAATAACCTAAGGCCCATGTCAAGCACCAAAGGGAGAGGGGGTACGAATGGAAACAGAGGGAGTACGGTTCAGCCAATTGCACAATTGGGCTTAGGCCCGAGGTTCATTCAAACCCAACCTCAGCAAACATCAACCCTAAAACTAACTAATCTTGGACACTGTTCATCTTTCCCCTAAGTTGAAACCCTAGCGCCGTCCTCCATCTCCCACTCTCTCTCTCTCTGAAACCTCCCAACCCTAACTCACCACACGCCTCAAATTTCCCATCCAACTCAACCATAATCATTACTCGCCTCACGAAATCAATCACCAAACCTAAAATCCAATTACCAAACGAATTATGAGTGCTACGAATTAGGGAAGAAAGAACAAACCTGGAACCAAGAAGAGGATTGATGACGAAAATCACTCTGGTATCTGAAGCTTCCTACGAAGGAACTTTGATCCTTGAAAATTCCAGATGAGGCTTTGTAGATCGTGATGAAGTTTGAGGCTGGACCGAACGACGATTGAAGATGCACGTGGGAAGATCTGGAGATTTATGAACTGATCTGGAAATGAATGTTGAAGCTTGATGTCGCTCGTGATGAGTGTTCTTGAGACGCTTCGAGGAATTGTTGAAGATCTGGAAAGAGATTCAAGAACGCGATGAAATTTTCTGAGGAAGATGGTGAAGGTTCATGGAGTTCTTCTGGAGAATTGAAGGATGATGATTGAATCTGGAAAAATTCCGTTGAAGGTTGTTTGAACGTTCTTGAGGAAAGAATATTTATGGAATAATTCTATGGAGGAGCAATGAGTTTGGATCGGAGAAGATGAAGATTCCGGCGTTTTCTGGGTTTTTCAGTTTCCGGCGATTAGTTGTGACGGTCGGAGGAAGTTAGGGTGGTGGCCGCCGGTCTTTGCATGACCGGCGGTGAAGACTCCGGCGAAGGGGGCAGGTGGCAGGCTGCATGCAGAGGGAGATGGGAATGAGGCCACGTGGGGGATTGGAGAGTCTGAGGGAGTTACACGTGGGGCATGCAGAATGAGAGAGAGAGAGAGAGAGGTGGAAGGGCCCACGTTGCACGCGTGGCTGAGGTTTTAAATGACAAGTGGCATTGGCGAAAGTGGACCTGATTCTGGGCTTAATCAATGGATAATGGCCCAATTGACTTAACCTGAATTAATTGGACTAAACACTGAATTAAACTTCAATTAAACTCCTAAAACGAAAATTAAAACATAAACCCCTAATTAAAATCTAATAACCCTAATTAATCCTAAAATGAAAAATAAAATCTAATTAATCTAAAAAAATCTAATTAACTAAAAAACGAAAATTAAAAAAATCCCTAATTAATCAGAAAAAAAAAATCTAAAACTATTATTTAATGTCTAAAATATTATTTTTTTAAAAATCCTAATTAATTCTGAAAAAAACAATTAAAATTCTAAAAAAACTAAACATTTTAATCCCTTTTTTTAAAATCTAATCTATTGATTTGAAAAACAATTAAAGCTACTAAAATCTAAAAAAACCATTAATCTTTATATTTTTTTTCTTTTAAAATCTGTTCTATTAATTTCAAAAAACAACAATAAAACTCTAAAAAAAACAATACTATTTATATATTTTTTTTTTACTATTCTATTAAAAGAAAAAATGATAATATCTATTAAAACTAATAAAAGAAAATATCTAAAATTTGTTAAAAACTATAATATCTAAAAAATCTATTAATTTCTAAAAAATGAAAAGAAAATTTATTTAAACTCTAAAAAATATTTAAAAACCCTATAAAATCCAGAAAAATCCAATTAAGTGCATCAAAAACCCAGAAAATGACAGAAAAATCCTAAAAATGCCAGGAGGCCGATTAAACCGAATAAAATCCAATTGCGTAACCGTAGCGAAACCCTGGCACTAAGATGGCCTGAAAACACCAGGAACGAGCCCCAATTCTCAACAGACTTTTATTTTTACCGGCCTGAACTACCTGAAACGCCAGGGGCTATAATCCTGATAGAATTAATCTGACTGATGAAAATGCCATGTATGCAGTATGCGAATGCGAATGCAAAATGTGTTGAAACATAAACCAGATATGGGGACCAATTGGTCAAATTTTAGGGTGCAACAATAAGCCCCGCGACTCTGACGAACACAGGGGATCGACAGACCGTTTCTCCGAGTACACACTGTAGACCGCTCCCTGCAAGCGCGTTCTGACGAGTGTATAAACTCATAATTCCAATAAGGTGGAGTCCGCTTTCCCAGGCTGATGCCCCTCAAGCCCAATGTCGATAAATCCAAGTACTTCTGGTTCTATAGGAGCCACGGGCACATGATCGAGGATTGCATCCACCTCAAGGATGCGATTGAATCCTCATCAAGGAGGGATGCCTAAAGCAGTACACCAAGAGGAGCAAGGCTCCTCAATAGGACGTCTGCAAGGTAAATAAGGTCAAGGAGGAGATACCTCCCTCTGACAACACCGGTCTACAGGTCGCCCTCTGTATCTCTTAGCCTGAGGACTTTTACGTCCCCAACAAGGTCGGCACACCCTTATCTGCTCATAGCACCTGGGAGAACTTCCCCTCTGTTATGGTCATATCCACGCGGAAGATTCAATAAGCTCACCATGGGGTCGGTGAAAAGAGAGTTCGACAAGATGATCGACGCGAGCTCCAACCAGAACGCAACCCTCACAGGTTCTAGGGCAAATCAAATCCCATCACCTTTTACCTCGAGGATATGTCGGGCGATGCTCTTAACTCCAACATTCCTTTGCTCGTTAGAGCACAGATGGTGAACTTCAACGTCTGCCGCATCCGAGTCGACCAAGGGAGCTTTGTCAACATAATGTATGCTCATTTGTTCACCACTCTCTAGCTCGGCGAGAGCCGTTTTACACCGTACATAGACTCCGACCTGCAAGGCTTCAATGACACAACTACTAAGCCTTGGAGCTACATCAAGCTTCTCGTCACTTTCACCGCCGAGGAAACCTCTAGACAGGTTAAGGTTTGTTTCTTGGTTATATAGTGCCCATCTCTACACCAATGCATTCTATGAAGACCGACTATGACTGAGCTGACCATCGTGTCATCCATGGTCCACTTGAAGATGAAGTATTATACGTCTAGAAGACGCGTCGTTACTTTTCACGAGGACATTGAAGCCGCAATAAGATGCTTCGAAGCAGCAACAAAAGGGTTAAACTCGATCAACATGACACCCAAGACTGCCAGCGAGCCAGGCCGGTCCGAGGAGCAGAAGTCGTTGCCCCACGTCAACTCAGTTGACCTTGACATCCACTTCACAAACAAGCATAAACTGAACAAAACTGCACCATACGCATCTCCAACAGCTGGAAACAACGGGGAACCTCTCCATCTAATGTGCCCCATTCTAGACAGCGACTTCGAGCTCATCCTCCTCGGTGATGACCCGGACAGACGCGTGAAGATCGGCATAGGACTCCCCGACTTAGCGAGGAAGCCACTGAAGGCCTGCCTCAGTGTCGCACCTCGAAAAATAATTCAAACATACGACCCTCACGCTAAAAGCGTGGAATGCGGTTCAACAGAGTTGTCGCCGAACTTTATTTATCCCAAAAAGATGGGAAAGGGAAATATTGATAAAACCTTTTAAAAGAAAGATAAGAACACGATCGTCGCAACCAATGTTTCAGGTTCGGAAGTCGGTTAAGCGAGGGGAAGGTATTAGCACCTTTCACGTTAGTTGTACTCAACGGGAACCTCTTAGTACAATTTGTGATGGGCGTTATCTAATCTTATTTGTTTTCTTCTTATTGGTAAATGTGAATTGGTACGATAAAAGGAATAGATGCACGGGGAAAATTGACAGTTATAAGATAGGGTGCTCGCCAAGGATTTAGGCCATTGTGCCTACATATGTTCATTCGGATGAAAATGAGAAATTAGAGTTGTCGTAGTTCGACTACGGGAAAGGTTATAGGGGAAACGGAAGGTAAAGGGAAGGTAGTTCGCCAAGATCATCGCAATCTTGTGCCTACGTATCTTACATTCAAAAATGAATGAAGAATCAGAGTGTCCGTAGTTCGTGGAGACGACCACGAAAAGAGATAGGTTGAATTAAGAAGTTTGGCTTGGAAACGAAAGATTGATTGATGAACAACCCAATGGGCGTTCCTCGAGAGCTATCACTCAAGAAACCAAGGAATGTGAGATTCCAAGAACTCATTTCTTCCAGGAGTTGGTTAGAAAGGTTTTAAGAAAGAGTTTGAACGTTTTGAATTTGAAAGACTGAATGAATAACAACTCAAGGGGCGTGCCTCGAGAGCTATTCATTTGAAGGTTCAAGGAATGCTAGACTCTAAGAATCTCCTTCTTTCCTAAGTTGATTACGAAAATGTTTGAATAAAGATTAGGTGTTTTGAGACGAAAGGGTGAATGAGCGACAACCCAAAGCGTTCGCCTCAAGAACCATTCATTCGAAGATTCAAGGAATGCTAGATTCCAAGAATCCTCTTCTTTCATTATTTGTTAAGAAAATGTTTGAATAAAAGATTAAATCAAATTGGTTGTGAAAAGAGGTAGACTGCAGGGCAAAAAGGCACTCGACTTATAAGTTTGAAAATACCGTTTGAAGTTGGATCAAGGGTTTGATTTTATTTGCGTACAAAGACGTTTTGGAAAAGAGATTGGTTTGAAAATGGAACCGACTCGACAACGAATCGAGGGTTTGGTTGTGAGAAATGATACTAGTCCTTATGGGTGCTCCTAATAACGAAACCATGATGAAATATGAAAGTGTGTGAGATAGGTTGATGGCGAATGCGTACAGGCACTCGACTTATGGGGCTGTTTGAAAATGGCTCGATGACGAATTGAGAATTAGTTTGAAAACGGTTTAGTCTATGCTAGCCCCTGAGGGTGCTCATAGAATACAAACCATAGTCAAAGAAAATACGAATGTGTACATTGAAATGAGATAGGGGTACATGTAAGTTACACAGGACTGAACGAAATAAAAAGGTTCATTGTAAGGTAGCCCAAGAGGAAACCGTGTGTGTGCGAAGTGTCCTAAACTATGCCTTGAGCAAGAATCGGATGAAAGCTCCAAGTTAGGGTTTTTGATAAAGTCCAATAATCCGTTGCTCGGAAAAGTAACCAACAGTCCACCAATTTAGGCTTTTAGGTTTCTATCATTATTAATGTGTTTTGAAAAGTGTGAATGAGATATGAACAATATGAATATGAACATGAACAATATGAATAATATAGCAAGATATATAACAATATAATCAAGATAATATTCACAATAGTAAAATCGAGATAATATTAACAAGTATATGAAGAATGATAATATAATCAAGATATAATGACTGAAAATAAAACAAGAGTATATTGACGGAAAGTAAAGTTAGTCGTTAGTTGATATGAATTGAATTGGGACAAAATATTGTGCTAAATCGTCGTAGCTTGATCTATGACAAAGATCAAACTATAGGAGGTCACACGAGTTGATATTTGTGCTAAAAAAACACGATGGAAGAATGATATTGAGGGTCATTTTTCAATGTAGTCGTGTCACACGGATCGAAAAGGTGAGGTATCGTCTTAATCACAAACTTGTGTCAATTAATCAAAAGTAACCTATCATTATCTCAAAGTATAGAAAATGATCGCAATGATCATTCACTACATATTTGAAATAATGAAGGTTAAACAACCTCAATCAACCAACATTTAGGAATAAAAAGATTTCATCGATCCAAGATCAAATAGAAACAAGAAGAACAAAGTAGTGGTCACATCTTAATCACAATTTTATTGACAACCGATAATAATGATATTTAGACTTTCATTGACCAATATTGAAATTGAAAATAAAACCGAAGATTAAAATCAAGGTAATAATGAAAAGAAAAAACCAAGAAATAAAGTAGTAAACAAAATTTGTAACAAAATAACCAATAAAGTGTTTGATGAAATATTTAATAAAATAATTAACAAAATATTAACAATAACTAATATGAAATTATTTAACAAGGTCATTAACAAGGTTTTTTTAACAAAAAATTAACAAAAATATTAGCAAAATTATTTAACAAAAATTAATAGTTAAAAAAAAGGGTGTGTAACAGAATTCTCATGAGGCCACAGCCCATTCATCACAAGGCTATGTGTGTACCAAAAAGAAACAAAAAAAAAGGAGTAGAGAAATGATCCAAATGGGCTTAGCCCATCATGGTCCAAACATGGGTCCAGCATCATAAAAAAGATGGAAATAAAAACCTCAAATCCTAGACAATAGTTATGTAAAACCCAAAATCAAATATCAGTTTTAAAATTAAAAAAAAAAGGTCAAAGGAGGAAGATGATGCAACACAACAAAATGAAACGAGTTCTTAACAAAAAACGACACGCGACTCCTTTTCATTCTCAATCTCTCACTTCCGCTTTCTTGCTTGATTCATTTGGGTTTCTCATTCGATTTCAATTCCTATCAGGTCTGTGGATCCGTTCTCCCTCTCAATATTTTGTTTTAATTCTCAACATTCTACTCTTTCTTCTTAGATTCTAGGTTTGGGATTGAGTTTGGAAAGGGTTTGAAGGGTGTTATTGCTTTTGAGAATTTTGTTGTTGTTGTTGCACGGTTACGGTAAGGTTTTGGAAATGTGGGGGTGTTGATTTTGAACGTTATGGATTGATAGTTGTTGTGGTTTGGGTTGAAGAGCAAAAAGGAATTTGAGAAGATTTATGAAGGGTGACGAAAGGTGTCGCGGTTTAAGAAGAAACAACTAAGTAAAAAAATCAAAATACAAAATTTGGCACGCAGGCCAAACAATTAAGTAAAAATTAAACATTTGTTTCCTCGACAGGCTGGGACTCCCCATCAGCTTGGTCAACATTTTCGTCGATATCTTCCAGAGCGATTATCTAGCCGTCGACCACCAGGTGAAAAGGCCTGATCCCCTCGGTGACGAGCTGAATCCCTAGGTTGACAACTTGGAGCTGCTCAACCGCACATTTGAAACCCAGATCGAGGGTACCCAAACAGTCTTGCTCGAGCTCCTGGATCCGATAAATCAGCCCACCTCGAGTTTACATGGCTTTCTCCTTGTCAGACTCATCCTCGGCGGGCATCGCTGCAGCCTCCAGCTCGGTGACCCTTGCCTTGAGGCGTTGGCACTCCTCGACTGCCTTGATCATCTTCTCCCGCATCTCATCCATTATACGGTAAAACCCGAGCTGGATATCTTACTTCGACTTATAGTCAAAGAGGTCGTTCTCCACTTTGTCCTTCTTCGCTTAAAATACCACTTTTCACAACTTGCACCTTTTTTCAGCTTGTTAAGGGGGCAGGTCTCGTCGTTCATAGCCAGGGTGGTCTCTAGAACCCACATAATAGCTTTTGCATTCTCGGGCATCGCTTTTATCCTGGTCTTTTTATCGACGACCAGGATCGCCTTTGGTTCCTGTTCGGGCACAACCAGAGAGTTGTCTCCGCCAAAGAGCCCCCTGTGAAGATAATAGGAGGGTATCACAAACTTCTCCTTGATGACGCCTCTATAATTTCGACGGTCTAGATGTCCTCTACATGCTGCTTCTTGGTTGGATGTTCCTGGGAAACTAAAAATTGACTCCCCTGGGGCGAGGAGGAAGAACCATCGGGGTGCTGGTTAATCTTTGATATTTGTTGGACTTGGGAGACACGACCCTTGGTAGCCTTCTTGGCACCCTTATTTACCGTGATCTTGAGTGTGTGCTCCTGAAGGCTCGACATTTGACATGCAACAAAGAAAAAAACAAGTTAATATAATAAGGAAAAATAAGCGGACACGCAAGTTAGGAACACGCCCGCTACCTAAGAGCCTTAAGACTTCCCCGTCAGAATTGCATTCGAGAAGCGCCTTGGTGTTAATCAACCGGGCCTTAAAAGCAACCTCACCATTCTCGTCGTGAATGAAGCTCCCATCCTTGTTAATACACATGGCGGGGGTGAAGCTTCCGACGAATGCAACGATCTTCTCGTAAGCGAGTTGATCCTCGACATCCAGCTCGTTGGGCTTCATTATATAGTTGTTCGTCCCTTTTTCAAAGTGGAACCTCTGCCACTCAAGGGGATACTTCATTTCTAGCTCCTCCACTTCTTACCCATCCACGTGCTTAACCATGCGTTCGAACAAAGAATAGAAGGTGGCGTGCGACACATGCTGCACGAGGAAGTACCTATCTTTAAAAGCGTGAACAAAATCCATGTACGTCCTAAATAACTTCCTCGGCTGCTTCAAAGACACCCAGTTGTGTCGTCCATGTGAATATTGCCGTGGAAGATAAAACAGGCAGAAGAACAAAGGGAGTATGGCGTCGATGGAAAGGTGTTGGCACACGAGCTCAAATGCTCACACGAACGCGCTCGCATTTAGATGAAGCTGCGAGGGTGCTAACTCCAGCCATTGGAATACTCCCGCCTGAAAGTCACTGAAGGGAAGGCAAAGCCTTGCTTCCCAGAAGGCTAACTTGTACATAGGGAAGCGCGTCCCCTCAAATGACGAGCATATACGATCTATTTCCTTGGGTTTATAGACCTCTCAATTCACAAGGGCCCCTTCCTTTAAGTCCTCGATGGTCGTGAAGGCATCTGAGTCGTCGAAAATAAAATGCGAAGCAATGGCTCGAGGTTCCTGCCCGACCCAATCCGAATGGGATTCAATGCTTATGTCTCCCATATTGACTTCGGCATCTTCGTCGACCATAGCGGTGTCCTTGTGCTTTTGAGCCATTTAACCAAAAAAACAGAAGGAAATAGTGAATTCGACATTAAGATCAAACCCACCATTCCTTTGTAAATCATGTGAAAGGACGATGAAAAGTTTGAGGACACATCCTCGACCAAAGCCTTTATCAACGAGCATATAGTCATGAGGAAATTCTCCTCGACAAAATACACGAGAACCCCTCTCCGCGTGGAGGAGATTCCTTGACAGGTAGGTTCCTTATCAAACCAAGTGGAGGAAGCCTCCTCGACGAGAGGCTTTTTCAGAGTACCTATAATCCCGCGAGGAGAAAGTTTCCCCGATGTTAAACCCGACGAGAACGCGAAAGCCTCATGAGTTCCCCGGGATCTTCATCAGAAACTTCAAGGGTTCCTCGAAATCTTTATGAAGTCCCCAAAATCTTCATCAGAAACTTCATGAGTTCCTCATAATCTTCACAAGTTTCTTGGAAACTTCATGAATTCCCTATAAACTTCATCAGAACCTCGTGAAGTTCGTCAAAAATTCATAGAACTTTCCGAAAGACGCATAACTTCATCGCAAAGTTCATGAGCACCCGAGAACATACATTTCTAAAACTATGTTCTAGATATAACCACTACCATACTGGTTTGAAAAGACAGAGGAAACTTACGTGTACGAAGGAGATTCTAGAAATCTACGGCGGCAAAAGAAGACTTGACAGCGGCGACGGCAACAGAGAGCGAGCGTTGGAGAGAGAGCAGAGAAACTTGGGAAATTCTTGAAGAGCTTGAATTGTGAGTGTAATAAATGAATCCATTCTCCTCATATTTATACACGTTAGCACGCAGAACAAACCGTAGCCTACACCCTCGAGTATCCCTACTCGTAGGCCATCAGACGCATTTATTATTTCTGACACGTGGCTCAAAAGACGTCACAATTGTCTTTTTAAATTCCAACACACGGCTCGAGGAAATGATGTGTCTGTTCTTTCCACCTCCCTCACTTACCCCAAAGTTTGTCGTTCCAAGTCTTACCCATTATGCTCGACTCCCATGTTATATTGCGAGTGCATCGTCGAGGAAAGGTTTGAGACAAGTCATGTCGACAAGCACATATAACGACTTTAGCCCTCGTGAGGACATGGCCTCGAGATGAGCGCAAAATTGGACCATGTCGTCGAGCACGGGAAAACCTCGCGGGCAGCATCCTGGTGAAAATCTTCATATGTTTGCGCTATCGAGCATGATGACTAACTTCTATGTTCCCTCGTGAGCATAACTTCACGAGCTCACCACATCGAATCCGAGTGACGCTCCCCGCGGGAAAATTCCCGTTGTCCATCTTCGACATAAGAATTTACTATAAGTCATTCCTCCTCTACTTTAGAGCAACGACTTGGGGGCTCCTGTTCTGGACTGGACCCGGTGCTGGCCCACCGTCGGGCATGGCCTAAACCAGCCAAGCGTCCAAGAGGGCCCAATGCATAGGCCCAATATTCCATAGTCGTCGGAGGCCACGCCTCCACACGTTCCCCCACACTTTCTCCATGTACTCCTCACGCAGAGACACGTCACCAGCTGAACCCACGTCTGAAAGAATAGGTCTTCCACTCCCCAGAGTATGTGGGGAAGTTGACCCAGGATAAAGACGACGTGCGGGTCTTCTTTACATCCATGTAGGATCTTGGCAGTCGTCTGTTATGGGCCTTGCAATCTAGCCTAAAGCAGACAACTGTTTGCCTAGCGTTGATGGCACATTATAAGTACCCTCCTCCATAGGAGGGTCAGGTATTCTAATTCATACTCACTTTTTATACTTTCTCTCTCTTTTCGCTCTGAACCTCACTTTGGCATTGGAGTGTCTTGCAGGTACACCCTCTCCTCTTCTTCACCACCGGTGAACTTGGAGCTCACGGCGTATTGTTGGTCGTTGATCGACTTTCTGATCCGGTAAGATCAAAAATGATACTTGAATATTTAACATAAGAGAAACTAATAGAAAACGAGTAAAAGTGTTGATTATATTATATATAATATTTAAAAAAGAAAGATTGAATAGAATAGAGATAAAATCTAGTGAAGTGAGAAAAACCAATGTGTTATTTTATAGTAAGACAATATAAATATATATATTTTTTTAAAATTTATAGAGGTATTGGCCTAATGGGCTACCCGCGACCCATATGAGCTAGCCCTAATGGGTAGCGAGCTTTTTAGTGCAGGGTTAAAAAAGCCCTGAAAAATATGGGCTCTAATTTTAAGGTCCAATCCCTATGATTTTTCGAGCCTGGCGAGTCGGCCCATATGGACTAGCCTATTTTAACATCTCTAGAAATTAATATGGATGAGATATCATATCAAAGGACGAGTTAAAATGTTAAGACTAAGGCTGCTCCAGTGGGTATTTTAGACTGTCAAAATGAGGCGTAATGTCATCCTAAGTAGACTAATGAGTCGCCCCCTTATAATTGGACCCTCTGCATCCCTGTTCACAGTCCATCTAGTGGGAATGATGTGTCCCTATCTATTTACATGTGTTTTTAGCAAACAATCATGAGTTTAAATAGTTTGTGAGATTAACTCAAAAAAATCTCAGAAATAATTTATGTAAAACACGTGTATAAAAAAATATGTGTGTGAAATGGTTGTGAATGTCTATATGCAGACAAAGTGAAGACAAACATTATAGGCTCAAAATCTTGAATTAAAGAAAAATTAAGCTACAATAAATGACCAGGATAGTAAATGACAATACTAGAAAAAGGTGTTGAAATCAAGGAAACATAAAAGACAAATAAAAAGAAAGGACGTAGACTCGCATGTTACTCATAAAATGTTTCGCTCTTTGACTCAGATACTCTGGTTCTATAGACAAAGTATATGAATTTTGTGACCTTGATTATAATGTACGAATTTAATATTTATACTAAACTAAAGATAATTGTTTCTGACAACTTATTCCTAGAAAATAGACATGTCTTCAAGAACATGCAACTTAGTCTTCTAAAGCACTGTCACGTTGTCAGAACTTACAAACTGCTAAAAAATATTATCCCATGTTCTTAACCGCTCTTAAACACTAATAATTGTCTGCTCTTCGAAGGTGGTTACTGACAGTGTTATGACCTCTCTCAAGTCTTTGGTTTCCAAAAATCTTCTAAGTCTTTGAAGTTCGTCGAACGCTTCTACTTTAAGATGGTATCAAGTGATTGTCGCTACTGCGAAAAAGGTGCCGACAATGACAGAAGAGTCGCCACCATTCGTTATTTATCCCAAAAGAGGGAAAGGAAATGATCAGAGAAAACCTGATGAAAACGGGAGAGGACAGGTCATCGCAACCATATCTCGGGTTCGGGAGTCAGTTACGCAGGGGGAAGGTATTAGCACCCCTCACGTCCGTCATACTCGACGGGATCCATGCTTGATTATCTATCTAAAGGGTGTTTACTATCTAACCAAAGGTCTTAGGGACAAAAGAAAAGAAAAATGACTCGGAAGAGCATCACCGCTCTGTGCCTACGTATTCCCTTGTGCAATGGGAAAGTCAGAGTCAATATAGTCCGGCTAACTACGGGTGAAGGGGGGGAGGTTGCTCGCCAAGACATCGCGTCTTGTGCCTACGTATCCTCATCTGGTATGAGAAATTAGAGCAAACGTAGTTCAGGCAATTAGAACACCGGATGGTTCAAATGTTTTACCCGAGTATGGTTAACAACTAGCTCTAACAGTTAGGTGTATGCAGCTCGACCATTGGAGACTTAGGCGTTACCTGTTTGCGGTAGAACCAAGAGTTAAAAAAACTCTCTTTTCTGAAAAGGTTTTCCGTTATTAGGATCCCGAAGGATGAAAAAGGTTTGAAATTTGTTTTTGAAGTCTTTTAAGACGAAGTGCATTGATTATTGTTGGTAATTCCTGTTGCACTAGAGACTATGACTTAGGAGCGAATGCGTCACATACCACCCTAAGAGTGTACACTAAACACTCTAGACAATTGAGAGGAAGCCACTCAATCACCATTTCCCAAGTAGCTTAAGGCTCGTAGCGTACAACATTCATTAGCCTTTATTAAGTGTTTTGAAATTGTTTGAAGATGAGAATGAGAGAGGACAAACTAAAGGGAAACTAGTTCACCTAGTAGTTATCATGCAAAATATACCTATAGTTGAGGTAAAAGGGATGCTACCTAATGTTGTCATGTATGGTTTAAATCCTAAGGTCTATCATAATCTCAAAGAGATTAGAGATCCTAAGGGAGCATGGAAGAAAGAAAGCAAAAGAAGAAATAAGCAAAGCATAAGATATGGAAGATGCAAGTATGCATATGCAATGTAACAATACAAGCAAAGGGAGGAAAAAGTGTGGGGTAAACACCTCCACAAGCACATCTCAACCTTTATTAATGCACCAAATGAAAGAGAAATAAATCACACAAATGAAATCACACAAGTGGGGAAAAAAGAGGGAAATAATTGAATGAGAATATGGGAGGCAAAATGAGAACCTAAGGAACTCATAAGGGCTCTCAACCAAACATACCACATTCAATATGCAAGCAAATCAAACAAAGGGTCCTCAAAGGCTCACTATTTATGACATGCTTCAAGTTCCTCCTAAGGAGGGACTAAGCCTTCATAAATAGGATCCTTAAGTCATAGGACAGAGGTATAAATGAGGATAGAATGTGCTCAAAGTAAATGAAGAGAAACTCACAAGGGAATGCAAACAAAAGCATGTAGGAGATTGAAAACATTCAAACATATCAACATTGAAACCCTAATTGAAAGGCCTAAAAGATAAGCATGATTCAACATGTTATAAACCAAATTAGGACCTATAATTGAACCTACACATACTTAAATATGTCTATAACATGAATCCATAAGAGTTATAGGTTCAATCAATGCACAAAAACCATTTACAAAGCAAACTAGCTCATTAGTTAGGGTAAACATCACACAAGGATAACCTAAATTGGAAATTACACTAAAAATAGCAAACATATCCAAAAAAAAGCCAAATAAAATCCTAGATGACCTCTAAGGTGTTAGGGACCAGGGGTCAAAAGTATGGGAACAAATCCCAAACAAAACTATACAAACAGAGGTGAAAACCTAAGGGATACCCCAAATTCAAGGGTGAATCGAGGGTCATAAAGACTAGCCTAAAACCCTAACCAAATGTAATCCACACAGGGGTAAAATGGTCTTAAAAAATCATCTAACAAGTCACCAATATGAGAAACAAGAATCAACCATTAACATGGAAAATTGATCAAAAAATAAAATCAAACACATGGGAGATGCATTTTAATCCAACTAAAATACCTCAAATGTGAAAAATCAAATTTAATTAGAAAATGGCTTAAAAATTAAGTGAAAAATTCCTAAAATCAAATAACATCCTAAAGTGTGTAAAAATATTTTTTGCAAGATTTTTGGATGATTTGAGGTATTTTATTTGCATTTAAAATCCAAACAGAAAATAAAATGCAAAAGAAAATAAAAGAAAAGAAAAAGAATAAAAATGCGTGGTGAATAGCAATACTAGGCAGTTAATTTCCATTGGGCTTGGTAAAAGGGAGGTGCAGATAGCCATTTAAGCCCAGATCCATGACACAAATGTTGCACTAAATGAAACGAATCGTTTCATTAATGCGTTAGAAATTCAACGCGTGCGTGGATGGTCAACACACGATCCCAGTCATTCATCCATTCCTAGTCAACTAGTCAACCCTCCTACTTGGCCATACACGTCATCTAGACGGTGAAATAACCAGACGCCGGAGCACTGTGCTCCGGCCGTCTTCTCCGGTTGCATCCGACACCGTGAGTCTAAAACTCAACCAAAACGGATGAAACTTTATACCAAATTAATCCTCATGTTACGTACATCAAGAATACAAGGTTCAATTCTATTTTCCACTCATGATTAAGGCCACACGAAGCCAACAAGATTCAAGCATGATTCACAAATTGTCAAGAACAAACACCAAATCGATCCAGAAATGGCCTACATAGGTAGAACTTCAATATGCCCAAAAAATGACAGTGAATGGATGCTTGAACATGGGGAATTCTTGAAAGAGAATTTACCTAACGGAGCTCCTCCGTTGGGTCTTGAGTTGAAGCTTGAACTTGTGGGAAACAATCCAAAAAGCTTCACTGATCTTCAATGGAGCTCTTGGTAATCTTCAATTGGCTTGAAATGGCTTGAATTGCAAAATCACGATTTCTCTTTCTCCTTAAAAATTCTCAACTGAATTCTGTTTAAAATTGATCAATCTCCAACCCCTGAGCATTTGTTCTTCATCTGGGGATTATATGTGATGGATCTGAGCTCAATTGGAGGCCCAATTGTGGCCTGTTAATGGGAATTGTAAAATCTAAATTTTGAGTTCAAGCTTCAAAATTCCACGTGCATACTTGCTCCAATGGCTCTTATTTCAGTTCAGATAGCTTCTTTGTGTTCCACTTTGATCAAAGGGATGAGATTGCACCCTTGAAACGATCCATTGGTTTGAATTGGATGTGTGGCTTACACTTGAAGTAACCATGAAATTGCATATGAAAATGACATCAAAATTAAAATCCAATTTATGCATCTTGCTTGTTATGTCTTGGTGACTCAAAATATGCACAAACATGCCTTGTAAAGTTCAAAAATCAAATTAATGGAATTTGCCCCTTTTAAAGTCTTTTTCATGAATTTTCTTCACCAATTTTCATATACAAACCAAACCAATGATAGCTTGATGTTTGATGATGAAAATGAGTTCATTTGATGCAAGTTTTATGTTGGAGAAATTTCCATTTGAAGTGCACAAAGTTATGCAATGGACCTATAACCAAAATGACCTATAATCAAAGTTTCCCAAAATACCCCTGCCTTGCAAGCTTCATATCTTGAGCTCTACAAATCATATGAAGGATTTCTAGTACTTTTTGGAAAGCTAAGATCATAAGGAACAACTTTCATGTTTGGGTCAAAGTGAGTAGAAACATCTTTCTAGGTCAAATATGCCTTGGAAGTGGGTTGACTTTTGCTGACCAAAATCACATTCATCTGAGGACCCATAACTTGTCAGCATCATAACTTGAGTTCTAGAAACCCAATGGATGAGTTACAGTACTCAAAAGAAAGTTAGAAACATGCTCTACAAGGCTCATGTTTGCATCAAGATAAGATGAAACTTGTATCTTGAGATATGTGGTCTTGAAGTTAGGCACTAAACATGGGATTTTACACTGACAAGCTTAGAAACCCTAGCTTAGCAACTTCTCACACTCTTGATTCTTCTTTATTTGATCTTGGAATAACATCTTAGATGCCTAAACACAACCTTCCATGATCACAATGACTTAGAGTTGACCAGATGAAAACCCTAGATGCATCACCTTTGACTGTGGCTTCTTGCACTTGATACAATGACTTGGATAGGCTCCACAATGACTCTCAAGGCACTAAATGATATTCTACAATACTCTCCATCCAAAACCATGGAATCAATATCATCTGATGATCTTCACCTGGCCTCCAAGATAGGAGGTGAACCATATTCATTCATCTGCTATTTCAAAGAACTTTGACTTTCTTCTAATGATGATAAACATTTGATAGCTTGAATAAGACCTCTTGCTTAGGCTTAGAATTTGGTAATCTCCTCTTGCTAGACACACCTCTCTTGATCCCCTACAAATGAATAATGATATGCAAATGCAAATGCAAATGCTTGAAATGTCATTTTCGATCATGTGTCAGATGGAAGAAAAGTGGCGTTTTTATAGCCCTTCGACATTGTTTTCCCAGTCTGCGCACGTCATATCAACTAGACATTTTATTATTTAATTTTTTATTTCTTGGTTATTATGGCCACTTTCTACCAAACTATCATGTCACAGATGTGTGTACGGGTGTCGCTACTGCGAAAAAAGGGTGCTGACAAAGACAGAAGAGTCGCCACCTTTCGTTATTTATCCCACAAGAAGGGAAAGGAAACGATCGGAACAAACCTAGAAAAAAGGAAAAGACGAGGTCATCGCAACCAAGTCTGGGTTCGGGAGTCGGTTAAGCAAGGGGAAGGTATTAGCACCCCTCACGTCCGTTGTACTCAACAGGATCCATGCTTGTTGTGTTTATCTGACGGGTTGTTTAACTATCTACCTATCAAGGTTGGCTCAAAAGAAAAAGAAAAAAAGTGACTCGGCAAAGCATCGCGCTTCGTGCCTACGTATTATCGTCAGAGAGATCAGAGATAACGTAGTTCGGCTAACTACGGGTAAAGGGAAGGTTGCTCGCCAAGATATCACATCTTATGCCTACGTATTCTCGTCAGAGAAATTAGAGTGAACGTAGTTCGGGATAACGAAACGCAGGTCTTGATTCATCTATTTTTACCTGAGTAAAGTTAAACAACAGTTCCAGCAGTTAGGGACAATGCCTGTTTGCGGTAGAACGGAAGTTTAACAACACTTTTTCATCAGAAAAGGTTTTCCTTGAATTACGGGCCCACGGGACAAAAAGAGGTTTGAGTATTTGTTTTTGAGTCTTTTGCGAAAGAAGTGTTTTTTATGGATGTTTGTAATTCATACTGCACTAGAGACTATGACTTAGGAGTGAATGCGTCGCATGTCACCCAAAGGGTACCATACTAAACATCCTGATTACTGGAAGGAAATCCTCCAATAACCATTTCCTAAGTGGCTTAAGGCTTGTAACGTACTGTACCAACTTGCCTTTATTACGTATTTTTACTGTTGTTTTGGAGATGAGAAAGAGACAAGAGGAATCTACAGGGGAACTATCAAGCATCCTACTGTTGTCATGCAATGGATTCATCCTATTGTTGAGTTCAAAACAGGGAACTCCTATATGTTATCATGCAAAGGTTTCAACCTAAAAGTCTATCATCACTTCCTTAAACAAGGAAGTGAGAGTCCTAAGGGAACATGTGAGTGGGAAACAAAATAAACTACTAAAGTCAATAAAGCAGATAAAACAGAAAAGCAAGCAGTAAAGATGCAAATGTAATGCAGCAATACAAGCAGAGGGAGAAACTCAACCTCTAAGCAAACAAGCAAAGGGAATAAATAGAAACAAACAAGCAAAGGAAGGGTCACCTCAACCTTTCAATGCAAACATATCAGTTAGAAAAGGGAAAATAGCACACAAGCAGAGGGAGGGCCACCTCAACCTCTAATGCAAACAAGCAAAGGGAGCTCAGCTCAACCTTCAGTGCAATCATGCTTCGAGCCTAAAATACTCTGCACATGAGACTATCCTAATGCATCAAGCAATGTTCAATCAATCATGATGAAAGAAGAAGAACTGGATGAACAAGATGACATGTAAGGGAATCATTCCAAAATAATCAAACAAGGCATCTAACCCTAGAGAGAAGGAAATTGATGGATGGATGCATGCATGATGTAAACCAAAGGAATACATCAAGGCATTCAACCAAATATGAAATTTGATGATGGGAAGCATGGTGTATACCAAGGGTATCCATCATGACACTCAACCATTCATGGGAGAATTGGATCATGGAAAGCATGATGTAAACCAATGGAATACATCATGACACTCAACCATTCATGGAAGGAATTGAATTAAGATGGGAAGCATGATGAATACCAAAGGTATCCATCATGACACTCAACCATTCATGGAAGGAATTGAATTAATATGGGAAGCATGATGTATACTAAGGGTATACTGTTAGAACACAAATTGGTGTTTCTTATATCTCTATGTTTTGATGATAACTTTTATGGAATTTTGTATTAAGAAAATATATACTCTAAAATTTGTTCAAGTATTATTGTTTCAGGTATTAAATTAAAGACTATTAAAGAAGCAAAATACATAAGTACAAGAAACTATGCAAGGCTCTGAAGCATAAGATGCAAGACTATCAGAAGATTTTGAAGCGCTGCCAGAAGGATCTGAAGCAGAAGCTACAGAATAATCTAAAGTGTTAATGATCTGAAGTTCTTTTCACTGCAAGAATAGAGGCTTGGATATTCAGACTCTTATCATTAATATTCACGCTCAAAGCACATACTGTTGCATACTCTGATGAAGACTCTGATCAAGATTGAGACTCTGATATATTAAGATCTGATCATCTATCAAGGCTCTGAACATCTCAATCATTTTGGCTCTGATCATCTTAAAGTATTTCATACCTTTAAGCTTGCTACAAGTTCTGAAGTGCAGATTATGAAGACTTCATCCTGAAGGAAGCTTGTTGAAGAAGTTGTAAACTTGATTAGACGTGGTGCTACTTCCAAAGTAACCAACAGCTATTTTGTCCAAAGAAGTGATGTGGTGTAAATCCCAAGGCTTCTACAACCATACTTTTCCTGCAGAAAGCATATCTCTGCCCATACTTTTTGGTAATGAAAAGTCTTATATTCTAATATTATATTCAGCTGCACATCACTCAAAGCAATTGGAAAAGCTATAAAAGGAGAACTTCTACAACATTTTGATGCTGCTAATTTGCTACTCATCACTTGCTCATTGCTAGTTCACTCAGAAAGAAATATTCTTACACGCTTGATTCATCAAAGAGAAAATCTCACAAAGATCTTATTCATTTGTTCTTTCATAAAACTGTATAGTTTTATTTGTACTTAATCTTAAAGTGTAAATATCACAGTTGTGATACAGCTTATTGTTGCACCCCAAAATTTGCTCAACCTTTTCTTGCCCGATTTGTGTTTTATTGCATTTCATTTGCATAGTTACATCATGTACATAGTTAAATCATTGGCATATAATTTACATAGCATGCATCCAATAAGGGATTAAGGTTTCTGTCAAGAGAAGAGCATAGAAAGAGGTGTTATCCAAGTTTGAGAAATCATTCAAGTCATCAAGAAGAGATTTGAAGTCTTGAGAAGTTTGAGTGCCTACATGTGGGTTTTGCTCCTATCTTAAGGAATATTTAGAATCATCAGTGGGATGTGAAACATGGAATGTGAATTTGAGGTGTGTATGGATCTCATGGGATGCCTAGAGGGCCCTGTTGAAGCTGAGACAAGTCATTGATTCAAGTACAAGAGCCACAGTTGAGGTGCAATCAACTAGGGTTTCATCTGGGTCAACCCTAATTCAATTGAGTAGTTGGAGGGAATCCAAGCCTACCTTGAGGTCATGGGATTCATGGATTGGTATGTTGATACATGTGTGGTGTTGTGCCAAGATTAAGCAAAGAAGAATCAAGAATATGGGAAGTTGCTAAATTAGGGTTTCAGTGTAAAATCCCCTATTTAGTTCCTAACTTCAAAGCCACATAAGTAAAAATACAAGTTTCAAATGGATTCTTGGCCAACATAAAACGTTTAGGGTTTCTCAATACCTTTAATTTGAGTACTAGAAGTCTTCAAGAAGATTTGTAGAACTCAAGTTATGGTCTTTGCAAATTACAGGTCACTAGAGGACACTGAAATTCATCTGTGAAAGTCACTTGACTTCCAAGCAACTTTTTCCCTTCAAGTAATTTTCAAATGGATTCTTGGAAAACATAAGAGTTGTAGATCTTGATCTTAGCTTTCCATAAAGTACTAGAAGTACTCAAGGGGATTTATGGAACTGAAGTTATGATCTTGGCAATCCAGGGGTATTTTGGGCATTTGTGATTATAGGTCATTTCCAAGCATGTGCCAAAATCTTCATCTTCCACTCCTCAAATGGAAAATTGTTCAACTAGAAAGTTTCTCAAAATAGGGTTTTAACCTTGACCATGCATCAAGTAAGATTTGAATTGTCTTGTATGAAAGGTTGGTTTGGAATGGCTTTTTAATGAAGAAATTAAAGTCATTTAAAAGGGCAAAATTGCAATTTCATGATTTATGGCCAAAACAAGTCATGTGGCATATCATTTTGATTAGAATCAACATTTTAAAGATGATGGCATTGTTATTTGTGGCATTTGAGGTCATTCTCTAAGACTTGCATTTGGTGACTTATGTTTGAAGTAACATATGCAAAACACCTCATGAGATCAGCTACAAGGCAAATACACATCCTATTCACTTCTAATTGTCATCTGATGAGAAATTCAAGTGGAAGCAAGCTACTGAACTGGCCAGAACCCGACTGTCATAAGAGAGAAACTCATGAGATTTTCCATTGCAAGAGAAATTGAAATTATCATTTGAGCCATTCCAGAACTTTCTAGATTGATCCAACATGTTCTATATATACATTGTAACTGATTCAGTTGGTTTTTTGGCCATGAATTAAGGAGAATCGAGAGATAGCAAAGTGAAAGTTCATCATTGTGTCGCTTGCGCGAAAATAAGGTGCCGGCATGACAGAAGAGTCGCCACCTTTCGTTATTTATCCCTCAAAGCGGGAAAGGAAACGATCGGAAAAACCTGACGAAAAAGGGTAAGACAAGGTCATCGCAACCATTGTCTGGGTTCGGGAGTCGGTTACGCAAGGGGAAGGTATTAGCACCCCTCACGTCCGTCGTACTCGACGGGATCCTCGCTTGTTTGTTTGCTTGGACGGGTTGGTTTTAATCTATCTACCTATCAAGGCTGGCGGAAAAGGAAAAGAAAAATGACTCGGCAAAGCATCGCGCTTTATGCCTACGTATTCTCATCAGAGAATGAGAAATCAGAGTCAACGTAGTTCGGCCTACGAAGGGTTATGGGGGAAGGTAGCTCGCTAGGATATCGCATCCTATGCCTACGTACTTCCACACTGTATGGAAGATCAGAGCAAACGTAGTTCGGGAAACTACGGTTTATTTCCTGTTTTTTACGAAAGAAGTGTTTTTTATTGTGTTTGCGATTTCAACCACACTAGAGACTATGACCTGAGAGTGAATGCGTCGCATGTCACCCAAAGGGTACCATACTAAACATCCAGACTATGGAAAAGGAACTCTCCCACAATCCTTTCTCAGATAGCTTAAGGCTCGTAACGTACGAAAGAAATCATTCATGATTACTGTATCTTAAACTGTTTTGAGATGAGAAGAGAATAGGCCCAACTAGGAGGGAGACTATCAAGTCCTACTGTTATCATGCCATGGATTCATCCTATGGTTGAGGTTTGAACAGGGAACTCCTAGATGTTATCATGCATAGGTTTCAACCTAAAAGTCTATCATCAAATCCTTATCAAAGGAAATGAGAGTCCTAAGGGATCATGTCAATGATACCAAAACAGACAAAGCATCAGCTTAACAGTAAAATGTATGCAATGCAAGTGAGGGAGGAAATGTGTGTGAGGCTTCAGCCTCCACAAGCTCGTCTCAACCTCAAGCCAGAATGGAATACAGTAATCATACTGAAAAATAAACAACATGCTATCAAGCAATAAATAGTAAACTGCAATCATACAGATAAAAGAAAATATGCTATCAAGCAAACAAAACACATGGGCAAGGGAGCTGGGCTCTACCGAATACCCGCAAGCAAAGCCACGCAATAACAATACAAGCAGAGGGAACAACTCAACCTCTAATGCAATCATGCTCCTAGATTCTACTTATTCTAAATGGACTTAATCTAATGCAACAGACAAATCAAACGAAACACACAATACAGAAAAGAAAAACAGAAGAAAGCCTCAGCTCCTCCAGCAGCAACTCAGTCTTCAAACTTCAATCATCAACTGCTTTCCAAGTTTCAACCCTACAACATGAGTATCAACTCATCTTCTCCCTGTAAGCTTCAGCTTCTTTGATCAGCTTCACCTTCAGGCTTCACTATCTTCAGAAATCTTCAAGTATCAACTTGGTCTTCACAAAGTCTTCAGCCTTCAACAATCTCCAAGGAATCATCCTCTTCAAAGCTTCAGCTTCTATCTTCAATGACTTTTAGATCTTCAATCAAGTCTTCAATACTCTCCATTGCTATCTTCAACAACCCAAATGCTCCATCAAACAAGATTCAGTCAACAAGATGAAGTGAGAATGTTAAAGTGCTCACTGACTTCCAAAGGATGCCATTAAGGACTTAACATCAAGGGGAAAGGCTCTCTCAAAGTTATACCTTATAGGGCAAGGTCACTAATCCCTCCAAAGGAGAGAGGTGAACACCCTTAAGGGACTTTGTGTCATAGAGAAGGAAGGAGGTGAACAAGACACTCCTTGTTTATTGAATAGAAGTATTCTATCTAAAGCTCTACCTATGCACTTATGATCCTATAAACAGAACAAACAAATGCTAAGCTCCTCTGCAAAGTCTTCAAAGTCTTCAATGATGGTCCACAAGGTCTTCAACTCAATCTTCAAAGCTCACACACTCAAAGGAGAAGGAAAGAAAACAAAACAATACAAACTATGCCTTTAAGCAACACACATACTAACCATACATTCAAAAATTAGTTAAAAATACTAAACTACTATATAATATTATAGGAAAATTCTAGGGGATTCTATACATACTTACCCTTAACCCATATATTCCCCATACACTAATTTGGCCTATAAACTCCAAAACAAAATTGTTCAAATCTACTTATGGTGAATAAAACCCTAATTTGAGAACCTAAATGTCAAATAAGCAAACTATATCAAATTTTAATCTACAAATTGTGAATTAAATCCTATATGATCTACGGTTCAATACCTAACTATGCCAAAAAGAATGGCTCAAAAATCCTAAGGGAAAGTCCTAAAAGAAATTATACAAAATCAAGTATTAACTAAAATCAATTAAAAAGACTATTTACAAGAATAATATACTAAAAATATTAAAAGGAAAATAAAATGGAATTTTATTTATTTACATTTTTCTAGACAGGTTTATGAACATGTGAAAAAAACAAGCATTAAAAAATATTAATTTTTGGATTTTATATGAATTTATTAAAATGCAAACAATAAAAGAAATTAAAAAATGAAAAAAATGAATTAAAGGGGAGGGGGTGGTAATAGTAGAAGCGCTCAGTTGCTTTCCATGATGGGCCCAGGAAGGGGGGTGCGCCTAGCATGGCGCGCCTGGGCCCAATTACCATCAGAAAATGAAAGGAAAATCAAAAGAAAATAAAAACGGATGCGGTACGAATAACAACAATTTATAGTTAAAAACTGGATTGGGCCCATGGTGGGGGTGTCAATAGCGAGAATTTCTGAGGCCCAGGATCCCCCCTTTAGTTAAACGCTGCGTTGCAGCTGGGGGACTTCCCTCTGTTTCTGAATTTGAACAAGGACCATTGGATGCGCTTAACAAGTCAAGATCTGGATACGATCGGACGGCTGGGAGGTTGTCTTCAACCTCCAGCTAGGGTTTCCCCCCCCAAACCAGTTTCCATGCACATACTTCATCTTCCCCGTTCTCCCTCGTCTGGCCATGAAATAACACACTATAAAAACGAAACTTGCACCATTTTCCTCCCTCTACACGACCAGGCACGTGATTTTGTCTAAAACCCTCCCCAAAACCAAACCCGATCGCTGAAAGTCTTGGGTACCACTGAATTTCATCTGATATGCATGATCACCATTCTTGTTGAAACTATGCTAGCATGATCTACAGTTTAGGGTGAGCATTCTAAACATGGTATCTAGTATTAATACGCCCTGACATGTGAGTTCTTGATTGATGAACAAAAACTACCATGGAACCAACCTTCAAGAACAGCCCTTAAACTACTCATGAATTATCCCCTAATGGTCTCTATCACATATATCCTAACCACATGATCTAACAATGGATAAATAGTGGGATTCGAATGAAGTTGCATACCTTGCAAGTGATGATGGCAATGGTGGTTAGCCTTCAATTCAAGCCTTGATACTTGCCTCAAGTGATCTTCAATGGCTACTAGTGCTTCTGTTTGCAATGGTTCTTGCTCAAATCTCTTGAATCACTCTATCCACACCTTCATGCAAATTGGAGGGAAGCTTTGGATCACACGAGCCAGCCACTAATTCCTCTGGTTCTTGCTTGCCAATTTCTCTATGATGATGGTAGAAGATGATGATAACAAGAATTATGATGATTGATGAAGTTTTAATGGAGTTTGAAATCAAAATGCACAATGGAGTTATGGAATCAAACTATGGTGTGCAAGCACAATCAGTCACCAACCAGGGCATGGATCACCTCTAGGGCATATATAGGTGTCAATGGAAATGTGTGGAAGCTTTGAGAACCTTCCAAGAAGTCTCTAGAATGTATCATGCAATGAGAATTTGAATTTTCTATATTTAGTAAATCTCATGCAATCTCATGATAAACCATGCAATCCCACTTAATTTCTCCTCACATGATATTATGATATGAAAACAAGGCCTTACAAACCCTTATGTAGCATTTCCTTACTTTTCCTTTTGGTGCCTTAAGATGCAAGAAACACATTTACAAAGGAAGTCTAATTTTTAAGCCTAAACTCAAAAATATGGCTAAACCATTGTCTTTAGAATGATGTTGGGAATCAATTTGGTATATTGAATGACCCATATTGGATTTGTATATCTCTCAAACCAATTTTTCATTTCAACTTTTCCAACTTATAAGCCATTTTTAGGTCATTTTTATCCAATCTTGTAAATCCTTGCTACAAGCTTTTTCAACAACTCATGACCTCTTTTATAGCCTTAAAATACCATTTTGAACAACTTTTATGTTGTGAGTTTTTTCATTTGAGGCTTGGAACTAGGAGATATGACCTTTGCTTAAAATGACCTATAATCACCAAATGACCAAAATACCCCTGTCTTGTTCAAACCATAAGTTGAGTTCTACAAATCCTATCAAGGACTTCTAGTACTCTCTAGAAAGCTAAGAAGATTCTCTTCAACATTCATGTTGACCAAGAGATCATAGGAATCATCCTACTAGGGCAAAAGTTGTCTGCAAGTTGGGTGACTTTCAAGGACCCAGATTCACACACCTCAGCTGACCTGTAATTTGTCAAAACCATAACTTGAGCTCTGCACATCCTATCAAGGACTTCTACCATTCAAATTAAATCTAAGAACAAGCTCTACAACATTAATGTTGTGGGGAAGATGAGATATCAATCACATCTTGAGCTAAAACTGCCTGGAAGATAGGGATCAAACTAGGGTTTTTTCACTGACAATCCTTGGAAACCCTAACTCAAAACTTCTCAAACTCCTCAATCATGATGAGTTGGTCTAGGAATCATCCCTATAGTATCTCAATACCTCATTCCATGATCACATGGCCCTTGGATTAAGTCTCAACCTTCTCCAAATCTTCAGTTGACCTAGGGTTGACCCAGTCAAAACCCTAATTCTACCATTCATGGTTGAATCTTCTGAATCCTTGCATAATGACCTCTCTGGGCTTCATGATGACTTTCAAGACATCTCATAGGCTTTCTCAAATCTCCAAGTTCATTCTCAAAGTCTCAGAATCATCTGAGGAGCTCCCACAACTCTCAAGCTATGAAGCACACCACCTTGGTTTCAACCAATTCCTCTGAGGATCTCCTGAACTTCCTGATGAAAGTATCAACTTTCAAACACTTGATGGGTAAATAAATGTTGGTCAAATTTTGGGGTGCAACAGCTGCCCCTATTCAAACGGCTTGAACCTGACTGGGTGAGAAGCGAACGGCTCTCAGCCAATCAAGGTGCGAGACGATTGAATACCGGTAAACCCGAAAATTTGCCAACTGCAACGCTAGCTGCCCTGCAACTAGCTGGAGACATACTGATCTGACATCGCCGTCAGTTATCCACATTAAATTCTCCTGATATTGCCTTCAGACAACCATAACACCCAACTTTGCCGCGGGAAGACTAAACCATCTGACATACCCAACATCGCCGCTGGAAAACTGAATCTGGCATCGCCGTCGGAAACAAACATCATTCTGAGACACTCGACATCGCCGTCGTACAAACATCATCTCTGTTGGGGATCTAAAGAGCCCGACCTCGCCTTCGAACAACCATAATCTGACCTCGCCGTCAAAACAAACATAATCTGACCTCGCCGCCAAATCCAAACATCCAACCTCGCCGTCGAACGAACATTCAACCTCGCCGTCGAACACAACATGATCTGACCTCGCCGTCAAAACAAACATTCAACCTCGTCGTTGAACCAACATGATCTGACCTCGCCGTCAAAACAAACATTCAACCTCGCCGTCGAACCAACATGATCTGACCTCGCCGTCAAAACAAACATTCAACCTCGCCGTCGAACCAACATGATCTGACCTCGCCGCCAAATCCAAACATCCAACTTCGCCGTCGAACACAAGCATGATCTGACCACGCCGCCGGAGAAAATACAACACTGAACAAATCTAACCTGGGGTTCACCCCTGGTAAAGTACACTTGCGTATTTGAAACTGCTCCGCTGGGAATGAGAGACTCGACCAAGCACACTCTGATCTGGGGTTCCCCCTCAGAACTGTAACGAATATTCACATACTGCTGCACACTGAGTTCACCGTAGAACTTCAACATCAAAGACATGTGGAACCCTGGCCCCTGGCCACTTCCAGCTTCAGCTAGAAAAGATCTTCAAGTACTTCTGAAGATAAGCATCCTTGGCCTCCAAGGATGTAAATTTTGCAGGAGGTATCTTCGACTTCAGTCTGAAGAAAATGGTCCTTGGCCTTCAAGGATACATGGACCTGCCTTCAGGCAACTCCGCCTCTGCTATAGAGTATCCGAGACTTCAGTCAGGGATATACTTCGGCCTTCAGTCCGAAAAATGAATCCTAAGTCATTCATGACTTTGAGGATAACCTTGCCTTCAGGCACCTTCGCTTCAGCTTGGGAAATCTGTGACCTCAGTCAGAGAAGTGGTATCCTGAGCCATTCATGACTCTACGGGGATTCTAACACTTTGCCTTCAGGCAAACTCCGCTTCAGCTGGAGAAACATCTTCGACTTCAGTCAGAAGAAACATTATTCACTTGATCGCAATCACCTCAGGATAACTGACTTGGTCTTCAGGCCAACACGGATCACTCTGCATACAAAAGCTGTATCTACAAATTTTTGGACTTTGTCTTCAGACAAGCGCTGATTCATCAACACGGAAACCTGAATCCACAGGAACATTCTGATAGCGCCTTCAGGCGTTTACGAAGTCAATCTTCAGATTAGACATCACTGTTGGAGCAAGCATATCACACTGCTAAAGGCTTCAAGAATCATCTTGAACAAACAAACTCCGTCGGGCACCTTCAAGAATCATCTTGAACTGATAACCTTTCTAGAGACTTTATTCTGCTGGGTATTCCAGGAATCCTCCTGGGCAACTCTTGCTGGGGACGCTACTAGGGAGCTCAAGAATCATCCTAAGCAACCAACTCGGGGAACTGCGCTGAGGTCTTAAGAATCATCTTAAGCAAACGGCTCTGCTGAGGAATTCAAGAATCGTCTTGAACTGAAGACTTCGCTGGGGATCTCAAAAATCATCTTGAGCGAGCGACTGTGGGGATTACACCGGGGTCTTTAAGAATCATCTTAAGAAAGCGACCTCGTTGGAGAGAATGTCAGGAATCGTCCTGAGCAACTGGTCTCTTGGTGGAACACCTGTAAGACAAGAATGATAATAACCTAGATCATGCTTATGATGCATATGCTTCGGCGCGATGCCCCCCCACGGTGGAAATGCTATGCGTTTATGCTAAATGCTATGCAATCATGCACAATGCTATGCAATCATGCACAATGATGCGATCCCATCAGCAAAATAAATGCTGGAGGGGAGCTCTCCTATCAAGGAGAAAGAACTACTCAGATAGAGGAATCATCCTGCTGAGGAGAACGTGGACATGCCAATATCAATCAGACTCCGTCTGGGGAATTGATCTTCTGTTGACTGCTGCAGGGAAAACAACTTCAGCTGATTACTGCAGGGGAACGAAGCTCTACGAGAACCTGGACCTGCTGACGGAAAGCGATACCAATCGCGTGAATAAACTGCGTGGCCGTCTCGGCTACTCTTATGGGGATAACAACTCTGTGGGGAAACAACTTCAGCTGCTCAACACTCCACTGGGGAAAAACCAATCGTGGTCCCAACTGCTTCCAAGGATTCGGCTCTCCTGAGGGTTTTGCGGATTCGGCCGAGGAGAGAGAAATCATTCTACTTCAACGGGAGAGTACGACTCTGATGAGGAGTTTCAATTTCGCTGGGGAAGAAAGAATCATCTGACTTCGGGGGAAAATACACCTGAGCTATTCCAACACTCTACTGGGGAAGGAGAAGTCATTCTACCTCGGGAGAGAATACGACTCTGGCGGGGAATCTCAATTCCGCTGGAGACTTCAGTCTGGCACCCTCAGTTACTGCATACTTCGGCGTAAGAACGATTTCCTACGAGACCTGCACTTATGACCCGGTGCGGGGGGAAGACACCTGCTCCGGCGACCTTACTGGGGAAACACGAGCTTCGGCACCCGAACATCTCTATGAAATCTGCACTTGTGACCCGGTGCTGGGGAAAGAAGACATCGTTCTTCGGTGCTTGACTCAGTTGAGAAGATGACGTTCCTTCAGGATGCGTCTGCTTGGGGAAGAGAATCACCTCTGCCTGGGGAGACATATCAATGCTCTACTGTCATGCGTTCAGATTCTGTGGAGGAGAGACTACTGAACGCTGCTGGAGAAGGAGGACTCGCCCTGCTTCGGGGATGCGCATGGCACATCTTCTGGGAGGTGCTACACCTGCAACAACACAAACAAACAGACAAGATGCCCTCCTCAAAGGGGCCTATCAAGGTTATTATCTCATGACAATATTTAGGTAATCAATCGTTTCAACAATCAATGGGCCTAGGCCCGTAGGTTTATGTATGCGCATTTTATCAAAAACATCGGCGTTTCCATTCGTAAACAAAACAGATAAATGCTGAACAGGCAAGCAGAATTGCTGAATAATATGCATTTTATTGATGGTGAACCCCTGAATGGGCAAAAATGTTTTACAACAGAGGCAAGCTCCTGGAATGAGGAATCCGCGCAAAAGGAAAATATAAATATACATCAGTATATACAAATGTCGGCAATGCGGCGTAGACGAACACCATGAGTTGATCCCTCTATGACCCACTCGACTTCGATACTTCTCCGACGCTTCAGCTTCGGAAGAGATTGATTCAGATAAACGGCCCTCAGGTTCACTAAACAATGAAAGTCCATACGCGGAACGCAGTCATTTGCTTATTCAAATCCCTAACTTTTGCGTGAACCTCCCTTTACGGGTTTTCAGTTCACCGGGATACCCTTTTTTGCCGAAGCCGCCCAGTGTAGGTTTTCAACTTCGCGGGTGTACATTTTTCAATATATCCCTAATTTTGCCCGAACCGTTTATTCTGTTTTTGGTTCGCCGGGATGCCCCTTTTTTGCCTGGACTCTTTCCTTTTTTTGTCCAGCGGGTCTCTTTTCAAGCAAAGTATTTTTTAACCGCGTCCGCGTTCACCGGGGATGCAAAATCTTCACCATCCATCATGGATAACAACAAAGCTCCTCCCGAGAAGACCTTGCTGACGACATACGGTCCTTCGTAATTCGGAGTCCACTTGTCCCGGTGATCGGAGTGTGGCGGAAGAATCTTCTTCAGGACGAGATCACCCGTCTGAAAGCTTCTAGGACGCACCTTCTTATCATAATCTTTCTTCATTCGGCTTTGGTACAGGCGACCAAATGCAATCGATGCTAACCTCTTCTCGTCCATCAGGCTGAGTTGGTTCAAACGATTCGTAATCCATTCTGCCTCGTCGAGTTTCACATCAACCAAAACTCGTAAAGAAGGAATCTCCACTTCTAACGGTAGGACAGCTTCCATACCGTACACCAAGGAGAAAGGAGTTGCCCCGGTCGACGTACGCACCGTCGTACGATAACCGTGCAAGGAAAACGGCAGCATCTCGTGCCAATCTTTGTACGTCACAACCATCTTCTAAACAATCTTCTTTATGTTCTTGTTGGCGGCTTTGACGGCGCCATTCATCTTCGGCCGGTAAGGGGATGAGTTGTGGTGTTCAATCTTGAAGCTCTGGCACAACTCCTTCATCATCTTGTTATTCAAATTCGAACCATTATCAGTAATGATCCGCTCAGGAATTCCATAGCGACAGATGATGTCCCTCTTTATGAATTTAGCTACCACCTGCTTGGTCACATTAGCGTACGAGGCTGCCTCCACCCATTTGGTGAAGTAGTCGATAGCTACCAGAATGAAACGATGACCATTGGATGCAGTGGGCTCGATCTTGCCTATCATGTCGATGCCCCACATGGAGAACGGCCAAGGGTAGGACATGAAATTCAATGGGCACGGCGGCACATGAACTTTATCAGCATAAATCTGGCATTTATGACATCTCTTCGCGAATCTGAAGCAATCCGACTCCATAGTCAGCCAGTAATACCCTGCTCTCAGGATCTTTCTCGTCATGGCATGCCCGCCGGCGTGCGTACCAAATGTGCCCTCATGGACTTCTTCCATGAGCATACTTGCCTCTTTCTCATCTACACATCTGAGTAGCACGAGATCGTGGTTTCTCTTATACAACACTCCATCAGGATTGAGATAAAAGTTTCCCGATAGCCTCCTTAGAGTCTTCTTATCCTGGGTTGACGCACCCGCAGGATACTCCTTAGCCATAAGGAAGGTCTGAATATCGTGGAACCATGGCTTGCCGTCGGTGGCATCCTCAATTGCAAAGACAAATGTCGGTCTATCAAGACGCGAAAGCACAATTCTTGGAGCCTCATTCCAAAAATTGACCTTATACATTGAAGCCAACGTGGCTAGGGCATCAGCCATCTGGTTTTCAGCCCTGGGTACATGATGAAGTTCCACTCGATCGAAGAACGGAAGCAGCCTCCTGGCATAATTCATGTACGGCACCAAATTCGCTTGACGAGTTTCCCACTCCCCTTTAATCTGATTGACTACAAGCGCTGAGTCACCATATACGTCTAGATTCTTGATTCTCAAATCAATTGCCTCTTCCAGACCCATAATACATGCTTCATACTCTGCTTCATTGTTGGTAACTGGAAATGTCAGTCTCGCAGTAAACGGGATGTGGGATCCGTGAGGAGTCGTGATGATAGCCCCGATACCACTTCCATAGGAATTAACCGCTCCGTCGAATATCAACTTCCACTGAGACTTCCTATCTGGCCCCTCATCGGGCAATGGCTCATCGCAATCCTTCGCTTTGAGAAACATAATATCCTCGTCAGGGAATTCGAACTTCATCGGCTGGTAGTCTTCGATTGGCTGTTCGGCAAGGTAATCAGACAATACGCTTCCCTTAATGGCTTTCTGGGAGACATACTGAATATCATATTCTGTTAACACCATTTGCCATCTGGCAATCCTGCCCGAAAGAGCCTGCTTCTCGAAGACGTACTTGATCGGATCCATCTTTGAAATTAGCATAGTGGTGTGATTGAGCATATACTGTCGTAGACGTTTGGCGGCCCAAGCTAACGCACAACACGTCTTCTCCAGCATTGAGTATCGAGATTCACACTCAGTGAACTTTTTACTCAAATAATAGATGGCATACTCTTTTCTGCCCGTCTCGTCGTGCTGACCGAGGACGCACCCCATACTATTCTCCAGAACCGTCAGGTACATGATTAATGGCCGTCCAGCCACTGGGGGTATCAAGATTGGAGGTTCTTGAAGATACTGCTTTATTTTGTCGAATGCCTTCTGGCAATCCTCATTCCAAGTAATCGCCTGATCTTTCTTTAAAAGCTTGAACATCGGTTCACAAGTGGCCGTAAGCTGAGAGATAAACCTTGCAATGTAGTTTATTCGGCCCAAGAAACCACGAACTTCTTTTTCTGTTTTCGGCGCTGGCATTTCTTGGATAACTTTTATTTTCGCAGGATCAACTTCAATACCTCGTTCGCTAACGATAAACCCCAATAACTTTCCGGACCGCACTCCGAAAGTGCACTTGTTAGGATTCAGCCTCAGCCTGAACTTCCTAAGCCTCTCAAAAAGCTTCAATAAGTTGACCAGATGCTCTTCCTCCGTTTGGGACTTTGCAATCATGTCATCAACATAGACCTCGATCTCATGATGAATCATATCATGAAACAAAGTTACCATTGCTCGCTGGTAAGTGGCCCCTGCGTTCTTCAGACCGAAGGGCATTACCTTATAGCAGAATGTTCCTCAGGGGGTGATAAACGTCGTTTTCTCCATGTCCTCCGGTGCCATCTTAATCTGATTGTAACCGGGGAAGCCATCCATGAACGAAAACACGGAAAACTGGGCTGTGTTGTCGACCAACACATCGATATGAGGCAACAGGAAATCATCCTTAGGGCTCGCCCTATTCAAATCCCGATAATCGACGCACATGCGTACCTTATCGTCCTTCTTCGGTACATGCACTATGTTGGCGACCCACGGAGGGTAAGTGGTAACGGCTAGAAACCCTGCGTCCAACTGCTTTTGGACTTCTTTGATTTTTACAGCCATATCTGGTCTCGTCCTCCTGAGCTTCTGCTTGACTGGAGGGCAATCTTCTCGCAACGGCAAGCGATGAACTACGATGTCTGTGTCGAGTCCAGGCATATCTTCATATGACCAAGCAAAGACGTCACTATACTCTCGAAGCATCTCGACCAGTCTGTGCTTGACATCATTCTGCAGCGCAGCCCCTACTCTGACATTTCTGACGAGCTCTTCAGAACCCAGGTTTACGATCTCAATGTCCTCCTCGTGAGGCAGAATAACCTTTTCCTCTTGTCTCAACAAGCGGGCCAACTCTTCCGGAAGGTCTTCGTCTTCATCAATTTCATCCTCGGCTTGATAGATCGGGCAATCGAAGTCGTAGTGAGCCGTAGAGGGTCCAGAGTCGATGTCATCTGTTATGTGAATCCTGCAATAACAAGGGTTAAGTTTAAAGCAAGAATATGCAGGTTAGCACAAACCTCGTTGCCATTTTGCTGTTTTTTCAAAATAAACATAAAACAGGAATAACAGTGAACACAATATTTGAGTACGAAGAAAACGCCTTTTATTTATTAACAAAATGCATGTACATAATCCAACAAGGCCCTGACAATAAAACCTCTATGCCCCGGGCAGGACATAGGGTTGTACAAAGATTGTAAAAAGCAAATCATTACTCTTCACTTGTCAGCTGGATAATCTCCTTGATGGTCCAATTGTTGAGGCGCTCGCCCGGCTTGCTTGGCTGAATCCAGGCGTCAAGATCACAATCGCTATCCCCGCTATCCTCAGACGCTGCGTTGATGCTTTCGAAAATCACTCCGCCCTTGGTGAATAGGATCGGCCTTTTCCCACGAGACGAACTGCTAGAAGAAGATGAAGCTTCAGCTTCAGGAGAATACCCCAATCCAAACTTATCCTGCTTGATTGGTATATCCAAAACATGCCCCCAGCCTGGGGTGGAACCGGCTTCGACGACGGCCCGAGCTTCTTTGAATGAGGAGAGATTCATCTCTTGCTTCACTGCGACGACAGGAGCTACCTCTTTCACCTTGACAGTTTCAAATGCTTGGCAGAGAGTTTCATGGATTTCGCTGTCCATTTCAACATATTTAAAGGATGACAAGTGACTCACCATAATGTCCTCCTCACCACAGACGGTCACTATACTTCCCCCGACAGCATATTTGAGCTTTTGATGCAGCGTGGATGTCACGACGCCAGCAGCATGGATCCATGGCCGACCTAAGAGGCAACTGTAGGCAGACATGATATCCATGATATAAAAAACCGTATTGAACGTCTCCGGACCAACTTGAATCGGCAGGGTCAACTCTCCGAAAACGTGGCGCTTAGTTCCGTCAAATGCTTTCACCACCAGATCACTGGGCGTGCAAAGCAATCCACGAGTGTCCAACTTCATTAATGCCTTCTTCGGAAGCACATTAAGCGACGAACCCGTATCCACCAGGACATGCGACATGATCGTGCCTCTGCACTCTATCGAGACGTGCAGGGTGCTGTTGTGATCTCTCCCTTTAGGAGTCAGCTCTAGATCTGTAAATCCCAGCCCATTGCCAGCATTAACATGGGCTACCACCTCCTCTAGCTGATTTACTGATATCTCCTGCGGCACGTAGGCAGCGTTCAATACCTTCAGTAATGCGTTGCGGTGCGCCTCAGAACACAGCAACAAGTTGAGAATAGAGATCTTTGACGGAGTCTGATGAAGATGATCTACAATCTTATAGTCGCTCTTCTTGATTAGCCGCATGAACTCCTCAGCATCTTTAACTAGCAAATCCTTTTCTGCCCCAGAAGGGACCTCTTCAACGGCTTTGCTTTTACCCTTTTCCGCAGCGTCAGCTCGGACCACTTTCTCTGCCGCAACCTCTGCTGGCGCAAACACTCTACCGCTTCGAGTAATACCACCGACCCCTGCGAGACTCTGCACAGTCGATCCGTATGGCTCCAGCTCTAACTTCTGACCATTGCAATAGACTTCAGCGCCATAATGCCATGGAACAGCGTTAGTACTCTCGAATGGGATTGGTCCGGCCCTGGTGATGGTGATAGTAGGCGGTCGGGGCGCATAAATAATAATAGGTTGACGAGGAATGGTGATGGTGGCAACTTCATCTGCCTGCTTCAGCACGACCTCCCCTGATGCTCTCTCAACGCTCCGGCTGAACTGCAAAATACCCTCAGACATCAGACTTTGGATACCTTCTACCAGCTGCTCACACCCATCAGGAAGTGTAGCACAAGCCATACATAACTCTCTGCATTCAGGAAAGAAGCCCTTCTTCAGCAACTTAGCCTTGACAAAACTAAGCGGCGTCTTCAAATCTTTGACATCAGTCAGCAAGTCTAAACTCTCCTCGGTGATAACGGCGTTCACTCCGCCCCCCTATGATGAGGCATAGGGTTTTTGGTAACATTGGGCACGCTATCAGAAAAGTTGATGACCTTGGCGTCTACCAAATCCTGTACTTTGTGCTTAAAAGCCTTGCAGTTCTCAATCGTATGGCCTGGTGCCCCAGTATGGAAATCACAAGTAGCATTTGCATCATACCCCGGTGGCGGTGCCCCTGTTAAGGGAGCCAACGTCCTCTTTTGCACTAACTGAAGCTGCAACAAAGTTTGCAGAAGCTGCGCATATGACATAGGTGGAGTTTCAAAATGACGATTTGCCAAAGGAGCCCGATTCTGATATTTCCTATACCCCTGCTGATTCTGCTGCTGAGGCTGCTGCTGCTGCTGCGGAGCCGCTGGGATATTTATGCTAGCAATCTGCTGTTGTGGGCCCTTGCCCTTTCTCCGAGCATTAGTGACAGCATTTGCATCCCCTTCTCGACGCTTGCCAGCGTAGGGTTTCTTATTACCTCCTCCAGCCGAGGATGATTCGCCTTGAATTTTTCCAATCTTTATACCGTTCTCAACATGCTCGCCCATAGTGATGAGAGCCGAGAATGTCCCAGACATGCCACTGACCAGCTTTTCATAGTAGATTCCAGGAAGGGTAGCCACGAACATTTGCACTAGCTCACGCTCAACCATCGGCGGTTGAACCCGAGCCGCCAATTCACGCCACCGCTGGGCGTACTCTTTAAAGCTCTCATTGTTCCGCTGTGAAAGATTCTGAAGCTGAACTCGGTTGGGGGCCAAGTCGCTATTGTATTGATAGTGGAGGACAAATGCTTCAGCGAGGTCTTTCCAGGTGCGCACAGTAGCAGGCTCCAAACCCATATACCATTCGAGTGATGGACCAGAAAGACTATCTTGGAAGAAGTGCATCAGCAACTTCTCATTGTCAGAATAGGCGGACATCTTTCTATAATAAGATCGAAGGTGGACGCGGGGGCAAGTAGTACCCTTATACTTTTCAAAGACAGACACCTTGAACTTATGAGGTACTTTGAAATCAGCGATTAACCCGAGCTTGGACATATCAACGCCCAATGTATTCTGATTTTCAATGTCTCTCATCTTGTCTTCCAGCGCTTTGAACCTGAGTCAAGCTTCAGCATTTAGCTCTGCTTCTACACCTCTCTGAGAAAATACGTCATCCTGATGGTCCTCGAGCCACGGTTGAGGCACCAACAGATTTCCGACACCAGCATTGCCGTTAATCGGCCCTATGTTAACATTGGCTCCCAGACTACTATTGCCGACGCCTGCCGCATTGATCCCGAGATTAGTCATCAGATTGCCGTTAGCACTGCCGTTTCCCCCGGCAACAGGAACAACATTCTGTGGAGCATCCACTGGAGGAGGAGTAGGCACAACCCCGCCGTGCAGTATGCCATTACTGTCAACCCTGGAGATCAAAGGTTGAACCAAAGTACGAAGCTGGTCCTGACCATTAGCGACCACTTGCATCAGTTCCATAAAACGATACATTCGTTCACGGAGCTCTTGAACATCTGACTGCACCTGATCCATGATCCTAGTCTGATTAGCGCGAGTCGAGTAACGGTGGATGAGTCTTTGATCAATCCTGGAGACCGGAAACAGCTCGAAACCTGTGAACCTGCAAAACCTGTCAACAATAAAGGTTAGGAAAAGCAATAAGACGTACGTCATGCTAATATGCTTCATGCAGATGCATGCGTGTGTCTGTGTGCGTGGGAGATTTCCCCTGATCCTAGTGCCTTAGTGCCAGTGCTAATAATAATAAGAGGAAGAAGAAATCCGAGCCCAATCATGGAAACATCAATCTCATATATATATGGAAAGGCCTGTCAAGGCAGTACACAGTATCAGCGAGTACAAAACAAATCAACAGCATGACCTCAGCTAACAAATCTGGTGATGGTCAGCATACATCAAAGATCAAAACAACAGGAATACAACTAGTCAAGTACGGCCACGGGCGCGATACTCTGCTAATAACTCCTTCGTCTCTAGATGATCTGGCAAAGTGAGCAACCCCTCGACGAGTAGTTCCCTCTGCATGATGGTATGCTGAAGCCCCTGAACTGAACTCTCCCAAGCTCCTTCGCCAAAGCAATCCTCCAGTTTCCGCTTCTTAGACTCAAACATCAGCTTATGCTCCTTCAGGTTAGCAAGAGCTTTGTTGAGTCGAGCTTCAGCGGCGTATCTGCGGGCGGTCTCTTCATCAAACCTCCGCTCACTGTCTTTGACTTCGGCTTCCAGCTTAGAGATCTGCAGCATCAACTTGTCCTCTCGCTCCTTCCTGGTGGCCATGGAGGTCTTCCAATGCTGGTCGAACTTAGATATCCTCCGGTATGCCTCCTCCAGATGCTGCTTCTTCGTAGCTAGTACATCATTAGCAGCCCTGAAGTCTTGACCCAAGCGTTCCCGATCAGCAATCTGCTTTGCCAAGTCTGCACCCAGTTGGTTTACCGACTCTGTTTGCTTTTTGAAGGCATGCACAGCTTCGTTCCGCTCCCTTCGAAGCTGAGCTAACTCCTTCTCTAATTTTGCGTTCGCCCGCTTCAGTTCATCCCGCTCGGCTAATACCTGGTTGTGCTGGTGAATGGACACAGTGGTAGGCTCTTCGACTGGTGGAGGACTCTCTGGTCTGACATGAGGGAATGGCATCCCTATGGCGTTGGCTCTGGCTCTGATCCAAGCTGAATAAGGAGGGTAGGCTTGACTGTTGCTCTTTCTCAACAAAGGCTTTCCCCTCTTGCTGATACCGTTCCACGCACGCTGAAGCTTGGACAACAAATCCCCCTCTGGAGTACCCGTGAGGTACAGAGATTCCTGTACCTCTTCCTCCTTCGGTGGAGTCCTCAAAGCATATGCGAACTGACGAACTAGAAATGATGGATTGTAGTTGATGTAGCCCTTCCTACCTATCAGAGGTACATTAGGAAACCCACTACAACTGAAGATCACCTCGGTGCCTAACCTGTCTCTGTCAACGAACCAATCAATATCTTCTGCCGACAAGCTCATCAGACGCTCAGGCCATTCAGCTGTGGCTGCGAACAAGGCGGAAGAACCCCTCTTGGGCAAATGACTATCAAACCACTTGTACAACAACGGTACACAACATGAGACATTCTTCCCTCTCCGGTTCTCATTCTCGTAATGCACTGAATGGTAGACGTCTCCGATCAGAGTAGGGACTGGATTCCCTGAGGCGAAGATATGGAATGCATCAAAGTCCACGAAATCCGGCATGTTGGGGAACATGATAATGCCATATATGCATAAAGCAAGGATGGCATTGAATGCGTCCCAACATTTTTCCTTAGCACACTGCTGAGCCTTAGCTATCAGAAACTGCAGAGAGAACCCAGGAACCTTGTTCCAACTCGTCACCACTAACTCAGAGGCGCTCAAATGGAGTGAAGAAGCTAAACCAGCCAGATCAGGCTCAGCATCCATGTGGACAAAAGGCATCTGCCCTTTGATAGGCACACCCAGCATATCAGCATACTCTTCCAACGTTGGCGCGAGAACGAAGTCATGAAAAGTGAAACACCTCAAGGGAGGGTCATAAAACTGCATAAGAGCATGTAACCCATTCAACTCGGACGTAGAAGGTTTGCAAACCAGACTGAGCAACCTGCCATAAGACTTCCTGAACCTATCCTTCACAGAATCACTCGCCAGAGCTATCAACCCAGTCAACTTCGACACATCAGGGCTCGGGAACTTGTATGCAACAGTCTTCCTGAGAGAGGCCATAATAACAGTAGAAGGCGAGAAATCCGGGATCGGGGAAACGATACCTGCACCACAGACACACGTTAATGGAATGCAAATGAACATGCAAACTAATGCAAAATGCAGGCATGCAATAATGTATCCGGATAGCTGCTGTGGAGATTCTGTATCAACAATCACTGATGAGAAGAAAACCCCGGTGTAAGACCACTGATCTGATCTGCTAGGAATAACCATCTGATAGGACCGAGATCAAAATTCTGCTCTGTCAAGAACAAATGGCTGACAATAGGGACCTCGGATGCATGATCAAGAGATATCTGGTGATGAAGTCTTCAGACCCCAAATCGAAAATCTGCCCTATCAAGAACAAACACACAGCTGCCGATGAGATCTTCAGACCCCACTCAAAATCTGCCCTATCAAGAACAAACCACTGATAACAATATACTGATCAAACCTGCCCTATCAAGAACAGAGATACACCCGATGCTAAGATCCCTTGATCACAAACTTGCTCTATCAAGAACAGACGAGTCTGTAACTGAGAAACCCTAGTACCAACATAACTGATTCACTGTCAAGAAAACCAGGTAATCTGAAGGTCTAAGTTTCCTGCAATAAACCCAATCCCACTCACAGGTATGGACCTAAATTGACTCAAGGTACGGCATCCTATGCGTTCATCAGCGTCACAGACTTTCAAAACTGATGATACGATTCCCAGAAGGAGTGGCATCATCAAGCTTTGAAGAGGCCTCACTTAGCTGAATCACAAGTGATCGGTCCCCAGAGTCGACAATCCACCAAACCAGCAACCGTCTCAACCCAAAGGGTTGAAAGTGAAGCCAACCGGATGAACCTCGTCTGAGCGTGGATTTCATGAGACACTAGTGCCTGCAAAGCAAGCACGCGCCCACTAATTTCCACTCTAAGTCTATGGTGCACTCAAACCTGGGTCTGGCTTCTCACTCATCAGAACTCCCATCCCACAACAGTACAAATAATCATATTATACTGAAACTAACATGCGGGAAATAAAGTGCGAGAAGTAAAACAATGCAATAAATAAACGCAACCCAACAAGCAAACACACAAACGGTAGGATTGACTCTCTTAAGGGACGTTGGATCCCAAAATTGACTCGCTTTCGGGACGTTGGATCCCTAGGAAACTATCAAGTCCCCAGCAGAGTCGCCAGCTGTCGCTTGCGCGAAAATAAGGTGCCGGCATGACAGAAGAGTCGGCACCTTTCGTTATTTATCCCTCAAAGCGGGAAAGGAAACGATCGGAAAAACTTGACGAAAAAGGGTAAGACAAGGTCATCGCAACCATTGTCTGGGTTCGGGAGTCGGTTACGCAAGGGGAAGGTATTAGCACCCCTCACGTCCGTCGTACTCGACGGGATCCTCGCTTGTTTGTTTGCTTGGACGGGTTGGTTTTAATCTATCTACCTATCAAGGCTGGCGGAAAAGGAAAAGAAAAATGACTCGGCAAAGCATCGCGCTTTATGCCTACGTATTCTCATCAGAGAATGAGAAATCAGAGTCAACGTAGTTCGGCCTACGAAGGGTTATGGGGGAAGGTAGCTCGCTAGGATATCGCATCCTATGCCTACGTACTTCTACACTGTATGGAAGATCAGAGCAAACGTAGTTCGGGAAACTACGGTTTATTTCCTGTTTTTTACGAAAGAAGTGTTTTTTATTATGTTTGCGATTTCAACCGCACTAGAGACTATGACCTGAGAGTGAATGCGTCGCATGTCACCCAAAGGGTACCATACTAAACATCCATACTGTGGAAAAGGAACTCTCCCACAATCCTTTCTCAGATAGCTTAAGGCTCGTAACGTACGAAAGAAATCATTCATGATTACTGTATCTTAAACTGTTTTGAGATGAGAAGAGAACAGGCCCAACTAGGAGGGAGACTATCAAGTCCTACTGTTATCATGCCATGGATTCATCCTATGGTTGAGGTTTGAACAGGGAACTCCTAGATGTTATCATGCATAGGTTTCAACCTAAAAGTCTATCATCAAATCCTTATCAAAGGAAATGAGATTCCTAAGGGATCATGTCAATGATACCAAAACAGACAAAGCATCAGCTTAACAGTAAAATGCATGCAATGCAAGTGAGGGAGGAAATGTGTGTGAGGCTTCAGCCTCCACAAGCTCGTCTCAACCTCAAGCCAGAATGGAATACAGTAATCATACTGAAAAATAAACAACATGCTATCAAGCAATAAATAGTAAACTGCAATCATACAGATAAAAGAAAATATGCTATCAAGCAAACAAAACACATGGGCAAGGGAGCTGGGCTCTACCGAATACCCGCAAGCAAAGCCACGCAATAACAATACAAGCAGAGGGAGCAACTCAACCTCTAATGCAATCATGCTCCTAGATTCTACTTATTCTAAATGGACTTAATCTAATGCAACAGACAAATCAAACGAAACACACAATACAGAAAAGAAAAACAGAAGAAAGCCTCAGCTCCTCCAGCAGCAACTCAGTCTTCAAACTTCAATCATCAACTGCTTTCCAGGTTTCAACCCTACAACATGAGTATCAACTCATCTTCTCCCTGTAAGCTTCAGCTTCTTTGATCAGCTCCACCTTCAGGCTTCACTATCTTCAGAAATCTTCAAGTATCAACTTGGTCTTCACAAAGTCTTCAGCCTTCAACAATCTCCAAGGAATCATCCTCTTCAAAGCTTCAGCTTCTATCTTCAATGACTTTTAGATCTTCAATCAAGTCTTCAATACTCTCCATTGCTATCTTCAACAACCCAAATGCTCCATCAAACAAGATTCAGTCAACAAGATGAAGTAAGAATGTTAAAGTGCTCACTGACTTCCAAAGGATGCCATTAAGGACTTAACATCAAGGGGAAAGGCTCTCTCAAAGTTCTACCTTATAGGGCAAAGTCACTAATCCCTTCAAAGGAGAGAGGTGAACACCCTTAAGGGACTTTGTGTCATAGAGAAGGAAGGAGGTGAACAAGACACTCCTTGTTTATTGAATAGAAGTATTCTATCTAAAGCTCTACCTATGCACTTATGATCCTATAAACAGAACAAACAAATGCTAAGCTCCTCTGCAAAGTCTTCAAAGTCTTCAATGATGGTCCACAAGGTCTTAAACTCAATCTTCAAAGCTCACACACTCAAAGGAGAAGGAAAGAAAACAAAACAATACAAACTATGCCTTTAAGCAACACACATACTAACCATACATTCAAAAATTAGTTAAAAATACTAAACTACTATATAATATTCTAGGAAAATTCTAGGGGATTCTATACATACTTACCCTTAACCCATATATTCCCCATACACTAATTTGGCCTATAAACCCCAAAACAAAATTGTTCAAATCTACTTATGGTGAATAAAACCCTAATTTGAGAACCTAAATGTCAAATAAGCAAACTATATCAAATTTTAATCTACAAATTGTGAATTAAATCCTATATGATCTACGGTTCAATACCTAACTATGCCAAAAAGAATGGCTCAAAAATCCTAAGGGAAAGTCCTAAAAGAAATTATACAAAATCAAGTATTAACTAAAATCAATTAAAAAGACTATTTACAAGAATAATATACTAAAAATATTAAAAGGAAAATAAAATGGAATTTTATTTATTTACATTTTTCTAGACAGGTTTATGAACATGTGAAAAAAACAAGCATTAAAAAATATTAATTTTTGGATTTTATATGAATTTATTAAAATGCAAACAATAAAAGAAATTAAAAAATGAAAAAAATGAATTAAAGGGGAGGGGGGTGGTAATAGTAGAAGCGCTCAGTTGCTTTCCATGATGGGCCCAGGAAGGGGGGTGCGCCTAGCATGGCGCGCCTGGGCCCAATTACCATCAGAAAATGAAAGGAAAATCAAAAGAAAATAAAAACGGATGCGGTACGAATAGCAACAATTTATAGTTAAAAACTGGATTGGGCCCATGGTGGGGGTGTCAATAGCGAGAATTTCTGAGGCCCAGGATCCCCCCTTTAGTTAAACGCTGCGTTGCAGCTGGGGGACTTCCCTCCGTTTCTGAATTTGAACAAGGACCATTGGATGCGCTTAACAAGTCAAGATCTGGATACGATCGGACGGCTGGGAGGTTGTCTTCAACCTCCAGCTAGGGTTTCCCCCCCCCCCAAACCAGTTTCCATGCACATACTTCATCTTCCCCGTTCTCCCTCGTCTGGCCATGAAATAACACACTATAAAAACGAAACTTGCACCATTTTCCTCCCTCTACACGACCAGGCACGTGATTTTGTCTAAAACCCTCCCCAAAACCAAACCCGATCGCTGAAAGTCTTGGGTACCACTGAATTTCATCTGATATGCATGATCACCATTCTTGTTGAAACTATGCTAGCATGATCTACAGTTTAGGGTGAGCATTCTAAACATGGTATCTAGTATTAATACGCCCTGACATGTGAGTTCTTGATTGATGAACAAAAACTACCATGGAACCAACCTTCAAGAACAGCCCTTAAACTACTCATGAATTATCCCCTAATGGTCTCTATCACATATGTCCTAACCACATGATCTAACAATGGATAAATAGTGGGATTCGAATGAAGTTGCATACCTTGCAAGTGATGATGGCAATGGTGGTTAGCCTTCAATTCAAGCCTTGATACTTGCCTCAAGTGATCTTCAATGGCTACTAGTGCTTCTGTTTGCAATGGTTCTTGCTCAAATCTCTTGAATCACTCTATCCACACCTTCATGCAAATTGGAGGGAAGCTTTGGATCACACGAGCCAGCCACTAATTCCTCTGGTTCTTGCTTGCCAATTTCTCTATGATGATGGTAGAAGATGATGATAACAAGAATTATGATGATTGATGAAGTTTTAATGGAGTTTGAAATCAAAATGCACAATGGAGTTATGGAATCAAACTATGGTGTGCAAGCACAATCAGTCACCAACCAGGGCATGGATCACCTCTAGGGCATATATAGGTGTCAATGGAAATGTGTGGAAGCTTTGAGAACCTTCCAAGAAGTCTCTAGAATGTATCATGCAATGAGAATTTGAATTTTCTATATTTAGTAAATCTCATGCAATCTCATGATAAACCATGCAATCCCACTTGATTTCTCCTCACATGATATTATGATATGAAAACAAGGCCTTACAAACCCTTATGTAGCATTTCCTTACTTTTCCTTTTGGTGCCTTAAGATGCAAGAAACACATTTACAAAGGAAGTCCAATTTTTAAGCCTAAACTCAAAAATGTGGCTAAACCATTGTCTTTAAAATGATGTTAGGAATCAATTTGGTATATTGAATGACCCATATTGGATTTGTAGATCTCTCAAACCAATTTTTCATTTCAACTTTTCCAACTTATAAGCCATTTTTAGGTCATTTTTATCCAATCTTGTAAATCCTTGCTACAAGCTTTTTCAACAACTCATGACCTCTTTTCTAGCCTTAAAATCCCATTTTGAACAACTTTGATGTTGTGAGTTTTTTCATTTGAGGCTTGGAACTAGGAGATATGACCTTTGCTTAAAATGACCTATAATCACCAAATGACCAAAATACCCCTGTCTTGTTCAAACCATAAGTTGAGTTCTACAAATCCTATCAAGGACTTCTAGTACTCTCTAGAAATCTAAGAAGATGCTATTCAACATTCATGTTGACCAAGAGATTATAGGAATCATCCTACTAGGGCAAAAGTTGTCTGCAAGTTGGGTGACTTTCAAGGACCCAGATTCACACACCTCAGCTGACCTGTAATTTGTTAAAACCATAACTTGAGCTCTGCACATCCTATCAAGGACTTCTACCACTCAAATTAAAGCTAAGAACAAGCTATACAACATTCATGTTGTGGGGAAGATGAGATATCAATCACATCTTGAGCTAAAACTGCCTGGAAGATAGGGATCAAACTAGGGTTTTTTCACTGACAATCCTTGGAAACCCTAACTCAAAACTTCTCAAACTCCTCAATCATGATGAGTTGGTCTAGGAATCATCCCTATAGTATCTCAATACCTCATTCCATGATCACATGGCCCTTGGATTAAGTCTCAACCTTCTCCAAATCTTCAGTTGACCTAGGGTTGACCCAGTCAAAACCCTAATTCTACCATTCATGGTTGAATCTTTTGAATCCTTGCATAATGACCTCTCTGGGCTTCATGATGACTTTCAAGACATCTCATAGGCTTTCTCAAATCTCCAAGTTCATTCTCAAAGTCTCAGAATCATCTGAGGAGCTCCCACAACTCTCAAGCTATGAAGCACACCACCTTGGTTTCAACCAATTCCTCTGAGGATCTCCTGAACTTCCTGATGAAAGTATCAACTTTCAAACACTTGATGGGTAAATAAATGTTGGTCAAATTTTGGGGTGCAACATATTGCATCAAGAATCGGTTTCAAGGATTGGAGTGATTTCAGGCCAAACTATTGCATACAGAAGCTTTAGGGTGATTGTTTGAAGGAATTTGGAAGGAATTGAAGCTTGATTCGAAGGAATTCTCACTCTGTTCATCCACTTTTACCAGGTATGCAACTTTCACTCTATAACTTAGGTTAGATGAAATTGATCATAATTTGAGGTGTAGATAGATTGTAGATGATGCTAGGTTGGATTCTGGTAGGAAAGAATGATGTTTAGAGACAAAACTTAAGGCATTGCAAATTCTGTTGGAGCTTGGTTCTCACGATTCTTGGAGAATTAATAGTGTTTGAATGTTGAGAATTGATCAGAGAGAAGTGTAATACACAATGGGATCCTTAATTTTAGGATTTGAGGTGATTCAAGATTTGTGATTTTTCTGCAACTACCATCGGGTTTGGAGTTGTAGTGAGAATTAATAAAAATGGGGATCATATTCGTGACCAGGGTGAAATTTGGAGTGGATTAGGGTTTTTAATTGGCTTGTTTGGTGAGGTTTAGGGTTGCTTCGCCGGAGAAGACGGTGGTTGGACCACCGTTTGAAAGCTTAACCTTCACCTGAGTTCGTTTGGAGAAGATGAGGTCTTCACCTTTGGATCATCCTGAATTTGAGACTTATTATGCTGATCGTGTGGCTAGGATTCAAACTGAGATTGCCTCCTCTTGAGCAAAACGCACCGTTTCACTAATCTCAGTCAGCGTGTGACTGGGATGCATGCGTGGACACGCTCTGAGACTTTGGATTCGTTTACCAGTCAATTGATCTAATGGCTCCCATTTATTTCAGCATTTTAATTTCTTTTATTTGATTTTCTTTTATTTTTAATCCATTTTGATTCTAAAATTCATAATAAATAGGAAAATAATCATTTTTAAGCTAGATTTTTTTCCTTAACTCCTTAAAAAATGTAGAATTTAATAGGATTGGAAAATGTTTAATTCATGCATTTTTTATTTTGTTTGCATTTTTTGTATTTTAATTGGTTTTATTTTTAATTTGTTTGACATGTGTTTTTGCTGATTTTATTGTGATTAATTGGTGATGAATTTTTAGTTTATTCTTATTGGACTAGTTAGCTTAGATATGCATGTGCCCATAGTAATTTTCTCATATTTTTGTGAGAGAATTTTAGGCTAGTTTGAACATTGGACATTCGGTGGTTTAGAGCTAGGGTTTTAAGTTGATATCTTTAGGTTTAGGGCATAGTTTTAGGTCCAAATGAATGGTTAATCCCCTGGTTTTTGTATGAGAGGTTCATAAGAGGTTTAGTAACCCTTACTAATTTTTGTAGGATTTTACAATCATGTTTGGAATTTTTAAGTAGAATTAGTTTTAAGACTAACTTCTAGGTGTTTCTGATGAACTAATTTGGCTAGTTTATCTCAGTAGTTCCCCTTAGAGTAGGGTGGTGTTGCTTTTGAGCTTGGATGATCATGAAAACCAACTGAAGGTGTTTTGGGGAGCTTGAAGGAGCTTGGAGTTGAAGATTTCTCATCTTGTGGATGCTTGTCAGGAGCTTAGGAGAACTAGGGTTTTAGGAAGAGCATCAGAGTAGTTTTGCTTCTTTCTTCAAACATGGAGTATATTGTTCATCTCCATTCAATCCAATGACATAAAGTCCTTTTGAAGAAGTCACATCTCTCCTTAGGAGGGATGAAGGTCATGCTTTAAAAGTAGAACTTTGAGGATGCCGGTCTCTCACAGTGTTAAGCCTTTAGTGATTTCCCTGGGTTGTCATTAAGTCTCTTAACATTATAACTTGATCTTGATTGAATGAGTCTCCCTTGGAGGTGCTTGTTGAAGCTTGGTGAAGAGAAAGTTTAGTGCTTGTTGAAGCTTATTGCAGATGAAGTTTGTGCTGGTTGAAGCCTGTTGCTTGTTGAAGCTACGGTTTTGCTGCTTGTTGAAGCTGTCTACTGGTTGAAGTTTGTTGAAACTTGGTGCTTGTTGAAGATTGAAAGTTGTTGAAACTTGAAGATGGGGTATGTTCATGAAGATGAAGGTTGTTGCTGTCAACTTTCTGCTGTTTAGTCAACTTGTTGCTGTCAGAGCTGCTGTTTGTGCTGTTTGCTGTGGGAGTTTGGTGTTGCTGCTTGGGCTGCCTCCTTTGTTGGGTTTTGTTTTTCTGTATTGTTTGTTAGCTTGTATAGCTTGCCCCATAGGCTTGAAGTGAATGTTGTTTCACTTTGCCTGTTGTATTGCTGCATGGCATGCATTTTACTGTATTTGCTTGTTTTCTTTTCTGTTTATCCCCTAGGATCTCTGATTTCCTCTGTGCAGGAGGGAATTATGACAGACATTAGGATTCTTATCCATGCATGACAACATTAGGTTAGTTTTTATCCCCTTTTCAACCCTAGGCTTTTTAGAGCTTCTTTCTCTTCTTATCTCAAAACAACTCAAAAACACAGTAATAAGGTTAATCGATGTCGTATGTTACGAGCCTTAAGCTATTTGAGAAAGGGTTGCTGGAGAGCTTCTTTCCAGTAGTCTGGCTGCTTAGTGTGGTACCCTTTGGGTGACACGCGACGTAGTCACTCTCAAATCATAGTCTCTAGTACGTCAGAGATCGCACACAAACTAAAAAACACTTCTTTCGTAAAAGATTCAAAACAAACATCAAAGTGTCATTTTTGTCCGCTTGGACTCTTAATCAAGAAAAACCCTTTTTGAAGGTAATAAAAAACAGTCAGACAAGCTTGTGTCTTCTGTAGCCCGAACTAAGTTTGCTCTGATCTTTCATGCTGTATGAAAGTACGTAGGCATAGGATGCCGTATCCTAGCGAGCAACCTTCCCCTCCTTTCCCGTAGGTAGGCGAACTACGTTGACTCTGATTTCTCGTTCCAGATGGGAATACGTAGGCATAAAGTGCGATACTTTGCCGAGTCATTTTCTTTCTTTTTAACCCCAGACCTGTAGAGTAGATAGAATATAATCCGTACCAGAAAACAAGCGTGGATCCCGTCGAGTACGACGGACGTGAGGGGTGCTAATACCTTCCCCTTGCGTAATCGACTCCCGAATCCAGGAATTTGGTTGCGATGACCATTCCTTTCCTGTTTTGCGTTAGGTTTACTCTGAGCGTTTCCTTTCCCTCTTGTGGGATAAATAACGCACGGTGGCGACTCTTCTGTCATAGCCGGCGCCGATTTTCGCAGTAGCGACACTTATTAGAAGCAATCAAACACTTGTTAGTTTACATTAATTTGTAAGAAAGTCCTTAAGAAGACCAAGGTGTGGTCAGTAGTTCTTGAGAAGACTAAGACAGTTTTTCTTAGTGCTTACTATTGTAATCAGTTGATTAATAGTGGATTAAGTCCTTGTTGAGAAAGGCAAATCATCTTTGATAAGGTGGACTGGAGTAGTTGAGTTCAACGAACCAGGATAAAAATCTTGAGTTGTTTTTATTGCCATATTTCTTAAAACTCTTATTCAACCCCCCCCCCCCCCCTTCTAAGTGTTTTTCTCACCTTCAGTTGGCATCAGAGCTTCGGTTCTATTTGTGCTACCACTTAACCGTGACCAGTAAAGATCCAGTGGGAAAAATTCTTGATATTCTTGGTTGATATACATTATGTCTGCTGAAACTTAAACACCCAACAACAACAAATATGAAGAAAGAGTCAGCACAAAACCTCCCATGTTTGATGGAGAAAAATTTGACTATTGGAAAGATAGACTAGAAAGCTTCTTTCTAAGATTTGATGTTGATCTTTGGGACTTAGTTATTGATGGATATGTTCATCCCACTGATGGGAATGGCAAGAAAGTTGACAGAAAATCAATGACTGAGGCGCAAAAGAAGGAATTCAGAAATCACCACAAGGCTAGAGCTATCTTGCTAAATGCTATATCTCATACTGAGTATGAGAAAATAACCAACAGAGAAACTGCCTTTGATATATTTGAATCCCTGAAGATGACTCATGAAGGGAACTCTCAAGTTAAAGAAACCAAGGCTCTGGCCCTGATCCAGAAGTATGAAGCTTTCAAGATGGAAGAATCTGAATCTATTGAAGCCATGTTTTCCAGATTCCAGATTCTCACTACTGGCCTAAAGGTTCTAGACAAGGGTTACTCTACAGCAGATCATGTCAAGAAAATAATCAGAAGCTTGCCAACCAGATGGAGACCCATGGTCACTGCTCTGAAGCTGGCAAAGGATCTGAACAAGATTACGCTGGAGGAACTAATCAGTTCTCTGAGGAGTCATGAGATTGAACTAGAGGAAGATGAGCCTCTAAAGAAAGGTAAGTCAATTGCTTTAAAATCTAATAAATCTGTTAAAGCACTGCAGGTAATAGAAGAAAGCTCTGAAGAGTCTGCGTCTGAAGATGAAGAAGAACTATCCTTGCTGTCCAGAAGAATCAACAAACTCTAGAAGAATAAGCAAAGGAAGTTCAAGAACTTCAGAAAACTAGATCAACACAAAGAATCTTCTGGACACAGAAGATCTGGAGAACACTTTGGATACAGAAGTTCTGGAGAATCCTCTGGACACAAACGATCTGGAAAAAGAGAGGTTGTTTGCTATGAATGCAAAGAACCTGGGCACTACAAGAGTGAATGTCCAAAGCTTCAGAAGGAGAACCCAAAAAGAAAGTCAGATCATAAAAAGAAAGTTCTGATGGCTACCTGGGATGACTCAGATGCATCTGATTCGTCATCAGAGTCAGAAGAGGAATGTGCAAATGTAGCATTCGTGGCTGACATTGAAGATAGTGCTGAATCATCTGGATCAGAATCAGAATCTGATTCTGAGGAGGTATTTGCTGAACTTTCTAGACAAGAACTTGTTGAAGGTCTATCTGATATTCTTGAAAACTATAGCAAAGTTAAACTCAAATACAAAACGCTTCTAAAGCATATTGAATTTGAGAGTAACAAGTTTGAATCAGAAATAGCTGAGCTAAAAGCTGAAAATCTTCAATTGAAAAATAATTTAGAATCTGCTCAACTAAACTCTGATTCAAAATCTAAACCATGCTCTAAAAATATTTTACAAGAGTATGACTATAGCTTCAGGAAGTTTCTAACTAAAAGCCTAGATAGAAGCAAGATGGCTTCAATGACCTATGGTATTAGCAGAAACTATAGAAAAGGTGTTGGATATAAATCTTTCTCTTATGAAGATTCAAATCCAAAATCTGTAGATAAACTGGATATCAAGTATCCTCCTTTATATTCTCAGTTTACATTTGGTCACTTAAATGATATTAAACACACAAGTTCTAATCAGAACAAACCTGTGTTTAATAAATTTAAAGCTAATCAGAACAAGTCTTATGTTGAAAGACAGAAGTTCAGAAAAAGCTTTAAGGCAACTAACCAAAAAGGACCCAAGAAAATCTGGGTACCTAAGGATAAGATAATCTATGTTGCAGACATCCTTAGCAGCAAAGTCAAGACTCCAGTCATGGTACCTGGACTCTGGATGCTCACGACATATGACGGGAAAAAGGTCTATGTTCCAAAGTCTGGAGCTTAGATCTGGAGGAGATGTCAAGTTTGGAGGGAATCAGAAGGGCAGGGTAATTGGCTCTGGAACCATAGGCAATGGTAAACTTCCTTCCATAACTAATGTCTTGCTTGTTCAAGGATCAGCTCATAATCTATTATCCATAAGTCAATTAAGTGACAATGGTTATGACATAATCTTTAATCAAAAGTGTTGCAAAGCTGTTAGTCAAAAGGATGGCTCAATCCTCTTTAATGGTAAAAGGAAAAACAACATTTATAAAATTAGTCTTTCAGAACTTAAGGTTCAAAATGTTAAATGCCTTATGTCTGTTAATGAGGAGCAATGGGTCTGGCACAGAAGATTGAGTCATATTAATATGAGACGTATATCTCAGATTAATAAGCTTAATCTGGTCAGAGGACTTCCTAATCTAAAGTTCAACTCAGATGCTCTTTGTGAAGCATGTCAGAAAGGAAAATTTTCAAAATCATCTTTCAAATCCAAAAATGTTGTTTCAACTTCAAAACCATTAGAGTTACTTCACATTGATCTGTTTGGACCAGTGAAAACTGCATCCATCAGAGGCAAGAAGTATGGATTAGTCATTGTTGATGACTATAGCAGATGGACACGGGTAAAATTCCTAAAACACAAGGATGAGTCACATTCTGTATTCTTTGTCTTCTGCAAACAAGTCCAAACTGAAAAAGATTTCAAAATTGTTAAAGTCAGAAGTGATCATGGTGGTGAATTTGAAAACAAACATTTTGAAAAATATTTTAATGAAAATGAAATTGCTCATGATTTCTCCTGTCCTAGAACCCCACAACAGAATGGAGTTGTAGAGAAGAAAAATAGAACATTGCAAGAGATGGCCAGAACCATGATCAATGAGACTAACATGGCAAAACATTTTTGGGCAGAAGCAATTAACACAACATGTTACATTCAGAACAGAGTGTCTATTAGACCTCTTATGGAAAAGACTCCTTATGAATTATGGAGGAATAGAAAGCCAAACATTTCTTATTTCCATCCTTTTGGATGTATTTTCTTTATGCTGAACACTAAAGAGAATCTTAACAAGTTTGATTCTAAAGCATAAAAGTGTTTCATGCTTGGATATTCTGAACGCTCTAAAGGCTACAGAGTATACAATACTGAGACACAAATTGTGGAAGAATCTATACATGTTAGATTTGATGATAAGCTTGGCAAACAAAAGCCAAAACAGCTTGAAAACTCTGCAGATGGAGAAGTTATTCTCCCAGAATCTGAGAAACCAGAGGTAGAGAAAGCTCAAGAAGATGCTACGCCAGATGCAACTCCATTGGCTGCTCAGATGAATAACATGAATATTTCTGAAGAACCAACAGTTAAGGGACCATCAAGAATCAAAGCTTCTCATCCAGAAGAAATGATTATTGGGAAGAAAGATGACCCTATAAGAACAAGGTCGTTTATCAGATCATCTGGAACATCACTTCTTGGGTTGGTGTCTATTATTGAACCAACATCTGTGGATGAGGCTCTGAGTGATAATGATTGGATACTTGCAAAGCAAGATGAGCTAAATCAATTTACAAGAAATGATGTGTGGGATCTGGTTCCAAGACCAAAAGGTTTCAACATTATTGGAACAAAGTGGGTATTCAGAAATAAACTAAATGAGCAAGGAGAAGTTGTTAGGAACAAAGAAAGGTTAGTAGCTCAAGGTTACAGTCAACAAGAAGGAATTGATTACACTGAAACTTATGCTCCAGTGGTAATGTTAGAATCGATACACCTTCTTATTTCATTTGCTGCACAACATAACATCACTCTATATCAGATGGATGTTAAGAGTGCCTTCTTAAATGGTACTATAGAAGAAGAAGTTTATGTCCATCAACCTCCTGGTTTTGAAAGTGATAAATTTCCATATCATATTTTCAAACTCAAAAAATCTCTTTATGGTTTGAAACAAGCTCCCAGAGCTTGGTATGAAAGATTAAGTAATTTTCTTCTAGAAAAGAACTTTATCAGAGGCAAAGTGGACACAACTCTTTTCTGTAAAACATTTAAGAAAGATTTACTAGTTTGTCAAATTTATGTGGATGATATTATTTTTGGATCTACCAATATTATACTAGGAAAGGAGTTTGCTTTGTCTATGCAGGCTGAATTTGAAATGAGCATGATGGGAGAACTTAGATTCTTTATGGGAATCCAAGTAAATCAGACTCCAGAATGCACATATATTCACCAGACTAAATATGTCAAAGAGCTTCTGAAGAAATTCAATCTGAATGAAAGCAAATTGGAAAAGACTCCAATGCATCCTACAAGCACACTTGGTAAGGAAGAGGTAAGTAAGAAAGTTGATCAAAAACTTTACAGAGGTATGATTGGATCTCTCTTATATTTGACTACTTCAAGACCTGATATTTTATTTAGTGTTTGTCTGTGTGCTAGATTCCAATCAGATCCTAGAGAATCTCACTTAACAGTTGTTAAGAGGATTCTAAGGTATCTGAAAGGTACTACTAATGTGGATCTGTGTTACAGAAGATCTGATGAGTATAAATTAGTTGGATTCTGTGATGCTGACTATGCTGGAGACAGAGTAGAACGTAAAAGTACTTTTGGAAGCTGTCAGTTTCTTGGAAGTCATCTGATCTCCTGGTTCAGCAAGAAGCAACCCACAATTGCACTTTCAACAACAGAGGCAGAATATATTGCTGCTGCTAGTTGCAGCACCCAGATGCTCTGGATGAAAAGTCAACTGGAAGATTATCAGATTTTTGAGAGTAACATTTCTATCTTCTGTGATAATACTTCTGTTATATGCTTATCTAAAAACCCCATTTTACACTTTAAAGCTAAGCATATAGAGATTAAACATCATTTCATCAGAGACTATGTTCAGAAGGGAATTATCAATTTAAACTTTGTGGATACAGATCATCAGTGGGCTGTTATCTTTACAAAACCCCTTGCTAAAGATATATTTAAATTTATTCTGAAAAATATAAGTATGGACTTCTGTCCAGAATAAAATATTCATCAGATGAATTTTTTTCTTCAGATGATAAATGTCTAAACTCTGAAGTATGTCTTCTTTTCAATTATGTGTTTATTTATTTGTGTGTAAATCTGAACTAACAAGGCTCAGAGGATCTGAACGTTGCCTAACGTTTCATTTCTCAAGAAGCTTCAGAGGCACATGCAAGCAAACACGTGTAGCTCAGAATATGGAAATGTAGAGTGCACTATACTGAATTGATGTTTGAGGTATTGCTTTGAAAATCCAAAATCTCTTGATTTCCCCCTTCTGTCAGAATCTTAAATGCTTGATATGATTTTATTCCTTGCATTAATTGCTTGATATGATTATGTTTCACTTCATTCAATGCTTATGTGTACGCGTGAGATCTTGTGTCTTTTTGCATGCCATAAATTGCTCTATAAATTCTCACAACACTTCACAAATCACACTTTACACTCGTTACATATCTCATATGCATTTCTGTCTTCTCTATCATTTCCATCTCATTTCAAAGCCCAAAAGCTCTCGTAAACCCAGACGCATCTCAAGAACATCAATGGCATCACCATCTTTAACATCTGCTCAGATGCAAACCTCAACTGCTGCTGCATCATCTTCAAATGCTGCTGCCTCATCTCAAACTGTTGTTGTGTACAAGGAACCTATGAGAACTCTTCTCACTCCAATCAAAGATCTTGAGGTCCTGTGTGAGAACTTTGTGGATTTTGAATCCATTAAAGAAAATGGTTTTGATCTCTACCCAACCATCAAAACTCAGAACTGGGAAAAGTATTTTGACAGGATGATGGGTCCTGTTTATCCAACATTTGTGAAGGAGTTCTGGATACACGCTCAAGTTTTCCCTAAGTTCATTCTATCTTCTGTTCTTGGGAAGGAAATTGTTATCACTGAGAAGTTAATCAGACAACTGCTTGAGTATAAGGAAACTGATGGAATCACAAGTATGGCTACTGCTCGTGTGGACTTGGCTGACATTTTTCAAAAAATTTGTGTTTCTGGGGAACCATCTAACAAGGTCAGAGATCTGAAGCCTGTTTACAGAATCTGGGCTAAGATTTTCATGAGTTCTATCTTTCATAGAAAATCTTCTAACTCACCAGATTATGTCAACTCAGAACAAATGTACTTCATGTTCTGTATGAGTAAAGGCAAGAAGGTGGATCTGCCTTATCTTCTGTTCATTCATCTTCTGAACCATATAAAGGAAACAAGAGAAAAAGTAAGGGTTAAAGCTGGAAAGATAAGAAATTGGATCCCTATGGGAAGACTGATATCAGACATTCTAACATAGAATGGTCTTGTGAAGCATCAGACTGATGCTGGAGTGACAGATGATCTGTCTTATATTGTAGGACCTGTCATCAATGGGAACACTCTGAAAAGGATGAAGGTTATTTCAGAGCTTGCAGGAAAACCCAAGAAGTTCAACTCTGAGGAAGTTAGTAGAAGGAGAATTCCTTTAGCAGATTTTCCTATGTTCAGTGTTGATGAACCTAGGAACTTCATTCTAACACTCATTGCTGATTGTTTGAAGAATGGTATCCCTCTTCCTGCTAACATAGTTCAGAAAGAAGGAGAAGTATTGTCAAATCTTCTAAGAGAAAGGCGCAAGAAGAGGAAAGCCGAGGAAGGATCTGTTGCACAGCCTAAGAGAAAAGCCTCTGATGCTGTCGACGAACCAGAAAAGGACAAGAAGCAGAAGGAAAATCCTCCAGAAGCTAGCTTGGAGGAAATAAGAGAAACTATTCAACAGGTATTAACATCTGATCCCAAACCATCTGTCCCTTCACCCTCACCTTCACCTCCACTATCTCCTCCTCAACCATCTAAACCTCATTCATCTGAACCCATTTCATATCCTCATACACATTCTCAACCATCTTCTGTTCAACAACCATCTGAACCCCCTCTACAAAAATCTTCTGAACAATAACCCCCTCAACAAACTCAATCTGAACCACAAAAACAATCTGAACCATTCTCTTCTACTCAACCACCAGAAGAACCAACCATCCCAAATCCTGAACCCTCTATCCCACAAACATCTTAAGACATTCTGGATGTGCAACCCATTGCAACCATGTATGTCCTCTCTTCCACTTCATGTCCTTCAACTGAATCATCTGATTCTGATGAATCTGAAGTCCCCTCACCAACTAGCTTACAAATTCCTGATCCTTATAAACCACAACCATCTGACCTACCTGCTTTTGAACACCCTCTTCGCTTCAAATTTAACTTCACAAATTTTATACCACCCTCATCTGATGTTGTTACATCAACACCATCTGATGGTGACACCTCTACTCTTCAACTCACCATACCACAAACATCCATACCACAACCATCTGAACCACAACCATCCATACCCTAACCATCTGAACAACCATCATCTGATCACCCACCTCCTGAACAAAACCAAACACCTCCTGAACCATCACAAAAAGTCACCATAGAAGACTTTCTGAATCCCAAACCCAGATCAAATGTTTCTACTCTGTTCAAGAATTTCAAGAAGGAAATGCGTATGGGGATTGCTTCTGTAGAGAAAAAGTGCATGGCTAGTATGGATCCTACTGAATCTGAAGCTTCTTGGAACAGATTCATCTCAAAGTTCAAATCTACTGTATCTGATCTCAGAACACTTTGTGCTGATGATGCAAAGGCAAAGTTTGCTGAAATGGTCAGACAGACTCTGCTGAGCATTCTCACAACCCCAGTACTTCTTCTGGAAGATGCTCCTGCTGAAGATTCTACAATGATAGAAGATACTCCTGCATCTGACATGGATATTGATCATCCTATGGCAACTGCATCTGCTTCTGAACCCTCTGCATCTGAGATGAAGACTGAGACTCCAGATGTTGTCCAAGAAGTCAAGGAAATCAGATCATGGATGATAAAACAGGAACAGACTACTGAAGAGATCAAGACTTGGATGGCCAAACAAGAAGAGTCCACTGCTAAGATTACTGATCTTCTGACCTTGATTGCTTCTCGCCAGCCCTAGTTTTCTTTTCCATGTTGTTTGCATTCTTGTTTTGCACTTGTTTTCTTTTGTTCTATTTTCTATGATCTGTTGTATGAACATCTTATCTTTTTGTGCTATTTGAATCTGAATGAATCTGGCTGTTATGTTTTTTATTTATGTGTTAAGTTTTCTCTTCTTCTGTTATCTTTTATGTCTTTAAAATTCTTTTTGATTATGACAAAAAGGGGGAGAAAGAGAATTTGATTGTTCAATCCATAAGCAATACTAAAATGAAATTCAGACATAGTATTAATCTAACATTGTATCTTAAGACTTTCAGATCTTACTATTTCATCTGACAAAAATTATCTGAAGTTACCCTGAGAATTACCCAACCAGGCTCTTATCATTGAAGCAAATTTGACTCTGATTCTAGAAGATATACCAGAACTCTTCATTTGAAAGAAATCATCAGACTCTAATTCTGGAAAGCATAAAAAGGATTTTTACCAGGTTCTGAAATATACTCAAGCAAAAAGGGAAGTGTTCTCTTCTATTAGAGTATTCATTTCAGGGGGAGATTCTTAATCTCAGGGGGAGTTATATATTTTATTTCTCTTTATTGAACAAAATTCCCTATGTTTTGTCATCATCAAAAAGGGGGAGATTGTTAGAACACAGATTGGTGTTTCTTATATCTCTATGTTTTGATGATAACTTTTATGGAATTTTGTATTAAGAAAATATATACTCTAAAATTTGTTCGAGTATTATTGTTTCAGGTATTAAATTAAAGACTATTAAAGAAGCAAAATACATAAGTACAAGAAACTATGCAAGGCTCTGAAGCATAAGATGCAAGACTATCAGAAGATTCTGAAGCGCTGCCAGAAGGATCTGAAGCAGAAGCTACAGAATAATCTGAAGCGTTAATGATCTGAAGTTCTTTTCACTGCAAGAACATAGGCTTGGATATTCAGACTCTTATCATTAATATTCACGCTCAAAGCACATACTGCTGCATACTCTGATGAAGACTCTGATCAAGATTGAGACTCTGATATATTAAGATCCGATCATCTATCAAGGCTCTGAACATCTCAATCATTTTGGCTCTGATCATCTTAAAGTATTTCATACCTTTAAGCTTGCTACAAGTTCTGAAGTGCAGATTATGAAGACTTCATCCTGAAGGAAGCTTGTTGAAGAAGCTGCAAACTTGATTGGACGTGGTGTTATTTCCAAAGTAACCAACAACTATTTTGTCCAAATAAGTGACGTGGTGCAAATCCCAAGACTTCTACAACCATACTTTTCCTGTAGAAAGCATATCTCTGCCCATACTTTTTGGTAATGAAAAGTCTTATATTCTAATATTATATTCAGCTGCACATCACTCAAAGCAATTGGAAAAGCTATAAAAGGAGAACTTCTACAACATTTTGATGCTGCTAATTTGCTACTCATCACTTGCTCATTGCTAGTTCACTCAGAAAGAAATATTCTTACACGCTTGATTCATCAAAGAGAAAATCTCACAAAGATCTTATTCATTTATTCTTTCATAAAACTGTATAGTTTTATTTGTACTTAATCTTAAAGTGTAAATATCACAGTTGTGATACAACTTATTAGAAGCAATCAAACACTTGTTAGTTTATATTAATTTGTAAGAAAGTCCTTAAGAAGACCAAGGTGTGGTCAGTAGTTTTTGAGAAGACTAAGACAGTTGTTCTTAATGCTCACTATTGTAATCAGTTGATTAATAGTGGATTAAGTCCTTGTTGAGAAAGGCAAATCATCTTTGATAAGGTGGACTGGAGTAGTTGAGTTTAACGAACCAGGATAAAAATCTTGAGTTGTTTTTATTGACATATTTCTTAAAACTCTTATTCAACCCCCCCTTCTAAGTGTTTTTCTCACCTTCATATACATCATGACACTCAACCAATCATGGATGATAATGAATGAATGCAAAGCATTCAAGGAAGAGTCATCTATCTAAAGGTTCTAATGAAAATCTAATGATTAGTTCTAAATGAATTTAGAAGCTCTATCAAGGCTTAGCAATTGTTCTAAATAGGTGTCAACCTAAGCTTAATTCTATCAAGAAGGAATTAGAAGCCTAAAGTTAGCTAAAGTTCACCTTAGAAACTAAACTATGAGGTAGGCTAAATTAGGATCACCCTAAACACAATCAACTTGTAAATTCTAGGAAAAATACTAAAATAAATCCTAAAAGGCTAGGAAAAATTATAAGGCTTCCTAAGTGTGTTAAGGAATCATGGTGCAAAATCCAGAGTTAAGACCTAAGTCTAAAGGTTCTAAAAAAATTTTACACTTAAAGGTATGCTTAAGGGAATCCACAAGGGAAAGGTCCTAGAAATCTATCTCAAACCTATACCTAAAAGTTTCTAGAAAACCAAAGAAAAATCATACAACTCTATCAAGATGTCCAAAGCAAGCAATCATGCAAAAATTTAGATCCTAAATCATACCCATGATCTAGTACAAAAATCAGAAAGGAAATCATGCATTTTTTACATTTTTAATCATCTAATTAAAATGGAAAAAATGATATTAAATGGAAATTCAACCAAAAATTCAATTAAATTGCACAACAAAATTGAGGACATGGCAAGAATCATTCATGATTTTTTTCATAATTTTCTAGCAATTATTCCTATTTTTAAAGCATTAAAAATGATAACATGAATAAAAGAAAATACAAAAATGAATTAAAGAATTAAAAACTGCAAGAAAATATCACAGCCACAAGATTCAGAGACTGGTCAAACTATCCAAGGGCCACCAGGCGCGCCACGTATGCGCTGAGGGGGATTAATGAAACAACGCGTTTCATTCATGTTCACATGTGGTACAGTTGACTTCAGCCTACCATACGTTCTAATCATGAACGTTCAATCAGAAAGTAGTACAATCCTATAACACTCATGCTGCCACGTACTCAGGTCAATTGTCAGCCAAGCTGACTTTCAATCACATGCGTTGGATACGCTTACTAGGTCAACAAAAGTCACGAGATCTAATGGTGCCTGAGTCGTCTTCTTCATTCAAATCCAAGAAAGAGAGGGAATTATTGGTGGCGGCCGGAGAAGATTCCGGTCATCTTCTCCGGCGAGGGTGTTCATACCAGGTTGTCAAGCCTCAAGAATCTTTACACTAATATGTTCCTCTCTCCACGTACTATAACCTAACACTCTCCAATTTCAATTTTACTCAAGAACCAATCTAAAACGAGGCTAAACAGAAATGGCACACTTCCAAGAATCATCTCCAAACTCTAAATTCTTTCCACTAATCTCTTCTACACATCACACTGATTATAAACCTAGGTTCAGATCTTGATATCAACCAAGAAACAGCCATAACCGATCCATCAACTTTTTTGCTCATCCTCAAGAAACCTCACAAATAGTTCCAAGATTAATCTTAAATCCATCTAGGACCTAAGTACTACCTAACCACATACAAAAACTACTCTAATTCATCATCAATTGAGAGTAATCGTGAAAAGAAGAAAACCTGATAAATGCTTCAACAGTGGATGATTCAGCCACCAATCCTTGACCAAAGCTATGCAGAATCACTCAGTGATGATGGTAGATGCTTCTTGGACCTTCAATTTCATCAGAAATGGCTCCAATGGTGAAACTCGAATTTCAATTCTAACTAACTTTTTCAACCGTGTCTTACCTGTGCTAGCTCAATCCATCACCAACCTTGATCTGAACTCACTCATGAGCTTATATAGAAACTTTCTGGGCTGGGATGGAGACCCAAACTTGGCTCTATGATCCAATTCCATTTTCACATTTTCCTCCAAAACTCACTTGTAACAGTCCATGAAAATGGCTTTGTTTTCCCTCCAAATGTACTCAAATTCACTGCTGGTATTGCAAGGAGGATGAAGGGCTATGATTCATTCCTTAATTCCAATCAATGGATGATCTTGATCATGTAACTTCCTCTTGAAGTAACTTCAAATTTGACCATGAAATATGCTTCAATTTGGAAATCTAAAAATGCCAATGTGTTCCAAATATCACTTACACTCAAAATATGCACAAACTTGCAATATTTTGAACCAATATGAATTATTTTGCAATTTTCTCATTTTAATGCCTTTTAAATCTCTTTTTGTCAAATTTCTTCAACCAACTCTCATTCTAATCCATATCAATGAACTCTTGATGCTTGGTGGAGTAAATAACCCCATTTTGAGTAACTTTCAAGTTGAACAAAATTCCATTTGAAGTGTGTAAGATGGTGAAATTGACCCATAATAAAAAATGGCCTATAATCTCAACTTCCCAAAATACCCTTGCCTTGCAAAGCTCATATCTTGAGTTTTACAACTCCAATCATGGACTTCTAGTACTTTTTGGAAAGCTAAGAAGATAAGGAACAACATTCATGTTGACCTAAAGTTGAGGAGAAGCTTCCTTCTAGGTCAAAAATGGGATGGAAGTTGGTTGACTTTCAAGTACCAAAATCACATTCATCTGATGACCTGTAACTTGTCTGCTTCATAACTTGAGCTCTATAAACCCTATCAAGGACTTCTAGTACTAAAATTAAAGCTATGATCATGCTTTACAACAATCATGTTAGGGTCAAGGTGAGATGAAAATCACATCTTGAGTTATGTGGTCTTGAAATTAGGCACCAAACCAGGGGATTTTACACTGTCAAGCTTAGAAACCCTAGCCTAGGAATTCCTCACACTCTTGATTCATGATGAGTTAGTCTTGGAATCATCCCTTGAGTGTCTCAACACATCATTCAATGGTCACATGACCTTGAAATTAGGTCTCAACCTTCTTTAAATCATCTGTTGACCTAGGGTTGACCAAATAAACCCTAATTGCACCAATTTGGGTAGTAGTTTCTTATCCTTCACATGATGACCTGTCTAGGCTTCAAAATGAATTTCAATACTTATCATGAGCTCTCTCAAGGCTTCAAGTCCAATTTCATGGATTTAGAATCATCAGATGGCCTCTCACAACCCTCAAGTTAGGAGATATGCATTCTTGTGTCCAACCCTCTCTCTGAGGATCTTTGACTTCTCTGATGAGGATATCAACCCTTGAATACTTGAATAAGGACCCTTAGATAGCTTCATAACCTTGGTATCCTTTTGTTGGTAGTCATACCTCTTGATCTCCTGCACACATGTCAATGCAATGCAGATGATAATGCTAAAATGAATGCAATGAAACACAAGCCAGGTAAAGAAAAAGGTTAGGCAAATTTTGGCGTGCAACAACGGGTGGACATCATCATCCCCTATTTCTTAGGAGATTAAACCATCACTACAAATGAAATTAATATAAAAAAATAATTTAATTCCATTTTTTAATCTTTTCCCATGATGATGTACTTAAATTATTGTAAGGACTACCATTTTTGACACATTTAATATATACCAATTTGGCAACTCTTTTGTACATTATCTTGATATTTTGACTTCCTACAATATAGGCTTGTACTTCTTCAAGTACTTTATATGCCCCAAATAATAAGTCACTTTGCCAAAAAAAAATGTCTCAAATTATAAGTCACTTTATAATTTCAATGCAACATTAATGACATTTTCCCCAATATACCCTCTATCATTTATTACTAATTATTCTTCAAATTCTTTAAACTTCTCTCTAGTCTGTAATAAATGAAGGGTAATATTGTAAAGTCATGCATAATTTATCTTTCCCATACAACAATGATTAGGTTTCTTAATCTAAGTAAAAATGTCCAAAACATCTTATAATTTGGTATGAAGGGAGTATTTACCATCTACTCGTATCTATGGGTGGACAACGGGCGGTTACAGGAAGTTTCGGGTCGTAAACCTCTATTCGCAGGCCCATCTAAATCTTGGTTCGCTCAAGTTTCAGGTTTTGTTGTTAGCGGGTTGAGCAGATATGTTAAATCAGGTAGTCGCATGCGACTGTAGCAAGTTGATGTAAGTAAAAAAGTTTGATGAAGATGATAGAATTACTTATATTTCAGATCTTTTTCTTCGAATGATAAAATTTAGAAAAATCTTGTCGATACTAAAATTAATCATTAAAAAGCATAACGATGAGAAGAATAAATCAAATAAAGATTAAAATTATACTTCAAATGATTATTGTTTCAATGTTTATAGAAATTGAGGAGAGAAGAAAAGATTTATGGAGATTAAGAAGAAGTTACTTTCATTCGGAGAAGAAACACTGTTTGAGGAAAAAGAAAACAACTCTATTTTTATTTCTTGTGTAGTAGAATATTGTAATAATAAATAGTTATTTAATAGCATGTTACAATTTACGATGAATAAAATATAAGGCTTTGATAAAGTTAGTGAAAAAATTGCAGTGTTGTACAAATATATTTATTGTGTTATCTCATCAATATCTACCTTTCAATATTACAAAAGACTAATAGAGTTTATAGTGGATAATACACGGGCAGTGTCGGATTCTGTTGGGTGTAATATAAATATATGCATCCGCCCAGATAAGCCATGTAGAATCGAAAACAGTAACCGTTGATCCAATAATTCGTGAGAACTCATCAAATTGACTTTTTTTATTCGGTTTAAATGGTTTCAAGTGGGTGTCGGTTCCTTCTCCACCTTTACTCATATCATTTGACTTTTAGGACTTGATTCCTCAATCTCATAAGCATTATTTGAAATATACTTGGTTAATTTTAAATGGGCCTCCCTAGTTTGGTGATCACTTCCCTAAGGTTATATCCCTTCAATCCATAGGTAATATTACCTTTCATACATAGTCACTGACCAAAAAGTCCTTTGACTTAACCTTTTTATTATAAGCCTCGGCCACTCGCTTCATTTGTCTAATAAGAACGTCTAGAGAAACTAACCTTTCTTCATCCAAATCAACCAATTTGTCCATCATTATGCTTCAATAATAGCCAGATAGGATCTATCTCTCCCTTTGAATTCTTACTAATTGCAAGTGTATCTTAGCAGACAACATTGCATCATGTCCAAATGTTAGCCAAAAAGGTGTAGAATTAGTTACCTCCTTCTGGGACGTTCGACAAGTCCATAATGTTTGGTCCAACATATTATGCAAATTCCTTGGCTTCTAGCCTACATGGTTTTTGATTAGCCTAATTATGATTTTGTTTGTAGCCTCAACTTGACAGTTTTCTTAGGCGTAATAAGTGGTAGAGGTCAGAAGTTTGATTCCCGATTCTGAGGCAAACTTAACCATCTTTAGACTAGTGAATAGTGATCCTTGGTATGTGGTTATGGTTTCAGGAATCTCAAATCTACGAATGATGTGACTTTGTATAAAACTAATTGCACCATCTTGGTCAATATTCACCAAAGGCACTGCTTCAACCCATTTGGTAAAATAGTCGATGCATACTAAAATATACTTATGACTTTTAAATGATGTAGGCCTAATCTCACCTATCAAATCTAATGTCCGCCCTCTAAATGGCCAAGGTTTGACGACTAAGTGTAGCTCACTAGCAGAGACATGCTGGATACCTACATGCTTCTAGCACTCCTGGCATCCTTTGGCAAATTTTATGCAGTGATCTTTCTTGGACCCATTCCTACCAAAACATGCAATATGTTAAGATAACTCAATTAAAGTAAAAAATCATTTCAATATGTTCAAATTAATGAGAATGAATCAGAGACATTATTTATCCAAGGCTAAACACCACAAAAACGTCTTCTAAATTGAGTCAAGAATACATTCTAGTGTCATGTCATACTTGCTTAGTGATCTATTCTTGCTTGGCAAAGAAACCCAAAATCTGGATAGAATAATGCTCACTTTGCAAGCTATTCTCGCCTAGCGAGAAAACTGAGAATATTGCTCACTCACAAAATATCATAATTTCTCAGTGATTTTTTGAATTTTTCCAACAGTCATAAAGACATGTGACTATTGAACTTAGAAACATGGGTCTAACACATAAAATAGACCCAAAAACATGTGATTCTAATTTGTACTCATATAAATAAACCTAATTCCTAAATTCACCTTTTAAAAAATTTCTTAATAAAACTCTATAAAGCAAATAAATCTTGTACCTTTTTGCAAATGTTAAGTTGCTAAGTGACTAAGAAAATATGAGAAGATATTATGTTGCTTGAGAGTTTTGAAAATGATTGTTGGATATGGTGGACAGCTTGATTTGATAAGGTTGGTATTGAAGAAAAAAAAGGTGATTTTAGGGTTTGGTGTGAAGAGAACAAAAATGCATATTTGTTATTGGGTTAGTGGTAGTTTAATGAGAGTAAATGGCATTGAAATATGTGTTGTTGACTCTGCATGTCTCTCCTAGCGAAAGACATCTCGCCTAGGGAGTAAATGCTCGCCTAACGAGTGTATCAGAAAGAAATTTTTCAGCATTTTCACTTGCGTAAAACTATGCTGATACAATCTCTCATATGTGGTACCTAAAATGCATGATGAAAAACATTGATACATACAAAATTGGGTTGCTTCCCAATAAGCGCTTGTTTAACGTCATTAGCTCAATGCATTTTCTTGTGATTTTAAGGACCGCTTAGTGGAATTCTTGTGGTGATCTGATCAATCTCCCACCAAGATATAGATTCAACCTTTGTCCATTGACAGTGCAACTATCATTTGAAACCAGATCTTCCAATTCAACTGCATTGTATGATCTCACGTTTTTTTATTGTAATGGGCCATACCACTTGGATTTTAACTTACTGGGAAATAATTTGGGCCTTGAATTGAACAATAATACCATCTGACCCGATTTAGATTCTCTATTGATAATTTACTTGTCGTGATAGCTCTTGAACTTTTGTTTATACGATTTAGAAGACTCATAAGCTTGGAATCTCATTTCTTCCAATTCATGCAATTATAACTTTCTTTTCTCGCCTACTCGAAATTGGTCAAAATTTAAGAGCTTCAATGCCTATTAAGCTTTGTGTTCCAATTCCACTAGAAGGTGACATGATTTACAATAAACCATCTGAAAAGGTGTGAGATCTATAGGTGATTGGAATGTTGTTCGATAAGCCTATAGTGCTTCATCCAGTTTTATTGACCAATAATTTCTTGATGTTGATATAGTTTTCTCAAGGATCTTTTTAATTTCTTTATTAGAAACCTTAGCTTAACCATTGGTTTGCGGGTGATAAGACTATGCTACCTTATGTCTGACTTCGTAAAGTTCAAGGGATTTGGCTAACTGAGAGTTGCAGAAATGTGACCCTCCATCACTAATGAGTACCATAGGGGTTCCAAAACTAGTGAAAATGTTCTCTTTGAGGAATTTAATCATTGTTTTGCTGCCATCTTTCGATGATGCAGTTGCATCCATCCACTTTGAAACATAATCAATTGCCACCAATATATATTCACTTGAGAATGACAAGGGAAATTGGCCAACAAAATCGATACCCCAACAATCAAAAACTTCCACTTCAATTTTTTTTTTGCAAAGGCGTCTTATTCCGTCTAGATATTCCCCCGGTCTTTTGACAGTAGTCCAATGGAGAATTATAATAAACTATAGAACTTTGGCTGGAGTTCTCTCTCCATTGTAATGACCACCATATGGAGAATTATAACAATGTTATATTATGCTTCTGGCCTCCTCTTTGGTAACACAAATTCTCAAGAGGTTGTCTGCTTCTATTGCGAACAAATATGGATCCTCCTAAACATATTTGTTTGCATCTCATAGGAACTTATTTTTTTGTTGCCAATTGAAATCATCAGGTATCAAACCAATTGCTTTATAATTAGATATTTTAACAAACCACAGTCTTTCTTGCACCATGAGTAATTTCTTATCAAGAAAATCCTCAAGAACTTCACGTTGTTGTTTGGTTATCTCATTGTTCACCAACATGGATAAATGATTTTCTACTAAGTTTTATGTTCCTTTTTTATCTCTAGTTTCTAGATCAAACTCTTGTAGAAAGGGCATTGTTCTGGGTTGGGCTTGTAGTTGACCCAACGTAGAGCATGACCCAATCTAGCCATACATCGAGGACGGCCCATAATGCTGGCCCAATCTGAAATTTTGACACGTAGATACCAGATGTCGAGACAGATGTCACAACATTGGGATCAAAACAGCTTGATCACACAAATACAAATGCAGAGATTTAAATGATAGAAAAGTAAAATTAACACCAGTAATTGTTAACCCAGTTTGGTGCAACTCACCTACATATGGGGGCTACCAAGCCAGGAAGGAAATTCACTATGATAGTATTAGTTGAAAGCTGAAATCCCCCGTTTACAACTTCTCCCGTAATCCCTACCTTGTGCAACTTCTATCTAGACACCCTCTAGATATAAGATCCCCCTTTCACTTTCTAATCAGTCACAATCCCAGTGACAATTCAACAACTACACAAAATAGAAGTATCATCCCTTCAAAGTACAATACTTAGTTTTGCTTAAAAGCTTCAACCAAGAACAATAGACTCTTGCTTAAAAGCTTAGAGTGGACAATGAATTATCAATCAACCTCAATGCATCAAAATATACATGAGTGACATACAATTAACACACACTACACCCTAAAGACCAACCAAGACACAAATAATCCTAATGCTTCAATCTTCACGTGTTGTTCTCTACTTTCAATAGGGTTAAATATTCTCTTTAAATAGCCTTTTATCCACTTGGTATTGGGCTTCTTGAGGCACAAAATCACCAGGAATCAGCTTTAAAACAAGGCATAACCTCTTGCACAATAATAGGAACAAAATACAAACTTTCATAAAAAGTCTCAAGAATCCTTTTTATGAAAACTAACAGAATTTATCAAACAGAAATTCCCACAATATACTCCCATGAATAACGCAAACATGTGAGTAAGAACACACACAAAAAATCACACTAAAAATACCAAAATATTAATGCCCTAACTTTCTGGTATAACATGTCCTGGCGCATGTCACAACATCATGTTGAACAGGATGTCTGATTGTCATGGCAATACATATGGTGTAACATCTTGCTAACAACATGTTGTTTTACCAAAATATAGTCAATCCAAAATACACAAAACTTATAATCTCCCCCTTTAGCAAATTTTTTCTAAAACAACCTTAGCACACATAAGAGTTATACACAGTGGAATCAAAACAAACACGCCAAACAGCAAGAACTACAAACTCAAACATAATATTGTCAAAACAGTAGAGCGCACCTGACATCACAGATCAAGCTGACCAACACAAGCTCCATAAGAGCATGTAGGCTTTGTACAAACTACAACTTTGTAGCTACATATTAGACAGGTACGCACCCCCCCTCCCGTCACACATAACCAGTACTCCCCCTAAAGGGGAAAACCAAAATCACAAGAAAAAGAACACATGAACATGAACTCTTACAAGTTCATCCAATAGACCCAAACATCAAACACCAAACAAAAGCACACTCCCTCTGAACACCATAACCTACTGCAGAGTAAATGCATTCTCCCAGACACATCCATATCAGTAGCAGTAACACCAGGCATTACAGACTATCATGCTCCCCCTAAATAGTTGCATGCAGACAAGCAACAACAATAAATAAACTACTCTTCTTAAGCAGTAATATGGACATGTCATGAAGTCATGACATCTGATCCAACATCAAAAATAGTAAACACATCAACACTTTACTCCCCCTTTTTAGCCAAAAATTGATAAAAATAAAGTAAGTGTAAACAAGCAAAAATGGAACACACATATATGGAAGCATACAAATAACACTGATGGAAACAAACATGAATAAATGGAAGCACACGTATCCATAAAGCAAACCCACAATTGGAAGCACAAAAGTAGATCATATATAGATGATCTTCCACTTCTTGACTCTGTTAATGATCCTTCTACACTTCTTTAAGCTATCACACGATTGAGGAGTGTTGATACTGAACTCCCTCATCACAACCTTAAAATACCTCTTATTTAAACCAGTCTTTCTATCTTGCAGAGATCTTTTATTCCATTCATTTACAACCATCACTTGCTCAGGCCTCCCAAGCATCAGAGAATAAGGAAAGATATAACATGTATTGCATTCCTCCATTTCTGTAATTGCTATAACTCCTCAACAATGCTAGTTCTTACTTCATAACTTATGTCCTTAAGATCATTTCCATCTGAAGCATTAGTAAACATAATAGTTAGCTAATGCTTAGTTTTTACACACTTCAAAATAACAACCTTTCCTTTATCAAGACTCTTAATTAGTTGATTGTACCTATCTGGGTTCTTGTTTCAGATGAAACAACTGATAACATTCATACCCTTGGAATATAATGTCAGAACATCAGCCTTATCATCATGTTTCTTCAGCATTTGTTTCATCCACACTAATTGAAGGCAATCTTCTATTATTTCACCATACTCAGCTTCAGTAGTACACCAAGAAACACATGTTTACTTCTTATTAATCCAAGTAATCATACCTTTTGTTAGAGATGAACTATCATACACATCATTCACCCATTCTTCCTTGCATATTTCTTTCAGCATAACCTTTGTGTTGTAGGAGTAATGCACATCATCATACCTTGTTCCAATGATGCAATTCAAGATCTTCATCTCTAGAATAATAAAACTCATTCTTAACTCAAGCATGCAGACAAGACATGAGCTTAATATTTCCTTTGTAAACCCAATAATGTTTCTTTCAATAGAGTGTCTTGCACTGAGATCCTTGGATTGATCAGAGTTACCATTGCTAGAGAAATTTGAAGTGACTTGAGAGTCATCTGACATAATGCTAGAGAAATTACAACTTTTCTCTTTTCCTGCCTCACTAGTCTGCACAAATGATGTTTCAACATTGTCCTCAATATGCATCCTTTAGTCTATAACTGAATCATCAATCACCATACTATGGAGTTAAATATTTTATACGCTCCGCTGCTTGAAGAATAACCCAGAAATATCCCTTCATCTCTTCCGGGATCCATCTTACCCTTTTGGTCTTTGTTAGTCAGGACATAGTATTTGCTTCCAAAAATATGGAAATATTTCACTGTAGGCTTCCTTCCTTTTCACAACTCATAGAGAGTGAATGAAATACCCTCTCACAAAGTGACCCTATTAAGAATATAGCATGCAATATTCATAGCTTCAGCCCAAAAATGATATGGCAGATGCTTAGCACGAAGCATGACTCTAGTTGTTTCTTGTATATCTAAGGTCTTTTGCTCAAAAATTCCATCTAGCTGAGAAGAAAAATTATAATTGATGTCTTCAGACTCACAGAATTTAGTGAATTGGGAATTCTCAAACTCCTTGTCATGATAGCTTCTAATCTTGACAATTTTACTCTTTTGCTCCTTTAGAACACTTTGACATAAATCTTTAAAATCTTTAAAGATGTATGATTTTTCTTTAAGAATGTTTACCCGTGTAAACCTTGAGAAATCATCCATAACCATATAGACACACTTCTTTCCACCCAAACGTTCTGTCTCTATAGGTCCCATAACCCTCACATGGAGAAGTTCTAGTACTCTTGAAGTAGTCTGATGGTGCAACATTGGGTGTGACATCAAGGTTTTCTTCCTAACTTCACACTCACCACAGACTTTTCCTTCTTCAACCTTTAGATCTGGAATTCCTTTAATTGCTCCTACATATATGATTTCCTTCACTCTTTTAGGATGAAGATGTCCAAGATTCTGGTGCCATAGCTTCACTTCATCCTCTTGGGTTTTTGAACATGTGGAAGAGTAAGCAGTTATCTGAGGTTCCCAAAGATAGCAGTTGTCTTTAGAGCTTATACCTCTCATCAGAACAACATTTTTCTTATCTTTGACTAAGCATTCTGACTTGAAGAAAATGACCACTAACCCTTGATCATACAGCTGATTAATGTTGATGAGATTAACAATTAGTCATTTCATAAGAAGAACATCTTCCAAACTAGGTGATCCAACACCTATCAACTTATCAACTCTTTTAATCTCCCCTTTAACACCACCACCAAATCTGACATCACCTGTTGGCAAAGACCTAATGTCTATTAACAATTTATGAACCTGTCAATGTCTAGAACATCCACTATCAAAGTACCAGTCTTATTTAGTTGAGGCTCTCAAGGATGTGTGAACTATAAGGTTAACACCCTTATCTTTAACGCTTCTCTTTTTGCAAACTTGCTTATCGTTGGGCTGAGCTGAGGATATTTGACATCCATACAATTTATAATAGAAAGGATTTACATGACCATACTCTCCATATTAATGACATATCCAACAAGATTGATAATTATTTGGAGGTTCATAATGTCTGCCAGAGTGTTGTAACATGTGGTTAAACATTGTGACCATCTTCTTCTTTTCAAAAGGAAGGAACTTTTCTTCAGACATTCTTCTTTGTTTATTATCAGGGTGATAATGAGTTTTTGCATCTCCAGTATCTTTTATTAGACCAGCCTTATTTTTCATCCTTCTAAAAGAATATGTCATGTTATTGAGCTTGGAATTTAAGATGGTTATCTCACTCTGAAGATGAGAGACAACACCTAAGAGTTTCTTCTTCTCATTCTCCAATTCAATTATGGCCTTTTTCTGATTTTCTTCTGCAGTTCTTCACACTTGTTGCAGGTTTCCTGGTAGAACACATCTAGATCTTCATAGAGATCATTTTCATCACAAGTTTCTACTTCATTAGCCCATCTACCAGAAAGAGCAGTAACAGGTTCAACAATCTCTATGTTGGATTCATCTTTTAACTCATCATCATCAGACCAAGAAATAGTCAATCCCTTTTTTTTTGCTTCTTGAGATAGTTGGGACATTCTGGCCTAATGTGACCAAAACCTTCATACTCATAACACCAAATCCCTTTATTTTGATCTGACTTTTCTTCAGTTCTGGTATTCTTTTAAGAATCATAGTTATTTCTGATGTCAAATGTGATGTCCTTGACACATGGTATTCCTTTTCTATCCATTCTCTTCAGAATTCTATTGAATATCTTCCCAAGTAAAACAATGGTATTTGACAATCCCTCATCAAAATCCAAGTCAGCTTGACCCTTTTTATCTTAAGCATTGGATACAAAAGCAATGCTTTTGTTCTTTTTTTCAATTCTTTCATTCACGACTAATTCAAAAGTTTGAAGTGACCCCACTAGTTCATCAACTTTCATACTGCTGATATTTTGGGCTTCTTCAATGGTTGTGACCTTCATGTCAAATTTCTTAGAAAGAGACCTAAGAATCTTCCTCACCAATTTCTCTTCTGATATCTTTTCTCCTAAGGCATTAAAGAAATTAGCTATTTCAAGAACATTCATGTGAAATTCATGAATACTCTCATCTTCCATCATCTTTAGATTTTCAAATTTGGTAGTGAGTAGCTGAAGTCTAGACGTCTTTACCTTGGATGTTCCTTCATGAGTTGTCTTGAGAATTTCCCAAGCATCCTTAGCCACAATACAAGTTTTGGTTAGCTTAAACATGTTCTTGTCAACTCCGTTGAATAAAGCATTCAAGACTTTGGAATTTCCAAGAGTATATTCATCTTCCTCCTTGGTCCAATCCTCTTCTGGCTTCAAGGTATCCTTCCCATCTTTACCCTTAACCATATGGTACTCCCAACCCTTGATGATAGCCTTCCAAGTTTTGCTATCCATTGATTTCAAGAAAGCCACCATACGTGCCTTCCAAAAGTTATAATTAGTGCATCCAAGACTAGAGGCCTGTTAACATTTCCTCCTCCTTCCTTGTTGTTGCACCCTAAAATTTGCCTAACCTTTTCTCACTTGGTTTATATTTCATTGCATTAGCATTGCATTGTTCTAGCATTCGCATAGCATATCATTGTTCATTAGCAGGGGATCAAGTGTGGTTTATATCCAGAGGAGCCTATATAGAGTTCATACTCAAGCTTGAGAAGTCACCAAAGTCATTAGGAAGTGATTCATGTTCTTGAGAAGTTTGGATGCTTGTATATGGTTAATCTCCTAACCTGAGGACCAATTGAAGATCATCAGTGGGTTGTGAATCCTTAATCATGGATAGAGTGTGGATAAAACTCATAGAGTGCCTTGAGGGTCAGGAGAGAGTTCAGACAAGTCATTATGCCAAGTGTGAAGAACCACAGTTGGGGGTTTTGCAATTAGGGTTTTCATCTGGGTAACCCTAAGTCAATTGTGCAATTAGAGATGATTAAAGCCCAACTCTAAGTCTTTGGGATCATGGAGAGTTATGTTGTGATACATGAGGTGCTATCCCAAGATCAATCCAAGAAAAGTTCAAAGTGTGAGGAGTTGCTAAACTAGGGTTCTCAGGGTAAAATCCCCTATTTAGTGCCTAACTTCAAGACCACTTATCTCAAGATGAAAGTTTCATCTCCACTTTTGGCCAGCATGAAACTTGTATATCATGATCTTAGCTTTAATTTGAGTACTAGAAGTCCTCCATTGGATTTATATAACTCAAGTTATGGTCCAGACAAATTACAGGTCATCTGAGGAATGTGAAATTTGTCTGTGAAAGTTCACAAACTTCCAAGGAACTTTTGACCTAGAAGGATGTTTCTCCTAAACTTTTTGCCAACATGAAAGTTGTAGGGCTTGACCTTAGCTTTCCAAATTGTATTAGAAGTCTTCCATCTGATTTGTAGAACTCAAGTTATGAGGTTTACAAGTTAGGGGTATTTTGGGAAAGTGAGATTATAGGTTATTTGGCATTATAGGTCATTTTCACTATCTTGCAAGCTTCAAATGAAGTTTTGTCCAACACAAAACTTGCTCAAAATGATGTTTTTAGGTCAACCATGTCCTCATGATGAATTGATTTGGCTTAGGGTGAGACTTGGTTTGAGAAATTTGGCAAAAGGGGGAATTTAAAGGCATTTAAGTGAAAAATACAAAATTAATTCATGTGTGCTCCAAACAAGGCAAGTGGGTGCTCATTTTAATCAAAAAAACCATTTTGAGTACATTGGAAATATTTTTTGAGGCATATTTCATAGCATTTTAACTTGTTACTTCATAAATAAGTAACACATGAAACCTTGGTCTTATGATGAGTTTAAGCTCTCCAATTGATCTCTACACTCTCACCAGTCAATAAGCAAGAGAATTGAAACTTCTTGGAGAAGATTTGAGTGCAAATTCGTGTTCACCATGTGTAATACCCCAAATTTTACCCTTTCTTTTTTATTTTTATTTTAAATTCTTATTAACTTTATAAATTAACCTTTTTTTTAAATCTTGTTTTTTTAACTAATAATAATTTAATTAAATTTTTTTTATAACTTTACTAATATTTTTTATTAACTTTTTTTTTTCTATTTAGTTTATTTATTTAAAGCTCTTCTTACTAACTTTTAGGATTTAGATTAAAATTTAACTTTTTTTTTTCTTTTTTCTTTTCTTCAAGAGTAAATTTTTTTATAACCTTTTTTTAAATTAATTTCTAACACATTTTTTAATCAAATTCTAATATTTTTTTTTAAAAATAAAAATCTAACTTCTTTTTAAAATTAAATCTTTTTTCTAACTTTTTTTAAATCTTTTTCTAACTCCTCTTTAAAGTTAAATCTTTTTCTATCTTTTTTAAAGTTAAATATTTTTTTCTAACTTTTTTTAACTTTAAATCTTTTTTTTCTAACTTTTTAAAAATTAAATCTTTTTTTCTAACTTTTTTAAAGTTAAATTTTTTTTTCTAACTTTTTTTAACTTTAAATCTTTTTTTTCTAACTTTTATAAAGTTAAATCTTTTTTTCTAACTTTTTTAAAAAAATTAAATCTTTTTTCTAACTTTTATAAAATTAAATCTTTTTTTTCTCTAATTTCTTTTTAAAACTAAATTTTTTTTTTCTAACTATTTTAAAAATTAAATCTCACCTTTGTCACTTTTTTTGTTCTTTATTATTTTTACTCTAAATTTTTCTATCTTTCATTAAAAAAATAACAAAAATAGTTTTTTATTATTATTTAATTATTATTTTCGTATTTTAATTAAATCATTTTTTAAAATATTATTTTTTTCACTTTTTTCTAAATTATTCATAAAAATATCCAAAAAATCATAAAATAAAAAAATATTGAAAAATTTTGTTCCTTTTATAATATTTTTTATTTTAGGAATCAATAGGATTATTAGTTTTTATTTTAAGTTTATTTTAATTATTTTAAATTATTTAAATTTTATTTTTTCTTAACTAATTATTTAGTTTGGGCTTTAAAATGGGCTTTAGGGACATTATTGACAATTTGGTGTTAACCCTAATTTGTTCCCTATATATACATGTGTTGCCTTGTTGGAAAGGAGGAGAGAATGAAAAAAAAACCTAAGAGGGGTCAGAAGGTTTTCTTCAGAAAAGAGGAGAGAGAGGGAGAAACAAAGGAGATCCCCAGAGAAGAAAGGCGGTCGTTCCCACAACTCGTCAGAAGGATTGGAGCTCTCCAGTGTTCCCTTATTCAAACCTTTTTCACATTTACCGAAGCAAACCTCCGCTTCGTAGGTTAAATTACTAAACCTTTTGCCTTTTCATGTTTATGTGCATATTTTGCCATGTTAATGTGTTTAGGTCCGTTAAATTACTAAATCCTTTGCATTTTTCATATTTATTTGCATCCTTGCCATGTTAACCTTCATTGTTGTTTAGATCCGTAGATTTTGATCTGTATGAACCATGATTGTGTCGTATAGGATTGTTTGCATGTCCATTAATTGTCTGTTTGCATTTGCAATTCTATTGTTATTTTTTTTATCAAAACCTTTTTCAAAATCAAAACCTTTTTTATTAAAACTAAAACATTTTTTCCCAAAAAAAACCTTTTTTGTTCCCGTAAATATTTTTTCCCAAAAAAAACCTTTTTTTTGTTCCCGTAAACATTTTTTTCCAAAAAAGCCTTTTTTTTGTTCCCGTAAACATTTTTTCCCAAAAAAAAACCTTTTTTTTGTTCCCGTAAACATTTTTTTCCAAAAAAGCCTTTTTTTGTTCCCGTAAACATTTTTTTCTAAAAAAAACCTTTTTGTTCCCAAAAACATTTTTTTTTATATATAATTTAAACTTAACATTTTTTTTTATAATTTAAACTTAAATTTTTTTAACTAAGTAATTCCATTTTAAAATTAAAACCTTTTTTTATATATATAATTAAAATATTAAAAAAATTAAAACATTTTTTTACATAATTAAAATATTAAAAAATTAAAACCTTTTCGTAAGGAACTCCTTTGCCGTGTCATTTTGTGTACCTTTTATTTTCTTTATTCCTGCATTTCATTTGCGTGCTTGAGGTTGAGATGTGCTTGTGGTGGCCACAGCCCCACACTATTTTCCTCCCTCACTTCATTCTAAGTGTTATTATATATTTTCATATTCTTCATGTTTTCAGAAATGTTTCTTTGTTTCTTTATACCCTCTGCCTTTATTACTTTTCTTATTTCTGTACCTTAATTATTCCTCCATATAATGATTTGTCATATTTTCACATTTTTTACAGTTTTATCCTTCCGAAGGATTAGGTCCAGCCTTTTGGCCGCCGAGTCAATAGCCTTACCCCTTTAATGGATCAAACCCTAATTTTCACAAATGCCTCGCCGCAGGCAAAATTACAATTTTACCCTTAGCATTAGGTCAAAGAGCCGCCGCGCTCATTTTAGGGTTTCCCGCCGTGGAATCCCTAATTTAACCCTAATTACAACTTAACATTTCAACGTAGAGATTTGGAGTTTCTACACTCCACGTAAGCGTGTCCCTAAGATACGTTTATTCCCCTTGAGACCTTGACCACAGTCAAGAAGTTTCTAACCTCCCTATTGAGGGGAACTACGATTACTCTGATTCCACTCCCGTAAGGATACGTAGGCACAAGATGCGATGTCTTGCCGAGTAAACTTAGAATTAACCCCTTAGGTCTCTTTTCTCACTTTTAATCCCTTTGTACATATACCTTAAGAATAATAAAGCAAATAGTAAACATCTGAACAAAAGGTTCCTGTAGAGTACTACAGAAGTTTAGGGTGCTAATACCTTCCCTAAATTTAACCAACCCCCGAACCCTAGATCTTTCCCCGCATTGTGTTTACGATGCAAAATAGGTTTTCCCTCTTTTGACCTTTTCCTTCGGATAAATCAAAGAGCGGTTGTGAATTGAATTGCGATTCAAACTCATTAATAGTTTGTGATCCTATTTCCACCGCAACAGAAAATGGCGACTTCACTGGGGACTCCTTTAACTTTTGAGGGTTATCCCTAACTTGTTCATATTTATTACTATCTGTGACATTATTCATTTGCATGTATATATTTGTGCTTTGATTGTGGGACTGTTCCTTGTGCTGTGAGATAGGTCCTACACCCGGATCTAGTGTACCTTAGGTAAATGGCAATAGACCAAGGAAACTGTACGACGTATATCGATACGGTTGATCTGGTGGCCATGGTTAGTGCGACTTCTTGGTTGGTGCTTATATTCCTTAAGTCAAGTTGAGGATAATATTGAGGCTGCCATATGTTGTCAACGCACTAACTGACTTTTAGAACCCTAGTTAACTCATCTTGGCCTTTAGAAAGTAGTGAGGTAGCCGGCTTTGGTGCAGACTAAAGTTGGTTGACACTCGATACTACGCTCATTGAGATCTTAAACTTGGAGGGTTTTGGTTGGCAAGTAAGTTGCCTTCTGAACAACCATCCTTGTGAAAGATCAATGATATTGAGATCCCTTAGAACCTGGTTACTTTTGTAGGACAGGATGAACCATCTAACTTCAGGGGAGGGTATTTGCCTTTGAACCTCATGCAAGCTTTTAACCTAGGACTTTGTGTGTTTTCATGCATTGCATCCATAAAGCATCTCATTGCATTGTATTTCATGGAGCTCAAACATCATTTATGGATATCGCGGGATACCATAAATAAAAAAAAAATATAAAATGAAAAAACAAGGAAAAGATTTCCTTGGTACCCCACGGCATTAGTAAATGTTTTGAATTCCATGAAATCTTCATTTACATTCACATTTTAGCATCATACTTTTGCATTACATGTGTCTCCCGATTTCTCACACTCGGTTCTCTCACCTTCCAGTTTCGTCACCCTGAGTTCTCGGCACCAATACAACACCAGAGCTCAAACTCGGAAAAGAATGGAGGATCAGGCAAAAGAGATTGATCGCCTTAGCAATGAACTCGAAGACCTTCGAGGGGGTATGGGGCGTATGATGGAATTGTTACATGTCATGAATGCTAAGATGGATACCCAGCCCACTGTTGTTTCTGAGATTACCGGCGTTACTGTGGACCCTCCACCAAGTGTGACCGTAGCAGGGGACCCACCTTATGGTCTTGCTCCCGGTTTTGTGCCTCCTCAAGCCACTGTTCCGATTAATCAACCTGTTCAGCAAGCCGTGCCCTTGTTTTCTGAAGTTTCTAGGGGGGCTCCTATCTTTGCACCACCTGTTGTACACACTCGTGCGCAACCATACTTCAATGAGACAGTTTTTGATAATCTTGATGAGAATGTTGAGGGTTATGAGAAACATGATAAGCTTCGTGAGGAAGTAAACACTATCGTCCAGAGATTGAAAAAGGTAGAGGGTGATCAAATTTTTGGGACCGCTGCAAGGGATGTTTGTTTGGTCTCAGGTTTGGTTATTCCCCCGAAGTTCAAAACTCCGAACTTTGATCGTTATGAAGGTGCCACCTGTCCTAAGAGTCATTTGATCATGTATTATCGCAAAATGGCTGCCCATGTTGAGAATGATAAACTGATGATTCATTGCTTCCAAGACAGTTTGAAGGGTGCTTCTTCCAAGTGGTATTTAACTTTGGACCAATCCCGCGTTAAGAGCTTTCAGGATTTATCTGACGCTTTCATCAAACACTACAAGTACAATATGGATCTGGCTCCTGACAGAAGACAGTTGCTGAGTATGTCACAAAAGAATTCTGAATCATTCAAAGAGTATGCTCAAAGGTGGAGAGAGACTGCTTCGCAGGTAGAACCTCCTTTGACCGAGAAAGAGTTAGCTGATTGGTTTGTCGACACAGTCCGTCCAGAATTTTACGAGAGAATGGTGGGTAGTGTGACTTCAAATTTCTCCGACATCGTTGCTGTGGGTGTCAAGATTGAATTGGGTATGAAGAGTGGTAAAATGACAAATAATCATGGCGCTTCTAAGGATCAGCCGAAGAAACCTCCGTATAGCTCCCAGAAAAAGAAGGAGAGTGAGACTAATGCTATATCCTCTGGTAAACCAAGGGAACGCTTTTATCGGCATCTGCAAGGTTATGCTCAACCTCAAGGGTACCCAGTCCAATATGCTCAACAACCCTATGTGGCAGCTATTACGCCTTCTTTCAATCAACAGGTTCCCATGTATCAACCTATGCAACAACCTCCTGTTTAGCCGCCTCCTGTCAACTACCTACAGGCACCCAATACTCCTGCTCCTCAACAGCCAAAGAGTCCGGCTCCTCGCCAGAATATGCCAAACAGAAGAACGTATAAACCTTGTCCGCCGATCCCGATGACTTTTACCGAGTTGTATCCCTCTTTGGTCAAGCAAGGTCTCATCACTACTCGGGCTTTGGGTCCGCCTCCTAATCCTCCACCTAATCCATTACCTGCAAGTTACAACGCTACCGCTCATTGTTTATTTCATGAGGGTGCGCCCGGCCATGATCTAGAGAATTGCTATGCTCTTAAGAAAGTTGTCAGAAATTTGCTAGAAACGAAGAAGTTGTCTTTTGGCGATGCTCAGCTGAAGATCGAGACTCCTTTCGGGGTTCCTCACTCGTCAAGTGCAAATTCTGCAAAGCATGCTACGCCTATCAGCCGAATCCAGTCATTATTCAAAGGCCTAGCCCGCTTCATTTCAGTAACCCTCAAGGTGATATGACCGGGATCAACAAAGGATCTGGGAAATTTATTTTGAAGCAACGACTGAAAACTGTTGAAGATGTGACCAGCATAACTGGGGTAAGCCATGACGACTCACAGTGATCATGAACCAGACGTCCTTTCCATTGAGGCTCCGCCAAAGGAAACTGTTACTCTTGAATGCAAGATTTCATAAACATTTAGAAGGATTTTTCCGACAGTTCATTTGTTTATTTATATGCATTTCTCTTTGATTAAGCATATTTAGCATGCACGAACTTGTTTATCTTTGATGCAACACATATGTTTGTCTTGAATAAATCCATTCGCTTCACTCATTCAAAAACGTTTTCATAAATTATAATGCCAACTTTACCCGATCTCTTGTTCTGATGGAGAATTGGGGGGAGGATGACGAACCCAAAACGTCAGATTTCTTGTCGTATGCTTTCGATTGAAACCCGCTGATGATGTAAGGCATTGTTTCAAATCCCAAACACTGGAGATATAAGGATAACTAATCCCTAGTCAACCCTTTGAACTTTGAAGTAGGAGTTTTTCTTTCTTTTTAAGAACCTTCATCCTAACCTGGGGCAGGGTAGGTTTCAGTTAAACCGATCGAGCGCTTAGACTCTTAAAAAGGAAGAGCCAACCTTCGAGAATTTATCCTTAGCATCTTAAGAAGTCCAATACAATGGCTATCCCTCGGTTACCTAAGGAGTGGGGCAGTCACGAGCCTTTCAAAAGATTTACACGACTTGTGCATAAAAGAATATTCAAAAAAATAAGAGCCCGCTAAGTCAAAACCTATGAAGGAGACTTAGGCAAAACTGGGGCATCCCGCTGGACTCCAAAGTCAGATCAAAAGACGTTGTCCAGGCAAAAGTTAGGGAATAAAAGCAAAACAAGAGGGTACAATAAATAGTCCCTAGTAAAGAACAAGATCGTGTAATAGGTGAGCGACTGCCATGTCCAAAGCCTTGATAAGTTCTCGACCATAGCAAATCCGCTTGAGATATGAGCGTTCGTATCCGGTTAACTGAATTAGGATTGGAGAACATCACGAAGAATGGGTGGGTACAAATATAACTTTGAGCCTTTATCCTTTTGTTTCTTAAATCGTGAACTGAGCCACGATACAACCTTTAAAAGACCTAATTGAAGTAGGACTTCGGTTGAAAGCATACTTGACAAGATCACGTTTCCTGACTCCTACGAGCTATGCTCAAAAAAAAATTCATGATGGCATTATAATTAAGACTTATATCCTGACTAGTGATTTCGGTCACAAGTTATCGCGATATCTTTTTTCAAAACAAAAATTCAGGACAAATATATGTGTACATTGACAAGCTCAGGATAGGCATTTCAGGCATGACAACTTTGCTTGATATCTTAGAGATTTACATATGAACATAACCCGTGGAACTTGAAGATCCTACTGAACAGGGGCAGGCAGTTTCCCAATTCGCTTACCAACGCGAGTCTGACGTTCTTAAGAGCTATTTACCAAAGATTTCGTCGTAACACGATTAATTTGTGCCAGTTACGTCGAGACCTGACAAATCTCTCAAAGAGTTTGAGAACAATGGGGCAACCGGACTCGGTGTTCTCTATTGAATCCTCTTGAGATGACCCTACCTCGCAACGCAAGTATCCTGGGGCACCATGTTTTTGAAGAAACAAATGGCGGCTACTATAAGGTCCTGCAAGATCAAAACCATGGGATTTCACAATTTTTTCATGCACCCGATGGATTTTACTCACAGCGGCCTTCATACCCCAGTAAGCCTCAGTGTTGCAACAGGTTCCTAAACCATTGCTCTGATTTAGTCCCCAGCGAGACTCTAAGCTGACAATACTTTGGATGGAGCCAGTGGTCCCTAAGGCATCAGAGATTTCACTGACATGCTCCCAGTGACAGTCCCCAGCGAGACTATAAGCTGACAACTTTTTTTTGGGTAACTCGAAAGTGTCCCTCAGGTTTTCTTCTCCCCGTAAGAAGGCGTGATACTGTACACCACAAGCAGATTACCTTCCCTCAGAGAATTCAGAACTTTAAAACCAGATTTGGTTCTACCATTGATCTCTCTTACCCATGATTGACGTATTGGTTGCAGAGAACGCAGGGTATTTCCGTCGAGATGTTTATTTCATCTCTCGTCCCGTCTCTAGTCAGTTTCGTCAGCATACACAGGGGCATAAGCATCACATGCCTATTTCATTACACATTCATTACATATTACATATTCATTACATATTCATTACATACTCATTACATACTCATTTCATAACATCTTGCATACATAAACATTAACATACATAGACATTAACATACATAGACATTAACATACATTCACATTAACATATGCATCAACATATGCGTTAGCATTCACAGGTTCATCGTGTCTCCATCATTGGTCGTTACCGCCAAGTAACTGGGGTTTGCCCATTCTCTCCAAATAGATTGTCAGCCATAAGCATAAAATACTTACTTGTTTCCAGTTTCCCCACAGAGCTCGATCCTCGTGGATGACGGTTACTTCAGCTATCTTTCCTCACCAGGATAAGATATTTACCCTCCGAGATCATTCCCTCGATGGAGTCTTGATTACCAGTCTTCTTTCTAGCTCGATCCTAGATTGAATCTCAGTATTGTCGGTCGTCAAGCCCAACCGGACGTGCATTTATTTTGCACCATCTAAAGGTTTTCACCATACCATGACAGATACGCGACTATCTCGCCGAGAAATTTATCACTGTACCCGGACGTGCATTTATTTTGCACTATCTTTCAAGAAAATCAACTACAATCATTTACAGATACACGCCAGTTCACGCCTGGAAAATCTATCAGTACAACACTTTACAATCCTACATGTTACAACATCGGTACAACACTTTACATCTTACAACATCGGTATACAACATTTCTCACCTAAGAAACCGATCCTATCTTCGTTATGACTCGCAGCAAATGGCCATCTCCATGGAGCAGTTGGGCTTCCATTTACCTGTCGTCTTGAAGTATGGGAGGTTTGAACCAAATCGTATTCAGGAGAGCACGATCTTGAAGTACGGGGAGGTTTGAGCGGAATCATATTCAGGAGAGCACGATTCTGAGTTATGAAGAAGTTCATTTATCCTTTAGTAAAAGAAGGAACGAAATCATATTCAGGAGAGCACGATTCTGAGTTATGAGGAAGTTCAGTTGGCCGTTTTTCAGGAGAGCACGACTCTGAAGAATGAAGAAATTTCAGGAACCGAATCATATTCAGGAGAGCACGATTCTGAGTTATGAGGAAGTTCGATTACCCAGTTTCATATTCAGGAGAGCACGATTCTGAAATATGAGTATATTCAGTCATCCAGTTTCATATTCAGGAGAGCACGATTCTGAAGTATGAATAAATTTCAGTCATCCGGTTTCATATTCAGGAGAGCACGATTCTGAAGTATGAATAAATTTCAGTCATCCAGTTTCATATTCAGGAGAGCACGATTCTGAAGTATGAAGAAATTCAGTCATCCAGTTTCATATTCAGGAGAGCACGATTCTGAAGTATGAGTAAATCCAGTCATCCAGTTTCATATTCAGGAGAGCACGATTCTGAAGTATGAAGATTTTCATTTACCCTTTATCCGAATCATATTCAGGAGAGCACGATTCTGAAGTATGAGGAAATTCAGTTTACTCTTTTTATGTTCAGGAGAACATTTATCCTTCAGTAAGAGAGGAATCAAAATCGTATTCCAGGCGCCGACCTTAAAATGCGAGAAGATTTATTCATCAGATAAGCAGCAGCCTCTTGATTTGAGCGCTTATCCATTTTTTGCACATAAGTCCCTTCCAACGATAAGTGACAGTCCTCGCCCGAGAAACTTATCAGGGCAATTCCCATCGAAGTCCATTTATTTTGGCATACAGTCGGTCTTTACCCTGTATATTTGCTACGGAGTTCCGAAAAGTCCGTTTGATCCTGTCACGAGGGGTAGTTTACAGAAGCTTGGATGTTATTCTTTGCTCAATGCTCCAGCATTCTGTAATCGATCTTACAATCGTACGTGATCCAGTTTTATTTTTAGATTCCCCAGTGGAGGCCGTCTCATAGGTACCATCTCCATTCGAGGATATCGTTTCTTTTCTAAATGTGACAATTGGTCATTCGCACCAGTTGACTATCATTTTTAGAGTCCCCCAGTATTGTACTGTATCTCAGCGTGTCATTTTCCCCAGTGAGTTCTTCTCGTTGGCGTCTGTCCCGGTGTCGTCATGTTCGGCAGCATTTTCGCATTCATTATTCCAGCATACGCATCATATCATAGTCATGGCATCATCTGCATTAAGTCGTTCCAGTTTTGTCCGTAGCATTGCATATCGTCGCATATAAGGGCAAAATTTTCGGTTATCTATATTTAAATCTCTCCACCACGATTCCACGAGTCTCTGTCACTCAAATCGTCCGGTGTAGCCATTTAAATAGGGGCAACTGTAATACCCCAAATTTTACCCTTTCTTTTTTATTTTTATTTTAAATTCTTATTAACTTTATAAATTAACCTTTTTTTTAAATCTTGTTTTTTTAACTAATAATAATTTAATTAAATTTTTTTTATAACTTTACTAATATTTTTTATTAACTTTTTTTTTCTATTTAGTTTATTTATTTAAAGCTCTTCTTACTAACTTTTAGGATTTAGATTAAAATTTAACTTTTTTTTTTTTCTTTTTTCTTTTCTTCAAGAGTAAATTTTTTTATAACCTTTTTTTAAATTAATTTCTAACACATTTTTTAATCAAATTCTAATATTTTTTTTTAAAAATAAAAATCTAACTTCTTTTTAAAATTAAATCTTTTTTCTAACTTTTTTTAAATCTTTTTCTAACTCCTCTTTAAAGTTAAATCTTTTTCTATCTTTTTTAAAGTTAAATATTTTTTTCTAACTTTTTTTAACTTTAAATCTTTTTTTTCTAACTTTTTAAAAATTAAATCTTTTTTTCTAACTTTTTTAAAGTTAAATTTTTTTTTCTAACTTTTTTTAGCTTTAAATCTTTTTTTTCTAACTTTTATAAAGTTAAATCTTTTTTTCTAACTTTTTTAAAAAAATTAAATCTTTTTTCTAACTTTTATAAAATTAAATCTTTTTTTTCTCTAATTTCTTTTTAAAACTAAATTTTTTTTTTCTAACTATTTTAAAAATTAAATCTCACCTTTGTCACTTTTTTTGTTCTTTATTATTTTTACTCTAAATTTTTCTATCTTTCATTAAAAAAATAACAAAAATAGTTTTTTATTATTATTTAATTATTATTTTCGTATTTTAATTAAATCATTTTTTAAAATATTATTTTTTTCACTTTTTTCTAAATTATTCATAAAAATATCCAAAAAATCATAAAATAAAAAAATATTGAAAAATTTTGTTCCTTTTATAATATTTTTTATTTTAGGAATCAATAGGATTATTAGTTTTTATTTTAAGTTTATTTTAATTATTTTAAATTATTTAAATTTTATTTTTTCTTAACTAATTATTTAGTTTGGGCTTTAAAATGGGCTTTAGGGACATTATTGACAATTTGGTGTTAACCCTAATTTGTTCCCTATATATACATGTGTTGCCTTGTTGGAAAGGAGGAGAGAATGAAAAAAAAACCTAAGAGGGGTCAGAAGGTTTTCTTCAGAAAAGAGGAGAGAGAGGGAGAAACAAAGGAGATCCCCAGAGAAGAAAGGCGGTCGTTCCCACAACTCGTCAGAAGGATTGGAGCTCTCCAGTGTTCCCTTATTCAAACCTTTTTCACATTTACCGAAGCAAACCTCCGCTTCGTAGGTTAAATTACTAAACCTTTTGCCTTTTCATGTTTATGTGCATATTTTGCCATGTTAATGTGTTTAGGTCCGTTAAATTACTAAATCCTTTGCATTTTTCATATTTATTTGCATCCTTGCCATGTTAACCTTCATTGTTGTTTAGATCCGTAGATTTTGATCTGTATGAACCATGATTGTGTCGTATAGGATTGTTTGCATGTCCATTAATTGTCTGTTTGCATTTGCAATTCTATTGTTATTTTTTTTTATCAAAACCTTTTTCAAAATCAAAACCTTTTTTATTAAAACTAAAACATTTTTTCCCAAAAAAAACCTTTTTTGTTCCCGTAAATATTTTTTCCCAAAAAAAACCTTTTTTTTGTTCCCGTAAACATTTTTTTTCCAAAAAAGCCTTTTTTTTGTTCCCGTAAACATTTTTTCCCAAAAAAAAACCTTTTTTTTGTTCCCGTAAACATTTTTTTCCAAAAAAGCCTTTTTTTGTTCCCGTAAACATTTTTTTCTAAAAAAAACCTTTTTGTTCCCAAAAACATTTTTTTTTATATATAATTTAAACTTAACATTTTTTTTTATAATTTAAACTTAAATTTTTTTAACTAAGTAATTCCATTTTAAAATTAAAACCTTTTTTTATATATATAATTAAAATATTAAAAAAATTAAAACATTTTTTTACATAATTAAAATATTAAAAAATTAAAACCTTTTCGTAAGGAACTCCTTTGCCGTGTCATTTTGTGTACCTTTTATTTTCTTTATTCCTGCATTTCATTTGCGTGCTTGAGGTTGAGATGTGCTTGTGGTGGCCACAGCCCCACACTATTTTCCTCCCTCACTTCATTCTAAGTGTTATTATATATTTTCATATTCTTCATGTTTTCAGAAATGTTTCTTTGTTTCTTTATACCCTCTGCCTTTATTACTTTTCTTATTTCTGTACCTTAATTATTCCTCCATATAATGATTTGTCATATTTTCACATTTTTTACAGTTTTATCCTTCCGAAGGATTAGGTCCAGCCTTTTGGCCGCCGAGTCAATAGCCTTACCCCTTTAATGGATCAAACCCTAATTTTCACAAATGCCTCGCCGCAGGCAAAATTACAATTTTACCCTTAGCATTAGGTCAAAGAGCCGCCGCGCTCATTTTAGGGTTTCCCGCCGTGGAATCCCTAATTTAACCCTAATTACAACTTAACATTTCAACGTAGAGATTTGGAGTTTCTACACTCCACGTAAGCGTGTCCCTAAGATACGTTTATTCCCCTTGAGACCTTGACCACAGTCAAGAAGTTTCTAACCTCCCTATTGAGGGGAACTACGATTACTCTGATTCCACTCCCGTAAGGATACGTAGGCACAAGATGCGATGTCTTGCCGAGTAAACTTAGAATTAACCCCTTAGGTCTCTTTTCTCACTTTTAATCCCTTTGTACATATACCTTAAGAATAATAAAGCAAATAGTAAACATCTGAACAAAAGGTTCCTGTAGAGTACTACAGAAGTTTAGGGTGCTAATACCTTCCCTAAATTTAACCAACCCCCGAACCCTAGATCTTTCCCCGCATTGTGTTTACGATGCAAAATAGGTTTTCCCTCTTTTGACCTTTTCCTTCGGATAAATCAAAGAGCGGTTGTGAATTGAATTGCGATTCAAACTCATTAATAGTTTGTGATCCTATTTCCACCGCAACACCATGGTTGAAATTTTCAAGGAAAATTGAAATGTGGATATTCTGATTTAGGCCTCCAATGGACCTCAAAAGCCCACAAACATCTTCTATATAAGTTCTATGATGAATTTAGAGCAAGTTTGGTGTTCATTTCGTGCCATAGCCAGAGATTGCAAGTTGAGTTTCAAGCTTTAAGTGTGAAGTCGTATTTTCAGATTCAGAGGAATTCAAGGCAATTCAAAGCTACAAACATCTTCAGTATACTTCATTGAGTGGATCTGCACAAGATTGGAGCAAGAGGAGCATCATAACTGTCTCAATTTGAAGCTACAAACCAGGTTTGAACAATTCACGATTACACTCATTCCAACCATCCTACGCTCCTCATTTAATCCTGGCATTTTTATTTTCTTATTTGTTTTATTTCATTTTTCTTTTATTTTAATTCCATTAATCTTTTAAAATTCATATTAATTCCAATATTAATCAAAAAATACAATAAAAATATGTGGCTGCTCCTCATTTTATTCTTGATTTTATGATGCTTTAATATTTCATTTTTTTCTTCTTATTTTTCCATTTATTGAGCATTTTTCCATTTTCTTTAATTTCTTTAATTTGGTTTATTTCTTCTTGTTTTTGTTGATTTTTGTATGGCTGATTGGTATTGAATTTGGATGAGATTTTTGGCTAGCTGTTAGTGTAGAGATGCATGATCCCTTTGGATTTAATTCATGATTTTTAGACAACATTAGGTTCTGTTTTGGTTTAGGATCATTAGGCCTTCCATTTTAGGGTTTTCATTTGATACCTTGTGATCTAAGATTTTTTAGGTGGCCTTCCCATTTGATTTGATCTCTGACCTTTCTACTATAGGTCCTTAACCTTCTTAGGTTCCCCTATAAAATCTTATAGGATTTTAGAAGTAGTTTTGGTTTTTTAATTTGATTTAGTACTTAGGCTAGTTTTAATATGCTTTCAACATAGCATTTGCTTTAGATTGACCTCAATGGTGGCCTTTAGTTCTTAATAGGTTTTCTAATCTTCTTTGATGGTGCTTTAGACATGTGTAGGCTTCTGTTTGCTTGCTTGTGGTGTTTGGTTTTGGTGTTTAGACTTTCTTTTAGTAGCTTTCTTTGAGCTTGTTCAATTAGGGTTTAGAAAGAGCTTAGTTGTCTTCTCTTTCTTCAAATAAATATGGATGGCTTTGATTGCTCTCCATTCCCATCCTATGATTCAAGGTCCCTATGTGGAAGCCTCATCTTTCCTTTGGAAGGATGTGTGGTATTTCACAATAGGTAGAACCTTTGAGGATGCCTATCTCAGATGACTGGTTGAGTGCCAGGTTGGATTCCTTTGGTTTCCATCCTGCTGTTGCACCCCAAAATTTGACCAACATTTATTTATTCATTGAGTGTTTGAAAATGGATACCTTCATCAGGCAGTTCAAGAGATCCTCAGAGGAGTGGGTTGAAACCAGGGTTGTGTGCTTCATAGCTTGAGAGTTGTGGGTGCCCCTCAGATGATTCTGAGACTTTGAGAATGAACTAGATGTTTTGAGAAAGCTTATGAGATGTCTTGATAGCCATCATGAAGTCCAAAGAGGTCATTATGCAAGAATTCAGAAGATTCAACCATGGAGGGTAGAATTAGGGTTTTGACTAGGTCAACCCTAGGATAACTGAAGATTTGGAGAAGGTTGAGACCTAATCCAAGGGCCATGAGATCATGGAATGATGCATAGAGATGTTATAAAGATGATTCCTAGACCAACTCATCATGAGTGAGGAGTTTGAGAAGTTTTGAGTTAGGGTTTCTGAGGATTGTCAGTGGAAAAACCCTAATTTGATCCCTATCTTCCAGGCAGTTTTAGCTCTAGAAGTGATTGATATCTCATCCTCACCACAACATGAATGTTGTAGAGCTTGTTCTAAGCTTTAATTTGAGTGGTGGAAGTCCTTGATAGGAGTTACAGAGCTCAAGTTATGGTTTTGACAAATTACAGGTCAGCAGAGGTGTGTGAATCTGGGTCCTTGAAAGTCACCCAACTTGCAGACAACCTTTGCCCTAGTAGGATGATTCCTATGATCTCTTGGTCAACATTAATGTTGGAGGGCATCTTCTTAGATTTAATTTGAGTGGTAGAAGTCCTTGATAGGATTTGTGGAACTCAACTTATGGTTTGAACAAGACAGGGGTATTTTGGTCATTTGTCAGTTATAGGTCATTTTTAAGCAAAGGCCATATCTCCTATTTCCAAGCCTCAAATGGAAAAACTCAAAACATGAAAGTTGTTCAAAATGTGATTTTTAGTCTAGAAAGAAGGTCATGAATTGTTGGAAAAGCTCATAGCATGGATTTGCATGATTGGTCAAAAATGAACTAAAATGGCTTATAAGTTTGAAAAGTTGAAATTGGAAATTGGTTTGGAAGATCCACAAATCCAAAATAGGTCATCCAATATATCATTTTGATTGGAAACATCATTTTGAGAACATTGGTTTAGATAGAATTTTGATTTGAAGCTTTAAAATGGGTGATGCTTTGAAAACTTGTTACTTGAAAAAGAAGGCAACTTTGAAATAGCTTGCACAAGTGAAAGAAAGGGCTGATTTTCATTCATTCCTTCTCAATATCTCACATAAGGAGAATTTGACACAAGAATAAGGACTTGGTGCATGAGATATGGATCATTCAAAATACCATCACATGATATTTTCCACACTTTTCTAGCACCTTCTAGATGAATCTAGAAGTTTCCATCCATCATTATAAGAAGAGTGATCTTCATTGAGTTCAAGGTTGGTGAAAACTTGGTGAATTGAGCAGAGAGGAGAGAGATTCGAGCTAGGGTTTCAAGGTGCTCCATTATTGCATTTCAAGATCAAAGTCATTGTTGCAAGCTTCCTCATCCAAGAACTGTGCAAACAGAAAGTTATTCTTCATTGGAGGATCATTGTGGAGAAGAATCAAGCTTGGAATCGTGCCCTAGCATCACCTATCATCATCACTTGACAGGTTCTTTCTCTTCCCTCTTTCACCTTAATTATGCATATATGGATCATGTTTTAGGTATAGAATTGTTAGGCTAGACTAGGTGATGAAATTCTGAGAGTTAGAGCCCGATCCATGGTAGTTGATAACAGGTCCATGAAACTTTAATCTTCAAGAATTAGCTAGATTGTTAGTTTTAATTAGCAAGAATTAGTTTAGAATGGTTAGGGTAGTGTGTAGAGTAACTGTACATCATTAGAATCAAGGTTAATGATGGTTGATCTCAGAAGATTTCATTTGGACCACGATCTTGCAAGCTTCTGTTGGGATGATCTAGAGAGTGTTAGGAAAAAGTATGCGTGCAGTCTTGTTCCTCTTGATTAGTAGAGCAATTTTCGTTTTGGAATCGTGGAATTTCATCCACTGAGCAGAGAGAACGAGAGAGGGGAAGGCTTGTGCATGGAGGGGGTCTCGTGAAACCCTAGCTGGCTGGAGGAGGAAGACATAATCTCCGCCCTTGATTCGCTTTGAAGAATTGACTTTGTCCCTCGATCGCACGGCCCGGATTCGTCCAGAAAACGGAGGGAGAATTTGAAAGTGGAAATGCACCATTTCACTTAAACGGTGGTCCCTGGGCCTATCACTTCTATCCGCACCCCCCTTTTTTCTGGCCCATTAGAAAATCAACTGGCGCGTATTACTATTTCCACCCCCTCCCTTTTATATTGTTTTAAATTCTTTTTAATTCTTTAATATTTTTAGCATCTTAGAAAATTCATATAAAATTGATAAATAATGTTTTTTTGTTCATTCTTTTTGCTATGTTTAGATAATAATGTGTAGAAAATTATAAAAATAAAAATGGAATTTTATTTTTAATGTAGAATTTTTGGTGATATTTTCTTTGATATAGTGTATTTTCTTTCTTTTAGTTGATACCTTATTTTTGCAAGAATTGTTTTAGGACTTTCCCTTAGGTTTTTTTTGCTCATTCTTTTTGTGTAATTAGATGATGAATCATAGTTCCCCATAGGATTTATTCTAGATTTTTAGATTAAAATTTGATTAGTTTAGATAGATTGAACTTAGGGTATCCTAATTAGGGGTTAGGTTGTGCATAGGTGAGGGAATTCATTTTCTTCAAATAGTTTTGTCTTGATTTTTGGGTAGAGGCATATGTGGATGTTATGAATAGATATTGTAGACCCTTGTGAATAATTATTAGATTTTTCCCCCTTGGTGTAGTATTTTTAGGTATTTTCTGAAGTTGCCTATTGATTTTGTCTGTTCTGTGGTTATCTGTTCACCTTTGGGGTTTATTGTGGGGAATTTGTTGTGAGGCTTGTGTTGTCTTGAAGACCTTGTTGGAGAGCATCATGAAGAGAAGATTGAAGATCAATACCCAGAGACCCAGAGCTTGGCTTTTTCCCTGTCTGTGAGGTTTGAGATCCTGAAGTTTGAAGGAAGTTCATGGTACTTTCCTGAGGAAGGAACTATGAATGACTTTCATTTTGTCTTCTCACCTCTTTCTTAAGTGTCCAATTATGTTGGAGCCAACTTGTGAGTTTAATTTCTCCTGAGGAGGAATGTAAACTGATCACTTGTTGTTGAGCCACATGGGATACAACTCCTAAGTGGAAGCCTCCTAGTACTTTCCTGAGGAAGGTCCTATGGGTCTATTCATTTAGTTCCCTTAGTTTATCTAGGATTTCTCAAGTATCCAATGATGTTGGAGCCAACTTGTGAGTTTAATTTCTCCTGAGGAGGAATGTAAACTGATCACAGTTGTTGAGCCACATAGGATACAACTCCTAAGTGGAAGCCTCCTAGTACTTTCCTGAGGAAGGTCCTACGAGTCTATTCATTTAGTTCCACTAGTTCAGATAGGATTTCCTAAATATCCAGTGATGTTGGAGCCTGCTTGTGAGTTTAATTTCTCCTGAGGAGGAATGTAAAATGATCACAGTGGTTGAGCCACATAGGATATGACTCCTGAGTATACACCTCCTAGTGTTTTCCTGAGGAAGACACTATGAGTCTGCTTACTTAGCTCCCTTTCTTTGGTAAGCTTGTTCTGAAGCTCGAAGACTGGGGATTGTTTTCTTTTGATTGGTTTTGCTTTAGGGCTTTGTTTAGATTTGATCAGGATTCTGTGTTAGGGTTAGAGTAGATGTAGATTCTTTCTTTCTCAAGCCTGTGTTTTGTTGGTCTGATGGCAACTTCATTTCTCTTATCTGTTATTGCTTGATAGCATGTGGTTTATCTTCAGTATGATTACTGTTATTTCATGACTGGCTTGAGGTCGAGACGAGCTTGTGGAGGCTGAAGCCCCACACACATTTCCTCCCTCACTTGCATTGCATGCATTTTACTATTAAAGCTGATGCTTTTGTCTGTTTTGGTGTATCATTGACATGATCCCTTAGGACTCTCATTTCCTCTGATGAGGATTTGATGATAGACTTTTAGGTTGAAACCTATGCATGACAACATCTAGGAGTTCCCTGTTCAAACCTCAACCATAGGATGAATCCATTGCATGATAACAGTAGGACTTGATAGTCTCCCTCCTAGTTGGGCCTGTTCTCTTCTCATCTCAAAGCAGTTTAAGATACAGTAATCATGAATGATTTCTTTCGTACGTTACGAGCCTTAAGCTATCTGAGGATGGATGTTTAGTATGGTACCCCGTGGGTGACATGCGACGCATTCACTCTCAGGTCATAGTCTCTAGTGCGGTTGAGATCGCAAAATACAATAAAAAAACACTTCTTTTAGGAGATAACCCGTAGTTTCCCGAACTACGTTTGCTCTGATCTTTCATACCAGATGAAAGTACGTAGGCATAGGATGCGATATCCTAGCGAGCAACCTTCCCCATCTTCCCCCATAGTTAGCCGAACTACGTTGACTCTGATTTCTCGTTCCAGATGAGAATACGTAGGCATAAAGCGTGATGCTTTGCCGAGTCATTTTCTTTTCTTTTTCAGCCAGCCTTGATAGGTAGATAGATTATAACCAACCCGTCCAAGTAAACAAACAAGCGAGGATCCCGTCGAGTACGACGGACGTGAGGGGTGCTAATACCTTCCCCTTGCGTAACCGACTCCCGAACCCAGACAATGGTTGCGACGACCTTGTCTTACCCTTTTTCGTCAGGTTTTTCCGATCGTTTCCTTTCCCGCTCTGAGGGATAAATAACGAAAGGTGGCGACTCTTCTGTCATGCCGGCACCTTATTTTCGCGCAAGCGACAACTGGCGACTCTGCTGGGGACTATAGCATCTAGGGACTTTTCCCATCCCTTATGCTGGGACCGTTTCCCATCCCCTACGCGAGTCAATCCTATCGTTTGTGTGTTTGCTTGTTGGGTTGCGTTTATTTATCGCATTTTTACTTCCCGCACTTTACTTCCCGCATTTTATTTCCCGCATTTTATTTCCAGTTTGATATGATTATTTGTGCTGCTATGGGAGAGGGATGTTACTATGAGTGAGAAGCCGGACCTGGGCTTTGAGTACACACCTAGATATAGTTGCGGAGAAGTAGTAGACGAACCTGTCTGTTGAGCAGGCACAGTTCCCTACGAAAATCTGCGCTCAGACGAGATTCTTGCAGAGGTGCTCCTTTCCGGTCCTGAGGATCTGAGGGGAGTCCAGACGTAAGGATTGTCGACTCTGGGGACCGATCATTTGGAAGTCAGCTAAGAGAGGCCTCTTCATGACTTGACGATGCCACTCCTTCTGGGAATCGTATCATCACTCATGAAAGTCTGTGACGCTGATGACCGCATAGGATGCCGTACCTTTGTTCGTGGATTAGGTCCATACCTGTGAGTGGGGTCGGGATATTGCAGGAAACTTTGACCTCCAGACCACCTAATTTTCTTGACAGTGAATCAGTTATGATTGGGTTCTCAGTTGCAGATATGTTCTTGATAGAGCAAGGGTTTGATCAGAGGATCTTATCATCGGGTGTTTGTCTGTTCCTGATAGAGCAGGTTTTGATCAGAGTATTATCATCATTGGTTTGTTCTGGATGGAGCAGATTTTGAGTGGGGTCTGAAGGTCTCATCGGCAGTTGTTATTTGTTCTTGATAGGGCAGATTTTGAGTGGGGTCTGAAGATCTCATCAGCAGCTGTGTGTTTGTTCTCGACAGGGCAGATTTTTGATTTAGGGTCTGAAGACTTCATCAACAGATGTTACTTGATTTTGCATCCGGGGTCTTTATTATCAGGCCCTTGTTCCTGGTAGGGCAGAATGTTGATCTCAATCCTATCAGATGGTTATTCTCAGCAGATCAGATCAGTGGTGTTACACCGGGGTTTCCTTCTCATCAGTGACTGTTGACACCGAATCTCCGCAGCAGCCACCTGGATATATTGTTGCATGCCTGCATTTTGCATTAGTTTGCATAATCATTCGCATTCCATGCGTGTGTCTGTAACAGGTACCATTTCCCCGATCCAGGATCTCTCGCCTCTTATTGTGTTACTGCACCCTCTCTCAGGAAGACTGATGCGTACGAGTTCTCAGTCCTTGATATGTCGAATCTGACTATTGTTGATGCTATATGTGAGATTACTGTTTCCATGATTGGGCCCAGATTCCCCCTCCTTATTATTGTCAGCACTGGTACTAAGGCGCCAGGATCGGGGGAAATCTCTCAAGCACACAGACACACGCATACATCTGCATAAAGCATTTTGCATGACATACATTCTGTTACTTTTCCTAACCTTTGTTGCTGACAGGTTTTTCAGGTACTCAGGTTCTGAGCTGCTTTCGATCTCCAGGATTGATCAAAGACTCATCCACCGCTACTCAACTCGCGCCAATCAGACAAGGATAATGGACCAGGTACAGTCAGATGTTCAAGAGCTTCGTGAACGGATGGACCGTTTTATGGAGCTGATGCAAGTAGTTGCGAATGGGCAAGACCAGCTTCGTACTTTGGTTCAACCTGTCATCTCCAGGGTTGACAGTAATGGAATACTTCACGGCGGGGCCGTGCCCACTCCTCCTCCAGGGGATACTCCACAGAACGTTGTTCCTGCTGCCGGGGGCAACGGCAGTGCCAACGGCAATCTGATGACTAATATCGGGCTCAACGCGGCTGGCGTCGGCAATGGTAGCTTGGGAGCCAATGTTAACATAGGGCCGGTCAACGGCAATGTTGGTGCAGGGAATCTGGTGGTGCCTCAACCGTGGCTGGAGGACCATCAGGACGACATATTCTCTCAGAGAGGTGTAGAGGCAGAGTTGACTGCTGAAGCTCGACTCAGGTTCAAGGCGCTGGAAGACAAGATGAGAGATATAGAAAATCAGAACACATTGGGCGTTGACATGTCCAACCTCGGGTTGATTGCTGACTTTAAAGTACCTCACAAGTTCAAGGTGCCTACCTTTGAGAAGTATAAGGGTACTACTTGCCCCCGGGTCCACCTGCGATCTTATTATAGAAAGATGTCCGCTTATTCTGACGATGAGAAGCTGCTGATGCACTTCTTTCAGGATAGTCTTTCTGGTCCATCGCTCGAATGGTACATGGGCTTGGAGCCCGCTACTGTGCGCACCTGGAAAGATCTTGCAGAAGCATTTGTTCTCCACTATCAATATAATAGCGACTTGGCTCCCAACCGAGTTTAGCTTCAGAATCTCTCGCAGCGGAACAACGAAAGCTTCAAAGAGTACGCCCAGCGGTGGCGTGAATTGGCTGCTCGGGTTCAACCACCGATGGTTGAGCGTGAGTTGGTGCAAATGTTCGTGGCTACCCTTCCTGGAATCTATCATGAGAAGCTGGTCAGTGGCATGTCTGGAACATTCTCGGCTCTTATCACTTTGGGCGAGCATGTTGAGAACGGTATAAAGATCGGAAAAATTCAGGGCGAATCATCCTCAGTTGGAGGAGCTAGCAAGAAACCCTATACTGGCAAGCGTCGAGAGGGAGATGCCAGTGCTGTCACTAATGCTAGGAGAAAGGGAAAGGGCCCTCAGCCTCAGATTGCTAGCATAAATATCCCAGCTGCTCCCCCGCAGCAGCAGCAGCAGCCCCAGCAGCAGAATAATCAGGGGTATAAAAGATATCAGAATCGGGGTCCCCTGGCAAGCCGTCATCTTGAAACTCCACCTATGTCATATGCACAGCTTCTGCAAACGTTGCTTCAGCTCCAATTGGTTCACAAGAGGACAATGGCTCCCTTAACAGGGGCACCACCACCGGGGTATGATACCAATGCTACTTCTGAATTCCATACTGGGGCACCAGGCCATACGATTGAGAATTGTAAAGCTTTTAAGCACAAAGTCCAGGACTTGGTGGACGCCAAGGTCATCAACTTTTCTGACAACGTGCCCAACGTTACCAAAAATCCAATGCCTCATCATAAGGGGGGCGGAGTGAATGCTGTTATCACTGAGGAGAGTTCAGACTTGCTGACCGATGTCAAAGATTTGAAGACGCCGTTGAGTTTTGTCAAGGCTAAGTTGCTGAAGAAGGGCTTCTTCCCTGGATGTGGGGAGCTATGTATGGCTTGTGCTACACTTCCTGATGGGTGTGAGCAGCTGATCGAAGGTATCCAAAGTCTGATGTCCGAGGGTATTTTGCAATTCAGCCGGAGCATTGAAAGTGCATTAGGGGAAGTCATGCTGAAGCAGGCAGACGAAGTTGCTACCATTACTATTCCTCGTCACCCTATTACTATTTCTGCGCCCCGTCCGCCTACTATCACCATCACCAGGGCCGGACCAATCCCATTCGAAAGCACCAATGCCGTTCCATGGCATTATGGCGCCGAAGTTTATTGTAATGGTCAGAAGATAGAGCTAGAGCCATTCGGATCAACTATGCAGAATCTTATCGAGGTCAGTGGTATCACTAGAAGCGGAAGAGTGTTCGCACCAGCAGAGGTTGCAGCAGAGAAAGTGGTCCGGGCTGACGCTGTGGATAAGGGTAAAGGTAAAGCTGTCGAGGAGGCCCCTGCAGGGGCAGAGAAGGATTTGCTAGTTAAAGATGCTGAAGAGTTCATGCGACTAATCAAGAAGAGTGACTACAAAATTGTAGATCATCTTCATCAGACTCCGTCAAAGATCTCTATTCTTAACTTGTTGCTGTGCTCTGAGGCGCACCGCAGCGCATTACTGAAGGTATTGAATGCTGCATACGTGCCGCAGGAGATATCAGTAAATCAACTCGAGGAGGTAGTAGCCCATGTTAATGCTGGTAATGGGCTGGGATATACAGATCTGGAGCTGACTCCTAAGGGAAGAGATCACAACAACGCCTTGCACGTCTCAATAGAGTGAAGAGGCACGATTATGTCACATGTCCTGGTGGATACGGGTTCCTCGCTTAATGTGCTTCCGAAAAAGGCACTGATGAAGTTGGATACCCGTGGATTGCTGTGCACGCCTAGTGATCTGGTCGTGAAAGCCTTTGACGGAACCAAGCGCCACGTCTTCGGAGAATTGACCCTGCCAATTCAAGTTGGTCCAGAGACGTTCAATACGGTTTTCTATATCATGGATATCATGCCCGCCTACAGTTGCCTCTTAGGTCGGCCATGGATCCATTCCGCTGGTGCCGTGACGTCCACGCTGCATCAGAAGCTTAAATATGCTGTTGGGGGCAGCATAGTGACCGTCTGTGGTGAAGAGGACATCATGGTAAGCCACCTGTCGTCCTTTAAATATGTCGAAATGGATGGTGAGATCCATGAGACTCTTTGCCAAGCATTTGAAACCGTTAAGGTGAAGGAGGTAGCTCCTGTCGTCGCAGAGAAGCAGGAGATGAATCTCTCCTCGTTTAAGGAAGCACGGGCCGTTGTCGAAGTCGGTTCCACCTCAGGCTGGGGGCATGTCTTGGATATACCAATCAAACAGGATAAGTTTGGATTGGGGTATTCTCCTGGAGCTGAAGCTTCATCTTCTTCTGGCAGCTCGTCTCGTGGGACAGGGCCGATCCTATTCACCAAAGGGGGAGTAATTTTCGAGAGTATCAACGCTGCGTCAGAGGACAGCGGGGACAGTGATTGCGATCTTGACGCCTGGATTCAACCGAGCAAGCCGGGCGAGCGCCTCCACAACTGGACCATCAAGGAGATTATCAAGCTGACAAGTGAAGAGTAATGATTTGCTTTTTACAATCTTTGTACAACCCTATGTCCTGCCCGGGGCATAGTGGTTTTACTGTCAGGGCCTTGTTGGATTATGTGCATGCATTTTGGAAATAAATAAAAGGCGTTTTCTTCGTAATCAAATATTGTGTTCTCTGTTATTCCTGTTTTATGTTTATTTCAAAAAACAGTAAAATGGCAACGAGGTTTGTGCTAACCTGCATATTCTTGCTTTAAACTTAACCCTTGTTATTGCAGGATCCACGTAACAGACGACATCGACTCTGGACCCTCTACGACTCACTACGACTTTGATTGCCCGATCTATCAAGCCGAGGATGAGATTGATGAAGACGCAGACCTTCCGGAAGAGTTGGCCCGCTTGTTGAGACAAGAGGAGAAGGTTATTCTGCCTCACGAGGAGGATATTGAGATCATAAATCTGGGTTCTGAGGAGCTTATCAGGAATGTCAGAGTAGGGGCTGCGTTGCAGAATGACGTCAAGCATAGACTGGTCGAGATGCTTCGAGAGTATAATGACGTCTTTGCGTGGTCATATGAGGATATGCCCGGACTTGACACTGATATTGTGGTTCATCGCTTGCCGTTGCGAGAAGATTGCCCTCCAGTCAAGCAGAAGCTCAGGAGGACGAGACCAGACATGGCTGTAAAAATCAAGGAAGAAGTCCAGAAGCAGTTGGACGCAGGATTTCTAGCCGTTACCACTTACCCTCCGTGGGTCGCCAACATAGTACCTGTACCGAAGAAGGACGGTAAGGTACGTATGTGCGTCGATTATCGGGATTTGAATAGGGCGAGCCCTAAGGATGATTTCCCGTTGCCTCATATCGATGTGTTGGTCGACAATACAGCCCAGTTTTCCGTGTTTTCGTTCATGGATGGCTTCTCCGGTTACAATCAGATTAAGATGGCACCGAAGGACATGGAGAAAACGACGTTTATCACCCCCTGGGGCACGTTCTGCTACAAGGTAATGCCCTTCGGTCTGAAGAACGCAGGGGCCACTTACCAGCGAGCAATGGTAACCTTGTTTCATGATATGATTCATCATGAGATCGAGGTCTATGTTGATGACATGATTGCAAAGTCCCAAACGGAGGAAGAGCATCTGGTCAATTTGTTGAAGCTATTTGAAAGGCTTAGGGAGTTCAGGCTGAGGCTGAATCCTAGCAAGTGCACTTTCGGGGTACGGTCCGGAAAGCTATTGGGGTTTATCGTTAGTGAGCGAGGTATTGAAGTTGATCCTGCGAAGATAAAAGCTATCCAAGAAATGCCAGGGCCGAAAACAGAAAAAGAAGTTCGTGGTTTCCTGGGCCGAATAAACTACATTGCAAGGTTTATCTCTCAGCTCACGGCCACTTGTGAACCGATGTTCAAGCTGTTAAAGAAAAATCAGGCAATTACTTGGAATGAGGATTGCCAGAAGGCATTCGATAAGATAAAGCAGTATCTTCAAGAACCTCCAATCTTGATACCCCCAGTGGCTGGGCGGCCATTAATCATGTACCTGACGGTTCTAGAGAATAGTATGGGGTGTGTTCTCGGTCAGCACGACGAGACGGGCAGAAAAGATCATGCCATTTATTATTTGAGTAAAAAGTTCACTGAGTGTGAATCTCGATACTCGATGCTGGAGAAGACGTGTTGTGCATTAGCTTGAGCCGTCAAACGTCTGCGACAGTATATGCTCAACCACACCACTATGCTAATTTCGAAGATGGATCCGATCAAGTACATCTTCGAGAAGCAGGCTCTTTCGGGCAGGATTGCCAGGTGGCAAATGGTGTTAACAGAATATGATATTCAGTACGTTTCTCAGAAAGCCATTAAGGGGAGCGTATTGTCTGATTACCTTGCCGAACAGCCAATCGAAGACTACCAGCCGATGAAGTTTGAATTCCCTGACGAGGATATTATGTTTCTCAAAGCGAAGGATTGCGATGAGCCATTGCCCGATGAGGGGCCAGATAGGAAGTCTCAGTGGAAGTTGATATTCGACGGAGCGGTTAATTCCTATGGAAGTGGTATCGGGGCTATCATCACGACTCTTCACGGATCCCACATCCCTTTTACTGCGAGACTGACGTTTCCAGTTACCAACAATGAAGCCGAGTATGAAGCGTGTATTATGGGTCTAGAGGAGGCAATTGATTTGAGAATCAAGAATCTAGACATATATGGTGACTCAGCGCTTGTAATCAATCAGATCAAAGGGGAGTGGGAAACTCGTCAAGCGAATCTAGTGTCGTACATGAATTATGCCAGGAGGCTGCTTCCGTTCTTCGACCGAGTAGAGCTTCATCATGTACCCCGGGCTGAAAATCAAATGGCTGATGCTTTAGCCACGCTGGCTTCAATGTATAAAGTCAATTATTGGAATGAGGCTCCAAGGATTGTACTTTCGCGTCTTGATAGACCAACATTTGTCTTCGCAATCGATGATGCCACTGACGGCAAGCCATGGTTCCACGACATCCAGACCTTCCTTATGACCAAGGAGTATCCTGCGGGTGCATCAACCCAGGATAAGAAGACTCTAAGGAGGCTATCTGGAAACTTTTATCTCAATCCTGATGGAGTGCTGTATAAGAGAAACCATGATCTCGTGCTACTCAGATGTGTAGATGAAAAAGAAGCAAGTATGCTCATGGAAGAAGTCCATGAGGGCACATTTGGTACGCACGCCGGCGGGCATGCCATGACGAGAAAGATCCTGAGAGCAGGATATTACTGGTTGACTATGGAGTCGGATTGCTTCAGATTTGCGAAGAAATGTCATAAATGCCAGATTTATGCTGATAAGGTTCATGTGCCTCCGTGCCCATTGAATGTCATGTCCTCCCCTTGGCCGTTCTCCATGTGGGGCATCGACATGATAGGCAAGATCGAACCCACTGCATCTAATGGTCATCGTTTCATTCTGGTAGCTATCGACTACTTCACCAAATGGGTGGAGGCAGCCTCGTACGCTAATGTGACCAAGCAGGTGGTGGCCAAATTCATAAAGAGGGACATCATCTGTCGCTATGGAATTCCCGAGCGGATCATTACTGATAATGGTTCGAATTTGAATAACAAGATGATGAAGGAGCTGTGCCAGAGCTTCAAGATTGAACACCACAACTCATCTCCTTACCGGCCGAAGATGAATGGCGCTGTTGAAGCAGCCAACAAGAACATCAAGAAGATTGTTCAGAAGATGGTTGTGACGTACAAAGATTGGCACGAGATGCTGCCGTTTGCCTTGCACGGTTATCGTACGACGGTGCGTACGTCGACCGGGGCAACTCCTTTCTCCTTGGTGTACGGTATGGAAGCTGTCCTGCCGCTAGAAGTGGAGATTCCTTCTTTGCGAGTTTTGGTTGATGTGAAACTCGACGAGGCAGAATGGATTACGAATCGTTTGAACCAACTCAGCCTGATGGAAGAGAAGAGGTTAGCATCGATTGCATTTGGTCGCCTGTACCAAAGTCGAATGAAGAAAGCTTATGATAAGAAGGTGCGTCCTCGAAGCTTTCAGACGGGTGATCTCGTCCTGAAGAAGATTCTTCCGCCACATTCCGATCACCGGGGCAAGTGGACTCCGAATTACGAAGGGCCGTATGTCGTCAGCAAGGTCTTCTCGGGAGGAGCTTTGTTGTTATCCACGATGGATGGTGAAGATTTTGCATCCCCGGTGAACGCGGACGCAGTTAAAAAATACTTTGCTTGAAAGAGACCCGCTGGACAAAAAAGAAAGAGTCCAGGCAAAAAAGGGGCATCCCGGCGAACCAAAAACAGAATAAAAGGTTCGGGCAAAAATTAGGGATATATTGAAAAATGTACACCCGCGAAGTCGAAAACCTACACTGGGCGGCTTCGGCAAAAAAGGGTATCCCGGTGAACTGAAAACCCGTAAAGGGCGGTTCACGCAAAAGTTAGGGATTTGAATAAGAAAATGACTGCGTTCCGCGTGTGGACTTTCATTGTTTAGTGGTTTGGAAGACCTGAGGGCCGTTTATCTGAATCAATCTCTTCCAAAGCTGAAGCGTCGGAGAAGTATCGAAGTCGAGTGGGTCTTAGAGGGATCAACTCATGGTGTTCGTCTACGCCTCGTTGCCAACATTTGTATATACTGATGTATATTTATGTTTTCTTTTTGCGCGGCTTCCTCATTCCAGGAGCTTGCCTCTGTTGTAAAACATTTTTGCCCATTCAGGGGTTCATCATCAATAAAATGCACATTACTCAGCAATTCCACTTGTCTGTTTAGCATTTATTTGTTTTGTTTGCGAATGAAAACGCCGATGTTTTTTGATAAAATGCGCATACATAAACCTGCGGGCCTAGGCCCCTTGATTGTTGAAACAATTAATTAACTGAATATTGTCACGAGATAATAACCTGGATAGGCCCCTTTGAGGAGGGTATCTTGTCTGTTTGTTTGTATTGTTGCAGGTGTAGCACCTCCCAGAAGATGTGCCGTGCGCATCCCCGAAGCGGGGTGAGTCCTCCTTCTCCAGCAGAGTTCAGTAGTCTCTCCTCCGCAGAATCTGAACGCAAATAGTGAGCATTGATATGTCCCCAGGTAGAGAAGATTCTCTTCCCCAAGCAGATGCATCCTGACGGAACGTCACCTCATCAGCAGAGTCGAGGGCTGAAGCTCATGTCCCCAGCACCGGGTCACAAGTGCAGATTTCATAGAAGTGTTCTGGTGCCGAAGCTCGTGTTTTCCCCAGTAAAGTCACCGAAGCAGGTGTCTCCCCCGCACCGGGTCACAAGTGCAGGTTTCGCAGGAGGCTGTTCGTATGCCGAAGGATGCAGTAACTGATGGTGCCAGACTAAGGTCCCCAGCGGAATTGAGATTCCTCACCAGAGTCATGCTCTCTCCTGAAGATGGATGATTCCCTCTCCCCCAGTAGAGTGCTGGAACAGTTGATGTTGTATTCCCCTGCAGAGTTGTACTCTCCCCCGAAGGCAGATGATCCTTTCTTCCCCGGCGAAATTGAAATTCCGCGCCAGGGTCGCACTCTCCAGTGAAGTAGAATGATTTCCCTCCCCGGCAGAGTCCGCAGAAAAGCAGAATCCTTGGAAGTTGATCAGATCATGGTCGATTTTCCCTAGCAGAGCGTGGGGCAGCTAGTGCTGTGTTTCCCCAGAATCGCACTCTCTCCATCGAAGCAGAATGATTTCTCCTTCCTCAGCCGAGTTTGCAGATGTCCAAGAGATCCGAATCCTTGGAAGTTGATCAGATCATGATTGGTTTTTTCCAGTGGAGTGTTGAGCAGCTGAAGTTGGTTCCCCACAGAGTGGTCATCCCCAGAAGAGTAGCCGAGACGGCCGCGCAGTTCATTCTCGCGATTGATATCAGCAGGTCCAAGTGCTCGTAGAGCTTCGTTCCCCTGCAGAAATCAGCTGAAGTTGTTTTCCTTGCAGTAGTCCGCGGAAGATCAGTTCCCCAGGCGGAGTCCGATTGATATTGGCGTGTCCCCGTTCTCCTCAGCAGGATGATTCCTCTACCTGAGTGGTTCTTTCTCCTTGACAGGAGGATTTCCCCCTTCGGCATTTATTTTGCTGACGGGATCGCATCATTGTGCATGACTGCATAGCATTTAACGCTGCATAGCATTGCGCATGATTGCACGACATGTAGCATAAACACATATCATTCCCACCGTGTGGGGCATAGCGCAAAAGCATACGCATCATAAGCATGATCTAGGTCATCATCATCCTTGTTGTACAGGTGTACCACCAAAAGACCGGTTGCTCAGGACGATTCTTGATATTCTCCCCAGCAAGGTCGCTTTTGAGATGATTCTTAAAGACCCCGGTGTAATCCCCACGGTCGCTCGCTCAAGATGATTTTTGAGATCCCCAGCGAAGTCTTCAGTTCGAGATGATTCTCGAATCCCTCAGCAGGGCCATTTGCTTAAGACGATTATTAAGACCTCAGTACAGCTTCCCGAGTTGTTCGCCTAGTATGATGCTTGAGCTCCCCAATAGCGTCCCCAGCAAGAGTTGCCCAGGAAGATTCCTGGAATACCCAACAGAATGTTTGCTCCAGAAAGGTTATCAGTTCAGGACGATTCTTGAAGATGCCCGACGGACCTGTTTGCTCAAGATGATTCTTGAAGTCCTCAGCAGCGTGATATGTCTGCTCTAACAATGATGTCTAATCTGAAGATGGATTTCGTAAGCGCCGGAAGGCGATATCAGAAGGTTCCTGTGAGTTCAGATTTCCGTGTTGATGAATCAACGGGTGGCTGAGGACAAGGTTCCAGAGTTTGTAGATATAACAGAGTGATTCGTGTGGGTCTGAAGACCAAGTCAGTTATCCCGAGGTGATGATTGATCGCGATCAAGTGAATGATATTTCTTCTGACTGAAGTCGAAGATGGTTCTCCAGCGGTGATGTGGGGTATTTTGATTGTCCGACGGTGATGTCAGATTTAGTTCTCCAGCGGTGATGCGGGGTATTTTGATTGTCCGACGGTGATGTCAGATTTAGTTCTCCAGCGGTGATGCGGGGTATTTTGATTGTCCGACGGTGATGTCAGATTTAGTTCTCCAGCGGTGATGCGGGGTATTTTGATTGTCCGACGGTGATGTCAGATTTAGTTCTCCAGCGGTGATGCAGGGTATTTTGATTGTCCGACGGTGATGTCAGATTTAGTTCTCCAGCGGTGATGCGGGGTATTTTGATTGTCCGACGGTGATGTCAGATTTAGTTCTCCAGCGGTGATGCGGGGTATTTTGATTGTCCGACGGTGATGTCAGATTTAGTTCTCCAGCGGTGATGCGGGGTATTTTGATTGTCCGACGGTGATGTCAGATTTAGTTCTCCAGCGGTGATGCGGGGTATTTTGATTGTCCGACGGTGATGTCAGAGTTAGTTCTCCAGCGGTGAGGTTGGGTATTTTGGTTGATTGACGGTGATGTCAGAGTTAGTTCTCCGGCGGTGATGTTGGATGTTTGTTTCCCCGAGTTATGGTCGTTTCTGACGGTGATGTCAGGTGGTTTAGTCTCCCAGCGACGATGTTGGGTGTTCATCAGAATTTTGTCTGCTTCTGACGGTGATGTCAGGTGGTTTAGTCTTCTAGCGGTGATGTTGGGTGTTTTGGTTGTTTGATGACAATGTCAGAAGAATTTAATGTGGATGACTGACGGTGATGTCAGATCAGTATCTCTCCAGCTAGTTGCCGTGCAGCTAGCATTGCAATATTCGAAGATTTGTTCCCCGCAGAGTACCGTGTGCTCGTGCAGTTGGCAAATTTTCGGGTTTACCGGTATTCAATCGTCTCGCACCTTGATTGGGTGAGAGCCGTTCGCTTCTCACCCAGTCAGGTTCAAGCCGTTTGAATAGGGGCAGCTGTTGCACCCCAAAATTTGACCAACATTTATTTATTCATTGAGTGTTTGAAAATGGATACCTTCATCAGGCAGTTCAAGAGATCCTTAGAGGAGTGGGTTGAAACCAGGGTTGTGTGCTTCATAGCTTGAGAGTTGTGGGTGCCCCTCAGATGATTCTGAGACTTTGAGAATGAACTAGATGTTTTGAGAAAGCTTATGAGATGTCTTGATAGCCATCATGAAGTCCAAAGAGGTCATTATGCAAGAATTCAGAAGATTCAACCATGGAGGGTAGAATTAGGGTTTTGACTGGGTCAACCCTAGGATAACTGAAGATTTGGAGAAGGTTGAGACCTAATCCAAGGGCCATGAGATCATGGAATGATGCATAGAGATGTTATAAAGATGATTCCTAGACCAACTCATCATGAGTGAGGAGTTTGAGAAGTTTTGAGTTAGGGTTTCTGAGGATTGTCAGTGGAAAAACCCTAATTTGATCCCTATCTTCCTGGCAGTTTTAGCTCTAGAAGTGATTGATATCTCATCCTCCCCACAACATGAATGTTGTAGAGCTTGTTCTAAGATTTAATTTGAGTGGTGGAAGTCCTTGATAGGAGTTACAGAGCTCAAGTTATGGTTTTGACAAATTACAGGTCAGCAGTGGTGTGTGAATCTGGGTCCTTGAAAGTCACCCAACTTGCAGACAACTTTTGCCCTAGTAGGATGATTCCTATGATATCTTGGTCAACATGAATGTTGGAGGGCATCTTCTTAGCTTTAATTTGAGTGGTAGAAGTCCTTGATAGGATTTGTGGAACTCAACTTATGGTTTGAACAAGACAGGGGTATTTTGGTCATTTGTCAGTTATAGGTCATTTTTAAGCAAAGGCCATATCTCCTATTTCCAAGCCTCAAATGGAAAAACTCAAAACATGAAAGTTGTTCAAAATGTGATTTTTAGTCTAGAAAGAAGGTCATGAATTGTTGGAAAATCTCATAGCATGGATTTGCATGATTGGTCAAAAATGAACTAAAATGGCTTATAAGTTTGAAAAGTTGAAATTGGAAATTGGTTTGGAAGATCCACAAATCCAAAATAGGTCATCCAATATATCATTTTGATTGGAAACATCATTTTGAGAACATTGGTTTAGATAGAATTTTGATTTGAAGCTTTAAAATGGGTGATGCTTTGAAAACTTGTTACTTGAAAAAGAAGGCAACTTTGAAATAGCTTGCACAAGTGAAAGAAAGGGCTGATTTTCATTCATTCCTTCTCAATATCTCACATAAGGAGAATTTGACACAAGAATAAGGACTTGGTGCATGAGATATGGATCATTCAAAATACCATCACATGATATTTTCCACACTTTTCTAGCACCTTCTAGATGAATCTAGAAGTTTCCATCCATCATTATAAGAAGAGTGATCTTCATTGAGTTCAAGGTTGGTGAAAACTTGGTGAATTGAGCAGAGAGGAGAGAGATTCGAGCTAGGGTTTCAAGGTGCTCCATTATTGCATTTCAAGATCAAAGTCATTGTTGCAAGCTTCCTCATCCAAGAACTGTACAAACAGAAAGTTATTCTTCATTGGAGGATCATTGTGGAGAAGAATCAAGCTTGGAATCGTGCCCTAGCATCACCTATCATCATCACTTGACAGGTTCTTTCTCTTCCCTCTTTCACCTTAATTATGCATATATGGATCATGTTTTAGGTATAGAATTGTTAGGCTAGACTAGGTGATGAAATTCTGAGAGTTAGAGCCCGATCCATGGTAGTTGATAACAGGTCCATGAAACTTTAATCTTCAAGAATTAGCTAGATTGTTAGTTTTAATTAGCAAGAATTAGTTTAGAATGGTTAGGGTAGTGTGTAGAGTAACTGTACATCATTAGAATCAAGGTTAATGATGGTTGATCTCAGAAGATTTCATTTGGACCACGATCTTGCAAGCTTCTGTTGGGATGATCTAGAGAGTGTTAGGAAAAAGTATGCGTGCAGTCTTGTTCCTCTTGATTAGTAGAGCAATTTTCGTTTTGGAATCGTGGAATTTCATCCACTGAGCAGAGAGAACGAGAGAGGGGAAGGCTTGTGCATGGAGGGGGTCTCGTGAAACCCTAGCTGGCTGGAGGAGGAAGACATAATCTCCGCCCTTGATTCGCTTTGAAGAATTGACTTTGTCCCTCGATCGCACGGCCCGGATTCGTCCAGAAAACGGAGGGAGAATTTGAAAGTGGAAACGCACCGTTTCACTTAAACGGTGGTCCCTGGGCCTATCTCTTCTATCCGCACCCCCCTTTTTTCTGGCCCATTAGAAAATCAACTGGCGCGTATTACTATTTCCACCCCCTCCCTTTTATATTGTTTTAAATTCTTTTTAATTCTTTAATATTTTTAGCATCTTAGAAAATTCATATAAAATTGATAAATAAAGTTTTTTTGTTCATTCTTTTTGCTATGTTTAGATAATAATGTGTAGAAAATTATAAAAATAAAAATGGAATTTTATTTTTAATGTAGAATTTTTGGTGATATTTTCTTTGATATAGTGTATTTTCTTTCTTTTAGTTGATACCTTATTTTTGCAAGAATTGTTTTAGGACTTTCCCTTAGGTTTTTTTTGCTCATTCTTTTTGTGTAATTAGATGATGAATCATAGTTCCCCATAGGATTTATTCTAGATTTTTAGATTAAAATTTGATTAGTTTAGATAGATTGAACTTAGGGTATCCTAATTAGGGTTTAGGTTGTGCATAGGTGAGGGAACTCATTTTCTTCAAATAGTTTTGTCTTGATTTTTGGGTAGAGGCATATGTGGATGTTATGAATAGATATTGTATACCCTTGTGAATAATTGTTAGATTTTTCCCCCTTGGTGTAGTATTTTTAGGTATTTTCTGAAGTTGCCTATTGATTTTGTCTGTTCTGTGGTTATCTGTTCACCTTTGGGGTTTATTATGGGGAATTTGTTGTGAGGCTTGTGTTGTCTTGAAGACCTTGTTGGAGAGCATCATGAAGAGAAGATTGAAGATCAATACCCAGAGACCCAGAGCTTGGCTTTTTCCCTGTCTGTGAGGTTTGAGATCCTGAAGTTTGAAGGAAGTTCATGGTACTTTCTTGAGGAAGGCACTATGAATGACTTTCATTCTGTCTTCTCACCTCTTTCTTAAGTGTCCAATGATGTTGGAGCCAACTTGTGAGTTTAATTTCTCCTGAGGAGGAATGTAAACTGATCACTTGTTGTTGAGCCACATGGGATACAACTCCTAAGTGGAAGCCTCCTAGTACTTTCCTGAGGAAGGTCCTATGGGTCTATTCATTTAGTTCCCTTAGTTTATCTAGGATTTCTCAAGTATCCAATGATGTTGGAGCCAACTTGTGAGTTTAATTTCTCCTGAGGAGGAATGTAAACTGATCACAGTTGTTGAGCCACATAGGATACAACTCCTAAGTGGAAGCCTCCTAGTACTTTCCTGAGGAAGGTCCTACGAGTCTATTCATTTAGTTCCACTAGTTCAGATAGGATTTCCTAAATATCCAGTGATGTTGGAGCCTGCTTGTGAGTTTAATTTCTCCTGAGGAGGAATGTAAACTGATCACAGTGGTTGAGCCACATAGGATATGACTCCTGAGTATACACCTCCTAGTGTTTTCCTGAGGAAGACACTATGAGTCTGCTTACTTAGCTCCCTTTCTTTGGTAAGCTTGTTCTGAAGCTCGAAGACTGGGGATTGTTTTCTTTTGATTGGGTTTGCTTTAGGGCTTTGTTTAGATTTGATCAGGATTCTGTGTTAGGGTTAGAGTAGATGTAGATTCTTTCTTTCTCAAGCCTGTGTTTTGTTGGTCTGATGGCAACTTCATTTCTCTTATCTGTTATTGCTTGATAGCATGTGGTTTATCTTCAGTATGATTACTGTTATTTCATGACTGGCTTGAGGTCGAGACGAGCTTGTGGAGGCTGAAGCCCCACACACATTTCCTCCCTCACTTGCATTGCATGCATTTTACTATTAAAGCTGATGCTTTTGTCTGTTTTGGTGTATCATTGACATGATCCCTTAGGACTCTCATTTCCTCTGATGAGGATTTGATGATAGACTTTTAGGTTGAAACCTATGCATGACAACATCTAGGAGTTCCCTGTTCAAACCTCAACCATAGGATGAATCCATGGCATGATAACAGTAGGACTTGATAGTCTCCCTCCTAGTTGGGCCTGTTCTCTTCTCATCTCAAAGCAGTTTAAGATACAGTAATCATGAATGATTTCTTTCGTACGTTACGAGCCTTAAGCTATCTGAGGATGGATGTTTAGTATGGTACCCCGTGGGTGACATGCGACGCATTCACTCTCAGGTCATAGTCTCTAGTGCGGTTGAGATCGCAAAATACAATAAAAAAACACTTCTTTTAGGAGATAACCCGTAGTTTCCCGAACTACGTTTGCTCTGATCTTTCATACCAGATGAAAGTACGTAGGCATAGGATGCGATATCCTAGCGAGCAACCTTCCCCATCTTCCCCCGTAGTTAGCCGAACTACGTTGACTCTGATTTCTCGTTCCAGATGAGAATACGTAGGCATAAAGCGCGATGCTTTGCCGAGTCATTTTCTTTTCTTTTTCAGCCAGCCTTGATAGGTAGATAGATTATAACCAACCCGTCCAAGTAAACAAACAAGCGAGGATCCCGTCGAGTACGACGGACGTGAGGGGTGCTAATACCTTCCCCTTGCGTAACCGACTCCCGAACCCAGACAATGGTTGCGACGACCTTGTCTTACCCTTTTTCGTCAGGTTTTTCCGATCGTTTCCTTTCCCGCTCTGAGGGATAAATAACGAAAGGTGGCGACTCTTCTGTCATGCTGGCACCTTATTTTCGCGCAAGCGACACCTGCTTACCATCATTAATCAATAATCTTGATGATAACTCTCTTCTCTTTTGTTGGAGCTTGTTGAAGCATGAAGATGAAAACTTCTCTTGAAGATGGCTTGAACTTGAAGTTGTTTGCAGACTGTCTGTGTGTTTTGCTGTTTATCTGCTTTGTTGTTGAGCTGTTTGCTTGCTACTTTGTCTGCTGTATTTTCTGATTGCTTGACTGCTGCTTGTGTGACTGTTTGGTGTGTTGCATTAGACTAGGTCTCATGTAGATGATTCTAGGCCTAAGAGCATCCTAAAGGTTGAGATTAGCTCCCTTTGCTTGTCTGCATCTAGAGGTTGAGTCTGGCTCCCTCTGCTTGACTGTTATTGATTGGCTTTGCTTACTGGCTTAAGGTTGAGTCTGTCTCCCTTGCCTGTGTTTTGTGTGTTGCCTTTAGGCTTGCTTGCTCTAGAAGTTGAGATTGGCTCCTTCTGCTTGTTTGTTGCATTGCACGCATTTTATTTACAGTTATTTCTTTACAGTTTATTTCTTCTGCTGTTGTTTTCCTTTGCCATGTTCCCCTAGGAACTCTGACTTCTCTTGTTCAAGAGAAGTTATGACAGACATTAGGGTTCTAACCATGCATGATAACATTAGGTATTGCCCTCCTAATCTCAACCATAGGATCAACTTTGCATGACAACTTTAGGATTGGATCAGTTTGAAGAAGCATGTTTCATCTCAAGGTTTCAAGGTTTTTATGACAACAACAACAAGACTCAAGATCATTTCATCTGTGCAAAAAGTCAAAAGCTTTCAAAAGACCAAGATCAAAGTATTATGGAAGTGATAAACATTCAAGCTTCATGTACATTTGCTCGATCATCTTTCAAGACTTGGACGCAAGCTATGGTATATCAAAATTCTCTAATTTAATTGATATACAAGTGTTCAAATATTTTATCATTTGATCATAATGCATTAACATGTTTTAAAATCATTTGGGATTGGTATAACACTTTTAAATTAACTATTTTTCAAAGTTTTTACAGTGTTAACCGATTAACCATATAGGTTAATCGATTAACGCCCTAAAATTTTAAATTCTTTGGGCCAACGTTACAGTGTTAACCGATTAACCTATATGGTTAACCGATTAACACTGAACGTTTTCTGAAAAATTGTTTCCTTTCAAGTTCAAAAATTATTTAAATGATATACCTTTCCATGTGTTAACTCATACAAAAATATACCCTTTTGAAATGGTGTTTTGGCTCATATAAATTATGATAATTTCAAATCAACAAACACCTCCAACAATTTAAAAAAAAAACAATCATTGAATCATATTCACTACTTTTCAAATAATTTCAAATACATTCAAAAAGTGTTCATACTTGCATAACCTTTCACATCCATTTGTTTGAACACTTGTATTGAGATTAAGTTGTGAATTCTGATTAAAGGAGAATATCAATCTCTGTATTGATATTACTATACTTTCAAATTATAAAAAGAATTACAGAATAGTCTGTTGTGACTTGTGATCCAGGATTGTTGGACACAAGGGTTAGTGTTTTGCAAGAGGATTGTTCTTGCACACTAGTTTGTTTTGTTGTTAGATTGTAGGCCTCACCGGTTGATGGTATGATAGGTTGTACTTTCTAAAACAATAGTGAAAACTCTCTTTCATGTGGAAAGGGGAGTGGAGTACCTTCGGATTATGAAGGGAACCACTATAAATCTTGGTGTCCACTTTCTTTATGCTTTCTACTACATCCATCACGAAGAACATTACGAAAGAAAAAAATTAAAGAACACCAAAAATCTAAAATTTTTTTAAAAGGCCTAATTCACCCCGCCTCTTAGGCATACTCTGAACTTACAATTGGCATCAGAGCAGGTTAAGGTAACCTGTTCCTAACGATTCAGTATGGCTTCCGCAAGTACCAACCTGGTTTTCAAAGATGGTGGAAGTAGTAACAAGCCACCACTCTTTTCTGGAGAATACTTCGATTTTTGGAAAATCCGTATGAAAGCACATCTTAGGGCTCAAGGAGCCGGTATATGGGAAACCGTGGAAAATGGTCCGCATGTACCTATGAGCGTCATAAATAACGTAGGCACTCCCAAGATAAAATCCTCATATGATGAAGATGACAAGAAGAGAATTTTGAATGAGAAGAAAGCAATCAACATACTTCAAAGCGCTCTCAGTGTGGACGAATTCTTCCGTATATCACAGTTTAAATCAGCAAAGGAGATTTGGGACACCTTGGTAGAAACGCATGAAGGGACAGTCGAAGTAAAAAGATCAAGACTTAATACTTTAAGTCAAGAGTATGAAATGTTCCGTATGCAGTCTGGTGAATCCATTGTTACCTTACAAAAGAGATTCGTTCATCTAACAAATCATTTGATTGCTCTCGGGAAGACCTTCACCAATGATGATCTCAACTTGAAAGTCCTAAGATCCTTAACAAAAGAATGGCAACCGAAGGTGACCTCCATTTCGAAAAAGAAGAGTCTTTCAACGATGACATCCGCTTCCTTATTTGGAAAACTTCAAGAGCATGAACTGGAACTTGGAAGGCTTGAGAAGCATGAAAGTCAAGACAAGAAGTCCAAAGGAATTGGCTTGAATATTGACACAAAGGATGACAAAAATGACGAATCTTCCGAAGACGAAAATTTCATGCTTCTAGTAAAGAAGCTTGGTAAGTTTTTTAATAATAATAAAAATTCCTCTTTTTCTAAAAAGAATAGACATTTCAGGAAAAAGGAGGTATCCACACCAAATCAAGAAATTACATGTTACGAATGTGGGAAACAGGGTCACATAAAGCCGGATTGCCCGAAACTCGCAAATAAAGGAAAATTCAAAGGCAAAAAGGATTTCAAGAACAAAAAGGCTTATGTTGCGTGGAACGATAACGAGATAAGTTCATCATCGGAATCAGATAGCGATGAATGTGCAAATATGGCTTTAATGGCTTCACACCACTCTGATGAAGAAAATGAGGTTAGTAACAATTTTTCTGTTTATGATAATGATGCACAAGAAGTTATAGATGAACTTCTAAAAGAATGCAAGACTTTGTATAAAAGCATCTCAACACAAAAGAAAAGAATTTCATCTTTAGAAGAACAAAATTCTGTTTTTATGAAAAATTTTGAAAATGAAAAACAAAGTCTTGTATGTAAGAATTGTGAATCCTTATCTTTTCAAATTGTTCAACTTAAAAGAGTTTTAGAAAGATACGAAAAAGGTCAAATTGGCTTGGAAGAAATTCTTAAACATCAAAGATATCCTAATGATAAAAGTGGATTAGGATATTCTAAATTTTCAAAACCAAGCACCAATGAGACCATTTTTGTAAGAGCAAGTGAACAAATTGTTAAAGAAAAGACAAGCACTTCTAAAATTCAGCATCAAAATCATAACAAGAAAAGAGTTGTGAAGAAAAAGAATTATGTTCCTAGATATAAAAGTCACTTTCAACCTACTTGTTCTTATTGTGGAATTAAAGGCCATACACCTAATGCTTGCTATGTGCGCAATATTGGTGTTGCTAAAGGGAATTATGTGTGGGTTGAAAAAGGTACTAACTATCAAGGACCCAAAGCAATTTGGGTACCTAACACTACTTAATTTTGTGTTGTAGGTATGCTTCAAGACAACGTCTAATCAATGGTATCTTGATAGCGGTTGCTCGAAGCATATGTCAGGAGATATAAACAAATTTTCAAGCCTATCATTAAAGGCCAAAGGATATGTCACTTACGGTGATGATAATAAAGGAAAAATTCTTGGAGTTGGAACCTTTGGTGCACCTCCATGTACAATCATCGAAGACGTTCTTTATGTGGAAGGCATTAAACACAACCTACTTAGCATAAGTCAATTGTGTGACAAAGGGTTCCGAATCAACTTCACAAAGGAGGAATGCTTGATAGAACACGAAGTCACTCATGACATTTTGCTAAAAGGTAAAAGATATAATAACATTTTTATGATTTCTTTTGATGACTCTTCCTTGAAGGTAAAGTGTCTTATGGCAAACAACAACGAGGCATGGCTTTGGCATAAAAGATTTGCTCACATCCACATGGAGCATCTAAACAAATTGATAAAGCATGATCTAGTTGTTGGACTCCCAAAGATAAAATTCATCAAGGATAAATTATGCGATGCATGTCAAAAAGGGAAACAGACCAAGAAAACTTTCAAATCCAAGCAAGTGGTTTCTACATCAAGGCCACTTCAATTGTTGCATATGGATCTTTTTGGTCCATCAAGAACAAAAAGCTTCGGAGGTAATTTTTATGCTTTAGTTATTGTTGATGATTTCTCTCGATACACATGGACATTGTTTTTAGTGCAAAAAAAATGATGCTTTCAAAGCATTCAAGAAGTATGCGAAGCAAATTCAGAATGAGAAATCACTCACCATAGCCTCTATAAGAAGCGATCACGGTGGAGAATTCCAAAATTCAGACTTTGAAGATTTTTGCAAAGAGCATGGAATTTCTCATAATTTTTCAGCTTCAAGAACACCTCAACAAAACGGTGTCGTAGAACGGAAGAATAGATCACTGGTGGAGCTTGTAAGGACAATGCTTAGCGACGCAAATCTTCCTAAATATTTTTGGGCAGATGCAGTTAGTACAGCATGCTTCGTAAGCAACCATGTCAATATTCGACCACTTCTCAAAAAGACTCCGTATGAGTTGTTCAAGGGTAGAAAACCAAATATAGCATTCTTCCACATATTCGGATGCAAATGCTTTGTTCTCAACAACAATAAGGATAATCTCGGTAAGTTTGATGAGAAATCCGACGAAGGTATATTTCTTGGTTATTCTCTTTATAGTAGAGCATTTAGAATTTTTAATAAGAGAACTCTTACTATTGAAGAATCCATTCATGTTTCTTTTGATGAGACTAACCCATCGAAAGAGGATAATATTACTGGTGATGATGATGATGACATAGTAGCTACTCAACAAGAGGAGATTTCAAAGAAGCAAGCAATACCACAAGAAGATGTCAGTCAAATCATTGAAGAACATCAAGATCTTCCGAAAGAATGGAGAACACATAGAGATCACCCAATAGACAAAGTTATTGGTCATATTAGCCAAGGTGTTACAACTCGACTTAATCTAAAGGATGCTTGTCTCAACATGGCCTTTGTGTCTCAAATTGAACCAACCAAGATTGATTAAGCCCTAGGCGACGACCAATGGATTGTAGCAATGCAAGTAGAACTCAACCAATTCGAAAGGAATTAAGTTTGGAGTCTTGTACCAAGACCAAATCACAAGCACATCATAGGAACAAGATGGGTGTTCAAGAACAAACTTGACGAGAATGGGATCATAGTTCGTAACAAAGCAAGATTGGTCGCTCAAGGCTACAACCAGGAGGAAGGAATTAATTTTGATGAAACGTTCGCTCCGGTAGCAAGGTTAGAAGCTATTAGATTATTACTCGCTTACGCTTGTTCTATGAATTTTCAGTTGTTCCAGATGGATGTCAAAAGCGCTTTCCTGAATGGCTACATCAATGAAGAAGTCTACATCAAACAACCTCCGGGTTTTGAAGACTTCAAGAATCCCTCACATGTTTACAAACTGAAAAAGGCACTCTACGGACTAAAACAAGCACCAAGAGCATGGTATGACCGCCTTAGCAATTTCTTATGTGAGAAGGGATTTACAAAAGGAAAGGTCGACAAGACATTGTTCATAAAGAAGATCAAAGGAAACACCTTATTGGTTCAAGTCTATGTCAACGACATCATCTTCGGATCAACAAACAAAGAGCTTTGCGAAGAATTTTCACTTATGATGCAAGGAGAATTCGAGATGTCCATGATGGGAAAATTGAATTATTTTCTTGGACTACAAATCAAGCAAACAAAGGATGGCATCTTCCTCAACCAATCCAAGTATTGCAAGGAATTGTTGAAGAAATTCGATATGGATAGTTGCAAGGTGATGTCCACTCCTATGGGATCCGGAACGTATGTTGATCAAAGATGAATCCGGTACTCCAATTGATATAACAAAATATCGAGGTATGATTGGTTTATTACTATATTTGACAGCAAGTCGTCCTGACATTATGTTTAGCGTTTGTTTGTGTGCACGCTTTCAAGCAAGTCCGAAGGAATCACATCTCACAGCCGTAAAGAGAATCATAAAGTATCTCAAAGGGACAATGAACGTCGGATTATGGTATCCTAAAGGTAGTACTTGTTCTTTAGTTGGTTATTCTGACGCTGACTATGCAGGATGTAAGACCGATAAAAAAAGCACAAGTGGTACGTGTCACATTCTCGGGAATGCATTAGTGTCATGGGCCTGCAAGAAGCAAGCGTGTGTGGCACTCAGTACAGCCGAAGCGGAATATATTGCAGCAGGAAGTTATTGTGCACAAATTCTGTGGCTCAAGCAACAACTCCTCGATTACAGTGTAGACCTCAGTTGCATTCCTCTTCGATGTGATAATACAAGTGCCATCAACATTACAAAGAACCCGGTCATGCATTCAAGAACAAAACATATAGATATCCAACATCACTTCCTTCGAGATCACGTTTTGAATGGAGATGTAGATGTTACTTTCATCGACACGCACAATCAACTCGCCGACATCTTTACCAAACCATTGGCGAAAGAACCATTCTACAAAATTCGGCAAGAACTTGGGATTCTTGATGAAGGTGACATCTGATCTTTTCTCTAATATGTGTATGCATTATTTGTGTTGTGTTTTCATGTGTATGCATTATGTTTTTTAAGCATTTTTCAAAAATTCTCGTGTGTTAATCGATTAACCATATGGGTTAATCGATTAACACTGTTAAATTTTCAATTCTGACTCAATTTTTTAATGTGTTAACCGATTAACCTATATGGTTAACCGACTAACACTGTTCAAATTTCTAAAAATCAGAAACGAAAATTAATTAGAATTTTTTGAAACATTATATGTGTTAAATGCATTTTTATGTGGTCAATATTCTCCTAAGTGTCCAAAATCCATATCCTTGGAATCCTATTCCCTCTTCAAGAGTATTTGAAACTTCCCTCTTCAAACCCTAAGTTTAAAACCCACTACCTCTCTCCCACTCTCTAAGTTGGATAACTCCTCATAATCATCCCCATCTTCTAAAACCCTAACTTCCTCAGAACCCACAGCTTCAGTTCCATCCAACTCATCCATGGCTTCAGCATCAAACCGCAGCAAGGGAAAGCTACCAGAACACCATTCTGTATCTGATGAAGAAGATATCCCTATTGTCGCAGTGAAATTTGGATACCAAACTATTGATTAGTTTGAATCGTTAATTCAATTTGCAACCGAACTTTGATTTGTCCAAAGGAAGGGATAAATATCGAAATTCCCACAATGCAATGCAAATGCAAGCTAGGTTGTTTTAGGTTCTGGGGTTGGTTAAACTTAGGGAAGGTACTAGCATCCTAAGTTTCTGTAGTACTCTACAGGAACCTCTTGTTTTATGTTTGTTTATTGCTAAGTGTTTATCTGCTTGAGGGATTAAAGACCTAGTGGTTTATTTCTAAGTATACTCAATAAGATATCGCATCTTATGCCTACATATCCTTACAGGAGTGGAATCAGAGTATCTGTAGTTCCCCTAAAGGGTTAGAGGAGTTCTTTGACTGTGGTCAAAGTTCCCACGGGTTTAGGGTAGTTGGTTGATTAGGTCTAAGAGAAGAGACGAGTCTTCATTTTAAGGCAGATTACTTAATTTAAGCCACCACATGTTTGTAGGAAAATTGTATTTGTGTCGTCTTAAGAGAAGGGCTCAAGTACTTGGAAGGGTCGACAAGTACGCCTCTATCTCTCTTAAGTGAGAAAAGAAGATATTGATTGTATTTTGTGTTGTGGGGCGTGATAAGTTATATCTCGCTTAAGATGATTAACATCTATTCTCTATTGTGTTTATATTGTTTTTAAGTTGATTGTTTTGTTTCTATGTTGTAAAGATAAAGACAAGGTCCTTCCTATGGGGTAGGATCTATCCTAAGCGATCAACTTGAATGGGATCAAGGATCGAAGGGAATATGATGCAAGTGATGTGCAACTACACACAACGTTGAATTATGTGTAGGTTTTTCCTTTGGACGGATGCGATGCGATAAGAGTAAATATGATAATGTGAAATGACTGTAGAATAAATTGCGGAAATGTAAACCATACACATACGCATGAAAGCGCTAGAAGTGTGTGAGAGTGAAAGGTGTCGTGAAGTGATTGCGCGTGATTGATTGTATGTTTACGCGATTGGTTGATTTTAATTGGATAGATTTTATAGGCGAGAAGTGGATTTGATTTTTAGTTTGAACCAATGAAAAAAACGTTGGATTGGTTTTGATAAAGGTTGAATAGCTTTAAGCTTATTATTATTTTTTTAAATAAAGGGTTATTAGATTGGAAAATAAGCTTTTATTTTGTTATTAATTAAAAAAAGGGGTAAATCATATTATAAAATAAATACTAAATTGTCTAAAAAAAAGGAAGTAATGGAATTTTATGATTTATTAATGAAAATAGGTTAATTAAATAAAAGGTGAGTTGATTAAGATGAATAGATAAATAAATATTACCAATTACTTAATTTATTAAAAGCTGATGATTAAATAATTATTAAGTAAAAAGATTAAGTTAATTGACTTAAAAACGGCTGATTAAAAAAAATGATTAGCAAAAGGTTGATTAATTAAGAAAAAAAAAGGGGGGTAGATTAAAGTTTAATTGAGATTAGGGGATGGTTTGCAGATAATTTTAATGTGGTGTGTGGTTAGTGAGTGTGATTAGCAACAAATTAAATGAACAATTCAGAAGAAAACGAGAAACCCTAAGTTCCTCCCCCCCCTCTTCGCCGTTCTCGATCTCGCCCTCTTTCGCTCCCAATCTCACTTTGTTCTCTCTCGTTCATTGTCTCCAATCACCTCAGATTCGCTTCTTTTGCCATTTTTCTGAAACCAAACAAAAAGCATCAATAGTTTAATAGCATTGACAAGGATAGGTGCTTACCGAGAGCTGGGTGGAGCGGCGGTTTGCGAGGATGGAGTGGATGCCTCGTCTGTTGAGGGTTTGCGGCGATGGCTTCATCGATTAAGGAAGATAAGTCGCTCCTTTGTCCTATTCTGGATTACGAATCTTTGGTCCTTTGGTAGCTATTCGTGTCTTAGGGTTCTTTTTCTGTCATTTCCTCATCCCTTCATCTCTTTATATAGACATCATGAGAATTAATGTCATGTTTAAGACCTGATTGAAAGAGTTGAATGCTGATTTCGATAATCCAATTTGGGACAAATCGTATTTGAAAACTCGATTGGATCCTTCCATTTTAGCTTATACGAAATTTGAATTCTTTCCTCTTCTGTTTGATTGTGTTTGATGTGTGTTTAACGTAAATCTCAATTTTGCGATATCCTGTATTAATCACTTTAATGTCACGGTTCATTGCCCTGAGGATTTGATTTTTTGTCTGAATCGAATCTTTTTGACAGGGTATATTCCTAATTGATTTGCTAACCCAGGATTTGGTGGTTTGGCAGGTGTAAAAAGTGAAGGAATTGGGCCAGACGATGGACAGCCCAGGGTGAATTTCGAGTAGCTGGTGCGAAGAAGTTTCAAGTGACTGGTGTGAGCTTCAATCTATTCAAAGGTCTGTCATATTCTTGTGTTAGTGTAATTCTAATTCAAGCTTCAGGCAGTCGATGTCGTATCTCTTTCCGAATAAATCACTTTCGTCAACAACAAGCGTTCACTAGGCTCTCTATCAGAATTCAACAACGAGCAAATCTCTCCGTGCAAGTTTGAGCTTTTGGTAATATCGTCTCCAATAATTAAAAGCCTTATTTCAAAAGTTATGCTGTTGCGGTTACTCTGCATTCAATTGGCTCTTTGAGAATTTCTAATGTACCGCTGTTTCTTCTTGCATGGAAAACAGGCTGGCTTCACAAGCCTCTTGAGTCTTCATGATTTGGATCAAAGTAGTTGAGGTCTAGCTTCCATGGATCAGGATTGGGAAGCGGGTCAGAGCTATCGAGAATGTACTGATTCAATCTGCTGCAGGCTGTGCTCAAACTCTGTTCCACGATTAGCTGAATCTTCTGTTATTAAAGCTACTAATCTCATGCGCAGGCCTCGACAGGGCAGGCCTTGGTTGGAATATGTTTGCTAACATCAAGATTGATCCCTCTTGATCAGTCACGCGCAGGTACTCTTCTGCAGGTGTGTAGGCTTTAAACGGGGAATGGGATGAAGATAAATGGAGCGGCATGGCTGAAGTTGAAAGTTCTGTTGAAGTTGCGGCTCGGTTTCGGGTAAGCACCCTTTGATAGCACCTCTAACTTCTCTTTCAGAGGTTTATAGTTTGACTGTAGTTGACACACGATGCTTAAAAGCCATCTGCTAGTTTCTCTAATGATTTGCCTTTGTTTTTAGCCATATGGTTTCATGAATGTACTGCCAAACCTGTTCTTATATTGATGTTCACATCTCAATAACCGTCTGATATCTAAGTTGCAAATTTGCAGATATTCTCTCTGGTAAAAGTGGGTGAATGAGAAGCTAAAACATCATCTGAGTTGGTTGGAATGCTTTTGGATTCGGAGCGATGGTTGCAGCTGATCTTAACGGGTGCTATGCGTGAGACCCTGTTTTAACTGCTCACCTGCATTGATACTCTTAATGACGTTGGTGCTCGTTATTTATTGCTTCTCGTTGTTGACATTAACCATCTTTTGAGACTGCGAAGGTGCGAGAGATGGACGATGAGTCCTTGCAATGACACCGAATTGTTGATATTTTGGATTCATAAACCTCCCATTGTAAAGTTTATAATTTGGTTGAAAATGTGTTTCTTGCTCTCGTGTAATGAAAATTGGAACACTTGCGAACTTAATCCTGCTTTGAAGGGCCTTCTAATGTATCTAATCTCATATACCAGCATACAATCATTTGATTGAAAATTAACACTAACAAATCCTTAAAAGAGGGAAATCGGCCTTCTATGGAAAAAGAAATCACGCGAAGCCGCTCGTCATACCATTATGTAAATCTTGTATTCAATCATTCTTAATCTTATGCTTTCAAATCTGATGCTTTTATAAATCCAAAACAAAGGGGTTTCGACTTGAACCAGCTTTGAGCAACGATGCTTGAATTTTGAAACTGGTGGAAACTTCACTCCAAAAGCTTCTCGCTAACTTAATTCAAAATTCCAATCTCATGTCATCTACAAGCTACAAATAAAACCAACCTCTTTTCTTAAGGGAAACAAGATGATAATCCAATCCTTCTGAGTAAGAACAAATCCATTTCTTGAATTCATGAATGATGTACTCAAATAATGATCCAGGAAATCTAACGCAAACGGTCGTGTCCCTGTGATGCTTGACTGCGAGAAAGTGTCTCCGTTTACTTGAAGTCCATGTACCTACGCATATTTGTTAGTCGTAATAAATATTAAATAAAGTCGAATAATAATAGAAAATGCGCAAAAAGAGGTGGCATCCTACGATCAAAAATTAGGGTACAACAGATGCCCCTATTTAAGTTACTCCTACTCGGAGATATGGAGATCGAAATCTCCGTCTCGACGATATAGGAGGGACTTAAATACAAACATTTGCACGAATTTTTGGCCCTAAGAGGCCAACGAATGTAAATGATATGCAATGATATGAGAATGGAAGACAGATGGGTCCTGTGAGGAAATGATGTCACAGGGGAACAACTAGACACAATACACGGGAATGACAGGCTCAACAGAGTGAGATTCCACAAAGAGAGATTGACAATCACAAAGTGTTTAAAAATATGTTGTGGAGCATTTGGCGAGAGAACCACCTGAAGAACTTGCTGCACAGGTCAAATGCAACTATCAGCCGGAAAAGTCTATTGTCGAGACTTGTAAATTTAATTGAGAATACTTTTGCCAAAGTATATTGTTAAAATTTGTAAGGAATCTACTGCCGAGATTCTATGTTGAAATTTGCTGGAAAGATACTTTCGTCGAAGTCTTCTGGAAATCTACTGTCGAGATTAGCCAGGAAATAAAATAGAGATACCTACTGCCGAGGTCTTCTGGGAATCTACTGCCGAGATTAGCCAGGGAAAAAAAAGATGTCTTTAAATAAACCTCCCCACGCCTCATGGCCTGGATGCCATAAACGGGTCTCGGTTCTTGAAATAACCTCCCCGAGCGTCATGGTCTGGGTGCCATGAGCTGGTCTCAGTCTCTTGATGTAGAACCTCCCCGAGCGTCATGGTAAGGGTACCATGAGCTGGTCTCAGTCTCTTGATGTAGAACCTCCCCGAGCGTTATGGTAAGGGTACCATGAGCTGGTCTCAGTTTCTTCCCGAAATGACGAAACCTCGTGAGAGCATCTTCAAAGGGGGTGTAAATTCTGTAGATTGTAAATGTAGTTGTAAACTGTAAATGTTGTTGTAGAACCCTGTAGATGTGATTGTAGTTGATGTAATCTGTAATGTACTCTGTTGTCGTAGATGCAATTTGTAATTGTAAATTGTAGATGTAGTTGTAAAGCTTCACCGGGGATCTTCGGGAAAGATGTGAGCCGGTTGAATTGTAATGTACGTCTTCTCAAATAAAGAGAGACTAATATGGTAAACTTCCTCAACTTCTTCGGGGAGATGTCGCCGACGGGAGTAAACTTGTGTGATGAACTCGCTGGGGAATATATTTCTGAGAGAAATGTATGTAACTGTCTTCCCTGATGAGTCAATAATGTTGAAGGATCCATTGATGGTGAACGATCTATCTTGTGAAAATTGTCGTTTTGTCTAAGATCCTAATCAAAACGGGTTGCTCAAATAAAGAGATTGATGTTCGATAAAATCCTGTGATGCCATTGTTGAAGAGATGTTTGTCTTTAGGAATGTTCTTCTTGGGGAAAAGGGTGCAAAATAAATGCACACTTAATCCATTTCCGAAGGTTGGAGACGTCCACGATGTGATTGCCGAAGACCGAAGTTCAATTCAGGAAATAGCCGAAAAGAAACTGTCAAGCAAGACTCGACCAATGAGGTATGAACTCAAATGGAATTGTACTAAAATAACCGTCTTCCATGAGGGTTGAACTTCATGGGGAAAATGAACCATTGTGCTCCTTTTGCCTAGGGACGAATCTAATTGGAAGGATAAGACACACCCATACACCTAGGGATAACTATAGTCAAAGCGGTAGACTAAGACACATATAAAGAATGCGAACAATGAACATGCCATGCTGTCTACTTATATGCTATGCGTATGCCGACGAATTGGGAGAAACGAAATAAACGCCTCAAACGAAAGGGTACTCAAGCAAAATCCCCGCAGATGCCTTATCGCCTGTAAAGAAGGTCTTCGAACAGAGGCAACCTTCGTGCCTGGATAAGATAAATCCGCTTGCCCTGGAGAAGCACATAACATTGTTGTTTTTCCCGGACGAAATAAGCGTCCCCGGTCATCCTTTTGTTATTCATATATCAAGTAGAACAAATTTTGAAAAGGTTTAAATCAATTAAGATTTTGCTATCAAGATCACAGATTATGGTAAATGAAAAAATTTTTATTGAACGGCGGTCAGCGGAAAAGTGTGACCCGATATTACAGTGTTGGAAAATTATAGCGATTACATAAAGGGAATAATGTCCTGCTTCTCCTAAACAAAGTACTTCTTGACAGCGTCCGTATTCACGGGGCGAGTGATCTCTTCTCCATCCATTGTTGCTAACATCAAAGCGCCTCCTGTCAAAACCCTTTTGACTACATATGGTCCATCATAGTTCGGGGTCCATTTTCCTCTGATGTCAGTGAGGAAAGATTGGATTTTCTTGAGCACAAGGTCACCTTCCCTGAATACCCGGGGTCGAACCTTCTTGTAAAATGCTTTCTTCATCTTCTGCCGATACAACTGCCCATGGCATAGCGCGGCCATCCTCTTTTCTTCGATTAAGTTCAACTGATCATACCTACTCTGACACCACTCTGCTTCTGATAATTTTGCCTCTGCCAAATTTCTCATAGAAGGAATCTCAACTTCTATTGGGAGTACTGCTTCCATACCGTAGATAAGTGAAAATGGAGTTGCCCCTGTCGATGTGCGTACTATCGTACGATATCCATGTAAGGCAAATGGGAGCATTTCGTGCCAATCTTTGTAAGTAACGACCATCTTCTGAATGATCTTCTTGATATTTTTGTTGGCGGCTTCAACAGCCCCGCTCATCTTTGGTATGTAAGAGGAAGAGTTATGATGCTCAATCTTGAATTCTTCACATAACTCTTTCATCATCTTGTTATTCAAATTGGAATCGTTGTCTGTAATGATTCTACTTGGCACACCATATCGGCAAATGAGCTGATTTTTGATAAATTTAACAACCACATGTCGGGTTACATTAGCATAGGAAGCCGCCTCGACCCACTTGGTAAAATAATCAATGGCTACTAAGATGAATCGGTGTCCATTAGACGCTTTCGGCTCTATCATTCCAATCATATCAATTCCCCACATGGAGAATGGCTACGGTGATGAGATAACATTCAACAAAGTCGGAGGCACGTGAATTTTATCTGCATAAATCTGGCACTTGTGACACTTTCTAGCAAACTTGTAACAATCTGATTCCATTGTGATCCAATAATAACCAGCCCTTAAAAGCTTCTTAGCCATAGCATGTCCGTTGGCATGCGTGCCAAAAGACCCTTCGTGAATTTCCGACATTAACATATCTGCTTCTTGTTTGTCAACACATCTCAGCAAGACCATGTCAAAATTCCGTTTGTATAAAACATTGTTACTCAGAAGAAAATTTCCAGCCAACCTTCTCAAAGTTTTCTTGTCTTTGTTGGAAGCTCCCAAAGGATATTCTTGAGTTCTGAGAAACACTTCGATGTCATGGTACCAGGGTTTGCCATCTTCAACTTCTTCGACAGCGAAGATGTAGGCGGGTCTGTCAAGACGTTTTACTTCAATCCGAGGACACTCGTTCCAAAAGTTTACCACAATCATCGAGGCCAGAGTTGCCAATGCGTCTGCCATTCTATTCTCATCACGACGGATATGATGAAACTCAACCCGGTTAAAGAATGTAAACAGTCTTCTAGAATAATCCCTGTACGGGATCAAATTATCATGTCGAGTTATCCATTCTCCAGTAATTTGGTTGATTACTACTGCAGAATCACCAAACACATCTAAATTCTTAATTCTCAAATCGATTGCTTCTTCGAGACCCATAATACATGCCTTGTGCTCAGCTTCGTTATTAGTACACTGGAATGTTAATCTGGAGGTGAATGGGAAATGGGTCCCTTGAGGAGTCATAATAACAGCACCTATCCCTTTTCCATGAGCGTTGACAGCTCCATCAAAGATTAAACCCCACTGAGAACCTGGCTCTGGTCCTTCACCATGTACGGGTTCTTCACAATCTTTCATCTTTAAGAACATAACATCTTCATCAGGAAAGTCATCGTTTGAGGGTTGATGATCCAAAATAGGTTGGTGAGCCAGATGATCAGCCAAAACACTTCCTCTAACAGCTTTCTGAGTATGGTACTCGATATCATACTCGGACAATAACATCTGCCATCTGGCAATTCTCCCAGTCAAAGCGGGCTTCTCAAAAATATACTTGATGGGATCCATCTTTGAAACCAACCAAGTAGTGTGGTTCAACATATACTGGCGTAAACGCTTAGCGGCCCACGCTAGAGCGCAACAAGTCTTCTCTAACATAGTGTATCTGGTTTCACAATCGGTAAATTTCTTGCTCAGGTAATAAGTGACATGATCTTGTTTTCCCGTTTCATCTTGCTGACCGAGTACACAACCCATTGAATCCTCTAGAACAATCAAATACATAATCAAAGGATGCCCTTCAACCGGTGGTATCAGGGTAGGCGGTTCGAGCAAATATTCTATGATACTATCAAAAGCCTTTTGACAATCTTCAGTCCAAACGTACCATTGTTCTTTCCTCAGGAGCTTGAAAATAGGTTTACATGTAGCAGTCATGTTGGATATAAACCTGGAGATGTAGTTCAAACGTCCTAAGAATACTCTGACTTGTTTCTCAGTGGCGGGAGCTGGCATTTCCCGGATAGCTTTCACTTTGTCAGGGTCCACTTCAATCCCTCTTTGGCTGACAATAAAACCCAATAGTTTCCCTGATCGTACTCCAAATGTGCACTTGTTGGGGTTCAAACGAAGCTTGTATTCCCTCAAACGACCAAACAGCTTAGCTAGGTGTTTAACATGATCATCTTCGGTTTTTGACTTAGCTATCATATCATCCACATACACCTCAATCTCTTTGTGCATCATATCATGGAACAAAGTAGTCATAGCTCTCTGATATGTTGCCCCTGCATTCTTTAATCCAAATGGCATAACTTTGTAACAAAAGGTGCCCCAGGGTGTTATGAATGACGTCTTCTCTCTGTCCTCGGGAGCCATTCTAATTTGGTTGTAACCTGAAAAACCATCCATGAAGGAGAAAACCTCATATCTTGCAGTACTGTCCACCAAGATGTCAATGTGAGGTAATGGGAAATCATCTTTCGGGCTGGCTTTATTCAAATCCCTGTAATCTACACACATGCGAACCTTGCCATCCTTCTTCGGAACGGGTACAATGTTAGCCAACCATAGTGGATATTCGGCAGTAACAAGGAAACCTGCATCAATCTGTTTCTGTACCTCTTCCTTAATCTTTAGAGCCATATCAGGTCGAGTCCTTCTGAGCTTCTGTTTTATCGGCGGGCATTCTGGCTTTAAAGGTAAATGATGTTCAACTATAGCCGTGTCCAATCCCGGCATATCCTGATATGACCAAGCAAACACATCAACAAACTCTCCAAGCAGATCAATCAGCTGTTTCTTCACATCTGGTTTGAGCAGAGCTCCAATTTTCACTTCTCTACGGATTTCCTTTGATCCCAAGTTGATTATCTCCACCGGATCTTGATGGGGTTGGATAGCTTTTTCTTCTTTCTCAAGCAGTCTAGAAATTTCTTCTGGGATATCATCTTCTTTGTCCTCGGCTTCGTACACAGGAAACTCAAAATTCGGAGAAGGTAGTGGATCATTATTCCCAGGTTGTAATTTATGTAGCAATCTGCGCAAGTGATGTGATTTTTAATAAGTTTTTGTTTTGTAAAGTGGAAAGTGGTGTGTACGCGAGACGCTTCTTATTATTTTCCAACAATCGTGAATAAATACAACATACAAATGTAAATGAAAGTAGTTTATTGATGATAGCAAAACCAAAAAAGACACGCCCAACAAAGTCACTTTTGCTTTGGGCAAAGCAAAAGGAATTATTGAAAAGATAAGCCCTAACAAATGCAATTTCGCCTTGGGCAGAGCGGAAAATTTTAAAACAAATGCTTTACTTAGATATATAAATAGCAGTAGGGGATTCAACTGCACTCCAATTTCTGACTATAACGCCTGGGGTCACAAAGTCTGGGACGTCCTCATCTGGATCCTCCTCGGTGACGGCATAAACTCCAAAGGTATAGTCAAATCCATCTGACACGTAACCTGGATCTTCCATATAGGGCTCATAGTCTTCGTAAGGAATGAAGGACCTTGTAGAACCGTCTGATATGTAGCCCTCGAGTTCATCTTCTAACACAACATTAACCTGAGGATGATGGACGATCCCTCCACTATGGAACACTTCACTGATCAGCGGAAACCCTTGATTCTTGGTGCCTTGTTGAGCAGAACTGTTGGTGAAACCGAGACCCTCATTGTTTTTGTTCTCTGGCAAAGACAACGCCCTTCCCCACATTGATTGGTGACCACTGTTCACTACTCGTTGTGCGTCTTTAAATGATGACATGGATGTCTGAGATCTCTGAGTACCCTCACCCACAATAGACAGAGTTTGAAACTGTGTGCCAATTTCTTCTTCAGCTTCGACATATGAGAATGATGACAAGTGACTTACCACCAAAGCTCTTTCTCCACAAACTGTAACTATTTTCCCTTCAAAAACATATTTTAACTTCTGATGCAGGGTAGAAGTAACTGCTCCAGCTTCATGTATCCATGGCCTCCCTAGCAAACAGCTATAGGTGGCACGAATGTCCATGACCTGAAACAGGATCATAAAAGTCTGTAGTCCAATAGTCATGGGCAAATCAACCTCACCAATTACTGTTTTCCTTGACCCATCGAAAGCTTTGACAATAACGCGACTTGGCCTCATCGGTGGTCCCTGATACAACAACTTAGATAGGATAGTCCTAGGCATTACATTTAGAGACGATCCAGTGTCAACTAGCACACTGGACAGAGAGTCATTTCCACAATTCACAGAAATGTGTAGAGCCATGTTATGTTTCCTCCCTTCTTCTGGGAGATCGTCTTCATTGAAACCCAGATTATCACTCGAAGTAATACTGCCAATGATGTTATCGAATTGTTCCATAGTTACATCCTGCTCGACATAGGCTTGTTCCAAAATCTTCTGAAGTGCTTCTCTATGAGCCTCGGAACTCATCAGCAATTGTAGCACAGAAATCTTTGACGGGGTCTGCAAAAGATGATCTGCAACCTTATACTCGCTTCTCTTGATTATTTTCAAACATTCATCAGAGTTGGATAAATTAGACCCACCAGATTGCCCCACAATTGGGTCTCTTGAGCTTGAGGGTTCGAACGAAACTTCTTTTTTCTTTCGGTGGCACAGTTGGGTAGACTCGACCGCTTCTTGTCACTCTACTGACATCTGCAATATTGACTACTGAGGGTATAGTGGGCAAAGGTACCTCTTTCCCATCCTCCAACATAGTAGCATTGTATCTGTAAGGGATGGCCTTACTAGAGGTATAAGGGATAGGTCCAGGCACATTGATCACTAAAGGAGTAACAGTTGGCCTCCTGCTATTGTAAACAATCTCTATACGTTCCACTTCCTTAAAGTGGGGCACGATGACACAAACCTCTTCAGTCTCTTTATTGGAAACTTCTTGACCATCATTCTCCAAACAATCTTCAATCATATTGACAGAGGGCGAACCGTGCGGTGGTAATGGATTCTTTTGTACATTAGGGTCGGAATCCCTAAAAGACAAGATTCCATTTTTTATGAGCCTCTGGACATCCATCTTCAAACCGAAACAACTCTCAATATCGTGTCCTGGAGCACCCTGATGGTAAGGACAGAACTTGTCAGCTCTATAAGAAGGGGGAGGATTTGTGGGAGCCGGAGGTGGAGCTCTCGTCTGAATGTGCCCCTTTTTAATCAAGGCGGGGAATAAATCAGTATATGTCATTGGGATCGGATAAAAATTTATTTTTCTGTATACGCGACCTTGATTGCTGGATGGCCGATCTTGCTAAGGGTACCGTGGACTTTGCTGAAGTTGGGGTTGTTGAGCAATGGGAGACTGAGGTTGTTGATAGGGTTGTGGAGACTGTAGCTGATAAGCCGGAGCATTAAACACTGGCGATACTGCCGCGACTTGTTGTGGTGGCATATACCTCTTTCTGAATTGTCCCTTTTGAATAGCATTCACACCTTGTTCCTTTTTCTTCACAAAACTGCTCCCATACCTCTTAGGAGCGCTTTCTTCTTTGGTCAATCTTCCCTCGTGAACACCTTCTTCTAAACGCATTCCCATGTTGACCATTTCAGTAAAGTCACTGGGCGCGCTGGCTACCATCTTCTTATCAAAGAAAGGACCCAGAGTCTTCAGAAAAATTTTGGTCATCTCTTTTTCTTCTAAGGGTGGTGTGACTTGTGCGGCCAACTCGCGCCAACGCTGAGCATATTCTTTGAAGTCCTCCTTATCCTTCTGTGCCATTGCTCTCAACTGATCTCGGTCGGGCGCCATGTCCATATTGTACTTATACTGCTTGACAAAGGCTCCTCCCAGATCATTGAAAGTTCGAATTTTCGTACTGTCCAACCCCATATACCACTTGAGTGCGGCGCCCGTCAAACTGTCTTGGAAATAGTGAATGAGTAATTGATCATTATCAGTTTGGGCAGACATCTTCCTGGTGTACATAATGAGATGACTCTGAGGGCAGGTATTCCCCTTGTACTTTTCAAAATCGGGGACTTTGAACTTCGGTGGGACCTTAACATTTGGAACCAAGCACAGCTCATAAGCACTCTTACCAAATAAGTCCTTTCCACGAAGGGCTCTCAATTCCTTTTGTATTTCAGAAAACTGGTCTTGGAATCCATCCATCTTCTCTTCTAAACCCACGGTTTCGGTTGGCGACCCATGTAAAATTGGTTCATCCAGAATATATGGAACAACGTTCACATGCGGAGATGCGGTAGTCATTACAACAGAAATAACAGGAGCAGCTTGAACAGTGGTCACAACAGGGGTCTCAGACACAGGCGGACGGTAACCAGCCGGAGTAAAATAAGGAGGCATCCCCCACGGGAAACCTTGAGGCATACTGTAAGATACTTCAGCAACAGAAGACACCACTAGGATCGGTGTTGGTGTCACTTCGGATACGACAATCCTTGGAACTTCTTGGTTGTTGATCGAGATTTGACTGGACAGAGCTTCCACTAGGCCATTCAACTTCTCCAAACTTTCTTTCATACTTGCGACTTCATCACGGAGCACCCTGTTCTCTTGCTCTAGTTGATCCATCTTCTGACGTTGACTAGCTCGAGTGTTGTATCGGTGATTCAGCTTGTTCTGCGGAGATGAAGCAAGAGTGAGACCCTGGAATGCAAATGAATGCTATGCTTATGTAAAGTGCAAATGAGTGTGAAACTTTCAAGAAACTCAAATTATTCTGGTATTGTAACCTTGGAGAAAAAAAACTTATTTTATTTTGATGATTGAAGCATTATAAAAACGGAGTACTCTTTTAAGAGTTTATTACATTGAATCAAAAGCAAAAGAGAAGCTCGGGGATCTACTCCTTATGCTCCCTCTGTGCGCGAAGTTCTCTTTCCAACTGATTGATGTGTTCTTGCAACTCGGCCTTCTCTCTGATGATTCGGTCGACACACTCCTTCCAAGCTATAGTATCTGGGGGAAGAGCATCACTGGTGATAGCACTTGAAGAGGCGTGAGAGGAAAATAAATCCCCTTGCGCTTTTCTTTTCCTTGCGAGTTCAAATTCTGGCAGCCTCTGGGACTTCTCCTGCTCTACCTTGAGCGTAAAAAACTTGTTCTTCCAAGCGGCCTTCAATTTTCAAGCTTCATCCAAAGCAGCCTTCAATTGATCTACTTCACTCACATCAAACCAATTTGGGTCATGGAAGGCCAACACCATAGGTTCATGGAAAGGGAACGACATTTTGAGGTCGAGAGCTCTTGCTCGCACCCAATGTAGGTATTCTTCAGAGACAGTGCAATTGGGGTATCCTAAAGCAGCTTTTCCTTCTTTATTGATGTATTCCCACGAGTAAATTATGACGGTCTTCAGGTCTGGGTCTTCTCCTTCTTTGAGAAAGATCTCTTCTAATAGAGTCTGGTCGGGTACTTCAATCATGGGATGCCCGAATTGGAGACGGGCCAGCGCAGGGTTGTAGCTTATGCATCCTTCTCTCGCAATAAGTGGTATGTTAGTAAATCCTCCGATGCTATGGATCATACATATACCTCCATAGGTAGGGTCATACCACACAATGTCAGAGTGAGTAAGGGCCATAACTATCTCAGACCAACGAGGCGATTCTTCCTCTTCCCAAATAAACGGGTGTCGAGTCAGACGAGCGATGAACCATGAGTACAACAGAGCGGTGAAACAGGTGATATGTCCTCCTCCTTCAGCATTCTTCGAGTGGATCGAAAAGTATGTGTCAGCGAGTAAAGTAGGAACGGGATTCTTAAGTATGAACAGTTTAATTGCATCCGTGTCAACAAAATCATCGATCTTTGGGAACCAGAAAATCCCATAAACCAACAGAGCAAAGGTGGCTTCCATGATAAGGACTTCCTTTCTTTCAGCATGGTAGCGAACTTTTTCAATCAAAAAGTCAGCAGGGAATCCAAGGACTCCTTCCTTGGTGGTTAGGTGTGCTTGCACGTCTGCCAAACTGAGATGAGTGGGATTGGCAATTTCTTGATGACTGGGTGTGTCTTCCTGGCCGGTGAATATGGGACGGGCCGTTACAGGCATCCTCAGGAAATCAGAATACTCTTCCAACGTCGACATCAACTGGTAATCTGGAAAAGTGAAGCAGTGGTACAACGGATCGTAAAATTGAACGAGGGTCTCCAATAACCCTTCCTTCATCTTGAGTTCGAGGAAAGGAAGACTTCTCTGTATTCTGCTGCGAAGGCGTAACGATTCTCGATTAGATCAACTAGCTCTCTCAAGCTTTCAATGTTAGGGCTCTGAAAAGTGTACTCCAAGGCTTCTCTTTTGAAATCCATGGTTACAATACCTGAGAAATAAAGTTGAGTTTCTTGAAATGAATAGAGAAAGAATGTAATGCAATATGAGTAGGACTTCATGGGATCCTAGCTATTTATAAACATTGTAGTAAAAGAAAACGTTTTTTTTATTAACTTCGAAACGAAATACAAATAATTGCTTTTAAAAGTCCCAAATAAAAGCTAGTAAAGACACTAAGGGAGTTTCAAATTTGGCTGCTTGAGTTGCTCTTCTAACTGTGTCTTCTCACGGATAAGGTTGTCCACAATCAACTTCCAAATAGTGCATTGCGGGTCGGAGAAAAATAAATCCTCCATGACCTTCCTCTTCTTGCAGGGGAGTAACTCTTCATCCCTTAACTGTAGCTGCTTCTGGAGTTCCTCTTTCTCTTTCTGGAGTTGGTCAATCTCTGCAACAGGCACTTGGTACTTGTTCTTCCATGACTCTACCTCTTGTCGCAATTTCCTCATAGCAACCTCTAACTTCTCAGTTTCAGACATGAAAACATAAGTGGGTTCCCTCCTTGGGGGTATGGGGTCTTGGCGAGAGTAAGGCATCTTCAGCTTGATCGCCTTATTCCTCACCCACTGGAGATATGGTTCCATAGACACACAGTTGGGCCTTCCCAAACTATTCCTATCTTTCTTATGCAAATGCTTCCAAGCCTCCACGATCTTCTCTCGGAGTTCTCGATTATCCTCGAAGAAAACACTCTCAACTTGTATGCTCTTAGGTGGTTCCTTCAATGGATATCCCAACTGTCGGCGGGCTAGAACCGGATTATAACTGATCCCTCCACCGGAGCTGAGTAACGGTACATTAGCAAAATCCCTACATCCATCAACAATCAAAATTCCATCATACTCGCGGCTATACCAATTGATGTCAGCATGAGTCAAATCCATAATCTTTTCTGACCAACGCTTATCATTGAGGTGCCAAAAGGAAACATATTTGGGCAAATGGGTAAGGAACCATTTATATAATAAAGGCACACAACATGTGATCATTCCTCCACCACGAAGGTTTCGGAGATGTATAGAGTGGTAGGTATTACCTAATAAAGTCGGCACTGGATTGTTCTTCATGAAGATCTTAATTGCATTAAGGTCCACAAATCCCTCAAAACTGGGAAATAGAAACACCCCATAGACAAGTAAAGAAAAGATTGCCTCGAATGGAGCCTTGTTCGTGAAATCAGTGTAAAATGAGGCCTTCTTGAATAAAAAATCTGTAGTCAAACCAAAGGTCCCACTTTTAACAACCATGTTGGCCTTAACGTCAGATACCTTGAGATAAAGAGCCTTAGCGATGTCTCTTTCTTCGGGATCCTTCTCCAAGAAAGGAAAAGGAGATTCTTCTAGAATGGGTAACCCTACCAAAAAGGAGTACTCTTCCAAAGTTGGCAACAACTGATAATCTGGAAAAGTAAAGCAGTGATACATTTGATCATAGAACTGTAACAGAGCGGAAAGCAGGTCTTCATTTGCCTTACGTCTTAACAAAGATAGTAACTTTCCATATTTACTCTTGAACTTCTCTTGGTCTTCAATCAAAGCTCCTAACTCCCTTAGGTCATCCAATTCAGGACTTTTAAAGGTATATTTTAGAGTATTTCGTCTATCCATAATGTCCTACAATGTTCATAAATAAAGGGTAAGTCCCATGAGGTCCAATGTAGTATGATGCTATATGAATGCAACAAACACAAGTAAACACATATGGCACAAAAATAAACAAACAAAGGTCCTAGGTTTGCAACGAGCATGGAGCCAAGGATATACCCATTCCCAAAGGATAAGGACTAAAGGTGGATGGTACCTGCAGAACTGGGTTCTAAAAAAAGGTCCCAAAGTCATTAGTCCATCTATTGGATATTATCAATTTCCCAACTAACTTGAGGATTAATAATATTCTCAAGAGAACTTCTTTTGAGTGTAGCTTCGCGTAGCACTATTTCGGGACTTACTCCCTCATAGCCTCGCACTACATCCTAATAAAGGCCAAAGTGGGGTTAAAGGTAGCTACGGTCCTTAGTATCATGGACTCCAATTGAAAATAGTAAAAGTTTTCACGACTAAACTCGTTCAACCGAACCATTTTCAAAAGGGTCTCAACTAAGCGGGATTCTCGAATCAACTTAGTCGGGACTCACTCCCTATAAGCCTCATCGAATATATCACCATCCTATCTTAATTTCTCTCAAGTCCGGGTGTAGGACTTTGTCTCACCACTCAAGGATAATAACCCAATAAGAGATAAAGAACACAAATAAACAAATAAACAAGTAAGCAAATATATACAACAATAAACAAGAGAAAACAAGTTAGGGAAACCCACTAAGATATCCCTAGTGAAGTCGCCATTTCTGTCGCGGTGAAATTTGGATACCAAGCTATTTATTAGTTTGAATCGTTAATTCAATTTGCAACCAAACTTTGATTTTTCCAAAGGAAGGGATAAAGATCGAAATTCCCACAATGCAATGCAAATGCAAGTCAGGTTGTTTTAGGTTCGGGGGTTGGTTAAACTTAGGGAAGGTACTAGCATCCTAAGTTTCTGTAGTACTCTACAGGAACCTCTTGTTTTATGTTTGTTTATTGCTAAGTGTTTATCTGCTTGAGGGATTAAAGACCTAGTGGTTTATTTCTAAGTATACTCGATAAGATATCGCATCTTATGCCTACATATCCTTACAGGAGTGGAATCAGAGTATCTGTAGTTCCCCTAAAGGGTTAGAGGAGTTCTTTGACTGTGGTCAAAGTTCCCACGGATTTAGGGTAGTTGGTTGATTGGGTCTAGGAGAAGAGACGAGTCTTCATTTTAAGGGAGATTACTTAATTTAAGCCACCACATGTTTGTAGGAAAATTGTATTTGTGTCGTCTTAAGAGAAGGGCTCAAGTACTTGGAAGGGTCGACAAGTACGCCTCTATCTCTCTTAAGTGAGAAAAGAAGATATTGATTGTATTTTGTGTTGTGGGGCGTGATAAGTTATATCTCGCTTAAGATGATTAACATCTATTCTCTATTGTGTTTATATTGTTTTTAAGTTGATTGTTTTGTTTCTATGTTGTAAAGATAAAGACAAGGTCCTTCCTATGGGGTAGGATCTATCCTAAGCGATCAACTTGAATAGAATCAAGGATCGAAGGGAATATGATGCAAGTGATGTGCAACTACACACAACGTTGAATTATGTGTAGGTTTTTCCTTTGGACGGATGCAATGCGATAAGAGTAAATATGATAATGTGAAATGACTGTAGAATAAATTGCGGAAATGTAAACCATACACATACGCATGAAAGCGCTAGAAGTGTGTGAGAGTGAAAGGTGTCGTGAAGTGATTGCGCGTGATTGATTGTATGTTTACGCGATTGGTTGATTTTAATTGGATAGTTTTATAGGCGAGAAGTGGATTTGATTTTTAGTTTGAACTAATGAAAAAAAGGTTGGATTGGTTTTGATAAAGGTTGAATAGCTTTAAGCTTATTATTTTTTTTAAAATAAAGGGTTATTAGATTGGAAAATAAGCTTTTATTTTGTTATTAATTAAAAAAAGGGGTAAATCATATTATAAAATAAATACTAAATTGTCTAAAAAAAAGGAAGTAATGGAATTTTATGATTTATTAATGAAAATAGGTTAATTAAATAAAAGGTGAGTTGATTAAGATGAATAGATAAATAAATATTACCAATTACTTAATTTATTAAAAGCTGATGATTAAATAATTATTAAGTAAAAAGATTAAGTTAATTGACTTAAAAACGGCTGATTAAAAAAAATGATTAGCAAAAGGTTGATTAATTAAGAAAAAAAAAGGGGGGTAGATTAAAGTTTAATTGAGATTAGGGGATGGTTTGCGGATAATTTTAATGTGGTGTGTGGTTAGTGAGTGTGATTAGCAACAAATTAAATGAACAATTCAGAAGAAAACGAGAAACCCTAAGTTCCTCCCCCCCTCTTCGCCGTTCTCGATCTCGCCCTCTTTCGCTCCCAATCTCACTTCGTTCTCTCTCGTTCATCGTCTCCAATCACCTCAGATTCGCTTCTTTTGCCATTTTTCTGAAACCAAACAAAAAGCGTCAATAGTTTAATAGCATTGACAAGGATAGGTGCTTACCGAGAGCTGGGTGGAGCGGCGGTTTGCGAGGATGGAATGGATGCCTCGTCTGTTGAGGGTTTGCGGCGATGGCTTCAACGATTAAGTGTCGCTTGCACGAAAATAAGGGGCCGGCATGACAGAAGAGTCGCCACCTTTCGTTATTTATCCCTCAGAGCGGGAAAGGAAACGATCGGAAAAACCTGACGAAAGAGGGTAAGACAAGGTCATCGCAACCATTGTCTGGGTTCGGGAGTCGGTTACGCAAGGGGAAGGTATTAGCACCCCTCACGTCCATCGTACTCGACGGGATCCTCGCTTGTTGTTTACTTGGACGGGTTGGTTATAATCTATCTACCTATCAAGGCTGACTGAAAAAGAAAAGAAAAATGACTCGGCAAAGCGTCGCACTTTATGCCTACGTATTCTCATCAGAGAATGAGAAATCAGAGTCAACGTAGTTCGGCCTACGAAGGGTTGTGGGGGAAGGTAGCTCGCCAAGACATCGCCATCTTGTGCCTACGTACTCTCAACAGGTATGAGAGATCAGAGCTCACGTAGTTCGGGAAATTACGGTTTATTTCCTGTTTTTTACGAAAGAAGTGTTTTTTATTGTGTTTGCGATCTCAACCGCACTAGAGACTATGACCTGAGAGTGAATGCGTCACATGTCACCCAAAGGGTACCATACTAAACATCCAGACTATGGAAAAGAAACTCTCCCACAATCCTTTCTCAGATAGCTCAAGGCTCGTAACGTACGAAAGAAATCATTCATGATTACTGTATCTTAAACTGTTTTGAGATGAGAAGAGAACATGCCCAACTAGGAGGGAGGCTATCAAGTCCTACTGTTGTCATGCCATGGATTCATCCTATGGTTGAGGTTTGAACAGGGAACTCCTAGGTGTTGTCATGCATAGGTTTCAACCTAAGATTCTATCATCAAATCCTTATCAAAGGAAATGAGAGTCCTAAGGGATCATGTCAATGATACACCAAAACAGACAAAGCATCAGCTTAACAGTAAAATGCATGCAATGCAAGTGAGGGAGGAAATGTGTGTGGGGCTTCAGCCTCCACAAGCTCATCTCAACCTCAAGCCAGAATGAAATAACAGTAATCATACTGAAATATAAACAACATGCTATCAAGCAATAAACAGCAAACTGCAATCATACAGATAAAATGAAATAAAATGCCATCAGGAAAACAAAACACATGGGCAAGGGAGCTGGGCTCTACCGAATACCCGCAAGCAAAGCCACGCAATAACAATACAAGCAGAGGGAGCAACTCAACCTCTAATGCAATCATGCTCCTAGATTCTACTTATTCTAGATGGACTTAATCTAATGCAACAGACAAATCAAGCAAAACACACAATACAGAAAAGAAAACAGAAGAAAGCCTCAGCTCCTCCAGCAGCAACTCAGTCCTCAGAATTCAATCATCAATTGCTTTCCAGGTTTCAACCCTACAATATGAGTATCAACTCATCTTCTCCCTTAAGCTTCAGCTTCTTTGATCAGCTCCACCTTCAGGCTTCACTATCTTCAGGGATCTTCAAGTATCAACTTGATCTTCATGCTCTTCAAGCTTCAGCTGAAATGGCAGTCTTCAAGGATTCATCCTCTTCAATAATCTTCAAGGAAGTATTCACCTTCATGCTCAGGCTCTGACAGCTCTCAAGACAAATCAAATCAGAGAGAATCACTACTGGATAAGCTGGGGGATATTGAACTGCTTATTTGATCACCAAAGGTGACCTATAAGGGTTCAATATCAAATGAAAGGTTCCCTCAAAAGTTCTACCTCCTAGGTATAGCACTAATCCCTCCAAAGGAGAGAGGTGTATACCCTAGAAGGACTTTGAATCATGGGGAGGAATGGATGTGAAGAATACTATCCATGTTTGAGAAAGAAATTATCTACATCTAAGCTCTCCCTAATCCTAACCCTAAAAAAGGAAAAGAAGAAGAACAAGCTCCTCAAGCTCCTCCAAGCCTCTTCCAATCTTCTAGTATGCTCCACTAAGCTCCACAATGAGATGCCAAGCTCCTCAAACCAAAGGGAAACTCCAAATCAAAACAAACTAAACAAAACTTGCCCTAAAGGCCACACAAACAATCATTCAATTCAAAAATCAACCAAAAATAGTATATTATCCTATTAAATCCTAATATAAATGCTAGGGGACCCTAAATAACTACCCTTAAGTCCCATATATTCCCCATAGACTAAATTGCCCTATAAAACCTAAATCTAAAATTGTTATTGACCTATATTAAAGTTTTAATCAAATTCTACACTACTTAGAACTACCTAATTAAAACTACCCTAAAAATTATCACAAAATTATGAAATTAATTCAGGGGGGACCTAAACCATTCATCTAATTATCCTAAAAAATTGAACTCAAAATCCTAAAGGGAACTACCCTAATTAAATCCTACAAATTAGAATACCAACTAAAAGAACTAACAAAGCAATTAAAAGTAAAAAATGTGAAAAAAATATAAAAATGAAATAAAATGGCTATTTTATGGTTTTATATTTTTCTAGACAGAAAATTAAAATTGGGAAAAAAAGTTTCATTAAAAAATATGCATTTTTCATTTTATTATGATTTTTTGAAGTTTAATGAAATTTGGAGAAAAAATTAAATGAGAATTGGATGAGGGGTGCAAGAAGTAGATGCATTCAATTGATATCATGATGGGCCCAGGAGGGGGGGTGCGCCTAGCATGGCGCGCCTGGGCCGAGATTATAATCAGAAAACTAAAAAAAAAAAGAAAAGAAAAAGGAACAGACGGTGCGAATAGCATGCTTACGCAGTACAAAATGATTGGGCTTGGAAAACGGGGGTGGGAAGAGTAATTCGCGTAAAGCCCAGCCAGCATTAGTAAGTTAAAACGCTGCGTTTTGCAGCCCATCTCCCTCCAAAATTTCGTGCACGAATCCTAGCCGTTGGATTACAGTCCCGATCAACAGTCAAAGGGAGATCCAACGCGTGTGGTGTTATCTTCTTCCTTGGTCCATTAGGGTTTCATAAACCACCATGAAAACATACTTCATGCACCAATCTTCCCCTCATGCGTGTGGCTTCATTTCTCAACCAAATGCCATGATCCAAGAACCAAACTTGGCTAGAATTTTACGTAGAACACAACCATACCATTGGATTTCACTAAAACCCCACGAATCTTCCAAACCGAGCGGTATACATCCATGCACTCAAACTTTCTTCAGTTTTTGAACATCACGAAACTCAACAATCTTTGTATATAATTAATCCTCATGCTATGCTGGTCACAACCAACCAATTCTCATGCATTATAACCCATTAAATAGTGTGTTCTAACTCCCTCAAGAATCAACCACCATGGAAGAAACCTCACCAATTGGCTTTAAACTCGTCCAAATGAATCACCTAATGGTCTCTAATGGTTTTCCAACAAGAACTAACCCTAGCCATGCCTAAAGTGAGAGGTAAGAACAGTTTTGCATACCTTGACTCTTGCAATGGTGGATGTTGAAAGGCTTCGAATCAATCCTTGTAGATCTTCACAAATGGTCCCTAGGTGATGAACAATACTCTTCTTGCACAAGATTTGATGGAGATGGCTTGTATCTTCAGATTCAATCCTTTTTGCTCTCTTGCAACTTCACTTGGAAAGCTCCAATTCTTCAACAATGGAACCTTACTTTGGCATGAACATGTTCAGGGAGGTTTGTAGTGATGATTTGTGGAAGAAAATGGAAGGGTAATGAAGAGAAAAATGGAGTTTCAATACAATTTGCAAAATGGAGAATTTTGGTTCAACCTCTTTTCTCTACCACCATTAACATCAACAATCACCAACCTTTCACCAATGCAATTCATATTCAATATATAGAGATGTTTAGAAAGATCTAGAACCTCTTAGAATCATCTAGATCACTCTAGTAGAAACTTGAACTTTCATGAAATGATAGTTTGCACTTCCATTCTCACCATGTGATATATCATGACAAAACCCTATAACTTGAGTAATTAACTTCATTTTCTCCTTAAGTGGTATTTTGGACAAGATACAAAGCTTAAACACCTTGTTTATGAAGCTTTTCTTTGTTTTGGTTTGGTACCCCATTATGCAAGTAAGACTTTTACAAAGCAACTCCAAAATTTAAGCCCCAAATCAAAATTGTGGCTGAACCATTGTTCTTAAAATATCCTTTGGAGTCAAAATGACCTATCATATGCCATGGTTAGGGTTTATAGCTTGGATTTTAGGATTTTCCATTTCACTTGAATTAACTTATGCCTCATTTTTAGGCTATTTTTATCACTTTTTGCTATGAGCCTTTCCAACATCTCATGACCACCCTACTAGCCTTAAAACATCATTCTAAGAAAATTTGATGTTGAAGGTTTTTCCATTTGAAGCTTGGAAGTAGGAGATATGGCCATATGCTTGAAATGACCTATAACTTCAAAATGACCAAAATGCCCTTGGCTTGTCAAAGCCATAACTTGAGTTCTAAAAATCCCATCAAGGACTTATAGTACTCTCTAGAAAGCTAAGAAGATGCTCTTCAACATTCATGCTTACCAAGAGATCATAGGAATTATCCTACTAGGGCAAAAGTTGTCTGTAAGTTGGGTGACTTTCAAGGACCCAGATTCACATACCTCAGATGACCTGTAATTTGTCAAAACCATAACTTGAGCTCTGCAAATCCCATCAAGGACTTCTACCACTCAAATTAAAGCTAATAACAAGCTCTAAAACATTCATGTTGTGGGGAAGATGAGATGACAATCACATCTTGAGCTAAAACTGCCTGGAAGATAGGGATCAAACTAAGGGATTTTACACTGTCAATCCTTAGCAACCCTAGCTTAAAACTTCTCAAACTCTTCAATCCTGATGAGTTGGTCTAGGAATCATCCTTGTAGTATCTCAATACATCATCCCATGATCACATGGCCATTGTATTAGGTCTCAACCCTCTCCAAATCTTCAGTTGACCTAGGGTTGACCCAGCCAAACCCTAATTCTACCATTCATGGTTGAATCTTCTGAATTCTTGTATACTGACCTCTCTGGGCTTCATGATGGCTTTCAAGACATCTTACAGGCTTTCTCAAAGCTTCAAGTCTATCCTCATAGTCTCAGAATCATCTGAGGAGCACCCACAACTCTCAAGTTATGAAGCACACAACCTTGGTTTCAACCAATTCCTCTGAGGATCTCTTGAACTTTCTGATGAAGGTATCAACTTTCAAACCCTTGATGGATAAATAAATGTTGGTCAAATTTTAGGGTGCAACATTAAGGAAGATAAGTCGCTCCTTTTTCCTATTCTGGATTACGAATCTTTGGTCTTTTGGTAGCTATTCGTGTCTTAGGGTTCTTTTTCTGTCGTTTCCTCATCCCTTCATCTCTTTATATAGACATCATGAGAATTAATGTCATGTTTAAGACCTGATTGAAAGAGTTGAATGCTGATTTCGATATTCCAATTTGGGACAAATCGTATTTGAAAACTCGATTGGATCCTTCCATTTTAGCTTATACGAAATTTGAATTCTTTCCTCTTCTGTCTGATTGTGTTTGATGTGTGTTTAACGTAAATCTCAATTTTGCGATATCCTGTATTAATCACTTTAATGTCACGGTTCATTGCCCTGAGGATTTGATTTTTTGTCTGAATCGAATCTTTTTGACAGGGTATATTCCCAATTGATTTGCTAACCCTGGATTTGGTGGTTTGGCAGGTGTAAAAAGTGAAGGAATTGGGCCAGACGATGGACAGCCCATGGTGAATTTCGAGTAGCTGGTGCGAAGAAGTTTCAAGTGACTGGTGTGAGCTTCAATCTATTCAAAGGTCTGTCATATTCTTGTGTTAGTGTAATTCTAATTCAAGCTTCAGGCAGTCGATGTCGTATCTCTTTCCGAATAAATCACTTTCGTCAACAACAAGCGTTCACTAGGCTCTCTGTCAAAATTCAACAACGAGCAAGTCTCTCCGTGCAAGCTTGAGCTTCTGGTAATATCGTCTCTAATAATTAAAAGCCTTATTTCAAAAGTTATGCTGCTGCGGTTACTCTGCATTCAATTGGCTCTTTGAGAATTTCTAATGTACTGCTGTTTCTTCTTGCAGGGAAAACAGGATGGCTTCACAAGGCTCTTGAGTCTTCATGATTTGGAGCAAAGTAGTTGAGGTCTAGCTTCCATGGATCATGATTGGGAAGCGGGTCAGAGCTATCGAGAATGTACTGATTCAATCTGCTGCAGGCTGTGCTCAAACTCTGTTCCACGATTAGCTGAATCTTCTGTTATTAAAGCTACTAATCTCATGTGCAGGCCTCGACAGGGCAGGCCTTGGTTGGAATATGTTTGCTAACATCAAGATTGATCCCTCTTGATCAGTCACGCGCATGTACTCTTCTGCAGGTGTGTAGGCTTTAAACGGGGAATGGGATGAAGATAAATGGAGCGGCATGGCTGAAGTTGAAAGTTCTGTTGAAGTTGCGGCTCGGTTTCGGGTAAGCACCCTTTGATAGCACCTCTAACTTCTCTTTCGGAGGTTTATAGTTTGACTGTAGTTGACACACGATGCTTAAAAGCCATCTGCTAGTTTCTCTAATGATTTGCCTTTGTTTTTAGCCATATGGTTTCATGAATGTACTGCCAAACCTGTTCTTATATTGATGTTCACATCTCAATAACCGTCTGATATCTAAGTTGCAAATTTGCAGATATTCTCTCTGGTAAAAGTGGGTGAATGAGAAGCTAAAACATCATCTGAGTTGGTTGGAATGCTTTTGGATTCGGAGCGATGGTTGCAGCTGATCTTAATGGGTGCTATGCGTGAGACCCTGTTTTAACTGCTCACCTGCATTGATACTCTTAATGACATTGGTGCTCGTTATTTATTGCTTCTCGTTGTTGACATTAACCATCTTTTGAGACTGCGAAGGTGCGAGAGATGGACGATGAGTCCTTGCAATGACACCGAATTGTTGATATTTTGGATTCATAAACCTCCCATTGTAAAGTTTATAATTTGGTTGAAAATGTGTTTCTTGCTCTCGTGTAATGAAAATTGGAACACTTGCGAACTTAATCCTGCTTTGAAGGGCCTTCTAATGTATCTAATCTCATATACCAGCATACAATCATTTGATTGAAAATTAACACTAACAAATCCTTAAAAGAGGGAAATCGGCCTTCTATGGAAAAAGAAATCACGCGAAGTCGCTCGTCATACCATTATGTAAATCTTGTATTCAATCATTCTTAATCTTATGCTTTCAAATCTGATGCTTTTATAAATCCAAAACAAAGGGGTTTCGACTTGAACCAGCTTTGAGCAACGATGCTTGAATTTTGAAACTGGTGGAAACTTCACTCCAAAAGCTTCTCGCTAACTTAATTCAAAATTCCAATCTCATGTCATCTACAAGCTACAAATAAAACCAACCTCTTTTCTTAAGGGAAACAAGATGATAATCCAATCCTTCTGGGTAAGAACAAAGCCATTTCTTGAATTCATGAATGATGTACTCAAATAATGATCCAGGAAATCTAACGTAAACGGTCGTGTCCCTGTGATGCTTGACTGCGAGAAAGTGTCGCCGTTTACTTGAAGTCCATGTACCTACGCATATTTGTTAGTCTTAATAAATATTAAATAAAGTCGAATAATAATAGAAAATGCGCAAAAAGAGGTGGCATCCTACGGTCAAAAATTAGGGTACAACACCTATGGAAACAACCAAGAAGCGCAGAATGGATTTCAAAGTCCGAGTTCATCACATCCTCCCGGTAAAGTATGTGAATCTTAAGGCTTTTCCAGCATTGTCTTTTGATTTTCCTGCTTTGCTCAAATATCAGAGGATCGATAAATTTGTGTCGGATTCTGGAAATTGCTATCCGGATCTTGTCAAATCCTTTTTGCATAAGCTGTCTGTGTTTATGAATGCAAATGATGAGCATGTTATGAAAACAATTGTTAGAGACTGCATTATGGAAGAAAATCTGTCTGATGTTGCTGCTATGCTGGAAATACCATCGTCTGGGTACTTTCTGAGAAAAGGAATTAACCACGTGGAAGGGCCATGGTCCAACTACGACAAGATGGAGTTCTACTATCAGATCTGCAGGTTTTTAAAGGAGGTGATTATCGCCAACCAACACACTGCTCGTCTGTTGTGCTATGCAAAGAATCTTACCGTTTCTGATCGGATGCTTCATTACGTAATCTGTTATGTGCTGATTCCCAAGGATTCAAATCATGCCCAAATTAACGATTTGGAAATCCAACTTCTTTTTGCCATCAAGAACAAGATTCGTATCAGCTGGATTTTAACCATTATGTATCACCTTCAACAACAACTATCTCTTTCAACCCGTCTACCGTATGCAAGGCTGGTGTCAAGAATTTTGGAGCTGACAACTTTGGATCTTAACCGTGAACCGACCACCAAGATGAAATCAACCACCAATGAGATTAATGAAATTACAATTGTCAAGAACACCAGAATTTTTAAGGATACTGACGGTACTTATAAGTATTCGGATGAAGGAGCCGCTGCCAACCAAGCCAATCCCGTACCTGAAGAAGGCATTACAAATGAATTCCTTTACCAAACTATGATGACTCAACATAGAGAAACCTCCCGGGCCATTGCTTCTCTCCGAAACCTTGTACTTACCTCTCGCCGCACCAACACCGGCAACTTTGTTGTATCTGATGGAGAAGGTGAAGAAGAAGAGGGAGAAGACGAGGAGGATATGGCTGATGAGGACATTTAGAGAATATGCTTCTATTGCTGTCTTTTATTGCTTTCTAGTCATTAAGTTTTAAGTTTATGCTCTAAACTTTGTTTCATTTACGTTGTATCATACACTATTTTGGTTGCACTCTGTTGCATGTTTAATTTTATTTCAGTATGTTTTGTTTACCTACTTGATTATTCTTTTGATTGCTTTCATAATTGTCGATATCTTCTAGTTTTGTTTGAAAGCTTCTTCCTTTTTGCTAATGACAAAGGGGGAAAAGAGCTTTGGCTTTCTAATGTCTATGTGTGCAGAATTTTTGTCTGTTTTTAGCCTCTATTTTTAGAAAGGGGGAGTTCATGGACATAGGGGAAAAAACAAGACCAGGACCAAAATTCGTCAACATATTGCACAAGACTCAATTGGTTGTCATCATAAAAAAGGGGGAGATTGAAGAAGCATGCTTCATCTCAAGGTTTCAAGGTTTTGATGACAACAACAACAAGACTCAAGATCATTTCATCTGTCCAAAAAGTCAAAAGCTTTCAAAAGACCAAGATCAAAGTATTATGGAAGTGATCAACATTCAAGCTTCATGTACATTTGCCCGATCATCTTTTAAGACTTGGACACAAGCTATGGTATATCAAAATTCTCTAATTTAATTGATATACAAGTGTTTAAATATTTTATCATTTGATCATAATGCATTAACATGTTTTAAAATCATTTGGGATTGGTATAACACTTTTAAATTAACTATTTTTCAAAGTTTTTACAGTGTTAACCGATTAACCATATAGGTTAATCGATTAACGCCCTAAAATTTTAAATTCTTTGGGCCAACGTTACAGTGTTAACCGATTAACCTATATGGTTAACCGATTAACACTGAACATTTTCTGAAAAATTGTTTCCTTTCAAGTTCAAAAATTATTTGAATGATATACCTTTCCATGTGTTAACTCATACAAAAATATACCCTTTTGAAATGGTGTTTTGGCTCATATAAATTCTGATAATTTCAAATCAACAAACACCTCCAACAATTTTCAAAAAAAACAATCATTGAATCATATTCACTACTTTTCAAATAATTTCAAATACATTCAAAAAGTGTTCATACTTGCATAACCTTTCACATCCATTTGTTTGAACACTTGTATTGAGATTAAGTTGTGAATTCTGATTAAAGGAGAAGATCAATCTCTGTATTGATATTACTGTACTTTCAAATTATAAAAAGAATTACAGAATAGTCTGTTGTGACTTGTGATCCAGGATTGTTAGACACAAGGGTTAGTGTTTTGCAAGAGGATTGTTCTTGCACACTAGTTTGTTTTGTTGTTAGATTGTAGGCCTCACCGGTTGATGGTGTGATAGGTTGTACTTTCTAAAACAATAGTGAAAACTCTCTTTCATGTGGAGAGGGGAGTGGAGTACCTTCGGATTATGAAGGGAACCACTATAAATCTTGGTGTCCACTTTCTTTATGCTTTCTACTACATCCATCACCAAGAACATTACCAAAGAAAAAAATTAAAGAACACCAAAAATATGAAAAAGTTTTAAAAGGCCTAAATCACCCCCCCCCCCCTCTTAGGCATACTCTGAACTTACATAGTTCCCCTTTAGTGCATCCTTTCTCTTCTCATCTTCAAACAATTCAAAATACAGTAATAAAGGTTAATTGACGTCGTACGCTACGAGCTTTAAGCTACTTGAGAAAGGGTTGTTGGAGAGTTTCTTTCCAACAGTCTGGATGTTTAGTATGGCACCCTTTGGGTGACATGCGACACATTCACTCTCAGGTCATAGTCTCTAGTGTGATATCAGTTGCAAACATCCAAAAAGACATTTCTTCTAAAAAACAGAAAATAAAGATCAAACTCTTTTTGTCCTCTTGGACCTTTAATTCTTGGAAACCTTTTTCAGAAGGAGAGTTTTGTTAACTCCCGGTTCTACCGCAAACGGTAAACGCCTAAGTCTCCGTCGAGCGAGCTACATACACCAAACTGCTGGAACCGTCTGTTAACCCTACTCGGATAAAAAAGACAAACCTGTGTCTCTCGTGTCCTGAACTACGTTTGCTCTGATCTTTCACGCCGTGTGAAAGTACGTAGGCACGAGATGCGATATCTCGGCGAGCAACCTTCCCCCGTAACCTGTAGTTAGGCGAACTACGTTTACTCTGATTTCTCGTTCCAGACGGGAATACGTAGGCATAAAACTGATGTGTTCTGCCGAGTCATTTTCTTTTCTTTTCAGACCAGATTGTTAGCATAGATAGATAAAACCAACCTGTCAGATAAACACAACAAGCATGGATCCCATCGAGTACGATGGACGTGAGGGGTGCTAATACCTTCCTCTTGCGTAACCGACTCCCGAATCCAGACAATGGTTGCGATGACCTTGTCTTATACCTTTTCGTCAGGTTTTTTCTGATCGTTTCCTTTCCCTTTCTGTGGGATAAATAACGAAAGGTGGCGACTCTTCTGTTTTGCCGACACCTTACTTTCGCGGTAGCGACACTTGTCCACAGTACCAGAATACAAACTTCTTGGAGCTCACCCAAAAATAGAACAGGGTGACCTGCTCTGATGCCAATTGAAATTCTGGCATGCAGATACCAGTTGTTGAGGCAGATGTCACAACATTGGGATCAAAACAACTTGATCACGTAAATACAAATGTATAGATTTACATGACAGAAAAGTAAAATTAACACCAGTAATTGTTAACCTAGTTCAGTGCAACTCACCTACATCTGGGGCCTACCAAGCCAAGAAGGAAATTCACTATAATAGTATTAGTTCAAAGCTAAATTCCCCTGTTTACAACTTCTCGCTTAATCCCTACCTTGTGCAACTTCTACCTAGACACCCTTTAGATATGAGATCCACCTCTCACTTCCTAATCAGTCACAATCCCAATGATAATTCAACAACTACATAAAATAGAAGTACCAACCCTTCAAAGTACAATACTTGGTTTTGCTTAAAAGTTTCAACCAATAATAATACACTATTGCTTAAAAGCTTTAGAGTGGACAATGAACAATCAATCAACCTCAATGTATTAGAAGATACATGAGTGACATACAATTAACACACACTAAACTATAAAGACCAACCAAGACACGGGTAATCCTAATGCTTCAATCTTCATGTGTTATTCTCTACTTTCAATAGGGTTAGGTCTTCTCTTTAAATAGTCGTCTGTCCACTTGGGCTTGGGCTTCTTGAGGCACAAAATCACTAGGAATCAGCTTTAAAACAAGAAATAATCTACTACACAATAATAGGAACAAAATACAAACTTTCCTAAAAAGGCTTAAGAATCCTTTTTACAAAAACTAACAGAATCTATTAAAATAAAAATCCCACAATATACTCCCATGAATAACGCAAACATGTGAATCAAAACACACTAAAAAATCCCACTAAAAATACCAAAATAGTCATACTCTAATTTTCTGGTATAACATGTCCTGACACATGTCACAACATCATGCTGAACATTATGTCTGACTGTCATGGCAGAATATCTGGTGTAACATATTGCTAACAACATGTTGTTCTACCAAAATGTAGCCAGTCCAGAAGACACAAAACTTACACAATCCCTTGGGGCCAGTAGAAGACATTTTCCCACGTGCTCCTCATCGGAGGACATCTCATCAAGTTGGTCAGCACATCTCATGGAACCAGTCTGCCCGATGTAGGGAGCAAGTTCACCCATTATCCCATTATTTGAGGAATGTGGAGCAGTTGATCCAGGATGATGAGCATGAGCTGCCCATCCCCAACACCATGTAGGAATCCTGGCAATTATTCGTTATGGGCCGGATCACTCAGCCCATAACGGAGACCATTGGCCTAGTGTTGGGGGCTCTCTATAAATACCCTCCTCTACAAGAGGGTCATGTATTCATTTTTATCCTATTCTCTACTCTTGCTACCTTTTCACCCGACTGACTTTAGCATCAAAGTGCCCGCAAGTACACCCTTTCCTCCGTTATGTTGGTGCGGTAAAGCGGCAAGAAACAAAATATTTTGGAAGTATTTATCTGGGAAATTATCGTGTCCACAGAGATTAGTGTTATTGAACTTCCGTTCGACAATTTTAATGTTATTGAGTTTGGGTTTAAAATGGGTTTAATTTAAATGCGGGAAATAAAACTTACGAACAGAAAAAAAATCATTCTTTGGAGAGTAGAGAATTCTCGGGTTTGCATTTCATCTATCCTATCAAATACTTAAACTTACTCCCCAGTTGTACGCAACCTAAATCACTCGTAAACATTATCACGTATTTCTCACATAGAGGTCATCTCTAACACAGAGTGAGACAACGATCGTATTACTCATGCCGGCTCTCATCGCAACACAAACAACACATAAGCATTAAGTTCCGATACCCAAGTGAATATTAAGCCTAAATTTATCTCTAGAATCTAGAACCTAATAAGTGTTCATCCTAGTTCCAAATTCAACTCGTCCATATCTGTAACAACTCAAACAGAAATAAAGAAAGCAATCATCAACATTAATTTGTAAAATGAGTTTTGTACAATACCATGAGCAATAAATATACATATAATCAAGGTAAACTTACATACAAACTTACAATAAATGGAAACTACAAAGGGAAGAGAGAAGAGGAATCAAAATCTCTCGCGGTGTCAATCAAGACCCAAGAATCATCCACCCCTAATCATCGAGTTGCAACCTCCATTGATGCTTTTCTAAGCTCTAAACTATCAAAAATGAAGGTTTGATTAATTGGGAACAAATACCCCAAAACATAACCTAAAAAAATGTGTTTTTACTCCTTTAAATGTGTTTCTGTCTAGACTAATTCGCTCGGTGAAGTAACGGTTTGCCCAGCGAGCAAAGGCGGCATTTTCTACTGCTTCTGGAATTTCCGACGAGCTCGGGGCAAGAGCTGACAGTAATAGAAAAATTCAGCATCTTGTTTTCTTCATAACTTTCGAACCGTAACTCCATTTGAGGCCTAGTCGGAAGCGTCAGAAAGCTTATTCGGTGCTTTATCTAACAGTGACTAAATATCAATGCTTGAATACCCATAAAAATGAGATAAAAACAATTAAACTCAATGATATTTACATAAAAATACTAGTATACACTAAATATACACTTTTACAAACAAAGTGAGGTTTTATTCAAAGAATTCAATACAAATGAATCGATAAGTGCCGCAAAACTACTACTCAAAATACAGCATTTTGGAACTTATCAAACTCTCCCAAACTTAAAACATTGTTTGTCCTCAAACAAAGTTAAACAACTTAAAGAAACAAAAGACAATAATCCAAGAATCACGAATCAACAGGTTTTTTAAAACGGACAACAAATGTATGGTTCAAATAAAAAATGTACAAGCAAAGTAAACACCTACCACCATCCTACAATGACAACATGAAAATGAAACAAATCCTAAGTACAAAAACCATACCAAATAATCTAAAACAACACAAGCTAAATCATGAATCACACCTAGCAAAAATTCATCGAGGGATGAAAAAACACAAAGGTGGGGATTTGACACTCATCCAACAATCTTGCAAACAAAAGACTGTTGCACCCCAAAATTTGCCCAACATTTCTTTACCTAGCTTATGTTTCATTTCCTTCACATTAGCATTATCATTTGCATTTCATTGACAGGTATGCAGGAGATCAAGAGGTATGATTACCAATCAAAGGCTACACAAGAGTTTGAAGCTATCTAAGAAGGTTATTCAAGTGTTCAAGGGTTTATATCCTTGTCAGAGAAGTTAAAAGATCCTCAGAGAGAGTGATTGAAGCCAAGTGGGTAGGCCTCCTAGCTTGAGAGTTGAGGGAAGTCATCAGATGATTCTGAAGCCATGAAGTTAGACTTGAGGTCTTGAGAGAGCTCATTAGAAGTGTTGAAGATCACTTTGAGGCCTAGACAGGTTATTGTGCAAGAATAAGAAGCCTCAACCATGATTGGTGCAGCTAGGGTTTGACTGGGTCAACCCTAAGTCAACTGATGAGTTGAAGAAGGTTGAGACCTAATTAAAGATCCATGTGATCATGGATTGATACATTGAGATGTTATAAGGATGATTCCAAGGTTAACTCATCATGATTGAAGAGTTTGAGAAGTTTCAGGCTAGGGTTTCTAAGGCTTGACAGTGCAAAATCCCCTAGTTTGACCCCTATCTTCAAGGCAATTTAACTCAAGATGTGATTGTCATCTCATCTTTCCCCAAACATGAATGTTGTAGAGCATTATCCTAGATTTAATTTGAGTTCTAGAAGTCCTTGATAGGATTTGTAGAACTCAAGTTATGACTTTGACAAGTTACAGGTCATCTGAGGTATGTGAATTTGGAGCTTGAAAGTTGTCCAACTTGCATGAAACGTTTGCCCTAGAAGGATGATTCCTATGAACTTTTGGTCAACATGAATGTTGTTCCTTATCCTCTTAGCTTCCTAGAGAGTACTATAAGTCCTTGATAGGATTTGTAGAACTCAAGTTATGGCTTTGATAAGTCAAGGGTATTTTGGTCATTTGGAGTTTATAGGTCATTTCAATCATAAGGCCATAACACCTATTTGCAAGCTTCAAATTGGAAAATGTTCCACATCAAACTTGTTTAAAATTATGTTTTAAGGCTATACAAGAGTTCATGAGAGCTTGGAATAGCTTGCTTCACAAAATCACAAAAATGGCCTAAAATAAGGGTGAATTTCAAATGAACCAAAGATGGAAATTGGGATTTTTGATCTACATGTCCAAACCAAGCCATATGACATACCAATTTGATTGTAAAACACATTTTAAGAACATTGACATTGCCACAATTTTGAATTGAGGGTTAATTTGAGGACTTGCTTTGAAAAGTGGTTACTTACATCATAAGTAACAATTGCCAAACCAATATGCAAGGCATAACCAAGGCTCCTTTCAATCCAAACACTTTCATAATCTCATTTGGAGAGAATTTGGATGAAAAGCATAATTAATACAAGCTGATGCAAGGACTGTCTTGAGTATACCATGAGATTGGATTTTCAAGTGAAGTGAGATATTGAATTTCTCATTAGAGTGATCTAGAACTTTCTAGATCATTCATTCATGTTCTATATAAACATATGAAGGGATTCAGGGCCAAGGTTGGTGAGGATTGAGAGAGGAGAGTGAGATTGCATTTTGAGTTTGCACCTTGCAAATCAGAATCGGTTACAAGGTTTGAAGCCATTTCAATCCAAGTTTTTGATCTCAGAAGCTTGCTCTAGCATTGGTGGATGATTCCAGATGGAGAATTGAGCAAGATTGGTGAAGAATCGTGTGATAGCCATTGAAATTTTTCATCTGCAACTCAGAATCGAATTCAAGAATCTAAGCCAATTCAATCAAGTTTGTTGCATACAGAAGCTTGGTTAGGCTCCATTGAAGGAATTTGGAAGCTCTTGAGGATTGATTTGAAGGTTTGAGGGCTCTGTTCAATCGATTTTAACAGGTATGTAATTCTCATTCCATGGCTTGATTTAGGCATAATCAATAAGAATTGTTAGCTTAGATGTGATGTAGGTTAGCATGTGAAGCTTTCTGGTAGCAATTGATTAGGTTTAGAGACATTAGGTTAGGTGCCACAATTTTTGTTCTTGATCGTATCTTGGTGGTTCTTGAGAGTTAACCCTAGCTAGATGGTGGAATCAAATCAGGATAACATGGTGATGATGTTAGACACTTTAATTTGAAGAATGGTGGTGATTGAATCTTGAGCAGTTTCTGAGTTTTTGATCGTGTTTTGAGGATGGTGATGATTCAATAAGAATGATTGGTATGGTTGAAATCAGTGTGAAAAATGGAGTAGATTAGGGTTTTCAACTTTAAGTTTTGATGAGATATTGGAGGAATCCGATTGAGGAAGATGAAGTTCTTGGCTCTGTTCATCCATGGAGGTTCTTCCCTCCAGATTTTTGAATTGGGGAAGATGATGTTGTGGCCATTAGATTAGAGGAGGACTTTGACTGAAGGCATAATCCAATGGCCACGAGTGATGGAGATTTTGTGAAGAATTCTGAGATAATATGAAACGTTGCGTTTCATTTATCTGATGGTTTTGGGCTTAAGTCCATAGTTGATACTTACACCCCCCTTGTGGCCCAGTTTGGATATTGAACTGATTTTTCATGCTATTCACACCACGCGCCTTTTAATTTCTTTTTGATTTTATTTTTATTTTTCATTTTATTCATGGTTATTGGAAAATTCATAAATAATTGGAAAGTAACTCAATTAATTCCATTCTTTTTGCAATGGATTCATGATTGAATATAGTATTTCTTAGATAAAAATATTAATATTCCATGCATTTTTTGATTTTATGTGCATTTTTACATTTTAATTGATATTAAAATAATCATGGTTGATGCTTGATTTTGTTGAATTTGGTTTGATTATTTGATGATGGTTCTTGCCTTGATTTTTTGTGTGTGGCTAGCATAGATATGCATGTTCCCCCTAGATTTTTATCACATTTTTGTGATGAATATAAGTGGTAGTTTTAAGTTGAAACTTTAAGGGCTCCATTTTTAGGGTTTATGGTTGATACCTTATAACTTAGAGTTTTATTTTTAGAACTTGGTGGATGATTTAACCTCTGATTATTGTATGGTAGACTCATGATTGAATTAGGATCCCTTAGGAATTTTTGTAGGAATTTACAATGTAGTTTACTATTTTTGTTTGATTTTAGTTTAGATGCTAACTTTAGATGATTTTAATGCACGAATTCAACTAGAATGACTTCTTTAGTTCCCTTAGATTAGGGTTTTGCCTCCCTTGCTCTTGGATGGTGTTGAAGACAAGTTTGGGCTGCCATGGATTGAATGAAGAAGCTTGGATGTGAAGATCTTCCCTTCTTTTGGTGTAGTGTTGATTAGGTGTTAAGATTAGGGTTTGTAGGCAGAGCTCCTAGATAGATTCTCTTCCTTCATAAACATGGAAGATGTTGATCACTTCCATTCCTCCCTATGATGTAATGTCCCCTTGTAAAAGCCTCATCCCTCCTTTGGTAGGATGTGTGGCTCTTCACAAGTTGGTAGAACCTTTGAGGGTCCCTTTCTCTGATGATAGGATGCTTAGTGGTGACCTTTGGTCTTCACTCTGCTACCAATCATCCAAACTTTGCTCTTGTTAGATGAATCTTTCTCCCTTGCTAGAGGATGGAGTTCCTTGCTTGAAGAGATTGAGGGATAGGAGTTGATACTTCTTTGTGTTTGGAGATCACCTTTAGGAGCTGAAGCTTGTAGATCAGGAAGAGCAAGTTGATACTTGTAAGGAGGAGAAAGCTGAGGCTTGAAGAGGGGAGAATGAGTTGATACTTATGTTGAGAGCCTGAAGGAGTTAAGTTGATGCTTGATATCAGGAGTGAAGCCTGAAGGTGGAATGTACTGAAGAGCTGAGGCTTGAGGAAGAGAGAATAAGTTGATACTTATGTTGGATGTGTTTGAAGCTTGAAGAAGTAAGTTGATACTTGCCATTGAAGATGATAGCCTTGAAGGGTGGTTGAGGACTGTGGACTGAACTGCTGTCAGAAGATTGCTTTGCTGTAAAGCCGGGGAAGCTGTTGATTTGCTTTCTTGACTGTCTGTTTTCTTTTAGTGCAACTGTATTGATGTGACTTGTTTGATTTGCTTGATGCATTAGAATAAGTTCATGTTTAGATTGATTTAAGCTAGGAGCATGATTGCATTAGAGGTTGAGTTGCTCCCTCTGCTTGTATTTTTACTGTATGGCTTTGCTTGCTGGTATTCGGTAAAGCTTCGCTCCCTTGCCTGTGTGGTTTGTGATTTGCTTGATGGCATTTTACTTTCCTTCATGATTGCAGTTATTCATATCTGGCTTGAGGTCGAGACGAGCTTGTGGAGGCTGATGCCCCACACACATTTCCTCCCTCACTTGCATTACATGCATTTTACAGTCGTTTACTGTTTACTGTTCAAGATGATGCTTTATCTGTTTCTGTTTATCGTTGACATGATCCCCTAGGAATCTCACTTCGTTTGAGAAGGAAGTGATGATTAGAAATTTAGGTTGAAACCTATGCATGATAACTTCTAGGAGACCCCTATTTCAAACTTCAACCATAGGATGAATCCTTGGCATGACAACATTAGGACTTGATAGTCTCCCCTTAGTTGAACCTGTTCGTTCTCTCTTCTCATCTCAAACAACAGTAAAATACAGTAATAAAGATTAAGTGACGTCGTACGTTACGAGCCTTAAGCTATCTGAGAAAGGACCGTTGGAGAGTTTCTTTTCAACAGTCTGGATGTTTAGTATGGCACTCTTTGGGTGACTTGCGATGCATTCACTCTTAGGTCATAGTCTCTAGTGCGATGTTAGTTGCAAACATCCATAAAAAACAGTTCTTCCGTAAAAGACAGAAAACAAACTTCAAACTTTTTGCCCCGTGGGCCCGTAATTCAAAGGAAGCTTTTCTGAAGAAAAAAGTGTCGTTAACTCTCAGTTCTACCGCAAACGGTAACGCCTAAGTCTCCAAGGGTCGAGCTGCGTACGCCAAAATGCTGGAACTGCTTGTTAACCCTACTCGATAAAACAGATGAATCTGAATCCCCGTAAGCCGAATTATCCCGAACTACGTAAGCTCTGATCTCTCATACCTATTGAGAGTACGTAGGCAAAATACTGACGTATTGGCGAGCCACCTTCCCCGTACCCCGTAGTTAGCCGAACTACGTTGACTCTGATTTCTCGTTCTCAGATGAGAATACGTAGGCATAAAGCGCGACGCTTTGCCGAGTCATTTTCTTTTCTTTTCAGACCAGCCTTGATAGGTAGATAGTAAACCAACCCATCAGATAAACACAACAAGCGTGGATCCCATCGAGTACGATGGATGTGAGGGGTGCTAATACCTTCCCCTTGTCTAACCGACTCCCAAACCCAGACAATGGTTGCGATGACCTTGTCTTATACCTTTTTCGTCAGGTTTTTCCGATCGTTTCCTTTCCCGTTCTGAGGGATAAATAACGAAAGGTGGCGACTCTTCCATTTTGTCGGCACCTTATTTTCGCGGTAGCGACAGCTGGCAACTCTGCTGGGGACTTGATAGTTTCCTGGGATCCAACGTCCCGTATGCGAGTCAGTTTGGGGATCCAACGTCCCCTGCGAGAGTCAATCCTAGCGCTTGTATGATTACTTGTTGGGTTATGTTTTATTTATCGCATTTTATTTCCCGCATTTTATTTTCAGTATGATATGATTATCTGTGCTGTTGTGGGAGGGGCATTCTGATGAGTGAGAAGCCAGACCCAGGCTTGAGTGTACCTAGCTCTAGTTGTGGAAATTAGTGGGCGTGTGCTTGCTTTGCAGGCACTAGTGTCTCATGAAATCCACGCTCAGACGAGGTTCTCCCGGTTGACTTCTTTTTCAACCCTTTGGGTTGAGGGGGTTGTTGGTTTGGAGGATTGTCAATCTGGGGACCGATCATTTGGAATTCAGCTGAGTGAGTCCGCTTCAAGAGATGGTGATGCCACACCTTCTGGGTATCGTATCACCCCTTTTGAATGTCTGTGACGCTGATGACCGCATAGGATGCCGAACTTGTGTCAGTTTAGGTCCATACCTATAAGCAGGGTCAGGTTTGTTGCAGGAAACCTTAACCTTCAGACTACCTGGTTTTCTTGATAGTGAATCAGTTTTGTTGGTATCAGAGGTTCTTATCATCAGAGATGTATGTGTTCTTGATAGAGCAGATTTATGGTCCTGTATCAGAGGTCCTTATTATCAGATGTGTGTTTGTTCTTGACAGAGCAGAATCTATGGTCCGATATCAGGGTTTTCTTCTCATCAGAGATAGAGTTGTTCTTGACAGAGCAGTATTGTGGTTTTGTTGACACAGAATCTTCATCTCCTCAACAACACAGTCGTCTTGATCTCCTGCTGCATGATTGCATTTTACATTGTTTTGCATATTCATTTGTATTTCATTGACGTGTGTCTGTGTTGCAGGTACCGTTCCCCCCGATTCAGGTTTTCTTGCCTTCTGTTGTGCTATTATGGGTTCTCGGAGGAAGACTGTGGCTTACAAGCTCCCCACTCTTGATGTTGTTCAGCTAACTAGTTTGATTTCTTTGGCAGATGATTCTGTGAGAGGTGAATTCAGAAAGTCTTATGGGAAACTGCTCAGCTTGGTTCGTAAACCTTCTGTGTTTGAGTTGAACGGGTTGCACGCCTTGCTGCAGTTCTACGATCCTCCTTTGAGATGCTTTACTTTCCAGGATTTTGTTCTCGCACCTACACTAGAAGAGTATGTTGATTTGATAGGTGTGCCTATCAAGAGTCAGATGCCCTTTGTTCATATGGATGTTGAGCCTAATCTGGCTAGTCTAGCTCCTTCTCTTCATCTAGATGCCTCCGAGTTGGTTTTGTCTAGTTGGAACAGGGTTCCCGGTTTCTCCTTGCAGTTCCTAGTGGGAAAAGCTCAGCAGTTCGCCAAAGACGGATGTTGGGTCGTGTTCAACGCCATTCTTGCTCTGTGCATATATGGCATCATTATGTTCCCCAATATGCCTGACTTTGTAGATTTCGACGCCTTCCACATCTTTGCATCAGGAAATCCAGTCCCTACCTTGATAGGATATGTCTACCATTCTGTCCACTACAAAAACGAGATTAGAAGAGGCAAGAATGTCTCGTGCTGTGCGCCCCTGCTCTATAGATGGCTTGATAGTCATCTACCCAAGAGGGGCCCCTTTGCTTCGTCTGCAGCCACAGTTGAGTGGTCCGAGCGTTTGATGAGTTTGTCAACGGAGGATATTACCTGGTTTGACAGGATAGATTGGGTACTGAGATTATCTTCAGCTGCAGCGGGTTTCCGAATGTGCCTTTGATAGGCAGGAAGGGCTGTATAAACTATAATCCATCCCTGTTGGTCCGACAGTTTGCTTATGCTTTGAGAGCTCCGCTGAAGGATGAAGAGGTGCAGGAATCTATGTACCTCACTGGTCTTCTAGAGGGGGATATGTTATCTAAGCTTCAGCACGCTTGGAATGGTATCTGTAAGCGGGGAAAACCATTGTTGGGGAAGAGTAACAGCCAAGCATACGCTCCATATGTGACTTGGATCAGAGCCAGAGCAGATGTTGTAGGGATGTCGTTTCCACCTGCCCAGCCAGAAAGCCCTCCAGTGATCGAAGAGCCTACCACCGTGCCTATTCAGCAGCATAATCAGGTGTTAGCTGAGCGAGATGAGCTGAAGAAGGCAAATGAAGAACTGGAGAAAGAATTGGCTCAGCTCAGAAGCGAGAGAAGCGAAGCCGTTCATTCCTTCAAGAGGCAGACAGAGCTGGTGAACCAGTTGGGGACAGACTTGACTAAGCAGATAGCTGAGCGCGAGCGCATGGGTCGAGACTTCAAAGCTGTCAATGATGTACTGGCCACTAAGAAGCAGCACTTGGATGAAGCGTACCAGAGAATATCCAAGTTTAATCAGCATTGGAAGGCCACCCTAGCCAACGACAAGGAACGGGAGGATAAACTGAAACAACAGATCTCCAAGTTGAAAGCCCAGGTGAAGGCTAGTGAGAAGAGGTTTGATGAAGAGACCGCTCGCAGATATGCCGCTGAAGGCCTGCTCAACAAGGCTCTTGCTAACCTGAAGGAGCGCAAGCTGACGTTTGAAGCCAAGAAGCGGAAGCTAGAAGATTGTTTCGGCAAAGGAGCATGGGAAGACTCAGTTGAAGGTCTTCAATACACTATTAGGAAGAGGGAGTTACTCGTCGAAGGGTTGCTCACTCGGCCTGATCATCCAGAAATGAGGGATTTGTTAGAAGAGTTTTGAGCCCGTGGTCGTGCTTGACTATATTTGTAATCCTTTTGTTTTAATCATTGTTGTATGCTGACCATCACCAGGCTTGTTGGTCGAGTTCATGTTGTTGATTCTGCTTGTACTCAGTGACATTGTATACCGCCTTGATGGGCTTTCTTTATATATGAGATGTTGTTCCCATGACTGGACTCGGACTTCTTATTATCAACACTGGCACTCAGGCACTAGGATCGAGGGGGATATCTCCCTAACGCACAGACACACGTTTGCATTTGCATGAAGTATCTGCATAACGAGCACTTTGTCATTTTTCCTAACCCTTTTGTGTATACAGGTTGTTTCAGGTTGTTCCAGGATTGATCAAAGACCGACCCATCGCTACCAGACCAGAGCAAATCTAGCCAGAGTTATGGAGCAAGTACATACTGACGTTCAGGAACTCCGAGAAAGAATGGACCGCTTCATGGAGCTCATGCAAGTGGTTGCCAACGACCAAGACCAGCTCAGAACATTGGTCCAGCCTCTGATTTCAAGGGTTGACAGCAATGGTGTACTCCATGGTGGGACTGTTCCAACCCCTCCACCTGTTGAAACTCCTCAGAATGGCGTCCCCGTGACCGGGGGGAATGGCAGTGCCAACGACAATGTGATCGCTAACATGGGACTCAATGGTAATACGACTGGCGTCGGTAATGGGAATTTCGAAGCTAATGTCAATGTTGGGCTGGGCAACGGCAACACAGGTGTTGGAAATCTGTATGGGCCTCAGCCATGGTTAGAAGACCGTCAGGACGATGTGTTCTCACAGAGAGGTGTTGAAGGGGAGCTGATTGCTGAAGCACGTCTGAGGTTTAAAGCACTCGAGGACAAGATGAGGAATTTCGAGAACCAGAACACTATGGGCGTTGACATGTCCAAGCTGGGACTGATTGCTGATTTCAAGGTGCCTCCCAAGTTCAAGGTACCCGACTTTGAAAAGTACAAGGGCACCACTTGCCCTCGCGTCCATCTGAGATCATACTACCGGACAATGTCCGCTCACTCGGAAGACGAGAAGTTGCTGATGCACTTCTTTCAGGATAGCTTGTCCGGGCCATCCTTGGAATGGTACATGAGTCTGGAGCCTACCAGTGTGCGCACGTGGAAGGAACTTGCTAAAGCATTCGTGCACCATTATCAGTATAACAGTGACTTGGCTCTGAACCAGGTCCAACTGCAGAGTTTGTCACAGAGGAACAACGAAGGGTTCAAAGAGTACGCCCAGCGGTGGTGTGAATTGGCAGCTAGAGTTCAGCCGCCGATGGTTGAACGGGAGCTTGTTGAAATGTTCGTAGCCACCCTCCCAGGGGTTTATTACGAGAAATTCGTCAGCAGTATGTCTAGAAGCTTCTCAGATCTCATCATTACCGGCGAGCACGTTGAAAATGGGATAAAGCTGGGGAAAATTCAAGGTGATCTATCCTCAGCTGGAGGAGGAAAGAAACCGTATGGTGGAAAAAGGAGGGAAGGAGAGACGAGCGCTGTGTCCAACGCTCGAAGGAAAGGCAAAGGCCAGCATCAGCAGGTGGCCAGCATAACCATCCCCGCTGTCCAACAACCCCAGCCACAGCAGCAGCAGCAGCCGAATCAGCAAGGGTACAGAAAGTATCAGAACAGGGCACCTCTATCAAGTCGTTACCTCGAAACACCGCCCATGTCTTATTCTCAACTGTTACAGACTCTGCTTCAGTTGCAGCTGATCCAGAAGAGAACCTTGGCTCCCTTGACAGGGGCACCTCCGCCAGGTTATGATGCGAATGCGACTTGTGGATTTCACTCAGGGGCACCAGGCCACACGATAGAAAACTGCAAAGCCTTCAAGCACAAGGTGCAGGATATGGTGGACGCTAAGATCATCAATTTCTCAGATAATGTGCCAAACATCACAAAGAACCTTATGCCGAATCATAGGGGAGGTGGGGTAAACGCCATTATTGAAGACGAGAGCTTGGATTTGTTGACCGACGTCAAGGATCTGAAGACACCACTTAGCTTCGTTAAAGCCAAGCTAATGAAAAGAGGTTACTTCCCGGGCTGTGGAGAACTATGTATGGGTTGTGCGACTAGTCCTGATGGATGTGAACAGTTGATAGAGGGGATTCAGAGTCTGATGACCGAAGGAATCTTACAGTTTAGCCGAAGGGCCGAATGTGGATCTGGAGAGGTAATGCTGAAGCAAGATGATGAGGTTGCCACCATAACCATCCCTCGCCGGACGATAACTATTTCTGCACCCAGGCCGCCCACAATTACCATCACCAAAGCTGGGCCGATACCTTTCAAAAGCACCAATGATGTCCCATGGCATTATGGGGCAGACGTCTACTGCAACGGGCAGAAGTTGGAACTAGAACCATCTGGGCCGTCTGTGGATAACCTAGTGGGCATTGGCGGAATCACTCGCAGCGGAAGAGTATTTGCTCCACCTGAGATTGTGGCGGACAAAACGGACAAAGTTGAAGTAACCGATAAGGGAAAACGTAAAGTCGTTGAAGAAACCTCTCGTGGGGTAGAAAAGGACTTACTTGTTAAAGACGCCGAAGAGTTTATGAGGTTGATTAAGAAGAGTGACTACAAGATCGTGGATCACCTCCATCAAACACCCTCGAAAATTTCCATCCTGAATTTGTTGCTGTGTTCTGAGGCACATCGCAACGCGCTGCTGAAGGTGTTGAATGCCACATATGTACCGCAGGAAATATCGGTCAACCAGTTGAAAGGGGTCGTATCCCACGTGAATGCTGGAAACGGGTTAGGGTTCACTGACCTGGAGCTGACGTCGAAGGGAAGAAACCACAATAGTGCCCTGCACATCTCGATAGAGTGTAGGGGAATGATTATGTCTCATGTGTTGGTGGACACGGGGTCGTCACTCAATGTTCTTCCGAAGAAAGCATTGATGAAGTTAGATACTCGAGGATTGATTTGCACACCCAGTGACCTGGTTATGAAGGCGTTCGATGGAACCAAACGTCATGTTTTTGGGGAGGTGACCTTACCAATCCAAGTTGGGCCGGAAACGTTCGACGCAGTCTTCTACATTATGGACATCATGCCTGTCTACAGTTGTCTCCTAGGCCGGCCATGGATCTACTCTGCTGGCGCCGTGACCTCCACGTTGCACCAGAAGCTCAAGTATGCTGTTGGAGGTAGCATCGTGACCGTATGTGGCGAGGAAGATATAATGGTGAGCCATTTGTCGTCCTTCAAGTATGTTGAGATGGATGGGGAAATCCAAGAAACCCTATGTCAGGCGTTCGAAGCTGTCAAAGTCAAGAACGTAGCTCCTGTAATCACTGAGAAGCCAGAGATGACTTTCTCCTCCTTCAAGGAAGCCCGAGCCGTTGTTCAAGCCGGATCCACCTCAGGCTGAGGGCAGATTCTAGAAATACTTAACAAGCAAGACAAATTTGGGTTAGGATACTCTCCTACAGCCGAAGCCTCCTCTTCTAGCAGTGCATCGCGAGGTAAAAGGCCGATCCAGTTTACCAGTGGCGGGGTGATATTTGAAAGTGTCAACGCAGTGTCTGAAGACGGCGAAGACAACGATTGCGACCTAGACTCTTGGATCCAGCCAAGCAAGCCAGGCGAGAGCCTCAACAACTGGTCCATCAGAGATATCATCCAAGTGACAGGCAAAGAGTAATGATTTACTTTTTCCAATCATTGTACAACCCTATGTCCTACCCGGGGCATAGTGGTTTTATTGTCAGGGCCTTGTTTGATTATGTACATGCATTTTATCAATAAATCAAAAGGCGTTTTTCTTCGTATTCAAATGTTGTGATCTCTGTTATTCCTGTTTTATATTTGTTTTGAAAAACAATAAAATGACAATGGGGTTTGTGCTAACCTGCATATCCTTATTTTAAGCTTAACCCTTGTTATTGCAGGATCCACATAGCAGATGACATCGACTCTGGACCTTCTACGACTCACTTCGACTTCGATTTCCCGATCTATCAAGCCGAAGAAGAGATTGATGAAGACGAAGACCTCCCCGAAGAGTTGGCCGGCTTGTTGAAACAAGAAGAGAAAGTTATTCTGCCCCACGAAGAAGAGATTGAGATTGTGAATCTGGGTTCTGAAGAACTTGTCAGGAACATCAGGATAGGGGCTGCATTGTAGAGTGATGTCAAGCAGAGATTGGTCGAGATGCTGAGAGAGTATAGTGACGTCTTTGCTTGGTCATACGAAGATATGCCCGGACTTGATACTGACATCGTGGTCCATCACTTGCCGCTGCGAGAAGATTTTCCTCCCGTCAAGCAGAAGCTTAGGAGGACATGACCAGATATGGCCGTTAAGATCAAAGAAAAAGTGCAAAAGCAGCTCGATGCTGGCTTCTTAGCGGTCACTACTTACCCTCCGTGGGTCGCCAACATAGTGCCTGTACCGAAGAAGGACGGTAAGGTGCGAATGTGCGTCGATTATCGGGATCTGAATAGGGCGAGCCCTAAAGATGATTTCCCGCTTCCCCATATTGATGTGTTGGTCGACAATACAGCTTAGTTCTCCGTATTTTCGTTCATGGATGGCTTCTCCGGCTACAATCAGATCAAGATGGCGCCGGAGGACATGGAGAAAACTACGTTCATTACACCCTGGGGAACGTTTTGCTACAAGGTAATGCCTTTCGGTCTGAAGAACGCAGGGGCCACTTACCAACGAGCAATGGTTACTTTGTTTCATGACATGATTCATCATGAGATTGAAGTCTATGTTGATGACATGATTGCGAAGTCCCAAACGAAGGAGGGACACCTGGTCACTTTGCTGAAGCTTTTTGAGAGGCTTAGGAAGTTCAGGTTGAGGCTGAATCCTAACAAGTGTACTTTCGGAGTACGGTCTGGAAAACTACTGGGGTTTATCGTGAGCGAAAGAGGCATAGAGGTTGATCCTGCGAAGATAAAAGCAATACAAGAAATGCCAGCGCCAAAAACTAAAAAAGAAGTTCGTGGTTTCCTGGGCAGAATAAACTACATTGCAAGGTTTATTTCTCAGCTCACGGCCACGTGTGAACTAATGTTCAAACTATTAAAGAAAGATCAGGCGATTATCTAGAACGAGGATTGCCAGAAGGCATTTGATAAGATAAAACGGTATCTACAGGAACCTTCGATCTTGATACCCCCAGTGGCCGGAAGACCCTTAATCATGTACTTGACAGTTCTTGAGGGTAGTATGGGGTGTGTTCTCGGTCAGCACGACGAGACGGGCATAAAGGAGCATGCCATTTACTACTTGAGTAAAAAGTTCACAGAATGTGAATCTCGCTACTCGATGCTGGAGAAAACGTGTTGTGCACTAGCCTGGGCTGCCAAACGTTTACGAAAATACATGCTCAATCACACCATCATGATAATTTCGAAGATGGATCCGATCAAGTACGTCTTCGAGAAGCAAGCGCTTTCGGGCAGGATTGCCAGATGTCAAATGGTGTTGACGGAATATGACATTCAGTACGTTTCCCAGAAGGCCATTAAGGGGAGTGTATTGTCTGAATACCTTGCCGAACAGCCGATCGAGGATTACCAGCCGATGAAATTTGAATTCCCTGACGAGGATATCATGTTCCTTAAAGCAAAAGATTGTGATGAACCGCTGCCCGACGAGGGTCCAGATAGGAAATCCCAGTGGAAATTGATATTTGACGGGGCAGTTAATTCTTATGGAAGTGGCATTGGAGCGATCATCACGACTCCCGACGGATCCCATATCCCGTTCACTGTGAGACGGACGTTTCCAGTCACCAATAATGAGGCGGAGTACGAAGCATGCGTCATGGGTCTAAAAGAGGCAATTGATTTGAGAATCAAGAACCTAGATGTATATGGTGACTCGGCGCTTGTGATCAACCAGATTAAAGGGGAGTGGGAGACTCGTCAATCGAATTTGGTGTCGTACATGAACTATACCAGAAGGCTGCTTCCGTTCTTTGATCGAGTGGAACTCCATCATGTGCCCAGAGCTGAGAATCAGATGGCTGATGCCCTAGCCACGTTGGCTTCGATGTACAAAGTCAATTTTTGGAATGAAGCCCCAAGGATTGTCCTTTCTCGTCTTGATAGACCTGCATTCGTCTTTGCGATTGAGGAAGCCTCCGATGGCAAACCATGGTTCCATGACATCCAGACCTTCCTTATGACTAAGGAATATCCTGCGGGAGCGTCAACCCAGGATAAGAAGACTCTGAGGAGGCTGTCTGGAAACTTTTATCTCAATCCTGATGGAGTTCTCTATAAAAGAAACCATGATCTCGTGCTACTCAGATGTGTAGATGAGAAAGAAGCGAGTATGCTCATGGAAGAAGTCCATGAAGGCACATTTGGAACGCACGCCGGCGGGCATGCTATGACGAGAAAGATCCTGAGAGCAGGATACTACTGGCTAACGGTGGAATCGGATTGTTTTAAATTCGCGAGGAGATGTCATAAATGCCAGATTTATGCTGATAAGATTCATGTGTCGCCGTGCCCGTTAAATGTCATGTCCTCCCCTTGGCCGTTCTCCATGTGGGGCATCGACATGATAGGAAAGATCGAGCCCACTGCATCTAACGGTCATCGCTTCATTCTAGTAGCTATCGACTACTTCACCAAGTGGGTGGAGGCAGCCTCATATGCTAATGTGACCAGGCAAGTGGTGGCTAAATTCATAAAGAGGGACATCATCTGTCGTTACGGAATTCCCGAGCGGATCATTACGGATAATGGTTCGAATCTGAATAACAAGATGATGAAGGAGATGTGCCAAAGTTTCAAGATTGAACACCATAACTCATCTCCTTACCGGCCGAAGATGAATGGCGTCGTTGAAGCGGCCAACAAGAACATCAAAAAGATTGTACAGAAGATGGTTGTGACCTATAAGGATTGGCATGAGATGTTGCCATTTGCACTGCACGGTTATCGTACAACGGTACGTACATCAACCGGGGCAACTCCTTTCTCACTGGTGTATGGTATGGAAGTTGTCCTACCGTTAGAGGTTGAGATCCCTTCTTTACGAGTTTTGGTTGACGTGAAACTTGAGGAGGCAGAATGGATTAAGAACCGACTAAACCAACTCAGCCTGATGGACGAGAAGAGGTTAGCATCGATTGCATATGGTCGTCTGTACCAAAGCCGAATGAAGAAAGCTTATGATAAGAAGGTGCGTCCTAGAAGCTTTCAGACGAGTGATCTCGTCTTGAAGAAGATTCTTCCTCCACACTCCGATCACCGGGGCAAGTGGACTCCTAATTACGAAGGTCTGTACGTCATCAGCAAGGTCTTCTCGGGAGGAGCCTTGTTGTTATCCACGATGGATGGTGAAGATTTTGCATCCCCGGTGAACGCGGACGCAGTTAAAAAATACTTTGCTTAAAAAATGACCCGCTGGAGAGAAAAAGAATATCCAGGCAAAAATGAGGCATCCTGGCGAACCATAAAAAAGGGAAAAGGGTTCGGGCAAAAATTAGGGATATAAAAGAAAAGAATGTACACCCGCAAAGTCGAAAACCTGGAAGGGCGACTTTGGCAAAAAAGGGTATCCCGGTGAATCGAAAACCCGAAAGGGCGGTTCAGGCAAAAGTTAGGGATTTGAAAAGCAAATGATTGCGTTCCGCGTGCGGACTTTCATTATTTAGTGGTTTGGAAGACCTAAGGGCCGTTTATTTGAATTAATCTCTTCGGAAGCTGAAGCGTCGGAGAGGTATTGAAGTCGAGTGGGTCATAGAGAGATCAACTCATGGTGTTCGTCTACGCCTCATTGCCGACATTTGTATATACTGATGTATATTTATGTTTTATATTTGTGTGGCTTCCTCATTCCAGGAGCTTGCATCTGTTGTAAAACATTTTTACCCATTCAGGGATTCGTTATCAATAAAATGCATACTATTCAGCAATTCTGTTTGCCTGTTTAGCATCTATCTGTTTGGTTTGCGAAAAAGAACGCCGATGTTTTTGATAAAATGTGCATACATAAACTTACTGGCCTAGGCCACTGATTGTTGAAACAATGAATTACTTGAACATTGTCACAAGATGATAACCTTGATAGGCCCCTTTGAGAAGGGTATCTTGCCTGTTTGTTTGTGTTGTTACAGGTAGGGCATATTCCAGACAGTACGCCGTATGCGTTCCCAAGCAGGATGATTCCTTCCTTTCCAGCAAGTTCAGCATCACCTCCCCGTGGAGTTTGAACATGAGATCATAAGCATTGATATGTCTCCCCAAGCAGAGAAGATTCTCTCTCCAGTCAGATGCATCCTGAAGGATCGTCGTTTCCTCAGCTGAGTCATATACTGAAGTGTGCAGCGCTCGATATTACAGACTGAAGTCTTTAGCGGAATTGAAATTCCCCGCAGAGTTGTACTCTCCCCTGTAAGCAGGATGATTCCTACTTCCCCAGCTGAGTTTGCAGATCCCCAAGAGAGCCGAGTCCTTGGAAGCCGTTCAGGCTGTGAGTGGTTTTCCCTAGTAGAGTGTTGAATAGCTGATGTTATATTTCCCCACCGGAGTCATTATCTCCGGGAAAGTTTTAGCCACGAAGGCCGTGCAGTTTATTCTGCGATTGATATCGTTTCCTCAGCAGTTCGTGGTTTGAATGCCCGGTTGAGCGGGTTCAAGTTCTTGTAGAGCTTTATTCCCCCACAGAAGTCGACTGAAGATCATTTCCCCAGGCGGAGTCCAATTGAGATTGGTGTGACTTCTTCTCCTCGGCAGGATGATTCCTCCTCTCCACCAGAGTGGTTCCTTCTCCTTGACAGGAGGACTTTCCCTTCAGCATTTATTTTGCTGATGGGGTCATAGCATTTTGCATGATTGCATAGCATTCACCCTAAACGCGTAGCATTTCCACCGTGTGGAGCATTGCGCCATTGTCAAACATATGCATATGAAACATGAGCTAGGTCGTTACCGTTCTTGTTTTGCAGGTGTTCCTCCGCAGAATGTTTTGCTCAAGATGATTCTTGAATTCCCCAGCGAAGGTGTGTGCTTAAGATGATTCTTAAAATCCCCAGTGAGGTCGCCAAAGTTGGTTGCTCAGGTTGATGCTTAGAGGCCCCGGCAGAGTGTTTGATCAGGATGATTCCTGAAATCTCCAGCAGAGTTATTGGTTCAGGACGATTCTTGAAGTCTCTGGCGGAGTTATTTGTCCAAGATGATTCTTGAAGTCCTCAGCAGAGTTGATTCACCCAGAATGATTTCTGGAGCCCCGAAGCAGAGTTACTTGATAGTTCTCCAAAATCCCCGGCGGAGATGCGTCATCCCCAGCAGGTTTCTGAAACTTCCCTTGAAGACTTGATGATTGAAGTCTGACAGTAGTGCCAAAACCCCTGACTTACTGATGAAGTCTAACTACAAGGTCAATGCAGTCCTCCCCGCCGACACGGAATGCCTTATGGCAATGGCTTAGATACCCCTATTGGGTTCATGATTGACCGAGAATTCTATTCCCGACTTACTGACGAAGTTCGGCGGACGCCACAAAAAAAAACTTCTTTGAATGCCCGATGAAATCAACCACCAATGAGATTAATGAAATTACAATTGTCAAGAACACCAGAATTTTTAAGGATACTGACGGTACTTCTAAGTATTCGGATGAAGGAGCCGCTGCCAACCAAGCCTATCCCGTACCTGAAGGAGGCATTACAAATGAATTCCTTTACCAAACTATGATGACTCAACATAGAGAAACCTCCCGGGCCATTGCTTCTCTCCGAAACCTTGTACTTACCTCTCGCCGCACCAACACCGGCAACTTTGTTGTATCTGATGGAGAAGGTGAAGAAGAAGAGGGAGAAGACGAGGAGGATATGGCTGATGAGGACATTTAGAGAATATGCTGCTATTGTTGTCTTTTATTGCTTTCTAGTCATTAAGTTTTAAGTTTATGTTCTAAACTTTGTTTCATTTGCGTTGTACTCATACACTATTTTGGTTGCACTCTGTTGCATGTTTAATTTTATTTCAGTATGTTTTGCTTACCTACTTGATTATTCTTTTGATTGCTTTCATAATTGTCGATATCTTCTAGTTTTGTTTGAAAGCTTCTTCCTTTTTGCTAATGACAAAGGGGGAGAAGAGCTTTGGCTTTCTAATGTCTATGTGTGCAGAATTTTTGTCTGTTTTTAGAAAGGGGGAGTTCATGGACATAGGGGGAGAAACAAGACCAGGACCAAAATTCGTCAACATATTGCACAAGACTCAATTGGTTGTCATCATCAAAAAGGGGGAGATTGAAGAAGCATGTTTCATCTCAAGGTTTCAAGGTTTTGATGACAACAACAACAAGGCTCAAGATCATTTCATCTGTGCAAAAAGTAAAAAGCTTTCAAAAGACCAAGATCAAAGTATTATGGAAGTGATCAACATTCAAGCTTCATGTACATTTGCTCGATCATCTTTCAAGACTTGGACACAATCTATGGTATATCAAAATTCTCTAATTTAATTGATATACAAGTGTTCAAATATTTTATCATTTGATCATAATGCATTAACATGTTTTAAAATCATTTGGGATTGGTATAACACTTTTAAATTAACTATTTTTCAAAGTTTTTACAGTGTTAACCAATTAACCATATAGGTTAATCGATTAACGCCCTAAAATTTTAAATTCTTTGGGCCAACGTTACAGTGTTAACCAATTAACCTATATGGTTAACCGATTAACACTGAACATTTTCTGAAAAATTGTTTCCTTTCAAGTTCAAAAATTATTTGAATGATATACATTTCCATGTGTTAACTCATACAAAAATATACCCTTTTGAAATGGTGTTTTGGCTCATATAAATTCTGATAATTTCAAATCAACAAACACCTCCAACAATTTTAAAAAAAAACAATCATTGAATCATATTCACTACTTTTCAAATAATTTCAAATACATTCAAAAAGTGTTCATACTTGCATAACCTTTCACATCCATTTGTTTGAACACTTGTATTGAGATTAAGTTGTGAATTCTGATTAAAGGAGAAGATCAATCTCTGTATTGATATTACTGTACTTTCAAATTATAAAAAGAATTACAGAATAGTCTGTTGTGACTTGTGATCCAGGATTGTTAGACACAAGGGTTAGTGTTTTGTAAGAGGATTGTTCTTGCACACTAGTTTGTTTTGTTGTTAGATTGTAGGCCTCACCGGTTGATGGTGTGATAGGTTGTACTTTCTAAAACAATAGTGAAAACTCTCTTTCATGTGGAAAGGGGAGTGGAGTACCTTCGGATTATGAAGGGAACCACTATAAATCTTGATGTCCACTTTCTTTATGCTTTCTACTACATCCATCACCAAGAACATTACCAAAGAAAAAAGTTAAAGAACACCAAAAATCTGAAAAAGTTTTAAAAGGCCTAATTCACCCCCTCCCCCCCCCCCCCTCTTAGGCATACTCTGAACTTACACAGTTCCCCTTTAGTGCGTCCTTTCTCTTCTCATCTTCAAACAATTCAAAATACAATAATAAAGGTTAATTGACGTCGTACGCTACGAGCTTTAAGCTACTTGAGAAAGGGTTGTTTGAGAGTTTCTTTCCAACAGTCTGGATGTTTAGTATGGCACCCTTTGGGTGACATGCGACGCATTCACTCTCAGGTCATAGTCTCTAGTGCGATATCAGTTGCAAACATCCAAAAAGACATTTCTTCTAAAAAACAGAAAATAAAGATCAAACTCTTTTTGTCCTCTTGGACCTTTAATTCTTGGAAACCTTTTTCAGAAGGAGAGTTTTGTTAACTCCCGGTTCTACCGCAAACGGTAAACGCCTAAGTCTCCGTCGAGTGAGCTGCATACACCAAACTGTTGGAACCGTCTGTTAACCCTACTCGGATAAAAAAGACAAACCTGTGTCTCTCGTGTCCTGAACTACGTTTGCTCTGATCTTTCACGATGTATGAAAGTATGTAGGCACGAGATGCGATATCTCGGCGAGCAACCTTCCCCTGTAACCCGTAGTTAGGCGAATACCTGAGTCTTCCCGTGGACCTCATCGAGTACGATGGACGTGAGGGGTGCTAATACCTTCCTCTTGCGTAACCGACTCCCGAGTCCAGACAATGGTTGCGATGACCTTGTCTTATACCTTTTCGTCAGGTTTTTTCCGATCGTTTCCTTTCCCTTTCTATGGGATAAATAACGAAATGTGGCGACTCTTCTGTTTTGCCGACACCTTATTTTCGCGGTAGCGACACTTGTCCACAGTACCAGAATACAAACTTCTTGGAGCTCACCCAAAAATAGAACAGGGTGACCTGCTCTGATGCTAATTGAAATTCTGGCATGCAGATACCAGATGTTGAGGCAGATGTCACAACACTGGGATCAAAACAACTTGATCACGCAAATACAAATGCATAGATTTACATGACAGAAAAGTAAAATTAACACCAGTAATTGTTAACCTAGTTCAGTGCAACTCACCTACATCTGGGGCCTACCAAGCCAAGAAGGAAATTCACTATAATAGTATTAGTTCAAAGCTAAATTCCCCTGTTTACAACTTCTCGCTTAATCCCTACCTTGTGCAACTTCTACCTAGACACCCTTTAGATATGAGATCCACCTCTCACTTCCTAATCAGTCACAATCCCAATGATAATTCAACAACTACATAAAATAGAAGTACCAACCCTTCAAAGTACAATACTTGGTTTTTCTTAAAAGTTTCAACCAATAATAATACACTATTGCTTAAAAGCTTTAGAGTGGACAATGAACAATCAATCAACCTCAACGTATTAGAAGATACATGAGTGACATACAATTAACACACACTAAACTATAAAGACCAACCAAGACACGGATAATCCTAATGCTTCAATCTTCATGTGTTATTCTCTACTTTCAATAGGGTTAGGTCTTCTCTTTAAATAGTCGTCTGTCCACTTGGGCTTGGGCTTCTTGAGGCACAAAATCACTAGGAATCAGCTTTAAAACAAGAAATAATCTACTACACAATAATAGGAACAAAATACAAACTTTCCTAAAAAGGCTTAAGAATCCTTTTTACAAAAACTAACAGAATCTGTTAAAATAAAAATCCCACAATATACTCCCATGAATAACGCAAACATGTGAATCAAAACACACTAAAAAATCCCACTAAAAATACCAAAATAGTCATACTCTAACTTTCTGGTATAACATGTCCTGACACATGTCACAACATCATGCTGAACATTATGTCTGACTGTCATGGCAGAATATCTGGTGTAACATATTGCTAACAACATGTTGTTTTACCAAAATGTAGCCAGTCCAGAAGACACAAAACTTACACAATCCCTTGGGGCCAGTAAAAGACATTTTCCCACGTGCTCCTCACCGGAGGACATCTCATCAAGTTGGTCAGCACATCTCGTGGAACCAGTCTGCCCGATGTAGGGAGCAAGTTCACCCATTATCCCATTATTTGAGGAATGCGGAGCAGTTGATCCAGGATGATGAGCATGAGCTGCCCATCCCCAACACCATGTAGGAATCCTGGCAATTATTCGTTATGGGCCGGATCACTCAGCCCATAACGGAGACCATTGGCCTAGTGTTGGGGGATCTCTATAAATACCCTCCTCTACAAGAGGGTCATGTATTCATTTTTATCCTATTCTCTACTCTTGCTACCTTTTCACCCGACTGACTTTAGCATCAAAGTGCCTGCAAGTACACCCTCTCCTTCGTTCTGTTGGTGCGGTAAAGCGGCAAGAAACAAAATTTTTTGGAAGTACTTATCCGGGAAATTATCGTGTCCATAAAGATTAGTGTTATTGAACTTCCGTTCGACAATTTTAATGTTATTGAGTTTGGGTTTAATTTAAATGCGGGAAATAAAACTTATGAACAGAAGAAAAAAAATCATTCTTTGGAGAGTAGAGAATTCTCGGGTTTGCATTTCATCTATCCTATCAAATACTTAAACTTACTCCCTAGTTGTACGCAACCTAAATCACTTGTAAACATTATCACGTATTTCTCACATAGAGGTCATCTCTAACACAGAGTGAGACAACGATCGTATTACTCGTGTCGGCTCTCAGTGCAACATAAACAACACATAAGCATTAAGTTCCGATACCCAAGTGAATATTAAGCCTAAATTTATCTCTAGAATCTAGAACCTAATAAGTGTTCATCCTAGTTCCGGATTCAACCCGTCCATATCTGTAACAACTCAAACAGAAATAAAGAAAGCAATCATCAACATTAATTTGTAAAATGAGTTTTGTACAATACCATGAGCAATAAATATACATATAATCAAGGTAAACTTACATACAAACTTACAACAAATGGAAACTACAAAGGGAAGAGAGAAGAGGAATCAAAATCTCTCGCGGTGTCAATCAAGACCCAAGAATCATCCACCCCTAATCATCGAGTTGCAACCTCCATTGATGCTTTTCTAAGCTCTAAACTATCAAAAATGAAGGTTTGATTAATTGGGAACAAATACCCCAAAACATAACCTAAAAAAATGTGTTTTTACTCCTTTAAATGTATTTCTGTCTAGACTAATTCGCTCGGTGAAGTAACGGTTTGCCCAGCGAGCAAAGGCGGCATTTTCTACTGCTTCTGGAATTTCCGACGAGCTCGGGGCAAGAGCTGACAGTAACAGAAAAATCCAGCATCTTGTTTTCTTCATAACTTTCGAACTATAACTCCATTTGAGGCCTAGTCGGAAGCGTCAGAAAGCTTATTCGGTGCTTTATCTAACAGTGACTAAATATCAATGCTTGAATACCCATAAAAATGAGATAAAAACAATTAAACTCAATGATATTTACATAAAAATACTAGTATACACTAAATATACACTTTTACAAACAAAGTGAGGTTTTATTCAAAGAATTCAATACAAATGAATCGATAAGTGCCGCAAAACTACTACTCAAAATACAACATTTTGGAACTTATCAAACTCTCCCAAACTTAAAACATTGTTTGTCCTCAAACAAAGTTAAACAACTTAAAGAAACAAAAGACAATAATCCAAGAATCACGAATCAACAGGTTTTTTAAAACGGACAACAAATGTATGGTTCAAATAAAAAATGTACAAGCAAAGTAAACACCTACCACCATCCTACAATGACAACATGAAAATGAAACAAATCCTAAGTACAAAAACCATACCAAATAATCTAAAACAACACAAGCTAAATCATGAATCACACCTAGAAAAAATTCATCGAGGGATGAAAAAACACAAAGGTGGGGATTTGACACTCATCCAACAATCTTGCAAACAAAAGACTGTTGCACCCCAAAATTTGCCCAACATTTCTTTACCTAGCTTATGTTTCATTTCCTTCACATTAGCATTATCATTTGCATTTCATTGACAGGTATGCAGGAGATCAAGAGGTATGATTACCAATCAAAGGCTACACAAGAGTTTGAAGCTATCTAAGAAGGTTATTCAAGTGTTCAAGGGTTGATATCCTTGTCAGAGAAGTTAAAAGATCCTCAGAGAGAGTGATTGAAGCCAAGTGGGTAGGCCTCCTAGCTTGAGAGTTGTGGGAAGTCATCAGATGATTCTGAAGCCATGAAGTTAGACTTGAGGTCTTGAGAGAGCTATTAGAAGTGTTGAAGATCACTTTGAGGCCTAGACAGGTCATTGTGCAAGAATAAGAAGCCTCGACCATGATTGGTGCAGCTAGGGTTTGACTGGGTCAACCCTAATTCAACTGATGAGTTGAAGAAGGTTGAGACCTAATTCAAGATCCATGTGATCATGGATTGATACATTGAGATGTTATAAGGATGATTCCAATGTTAACTCATCATGATTGAAGAGTTTGAGAAGTTTCAGGCTAGGGTTTCTAAGGCTTGACAGTGCAAAATCCCCTAGTTTGACCCCTATCTTCAAGGCAATTTAACTCAAGATGTGATTGTCATCTCATCTTTCCCCCAACATGAATGTTGTAGAGCATGATCCTAGATTTAATTTGAGTGCTAGAAGTCCTTGATAGGATTTGTAGAACTCAAGTTATGACTTTGACAAGTTACAGGTCATCTGAGGTATGTGAATTTGGAGCTTGAAAGTTGTCCAACTTGCATGAAACTTTTGCCCTAGAAGGATGATTCCTATGAACTTTTGGTCAACATGAATGTTGTTCCTTATCCTCTTAGCTTTCTAGAGAGTACTATAAGTCCTTGATAGGATTTGTAGAACTAAAGTTATGGCTTTGATAAGTCAAGGGTATTTTGGTCATTTGGAGTTTATAGGTCATTTCAATCATAAGGCCATAACTTCTATTTGCAAGCTTCAAATGGGAAAATGTTCCACATCAAACTTGTTCAAAATTATGTTTTAAGGCTAGACAAGAGGTCATGAGAGCTTGGAATAGCTTGATTCACAAAATCACAAAAATGGCCTAAAATAAGGGTGAATTTCAAATGAACCAAAGATGGAAATTGGGATTTTTGATCTACATGTCCAAACCAAGCCATATGACATACCAATTTGATTGTAAAACACATTTTAAGAACATTGACATTGCCACAATTTTGAATTGAGGGTTAATTTGAGGACTTGCTTTGAAAAGTAGTTACTTACATCATAAGTAACAATTGCCAAACCAATATGCAAGGCATAACCAAGGCTCCTTTCAATCCAAACACTTTCATAATCTCATTTGGAGAGAATTTGGATGAAAAGCATAATGAATACAAGCTGATGCAAGGACTGTCTTGAGTATACCATGAGATTGGATTTTCAAGTGAAGTGAGATATTGAATTTCTCATTAGAGTGATCTAGAACTTTCTAGATCATTCATTCATGTTCTATATAAACATATGAAGGGATTCAGGGCCAAGGTTGGTGAGGATTGAGAGAGGAGAGTGAGATTGCATTTTGAGTTTGCACCTTGCAAATCAGAATCGGTTACAAGGTTTGAAGCCATTTCAATCCAAGTTTTTGATCTCAGAAGCTTGCTCTAGCATTGGTGGATGATTCCAGATGGAGAATTGAGCAAGATTGGTGAAGAATCGTGTGATAGCCATTAAAATTTTTCATCTGCAACTCAGAATCTAATTCAAGAATCTAAGCCATTTTAATCAAGTTTGTTGCATACAGAAGCTTGGTTAGGCTCCATTGAAGGAATTTGGAAGCTCTTGAGGATTGATTTGAAGGTTTGAGGGCTCTGTTCAATCGATTTTAACAGGTATGTAATTCTCATTCCATGGCTTGATTTAGGCATAATCAATAGGAATTGTTAGCTTAGATGCGATGTAGGTTAGTGTGTGAAGCTTTCTGGTAGCAATTGATTAGGTTTAGAGACATTAGGTTAGGTGCCACAATTTTTGTTCTTGATCGTATCTTGGTGGTTCTTGTGAGTTAACCCTAGCTAGATGGTGGAATCAAATCAGGATAACATGGTGATGATGTTAGACACTTTAATTTGAAGAATGGTGATGATTGAATCTTGAGCAGTTTCTGAGTTTTTGATCGTGTTTTGAGGATGGTGATGATTCAATAAGAATGATTAGTATGGTTGAAATCAGTGTGAAAAATGGAGTAGATTAGGGTTTTCAGCTTTAAGTTTTGATGAGATATTGGAGGAATCCGATTGAGGAAGATGAAGTTCTTGGCTCTGTTCATCCATGGAGGTTCTTCCCTCCAGATTTTTGAATTGGGGAAGATGATTTTGTGGCCATTAGATTAGAGGAGGACTTTGACTGAAGGCATAATCCAATGGCCACGAGTGATGGAGATTTTGTGAAGAATTCTGAGATAATATGAAACGCTGCGTTTCATTTATCTGATGGTTTTGGGCTTAAGTCCATAGTTGATACTTACACCCTCCTTGTGGCCCAGTTTGGATATTGAACTGATTTTTCATGCTGTTCTCACCACGCGCCTTTTAATTTCTTTTTGATTTTCTTTTTATTTTTCATTTTATTCATGGTTATTGGAAAATTCATAAATAATTGGAAAATAACTCAATTAATTCCATTCTTTTTGCAATGGATTCATGATTGAATATAGTATTTCTTAGATAAAAATATTAATATTCCATGCATTTTTTTATTTTATGTGCATTTTTACATTTTAATTGATATTAAAATAATCATGGTTGATGCTTGATTTTGTTGAATTTGGTTTGATTATTTGATGATGGTTCTTGCCTTGATTTTGATCATTTTAAGTTGAAACTTTAAGGGCTCCATTTTTAGGGTTTATGGTTGATACCTTATGACTTAGGGTTTTATTTTTAGAACTTGGTGGATGATTCAACCTCTGATTTTTGTATGGTAGACTCATGATTGAATTAGGATCCCTTAGGAATTTTTGTAGGAATTTACAATGTAGTTTACTATTTTTGTTTGATTTTAGTTTAGATGCTAACTTTAGATGATTTTAATGCACTAATTCAACTAGAATGACTTCTTTAGTTCCCTTAGATTAGGGTTTTGCCTCCCTTGCTCTTGGATGGTGTTGAAGACAAGTTTGGGCTGCCATGGATTGAATGAAGAAGCTTGGATGTGAAGATCTTCCCTTCTTTTGGTGTAGAGTTGATTAGGTGTTAAGATTAGGGTTTGTAGGCAGAGCTCCTAGATAGATTCTCTTCCTTCATAAACATGGAAGATGTTGATCACTTCCATTCCTCCCTATGATGTAAGGTCCCCTTGTAAAAGCCTCATCCCTCCTTTGGTAGGATGTGTGGCTCTTCACAAGTTGGTAGAACCTTTGAGGGTCCCTTTCTCTGATGATAGGATGCTTAGTGGTGACCTTTGGTCTTCACTCTGCTACCAATCATCCAAAATTTGCTCTTGTTAGATGAATCTTTCTCCCTTGCTAGAGGATGGAGTTTCTTGCTTGAAGAGATTGAGGGATAGGAGTTGATACTTCTTTGTGTTTGGAGATCACCTTTAGGAGCTGAAGCTTGTAGATCAGGAAGAGCAATTTGATACTTGTAAGGAGGAGAGAGCTGAGGCTTGAAGAGGGGAGAATGAGTTGATACTTATGCTGAGATCCTGAAGGAGCCAAGTTGATGCTTGATATCAGGAGTGAAGCCTGAAGGTGGAATGTACTGAAGAGCTGAGGCTTGAGGAAGAGAGAATAAGTTGATACTTATGTTGGATGTGTTAGAAGCTTGAAGAAGTAAGTTGACACTTGCCATTGAAGATGATAGCCTTGAAGGGTGGTTGAGGACTGTGGACTGAACTGCTGTCAGAAGATTGCTTTGCTGTAAAGCTGGGGAAGCTGTTGATTTGCTTTCTTGACTGTCTGTTTTCTTTTTGTGCAACTGTATTGATGTGACTTGTTTGATTTGCTTGATGCATTAGAATAAGTTCATGTTTAGATTGATTTAAGCTAGGAGCATGATTGCATTAGAGGTTGAGTTGCTCCCTCTGCTTGTATTTTTACTGTATGGCTTTGCTTGCTGGTATTCGGTAGAGCTTCGCTCCCTTGCCTGTGTGGTTTGTGATTTGCTTGATGGCATTTTATTTTCCTTCATGGTTGCAGTTATTCATTTCTGGCTTGAGGTCGAGACGAGCTTGTGGAGGTTGATGCCCCACACACATTTCCTCCCTCACTTGCATTGCATGCATTTTACAGTCGTTTACTGTTTACTGTTCAAGCTGATGCTTTATCTGTTTCTGTTTATCGTTGACATGATCCCCTAGGAATCTCAATTCCTTTGAGAAGGAAGTGATGATTAGAAATTTAGGTTGAAACCTATGCATGATAACTTCTAGGAGACCCCTGTTTCAAACTTCAACCATAGGATGAATCCTTGGCATGACAACATTAGGACTTGATAGTCTCCCCTTAGTTGAACCTGTTCGTTCTCTCTTCTCATCTCAAACAACAGTAAAATACAGTAATAAAGATTAACTGACGTCGTACGTTACGATCCTTAAGCTATCTGAGAAAGCACCGTTGGAGAGTTTCTTTTCAACAGTCTGGATATTTAGTATGGCACCCTTTGGGTGACTTGCGACGCATTCACTCTCAGATCATAGTCTCTAGTGCGATGTTAGTTGCAAACATCCATAAAAAACAGTTCTTCCGTAAAAGACAGAAAACAAACTTCAAACTTTTTGCCCCGTGGGCCCGTAATTCAAAGGAAGCTTTTCTGAAGAAAAGAGTGTCGTTAACTCTCAGTTCTACCGCAAACGGTAACGCCTAAGTCTCCAAGGGTCGAGCTGCATACGCCAAACTGCTGGAACTACTTGTTAACCCTACTCGATAAAACAGATGAATCTAAATCCCCATAAGCCGAATTATCCCGAACTACGTAAGCTCTGATCTCTCATACCTATTGAGAGTACGTAGGCACAATACTGACGTATTGGCGAGCCACCTTCCCCGTACCCCGTAGTTAGCCGAACTACGTTGACTCTGATTTCTCGTTCTCAGATGAGAATACGTAGGCATAAAGCGCGACGCTTTGCCGAGTCATTTTCTTTTCTTTTCAGACCAGCCTTGATAGGTAGATAGTAAACCAACCCGTCAGATAAACACAACAAGCGTGGATCCCATCGAGTACGATGGACGTGAGGGGTGTTAATACCTTCCCCTTGCGTAACCGACTCCCGAACCCAGACAATGGTTGCGATGACCTTGTCTTATACCTTTTTCGTCAGGTTTTTCCGATCGTTTCCTTTCCCGTTCTGAGGGATAAATAACGAAAGGTGGCGACTCTTCCGTTTTGCCGGCACCTTATTTTCGCGGTAGCGACAAAGACTAAATTATGCATTCATCCAAAAACTTACATTGAACATACAAAGGCAAGAATCACAAGGGCTTTTCAAGATTGTAATGTGGCTTGGTTAACAAACAACGGGTAATTCCTAAAGTTAATCGAAACAAAAACTTGCCTAAACCTATGGGAGTGATTAACTCACAAAAGTTCAAACACAAAATTTGAATCAAACTTCTTCTTTCATCCCAAGTGTTACACCAAACACACCTTAGTTATTAGCACAATCATTTGATACTCTTTTTGTTTTTCTTTTTCAGAACTTTTCTCTTTTTTTTCTTCTTTTCTTTCTTTTTCTCTTTTTTTCTTTCTTTTTCTTTTCTTTTTCACAACCGTATAGCAACCAACAACATAAGTGAGCAAACATTGCTCTCCCCAACTTGAATTCAATCAACATCAATGTGTGATTACTCACTACTTTCTAAGGCAAGGTAAAAATTCAAACAATAACACATGGTTGAGGGTTCAAGAAAACAAATAATCAACATCCATTCAAAAAAGTGAACTAATACTCATAGACAAGCATCAAGTTCAAAAATAACATGGACACTGACAAAAAGGCTCAAAAGGGGTTAACAAAAGTTCACACATTCACAAGGTGAATTGACTATTAGATTAGGTAGTTGTGCTTAATAATCAAATAAAATGACTTGATGATTTTCATGCTTTCATACAATCAACACAAGCAAAAGATTAAACATAATGAAATCTAGTTAAAATAAGAATTGTGGCCTCCAGCATATATGAACAATGGAAAGCTTCCTCACATTTGGAGGTAAAGGGAACTAAAGTGATTCAATAAAAAATAAGTAATGTAAAAGAATGAATGACATGGAATTTGTACGAATGAAAAGTTTCCTAAACATCTTATGCTATAGGAAGCAATAAATGAGTACCTGACATGTACCAACTTCAAAATAATATCATTTCCATACATCTGAAAGTTGAAATGGTCAACTTGGAAAATCACCTCAAACTTCCTTAAGATACTCAAAAGAAGCTTTTGGACAAACACAAAAAAAATAAAAATTAAAGCAAACTACTATAAACATACTAAAAGATCAGGTGAAATTGAACTAAACAAGTTTAAAAGTGAAGATTTGAGAATTTTAAGAACTGGTCTAATTTCAACTTGTTTAACCAATTCACCACACTACCTATACTAATACAATAAAAATAATAAAGAAACTAAAAATAATACAACATGCTTGTTTTACGTCGTAGGCTCGACGCATATTATTTACAAACCAACACGTTCCTTCGGAATAGCCAAATACTTTCACTCCCGCCTTTGCTCTCATCTCTTCGAGCTCTAACTGGAACTACACATCTAACCACACTTTTGGCAAATGTGAAGAGAAATAAATATACACACTATATTCACAAGTATGCAAAACATGTAAAATTCACAAATATGGTAAACATATATAAGTATTAATATAAACAAGTGAAAATAGAAAATATATACGATATCTACAAAACTCAAAAACAAAGAAAATATCGCAATGCGATCCAATAAAAACACCAATCCCCGACAACAACGTCATTTTACTGGTGCAGTAAAGCGACAAGCAACAAAAGTTTTTGGAAGTATTTATTCGGGAAATTATCATGTTCACAAAGATTTATGTTATTGAACTGTCGTTCGATAATTTAAATGTTATTGAGTTTGGATTTAAAATGGGTTTATATTAAATGCGAGAAATAAAAATTATGAATAGAAAAAGAATTCATGCTTTGAAGAGTAGAGAACTCTCGGGTTTGCATTTCATTTATCCTATCAAATACTTAAACTTACTACCTAATTGTACGCAACCTAAATCACTCGTCAACATTATCACATATATCTTACACAAAGGTTATCTCTAACACAGAGTGAGACAATGACCGTATTACTCGCGTCGACAATCTCTCGGCGCAACACAAACAACACAGAAGCATTAAGTTCTGATACCCAAGTGAATATTAAGCCTAAATCTATCTCTAGAATCTAGAACCTAATAGATGTTCATCCTAAATCCGGATTCAACCCGCCCATGTCTGCAATAACTCTAACCCAAATAAAGAAAGCAATCATCAACATTAATTTGTAAAATGAGTTTTGTACAACACCGTAAGCAATAAATATACATATAATCAAGGTAAACTTACATATAAATTGACAACAAATAGAAACTACAAAGGGATGAGAGAAGAGGAATAAAAATCTCTCGCAGTGTCAATCATGAGCCAAGAATCATCAACCCCTAATCATTGAGTTGCAACCTTCATTGATGCTTTTCTAAGCTCTAAAATATCAAAAATGAAGGTTTGATGAATTGGGAACAAATACCCCAAAACATAACCTAAAAAAAATGTGTTTTTACCCCTTTAAATGTGTTTCTGCCCAGACTAATTCACCCGGCGAAGTAACGATTCGCCTGGCGAGCAAAGGTGGAATTTTCTACTGCTTCAAAAACTTCTGGCTCGTCCGGCGAGCTCGGGGCGAGAGCTGACAGTAACAGAAAAATTCAGCATCTTGTTTTCTTCATAACTTTCAAACTGTAACTCCGTTTGAGGCCCAATCGAAAGCGTCGAAAAACTTATTTAATGCTGTATCTAACAATGACTAAATATCAATGCTTGAATACCTATAAAAATGAGATAAAAACAATTGAACTCAATGATAATTACACGAAAATATTAGTATACACTAAATATACACTTTTATAAATAAAGTGGGATTTTATTCAAAGAATTCAATACAAATGAATCAATAAGTTCCTCAAAACTACTATTGAAAAACACAGAATTTTGGCACTTATCACGCTCTTGTCGACTGTTGGTGCTGCAAAAGTGTTGTTGGCCATATTCTGATCCGTCGGGTTAGGTTAGTGGTGTCGTCTGTGGGAAACTTGTTGCCCCATCTTTTCTTTCCTTGAAGCCAAGATGCCAAAACACAAAACTTCAAAAAAACCAATCATGTCTAATCAACACGAAAACAGTGGTCACAAAACCATCCTTACTTCAATCCGCGACGCTGGCAATGACAACGATATGTCGATTCTGGAAGACATCACCCAAATGAATAGAGACAGACATACCGCTTCTCCCTTCTCTAACGAGGAGGCTGATGATGATATCCAGTATGTTGAGACCTAAAAGGTTCTAAAGGATCTGGAGAAGACATTGCAGAAATTCTGACCAATCCCGGTATTGGCCTACACAGACCCGACCATGGTAGCTCAAGTTGTAGCCCTCAACCAGACCAATGCGCTGATCTATCACCAGATCAAGAGAAATAGAGCATTAAAGAGAGACCTCCATCCATGCTCTCCCACACAGAGACACCAATGATACGAGTCTTGTAGCCCATCGCCACAACAACCAAGATGCTGACCACAGTTGGAGAGGCCACAACCCCTGAAGTGCAACAATACTCTTTTTCTGCGATGACCGCCTCTCCCCAGTTGCCAAGAAGAATAAATTCGGGGGAAAACCAGACAATCATCGTTCACCCCCGTGCAAAATTAAAAAACTGACCAAAGAACTTATCGTCGTGCCGCGATGACAACCCATAGCGGGAGAAGTACAACTACTCTTGGTCGCGCTCACCATTCAAGAGCGATGAAGATGACCCCAGAGGTCAACTATGTTGAGCAATCAAGGATGCTCCACTTCCCGTCGAGCTGGAGAAACTCCCGAACTTGGGAACATATGACAGGATGACAGACCCCCGACGAGCACATCGAGAACATCGATGTGCTACTAGACTACCATAGCATCAGAGGCGCCATCAAGTGCAGACTATTCCCCATGACCTTGAGGAAAGGTGCCATGACATGGTAAAAATGCCTCACTGAAAAATCTATCACTTCTTAGAAGGACCTAGGAAGGCAATTCTTAAGACACTTCACTGCCTCCCATCGCCATCCAAAGTTTGAGGCGATACTTGAGGCGAACATGCAAGGGAAGGATGAGTCCCTTCGAGCCTACATCGAGAGGTTCAACCGCGAAGCTGTCTAGGTCTCCACGACCGACAACATGAAGAAATATCTGCTCGAGCAAGTATTATGCCCCCGTAGTGACTTCGCCAAAGCTGTTGACATCGAAATGCCTGCGTCACTGGATACCATCCTCCTTAAAACCCAGACCTATATCCAATACGAGGAGAAATGAGCTGCCAATAATTCTCGAGACTCAGGGCATTAAGAAAACGCCAGGGTTTTGAGGAATGACAATATGGAGCCCTGCTGTGAAGGATAAAAAAGGAATAAGGATAAACCATGTGACTCACGGGAGTTCAAAGGACATGTTGGTTGCTTTGTCGAGTACATGCTGTTGACCGCCTCCCGCGACAACATTCTGTCCGAGTGCGCGAAATTAGAATTCCACCAAGCCGAATCCGTTTTCCCAGACAGACACCTGCAAACCTATAACAGACAAGACCAAATACTGTCGATTCCAAAAGAGTCACGAGTACGTGACTGAAGAGTGCATCAACCTAAAGGATACGATTGAAATTATCATCATGGAAGGGCACCTGAAATAATACACAAAGAGGAGAGAGGCTCCTCTACAACACCCTCGAGACACGAAGAGGGTCGAGGAGGAGAAGACATACTTCGACACCGCCGCCAACCTACCAGTCGCCATGTCGATCTCTCGGCCCGAGGGCTCCCACGTCCCCAACAAGGTCGAAACCCCCCTATACTTTGCAACGTATAGCGCATGGGAGACCTTCCCCACCGTCATGGTTATATCTGGCGGAGGTTCAACAAACTTACTATGGGTTCAGTGAAGAGAAAGTTCGAGCAACTCATCGATGCAAGCTCGAGCAAAAATTCCACCTTCGGCAAGTGTTACGGAAGCTCGAATCCCATCGCCATATACCGTGAGGAACTTCCTAGAAGAGCCCCTAATTTCAGCATCTCTCTGCTGGTGAGAGTGCAAATGGTAAACTTTGATGTTCGCCGCATTCTGGATGACCAGAGAAACTCGATCGACATCATGTATTCACAGTTGTTCTCAATTTTGTAGCTCGACGAAACATACTTGACACCCTATGTCGGCTCTGATCTACAGGGCTTCAACGGTGCAACCACAAGGTTGTGGGGGTACGTCGAACTAATTGTCACTGTCAGAGCAGCTGAAATCGCCAAGTCGATTAAAGTCCAGTTTCTAGTCATAGATTGCCCTTCTCTATACCAGTGCATCCTGGGGAGACCAGCTCCGGCCGAACTGATCGTCGTGTCGTCCACTATCCATTTAAAGATGAAGTATTATATGGCTAAAGGCCCTGTTTCCACCCTCCACGGGGACATTGAAGCTGCGAGGAGATGCTTTGAAGCGCCCTCGAAGGGACAGAACATTATCAATGCACCATCCAGAACTCCCGGCAAGCTAGCTCGAACCAGCACCTCCGAGGAGTTGAAGCCAATGTCCCATGTCGACTTGGTCGACCTTGAGAGTCGCTTCACTAAGGATGACCTGAAGGAGCAGAAGAGGAAAGACAAAGTAGCTAGGCTAGCAGCAGAAACCTCCTTGGTGCCAAATGTCAACGAGGAGCCTGCCCATCCGAGACGCCCCATTCTTGACGGCGAGTTTGAATTTATCCTCCTTAGCAATGACCCGAACAAAGGAGTGAAGATTGAAATTGATCTCCCCGACCTCGCAAGGAAGCAACTGAAGGCTTGCTTGAGAGAAAATGCTGACTTGTTCGCATGGAGTGCTGCAGAGATGCCTGAATTGGACCCTGACATTTCCTGCCACCAACTGACCATAGATCCCGCCGCTAGGGATGTAGTATAACATAGGCGTAGGCAGTCTTCCGAAAAAATGGAGGTTGCTGAAAAAGTTGTAAAAGACCTTCTAGAGACAAATTTTATTTTTGAAGTCCAGTACACAACCTGGATTTTAAACGTTGTACTTGTTAAAAAGTATAATGGAAAGTGGAGAATGTGCATTGATTATACCGATCTTAACAAGGCTTACCCTAAAGATACTTATCCTTTTCCTAACATAGATATATTGGTCGATACTCTGCATGTTTCACACTATTGTCATTCATGGACGCATATTCGGGGTACAACCAAATCCCCATGGCGAAAGGGGATAAGAAATACACGGTCTTCATGACCGAGTCGGGCAATTATTACTACAACGTAATTCCCTTCGGCCTGAAAAACTCTGGCGCTACTTACAAGCAGACGATGAATAAAGTCTTCCAAGGTGAGATTGGAGACATGCTCGAGGTCTACATGGACAACATGATCGTGAAGTCGCAAGAGGAAATTGACCACACGCTCCACCTCAAGAGAGTCTTCGACCAGGCGAGGAGATGCAAAATGAGATTCAACTCGAAGAAGTGTACCTTCGGCGTTCGAGCATGCAAGTTCCTCAGCTTCTATCTAACCAAACAAAGAATTAAAGTGAACCCGGAAAGATGCAGGGCCTTCCCTGAATTCCTAACACCAAACTCGAAGAATTTGACTCAATCTTTGAATGGGATACTCACATTGCTATCTTGCTTCGCAGCAAAATCTGCCCAGCGTGCACTTCCTCTTTTAAAACTTCTTCGCAAGGAAGCAGTGTTCGAATAAACCAAGAAGTGGGAACAAGCCCTCCTCCACCTCAAACGAGCTCTATCGCAGCCGTCAGTGTAACACCCCATTTGAATTATTTAGTCATTTTATACTTTATGGTGTGCATTTGTTGTGATGTCTTTGATAAGGGTATAAGGTTAAGGGCGAGATTGAGAGTCGGCCGTAGTTGGAGTAATGGAGACTTATAATAAGGGATAAATTATTAAGAGCATTGGGATTATTAATGTTATTGATTCAATCATTGGTAATAGTAATAATAATAATAATAATAATAATAATAATAATAATAGGATTATGGTGATTATTATTATTATTATTATTATTATTATTATTATTATTATTATTAGTATTTTATTATTATTATTAATGCTATTAACAAGATGGTAATTATTATTATTATTATTAATATTATCATTATTATTAGTAAAAGAATTAAATGAATTAAAACTTGATTTAAGGGGTTTAGAGGATGTTAGTGGAATTAGTCAGTTAACACGTGAAAGAGTAAAAAGGCAGAGTAAGGAGAACTAGGGCAAAGAAGGGAAAATCTCCATCGTTGTCAAGAAAAGCTTCAAATCCAAGGTAATGGGGGAGAATGGATTTCAATATGGGTGACTTAACATGAGAGGATAGTGAGAGGTTCTTTCTCTCATAGGAATATGGTATGTTCTTGCCTTTTCGTTTGATTTTCCTGATATTGTGAATTTTCTGTGATGGCTGTTTTGTTGAATGATCATTGCATGATATTGTACGTATGATTCTGGTATGAATATGAAAATTCGTGTGGAGATTCCCCGAATCTGTGATGGAATGATATGGTCGAATAGATCAGAAATTAAGGGTTAAAAGTAATCGAAATTAGATCTAGTAAAACGAATCTAGAAATAATAGAAGATAGGATTCATAGAAATCGATTTAAAATCTTAGTTTTAGGATGAATGAGAAGGTAGAATGATAGATCTTGAGAGGGAACTCGTAGAGATGATGAGATATGAGTTTTTTGATAGATCTGCTGGTCATACGCGTATTGGTGGTGTTAATACGCGTATGGGGGACTTCCCAAGGGTTGTACGCGTAGCAGACGTGCCCTGTCCCTAGTGCCAGCACGACCATATAGTGATACGTGTATGGTACGTGTATGGGCCTGGGCAATATGCATATGGAGGTATTCATACGCGTAAGGGGTGACTCTGAAGGGTTTTGGGGAGGTTTAAGCCTCTGGATTTACGCATAAGGGATGGCCATACGTGTATGACAACAGGCATTATGCGTACGGGCCATGCTGATACGTGTATGGACAGTCTGGGATGACTTTTCCCCAGTTTTTGTGATTTCTGTCCCGTGTTCGCTTGAAACACAATTCCGCTTAACCGGTAGGATTAACATGACTAAAATGAACCTATAAATAAGAGTAATGAATTGAATTGGGAAAAATGTGGAATGATATGGGTGTGCCCTTAAGGGGTGTGTTTGATGATTGTGAACCATGATTATCGAATGTGGATAGTCTTGTGCGATGTGGTAATTCCCGAGAGGATTACAGTGAGCGGATGGCTCGTGTGGATCTTTACTGATCTTGAAATTATGCTTGAATTATTATATTGCATAATTGTGTTGTCATGCATTCTATATCACGTGTCTTGTGGAGATGGCTAGGTGGGAATCCATGATGGGTGCCTAGTTTCATCTGTACTTCATGTGGAAGTTGTTGTGGAGATAAGTTGTAGTTCAGAGGAACGTATACAACTTATCTGGATTCCGACGGGAATCGAGTTCTAGGGTGAACCGTATGTGATTGTGTTGGTACCACATGCATTTCGTCGAGTCAGTGAGTCATATTTCATAATTATATTGGAATATGGGCTTTGACGCCGAGTAATTGATGTGGCACGTGTATGTGCGTTATATGTGTATGACTATATGTGTGGTGTGTAACTACTCCTTAGCATGTGTATTTCCCCTCTTATTTATTGAATGTAGTTCTCACCCCTTTCCTATTTGTTGTGTCTGTGCTCCTTGGGGAGTGCAGATGACCAGGTACCTGAGTAGTGCTTGGAGATTGTTGTTATTTGATCGAGTCCTAGGAGTCGCTCTGATACGTAACATGGGATGACGGGATTACATTATATTTTTCCTATTTTCTTGAATTAATTGTTACGTATCATGTATTTAATGGATTGAGGATGTTGATCACCTCGTGATAGAAATGATGCTTACACCATTGATTTTTATTCCGCTGTTTAATTGAAAAACCTGACGGGATTGGTTTTATTTAAAATGAATGAAGTGACTTAGTGTGATACTGATTTTAAGAACTCTAATGTACTTTTATGTGATATTTCCGTATATGTCTTATGATACGTGTACGGGGTAGAGTGGGGTATTACAGTCAGTCCTTTCGCGACCAGATGACAGGGAGACTCTCTACCTTTACATCGTCATCACAGCCGAGGCCATCAGCGCGACTCTCATTTGTGAGACCCCCGACGGACATAAACCTATATACTTCACCAGTAAGGCCCTACAAGGACCATAACTCAAATACCAACAGATTGAAAAGGTAACACTTACCCTCATCAATGCAGCGAGGAGATTGAGATACTACTTCCTATCCCACAAGATCGTGGTACAAACTGATCAGCCCGTAAAACACTTGTCCGACCATCCTGATATGGACGACATAATGCTTAAATGATCACTAAAACTCTCCAAATTCAATATTCAGTACGAGAGAATAAAGACCCTTAAATCCCAAGTACTGGCTGACTTCGTGGCAGAAATGACCATGCAGACCTCCCCGACAAATGGAGCCCACAAGTGGACCATTTTTGTGGATGGAGCATCCAGTTCAACGGGAAGCGGGGTAGGAATCATCTTGGAAAAGGAGGAGGGAATCCTAATTGAAGTTTACCTCGCCCTATCTTTCTCGACCTCGAACAACCTGGCCGAATACGAAGCTTTCCTAGCGGGGCTGTACTTAGCTGAGGATTTAGGAGCTAGAGAGGTAAAAATCTTCACATATTCCCAACTCGCCGCCTTACAAGTACTGAGAGAATACTAAGCCAAAACAATTTCTCTGAGTACTTAACTCTGGTCTGGGAAAGAATAACCAAATTCAACTCCGCCGAGGTAAGACACGTCCCTCGTGAGCACAACACCCGGGCACACATCATGTCCAAACTTGCAAGCACAAAGAAGAAGGGCGGGAACAAGTCTGTTATCAAGATATACTTTCCCATCCTAGCATCAAGAAACCGTCTGCGATTCTCGATGTGAATGACATCGGTGACAATGACTGCTAGATGACCCCGGTGTACAACTACCTCGTAACAGAATAACTTCCCCCAACCAAAAGGAGGCTAGCATAACAAGATACCAAGCTTGTGCCTACGTCCTGATCGAGGATAAGCTATATAGATGAGGATTCTCCATACCTCTCCTCAAGTGCGTCGAGGAGTCCAAAGTCACCCACATTCTTCACGAAATCCACAAAGGATTCAACGTTCAACACCTTGAAGGAAGATCCCTCATTGGGAAGGCCCTGCGGGCAGGATACTACTGGCCAACCATGCAACATGATGCAAAAAAACATGTAAAAAAATGTGATAAGTGCCAGCACCGCAGAGATATGCACTTGGCACCGCCCAATGAGCTTAAAACACTCTCGTCCTCGTGGCCCTTCGCATGGTGTGGGATGGAAATCCTCGGGTCGTTCACCATAGAGTCGAACAAGAACAAATATTTGATAGTCTGCATGGATTATTTCACGAAGTGGATAAAGGCGGAAGTCCTCGCCAAGATCACGGTGCACAACATTCTTCGTTCCTACAAGAGAAACATACTTACCTGGTTCAACATACCACAAGTAATCGTCATCGACAATGGGACACAATTCATAAACAAACTTTTCCAAGAATTCGTCACCAAACTGGGCACCAAGCAGCATTTCACGTCTGTTGAGCACCTGTAAACCAATGGGAAAGCCGAAGCTGCAAACAGAGTGATCCTGCAAGGGCTAAAACGGAGACTAGGCGAGGACAAAAATAAATGGTTCTAGGAACTACACAGCATGCTCTGGGCCTACCGAACAACGCCACATTCGACCACAGGGGAAACTCTGCTCCGACTAACTTATGGGACCAAGGCAGAAATCCCGGTGGAGATTGGAGAACCTTCTAGGCGAAATGAATTCCCCCTCGACGAGGAAATGAACGGTGAGACACTAAGAGAGGAGCTCGATTTGGTCGAAGAGATTCAATCAGGGGCAGCCCTCTGCGAGGCGTCGTTAAAGCAAAACATAACTTTGTGACACGTTGCCAAATTTATAAAACGAGAATTTGAAATCGACAACCTAGTCCTGCAAAGAAATCACAGAGATTCTCGCGAGGGTAAACTCGTCGTGAACTGGGAAGGCCCTTACCATGTCCAAACAAAAATAGAGAACATGGCCTATTACCTTAAAAACCTACACGAGGAAGAACTTGATCGACCATGGAACATTGAAAAATGAAACAATACTACAGTTAGGTCCAACAGTCGGTACACCTCAGTCGACAGCGACGGGGGTATGTCCCGACCATGGAGGTGTGCTCGGGTACAAGCACATTGTCCCAAACTTAAATAAAAAGGAAGGTTTCCACTCTTTGAAGAGAAAATCCCTAGCCTGACGGGGAAAACTCAACTGAGCTCCGCCATTGTTGTACCAGTAAGGCAGAACACCCATCTCGTGATAGGAAGTTCACGCTGTAGTGTAAAGATATCGACCTAGATCTTTCCACCGCTGTCAGTACGAAATCCAACTCCGACCACTTCACGAGTTCCCTTCACCATTGAGCAACAAAACTGCCAAGAAAGACCACAAACTCTTTGTAAAAATAACTCAGCAATGAACATCTCATTATAAGAAAGCGAAAATATACACGACCATATCATAAAGTAACGTACGGTTAAAAGGTGAAATATACACGAGCAAAGTATATGCGAACACATCATAAAATTGAAATATAGTTAGATTAAAACAACCACAAAGGTCGATGCTGTCACAGTATTATAAAAAAGGGCGACGCCCGAATATTACAACCCACGACGCGCAGGCTGAAACAAATAACAACAAAATGTATAAATCAAACATCTTCCTCCCCCTCGTTGATGGGATATTCCTCCTCCTCGACCTCTTCGTTGATGTTGGGAGGGGCGATTATTTGATCCTTAGCCACCCTATGCAGGAACCCGGTCCCCCCGGTGGAAAGCTCGTCCCCAGGGTTAGCGAGTTGAAGATGAGCCATGACACTCTCGAAGCTTATCTCGATGACATCTACACAATCCTGATCAAGGCTTTTGATCCAGAAAATAAGCTTATCACGGGCTCTCAGGGCTGCGACAGCTTCAAGAGCCGTGATCTTGTCCTCGAGGATCTTTTTCTCGGCGGTCGCTCAAGCTTCAGAGTAGCCAATGTTGCATTCAACTTATCATTCTCGGTGATAATCCTGGTCTGAAGCTTATATTTCTCTTTGTAGTCATCGAAGGAAGTCTCCACCTTTAGCTTCATCCCCTCGAGCTTCCTATACACTGTCTGTTGCTTCTCCAGCTTGGAAATGGGATAGGTCTCCTCGTCATTGAGAACAAGAGCAACCTCTAAGACCCTCATCAGGGCAGCCACATTCTGAGCCAATGCCTTCCTTCTGGCCACCGCGTCAAGGCCTTGGATAGCTAAAGGGCCCCCTCGAAGAACCCCATGTCGGAAAAGCAATGAGGCAACACGAACTTGTCATTGTCTCCCCCTTCCCCATCAGATCTACCGTCTCATCCAGTTGAGGCCTCTTCTTGGTCGAGGTGCTCTGGTTCTATTGAGGAGTAAACAGGTCGCCACTCATAGAAAATGTAGAGTCGAGGCCAGAGTCATCCCTCGACTAATTCTGGAGGTTGGCAAGTGTCGCTACTGTGAAAATCGGCGCCGGCTAAACAGAAGAGTCGCCACCGTGCGTTATTTATCCCACGGGAGGGAAAGGGAACGCTCAGAGTAAACCTCGCAAAGACGGGAAAGGTATGGTCGTCGCAACCAAAACCTGGATTCGGGAGTCGGTTACGCAAGGGGAAGGTATTAGCACCCCTCACGTCCGTCGTACTCGACGGGATCCACGCTTGTTTTCGGGTATGGATTGTTATTCTATCTAAACTATAGGTCAAGGGTTAAAAAGAAAATAAAATGAAAATAAAAATGACTCGGCAAAGTATCGCACTTTATGCCTACGTATTCCCGCCTGGAACGAGAAATCAGAGTCAACGTAGTTCGCCTACCTACAGGAAAGGAGGGGAAGGTTGCTCGCTAGGATATCGCATCCTATGCCTACGTACTTTCATACAGCATGAAAGATCAGAGCAAACGTAGTTCGGGCCACGCACGACATAAGTCTGTCCTTGATTGATTTTATTCCTTCTGAAAAAGGGTTTCTTGATTAGCAGTCCCGGCGGACAAAAATGACGTCTTGATGAGTTCACATTCTTTTACGGAAGAAGTGTCTTTTATTGTGTTTGAAATCTTTATGTGTTTTTCTGTTTGTTTTGAGAAAGAAAGAGACAGGACTCTAACCTACGGTTGCGAAGGGAAACAAACTAATCCTAATGTTATCATGCATGGGTTAAGACCTAGTGTCTATCATGCTCCTCTCTTGCACAGAGAGAAACAGAGATCCTACGGGATAGGCAGAAACAGGAACAATATCAGATATATACAGTAAAACAGTAAAATGCATGGATGCAGCAAAACAAGCGAGGCAAGGGAATCCCACTCAACCTCGAACCTATAAAACAATAGGCAAAAGTGAACAGGATTCACTTTCAACCCAACAGGGTAAACAGCAAACAATACAGTCCAGAAAACCAATCAATACATCAGAAATGAAATCAGCAATAAAACAAACAGCTTCAGCAGCTCTGAATCAACATCTAGCTTCAAGTAATCTCCAATCATCTACAGGCTTCAACAAGCATCAATCTCCATCTTCATGGCCTTCAGGCAAGGGCTTTGATCATCAGTCTTCCATCTGCAATGGCTTTTCTTCAAGGTCAAACCTTCAGGATGAGGAATCAGTCACAAGAGTGAAGTGAATGAATGTTAGACAGTTAATTACCTACCAAGGGTGGTTCATCAACTGTTAACATTAAACAGAAAGCTTCCTCTCAAAAGTTCTATCTTTCAAATATATTCACTGATCCTTCCAAAGGAAGGAGGTGGATATTTGAAAGAGACTTTGAATCATAGAGAAAGGATGGATGCAGACAAGGCATTCCATGTTTGAGAAACAAGCTTCCTAATCTAGAGCTCTGCCTAGCTCCTAAACCCTAGTCTCCTCAGCATCTGCTAGCAATAACCTCCTCTTCAACTCTGGCAGTTGATCTTCAATCTCTGGATCCCCAATGGTCTTCATCTCCTCAAGTCTTCAGCTCTCCCAAATCCCCAGACAAACCCAATACCCAAACAAGCAATCAACAATCCCCAGAGGGCACACCACACCAGTCAATCAGATATATACAGAGTATTAATAGCAGTAGGGGAATCCTGACTTTTTTCTAAGGGATCTAATAACTACCCATAGCCCCTATAGTCCCATAACAAAACTAGTCAAACCCTAAGTCCTAAGGGAAAGAATCAAACTTCTTAAGTCATCACCTAAAAACCCTAATTTGTTCATGTTGTTTAAGCCTACATTAAGCACCTAAAATTAATTTCTAAAAATGGGAACTAAATTGTTTCTACAAGTTCAATATCTCATCTAAGCAACCTAAAAAGAATGAACAAAAAATATGAAAGCATCTAGTAGAACAAAAATTAATAAAATCATGCATGAAATGAAACTATTTAAAATGTCATTTATTTGGAAAATATGGGAAAAATATCAAATAAAAATAAAAATGCAATTTTATTTAATGACAAATTTCTACACATTCTAGTGAAAATGATGTAAAAAGAATGAATTAAAAATGCTTTTTTATCTATTTATTATGAATTTTAGAAAATGCATAAAAAAAATTAAAGAAAATAAAAGAATATAATGAAATAAAGTGGAGGGGGGGTTTATTCAGCAAACACGCTCAGTTCATATTTGGATGGGCCAGGCAGTGGTGGGGTGCGCATAGCAAGTTGAATTAAGCCCAGAAAACTTCAGAATTATTAAAAATAAAAAACAAGCAGGGGGGTGAGAATAGAAAGGTTATCACGTGTATTTCTGATGGGCTTGGTACTGGGGTGGTGGGATTAGCAAAGCACTCTTAGGCCCGCCCGTTTCAATTAATGAAACGGTGCGTTTAGGGCACCTATTCACTCCCTCCAAAATCAGCTTTAAATGAGAGCCACAGGATTGGCTCTGAGGTCAAAGGTCTTGCAAGCAAGGGACGGCCATGATTTCGTCTTCTACATTGGGCCATGAAGCTAGGGTTTCAGCTTCCATGAAAACCCCATGCACGAATCACTTCCCTCAATCTGTTCTCCTTCCACAATCCATGAAACACCACGATCCAAACATGAAAAACACTCAGAATTTCTCCCTCTACAAGCCTATGGCATTAGTTTGCTTTGAAACTCAGCAAATCACTCAAACCGATCGAGACAAGTTCTGACTCCATGAAAATACTCTGCAATTCATCCTCAAGATCCTCAACCAAACCTACACTAATCTCTTCTATACTTCACGCAGATCATTCTGTGCTAACAACCTAAGATTGTAATGCACTCTACTACAAGTTCCAAGTCCTAACAGTTCTAACAACCTGCTAACAATCATCACCAAACAGCACCAAACTCATCCTAATTGATCTACTAACAACCTAGATCACATCTAAACTAATAAAACCATGCTAAACTAACTAAATCAAGCTGTGGCAGAGAAAATGCACCTGGTGTGAAAGCTTGGAAATGCTGATGGAACTCGTGGATCTGAGGCTTTTGAGGCTTGGATCTTGATCTACAATTGCACTACTTGATTCTGTATGCAACACTTTGAGGAGTCTTGCACTGGATCTTGAGTTCCAACTGAATTTGCAGCTTGTGTGTTCTTGATGAAAGTGCACGAAATTGAGCTCTAACCACTAGGATCTTGATTGAATTCTATGCCATGATGATGAATCAGTATGATGAAATTGATTTTGATGGTGATTGGTGAAGAATTTGAGAAATTGGAGTGAAAATGCAATGAGAAAGAATGGAGAGAATTTGTGAGATTTTGGTGAAAAATGAATCCAACCCTTGCTCAATTCTGATTTCATGAATATATAGGGCTCACATGAACTTTCTAGAACCATCTTGCCACATTCCCTTGCATTCCAAATTGGTTGATTTTTGAAATGTTTCTTCAAATGCAAGTAACCATGAATAACTTTGATTTTTTCTTCTAAACTCAAAAAAGTGCTTGAACCATTGTCTCTAAAATGTCTTTTGGACCCAAAATCATATATTGGAAGTCTCCATTTGGACTCATAAATCTCTCAAACCATTTTTCACTTTGACTTTCTTTAAATTATAAGCCATTTTAGTTCAAATTTAACCAATCATGCAACTTCATGTTATGAGCTTTTCCAACAATTTGTGACCTTCTTTCTAGACTCAAAATGTCATTTGGAGCAAGTTTGATGTTGTAAGTTTTTCCATTTGAGGCCTCCTTGTATGAGTTTTGGACATAGGTTAAAATGACCTGTAATTCACAAATGACCAAAATACCCTTTGCTTGCCAAGACCATAAGTTGAGTTCCACACCTCATATGAAGGCATACTATACCATTATAGAAAGCTAAGACAATGAGGAACAATTATTATGTTTACCAGAAATTCATTTGAAATCTCCTTGAGGGGTAAAAATTGCTTGGAAGTCAAGTCACTTTCACAGACAAAATTTCAGATACCTCAGATGACCTGTAACTTGCAAGGACCATAACTTGAGTTATATAAATCTCCTTGATGTCTTCCACCACTCAAATTAAAGGTCTTGAGATCCTCTACAAGTTTCATGTTGGCCAAGAAGCCATTTGAAGCTAGCATTTTGACTTGTCTTGCTTGGAAATTTGACCTAAACTAGGGGATTTTACACAGAAACCCTAATTTAGAAGCTCCTCTTCTCCTTGATTTCTCTTGAATTCTTCTTGGCATATCTCCATATCCTTCTTTATATGTCCAATGATGAACCCCACATCTCTCCACTAGACTTGAATGCCCCTTAAATCAGTCAATTGACCTAGGGTTGACCTAGGGTTGACCCAGATGAAACCCTAGTTGACTGTCTTCAACTGCAATATTTGTGATCACACCAATGACTTGTCTCCTTCTCCAAATGACTTTCTAAGTCTCTCATAATGTCTAGATACTCTCCATGCCTTCAACTCACAGCTCACAACCCTCTTGTTGGCCCTCAGATACCCTCAGCTAGGAGATGGACTCAAGGCTTGATCTGCTGAACTCTTTGCTTTCAAATTCTTTCCTGATGACTTGAATGAGATTGAATTGGGATAATAACCTCTTGATAGGCTTCTGGAGATGAGAATAATGATTGGTCCCCCCTGTTGTATGACTTGCTATGCTTATGCTATGCAGATGATTAGACTATGTACATGACTCTATATGCAAATGCTAATGATATTGAAACATAAACCAAGTGAATAAGAGTGAGCAAATTTTAGGGTGCAACAGCTGCCCCTATTCAAGCGACTTGGACCCGATTGGGTGAAGAGCCCGGAGCCTTCAGACATTCGCGGTACAAGACGGTTGAATACTAGGAACCCAGAAATTTGCCAACCGCAGAAATAAACTGCGCCCCTGCTTGGGGAACGACATTCATCAGCTGAATTTAACTGTTATGGCAACCCACTGATCTCGTGCGCCCGTGCTGGGGATTATCTTCATCGCTCTGAAAAGGATTCTGTCATAACAGATTGCTTGCTTGTCCACGTTAGGACTCTGTCTGTCACCAACACGAAGAAATCTCAACTAAAACCTGTCCACGTTAGGACTCCACTTGCTGTTAACCCAGAAAAGTCTCGGCAACGCCGCTGGGGATAGTTCGTCTGCATTTCCATAAACTGAATCGTCCACGTTAGGAATAAAATTCTTCCACGTTAGGAGTAGCACCTGTCCACGTTAGGAATCATTTCTTCTGTATCTGTCCACGTCAGGACTAAACCTTTCATCTTTCCACGTCAGGAAGCAATCTTCTTTCCGCATAAGGAGAACTATATCAATCTGTCCATGTAAGGACTCCAATACCACTTGACATGTCCGCGTCAGGACTCCGATCTTTCCACGTAAGGAATCCAACTTTGGTTCTGAACCTGTCCACGTCAGGACTCAACTTTCCACGTAAGGAGTACATCATTCTTCCACGTCAGGAATCAACTTTTCTTGCATCTGTCCACGTCAGGAATACAAGCCTCTTTCCACGTAAGGAATGCTATCCGTTTTCCACGCAAGGAAACATAACTTTTCCACATGAGGCAACCAATTCCTTCCGGTTTGTCCGCGTCAGGACTACATTTTTCCACGTAAGGAATGCCATCTTAATCTGTCCACGTAAGGACTCCACTCTTTTTCCACGTAAGGAATGCTATCATTTCCACGTAAGGAATCCTCTTCTGATATGTCCGCGTAAGGACTACATCGTCCACGTTAGGACCCACTTCTCCGCGTTAGGAATAATAATTTCTTTGATTTGTCCACGTCAGGACACTGATCTCGTCTTGATTTGTCCACGTCAGGACTCAGGCGTCTTCGACCTGCTGAGGAAATAAGACTTGTCCACGTAAGGACTCACACCCTTGTCTGATTTGTCCACGTCAGGGCACCAACACAAAGAGTAATCACTTTTGTCAACGTCATGACCTCCCATTTCACTGATTTCGGGAACCTGAATCTGCCCACGTTAGGACTAACACACCTCACCAATCCGGGGAAATAAACCTGTCCACGTTAGGACGCCCACTTCTGAAGAAATCCCGTCAATATAGGAATAAATTGTCCACGCCAGGACCTAGTTCTCCAATGATCCCAACCCACAAACTTCTTAACACTGACGTGACAGCGACTTTGAGATGGACTCTACTGAGGATGTCTGGAAACCAAACTACCGGATGCCTGTTCTGATGCCCGGAGGCCACTGAAATTCTGATTCATGGAACCCCTGATGACAACAGAGAAACTTATCCTGATAACTCTGTGGGGAATACTGCCGAAACTGACATTATCATTGGATGTCTCATGCCGAGATCTTGAATGTTTGGTTGTTCATTTAAGCAAGAGTTCTCTCCACCTGAACTGCTAGAGTACAGAAACTGCTTCAGCAAAATAAATGCTGAAGATAATGCCAACTCCGCCGGGGATAGCCAGATGCTACAGAATTATTCCAGCAAAATAAATGCTGGAAGGGTGAAGTCATCCCTGCTGGGAAATTGGGAACTTAAACCGAGCACCCTATTGAGGTAACCCCCTGCTGGGGAAAATAACCTTGCTGGGGAATAGCAGATGTGCATAGTACGATCGGTCTTCCTGCTGGAACGTGAACTGATATTACACAGTATCCCTGACAAAATAAATGGCAGGACCCACCATCAACTCTGCTTGGGAGAGTCTTAATCTTCGAGTTCCACTGGAAGGAATGAAAACACTTGCAAAGGGAATTCCGCTGGGGATGGGATGATTCTCTTGGGGAAAATTAACTGATTCCGCTGGGGGAGAGTGCATGACCCTGCGGGGAAAGATGAACCTGTCTGAATACAGCCTTATGATCTTAGAATCGCCAAACTCTGTTGAGGACGAATAACTTTTCTGGAGCACGTCCTTTGGATAAGCTACGGCTAGCTGGGGAATTCTATCCTTCTTCAGGAAGAACATGCACGACCTGCGTGGGGATCACGTCTTTCGTTATCGCAATCTTTCGATCATCTTCCTCGTATGGTTATGAAACCTGTAACAACACAAACAAGACACGACAAGCCTATGCAATCAAATCAATTCAGGTTAGTGACGTTACACTCAGTTAATTCCAAGCTTTGACAATTGTTGGAAAAGGGCCAGAGGTGTTATACTCATGCTAGCTTCACTAACCCTAGGCGTTTTATCATGCACAAAACAGTAAAGAACCAGCATCAAGTACTGAATAACATATTTTCATTGATTGGGCCCCTGAATGGGCGGAGTTTTTGTACACGGGATGTAACTCCTGAAAAGAGGAAGCTACGCAAAGCAAATACATAAGTATGCACAAGAAGCATGAACATTTTGACAAATTAAATTTTGTACACATGTCGGCAACGGGGCGCAGAAGAACACCACGAAATGATCCTCCTATGACTCATCCGACTCTAATGCTTTCCCGGTATCCCCACTTCTGAAGAGATTGTATCTGATAACTGGCTCCTCAAATATGTTCTCCCGCATTGATGCTCATTGAATTCGGACCGCAATCATTTGCTTTTCAAATCCCTAACTTTTGCGTGAACCGCCCTTTACGGGTTTTCAGTTCACCGGGATACCCTTTTTTGCCGAAGCCGCCCAGTGTAGGTTTTCAACTTCGCGGTAGTACATTTTTTCAATTTTATCCCTAACTTTTGCCCGAACCTTTCATTCTGTTTTTGGTTCGCCAGGATGCCCCATTTTTGCCTGGACTCTCTTTTTTCTGTCCAGCGGGTCTATTTTAAGCAAAGTATTTTTTAACTGCGTCCGAATTCACAGGTGACACAAGGTCTTCTCCGTCCATGGTGGATAACAACAACGCTCCTCCTGAGAAGACTTTCCTGACAACGTATGGCCCTTCGTAGTTGGGGGTCCACTTGCCCCTGTGATCTGCTTGCGGCGGGAGAATCCTTTTCAGCACAAGGTCGCCCGTCTGAAAGCTTCGCGGAAGTATCTTCTTGTCATACGCTTTCTTCATTCGGCATTGGTACAAACGATCGTATGCTAGAGACGCTAACCTCTTCTCATCCATTAAGCTCAGTTGGTTCAATCTATTCGTTACCCATTCTGCCTCGTCCAGCTGAACGTCTCGCAATACCCTCAGAGAAGGGATCTCAACTTCCAATGGTAATACCGCTTCCATTCCGTATACCAACGAGAACGGAGTTGCCCCGGTTGATGTGCGTACCGTCGTACGATAACCGTGCAAAGCGAAAGGTAGCATTTCATGCCAATCCTTATAGGTCACCACCATTTTCTGAACAATTTTCTTGATATTCTTATTGGCCGCCTCAACAGCGCCATTCATCTTGGGTCGGTAAGGGGAGGAGTTGTGATGTTCGATCTTGAAATTCTGACAGAGCTCCTTCATCATTTTGTTGTTCAGATTTGAACCATTATCCGTGATTATCCGCTCGGGGATCCCATATCGGCAAATGATATCTCTCTTGATGAATCTAGCCACCACTTGCTTCGTTACATTTGCGTAAGACGCCGCTTCCACCCACTTGGTGAAATAATCGATTGCTACTAGGATGAACCGATGCCCGTTAGAAGCCGTCGGCTCGATCTTGCCAATCATATCGATTCCCCACATCGAGAATGGCCATGGAGATGACATCACATTCAGAGGACTCGGAGGCACGTGTATCTTGTCAGCATAGATTTGACACTTGTGGCACTTCCTTGCGAATTTGAAACAATCAGTTTCCATCGTCAACCAAAAGTAACCTGCCCTCAGCAGCTTTCTCGTCATAGCATGCCCACCAGCATGCGTACCAAAGGTACCTTCGTGAATTTCCTCCATGAGAAGCTTTGCCTCTTTCTCGTCTACACAACGCAACAACACCAAATCGTGGTTTCTTCTGTACAAGACGTCATCTGGATTCAAGTAGAAATTACCCGCTAATCTCCTGAGAGTCTTCTGATCCTGACTGGATGCCCCTGCCGGATACTCTTTATTCTTCAGGAAATTAAGGATATCGAAATACCACGGTTTGTCATCAGATGCTTCGTCAATAGCAAATACATAAGCTGGCCTGTCCAACCGAGAGATAGTGATTTGGGGAGCTTCGTTCCAGAAGTTGACCTTGTACATGGAAGACAAAGTGGCAAGGGCGTCAGCCATTTGATTTTCTGCCTGCGGTACATGATGCAGTTCAACCTTGTCGAAGAAAGGCAACAATCTCCTTGCATAATTCATGTAATGTATCAAATTGGGCTGACGTGTCTCCCATTCCCCTTTGATTTGATTCACCACCAGAGCTGAGTCTCCGTATACGTCTAGATGTTTGATTCGCAAATCAATGGCTTCTTCAAGCCCCATTATACAAGCTTCGTATTCGGCCTCATTGTTGGTAACGGCAAAGGTCAATCGGGCAGTAAACGGGATGTGCGACCCGTGTGGCGTGGTGATGATTGCCCCTATTCCGCTACCGTAAGCATTCACGGCTCCGTCAAAAACCATCTTCCACTGGGACCCCAACTCTGGCCCCTCGTCTGGCAATGGTTCTTCACAATCTTTCATCTTTAGGTACATGATATCCTCGTCAGGAAAATCAAACCTCATCGATTGGTACTCTTCAATAGGCTGCTCCGCCAGATACTCAGCCAGCACACTCCCCTTTACAGCCTTTTGCGAGACGTATTGAATATCGTATTCAGTCAAGACCATCTGCCAACGGGCAATTCTACCTGACAACGCCTGCTTTTCGAATACATATTTGATAGGATCCATCTTCGAGATGAGCATGGTCGTATGATTCAGCATGTACTGCCTCAAACGCTTGGCGGCCCAGGCTAGCGCGCAACAAGTTTTCTCCAGCATTGAGTATCGAGATTCACAGTCTGTAAATTTCTTACTCAGGTAATAGATCGCATGCTCTTTTCTCCCTGTCTCGTCGTGTTGACCGAGAACACAACCCATGCTTCCCTCAAGAACCGTCAAATACATTATCAAGGGTCTACCTGCCACTGGGGGTATCAAAACAGGAGGCTCCTGCAAATACTTCTTTATTTTATCGAACGCCTTTTGACAATTTTCGTTCCACGTTACAGCTTGATCTTTCTTCAACAGCTTGAATAACGGTTCACACGTGGCCGTTAGGTGAGATATGAACCGGGCAATGTAGTTCAATCTTCCTAAAAACCCGCGCACCTCTTTCTCTGTTTTAGGCGTCGGCATTTCTTGAATCGCTTTTATTTTAGCAGGATCGACCTCTATTCCTCTTCCGCTTACGATAAACCCCAGCAGTTTACCCGATCTCACCCCGAAGGTGCATTTGTTAGGGTTCAGCCTCAGCCTGAACTTCCTAAGCCTTTTAAACAACTTCAGCAGATTCACCAGATGCTCTTCCTCCGTCTGGGATTTGGCAATCATATCGTCAACATAAACTTCGATCTCTTTATGCATCATGTCATGGAAAAGAGTCGTCATCGCACGCTGATATGTTGCCCCAGCATTTTTCAAACCAAAGGGCATCACTTTGTAGCAAAATGTTCCCCAAGGCGTTATGAAAGTAGTCTTCTCCATATCCTCTGGCGCCATTTTAATCTGGTTATAGCCTGAAAAGCCATCCATGAAGGAGAATACGGAGTACTGAGCAGTATTATCAACTAACACGTCAATGTGAGGAAGTGGAAAATCGTCTTTTGGGCTTGCTTTATTCAAATCTCGATAATCCACGCACATCCGAACCTTGCCATCTTTCTTAGGTACTGGTACGATGTTGGCAACCCATGAAGGATACTTCGTCACAGCCAGGAAACCAGCGTCCCACTGTTTCTGCACCTCTTCTTTGATCTTCATTGCCATATCTGGGCGTGTTCTGCGAAGCTTTTGTTTGACCGGCGGGCAATCTTCTTTCAGTGGCAGACGATGCACGACCATATCTGTATCGAGCCCCGGCATATCTTCATATGACCAAGCGAATACATCACTATACTCTTGGAGCATTTCAACCAGTCTTCGCTTGATATCACTCTGCAGTGCGGCTCCGATACGAATATTCTTCTCAACCCCTTCCGACCCCAAGTTGATAATTTCGATGACCTCGTCGTGAGGCAGAATGGCTCTTTCCTCTTGCTTTACTAACCAAGACAGTTCTTCAGGAACGTCGCTATCTTCGACAACCTCTTCTTCAGCCTGAAACACTGGGTGCTCAAAGTCGGGACGAGTCATAGGTGGTTCCAGGATGTCATCTGAAAATGTTATCTGTTTAAAAGTCACAGGAACAAGCTCCTAAATAGACCAGTTGCACAGTCCTTGTCCTGGCGTGCTTGGCTGAATCCAGGCATCCATATCACAATCGCTGTCTCCTTCATCAGACTCCGAAGCAGCATTGACAGCTTCATGACATACTCCACTGGCAGAGATGATAATCGGCTTTCTGAAACGGGGGGCCCCCACGGAAGGAGTTGATGACGACGGTTGGTATCCCAGCCCGAACCGGTCCATCTTCACAGGAATGTCCAGCACTTTGCCCCAGCCCTTGGCTTCTCCTGCTTCCACTAGAGCTTGAGCTTCCTTATACGATGAGACAGCTATCTCTGGCACTTTGCTCGGCCCGAGACCCTTGTCCTTGATGCGCAAACCTTCGAATGCCTGGCATGGTGTTTCGTGGATCTCTCCGTCGACTTCCACATATTTAAACGACGATAGATGGCTGACCAGGATGTCTTCTTCCCCGCACACGGTGACTACGCTGTCTCCGACCATATATTTTAACTTCTGATGCAGGGTAGACGTGACTGCCCCCGCCCCATGAATCCAGGGTCTTCCAAGCAAGCAGCTGTACGCAGGCTGTATATCCATGATATAAAATTCAGTTGCAAACACTTCCGGCCCCACTTGCAGAGGCAAAGTGATTGATCCAAAGACTGTTCTCCGCGTGCCGTCAAATGCTCTGACTACCAAATCACTGGGTGTGCACAAAATTCCTCGAACATCCAGCTTCATCATCGCCTTCTTGGGCAACACATTCAAAGATGATCCGGTGTCAACCAATACGTGCGACATTACTGATCCTCTACACTCAACAGATACGTGTAATGCCATATTATGATCCCTCCCTTTCGGAGTCAAGTCAAAGTCGGTAAAGCCCAAGCTGTGGCCTGCATTCACATGTGCCAGCACTCCTTCCAGCTGATTCACGGAGACGTCTTGGGGTACAAAAGAAGTGTCCAAGACTTTCAGCAAAGCATTTCTGTGAGCTTCCGAACACAGCAGCAATGATAGGATAGATATTTTGGACGGTGTCTGCTGCAGATGCTCCACAATCTTATAATCACTTTTTCGAATTAAGCGCATGAACTCTTCTACATCTTTCGATGCCGCTTCTTTTTCACTTGCTTGCGCTGGAACATTTTCAACCGCTTTCCCTTTTCCTTTCGCTAGTCTTTCAGCCTCCACTTCAGGAGATATAAAGATCCTGCCACTCCTTGTCATGCCTCCTGAGCCAACAACATTATCCACAATCTCCGCTGGCTGCTTGTTAACATCAATCTTTATCCCATCACAATACACCTCTAACCCATATGACCATGGGACTGCTTTCGTGTTCTCGTACGGGATTGGCCCGGCCTTAGTTATGGTGATCGGTGGTCGCTGAGCTGGCGCTGCAATAGTGATCGTCTTCCGAGGAATCGTCACTGTGGCCACATCACTCCGATTATCCACTACTGCCCCTGCAGGCTCGTCAGTTGCCGCTCGATCAAACTGCAATATGCCCTCATCAATTAAAGCCTGAATGCCTTTCTTCAAATCCTCACACCCCCCAGCTAGGGTCCAACAATCTAAGCAATACTCGTTACATCCTGGGTAAACACCTCCTTGTAACAGTCGACTCTTTATCTCGCTCAGCGGCGTCTTTAAATCTTCAACATTCATAATAAGATTCAGACCCTCCTCAGTCAGCACGGCGTTTGCCCCATGATTAGGCATGGGTTTCTGGACTATATTTGGACCTGCTGTTCCGAAATTGATAGTCTTGTTGTCCAAAAGATCCTGCACAACATGCTTAAAAGCGTGGCAACCTTCTATATCGTGGCCCGGAGCCCCAGAATGAAACTCACAGTGCCTGGTTGCATCATAACCAAACGGGGGAGCTCCCGTTATTGGTGCCAGAGTTCTTTTCTCCACCAGGTTCAATCCCAACAATGTCTGCAATAAATCAGCATAGGTTGAGGGAGGCTTCTCAAACACTCTTCTCGGTTTACTACCCTGGAATCTTCGTTGAGCCTGTTGTGCCCCCTGCTGAGGCTGCTGCTGCTGTGGCATTGGCTGTTGCTGAACCGGTTGTTGTTGCTGGAGTGGTTGTTGTTGATAAGGAATAGTAACACTCGCCACCTGCTGCGGCTGACGATATTGACCTCGTCCCCTGCCTCGGCCTCGGCCTCCAAATACTGCGCTGGCTTCGCCCTGACGGCGCCCACCATAAGCTTTCCTATTACTGCCAGATGCAGTTGATTCCTCGACTTGGAACTTTCCTTGCTTAATGTTACGTTCAATCTTTTCCCCCATCAGAATCAGGTCTGAAAAACTGGCCAGAGACGTATGAAACAGCATATCATGAAACAGCCCTGTGAATGTGCCGACAAACATGTCATTCATTTCCTTATCTTCCACCGGAGGACGGACCCTGGCAGCCATATCGCGCCATCTTTGCGCGTACTCTTTAAAACTCTCCCCCTTCTTCTGCGAAAGCCTGGCCAACTGGACCCGATTGGGTGCCAAGTCGCTGTTATACTTGTAGTGAGCTACGAACGCCTCCGCCAATTGCTTCCATGTCTTGATATCAGTTGGCTCCAACCCCATGTACCACTCTAGGGAGGGGCCCGATAGACTATCCTGAAAGAAATGCATTAGCATTCTTTCATCAGTTGAGTATGCAGACATCTTTCTGTAATAAGCCCGCACATGCACTTTTGGACATGTGTCTCCTTTATACTTGTCAAACGCAGGAGCTTTGAATTTAATTGGCACCCTCAAGCCAGGTACCAAACCCATTGTTGCCATGTCCAATCCCACAGCACTTTGGTTTAATACTCCCTTCATCTGCTCTTCCAGCATTCTAATCTTTTGGGAATCATCCATCGGCCCTTCAAAACCTCCCCCGGAGAAGGCGTCCTCCTGCTGATCTTCTTGCCATATACCGTTTCCAGCTCCGTACCCATCATATCCATTATTACGTCCAGCTCTGATCTGATTCATCCCCGAACCTCGGCCTCTGTTGCCGTACCCTTGAACACCTCCAGCAGGACCAAAAGCCATAAATCCAGTACCGTTTCCGTTTCCAAAGCCTCCGTAACCCTGATTGACCATACCATAACCATCTTGCCCAAAGCCTTGAGCATTAAAGCCATACTTCCCAGTGTTATCGAATCCCTGATCGTTGAATCCGAATCCAGTACTGACAAAGCCATTGCCTCCTAGATTATCTCCTAAATTGACATCACCCAGCCCAGCATTATGGACAGCAGTCTCATTCCCTACTCCAACGTTACCATTCACAGCAGCGGTAGCGTTGTTGACATTAGCAGCAGGTGTATTGATTACAGGCGGCGCCACTGGCGTGGGAGTACCGTCTCCATGAGCAGTGTCGACCCGGACAGACTGATGATCTTCATTACCATGACCAGCGCTTCGGGCCAACAGAGGCTGGACCATGGCCTGCAAATTCTCCTGCCCTTTTGCTATAGCTTCCATGGTTTGCATGAAGAGAGCGAGCTTCTCGCGCACATCTTGCATCTCGTTCTGCATTTGGTCCATGATTTTTCGACAATTGGAGCGTGTAGAATAGCGGTGCGGACGCTGATCTGCAATCCTGTTAAGTACCTGGTACAGAGCAGGAAATAAGACACCATCCAAAGATTACCTGTAATGCAATATGAATATGAATGCAATGCAATGTGTCTGTGCATTAGGGAAGTTCGTTCCCCCAGTTCTAGTGCGAAGGTGCCGGTGCAGTGATAGTTTTGACAATAGGAATATCGGAGCTGAATCATAGAAAGCCTCATATATTGCAGGGAGAATCAATAAGCCCAGGGTACAATATCATTGAGAGTACAAAGAAGGCATGACCTCAACCAACAATTCTGGTGATGGTCAGCACTATGCAAATAAAGCATACAAGTTACTACATGAAATGATCAAGTCCTCCCAAAAGTCTGGTACTCCTCTATCAACTTCTTGGTCTCCGGATGGCTTGGTCGATCAAGCAGCCCTTCAACAAGCTGGTTTCTCCTCTTAAGGACACGGCGTACATCTTCAGCAGTTTCTTCCCATGTTGCTTCTCCGAAACAATCTTCTAACTTTCGCTTCTGAGACACTGCTTCATCTCTGGATTTGATTGCCTTATTCAGTGCATGCTGGACACTATACCGGGTCATCACTTCCTCCTCACACTTCTTGATGCTAGACTTCAACTTCTCTTCGAGGTCGGAAATTTGCTGCTTCAGCTTATCTTCCCTCTTCTTATTGTTGGTGAGTGTGGCATTCCAAGTCTTATTACAAGAAGATATCTCTCGGTGAGCGACGTCAAGCGCCTTCTTCTTGGCTTCCAGCATGTCATGGGAGCTTCTGAACTCTTGCCCCAGACGTTCACGCTTCTTCTTTTCCTCAGTCAACTCAGCCCCTAACCTGCTTAGCAGCTCGATCTGTTGCTGGAAAGCATATACGGCCTTGTTTTTCTCACTGCGTACTTGGGCTAACTCTTGCTCTAACCCTTCATTAATCTTCATCAAGGCTTCTTTCTCCTTCACAACTTGTTCGTAGGCTTCCCGAGAAACTGTAGTTGGCTCTGCTACCGGAATAGGATCAAGAATTGGTGCATCTGGAAACGGCATCCTCAACTGGCTAGACCTCTCCTGAATCCAAACTCTATAAGGTGCATAGGCCTGACAGTCATTCTTTCCTAACAAAGGCTTCCCTCTGCGGTTAATACGCGCCCAGGCATGTTGCAACTTGGCTAATAACTCCCCTTTCACGTCTCCGGTGAAGTACAGAGATTCCTGTACTTCTTCCTCCTGAGGTGGATTCTTCAGCGCATATCCGAACTGGCGAATGAATAGAGAAGGGTTGTAATTGATACACCCTTTTCTTCCTATCAGCGGCACATTAGGGTACCCAGAACAGCTGAAGATGAGCTCGGATCCCAACAAATCTCGATCAAACCATACAACGTCTTCGGAAGATAGCCTCATCAGGCGTTCTGACCAACTGGCTGAGGTTGCACTATCTGCAAAGGGTCCCTTCATGGGGAGATGACTTTTGAACCACATATTCAACAGAGGAGCACAGCAGTACACAGCCTTTCCTCTTCGGTTCTCATTCTTATAGTGCAATGAGTGGTAGAAGTCTCCGATCAACGTTGGCACTGGGTTGCCTGCAGCAAACAGATAGAAAGCGTCCAGGTCCACAAAGTTGGGCAAGTTAGGAAACAGCACAATTCCATAGATGCATAAAGCCAAAATAGCATTGAAAACCACCCAACAACCGTTCTTGGCGTACTCTCGAGCTTTGACAACTAAGAAATCAAGAGAGAAACCTGAAACCCCAAGCCAAGAAGTCAGTAACAGTTCTGCAGCGTCCATATGTAAGGCTTTGGCTAAGTCCTCCAACTTGGGCTCAGCAGCAGAGTGAATAAAGGGAACCTCATTCTGCACAGGAAGCTCGGTAAACTCCACATACTCCTCAATGGTAGGTCCTAGAATGAAGTCAGCAAAAGTAAAGCATCTCAATGCGGGATCATAGAACTGCATCAAGGTGTATAGCCCGTTCATCTCATCAGCAGTGGGCTTGCAGACTAATCTGAGTAATCTCCCATGGCTCATTCTGAAGCTCCTCCTAACCTCCTCACCGGCAAGAGATATCAGGCCAAGCAAAGAAGTAATATCAGGTGAAGGCAGCTTATACGCAACTGTTTTCCTCAAACCAGCCATAATCAATACTCAGAAGTCCGGGCACTAGAACTAGGGAAATGCAAATGCACCTGCAGCACAGACACACGTTAGTGAAATGCAAATGGTAATGGATATGCAGGCAATGCAATGCAAGTAACATGCAGCAGGGACCAAAGCTGTAGCTGAATAGCCTGAACCCAATCAAGAAAGGTCTCAGATAGACCATCCAGAAGTCCTCAAACCCTGGTCTCAGATAGACCTAAAACAAAGCTCCAATACTGGTCTCTGCCAGACCTCATACCATAACTCCCACTGGTCTCTGGTAGACCTCAAATCACATCTCTAATTGGTCTCTGACAGACCTCATAACTCTCCATAAATAACCAGGATCTCTGATCGAGAACAAACCGGTATCTGAAGGTCTGGTTATCTGCATAACCCCAAATCCCCTCACAGGTGGGTGGCCCTATAACTGGCACAAGGTACGGCGTCCTATGCGGTCGTCGGCGTCACAGACTTTCAGGGTTGATGATACGATTCCCAGAAGGAGTGGCATCATCAATTCCTGAAGAGGCCTCACTCAGCCAACTTCCAAATGATCGGTCCCCGGAGTCGACAATTCAGCTGACCAACAACCCCTTCGACCCAAAGGGTAGAAAAAGAAGCCAACCAGAAGAACCTCGTCCGAGTGTAGATTTCATGAGACACTAATGCAAGCAAAGCCGGCACGCGCCCACTACTTTCTACTCTAATTCTAGGTGCACTCAAGCCCAGGTCCGGCTTCTCACTCAATATCAGAACACCCGTCACACCCCAATACAGCAATAATAAACAATATATATAATGCTGAAAATAAAGGTTAGAAATATACAATAACTCCATACAAAATCCTCGACGGGAAAACAAGCGCTAGGATTGACTCGCTCAAAGGGACGTTGGATCCCAAATGCATAAGAACCATCGCAGTTCTTAGCAGCCAGGGGACGTTGGATCCCCAGCAGAGTCGCCAGCTGTCGCTACTGCGAAAATTGGCGCCGGCTGAACAGAAGAGTCGCCACTGTGCGTTATTTATCCCACGGGAGGGAAATGGAACGCTCAGAGTAAACCTCGCAAAGACGGGAAAGGTATGGTCGTCGCAACCAAAACCTGGATTCGGGAGTCGGTTACGCAAGGGGAAGGTATTAGCACCCCTCACGTCCGTCGTACTCGACGGGATCCACGCTTGTTTTCGGGTATGGATTGTTATTCTATCTAAACTATAGGTCAAGGGTTAAAAAGAAAATAAAATGAAAATAAAAATGACTCGGCAAAGTATCGCACTTTATGCCTACGTATTCCCGCCTGGAACGAGAAATCAGAGTCAACGTAGTTCGCCTACCTACGGGAAAGGAGGGGAAGGTTGCTCGCTAGGATATCGCATCCTATGCCTACGTACTTTCATACAGCATGAAAGATCAGAGCAAACGTAGTTCGGGCCACGCACGACATAAGTCTGTCCTTGATTGATTTTATTCCTTCTGAAAAAGGGTTTCTTGATTAGCAGTCCCGGCGGACAAAAATGACGTCTTGATGAGTTCACATTCTTTTACGGAAGAAGTGTCTTTTATTGTGTTTGAAATCTTTATGTGTTTTTCTGTTTGTTTTGAGAAAGAAAGAGACAGGACTCTAACCTACGGTTGCGAAGGGAAACAAACTAATCCTAATGTTATCATGCATGGGTTAAGACCTAGTGTCTATCATGCTCCTCTCTTGCACAGAGAGAAACAGAGATCCTACGGGATAGGCAGAAACAGGAACAATATCAGATATATACAGTAAAACAGTAAAATGCATGGATGCAGCAAAACAAGCGAGGCAAGGGAATCCCACTCAACCTCGAACCTAGAAAACAATAGGCAAAAGTGAACAGGATTCACTTTCAACCCAACAGGGTAAACAACAAACAATACAGTCCAGAAAACCAATCAATACATCAGAAATGAAATCAGCAATAAAACAAACAGCTTCAGCAGCTCTGAATCAACATCTAGCTTCAAGTAATCTCCAATCATCTACAGGCTTCAACAAGCATCAATCTCCATCTTCATGGCCTTCAGGCAAGGGCTTTGATCATCAGTCTTCCATCTGCAATGGCTTTTCTTCAAGGTCAAACCTTCAGGATGAGGAATCAGACACAAGAGTGAAGTGAATGAATGTTAGACAGTTAATTACCTACCAAGGGTGGTTCATCAACTGTTAACATTAAACAGAAAGCTTCCTCTCAAAAGTTCTATCTTTCAAATATATTCACTGATCCTTCCAAAGGAAGGAGGTGGATATTTGAAAGAGACTTTGAATCATAGAGAAAGGATGGATGCAGACAAGGCATTCCATGTTTGAGAAACAAGCTTCCTAATCTAGAGCTCTGCCTAGCTCCTAAACCCTAGTCTCCTCAGCATCTGCTAGCAATAACCTCCTCTTCAACTCTGGCAGTTGATCTTCAATCTCTGGATCCCCAATGGTCTTCATCTCCTCAAGTCTTCAGCTCTCCCAAATCCCCAGACAAACCCAATACCCAAACAAGCAATCAACAATCCCCAGAGGGCACACCACACCAGTCAATCAGATATATACAGAGTATTAATAGCAGTAGGGGAATCCTGACTTTTTTCTAAGGGATCTAATAACTACCCATAGCCCCTATAGTCCCATAACAAAACTAGTCAAACCCTAAGTCCTAAGGGAAAGAATCAAACTTCTTAAGTCATCACCTAAAAACCCTAATTTGTTCATGTTGTTTAAGCCTACATTAAGCACCTAAAATTAATTTCTAAAAATGGGAACTAAATTGTTTCTACAAGTTCAATATCTCATCTAAGCAACCTAAAAAGAATGAACAAAAAATATGAAAGCATCTAGTAGAACAAAAATTAATAAAATCATGCATGAAATGAAACTATTTAAAATGTCATTTATTTGGAAAATATGGGAAAAATATCAAATAAAAATAAAAATGCAATTTTATTTAATGACAAATTTCTACACATTCTAGTGAAAATGATGTAAAAAGAATGAATTAAAAATGCTTTTTTATCTATTTATTATGAATTTTAGAAAATGCATAAAAAAAATTAAAGAAAATAAAAGAATATAATGAAATAAAGTGGAGGGGGGGTTTATTCAGCAAACACGCTCAGTTCATATTTGGATGGGCCAGGCAGTGGTGGGGTGCGCATAGCAAGTTGAATTAAGCCCAGAAAACTTCAGAATTATTAAAAATAAAAAACAAGCAGGGGGTGAGAATAGAAAGGTTATCACGTGTATTTCTGATGGGCTTGGTACTGGGGTGGTGGGATTAGCAAAGCACTCTTAGGCCCGCCCGTTTCAATTAATGAAACGGTGCGTTTAGGGCACCTATTCACTCCCTCCAAAATCAGCTTTAAATGAGAGCCACAGGATTGGCTCTGAGGTCAAAGGTCTTGCAAGCAAGGGACGGCCATGATTTCGTCTTCTACATTGGGCCATGAAGCTAGGGTTTCAGCTTCCATGAAAACCCCATGCACGAATCACTTCCCTCAATCTGTTCTCCTTCCACAATCCATGAAACACCACGATCCAAACATGAAAAACACTCAGAATTTCTCCCTCTACAAGCCTATGGCATTAGTTTGCTTTGAAACTCAGCAAATCACTCAAACCGATCGAGACAAGTTCTGACTCCATGAAAATACTCTGCAATTCATCCTCAAGATCCTCAACCAAACCTACACTAATCTCTTCTATACTTCACGCAGATCATTCTGTGCTAACAACCTAAGATTGTAATGCACTCTACTACAAGTTCCAAGTCCTAACAGTTCTAACAACCTGCTAACAATCATCACCAAACAGCACCAAACTCATCCTAATTGATCTACTAACAACCTAGATCACATCTAAACTAATAAAACCATGCTAAACTAACTAAATCAAGCTGTGGCAGAGAAAATGCACCTGGTGTGAAAGCTTGGAAATGCTGATGGAACTCGTGGATCTGAGGCTTTTGAGGCTTGGATCTTGATCTACAATTGCACTACTTGATTCTGTATGCAACACTTTGAGGAGTCTTGCACTGGATCTTGAGTTCCAACTGAATTTGCAGCTTGTGTGTTCTTGATGAAAGTGCACGAAATTGAGCTCTAACCACTAGGATCTTGATTGAATTCTATGCCATGATGATGAATCAGTATGATGAAATTGATTTTGATGGTGATTGGTGAAGAATTTGAGAAATTGGAGTGAAAATGCAATGAGAAAGAATGGAGAGAATTTGTGAGATTTTGGTGAAAAATGAATCCAACCCTTGCTCAATTCTGATTTCATGAATATATAGGGCTCACATGAACTTTCTAGAACCATCTTGCCACATTCCCTTGCATTCCAAATTGGTTGATTTTTGAAATGTTTCTTCAAATGCAAGTAACCATGAATAACTTTGATTTTTTCTTCTAAACTCAAAAAAGTGCTTGAACCATTGTCTCTAAAATGTCTTTTGGACCCAAAATCATATATTGGAAGTCTCCATTTGGACTCATAAATCTCTCAAACCATTTTTCACTTTGACTTTCTTTAAATTATAAGCCATTTTAGTTCAAATTTAACCAATCATGCAACTTCATGTTATGAGCTTTTCCAACAATTTGTGACCTTCTTTCTAGACTCAAAATGTCATTTGGAGCAAGTTTGATGTTGTAAGTTTTTCCATTTGAGGCCTCCTTGTATGAGTTTTGGACATAGGTTAAAATGACCTGTAATTCACAAATGACCAAAATACCCTTTGCTTGCCAAGACCATAAGTTGAGTTCCACACCTCATATGAAGGCATACTATACCATTATAGAAAGCTAAGACAATGAGGAACAATTATTATGTTTACCAGAAATTCATTTGAAATCTCCTTGAGGGGTAAAAATTGCTTGGAAGTCAAGTCACTTTCACAGACAAAATTTCAGATACCTCAGATGACCTGTAACTTGCAAGGACCATAACTTGAGTTATATAAATCTCCTTGATGTCTTCCACCACTCAAATTAAAGGTCTTGAGATCCTCTACAAGTTTCATGTTGGCCAAGAAGCCATTTGAAGCTAGCATTTTGACTTGTCTTGCTTGGAAATTTGACCTAAACTAGGGGATTTTACACAGAAACCCTAATTTAGAAGCTCCTCTTCTCCTTGATTTCTCTTGAATTCTTCTTGGCATATCTCCATATCCTTCTTTATATGTCCAATGATGAACCCCACATCTCTCCACTAGACTTGAATGCCCCTTAAATCAGTCAATTGACCTAGGGTTGACCTAGGGTTGACCCAGATGAAACCCTAGTTGACTGTCTTCAACTGCAATATTTGTGATCACACCAATGACTTGTCTCCTTCTCCAAATGACTTTCTAAGTCTCTCATAATGTCTAGATACTCTCCATGCCTTCAACTCACAGCTCACAACCCTCTTGTTGGCCCTCAGATACCCTCAGCTAGGAGATGGACTCAAGGCTTGATCTGCTGAACTCTTTGCTTTCAAATTCTTTCCTGATGACTTGAATGAGATTGAATTGGGATAATAACCTCTTGATAGGCTTCTGGAGATGAGAATAATGATTGGTCCCTGTCGCTACTGCGAAAATCGGCGCCGGCTGAACAGAAGAGTCGCCACCGTGCGTTATTTATCCCACGGGAGGGAAAGGAAACGCTCAGAGTAAACCTCGCACAACACGGGAAAGGTATGGTCATCGCAACCAAAACCTGGGTTCGGGAGTCGGTTACGCAAGGGGAAGGTATTAGCACCCCTCACGTCCATCGTACTCGATGGGATCCACGCTTGTTTTCGGGTATGGATTGTTATTCTATCTAAACTATAGGTCAAGGGTTAAAAAGAAAAAGAGAATGAAAATAAAATGACTCGGCAAAGTATCGCACTTTATGCCTACGTATTCTCGCCTGGAACGAGAAATCAGAGTCAACGTAGTTCGCCTACCTACGGGAAAGGAGGGGAAGGTTGCTCGCTAGGATATCGCATCCTATGCCTACGTACTTCCACACAGCATGGAAGATCAGAGCAAACGTAGTTCGGGCCACGTACGACACAAGTCTGTCTTGGTTGATTTTATTCCTTCTGAAAAAGGTTTTCTGATTAACAGTCCAAGAGGACAAAAATGACGCTTTGATAAGTTCACATTCTTTTACGGAAGAAGTGTCTTTTATTGTGTTTGAAATCTTTATTGTGTTTTTCTGTTTGTTTTGAGAAAGAAAGAGACAGAACTCTAACCTACGGTTGCGAAGGGAAACAAACTAACCTAATGTTATCATGCATGGGTTAAGCCCTAGTGTCTATCATGCTCCTCTCTTGCACAGAGAGAAACAGAGATCCTACGGGATAGGCAGAAACAGAAACAATATCAGATATATACAGTAAAGCAGTAAAATGCATGGATGCAACAGCACAAGCGAGGCAATGGAGTCCCACTCAACCTCGAACCTAGAAAACAATAGGCAAAAGTGAACAGGCTTCACTTTCAACCCAACAGGGTAAACAGCAAACAATACAGTCCAGAAAACCAATCAATACATCAGCAATGAAATACAACAGCAAAAGAAACAGCATCAGCAGCTCTGAATCAACATCTGGCTTCAAGTAATCTCCAATCATCTACAGGCTTCAACAAGCATCAATCTCCATCTTCATGGCCTTCAGGCAAGGGCTTTGATCATCAGTCTTCCATCTGCAATGGCTTTTCTTCAAGCTCAAACCTCCAGGATGAGGAATCAGTCACAAGAGTGAAGTGAATGAATGTTAGACAGTTAATTACCTACCAAGGGTGGTTCATCAACTGTTAACATTAAACAGAAATTTTCCTCTCAAAAGTTCTATCTTTCAAATATATTCACTGATCCTTCCAAAGGAAGGAGGTGGATAGTTGAAAGAGACTTTGAATCATAGAGGAAGGATGGATGCAGACAAGGCATTCCATGTTTGAGAAACAAGCTTTCTAATCTAGAGCTCTGCCTAGCTCCTAAACCCTAGTCTCCTCAGCAGCTGCTAGCAAGAACCTCCTCCTCAACTCTGGCAGTGGATCTTCAACATCTGGATCTCCAATGGTCTTCATCTCCTCAAGTCTTCAGCTTCCCCAGGTCCCCAGACAAACCCAATACCCAAGCAAGCAAGCAATAATTCCCAGAGGGCACACCACACCAGTCAATCAGATATACAGACAGTAATAATAGCAGTAGGGGACTCCTAACTTTTTCTGAGGGATCTAATAACTACCCATAGCCCTTATAGTCCCATAACTAAACTAGTCAAACCCTAAGTCCTAAGGGAAATGAATTGGTTCTCCTAAGTCATCACCTAAAAAACCCTAATTTGTTCATGTTGTTCAAGCCTACATTAATCACCTAAAATTAATTCCTAAAAATGGGAACTAAATTGTTTCTACAAGTTGAATATCTAATCTAAACAATCTAAAAAGAATGAACAAAAAATATGAAAGCATGGTATAGAACAAAAATTATCAAAATCATGCATGAAATGAACTATTTAAAATGACATTTATTTGGAAAATATGGAAAAAATATGAAATAAAAATAAAAATGCAATTTTATTTAATGAAAATTTTCTTGACATTCTAATGAAAATGATGTAAAAAGAATGAATTAAAATGCATTTTTTATGAATTTATTATGAATTTTTAAAATGAATGCAAAAACATGAAAAGAAAATAATAAAAAGAATAGAGAAATAGCCAGGGGGGTTTGAATAGAAATCACGCCCAGTTAATATCCAGGATGGGCCAACAATGGGGGGTGTGCGTAGAACATTACTAAGGCCCAGGATCACTCAGCAATATGAAATAAAAAGAAAACCAGCAGGGGGTGAAAATAGTAACGAAATCACGTTCAGAATGGTAGTGGGCTTATTACTGGGGGTGGGGATATCAACATCATCTTAGGCCCGCCCGTTTCAATTAATGAAACGGTGCGTTTGGCTTCACAGCTTCCCTCCAAATTCTGCTTCAAATGAGAGCCCTAGGATTGCTCTATTAGTCAAAAGTCCAACATGAAAGGAACCGTCCAGATTTCGTCTTCCTCCTTTGATCCTGAAACTTAGGGTTTACACCATGAATGTCCATGCACGAACCAAACTTACACCAATCTGTTCTCACTCTCCAGGCCATGAATCAACATGCTATAAACATGAAAATTACTCTACATCTCTCCCTCTACACGTCTATGGCACTATCTCAATCTGAAACTCACTAGATCACTCAACCCGATAACAACAAATTCTGGTCACCATGGAAATCCTCTGAGATGCATCACAACAATTCTCAATCAAACTTACACTAACCTAATCTATGCATAATGGTTATCATTCTGATCTATCAAGCTAAGCTTATGATACATTCTACTACAAGTTTCAAGCCCTAACAGTTTCTACCACCTGCTAACAAACATCACCAAACCACTCCAAATTCAACCTAATTGCTCTACTAACCTCCTACATTACATCTAAACTAACAAAATCAAGCTAACCTAATTGAATCAAGCTGTGGCAGAGAAAATGTACCTGGTGTGAAATCTTGAAAACAGCTATGGAGACTCGTGGATCTGAGGCTTCCAAGGCTTGGATCTTGATCAATTAACTCAGTGATTGATTCTGTATGCAATACCTTGATGATTCTTGGCCTGAATTGTGCTATCCACTTGAAACTTCAATTTTGATGTTGATGATGGAAGTGCTCGTAAATGGATGAATCACACTTGGTTCTTGATTGAATTATGATCTATGATGATGAAACAGTATAATGAAGTTGATTGTGATGATGATTTGGTGAAGAATTTGAGGAATTGAAGTGAAATTGCCAAGAGAAAGAATGAGAAAATTTGGGAGATTCTTGGTAAAAATGAAGCCAACCCTTGATCAATCCTCATTTCATGAATATATAGAGCTCATATGAACATTCTAGATCCATCTTGCACATTCCCTTGCCTTCCAACTTTGATCCATTTTTGAAATGTTTCTTAAAAGGCAAGTAACCATGAATATCTTTCTTTTTTCCTTCTAAACTCAAAAAAGTGTTTGAACCATTGTTCTTAGAATTGCTTTTCCATTCAAAATCATATATTGGAAGTCTCCATTTGGACTTATAAATCTCCCAAACCATTTTTCACTTTGAATTTCTTTAAATTATAAGCCTTTTTAGTTCAAATTTTGACCAATTATGCAACTTCATGCTATGAGCTTTTCCAACAATTTGTGACCTTCTTTCTAGACTTAAAATCCCATTTGGAGCAAGTTTGATGTTGTAAGTTTTTCCATTTGAGGCCTCCTTGTATGAGTTTTGGACATAGGTTAAAATGACCTGTAATTCACAAATGCCCAAAATACCCTTTGCTTGCCAAGACCATAAGTTGAGTTCCACACATCATATGAAGGCATACTATACCATTCTAGAAAGCTAAGACAATGAGGAACAACTCTTATGTTGACCAAGAATTCATTTGAAATCTCCTTGAGGGGTAAAAATTGCTTGGAAGTCAAGTCACTTTCACAGACAAAAATTCAGATACCTCAGATGACCTGTAACTTGCAAGGACCATAACTTGAGTTCTAAAAATCTCCTTGATGTCTTCCACCACTCAAATTAAAGGTCTTGAGATCCTCTACAAGTTTCATGTTGGCCAAGAAGCCATTTGAAGCTAGCATTTTGACTTATCTTGCTTGGAAATTTGACCTAAACTAGGGGATTTTACAGAGAAACCCTAATTTAGTAACTCCTCTTCTCCTTGATTTCTCCTGAATTCTCCTTGGCATATCTCCATATCCTCTTTTATATGTCCAATGATGAACCCCACATCTCTCCAATAGACTTGAATGCCCTTTAAATCAGTCAATTGACCTAGGGTTGACCTAGGGTTGACCCAGATGAAACCCTAGTTGACTGTCTTCAACTGTAGCTTTTGTGCTCTCATCAATGACTTGTCTCCTTCTCCAAATGACTTTCTAAGTCTCTCATAATGTCTAGATACTCTCCATGCCTTCAACTCACAGCTCACAACCCTCTTGTTGATCCTCAGATACCCTCAGCTAGGAAATGGTCTCAAGGCTTGATCTGCTGAACTCTTTGCTTTCAAATTCTTTCCTGATGACTTGAATGAGATTGAATTGGGATAATAACCTCTTGATAGGCCTCTAGAGATGAGAATAATGATTGGTCCCCCTGTTGAATGACTTGCTATGCTTATGCTATGCAGATGGTTAGTCTATGTACATGACTCTATATGCAAATGCTAATGACATTGAAACATAAACCCAAGGAATAAGGTTAGGCAAATTTTAGGGTGCAACAGCTGCCCCTATTCAAGCGACTTGGACCCGATTGGGTGAAGAGCCCGGAGCCTTCAGACATTCGCGGTACGAGACGGTTGAATACTAGTGAAACCAGAAATTTGCCAACCGCAAAACCAAATTGCGCTCCTGCTTGGGGAGCGACATTCATCAGCTGAATCTGACTGTTACAGTAACCCACTGATCTCGCGCGATCGTGCTGGGGGATTGTCTTCATCGTTCTGAAGAGGATTCTGTCATAACAAATTGCTTGCTTGTCCACGTTAGGACTCCGTCTGTCATCAATACGAAGAACTCTCAACTAGAACCTGTCCACGTTAGGACTCCATTTGCTGTTAACCCAGAAAAATCTCGGCAACTCCGCTAGGGATAATTCGTCTGCATTTCCATAAACTGAATCGTCCACGTTAGGAATAACACTCTTCCACGTTAGGAGTAACACCTATCCACGTTAGGAATCATCTCTTCTGTATCTGTCCACGTCAGGACTAAACCTTTCATCTTTCCACGTCAGGAAGCAATCTTCTTTCCACATAAGGAGAACTATATCAATCTGTCCACGTAAGGACTCCAATACCACTTGACATGTCCGCGTCAGGACTTCGATCTTTCCACGTAAGGAATTCAACTTTTCTGAACCTGTCCACGTCAGGACTCAACTTTCCACGTAAGGAGTACGTCATTCTTCCACGTCAGGAATCAACTTTTCTTAAATCTGTCCACGTAAGGACCCCAATCTTTCCACGTAAGGAGTAAATCTTCTTCTTCCACATTAGGAGTAACTTCTTTGATCTGCCCGCGTCAGGACTAAACTCTTCCACGTCAGGAATAACCCATTTCTTTCCACGTCAGGAATCAATCTTGATACGTCCGCGTGAGGACTCAATCTTTCCACGTAAGGAATAAACTCGTCTTTCCACGTTAGGAAACCATTTTTCTCTTCCACGTGAGGGATGCTCTTGATATGTCCACGTAAGGACTCGGATCTTTCCACGTAAGGAATAAACCCTTTCTAGATATGTTCGCGTAAGGACTAAACTTTTCCACGTAAGGAATGCCATCTTAACCTGTCCACGTAAGGACTCCACTCTTTCCACGTTAGGAATCACCTCTTTTTCCACATCAGGAATCAACATTTTTCCACGTGAGGACTCACCATTTTTGATATGCCCGCGTAAGGACTACATCGTCCACGTTAGGACCCACTTCTCCACGTTAGGAATAATAATTTCTGATTTGTCCACGTAAAGACACTGACCTCGTCTTGATATGTCCACGTTAGGACTCAGGCGTCTTCGACCCGCTGAGGAAATAAGACTTGTCCACGTAAGGACTCACACACTGGTCTGAGCTTTCCACGTCAGGACACCACCACCAAAAGTAATCACTTTTGTCAACGTCATGACCTCCCATTCCACTAATTTCGAGAAACTGAATCTGCCCACGATAGGACTAACACACCTCACTGATCCGGGGAAATAAACCTGTCCACGTTAGGACGCCCACTTCTGAAGAAATCCCGTCAATCTAGGAATAAATTGTCCGCGTCAGGACTTAGTTCTCCAATGATCCCCACCCACAAACTTCTTAGCACTGACGTGACAGCGACTTTGAGATGAACTCTACTGGGGATGTCTGGAACCCAAACTATCGAACGCCTGCTCTGATAACCAGCGGTGGCCTCTGAAATTCTGATTCATGGAACCCGTTGATGACAAACAAACTCTGCTTGGGGATAAGGAGACATTCTGCCTACTGTCTCTGGCGGGACAACACGAGAAATTCATAAAGAAGACTTCATCATGATAACCCTGTGTGGAATACTGCCGAAACTGACATTAGATGTCTCATGCCGAAATCTTGAATGTTTGATTGTTAATTTGAGCAAGAGCTCTCTCCGCCTGAATTGCTAGAGTACAAAAACTGCTTCAGCAAAATAAATGCTGGGAGGATAATGCCGACTCCGCCGGGGATAGCCAGATGCTACAGAATTATTCCAGCAAAATAAATGCTGGAAGGGTGAAGTCGACCCTGCTGGGAAATTGGGAACTCAAACCAAACGTCTTGTTGAAGTAACCCCCTGCTGGGGAATAACAGATGTGCACAGTATGATCGGACTTTCTGCTGGAGAGTGAACTGGTATCACATAGTATCCCTGACAAAATAAATGACAGGACCCACCATCAACTCTGCTTTGGAGAGTCTTGATCTTCGAGTTCCACAGGAAGGAAAGAACACTTGCTGAAAAGAGAACTCCGTTGGAGATGGGATGATTCTCTTGGGAACAATTAACTGACTCCACTGGGGGAGAGTGTCTGACTCTGCGGGGAAAGACGAACCTGTCTGAATACAGCCTTACGATCTTGGAATCGTCAAACTCTGCTGAGGACGAATAACTTTTCTGGAGCACGTCCTTTGGATAAGCTACGGCTAGCTGGGCAATTCTATCCTTCTTCAGGAAGAACATGCATGACCTGCATGGGGATTTAAGTCTTTCGTCATTGCAATCTTTTGATCATCCTCCTCGTATGGTTATGAAACCTGCAACAACACAAACAAGACAAGACAAGCCTATGCAATCAAATCAATTCAGGTTAGTGACGTTACACTCAGTTAATTCAAAGCTTTAACAATTGTTGGCAAGGGCCAGTGATGTTATACTCATGCTAGCTTCAATAAACTTAGGCGTTTTACCATGCACAAAACAGTAAAGAACAGTGCCAAATACTGAATAACACATTTTCATTGATCGGGCCCCTGAATGGGCGGAGTTTTTGTACACGGGATGTAACTCCTGAAAAGAGGAAGCTACGCAAAGCAAGTACATAAGTATGCTAGTATGCACAAGAAGCATAAATATTTTGACAAATTAAATTTTGTACACATGTCGGCAACGGGATGCAGATGAACACCACGAACTGATCCTCCCATGACTCGTCCGACTCTAATGCTTTCCCGGTATCCCCACTTCTGAAGAGATTGTATCCGATAACTGACTTCTCAAATATATTCTCCCGCATTGATGCTCATTGTAATATCAAATTCGGACCGCAGTCATTTGCTTTTCAAATCCCTAACTTTTGCGTGAACCGCCCTTTACGGGTTTTCAGTTCACCGGGATACCCCTTTTTGCCGAAGCCGCCCAGTGTAGGTTTTCAACTTCGTGGGTGTACATTTTTTCAATTTTATCCCTAACTTTTGCCCGAACCTTTCATTCTGTTTTTTTGGTTCGCCAGGATGCCCCATTTTTGCCTGGACTCTCTTTTTTTTTTGCCCAGCGGGTCTATTTTAAGCAAAGTATTTTTTAACTGCGTCCGAATTCACAGGTGACGCAAAGTCTTCTCCGTCCATGGTGGACAACAACAACGCTCCTCCTGAAAAGACCTTACTGACAACGTATGGCCCTTCGTAGTTGGGGGTCCACTTGCCCCTGTGATCTGCTTGCGGCGGGAGAATCCTTTTCAGCACAAGGTCGCCCGTCTGAAAGCTTCGCGGAAGTATCTTCTTGTCGTACGCTTTCTTCATTCGTCTTTGGTACAAACGACCGTATGCCAGAGAAGCTAGCCTCTTCTCATCCATCAAACTCAGTTGGTTCAATCTATTCGTTACCCATTCTGCCTCGTCCAGCTGAACGTCTCGCAATACCCTCAGAGAAGGGATCTCAACTTCCAATGGTAATACCGCTTCCATTCCGTACACCAACGAGAACGGAGTTGCCCCGGTTGATGTGCGTACCGTCGTACGATAACCGTGCAAAGCAAAAGGTAGCATTTCATGCCAATCCTTATAGGTCACCACCATTTTCTGAACGATCTTCTTGATATTCTTGTTGGCCGCTTCGACAGCGCCATTCATCTTGGGTCGGTAAGGGGAGGAGTTGTGATGTTCGATCTTGAAATTCCGACAGAGCTCCTTCATCATTTTGTTGTTCGGATTTGAACCATTATCCGTGATTATCCGCTCGGGAATCCCATATCGGCAAATGATATCTCTCTTGATGAATCTAGCCACCACTTGCTTCGTTACATTTGCGTATGACGCCGCTTCCACCCACTTGGTGAAATAATCGATTGCTACTAGTATGAACCGATGCCCGTTAGAAGCTGTCGGCTCGATCTTTCCAATCATATCAATTCCCCACATCGAGAATGGCCATGGAGATGACATCACATTTAGAGGACTCGGAGGCACGTGTATTTTGTCAGCATAGATTTGGCACTTGTGGCACTTCCTCGCGAACTTGAAACAATCAGTTTCCATCGTCAACCAAAAGTAACCTGCCCTCAGCAACTTTCTCGTCATAGCATGCCCACCAGCATGCGTACCAAAGGTACCTTCGTGAATTTCCTCCATGAGGAGCTTTTCCTCTTTCTTGTCTACACAACGCAACAACACCAAATCGTGGTTTCTTCTGTATAAGACGCCATCCGGGTTCAAATAGAAATTACCCGCTAATCTCCTGAGAGTCTTCTGATCTTGACTGGATGCCCCAGCCGGATACTCTTTATTCTTCAGGAAATTAAGGATATCGAAATACCACGGTTTGTCATCAGATGCTTCATCAATAGCAAATACAAAAGCTGGCCTGTCCAACCGAGAGATAGTGATTTGGGGAGCTTCGTTCCAGAAGTTGACCTTGTACATGGAAGACAAGGTGGCAAGGGCGTCAGCCATTTGATTCTCTGCCCGCGGTACGTGATGCAATTCAACCTTGTCAAAGAAAGGCAACAATCTCCTTGCATAATTCATGTAATGTATCAAGTTGGGCTGACGTGTCTCCCATTCCCCTTTTATCTGATTCACTACCAGAGCTGAGTCTCCGTATACGTCTAGATGTTTGATTCGCAAATCAATGGCTTCTTCAAGCCCCATTATACAGGCTTCGTATTCGGCCTCATTGTTGGTAACGGCAAAGGTCAATCGAGCAGTAAACGGGATGTGCGACCCGTGTGGCGTGGTGATAATTGCCCCTATTCCGCTACCGTAAGCATTCACAGCTCCGTCAAATATCATCTGCCATTTGGACCCCAACTCTGGTCCTTCGTCTGGCAATGGCTCTTCACAATCCTTCATCTTTAGGTACATGATATCCTCGTCAGGAAAATCAAACCTCATTGATTGGTATTCTTCAATAGGCTGCTCCGCCAGATACTCAGACAGCACACTCCCCTTTATAGCCTTTTGCGAGACGTATTGAATATCATATTCAGTCAAGACCATCTGCCACCGGGCAATTCTACCTGACAACGCCTGCTTTTCGAATACATATTTGATTGGATCCATCTTCGAGATGAGCATGGTTGTATGATTCAGCATGTACTGCCTCAAACGCTTAGCGGCCCAGGCTAGCGCGCAACAAGTTTTCTCCAGCATTGAGTATCGAGATTCGCAGTCTGTGAACTTCTTACTCAGGTAATAGATCGCATGCTCTTTTCTCCCTGTCTCGTCGTGTTGACCGAGAACACAACCCATGCTTCCCTCAAGAACCGTCAAATACATTATCAAGGGTCTCCCTGCCACCGGGGGTATCAAAATAGGAGGTTCCTGCAGATACTTCTTTATTTTATCGAACGCCTTTTGACAATTTTCGTTCCACGTTACAGCTTGATCTTTCTTCAACAGCTTGAATAATGGTTCACACGTGGCCGTTAGGTGAGATATGAACCGGGCAATGTAGTTCAACCTCCCTAAAAACCCGCGCACCTCTTTCTCTGTTTTAGGCGTCGGCATTTCTTGAATAGCTTTTATTTTAGCAGGATCGACCTCTATTCCTCTTTCGCTTACGATAAACCCCAGCAGTTTACCCGATCTCACCCCGAAGGTGCATTTATTAGGGTTCAGCCTCAGCCTGAACTTCCTAAGCCTTTTAAACAACTTCAACAGATTCACCAGATGCTCTTCCTCCGTCTGGGATTTGGCAATCATATCGTCAACATAAACTTCGATCTCTTTATGCATCATATCATGGAAAAGAGTCGTCATCGCACGCTGATATGTTGCCCCAGCATTTTTCAAACCAAAGGGCATCACTTTATAGCAAAATGTTCCCCAAGGCGTTATGAAAGTAGTCTTCTCCATATCCTCTGGCGCCATTTTAATTTGATTATAGCCTGAAAAGCCATCCATGAAGGAGAATACGGAGTATTGAGCAGTATTATCAACTAACACGTCAATGTGAGGAAGTGGAAAATCGTCTTTTGGGCTTGCTTTATTCAAATCTCTATAATCCACGCACATTCGAACCTTGCCATCTTTCTTTGGCACTGGTACGATGTTTGCAACCCATGAGGGATATTTCGTCACAGCCAGGAAACCAGCGTCCCACTGTTTCTGAACCTCCTCTTTGATCTTCATTGCCATATCTGGTCGAGTTCTGCGAAGCTTTTGTTTGACTGGCGGGCAATCTTCTTTCAGTGGCAGGCGATGCACAACCATATCTGTATCGAGCCCTGGCATATCTTCATATGACCAAGCGAATACATCATTATACTCTCGGAGCATTTCAACCAGTCTTCGCTTGATATCACTCTGCAGTGCGGCTCCGATACGAATATTCTTCTCAACCCCTTCCGACCCCAAATTGATAATTTCAATGACCTCGTCATGAGGCAGAATGGCTCTTTCCTCTCGCTTCACTAACCAAGACAGTTCTTCAGGAATGTCGCTATCTTCGACTACCTCTTCTTCAGTCTGGAATACCGGGTGATCGAAGTCGGGACGAGTCATAGGTGGCTCAAGGATGTCATCTGAAAAGGTTATCCTGCAAAAGGAATGGTTAAGTGCTTCAAAATGCGTATAAAACGAATAACCGTATTGCCATTTTATTGAAAAATACAAAACAAGAAAGACAGGGATTACAGTATTTGCACATGAAAAACGCCATTTATTTAATGATTAACACGCAATGTTTATAACAGCACAGCCCTAAGCAAATCCTGATGCCCCGGGCAAGACATCAGATTATTCAACAATTAATAAAGCAAAGCATTACTGTTTAAAAGTCACAGGAACAAGCTCCTGAATAGACCAGTTGCACAGTCCTTGTCCTGGCGTGCTTGGCTGAATCCAGGCATCCATATCACAGTCGCTGTCTCCTTCATCAGACTCTGAAGCAGCATTGACAGTTTCATGACATACTCCACTGGCAGAGATGGTGATTGACTTTCTGAAATGGGGGGCTCCCACGGAAGGAGTTGATGACGACGGTCGGTACCCCAGTCCGAACCGGTCCATTTTCACAGGAATGTCCAGCACTTTGCCCCAGCCCTTGGCTTCTCCGGCTTCTACTAGAGCTTGAGCTTCCTTATACGATGAGACAGCTATCTCTGGCACTTTGCTCGGCCCGGGACCTTTGTCCTTGATGCGCAAACCTTCGAATGCCTGGCATGGCGTCTCGTGGATCTCCCCGTCGACTTCCACATATTTAAATGAAGATAGATGGCTGACCAGGATGTCTTCTTCTCCGCACACGGTGACTACACTGTCTCCGACCATATATTTTAACTTCTGATGCAGGGTAGACGTGACTGCCCCTGCCCCATGAATCCAAGGTCTTCCCAGCAAGCAGCTGTACGCAGGCTGTATATCCATGATATAAAACTCAGTTGCAAACACTTCCGGCCCCACTTGCAGAGGCAAGGTAATCGACCCGAAGACTGTTCTCCGTGTGCCGTCAAACGCTCTGACTACCAAATCACTGGGTGTACACAAAATTCCTCGAACATCCAGCTTCATCATCGCCTTCTTGGGCAGCACATTCAAAGATGATCCGGTGTCAACCAATACGTGCGACATTACCGATCCTCTGCACTCAACCGATACGTGTAATGCCATATTATGATCTCTCCCCTTCGGAGTCAAGTCAAAATCAGTAAAGCCCAGACTGTGGCCTGCATTCACATGTGCCAATACTCCTTCTAGCTGATTTACGGAGACATCCTGTGGTACAAAAGAAGTGTCCAGGACTTTCAACAAAGCATTTCGGTGAGCTTCCGAACACAACAGCAACGATAGGATAGATATTTTGGACGGTGTCTGCTGCAGATGCTCCACAATCTTGTAATCACTTTTCCGAATCAAGCGCATGAATTCTTCTACATCCTTCGATGCTGCTTCTTTTTCACTTGCTTGTACCGGAACATTTTCAACCACTTTCCCTTTTCCTTTCGCTAGTCTTTCAGCCTCCACTTCAGTAGATATAAAGATCCTGCCACTCCTCGTCATGCCTCCTGGACCAACAACATTATCCACAATCTCCACTGGCTGCTTGTTAACATCAATTTTTATCCCATCACAATACACCTCTAGCCCATATGACCATGGGACTGCTTTCGTGTTCTCATACGGGATTGGCCCGGCCTTAGTTATGGTAATCGGTGGTCGCTGAGCTGGTGCCGCAATAGTGATCGTCTTCCGAGGAATTGTTACTGTGGCCACATCACTCCGATTATCCACTACTGCCCCTGCAGGCTCGTCAGTTGCCGCTCGATCAAACTGCAATATACCTTCATCAATTAAAGCCTGAATGCCTTTCTTCAAATCCTCACACCCCCCAGGTAGGGTCCAACAGTCTAAGCAATACTCGTTACATCCCGGGTAAACACCTCCTTGTAACAGTCGGCTCTTTATCTCGCTCAGCGGCGTCTTTAAATCCTCAACATTCATAATCAGATTCAGACCTTCCTCAGTCAGCACGGCGTTCGCCCCATGATTAGGCATGGGTTTCTGGACTATATTCGGACCTGCCGTTCCGAAGTTGATAGTCTTGTTATCTAAAAGATCCTGCACAACGTGCTTAAAAGCATGACAACCTTCTATATCGTGGCCCGGGGCCCCAGAATGAAACTCACAGTGCCTGCTTGCATCGTAGCCGAACGGGGGAGCTCCCGTTATCGGCGCCAGAGTTCTTTTCTCTACCAGATTCAGTCCCAACAATGTCTGCAACAAGTCAGCATAGGTAGAAGGAGGCTTCTCAAACACCCTTCTCGGTTTACCACCCTGGAATCTTCGCTGAGCTTGCTGTGCCCCCTGCTGAGGCTGCTGCTGCTGTGGCATTGGCTGTTGCTGAACCGGTTGTTGTTGCTGGAGTGGTTGTTGTTGATAGGGGATAGTAACACTCGACACCTGCTGCGGCTGACGATATTGACCTCGTCCCCTGCCTCGGCCTCCAAATACTGCGCTAGCTTCGCCCTGACGGCGCCCACCATAAGCTTTTCTATTACTGCCAGATGCAGTTGATTCATCGACTTGGAACTTTCCTTGCTTAATGTTGCGCTCAATCTTTTCCCCCATCAGAATCAGGTCTGAAAAACTGGCCAGAGACGTATGAAACAGCATATCATGAAACAGCCCTGTGAATGTGCCGACAAACATATCATTCATTTCTTTATCTTCCACAGGAGGATGGACCCTGGCAGCCATATCGCGCCACCTTTGCGCGTACTCTTTGAAACTCTCCCCCTTCTTCTGCGAAAGCCCGGCCAACTGGACCCGATTGGGCGCCAGGTCGCTGTTATACTTGTAATGGGCTACAAACGCCTCTGCTAATTGCTTCCAGGTCTTGATATCAGTTGGCTCCAACCCCATGTACCACTCTAGGGAAGGGCCCGACAGACTATCCTGAAAGAAATGCATTAGCATTCTTTCATCAGTTGAGTATGCAGACATCTTTCTGTAATAAGCTCGCACATGCACTTTCGGACATGTGTCTCCTTTGTACTTGTCGAACGCAGGAGCTTTGAATTTAATTGGCACCCTCAAGCCAGGTACCAAGCCCATTGTTGCCATGTCCAATCCCACAGCACTCTGATTTAAGACTCCCTTCATCTGCTCTTCCAGCATTCTAATCTTTTGGGAATCATCCATCGATCCTTCAAAACCTCCTCCGGAGAAGGCGTCCTCCTGCTGATCCTCTTGCCACATACCGTTTCCAGCCCCGTACCCATCGTACACATTATTACGTCCAGCTCGGATCTGATTCATCCCCGGACCTCGGCCTCTGTTGCCGTACCCTTGAACACCTCCAGCAGGACCAAATCCCATAAATCCAGTACCATTTCCATTTCCAAAGCCTCCGTAACCCTGATTGACCATACCATAACCATCTTGCCCAAAGCCTTGAGCATTAAAGCCATACTTGCCAGTGTTATCGAATCCCTGATCGTTGAATCCGAACCCAGTATTGACAAAGCCATTGCCTCCTAGATTATCTCCCAAATTGACATCACCCAGCCCAGCGTTATGGACAGCAGTCTCATTCCCCACTCCGACGTTACCATTCACAGCAGCGGTAGCGTTGTTGACATTAGCAGCGGGTATATTGACTACGGGCGGAGCCACTGGCGTGGGAGTGCCGTCTCCATGAGCAGTATCAACCCGGACAGACTGATGATCGTCATTACCATGACCAGCGTTGCGAGCCAACAGAGGCTGGACCATGGCCTGCAGATTCTCCTGCCCTTTTGCTATAGCTTCCATGGTTTGCATGAAGAGAGCGAGCTTCTCGCGCACATCCTGCATCTCGTTCTGTATTTGGTCCATGACTTTTCGACAATTGGAGCGTGTAGAATAGCGGTGCGGATGTTGATCTGGAATCCTGTTAAGTACCCGGTACAGAGCAGGAAATAAGACACCATTCAAAGATTACCTGTAATGCAATATGAATATGAATGCAATGCAATGTGTCTGTGCGTTAGGGAAGTTCATTCCCCCAGTTCTAGTGCGAAGGTGCCGGTGCAGTGACAGTGCTGACAATAGGAATATCGGAGCTGAATCATAGAAAGCCTCATATATTGCAGAGAGAATGAATAAGCCCAGGGTACAATATCACTGAGAGTACAAGAAGGCATGACCTCAACCAACAATTCTGGTGATGGTCAGCACTATGCAAATAAAGCATACAAATAACTACATGAAATGATCAGATCCTCCCAAAAGTCTGGTACTCCTCTATCAACTTCTTGGTCTCCGGATGGCTTGGTCGATCAAGCAGCCCTTCAACAAGCAGGTTTCTCCTCTTAAGAACACGGCGCACGTCTTCAGCAGTTTCTTCCCACGTTGCTTCTCCGAAGCAATCTTCTAGCTTTCGCTTCTGAGACACCGCTTCATCTCTGGATTTGATTGCCTTGTTCAGTGCATGCTGGACACTATACCGGGTCATCACTTCCTCCTCACACTTCTTGATGCTAGACTTCAGCTTCTCCTCGAGGTCGGAAATTTGCTGCTTCAGCTTATCTTCCCTCATCTTATTGTTAGTGAGTGTAGCATTCCAAGTCTTATTGCAAGAGGATATCTCTCGGTGTGCTGCGTCGAGCGCCTTCTTTTTTGATTCCAGCATGTCATGGGAACTTCTGAACTCTTGCCCCAGACGTTCACGCTTTTTCTTTTCCTCGGTCAACTCAGCTCCTAACCTGTTTACCAGCTCGATCTGTTGTTGGAAAGCATATACAGCCTTGTTTTTCTCACTGCGTACTTGAGCTAGCTCTTGCTCTAACCCTTCGTTGACCTTCATCAAGGCTTCTTTTTCCTTCACAACTTGCTCGTAGGCCTCCCTAGAAACAGCAGTTGGCTCTTCTGCCGGGACGGGAACAATGACGGGTGCAGCTGGAAATGGCATTAATAACTGACTTGCTCGTTCCTGGATCCAAACCCTGTAAGGTTCATAAGCCTGGCAATCGTTCTTACCTAACAGTGGCTTCCCTTTGCGGTTAATATGCGTCCAGGCATGTTGCAACTTGGCTAATAACTCCCCCTTCATGTCACCGGTGAAGTACAGAGATTCCTGGACTTCTTCCTCCTGAGGTGGATTCTTCAGTGCATATCCGAACTGGCGAATGAATAGAGAAGGGTTGTAATTGATACACCCTTTTCTTCCTATCAGCGGCACATTAGGGTACCCAGAACAGCTAAAGATGAGCTCAGATCCCAACAGGTCTCGGTCAAACCACACAACGTCTTCGGAAGATAGCCTCATCAGGCGTTCTGACCAACTGGCTGAGGTTGCACTGTCCATAAATGGTCCCTTTGTGGGAAGGTGACTCTTGAACCACATATTCAACAGAGGAGTACAGCAGTAAACGACTTTTCCTCTTCGGTTCTCATTCTTGTAGTGCAAGGAATGATAGAAGTCTCCGATCAACGTTGGCACTGGGTTGCCTGCAGCAAACAGGTAGAAAGCATCCAAATCCACAAAGTTGGGCAAGTTAGGAAACAGCACAATTCCATAGATGCATAAAGCCAAAATAGCATTGAAAACCACCCAACAACCGTTCTTGGCGTACTCTCGAGCTTTGGCGACTAAGAAATCCAGAGAGAAACCTGACACCCCAAGCCAAGAAGTCAATAACAGATCTGCAGCGTTCATATGCAAGGCTTTGGCTAAGTCTTCCAGCTTGGGCTCAGCAGCAGAGTGGATAAAGGGAACCTTGTTCTGCACGGGGAGCTCAGTAAACTCCACATACTCCTCAATGGTAGGTCCTAGAATGAAGTCAGCAAAAGTAAAGCATCTCAATGCGGGGTCATAGAACTGCATCAAGGTGTATAGCCCGTTCATCTCATCAGCAGTGGGCTTGCAGACTAATCTCAGTAATCTCCCATGGCTCATTCTGAAGCTTCTCCTAACCTCCTCATCAGCAAGAGATATCAGACCAAGCAAAGAAGTAATATCAGGTGAAGGCAGCTTGTACGCAACTGTTTTCCTCAAACCAGCCATAATCAATACTCAGAAGTCCGGGCACTAGAACTAGGGAAATGCAAATGCACCTGCAGCACAGACACACGTTAGTGAAATGCAAATGGTAATGGATATGCAGGCAATGCAATGCAAGTAGCATGCAACAGGGACCAAAGCTGTAGCTGAATAGCCTGAACCCAATCAAGAAAGGTCTCAGATAGACCATCCAGAAGTCATCAAACCCTGGTCTCAGATAGACCTATAACAAAGCTCCAACACAGACCTCAAACCATAACTCCACCTGGTATCTGGTAGACCTCAAATCACATCTCCAATTGGTCTCTGACAGACCTCAGGACTCTCCTACTGGTCTCTGACAGACCTCAGAACACTCCAACTGGTCTCTGGTAGACCTCCTAACTCTCCATAAATACCCAGGATCTCTGATCGAGAAATAACCGGTAGTCTGAAGGTCTAGTTACCTGCATAACCCCAAACCCCTCTCACAGGTGGATGTCCTAGTAACTGACAAAGGTACGGCATCCTATGCGGTCGTCGGCGTCACAGACTTTCAGGGTTGATGATACGATTCCCGGAAGGAGTGGCATCATCAATTCCTGAAGAGGCCTCACTTAGCCAACTTCCAAGTGATCGGTCCCCGGAGTCGACAATTCAGCTGACCAACAACCCCTTCGACCCAAAGGGTAGAAAAAGAAGCCAACCAGAAGAACCTCGTCCGAGTGTAGATTTCATGAGACACTAATGCAAGCAAAGCCGGCACGCGCCCAATACTTTCTACGCTAATTCTAGGTGCACTCAAGCCCAGGTCCGGCTTATCTCTCAATATCAGAACACCCGTCACACCCCAAATACAGCAATAATAATCAATATACAAAGCTGAAAATACAAGGTTAGAAATATACAATAACTCCATACAAAATCCTCGACGGGAAAACAAGCGCTAGGATTGACTCGCTCAAAGGGACGTTGGATCCCAAATGCATAAGAACCATCGCAGTTCTTAGCAGCCAGGGGACGTTGGATCCCCAGCAGAGTCGCCAGCTGTCGCTACTGCGAAAATCGGCGCCGGCTGAACAGAAGAGTCGCCACCGTGCGTTATTTATCCCACGGGAGGGAAAGGAAACGCTCAGAGTAAACCTCGCACAACACGGGAAAGGTATGGTCATCGCAACCAAAACCTGGGTTCGGGAGTCGGTTACGCAAGGGGAAGGTATTAGCACCCCTCACGTCCATCGTACTCGATGGGATCCACGCTTGTTTTCGGGTATGGATTGTTATTCTATCTAAACTATAGGTCAAGGGTTAAAAAGAAAAAGAGAATGAAAATAAAATGACTCGGCAAAGTATCGCACTTTATGCCTACGTATTCTCGCCTGGAACGAGAAATCAGAGTCAACGTAGTTCGCCTACCTACGGGAAAGGAGGGGAAGGTTGCTCGCTAGGATATCGCATCCTATGCCTACGTACTTCCACACAGCATGGAAGATCAGAGCAAACGTAGTTCGGGCCACGTACGACACAAGTCTGTCTTGGTTGATTTTATTCCTTCTGAAAAAGGTTTTCTGATTAACAGTCCAAGAGGACAAAAATGACGCTTTGATAAGTTCACATTCTTTTACGGAAGAAGTGTCTTTTATTGTGTTTGAAATCTTTATTGTGTTTTTCTGTTTGTTTTGAGAAAGAAAGAGACAGAACTCTAACCTACGGTTGCGAAGGGAAACAAACTAACCTAATGTTATCATGCATGGGTTAAGCCCTAGTGTCTATCATGCTCCTCTCTTGCACAGAGAGAAACAGAGATCCTACGGGATAGGCAGAAACAGAAACAATATCAGATATATACAGTAAAGCAGTAAAATGCATGGATGCAACAGCACAAGCGAGGCAAGGGAGTCCCACTCAACCTCGAACCTAGAAAACAATAGGCAAAAGTGAACAGGCTTCACTTTCAACCCAACAGGGTAAACAGCAAACAATACAGTCCAGAAAACCAATCAATACATCAGCAATGAAATACAACAGCAAAAGAAACAGCATCAGCAGCTCTGAATCAACATCTGGCTTCAAGTAATCTCCAATCATCTACAGGCTTCAACAAGCATCAATCTCCATCTTCATGGCCTTCAGGCAAGGGCTTTGATCATCAGTCTTCCATCTGCAATGGCTTTTCTTCAAGCTCAAACCTCCAGGATGAGGAATCAGTCACAAGAGTGAAGTGAATGAATGTTAGACAGTTAATTACCTACCAAGGGTGGTTCATCAACTGTTAACATTAAACAGAAATTTTCCTCTCAAAAGTTCTATCTTTCAAATATATTCACTGATCCTTCCAAAGGAAGGAGGTGGATAGTTGAAAGAGACTTTGAATCATAGAGGAAGGATGGATGCAGACAAGGCATTCCATGTTTGAGAAACAAGCTTTCTAATCTAGAGCTCTGCCTAGCTCCTAAACCCTAGTCTCCTCAGCAGCTGCTAGCAAGAACCTCCTCCTCAACTCTGGCAGTGGATCTTCAACATCTGGATCTCCAATGGTCTTCATCTCCTCAAGTCTTCAGCTTCCCCAGGTCCCCAGACAAACCCAATACCTAAGCAAGCAAGCAATAATTCCCAGAGGGCACACCACACCAGTCAATCAGATATACAGACAGTAATAATAGCAGTAGGGGACTCCTAACTTTTTCTGAGGGATCTAATAACTACCCATAGCCCTTATAGTCCCATAACTAAACTAGTCAAACCCTAAGTCCTAAGGGAAATGAATTGGTTCTCCTAAGTCATCACCTAAAAAACCCTAATTTGTTCATGTTGTTCAAGCCTACATTAATCACCTAAAATTAATTCCTAAAAATGGGAACTAAATTGTTTCTACAAGTTGAATATCTAATCTAAACAATCTAAAAAGAATGAACAAAAAATATGAAAGCATGGTATAGAACAAAAATTATCAAAATCATGCATGAAATGAACTATTTAAAATGACATTTATTTGGAAAATATGGAAAAAATATGAAATAAAAATAAAAATGCAATTTTATTTAATGAAAATTTTCTTGACATTCTAATGAAAATGATGTAAAAAGAATGAATTAAAATGCATTTTTTATGAATTTATTATGAATTTTTAAAATGAATGCAAAAACATGAAAAGAAAATAATAAAAAGAATAGAGAAATAGCCAGGGGGGTTTGAATAGAAATCACGCCCAGTTAATATCCAGGATGGGCCAACAATGGGGGGTGTGCGTAGCACATTACTAAGGCCCAGGATCACTCAGCAATATGAAATAAAAAGAAAACCAGCAGGGGGTGAAAATAGTAACGAAATCACGTTCAGAATGGTAGTGGGCTTATTACTGGGGGTGGGGATATCAACATCATCTTAGGCCCGCCCGTTTCAATTAATGAAACGGTGCGTTTGGCTTCACAGCTTCCCTCCAAATTCTGCTTCAAATGAGAGCCCTAGGATTGCTCTATTAGTCAAAAGTCCAACATGAAAGGAACCGTCCAGATTTCGTCTTCCTCCTTTGATCCTGAAACTTAGGGTTTACACCATGAATGTCCATGCACGAACCAAACTTACACCAATCTGTTCTCACTCTCCAGGCCATGAATCAACATGCTATAAACATGAAAATTACTCTACATCTCTCCCTCTACACGTCTATGGCACTAGCTCAATCTGAAACTCACTAGATCACTCAACCCGATAACAACAAATTCTGGTCACCATGGAAATCCTCTGAGATGCATCACAACAATTCTCAATCAAACTTACACTAACCTAATCTATGCATAATGGTTATCATTCTGATCTATCAAGCTAAGCTTATGATACATTCTACTACAAGTTTCAAGCCCTAACAGTTTCTACCACCTGCTAACAAACATCACCAAACCACTCCAAATTCAACCTAATTGCTCTACTAACCTCCTACATTACATCTAAACTAACAAAATCAAGCTAACCTAATTGAATCAAGCTGTGGCAGAGAAAATGTACCTGGTGTGAAATCTTGAAAACAGCTATGGAGACTCGTGGATCTGAGGCTTCCAAGGCTTGGATCTTGATCAATTAACTCAGTGATTGATTCTGTATGCAATACCTTGATGATTCTTGGCCTGAATTGTGCTATCCACTTGAAACTTCAATTTTGATGTTGATGATGGAAGTGCTCGTAAATGGATGAATCACACTTGGTTCTTGATTGAATTATGATCTATGATGATGAAACAGTATAATGAAGTTGATTGTGATGATGATTTGGTGAAGAATTTGAGGAATTGAAGTGAAATTGCCAAGAGAAAGAATGAGAAAATTTGGGAGATTCTTGGTAAAAATGAAGCCAACCCTTGATCAATCCTCATTTCATGAATATATAGAGCTCATATGAACATTCTAGATCCATCTTGCACATTCCCTTGCCTTCCAACTTTGATCCATTTTTGAAATGTTTCTTAAAAGGCAAGTAACCATGAATATCTTTCTTTTTTCCTTCTAAACTCAAAAAAGTGTTTGAACCATTGTTCTTAGAATTGCTTTTCCATTCAAAATCATATATTGGAAGTCTCCATTTGGACTTATAAATCTCCCAAACCATTTTTCACTTTGAATTTCTTTAAATTATAAGCCTTTTTAGTTCAAATTTTGACCAATTATGCAACTTCATGCTATGAGCTTTTCCAACAATTTGTGACCTTCTTTCTAGACTTAAAATCCCATTTGGAGCAAGTTTGATGTTGTAAGTTTTTCCATTTGAGGCCTCCTTGTATGAGTTTTGGACATAGGTTAAAATGACCTGTAATTCACAAATGCCCAAAATACCCTTTGCTTGCCAAGACCATAAGTTGAGTTCCACACATCATATGAAGGCATACTATACCATTCTAGAAAGCTAAGACAATGAGGAACAACTCTTATGTTGACCAAGAATTCATTTGAAATCTCCTTGAGGGGTAAAAATTGCTTGGAAGTCAAGTCACTTTCACAGACAAAAATTCAGATACCTCAGATGACCTGTAACTTGCAAGGACCATAACTTGAGTTCTATAAATCTCCTTGATGTCTTCCACCACTCAAATTAAAGGTCTTGAGATCCTCTACAAGTTTCATGTTGGCCAAGAAGCCATTTGAAGCTAGCATTTTGACTTATCTTGCTTGGAAATTTGACCTAAACTAGGGGATTTTACAGAGAAACCCTAATTTAGTAACTCCTCTTCTCCTTGATTTCTCCTGAATTCTCCTTGGCATATCTCCATATCCTCTTTTATATGTCCAATGATGAACCCCACATCTCTCCAATAGACTTGAATGCCCTTTAAATCAGTCAATTGACCTAGGGTTGACCCAGATGAAACCCTAGTTGACTGTCTTCAACTGTAGCTTTTGTGCTCTCATCAATGACTTGTCTCCTTCTCCAAATGACTTTCTAAGTCTCTCATAATGTCTAGATACTCTCCATGCCTTCAACTCACAGCTCACAACCCTCTTGTTGATCCTCAGATACCCTCAGCTAGGAGATGGTCTCAAGGCTTGATCTGCTGAACTCTTTGCTTTCAAATTCTTTCCTGATGACTTGAATGAGATTGAATTGGGATAATAACCTCTTGATAGGCCTCTAGAGATGAGAATAATGATTGGTCCCCCTGTTGAATGACTTGCTATGCTTATGCTATGCAGATGGTTAGTCTATGTACATGACTCTATATGCAAATGCTAATGACATTGAAACATAAACCCAAGGAATAAGGTTAGGCAAATTTTAGGGTGCAACAGTCCCCCCTGTTGTATGACTTGCTATGCTTATGCTATGCAGATGATTAGACTATGTACATGACTCTATATGCAAATGCTAATGATATTGAAACATAAACCAAGTGAATAAGAGTGAGCAAATTTTAGGGTGCAACAGCAAGCATGTTCTTGGAACCCTTTTTCTCACCTTTTGCAGCGTTCCCTTGGTCATCGCCATTTTAAGCACGCACTTCTGTAGGTTCAACATGTTGCCTGCAACAAAGGACAAACACATGCCAGTACACCAAGAAACAATAAATACACAAGTTAAAAGAAAAATAACTACCTAAAAACAGTCTAGCCTCTTTGGTGATACTGCACTCGAGAAGCTCCCTCATATTAATGTATTAGGCCTCCAACATGGCTTCGCCTTGCTCGTCGAGGATAGCCTCCCCGTCTATGGTTTGCCACCGAGCGGGAGTAAAGTTGTCAACAAAATTCACTAATTTCTTAAGGTCACGCTGGTCCTCAGGGTCCAGTTCATTGGGCTTCGTAATATATGATGGGTGCTATGCTTGAAGTGAGCGCCAATCCAGTGAAGAGCAAACTTCAAAACCCGTTTCATCACCATGTTCCCATCCTCATCAAGATGCATGCTTCCATCCTATTTGAGTACTAGCTCGTGATCAAACACATAGTTGATAGCTGCCAAAGATAAGGGTTTAACCACGAAATACCTGTCTTTAAAGGTGAGGATGGAGTCCGTGAATGCCTTGAAAAACTTCTTCGGCTGCTTAAGAGACACCCAATTGTGCCTCCCCTTCGCGAACTGGTGTTAGAGGTGGAAGTAGCAGAAAAAAAAAGGAAGCGTAGCCCCGCTCTCCAGATAGTCGCACATGATCTCAAAGGCCTGAATAAAGGCGATCGAGTTTGGGTGCAGTTGCGAAGGTGCAATCCGCAGTTGGCTAAAAATTCCCACTTGTAGGCTGCTGAACGATAGTTAAATTCTTAGCTCTTTAAATGCGTATTCACACATGGTAAAGCGATTTTGTAAGAAAACTGTGTAGATCCGCTCGTCCTTGATATACTTGTAAACCAACCAATTCTTTGGAGCTCCATTGACACCCCCTGTCTCATCGACAATGGTGGACATGCTCTCGGGAAAATATGTAAAGCGTGAGGCTATTCCTCGAGGCTCCAGCTCGACCCAAGCCAAATTATTATCGGTGATGGTGTTGACCAACTCATGGCCTTCTGTGTTGCGAGCCATAGAAACTTGAAGCACAGAGGAAAATAGTGAATTTGACGATCAAATAAAATCCACCCTTCCATTGCAAATCAAGTGAAAGGGTGAAGGTAAGCGCGAGCATGATGCCCTCAACCAAAGTCCTTACTCAACGATGAGCGAGGAAGTCATGAGGATCTTTTCCTCGACGGAGGTCTTAGTCAACCAGTCAAGGATACCATGACGAGAATCCTCCTCAACAAAAGAATTCATCACAAATATAAGACCCCCGCGAGGAAGAGCCTCCTCGACATGATGATTCATTGGAAATATGGGGGTATTCATCACAAATTCATGGGCCTCATAAGGATGGACCTCCTCGATACAAGAACTTCAATGGAAACTCATGAACGTCACGAGGAAAACCCTCCTTGATGCAAGAACTTCGATGGAAACTCATGAACGTCACTACGAAAATCCTCCTCAACTTAAGAACTTCATTGAAAAATCATATCCCTACCGGTGCGAATCATACTCATCACCTTAGCGGCGGCGCCAAAACGAGTTTCTGGTTAAAACCTAGAATTTCTAAGAGCAATACTCTCCTATCGCCAGTATTTGGAAATGGCCAAGGCACCGCAAAACACCAACACCCTCCATAACCAACATGCAAACCTACATTCTAGAACTGATCTACGTCTAAAAACTAGCATACAAATTGAAGATTAAATGAAGGATGCTTACTTGATTTAAAAGTAGTGGAGGATTTGAAGAAAGTTGGTGATGACGGCGGCAGACGATGAAAAAGCACTCTGAGGATAGAAGGAAAACTTGGGGGGAGTGAGAGCAATATGAACAAATGAGCCTCACTTCTCCCTATTTATAATATCTGGCATGGGCAAGCATATCGTCACCTAGGCTCTTGAGTACCCCCTACTCATAGGATGTCATAGGAATTTAATGATTCTGACACGTGGCACGAATAGGCATAACATTTGTCCTTTCAAGTCCCCTCATATGGCTCGAGAAGACGTCGCGTTTGTCTCTTCAAGTCCCATAAATCTATCAAACTCTAGGGTGTCAGGCACTAATTCGCGAGCATAGCCTCGACGAACCTTCACAAACATTCGCAAGCACAACCTCAAAGATATTCTGAAGCAAATTCACAAGCAACTTGGTAACTCGCGAGCGGAAACCTAACGCTAAGCGCGAATGCGGGTTAAGTCCCCGACAGTGAACCCTACATCATGTTTCCTCCCCAAGAGAGAAACTCAACGAGTCACGAGCAGAACCTCGTGCCCATAAAGGCTCTCCATGCATAGAGTCCTTTGCTCCTCCTCGACATACAAACTGACACTAAGTCATTGACCCCATGCCCGGGGGCAACGACTTGGGGGGATCCTGTTCTGGGCTAGGCCTGTGGCTGACCCAACATTGAGTACAACCTAATCTAGCCCCACATCAAGGATGGCACATAATGTTGGCACAATCTCTTGGGGCCAGTAGAAGACATTTTCTCACGTGCTCCTCACCCAAGGACACGTCATCAACTTTGTACGCGCATCTCGTGGAACCAGTCTGCCCTATGTAACGGGCATGTCCACCCACTGTCCCACTATCTGGGGAATGTGGAGTAGTTGATCCAGGATGATGAGCACAAGTTGTGCATCCCCAACTCCATGTAGGAACCCTAGCAACCATCCTTATGATCACTCAGCCCATAACGGAGACCGTTGGCCTAACATCGAGGGCTTTCTATAAATACCCTCCTATATAGGAGGGTCAGGTATTCAATTCTATCCTATTATCTACTCCTTCTACCTCTTCACCCGACTAACTTTAGCAACAGAGTGTCTGCATATACACCCCCTCCTCCACTTTTGTCGATTGTTGCTACTGCAGAAGTGTTGCCGGCCATGTTCTGATCCTCCAGGTTAGATCAAGCATCCATATGATAAGTCTAGGCTTGGAATCAGACTTGGTGATCAAGTACTTCATAGTTGCATGGTCAATGTATAAAATAATCTTTGAACTAATGAGGTAAAATCAAAAAAAATCTATTGCAAGCAATTATTTTTCTGTGGTAGCATAATTAATTTGAGTCTCATTCAAAACATTGCTTGCATAATGTCGCTAAGCGAAAAATGACACAGAGTCGCCACCGGATTTTATTTATCCCAAGGAGGGAAAGGGAAATAGCGATAAAACCTTTAGGAAAAGAGCATGGTCATTGCAACCAAGTCTTAGGTTTCTCCATCGCACTCGATGGGAACCTTCTAGGTAGTTTAGTGTTGTTAGCTCTTAAATTCGACGCCTCTTGCAAAATAAAGAGATCTAAGGAAAAGCACTAAAAGCTGGTTGGAGGCGAGAGTTGGTCGAAGGATGTGAGACAACTAAGGAGGAGTAGTCGAAGCACTCACCAGACTTGAAACAACAAAGGCTTCGACCGTGTTATTGTTTGGTGGTTTTTTCTGAAGATTTGAAATTCAAATAACTTGGAGGGAACAATTTTGTTCGCCAGATGACTAAGAGGACACATGGCGCCTTATGAACAATGGATCCATGCGTCGTGACAAGTGGCGAAAGATGGTGATGTGGAAAGTCATGAGTAGTTATTTTTTGCTATTATAAATAGGAAGTGTTAGACATAGAATATGTGTGGAAAATTTTACTATTGTACAAGTCACTCTTAGACTTACTCCAAGTATCCGAGTGCAGAGAAAGAGAGTATTGAAGAGAATGTACGTGATGTAAACACACCACCTTTTATTTTTTTAATGAAGTATATTTTACTTGTTTAAATTTTACAAAGTCTTCTTTATCTTTCTTGCAAACCTTCTCCCCTTTCTATTCCCTCTTTTACTTTGTCCTCATCCTCAACTTCTTTCTTTTAAAGCTTGTATCTTTTCTTTGCTAAGAACTTTATGTGTTTTTCTCCTAGAGTCAAATAGATAACCTTTAAGAACCTTCTCCCAAATATTGTCAAAAGCGTAAAACTTAGATAAATGTTCAAGGAAAACCTTTTAGCACATGTCCTAGGATCAATCTGATCGATCCTGTGAGTCACCAAAGTTAGATTTGGAAGATCAGCGATTGTTTTTCGATTTTCAAGGGAAACAAAATGGCACGCCCAGTGGGACAGTGCTAAGAAGAAATTCCTTCGTATAATCAAGGCTTGTAAAGATTATAGTCTCATTGGTCTATTCGTGAAAAGTGTGTTTTATGTTACTAAGAAGTGGTAGAATTACTACTATAAACGAAGAAAGACTGACAAGACGAAACATTAGGAATATGGCGATAGATGTAAGTCAGCCAAATAATCCTAACTCCCAATGAGACGGTTCTAATGAAAGAATAGTAAACGACGCAGTCCCGCCTTCGATACCGTCAATGAGTGAACAAACGTCGCATCCTGTGAGGCCAAAACCGACACCCTCAGTACTTGGGGCTGGGTCGAATGTGATAAGAACTTATAGTCAACCAGTGTTGGAATATATTAGGGCTCTAACATTGAATCCTCAAATACTGTTCGGGGGAAGTTCAACTTCCAGACAGTTTGCTCCCCCCGAGTTTTCACAGTCACCAAGAAATCCCCCGTATGGGATGCCCACAACTGTAATGCAAGGGCTCCAAAATGCGCCCCCCATATTCTCAGATCATGCGATGGCTTCGCCATTACAAGGATATGGGCCTGGCGCGAACGTTGGTCGAAATCCCCAAGGCTCAAGCCTAGGATATTCGACACAAGGTCCTAACTTGACCAATACCTATGTCGCATGCTTAAGACAGCAAATGGATGAAAGCAATTTGCAAATGGTTCAGACGTTGTCCCAAACCATGGGGGAAATCTTTCAACCATTGATCCAAAATACAACCCACACTAATCAACAACTAGCAATACAGTTGACGCGATTGGCTGAATTCATGGGGGTACCTCCCCTAGCCAGGAATCAAGCCCCGGTAGCAAACATTCCACGACAGGCTTTGGGACATCAGCTAGCAGGGGAAATCCAGGAAAGGATGGGTCATCCCATAGATGAACCACCTAGGGTCGAAACGTTAAGAGAGCAGGTTCGTGGTCCAGGGGAGAGAGACCTAGAGGTAATTATGGTAAATCGAAACCAGGACGCAGATAATGTCGTCCAACAGGTTCGACGCAATAATGTGGCTGTCGACAATAATTTAGCAGCCATGGTTGAGAGAATTATGGTTCGAAACGGTTTGAACACTGGTTTCACCCGGCCAAACTACACCTCCCCAATAGTAGATTTTATCCTACAAGCAGAATTGCATCCTAGAACGAAAGTGCCCAAGTTTACTAAGTTCTCAGGAGATACGACGGAGTCCATTGTCGAACACGTGGCCCGTTATCAAATCGAGGCTGGAGAGATAGCGAATGATGAGAGCCTTAGAATAAAATACTTCCCAAGTTCTCTCACTAAAAATGTCTTCACTTGGTTCACAACACTACCCCCTAATACGGTGTGCAATTGGACCTAGTTAGAACGTTTATTCCATGAACAATTCTATATGGGCCAGACCAAGATTAGCTTAAAAGAACTTGCTAGTGTGAAGCGTAAGTTTTCTGAGCCAATTGAAGAATACCTTAATAGGTTCTGTTTGCTTAAGGCCAGATGTTTCACACAGGTCCCTGAACACGAGTTGGTCGAAATGGCCACTGGAGGCCTCGACTATTCCATTAGGAAGAAGTTGGACACCCAGTATCTAAGGGACATGGCCCAACTAGCTGATCGAGTTCGATAACTGGAAAGGCTCAAAGACGAAAAGGCTATGTTCAATAAAAATAAGAAGGTAGCTTTTGTAGAATTCAATGAGAATGTCGAAGGGGTGTGTGATGATCCTGTGTACTTTGATGAAGGCGAAGTGGATCTTGCTGAACTCAAACAAGGACCACCTTACTCTTGTAAAGTACTAGCTCCCCCACAGGGGAAGAGTTGTGTCGAATCCGAAAAAACGATAGGTTCCCAAAGAAAACATATACTTTTGACATCACAAAATGTGATGAAATCTTCGATTTGTTAGTCAAAGACAGATAAATGATAGTGCCACCTGGTGCTAAAATGCCATCCATAGAACAAAGGAAGAAAAGAGGGTTTTGTAAATACCATAATTTTCTAGGTCATAAAACATCTCAATGTTTTCTTTTTAGGGATCTTGTTCAAAATGCAATTGATGAAGGACGTCTGAAGTTTGAAGAGAAGGCTAGTGGCCAAATGAAGGTCGATACAGACCCTTTGCAAATGGAGGATGCACATTATATAGAACCGGTGGAAGCCAACATGGTCGAAGCTACTGATGGCTGCGATTTTTCAATCGACATGATAGAAGTTACTGATAATCTCATAGATGAGGCTGTAATGGCAAAAGTCACCATGAGTTTCGGACGAAAGGACTGTGTGAAAATGGTCGTTGATGACCTTGACCAAATTGATGAAGATGTAAGTTCAAATGACAAGAGCAATCTAGGTTGGGCAATAGTGACCAAAGAAACTGCTGATAACTTCGTCAGAGTGGACCAGGCCACTAAAGGTGTGGAGTTAGGCTTAAGGAAGCTTAATATGGTCGAAGAAGTTGAAATTAATATGGTAGAGATCACTCAACATGAAGATGTAGGGGATAGTGAATCAAATTACCAGGGGGAACACACTAGGGAAGCTTATCCAGAGCAGGAAGAATCGATTGTTGATTTCCTCCACCGTTGTCAGGAGAGAGGATCTAGTGTGATGTTATGTCCTCGATGAAGCGCAATTTTCAACAAAAAGGCCGCACAGAAGCTGGAGGGAACATGAAGGCTAAAACAAAATAAGGAAATGCCCAGATTCGACCCTCGAAGTAGTCTCCAAAGGATATCTGAACCTCGCACAAGGCCCCCGACAAATAAACCCACCAGTTTCAAACCCAACGCTGAGGCTACTGATGGTAAGTGGACAAAGCCTAATGAGAATAGACAGCAAGGGCAACAGAGGTGGAAGAACTTTGAGGTGAAATGAGGATCTTCATTGAGTTATCGAAAGGAGTTCCAGTCTTCAAAAGCTGCCCATGTATCTGAAAACTACAAAGGAAAGAATCCTATGTCTCGATCACAATGGAGACGGGAACAGTGTAAGAGAAAAGCACTCAGGGAAAGCTCACAAAGGGACCATCCAGAATCCAGTACCAACGCCCCTGTCAAAAATGAAGAAGGACAAACAAAAGCATTTGGGAAGACACCTGTAGGGCGTAGGTTGTTTCCTACCCAGGTCGAAGAGCAGAGAAAACCGGTTGAGGTCGACGATGAAATGACTGATAATTTTGATTCAGACTCTGATGATTATCTGGACATTTTAGTTAATGTAGTATCAGTGATGCCTGGGGAATTTGATAGAATATCTGTGGTCGAAAATCTAGACACCTACATGGATTGGGAGATGGCGGCTCATAAGCCTGTGTGCTACTATGTGATGAATAATGGTTGTGTCGAAGAACAAAACGCATTCTTCGAACGACCCACGGAGGCGATGAAGAATAATTTGAAACCTCTTTATATTACGACAAAAGTGGAGAAAGTCCCAGTTAATAAAATTTTGGTGGATTGTGGCGCCACAGTGAACCTAATGTCACATTTCCTGTTGAATAAGATTGGAAAAGATGAGACTGATACAAAACCATACAACATGGTTTTGTCAAACTATGAAGGCAAAGTGGGTTCGACCATGGGAGTCATACAAGTGAACGTTACAGTCGGAACCATTACTCGCCCAATTGTCTTCATGGTGGTAGAAACCACTGCCAACTATAATTTGTTGCTTGGAAGGGAATGGATTCATGGAGTGGGGGCGGTGCTATCTTCAATGCATCAATGGATTGTCATATGGAGACCAGATGGCATTGTCGAGAATATTGAAGCAGACCAAGGATATTTTAAGGCACCCATAAACCATGTTGATCGAAGACAATTTGACAAACATTTGGCCAACATAGGCCCCTACGTACCTGTAGATTTCGAATTTGTACCAAACGATGAAGTGTATTGCTTACTTTATCTACATCTCATTGATGGTTTCCGCTGGGATAAGGAAGTGTCAGGTGAGAGGCTCCCATACATTGCCACACTTCCTATAGACCCCACTGGATGGGGAAGTGAATTTAGCGACGATGACTGAAGCCATAGCGCTTCAAAGGATTTCGGCCTACATGGCCGAAACTAAACTACAAACGGCTCTAGAGGCTGCCAACAACAAAATGGCTGAGAAAGCCAATGAAGAATCTGAACAAATGGGCTCAGGTGGGCATTTCGACTCTGAACCTCCTGACAAAATTCATTATGAAGGTCAAAGGCTCGACGCCATTTATGACGATGAGCCTCTGGGTTTCGAGAAAGATCCCTTGGCTAATGATGTTAAAATGCTGGCGCAAGATCCATTAGAGGAAGTGGATCTGGGAGATGGAATAATCAAGAGGCCGATGTATATCAGTGCCAACCTCGACCCCCAACTCAGGGTCGAGACCATCCAGTTGCTGCGAGAGTACATGGATTGTTTTGCTTGGGATTATGACGAGATGCCCAGTCTAAAGAGAGATCTAGTCGAGCATAGATTGCCAATCAAACCTGGCAAAAGGCCAGTCAAATAGAGCCCAAGAAGTTTCGCTCCTGAAATCCTCTCAAAAATAAAGGAAGAAATCGAAAGACTCCTTCGATGCAAGTTCATCCGTACGACCAGGTATGTTAAATGGCTAGCCAATATTGTACCGGTCATTAAGAAAAATGGGTCTCTAAGAGTATGCATATACTTTAAGGATTTAAATTCAGCAATCCCTAAAGATGAGTATTCGATGCCAGTGGCAGAAATGCTAGTCGATTCAGCCGCTGGCCATGAGTACCTTAGCATGTTGGATGGATACTATGGTTACAACCAGATTTTCATCGCTGAGGATGACGTTCCCAAAACAGCGTTCCGTTGCCCAGGGGCCTTAGGCACTTACGAGTGGGTAGTGATGCCTTTTGGCCTGAAGAACGCTGGGGCAACAAAACAGCGGGCGATAAATTCAATTTTTCATGATTACATTGAGTCTTTTATACAGATATATATTGATGACATTGTGGTGAAATCCATGTCAGGAAAAGCTCATGTAGAACATCTGCGCAAGTCCTTCATAAGGATGAGGAAGTTTGGCCTCAAGATGAACCCCCTGAAGTGCGTATTTTATGTACAAGCGGGAGATTTCTTGGGTTTCATAGTCCACAAAAAGGGGATCAAAATCAACCAGAACAAGACAAAGGCCATCATGGAAGAAAAAGCGCCATCAAACAAAAAGGAACTGCAATCCTTGCTGGGTAAAATAAACTTCCTAAGAAGATTCATATCAAACCTCAGTGGCAAAACGCAGGCCTTCTCGCTGTTGCTTCGAGTCACTAAAGAAAGGTTCGAATGGGGGAAAGATCAGCAAGAAGCTTTCGACAAGATCAAAGACTACTTAACTCATCCTCCAGTCCTTTCGCCTCCGTGTCGAAGCAAAAGCATGAGATTGTACATAGCAGCGTCAGACAAAACTTTAGGAAGCATGCTTGCTCAAGAGGACGAGAATGGCGTCGAAAGAACCATTTACTACCTTAGCAGGGTTTTGAATGACGCAGAAACTAGGTACAGCGAGATAGAAAAATTATGCTTATGTTTGTATTTCTCATGTATAAAGTTGAAGCAATATATAAAACCAGTTGATGTTTATGTCTCGTTGCATTTCGATATTATTAAACATATGTTATCCAAGCCTATTTTGCATAGTCGAATCGGTAAATGGGCATTAGCATTAACTGAATACTCACTGACGTATAGACCGCTAAAAGTGGTCAAAGGACAAATAGTGGCAGACTTCATTGTCGATCACTCCATAAATGAAAATACCCTGAACATTGTCGAACTAGAGCCCTGGAAGTTATACTTCGACGGTTCTAGCCACAAGAACGGGACAGGCATATGCCTGCTGATTATTTTGCCTGACAAAATTCCAACAAAATTCAAGTATAGAGTTGAGGGCCTATGTTCCAATAATGAGGTTGAGTATGAAGCTTTGATAGTCGGACTTGAAATTTTGTTAGAATTGGGGGCAACCCAAGTCGAAATAATGGGAGATTCGGAGTTAGTAGTGAAACAGCTAACAAAGGAGTACAAGTGTGTTAAAGAAAATCTCATTATGTACTTCGTGATAGCTAATAGGCTACTCAAAAAATTTGAAGTTTGCACTATTCGACATATACCACGACTACACAATCACGTAGCCAATGATTTGGCACAAATCGCATCAGGATATAGGGCCTCGAAGGAAAACTTGCAAGAAGCAATCGAGGCCAGGGGTAAGGTTGTGTCTGTAGGCCTGCGACCGTCGGACTTTGAAGTTACAAAGTTTGGCTACGCTGACGAGGAAACCTTCGAAATTTTTACGGTCGAAGGTCTGACAGACAAAAATTGGAGGAAACCTTTGGTCGAATACCTTCAGAACCCTTCAGCAACCACAGAAGGAAAAGTAAGATATCAAGCGCTAAGCTATGTCCTTTTAGGAAACGAGTTATTTAAGAAAACCTCTGAGGGAGTTTTACTTAAATGCCTCAGTGAATCTGAGGCGTACTTGGCATTGTCATCAGTCCATGGTGGGACATATGGAGCGCACCAGGTAGGCCACAAGATGAAATGGCTACTATTTCGCCAAAGGATGTACTGGCCCACGATGCTGAAAGATTGCATTGAGTTCGCCAAAGGTTTCCAGGAATGCCAAGTTCACGCTGGCATACAACATGTTCCAGCAAGCGAGTTACACTCCATTGTCAAGTCATGGCCATTCAGAGGATGGGCTTTAGACTTGATAGGAGAGATCCGACCTGCATCTTCCAAAAACCAAAAGTATATTCTGGTGAGGATAGACTACTTCACCAAGTGGATCAAAGCGATACCTCTGCCAAAAGTAGACCAAGAGGATGTAATCGAGTTCATTCAAAAATACGTCATCTATAGATTTGGGCTGCCAGAAACAATAACGACAGACCAAGGGTCAGTGTTTACAGGTAGGAGAATGCAGGAGTTCGCCAGAGAAATGGGATTTAAACTTCTCACTTCGACGCCTTATTACGCCCAGGCTAATGGCCAAGTCGAAGCAGTAAACAAGGTGATAATCGGTATGATAAAAAAGAAAATTGGGAGTAAGCCTAAAAACTGGCATAAAACGTTGGACCAAGTCTTATGGGCATGTCGAACGTCCCATAAAGAAGCAACCAATACTTCCCCTTATCGTCTGACCTTTGGCCATGACGCAGTATTGCCGGTCGAGATATATATACAGTCGGTCAGAATTCAGAGGCATCACGAAATCCCTCGAGAAATATATTGGGATATGATGCTCGATAAGTTAGTAGATTTGGATGAGGAAAGACTTAAAGCTCTAGAACTCTTGAGAAGACAGAAGAAAAGAGTGAAGAAGTCATATAACAAGAAGGTTAAAGTGAAGGCTTTCCTAGTTGGAGATTTAGTATGGAGAGTAATCCTGCCTATGGATTGAAAGCTTAGGTCTTTAGGAAAATGGTCCCCAAAGTGGGAAGGACCATTTCAGGTGTCGAAGGTCTTCTTCAATGGGGCATACGAAGTGGCAGAGTTGAGTAAAGATAAGAGAATATTAAAAGTGAATGGCAAATATTTAAGAAAATATAAGCCTGCGCTTCAAGAGGTAAAAATATCAACAGAACAACAACTGAATATAAAGCAAAGCCATAAATGGTGATTAACAAAATACGCCAAAATGGCCCAGTGTCTTACAAACAAAAAGTTAAAAGCAGGGCTTACAAAGGCCAGCAAAGATGCTCTATTACAAAATATCTAATAAACTAAAAAGGGAGATTTGCCTTCATCTTGAGGTAGTTCGACTTTTGGAGTTCGAGGCGGCATTGGGCTTTGTCTGTTCTTAGTTGAGCAACCTCAGCTGCCAAGCGACGGGCTTCCTCAGCGAAATTAATAGCGTGTTCGAGCTCAGTTGATAGGGAGGAATCATCAAAAGAAGATAATTCCGCATTCTTTTTCTTGGTTTTCGCTATTTTGTTGTGAAGTTTTTTGATCTTACGCTCCCAACAGGCAATGTTCGCCTCATTAGCAATGACCTCTTGTTTATTCTTCTCTTTCCTCTCCTCCAATTCAGCAATCTTTTCTTCAGATTCGACAACAGCAGTCCAAGCAGCAGCTTCACTGCCTGTTTTCGTTGAAATGTCATTCTCAATCTGGGGCAATAGCCGAAAGTCTTTATGAACTTGGTCAATCAAGATACCAACTTCTTGAATGACGCTCGCGGCCTTAGGAGAAACCAATTTGAAATCCACTTGTTGTAGAAGAGCTTTAAAGGAAAGATGGTTGACTGGGTCCATCTACAAAAGAGAGAAAAGATCCCCTTTGAAGATCTTTTTCTTAATCTTTTCGAGAATGCTGTCAGTTGGCTGACTCGAGGTTTGACCTTCAGAGGTCGAAGTGCTAGGGGTCTTTCCGAAGGAATTACTTCGCCTGCTCAAGAGGAGTCTGATGTACTGTCGAGGGTTAGAGACCTTCTATGCATCAAGTTCGGCTGTGGTAAGTTGAGCTTCGCCTTTGAGGGGGACTGCTTTAGTTTCCTTGGAAGCAGAAGCAGTAGGGGTTTTAATCACCTCAACAGTGGTAGTTTTCTTGACAGGAGTTTCCTCAGGTTTCACTTATTTGTTTTTGTCCTCCTCTGCATCATCCTCTTCCATTTCATCTCCAGTGCCTCCGTCGCTGGACTCGTTCAACTCGGATTGACGCATGGCTTGGTCTTCGACGGTATCATCGCCCCCTGCGTCCTTTTCATCTACAACCATCGTTTGATCCAAAGGAGAACTATTCGTGTCGACCAAGTTTGTTCCCCCCTCCAAAGTATTGGCTTCATCATCTACTACAACAGGATTAACCAAAGTATTATTCTCTTCGTGGTCAAATCTATCAGTTTGAGACTGTTGAGTTGTTGTTTTCACAGGTGAAGGAGGGACTGTGAAAAAATCAGGCTTATTAATCTCGCCAAGAGAACTCATACCAGAACCCAAATCAGAGGTAGGATGGTAAGTAGGCTCACCTTGGTTGTTCAGGGGATAGAGTGATAAGGGAAGCTTGGTTGGATCAGTTTTCAGAACCCCAACATCAACCTAGAAAGAAAAGCGGACATCAGAGAGAGCAAGACAAAAAATCAGTGCAAGACCCAGAAGAAAAGTTAGATGCATAATATACCTTAACACTTTCATCAGCAGGGTTGGAGTTGTCACTCTCAATAGGAACAACAGGTGGGATCGGGGCACCCTCTGAGGGAGCTCTAGTAAGATCTTGAGGGGGAGTGTTTGATTGGGGAATGTTGGTTGTAGGGGGAGCAGATGGAGCATCAGAAGTATCCAGGTCTTGGGTGATTTTTCGCCTTCTTTTTATTTGAACATTCTCGCGAGGAGATCCGTCTTCGTCATCTGAGTCAATGATAATATGAGCAGAAGCCCTTTTGAGCCTCTTTTGTGGGGTGGGTGGTTTTCGGCTAGCCTGGAAGCAACATAGGGTGTTAAGAGTAATTAAGGAAGTCGAAATAACAGAGGCTTGCGGGAGATTACCTTTTGGTTTTCGACCTTGCCTTCAGTTTTTGGTGTTGGGGCAGTTCTTTTAGGAGCAGCTGCAAAAAAATAAATCATGCCAATACCAGTTAGTAACAATAAAGCTCAGGTAGAAGAGTCCAAATCGAAGGGGGGTGAACCTTCAAGAATGTCGGATTCGATGTGAACATCTTCGATACTAACATGTAGGTGCCCTTTAAAAGTATCGAGTGTATGTTTAGTCGGAACCACCCGCTGCGCTTTGGGTTTTGACTATTGTCGAAGGATCTTTATAGGGTCTCCACAGATGAACCAATCTGGAAATAGAGGGTCAAGAGTTTAAAGGCAACCTCATACCATTTCTCACGAGGAACATACGAGGGAATCTTTAAATTTTCCATTTTTTTAGAAAACGTTTCCTTTAAAGTAACAGCAGCCTCGCGGATGGTCTGACTAACATTGTCTGGTCAATAGACAGTTTCGAAGTACTTCTGGAAGGCTTGAATCTCTTTGATATGGGTAGACATACCTTTCTTGATCTTCTCCTGCACGTCAACGAATGCTTGGTCAATCAAGCGAGTAAAGCTCGAAGCGTCAAGAAACTCTGAGGCATAATGCTTTGACCACCAGTCATAAAAATCTAGGGAGCAGAATTAGGAGGGTTCAAAATGGACAGGTGTAAGAAGGGATTTATGGGCATGACGCGCCAATTGTGTTGAACAGTCGAGAGGAGAAAGCACCATGAGGGGAAGTATGATGTGTGATTTCTTATCATATAAACACTTGGGCAAAGTCTATATTAACCCAAATAGCCTAGACACCAAGTTTGGATGGTAGGCTACTAAGGTGGCCTGACCCCTGACAAGGTTTAGTTTATGAACCAGTAGTCGAGGTATGAGGAATCGATCCTAAATTAGCTTTGATTCCTCTTCTTGTTTCTTTAGTGGAGCAGGGAAGGACCTGGTGAACCACTCAGGGCCGCATCTTCTTTCTAAAAAAGGAGCCATCCTCAAAGTAAACTCGTACCGTTTGGCGAACATATGAATGAAGTTGGATAGGTTGGCTCGAAGAGTATGTCCTTCTTCGCTTGGAGTGAGTTGGGCCAAGCGGGGCCATTCGACTCGTCTCTCGGAAACTGAAGACGAACCTTCGTCGACTTCTCCTTTGTTGGGGAGGTTATGTTCAAAAGTGGCATTGAGCCACAGCTGGAGTAACCAGAAAGGGCCTGATAACAGTAAGTTGCCATGACTTTCAGGGTCCTTCAATTTGGCAGCACCTTCGCCCAAGGCTTCATAGAGGCTGGCCAAAATCATCTCGCTCAGGCAGATACCTCTCTTCAAGTGCAGCTGGTTCTCCAAAACAAGATATTTTCGTGCCACCTGCAGAGATTTTGTACAAAACACGCAGCGAGATAACCACATGGCCAGGAAGGCGATATGTTCCTCATTTTCGACAGAAGTGGTGGTTTTGTTATGATAGTGTTGGACGAAGGCCGTATAAGTATGTTTTGTGCTGGAAAATCCTATAGTGTCCTGGCTATCAACTTTAGGGTCATAAACAAGTCCGTGGGGTTTTAGACCCACAATGGCAGCTACATCAAACAATGTGGGTGCCATCATCCCACAAGGAAGGTGGAAAGTGTTATGGGTGTTGTCCCAGAAAAACAAAGAAGAGGTCAGCATAAGGGGACAGTAAGTAGGGCCGACCTTCGACATCATTATAAGGTCGTAAATGTCAGTTTCTTTCCAATTCTAGGCTTTCACTTTTTCTACTTTTTCCAACCAGTTGAGGTAAAATTCAGAATCCTTGAAGTAAGGGGTGACTCTAAACAATCTGGCTCCATCATGGAGATACCTAAGGTCCACGTCGAAAAGAGTTAGGTTATCGGGACCATCAGCGGGGACTCTGCCAGAATATTTTTGCCCTAAAGGTTTGGTGAGTCTATAAGAGGGAAAGAAGTCGCTAATGCTAGAGTAATCAAGACCTAAAGGAGGCAACGGGCCAGACATTTCTAAGGGTCTACCTACAACAGTAACTGGGATGATTACCTGTGATTCATAGATGTGGCGCTTTTCTTCTGACAAAGGTTCGCGAAAAAACTGCTGATTCTTCACTACTTTAGGACCGCTTAAGTTAGCAAAAGGTGGGAGAGCTGATGCGGAAGATTTCCCTTTGATCTGTGTCTTCTTCTTCTGATGATCGACCATTGTTGAAATTAGCAAAGGAGTTTTTAAGAAGAAGAGAAATTTGGGGAAGAAAAAACGCAAAAATTTTGCTAAGAGTTGAAAATGTTGGGAAAAATGATAATACTGGAGGAAAATCATTTATATAGAGTATGGAAGACCAAAAGTTTCATCATTAAGTGGCTGAAGTTATTGGGCCACGTATGCGCCTGAAGTGGAGTGACAGGGGTAGCAGTTGCAATTTACACCCCCTAGGATGAAAAGGTGATGATGGTTCACGATTTTGGTAGTTCCCGAGAAAATCGCCATGATGATCATGATGTCAGAAACGTGCCTCAAGGTGGCGGAGCAGTTTCTTGTGTGTTCTTTTCTATTTTCTTTTTTCTTTTTTTTCTCTTTCTTCCCTTTTCACCTTCCCAGACATTCATTGGCTAAAAGGATATTGGCTGACACGTGGAGGAAAGTAAACAGCATCGAAATCGGATGCTGTCAAAAAAAGTGCTTTTTCACATAAGGGATCGAAAAGACATTTTTTGGGGGGAAATTTGTTAGCTCCTAAATTCGACGCCTCTTGAAAAATAAAGAGATCTAAGGAAAAGCACTAAAAGCTGGTTGGAGGCGAGAATTGGTCGAAGGATATGAGACAGCTAAAGAGGAGTAGTCGAAGCACTCACTAGACTTGAAACAACAAAGGATTCGACCGTGTTACTGTTTGGTGGTTTTTCTGAAGATTTGAAATTCAAATAACTTGGAGGGAACAATTTCGTTCTCCAGATGACTAAGAGGACACATGGCGCCTTATGAACAATAGATCCATGCATCATGACAAGTGGCGAAAGATGGTGATGTGGGAAGTTATTAGTAGTTATTTTTTGCTATTATAAATAGGAAGTGTTAGACATAGAATATGTGTGGAAAATTTTACTGTTGTACAAGTCACTCTTAGGCTTACTCCAAGTATCCGAGTGCAGAGAAAGAGAGTATTGAAGAGAATGTACGTGATGTAAACACACCACCTTTTATTTTTTTAATGAAGTATATTTTACTTGTTTAAATTTTACAAAGTCTTCTTTATCTTTCTTGCAAACCTTCTCCCCTTTCTATTCCCTCTTTTACTTCGTCCTCATCCTCAACTTCTTTCTTTTAAAACTTGTATTTTTTCTTTGCTAAGAACTTTATGTGTTTTTCTCCTAGAGTCGAATAGATAACCTTTAAGAACCTTCTCCCAAATATTGTCAAAAGCGTAAAACTTAGATAAATGTTCAAGGAAAACCTTTTAGCACATGTCCTAGGATCAATCTGATCGATCCTGTGAGTCACCAAAGTTAGATTTGGAAGATCAGCGGTTGTTTTCCGATTTTCAAGGGAAACAAGCGTGAATGGGTGTTTTTATTAAAAGTGTGCTTGCTTAAAATAAAGGAGAGGGTTGTTTTTATTTTAATGCTCGCCAAGGATTGTGGCCCTTGTGCCTACGTATCCTCACTTAAAAGAAGTGAAGAATCAGAGCTCCGTAGTTCGGAGGCTTATGAAAAGATTGTTTGTTGGTTGATTTTATACCTTAAAAAAGGGTTTTCGGATTGATGCCCTAAGGAGAAAAATAGTTTGATGAGTTGGTGTTGTTTTTAGGTTTTTGAAGAGAAATTGTTTTTGACTAAGATTACACAAAAGGCTTTGCATGGAGATGAATGTTTCGAATAACCAAGTCGAGCGCCTTGTATTCAAAACATTCGGAGCGAGTGTAGGAGGGTTCCATTCTCATTCCTTCTCCACCACTTTAAAGTACATGGTGTATAACCCTAAACATATATTTATCGTATTTTGGATTTTTATGAGGAAAGAGTATCACATGATGTTGGATCAAGGTTTATTTTTTGTAAAAAAATATTTGAAGCGATACGAACAAGGTCGATGGTGATGCACAAGGCAATCGACTTACAAGGTTGAAAATGGCTCGATAAAATCGAGAGTTTGTTTTTGAAAATGGTTTTTGGCAACAAAGGTCATAAATGACCAACAATATCCACATACAAATGGCTATACAATCACATAGGGTTAGACGTCTTGAACAAGGCAAAAACACACAAAAAAACGGCGAACTCCTTGAAAAAATTTTTTGGGGTAAAAATAGCAACAAAAAAAAACGTGAAAACAGGGGGCCTGGCACGACTGGTCGTGTTGGATGACACGGCCCGTGTCAAAAAGTGCATACAAAATGAGTTTTTGAGGCAAAACAACGGGCTGACACGGCCTCCCGTGTCAAAAAATGCCCAGAAAAAATGATTTTTTTTGAGGTAAACAGCGGGCTGACACGGCTGCCCGTGTCACACGACACGGCCCGTGTCAGTACACCTGGGGGCGCACGCGAAGAAAAAGTCAAACAGCGGGCTGACACGGCCCGTGTCAGTCATGCTGGGTGAAAAAACCGAACTTTTTTCTTTGTTCTTTTTCTTCTTAAGGTTCTTACAGAGGTTCCTTGGTTCCCCTTAGGACCTTACATGATATACACAGTACAATAACATTTAAAAGAGGAAATAAAAGAATACACAAGCAAAATATAAAGAGAGAAAAGTTTGACGAAATGGATACCCAAGAGCTTTTTAACCTTCTTGCAAAACCTCCACTGATTTTGGTTGGATGTGCTCTTCACTGTTCACTCTATGTTGTGAAAGTTCTTCTTCTCAAAGGTTCTCTTGTGTTTCTATGGAACTCTTTTGATTTTGCTTGTTTTCTTTCTCTCTATTTTTCTGGTTTTAAGGGTTTTTTGCTCTCTCTTTTTTCTTCTTCTGGTTTTCAATGTTTCTAAATAATCTTCTCTTGTTTGCAGCCCCCCTCTCCTTCTTATCTCAGCACTCTAGGGTTTTCCCTTCTCTCAAGATATCATATTTTTTCATGGAGAAATGTTTCTTGCCACCTTTTCTCATGTCACTCTCTTTCTTTCCATTTCCATGTATGTTGCTATGCTGCATTTTTATGCACTACTTTCCCATGTTGTCTTTTTTCTGCAGCACTCTACATTGCCCTCAATCCTTGTACCCATTTGTTGGCTTGTGTTTTGACAGCTCTTATGGTCAATGTTACTACCTTTTTTACAGCATTTTAAAAAATCTGATATTTAGTATGTAGATACATCATTGTGAGTTCACTTCCTTGGTCTTGTGACATGTGATGGTTTTGTGATATAATGCAAATTGTCACTTCTTGCATGGGGCTGTTTTGGATCCCCTTCAAATTACCCATGGCTAAGCAAACATAGTCTTAATCTTGACATGTTCCAATGTTGAGTTAGCTCTTAAATATTTTCTTTGGATGTTTGCAAGCATAATGTTGGACATGTAAACTTGTTGGGGCATGAAGGGTACCATAGCATGAAATTAATTAGAAGATTGAATTAAGACTAGAGGTAGCTCAATTTTCTAAGTATTACCAAGAGCTTGAAACTTTGTAACAAATGTGACACTTTTGCAAATGTCATATTCTTGAATCTAGTCTTGAATTCATGAATTTTGAACTTTGAATGATGGATTCCCCTTATACCATTATTTGAAATGAATGAAGTCTCGAATTATACACTTATGATCTTGACTCATGCTTTGCAAATTTGAACTCCTCTTAATAAAAAATTTGAAACAAAGTTGGAGGAAGAATTCTTGAATTTGGCCTTGCGTTTCATGTTCATCAAGAATATTTATCTTGAATATCCCAATATTTTTCAAATAACTTCTTCTTGAAGTAATCTACATGAGTAGACCTTCCAACTTAGATCAAACCTTAGGTGATGAACCTTTTCTTCCAAGTAGCCCATGATAGGCAATTTTCTTATTTGGAACGAACCAGCCCAATCCTTACCTTGTGAACCCACATGCTCGACATGCAATAGAACGATGTATGATATGGCGAATGTAGGGTATGAAAGGCTAACGATGAAAGTGAGGGTGTGACACATAATGTATGGCATGAAAAAATTTATTCTTACTTTGTACCAGAACTGCATCTACTACATAATCACTAGCGTCACATATAAGTTCAAGATCAAGTGTCAAATCATCGTTATGATTATGGGTACAATTGCCAGTTTTTTCTTTAAGCCTTCAAAAGCAAGAAAACATGCATTATCAAAATTAAATAGATTATCTTTATTAAGCAGGTTGCTAAATGGCTTGGATATTTTAAAGAAATCTTTGATTAATCTCCTATAGAAATCGACATGGCTAAGAAAGTTTATGATTTCTTTAATATTCATCAGTGGTGGAAGTTTCTCAATCACTTCAACCTGTGTTATGTCAACTTCAATGCCCCTGGAAGAGATTTTATGCCTGAGTATTATGCCTTCTATCACCATAAAGTTTCATTTTTCCCAGTTCAGAACTAGATCTATCTTTACACACCGCTTTAGTTTAGTAACGAAGTTTCTCAAACATAGATCAAATGAAACTCCAAATACCAAAAAGTCATCCATGAAGACTTCAATGCATTTTTCAACCAGGTCAGAAAAAAAATACCTTGCATACATCTTTGAAATGTCACAGGAGCATTACATAATCTAAAAGGCATCTATCTATAAGCAAACACGCCAAAAGGACATGTAAATATTCTCTTCTCGCGATCCTCCAAATTAATAATGATTTCATTATATCTTTAATAACCATCTAGGAAACAATAAAATTCTTGACCTAACTATCTCTCCAACACTTGATCCATAAACGACAATGGAAAAATGGCCTTTTCTGGTGGCTTGGTTAATTCTCGTGCAATTTTTACACATTCTCCATCTAGTGATAGTTATTGTCGGGATCAACTCATTCTTGTCATTTTTTATAACTTCCATACCTTATTTATTTGGAACTACTTGGACAAGACTTACACAGGCATTATCTGAAATTGGGTAGATCATTCCTGCTTCAAGAAATTTCACCACTTCTTTCCTAACAACCTCTTTCATGGTGGGATTCAATCGACGTTGAGGTTGATCTATAAGTTTGAAATTCTCCTCCATCATGATTTTATGCATACAATATGGTGGACTGATACTTTTTAAATCAGATAACACATATCCTATTGCTTTCTTGTTTTCTTTTAAAACTTGAATTAATCTTTGTTCCTCCTGAATGGATAGTGAATTTCTAATAATGAATGGTTTATTGTCTCTTTTTTCTATAAATACATATTTCAAATGTGACGGTAACACCTTCAATTCAGGTTTGGCATCATCTATATTTGGATCAATTTTCAATTTCTCTAGTTTAGCTTCCAAAGGAGTAATTTGTTTCGATGTATCAAGTTTTTTAAAGCATTCTTCAATACCTTTTTCTTCTTCTGCATTAATTACATTGAATGCATATGTCAGAGCTCGTTCTAAAGGAGTTTCTATGTGCACTTGCTTTCTCACATCCGTGATAGCTTCATCAATAACATCCATTTTAAAACAAATTTGTTTGTCTTTTGAATGTTTCATTGCTTCAAACAGGTTAAAACTAACCTCTTCATCCTATACTCTGACTTTCATAACCCATCATCAATATCAATCATCATTCTTGATGTCTTCATGAAAGGTCTACCTAAGATCAAAGGAATGTCATCATATTATTCTATATACATCACAACAAAGTCTATATGAAACAAAAAAATTCAACCTTAACTAAAACATCTTCAGCTATTCCCGATGGATGTGTGATAGGTTTGTCAGCTATTTGCAATTTCATCTATGTATGCTTCATATCAAGATTAGCAATTTGTTTAATAACTGAAAATAATATAAGATTTATGCTTGAACCCAGATCGATAAGTGCTTTAGCAACATTAACATTTCCTATGGTGACAAGTATTGTAACTCTCCCAGGATTTTTTTCCACGAGGAAGGGTTCTCTAAATAATATCACTACAACTAGATTCCAAATGAATGGTTTTCTCATCCGTGTATCTCATTTTCTTTGTCATAATCTCCTTCATGAATTTGGCATATGTAGAAATCTACTCTAGAGCTTCGAGAAATGGAATATTAATCGGCAACTGTTTGAAATATCTAAAAACCTTGCATATTGTCTTTCTTTGCTTTTCTTGGTTGGAGTTGCAGATATGACAAATGTTACACTGAAGGATTCTTCAAATTACCATTTTCCTATCTAGCCTTTTGATTCTTGGTCTTCCTCTCTTCACTCACTTTTTTCTCCAACTCTTCTTTTTCAATTTTCTCATTTTTAAACTAAACTTTCCTCTTTATTATTTTATTCTATCTCCTTTTCACTTTCTTCTTTCTCTCTCTCTTATTTTTCTTTTAACTCAAAAACAACTCTCTTTGTTTCTAAATCATCACCAATGCCCTTGTCAATCAGTCTACCGCTCATACTCTCCTAGTTGTAAATGATTTGCAATGCTCCTTTGGATTGGTTTGAGTGTTGGCAGTAAATGTCCCTCCTTGTTGATCATCCAATTGCTTGGCTATTTAACCAACTTCAGTTTCAAGATTTTTAATTGACACATCAGTGTTCTTTTGGTTAACAATGACATGTATAAACTAATTCAGTGTGTCCTCCAACTTTGAAGTTCTATTTTGTTAAGGAGGATTCTGGTTGTAATTCGGATACATAGTTTTACTGTTCGATGGTCTTACATCTTGTCACCGCCCTGGCCATAATTTGCAGTGTTTCCTATTTGATAACCAATGTTTCCTTGATATGTCCCTTGTCTTGGATGATTTCCTATGTAATTCACCTCTTCATTTGACAGGGGATAATAACCAATGGGATGGTCTCCATTGCAAAGCTCATAACAAGCAACATGTTGATGTTTATTCGACACTTCCTGCATTTCTTTGTGTCATTGTGGGAGCTTTTACAATTGTCTTGTTAGTTCTCCCATTGTTTAAGTTAGAAACTTGTTATGAGCTAATATTATACTGTTTGTTCTCGATTTAATGTTTCCTGCTTTTCTTTGTGAAATATCTCTATTATATTGGCCTTGGTGGCCACTGAGTTCCATTCTTTCAATAATAGATATCGCATCTTCCACACTCGTAAACACTAAGATGTGAATCTGAGTAAGATCGTCAAAACCATGGTTGGGATATCTTCTCAACATAAACTTGTATTGCTCATATGCTTTACAAAGTGTTTCATTTGAACCTTGATAAAATACAAAAACAGTTGTCTTGGTTTCCATAAATTTATTGTGTGGAAATAAGTTGTTAAGAAATTTCTCCTCAAGTGATTTCTAGTTGGTCATAACCTGAGTCGATTGGTCCAATTATCATTCCTTTCCTTTCCTAATCAACGAATGAGGAAAGAATCTCATGAACACAAATTCTTTTTCTACTTCAGATGTTTCGAGTGTACCGGCAAGCTCATAGAACTTGGTAAGATAGGTGTATGAATCCTCGTGGTCAATTTCACCTAAAGGGTCTGTGTATATGATTTAAAGTAGTCTGGTCTTCATCATTGTTTGTATGGTATTTATTGGAGACCTGACAATGTGGGGTAGTCGTCTTTGGCTGTTGTGACAAGGCATTCCACCACCCCCATTATTGTTGTCTTGTTCAGTCATGACTTCTTCTAGTATAAGAGATGTTGAAAAATTAGAAATCGTAGTTCCTTCTTGTTGCTTCCTTTGCTTGGCTAGCTGCTTTCGTCTTTTGTTCTTACTGTTGTTTTTTCAAGTTGTTCTTTCAATTTAAGGATAAAAAAGTAATCGATCTTCTAGTATTTTTACTCACATAAACATAATTCAAAAGTTTTAACCACATAAGTGAACAAACATGATGGATAACAAAAATTATATAGAGAATAGTAAAATGTCCAAAATTACTTAAAATGATAAAACTGCTATTATGCTTGTAATATCTAAACGTCAGTCCTCGACAACGACTCCATTTTGATGTTTAGCATCAAAAGCAAGTATTTTTGTTTATAATATCCATAAAGACTAATGTTATATTACTATTGTTCAACAATTAATAAGATTTTAAGTAAAGTGATTGTAAGATATTTTTGTGTGTAAATTAAAGGAATATAACAGTGGTAAGTGATAAGAAAATGTACAAAGAAATGAGCCTGTCGAGATTAGATTTCATTAACCTATTTCGCATGTATCTTCCTGATCAGTTATATAGACCCTAGCTATTAATCAATATTATCACGTATCACTCAACAAACATTATTTATGTTTAAAAAGTGATGTGGTTTCAACATTTTGCTTAATCGATGATCTCCTAACCTATTAACCAATACGACAACATTAAGAACCGATACTTTTAATGAATGTTAAACCTAAATCTATCTCTAGAGTTTAACATTTAACAAATGATTCCTAAATCTATATTCAAAAGGTATTTCTTAATAACAATTCAAATCCATAAATGTAAACATTAAGAACAAGGATAACACCAATATTAATTAATAACTATATCATATATAACACCATGATCAAAAGAGATACATACAAGTATAATTAGTTACATCTAATCCCAACAAGAGAGAGATTTAGCTAGTCATTGTCATGGTAGCTTTGCACAAGTGAGAAGAAAATAGATAAATTATCATCAACGTTGATTTCTCGAACAATTGTTGTGTATCTATCTTTAATTCCTCTTTTCCTAGCTTTCGCTCATTTTCTCTCTATCATTAAGTCTCTAGAAAAATTAAAAATCCCCTTTTTGTTGTGTTTTTAAAGTGTATTTATATCAAACATAAAAGTATAAGCTCGTTTAGCGACATATGAATCACTTAGCTAGCTGACCTCTCTTCATCAGGAAGTTTTCTACCACATCAGCTTTGACCGTCTTATCCTGCTTTGACCTTGTTGTTCCGTGCTAAGCGATACTGCTATTTTGCGGAATCTTGTACTTTATGTCTAGCCTCGCCTCGAACTTGCTTTGACATCGCTAAACGAGGTTGTTGATTTTGAATAACTTTTACATTCTTTTTGCGCTCGCTTTAAATTTGCCTAGATATCACTTTGAGGCTTGCTTGGTCGTTGCTTTGAGCTTGCTGAACGAGGATGTTGAAGCTTAATTCCTTGCTTTTCTGGATCAATCTTTAAGACATGTATAAATCCCTGTAAAATGGTTGAAATTAGGTATAAGAGATAAAAAAAATTGACTATTTTCCTAATAAAATTAATATTTACATTATAGTTGGAGTTTTTATATGAAATACTTTCCAAACAAGTTAATAAGTGCCCTCATTATATATTTAAATTTACCATTTCTTTTGGAAATTATCAACTATACACATTGTTCTTGATAGAACAATGTGTTTTAAACAAATTCTTGCGTTGCCCTTCATCTTTGGATGCTAGTAAATTTCTCTGCAACATAAAATTTATTCTTTCATCATATTCTTCCTATGCAAAGTCAACCCCTGAATATTCATTGTTCTCAACTACATGTCCTTCTCTTTCATCTTCCTTTTCCCTTTCTTCCGTAATAGCAACGACTCTCCTTGTTGGACAAACATTTGATATGTGACCTCTTCCATTACAACAATAACACGTGTCTCCAATGGGTTTAACATATGGATTATTCTGACTCTATATTGGTGCTTTACCATACTCAATACAACTCAAATTTCTAGTTCCCTTATTCCCAAGGTTGGAATCCCCAGTTGTTCCACTCTTTTCCTTGTCGTCTACTGATTCAAAGTTATTATGGGGCGAATACCTAAAAGATGAGAGATTTTGAGGGGAGTTATCCATCAATTATGCCTTTAAAGCTATATTGATGCATCGTCCATGATAAATACAATTTTTAAACCCATCATATTCTTCAGAGATCCCTTTAAGATATTGATGTATCAAGCCACTTTCTGCCTCTCTAATTCTCCTAATTCATTGAGCTAAGAAAAATGTAGGAACCCAGTTGTGTATTCTGTCACAATTCTCTTGCCTTGAACACGCTTAATATACATCTTATAAAGAATTTGATCATAATCATCCGGTAAAATCCGTTCCAGTATCAATTATTTCATTCTTCGCCAAGTTCTGACTAGCACATTCATTTGCTCGTGCCTCTGAACAACAAGTTTATCCAACCATACAACAACGATACTCTTTAGCCTAATCGCCACCATCTTAACTTGCATGTTGTCAATGATGCCTATAACATCGAAGAATGTGTCAACGTCGATCTGCCAATTTAGAAACTCCTCCACTCCCATTGTTTTGTAGAATAATGGAATACTAGTCTTCACTCGATAGTCATGGTTATGTCGATTCTCATGATCAAATATCTTTTCCTCTCCGGGTTCTTCTTCTTTAGAACTTGAATTTTTAGCAATACAACATGATTGTTTCAACCCCGCGGTACCCTAGCCGGTTCTCTTCCCCTGTCTCTTCGTTGATTCTCATTGTTGTTGGCGTTGTTCATCTGATTTGTTAAATTTGTCATCTATTCGGTCAAAGTAGTTAGGGTTGCAATAAAAGTCACTATAATTCCCTTAACGTCTTCCCTGGTCATCGATTGATCTCCATAGGCTGATCAAGTTATGAAAAGAAACATAAGAAAACATGCTCAGATGCCACCTGATGTAGTCAAAATCATGAAAGAATAACTAGTGCTAAACCTAGAACGAACACAAGTTTGCAAGCGATAAACTTGTCAGACAAAATTCTAGAATCTACCATAAAGTGAAAAAAAAAACTCTTGAATTTTATTATGATAAAAGATAATCTTGATGGCTATATCCCAAAAATGTTGAAAAAAGTCCTAATGCGAAAATTATTTGGTGTGTATGTGTGTGCGTGTGTGTGTGTATATATATATATATATATATATATATATATATATATATATATATATATATATCTTAATCATTTTCTGATACTGTTAGTTAACTCTGTTATCCATTAGCTTCTAACTGTAACAATTAGCTAGATAGATACTCTTGTATATGTGTTTAACACTCTATTTGCACACAAGAACATAATAATGAATACACTATTATCTCTCTTTTTACTCTGCATGAATATCAGTTTTTGAGATGAATCTCATAAAGATTACATTCTAACATGGTATCAATCGTTGGTTTCGATTTTCTGCTATCTCCAATCTCTCTTTCTTATTAATAGTCTTCTCGAGCTGAGAAACAAATTAAAATAGAAAATTACTAAAAATATTCAAATGTTGTTTTCGGACTTGAAATGTACTCGGATGACTTCAAAAAGTGAAATTACATCCTCCCCAACTTTTTCTCTTATGCCCTATCTCATGTGCAAAATTTTGAACCATTTGATTAATCTAACAATTAAAACATATGAAAGAAAAAACTTAACATTTAAAGAAGGGAGAGAAATATATATTTCTATTTTCCTTTTTTAATCCAACTTTTAAGAAATAAAAATAAAAATATTTAAAAATTACATAAAAAATTGTCAGTTTTCCTTTAACTTTTATGATATTTTTGGCTTATAATATTGCTATAGCAGTTAAATCACATTAATTAAAAATATTTTAAAATTAATTAAAAATACATTTTAAAATTAATTAAAGAAGATTAAATAATACTCCAACGTAAATAAAAATTAAAAACTTCATAAAAAGTAAAATATGTTTTCAATATTATAAAAAAAATATATAGAGTCTCATATTAGTATTCTGGTCTCATCGTCATGAACGGCCACTATACTTAAATGATTAATAAGAAATTGTATGTTTTATTTAACAAATTCAATCAACCAAAAATCATGTCGTCGTCATAAAAATCAGTCAACTGTTATTATTAAACATGGTGTCATATTCAAAGACATCTTGTTGCAACCGTGTGTAGTTATCGGTAATGAAAAATGCACGTGTATACATGTCGAGTCTTAGGAGTAGACAACCATCTAGGGCCTCAACTTATTTATTTATTTAATAGAACTTAATTGTTTTTATAGAAAAAAAATCAATTATTTTTATAATAATTAAATAACAATATTTGTTTAAATTTTGGATTAGTTAGTTTAAAAATAACTCTTTTAGATATAAAAAGCTCAAGACTTAATACATAACCAAAAAAAACTTGATATTTATTATTTTTATTTTTTGAATTTTTAACAATACTTTTTTAAATAAATTTTGAAAATATATTGAGAAGATCACCTAAACAGGATGGTTTTATCATCAATGAGAATAAATTTTAACAGAAAATCAATTTTAAAAATTTAAATAATTTTTTCCATCTCAAAAACTCATTAAATTTTAATATATATATATATATATATATATTACTAAAATGTTATTATTATGTTAAAAAGATTTAATTTTAATTTTTTTTAAAAAACTCAAGATGTGTTAGGTCGGACTTACAATGTGTATAATAATTTTTTCTTAATCAATTTGTTATTATTTTCAATTTTAATCAAATAATTAATATAATAATAAAAACATAAAAATGATAATACAAAGAAAGACTATAAAAATGATAAAAATAAATGAAACTGAAAATAAAAATGCATTTCTCTTTTATCTTTAAATATTTTCTCTTTTATATTTTTAATTGATAGATTAAATTAATGGTTTAAAATTGTACATGAGAGAGAGAGAGCATTAGAGAAAAAAATAAGAGAGGATCCAATTCTTCAAAAGAAATTGTCACAGCAAAATAGTATGTTAGACTTGTGCGCCCATTTCCTATTCAAAAAGATATAGTAATAATTATTCTAACATTTAACGTTAAATTTGCATAAATTATACCAATTTCTTATTTCGATATTGCAACACCAATTCTGTTAATTTCTGGGTGAGATCTAGGGAAGATAAATTCTGGTACTACGGATAAAGACGTAGGATTCACAAATAGATCACCAATTCTGGATGGCTCTAATTATGGCTATTGGAAACCTAGGATGATTGCCTTCTTAAAGTCTGTAGACAGCAAGGCATGGAGAGCTGCAAACTCTGGCTGGGAACATCCTGTGAAGACTGACAAGGATGGAGTATCTGTGTTAATTCCTGAAGAGGAATGGAACAAATAGCAAGAGGCCTTAGCTCTTGGGAACTCTAAAGCATTGAATGCACCATTCAATGGTATAGACAAAAACATCTTCAGACTGGTACACCACTGTGAACTGGCAAAGGATGTTTGGGACACTCTCAAAACTACTCATGAGGGAACTTCCAAGGTCAAAATGTCAAGACTTCAAATGTTGACCACCAAATTTGAAGGTCTGAGAATGAAGGAAGATGAGACTATTCATGAGTTTTACATGAATATTCTTGAACTTGCAAACACCTCAGGAGCCTTGGGAGAAAAGATGGTTGAAGAGAAGCTTGTAAGGAAGATTCTCAGGTCCTTACCTAAAAGGTTTGCCATGAAAGTAACAGCCATTGAAGAAGCCCAAGACATATGCAACATGAAGGTAGATGAACTCATTGGTTCTCTTCAAACCTTTGAGATGGGACTGTGTGATCATGCTGTGGAGAAAAAGAACAAAAGCATAGCTCTTGTTTCAAACACTGCAAGTGATTCAGAAGGTGAAGATGGTGAAAGTAAAGAAAGTCTGTCAGAAGTAATAGCCTTGCTTGGAAGACAATTTAACAAACTGGTCAAAAGGATAGATGTTAAGTCTAAACCTTATACCAGAAGCATGCCTGCTGATAAAGAAAAATCTGAAGATAATGTCAGCCAAAGCAGAGGAGTTCAATGCCATGAGTGTGAGGGATATGGACACATTAGAAAGGAATGTCCCACATACCTCAAAAAGAAGGGAAAAGGCCTAACTGTCACATGGTCTGATGAAGATTCAGAAAGTGGATCAGAAGGAGAATCTTCCAAACATGCCACTGTTCTAAACAGTGTATGCATATCTGATGGTGATTCAGGTGAAAATGAATTGACTTATGATGAACTTGCTGATTCATTTAAGAAGTTGTGCAACAGAAGTGGAGAATTATATCAGCAAGGAGAGCAACAGAAGAAACTCATAAGAGAGTTAGAAGCTGAAAAGATGGAACATCTTGCAACAATAGAATCTCTCAAAAGTGAAGCCATCCTGTTGAAATCTAATCTTGATCAAATGTCCAAATCCATAAGGATGTTGAACCCTGAGACTGACACTCTAGAAGAAATTCTACAGAATGGTCAGACATCAGGTAACAGGTATGGACTGGGATTTATTGGGAAACAGAAACCCATCTTAGAGATCAAGGGGCCAAAACCTAAAACTCAGAGGTCAAAGGGGATGTCACGACCAATGTCACAACATCAGGGTCAAAGAAGTACACACTAGAGCTAGAGGAACTTTCAAAGGAAAAGGTGTTACTACTGTGGAAGGTTAGGTCATATACAAGCCATCTGTTATTGGCTACATGGATTTCCCAGTCATTCTCATCAAGAAAGATCCAAACAGGGTGCTCATGTCAAGAAAAAGCATCATGCCAAACCCAAGAAGGAAGTTCCTAACAAGAAGAGACAATGGGTTACTAAGAATATGGCTCTAGTAGCTCACACTTCTCTAAGGATGCCTACCAAAAGGGATTGGTATTTTGATAGTGGTTGCTCTAGACACATGATTGGAATAGAGAATAGTTTGTTAAACCTAAAACCTTATTCCTCAAGTCATGTAACATTTGGTGATGGAGCTAGAGGAGAAATCAAAGGTGCTGGAAAACTAGATGGCCCTGGTGTTCCAAGACTGGATGATGTCTTGTTAGTTAAAGGACTGACTGTTAATATCATCACTATCAGTCAACTTTGTGACCAAGGCCTCAATGTAAAATTCACTAAAGATGAATGTGTTTTCATCAATGAAGAAGGTAAGGAAGTTATGAGGGGATCTAGAGCCAAGAATAACTGCTATCTATGGGAGCCTAGGAGTAACCTCAATGTCCTGGTCAAAAAGGAAGAAAAGGATCAAGTATGGCTGGAGAAAGTAAAACAAGTTATAAAAATAGAAAGGACCATGTCCAAAATAGTAGCAAGAGGAACTTCAAAGTCTACTTCAAATAGTAGGACAGGTTGTGGTAAATGTCGTGTGGACAGGCAAGCCAAAAAGGGATACCCAAAGAATGGTCATAAGGGAAATCTAGATAGGTTATATTGGAACCTGATGGAGTCCATGGAAGCTACTCAGCATACATAGAGCAATGTCACTCAGAATGTCATAACATCGTTTTGTGACAATCTCAGTAACATGAACTGCTATCCTAGTCAGCCAGAGAAAACTGTGAAAAATTATGACTGGCATCACCTTGGGAAAGAATGTGAAGAACCAAGAGACTCAGGAGCATACAATGATCACAAGGGTATAAGAGGCCTCAATAGAGGTCCTCTATTAATGATGGATTATAGCAATTAAAAGTAATAGGGAATTACTTTTTGAAATTTGATCATTTACTGTTCAATCAAAAAGGTAAGTTCCCTCCTATTGGGTAATCGTACCTCTTTACTACATATACGGTACACCCCTTCTATCCTTGGTACCCTCACAAACTGTTCATCTTCCATTCATCCTTCAACAAGCACAGAGAATCCTCTCTCTCACGATCAAAGTCACAAAAATTGTCTCAACATCCAACAGATATTCCTTCCAAGAAGATGCCAACCAGCTCTGACACAGATTCTGCTGCTAACCCTAAAGAGGCTCTTGAGATAGCTCCTTTGAGAATGCTAAACCCATAAGGATTGATGGTGAAGAAACCACAAACCTCACATGCAAGAAGACCTAAAGAAATTGTAACAGGTCAGGCTTCTCACTCCTTAACTCATGATGAGGCAATCAATGAGGAAGATGCTAGGCAAATCCACTCCGTCATTGCCAACTTGGTAACGAGGGTACTGATTGAGCCAAATGAGGTGCCGAGGATAGCCATTCCACCTAACTCTGAGAGTCTTGAGCATAATTTGGATAATCAAGACAATGTCACGCACGATGTTGAAACATTGGAAGCCACTTCACAAGAGGGCAATAACAAGGGTCAAGGTTCTGAGAATATGGATGTTTGTAACGCCCCGATTCTGAATTCCCATTAATTGTTGAGTCTTTTAATTTATTTAATTTATGTTTGTTTTAAATTGAGAAATTATATATTACTATGTGGTGTTGGCTTATTTTATCTATTTTTACGGATTCGGAGAGTTTTCGGGGGAATTAGAGTAAAAAGGGCATTTTAGACATTTAGCAATTTAGTGTGAGAATTGATTGGTAAGTGTTGGAAAGAATTTGAGAGGAAAGAAATAGAGATAGAAATAGGATAAGAGAGGAAAAGAAAGAAAAATAGTAACATAAGAAGAAAAATAAGAGAGAGAAAAGAGGAGAAGAGAAAGAGAAGAGAAAGTGGAGAGGAAAACCTAGAATCATCAAGGGATCATCACCAAAGCTTGCAATCGATCGGTAAGGGTGTGAAACTCCATCATCTCTTTAATGTATATGATTGTATGTGTATGTGTTTGGATTTTGTAGAGTTTCTACTCTTTTTCCAATTAGGTTAGAAGTTGGTTTGATGAGTAGAAAGAGGTTTTAGTCGGTTAGAACTCGGATTAGACGATGTAGTTTAGTCGGGTGATGGTAGGGTTGTGCCACTGAGACTGGTTTGGATTTAATCGGTTGGTTGTGTGGAGTTTGGGCTTTGGAACAGCCATTGAGGTTCTGTCTTCGCAGGCTCGCCAGGAGAATGGTAGCGAAGCTTCGCCAGGCGAAGCCCAGCGAGCTGCAGCGAAGCAAGTCAGAAGCAAACACCCTGTCTTCGCTGGCAAGTTCGCCAGGCGAAGTGAGTTGGCGAAATTTCGCCAGGCGAGTGTGTAGCGAGCCTCAGCGAGTAATTCCAGAATTACTCCCAGTGGACTTCGCTGGGAAGTTCGCCAGGCGAAGGCCAGCGAGCATTCGCTGCGTGGCTTCGCCAGGCGAAGGTTGGCAAACCAGACAGTGTTATTTGTTTTGCTGTTTGTTCATAGCATGATTTTTGGCCGATTCAATTATGATTAATGCCTATATGAATGATTGATGTGTGAACTGTTTCGACATGTCGTGCTGTGGGTGGCCGAAAGGCGTGAATCCTAGATTGTAGAGCCAATGGTGAATCTTGAACGTTTGATAATCTTGTGTATTTGCTTGAATTGAATAGAAACGCATTGATAGGTTGATATGTGTGTAAACCATGTGTGAAATGATGCATAATGTGAATGCATGATAGATATATGCGATGTATGTGATAAATGCAATGAGTATGTTTGTGAACATAGTATGCATTCTGTGTTGATCGATCCCTCGGAGGATTAGCATTGTGTAGCATCTTAGTATGCATTTTTGTGTTGAATGATCCCTCGGAGGATTTGCAGAACCTCGTATGATACGATGGTTACATTAGATTCCTTGGAGAATCGGTTGCATTGTGTGATTCCTCGGAGAATCGGTCATAACATGTAATCCCTTGGAGGATTGACTAGAGTATTTGATTCCATGGAGAATCTGCAGAGTATTTGATTCCATGGAGAATCTGCTGAATATTCGATTCTGTGGAGAATCTGATGAATATTTGATTCCGTGGAGAATCTGCTGAATACTTGTTTCCGTGGAGAATCTGCTGAATACTCGATTCCTTAGAGAATTTGTTGAAATGAGTCGGTACCGCATTTACATCTGCATAGAGTCGTGTGTCGGTCTCTATGAGTTGCATGAGTCATCTGTGTATGATGCATTAGTTGTATGAATGTAACTGTGTAGGTTATATATGATTGTTTGGAGGAACATATAGTGAATGTTCATGAGCATGTGTAGAGGCATGATTAATAGTATATGCTTAATGTGGTGAGAACATAATTTGAGTATAACTTGTACAAATATGAGTATATGTATATATACAATTTTATGCATTAACTGTTATGATATTGTTTCTCACCCTTCTGCTGTTTTATAATGCTCTATGAGGCATTGCAGAGTAGGAAGCTGGAGGTTCTTTTTGTGAAGCGATGTCTTCATTCTTTTTGGTCAATGGCTCTGATATGTAACATCTGGGTAGTTAGGAAGCCTTTGACTCCTTTGGAGTTACATTTGTTTTGATTCCTTGTGATACATCTGTGTATGTATCCGCTGTGGATATGGTTGTAAAGCATGAATTGATTGAATGGTTGTATATACTTTTATGAATGTGATCGATTCAATATTTGGATGTTTCCGCTTTTATTCTAAATATTGAGATGTGGGTTACCCATTGTTGCATATCTATTTTGAGCAGGTATCGTATGTGTTTAATTTCGTGATAATGTGATGCGCCTCTTATATACCATGTTTTAATTAAATTTTAATTAAAATCTGATGAAATAAATTTTCTAAGTGCCTAATTGATTAAATGTATTAATTTGGGGGTATAGAGAGGGGGTGTTACATTAAGTGGTATCAGAGCCAGTGTTGAGTCAGTCGTGTCTGTCTTGTTGTTGTGTTGGTTGAACGGTTGTTTAACCTTGTTGTTATTTTTGGGAATCCTCAGAATATGGCAGGTCGTAATGACAATGCTATGGCAGCGGCGTTAGAGGCTATGGCCAGAGCTGTGCAGGGTGCACCCAACGTGAATGCGAATGATGAGTTCAGGAAGAACCAACCACCGGTGTTCAAAGGGAGATTTGATCCGGATGGTGCTCAGATATGGTTAAAGGAAATTGAGAGGATCTTTAGGGTGATGGATTGTTCTGAAGGGAACAAGGTGAGACTAGGGACTCACATGCTGAGAGAAGAGGCTGATGACTGGTGGGTCAGCGTGAGGCAAGTTCTTGAGGTCGACGATGAGGAGATTACGTGGGATTTATTTCGTACTGAGTTTCTAAGGAAGTATTATCCCGAAAGTGTTAAAGGGAAGAGAGAAATGGAATTTCTGGAGTTGAAACAAGGTAATATGTCGGTGGTGGACTACACCGCTAAGTTTACTGAGTTAGTGAAGTTTCACCCTCACTATGATGCGGTTACGGCGGAATTTTCCAAATGTATCAAGTATGAGAATGGCTTGCGTCCTGAGATAAAGCAAGCGGTGGATTATCAAAGAATACGAAGATTTTCGGATTTGACTGAGTGTTGTAGAATTTATGAAGAAGACAATAGAGCTCGTTCTACTCATTATAAGGGTTTGAGCGAGAGGAGAGGGAAGCAGCAAGTACGAAGCGGACCTTATGTGACGCCTGCTGATAAGGGCAAACATAGGGGAAACTTTGATAGGAGACCCGGAGGAGGTTCCGGTGCGATCAAATGTTTTAAGTGTGGCGTGATGGGCCACAAGTCTTATGATTGTGGAAAGTTCAAGGCGAAGTGTTCCAACTGTGGGCTCCTTGGACATGATGCAGCAGAGTGTAGAAAGAATGCTGTGAAGTGTTTTAATTGTGGCGAGGTGGGTCACATTAGCCCGAATTGTACCAAACCGAAGCAAGCTCCGGCGGGAGGAAAAGTATTCGCATTAGCAGGTTCAGACGCTACTAATGCGGCGGATCGTTTGATTAAAGGTACATGCTTTATTAATGATATGCCTTTAGTTGCTATTATTGATACTGGAGCGACTCACTCGTTCATCTCTCTTGCGTGTGCTAAGCGGTTGGATTTGTGTATGGTTTCTTTGAGTAGTGGTATGGTTATTGGAACTCCCGCTTCGGGGTCGGTAACTACTTCTTTGGTGTGTGCAAGTTGTCCTTTGACCATGTATGGTAAGGACTTCGTTATGGATTTAGTGTGTTTGCCGTTGGAAGGTTTGGACGTAATCTTGGGTATGAACTGGTTGCAATTTAATAGAGTTCATCTGGATTGCTATCACAAGTTAGTAAGGTTTCCTTCTTTGGAAGATGGTGAAAACGAGAGTTTTCTTTCCACTAAAGAGTTGAAGAAAATTTTAGCGGACGAAGCTCAGTTGTTTGGTTTGTTTGCATCGTTGTCGGTGGAGAGCAAAGTTGAGCTCGACGTGTTTCCTGTGGTTTGTGAATTTCCTGAAGTGTTTCCGGAAGATGTTGCGGATGTGCCGCCAAAGAGAGAGGTTGAATTTTCTATTGATCTAGTTCCGGGTACTAGACCGATTTCGATGGCCCCGTATCGGATGTCGGCATCGGAGTTGGTGGAATTGAAGAAGCAGTTGAATGATTTGTTGGATAAGAGATTTGTAAGACCAAGTGTTTCTCCTTGGGGTGCGCTGGTATTGTTGGTAAAGAAGAAGGATGGTAGTATGCGATTGTGTATTGATTATCGGCAGTTGAATAAGGTGACAATTAAGAACAAGTATCCGCTTCCAAGAATCGATGATTTGATGGATCAATTAGTTGGAGCCCGTGTTTTTAGTAAGATTGATTTGAGATCCGGTTATCACCAGATTCGGGTTAAGGAAGAAGATATTTCAAAGACGGCTTTTAGAACACGATATGGTCACTACGAGTATACGGTGATGCCATTCGGAGTTTCTAATGCGCCGGGTGTTTTCATGGAATATATGAACCGTATCTTCCACGAGCAGTTGGATCGTTTAGTGGTAGTGTTTATCGATGACATTTTGATTTATTCTAAGTCTCGAGAGGAACACGAAGAACATTTAAGGATTGTGTTGCGGATTTTGAAAGAGAAGAAGTTGTACGCAAAGTTGTCTAAGTGTGAGTTTTGGTTATCGAAGGTGAGTTTTCTTGGACATATTATTTCCGGAAATGGTATTAGTGTGGATCCATCCAAGATCGATGCGGTAATGCAATGGGAGACTCCAAGATCAGTTACGGAAATTCGAAGCTTTTTGGGCTTGGTCGGTTACTACCGGAGGTTTATCGAAGGATTTTCAAAGTTAGCACTTCCGTTAACGCAGTTGACTTGTAAAGGAAAGGCTTTTATTTGGGATGTTAATTGTGAAGAGAGTTTCATGGAATTAAAGAGAAGGTTAACGACAGCGCCAGTTTTGATTTTGCCGAATCCTACGGAACCTTTTGTGGTTTATTGCGATGCTTCTTTGTCAGGATTGGGTGGTGTATTGATGCAAGATGGGAAGGTCGTGGCGTATGCTTCTAGACAGTTGAGAGTACATGAAAAGAATTATCCTACTCATGATTTGGAGTTAGCGGCCGTAGTGTTCGTTTTGAAAATTTGAAGGCACTATCTTTATGGTGCAAGATTTGAAGTTTTTAGTGATCACAAGAGTTTGAAGTATTTGTTTGATCAAAAAGAATTAAATATGAGGCAAAGGAGATGGCTAGAACTTTTGAAGGACTATGATTTTGGTTTAAATTATCATCCGGGTAAGGCGAATGTGGTAGCCGATGCCTTAAGTCGGAAGTCGTTGCACGTGTCTACTTTGATGGTTAGAGAGTGGGAACTCTTGGAGAACTTTAGAGATTTGAGTTTGGTTTGTGAGTTAACACCGAGTAGTGTGAAGCTGGGTATGTTGCATGTCACGAATGATTTCCTTGCTATGGTGTGTGAAAAGCAAAAGTTGGATTTGAAATTTGTGGATTTGATGACGAATGGAAATGAAGATTTCAAAGTTGATGAATTAAGAGTTTTGAGGTTTCGAGGTCGTATTTGTATTCCCGATGATGCAGATTTGAAAAAGATGATATTGGAAGAGGGACATCGGAGTAACTTGAGTATTCATCCGGGAGCGAATAAGATGTATCAGGATTTGAAGAAGATATTTTGGTGGTCTGGATTGAAAAGTGATGTTGCTCGTTTTGTGTACTCGTGTTTGACTTGCCAGAAGTCTAAGGTGGAGCATCAGAAGCCTAGTGGATTGATGCAACCGTTGGATATTCCGGAATGGAAATGGGATAGTATATCGATGGATTTTGTTACGGGATTGCCGAATACGCAAAGAGGACATAATGCTATTTGGGTGTTTGTTGATAGGCTTACTAAATCGGCTCACTTTATTCCGATTGATATTACTTATTCTTTGGAAAGGTTGGCCGAGATTTATGTTGGCACTATTGTGAAGCTTCATGGAGTTCCTAAGAGTATTGTGTCGGATAGAGATCCTAGATTTACTTCAAGATTTTGGGAGAGTTTGCAAGGTGCCTTGGGTTCTAAGTTGGGATTGAGTTCGGCATATCATCCTCAAACAGATGGTCAAACCGAGAGGACGATTCAATCGTTAGAAGATTTGTTGCGTGCTTGTGTGCTTGAACAAGGTGGTGTGTGGGACGGTTATTTAGCGTTGATTGAGTTCACCTATAATAGTTTCCATTCGAGTATTGGTATGGCGCCATTTGAGGCTTTATATGGTCGGAGATGTCGAACACCTCTGTGTTGGCATGAGACAGGTGAAAAGTCGGTAGTTGGTCCGGAAATGGTACAGCAAACGACGGAAAAGGTGAAATTTATTTGGGAAAAGATGAGGGCTTCTCAGAGTAGACAGAAAAGTTATCATGATAAAAGGAGAAAGGATCTCGAGTTTCAAGAGGGCGACCATGTGTTTTTGAGAGTTACACCGGTTACGGGTGTGGGTCGTGCTTTGAAGTCGAGAAAGTTGACTTCTCGTTTTATTGGCCCGTATCAGATTGTCGTACGAGTTGGTGTTGTGGCTTATCGTGTGGCGTTACCTCCGAACCTTTCGAATTTGCATGATGTATTCCATGTCTCGCAACTTCGGAAGTATGTTCCGGATCCGTCACATGTTATCCCAATGGATGAAGTTGAAGTAAGAGATAACCTTACAGTTGAAGTTTTACCGATTAGTATTTTGGACCGCGAAGTTAAGAAACTAAGAGGCAAGGATATTGCGCTTGTGAAAGTGTCCTGGGGAGGTGCCACAGAAGGAAACATGACTTGGGAGTTGGAGAGCAAGATGCGAGAATCGCATCCAGAGTTGTTTGGATCAGGTAATATTTTCGAGGACAAAAATTTCTAAAGTGGGGGAGAGTTGTAACGCCCCGATTCTGAATTCCCATTAATTGTTGAGTCTTTTAATTTATTTAATTTATGTTTGTTTTAAATTGAGAAATTATATATTACTATGTGGTGTTGGCTTATTTTATCTATTTTTACGGATTCGGAGAGTTTTCGGGGGAATTAGAGTAAAAAGGGCATTTTAGACATTTAGCAATTTAGTGTGAGAATTGATTGGTAAGTGTTGGAAAGAATTTGAGAGGAAAGAAATAGAGATAGAAATAGGATAAGAGAGGAAAAGAAAGAAAAATAGTAACATAAGAAGAAAAACAAGAGAGAGAAAAGAGGAGAAGAGAAAGATAAGAGAAAGTGGAGAGGAAAACCTAGAATCATCAAGGGATCATCACCAAAGCTTGCAATCAATCGGTAAGGGTGTGAAACTCCATCATCTCTTTAATGTATATGATTGTATGTGTATGTGTTTGGATTTTGTAGAGTTTCTACTCTTTTTCCACTTAGGTTAGAAGTTGGTTTGATGAGTAGAAAGAGGTTTTAATCGGTTAGAACTCGGATTAGACGATGTAGTTTAGTCGGGTGATGGTAGGGTTGTGCCACTGAGACTGGTTTGGATTTAATCGGTTGGTTGTGTGGAGTTTGGGCTTTGGAACAGCCATGGAGGTTCTGTCTTCGCAGGCTCGCCAGGCGAAGCCCAGCGAGCTGCAGCGAAGCAAGTCAGAAGCAAACACCCTGTCTTCGCTGGCAAGTTCGCCAGGCGAAGTGAGTTGGCGAAAGTTCGCTAGGCGAGTGTGTAGCGAGCCTCAGCGAGTAATTCCAGAATTACTCCCAGTGGACTTCGCTGGGAAGTTCGCCAGGCGAAGGCCAGCGAGCATTCGCTGCGTGGCTTCGCCAGGCGAAGGTTGGCGAACCTGACAGTGTTATTTGTTTTGTTGTTTGTTCATAGCATGATTTTTGGCCGATTCAATTATGATTAATGCCTATATGAATAATTGATGTGTGAACTGTTTTGACATGTCGTGCTGTGGGTGGCCGAAAGGCGTGAATCCTAGATTGTAGAGCCAATGGTGAATCTTGAACGTTTGATAATCTTGTGTATTTGCTTGAATTGAATAGAAACGCATTGATAGGCTGATATGTGTGTAAACCATGTGTGAAATGATACATAATGTGAATGCATGATAGATATATGCGATGTATGTGATAAATGCAATGAGTATGTTTGTGAACATAGTATGCATTCTGTGTTGATCGATCCCTCGGAGGATTAGCATTGTGTAGCATCTTAGTATGCATTTTTGTGTTGAATGATCCCTCGGAGGATTTGCAGAACCTCGTATGATACGATGGTTACAATAGATTCCTTGGAGAATCGGTTGCATTGTGTGATTCCTCGGAGAATCGGTCATAACATGTAATCCCTTGGAGGATTGACTAGAGTATTTGATTCCATGGAGAATCTGCAGAGTATTTGATTCCGTGGAGAATCTGCTGAATATTCGATTCCGTGGAGAATCTGATGAATATTTGATTCCGTGGAGAATCTGCTGAATACTTGATTTCGTGGAGAATCTGCTGAATACTCGATTCCTTAGAGAATTTGTTGAAATGAGTCGGTACCGCATTTACATCTGCATAGAGTCGTGTGTCGGTCTCTATGAGTTGCATGAGTCATCTGTGTATGATGCATTAGTTGTATGAATGTAACTGTGTAGGTTATATATGATTGTTTGGAGGAACATATAGTGAATGTTCATGAGCATGTGTAGAGGCATGATTAATAGTATATGCTTAATGTGGTGAGAACATAATTTGAGTATAACTTGTACAAATATGAGTATATGTATATATACAATTTTATGCATTAACTGTTATGATATTGTTTCTCACCCTTCTGCTGTTTTATAATGCTCTATGAGGCATTGCAGAGTAGGAAGCTGGAGGTTCTTTTTGTGAAGCGATGTCTTCATTCTTTTTGGTCAATGGCTCTGATATGTAACATCTGGGTAGTTAGGAAGCCTTTGACTCCTTTGGAGTTACATTTGTTTTGATTCCTTGTGATACATCTGTGTATGTATCCGCTGTGGATATGGTTATAAAGCAGGAATTGATTGAATGGTTGTATATACTTTTATGAATGTGATCGATTCAATATTTGGATGTTTCCGCTTTTATTCTAAATATTGAGATGTGGGTTACCCATTATTGCATATCTATTTTGAGCAGGTATCATATGTGTTTAATTTCGTGATAATGTGATGCGCCTCTTATATACCATGTTTTAATTAAATTTTAATTAAACTCTGATGAAATAAATTTCTAAGTGCCTAATTGATTAAATGTATTAATTTTGGGGTATAGAGAGGGGGTGTTACAATGTTCACATGCAAGGTGACCAGAATGATGATGTGGCTGACACTATAGATCATAAGGAGTACTCTGATAATGATTTGATAATCAAGAGCAATCCTGGTATAGCCAAAAGGCTCATGACGAGGAAAGGGAATAAGAAAGCTATGCAAAGCAACCCTAAAAAGAAGACCATAGCCAAGAATACCCCTGTTGGGCCTGTTAAAGCATGGAATAGGTGGTTCCAAAGAAGAGGAAGGCCCAATCCAGTACTGAAACTGATTCTACTTCAGATGATGATGATGATTGTTGCGGTGGAAATAGGATATCAAACTATTAATTAGTTTGAATCGCAATTCAATTCACAACCGCTCTTTGATTTATCCGAAGGAAAAGGTCAAAAGAGGGAAAACCTATTTTTGCATCGTAAACACAATGCGGGGAAAGATCTAGGGTTCGGGGGTTGGTTAAATTTAGGGAAGGTATTAGCACCCTAAACTTCTGTAGTACTCTACAGGAACCTTTTGTTCAAATGTTTACTATTTGCTTTATTTATTTGCTTAAGTTATATGTACAAAGGATTAAGAGTGAGAAAAGAGACCTAAGGGGTTAATTCTAAGTTTACTCGGCAAGACATCGCATCTTGTGCCTACGTATCCTTACAGGAATGGAATCAGAGTAATCGTAGTTCCCCTCAAAAGGGAGGTTAGAGACTTCTTGACTGCGGTCAAGGTCTCAAGGGGAATAAACGCGTCTTAAGGACACGCTTACGCGGAGTGTAGGAACTCCAAATTTCTACGTTGAAATGTTAAGTTGTAATTAGGATTAGGTTAGGGATTCCACGGCGGGAAACCCTAAAACGGAGTGTGGCGACTCCTTGACCTAATGCTAGGGGTAAAATGGTAATTTTGCCTGCGGCGAGGCATTTGTGAAAATTAGGGTTTGTGAGGTTGTAGTTTTGAGGGTTTATGGACTATTGGCGCGGCGACCAAACGGTTAGACCTAACCTTCGGATGTGTGTAGTGTGACAGAATAACGGTAAAGGCGTGAGATAATTGAATCATGCAAACAGAGAGATAATGTCCTAATTTAACCATGCAAGCAGAAACTTAAGGGCAGAAATTAAAGAGCGATTGTTAAGTTCGCTAGGCTACATGAGAGGAGCAGATACAATATGATAATGAAGTTTGAATTGAACAATAATAAAATAAATAACAGTAAACGCAATAAACTGCAAAACGAACAAACAACGTCAGTGGGCAGAATTAAATGAATTATCAGATGGTGAAGAAGTGAAATTATGCATCTTTTTGTGGTTTTATTTTATGATATGAACTTTAAATTAAAATAGGATTTTTAATATTAATTTACTCAAATCCTAAAAAACTATTTTAACCTAATTTTTATTTTTTTTAAAAAAAGTGGATTTTAATATTATTTTAGAAAAACATTTTAAAATAATTATAATGATTTTAGAAAACATGTTAAAAATAATTATAAAGAAAATAAAGAAAAACTAAATAAAAAAAGAAAGGGGTTGGGCCGGTAATCACCTCCGGACCCAACCCGGTTGGTGTAAATGTAAAAAAGGGAGAGCTAGGGTTTCAAAACCCTATTCTCTTCGCGGCGCCGTTGTGCCTTCGCGTCCGGAGCTCTCTCCTTCTCCGTTCTATCTTCACCGTTTTCTCCTTGGTGATGAACATTTCTGAAAGCAAAATACCCGTGTTAAATGTGAAATTATCAGGATCTTTGGCTTACGTTTTCGTTCGCAATCGGTGATGAACGTATTGAGGAGGCGATGATGGTGAACGGAGCCTCCGGGGAAGGTTTGCCCGTCGTGGATGGAGGCGGCGTCGGTGGACCTTCCTCAATCTCTCGGTTTGCGCTCTGATGATTACCTTTGACGAAACCCTTCTCCTCTTTCTCTCTCGCGGCCGCTAGGGTTTTTTACGAGGTGATGTGGTTCCCTTTTATATTTTTCTTGAATGGATTTTGTGGGCTTTGGATCTATGTTTGTCCAACGGATATTGATTTTCTGATTGTGATTTGATTATCTGATACAATTTCTTTCCTTTTCTGATGCTAGTTGGATTTCCTTGACATGATTTGATTCATTTCCCTTTTGGATTTTGCAGATGTGGATTCGTTGGATTCTCTTACCTTTTAGGGTTTACTCGAAACTGAGATTGGATTTGATTGGATTTGATTTGATTATTTGTCTTTCTTTCAGATGCGAATTTGGATAGCCGGATCAATGATATGGATATCCATTCGCTTATCTCATATTCCTTTTACTTGTGAACTGATGGTTTTGTGAACTTTGTCTGATACACTTGTTCGTCTGGATTTGTGAACTGATGGACTAACTTTCAGATGTAGCTTCGAATCATGTTTCAGTTCAACTTTCTGGTTTTCTGATACAAGTTCACTGACTCTTCTTTTTTCTTCTTTCAGAATTGGTGCTAACGCTTTGGTCGAATCAAATGTCGAGGAGGGGTATACGGCGATGATGACGCTCTGTCTGAGCCATCGGAACATGATGCTACAATTCCTATTGCTGCTTGCCTTGTCTTCGATTGTTTGACACAACTGGATCTGCTTCGACTTGTTTTTAGGAAATGGATTTACTTTGATCAATTGGATATCTGTTTTGCTTCAGTTTCACATTGGATACCTGGTTCGGATTCGAAGGATATTTTGGTAGGCTTCAATTAATTGAATTATCTGTTATGTTCCCATTCGAGTTGCCTTGTGATAGTCTGATTCTTTTCTGATCTATTCGAACTTGATTCTTCTGGTAAGGGTTGTTGTGGTAATAAGGGCATTGTTTCGCTGCTGTGGATGTTATTTCGACCCTTCTGGTTTTCGAACCACCTGTTTACTGATACTATCAACTTTTAACATTCGACTTTCTTGTGTAGTTGAGCGGGATTACGACACGTGTTGCCCAGATATGCTTTCCATTGATGCTCATTTTCGGCGCGAGGGTAATGCTCACTTGACTGAACCAGAACCTGCGTGTTGGGCCATGATGTTTCGACTGAGCTCTTCATGTTGCTTTGTTTTCGATGTGCTTCGGATATTTGAGGATTTCGACCTGAGTTGATTTGCTTATTCTGGTGTAGTACGTGATCCTTTTGTCCTTTGAGGTACAACTCATTGCTTCTCGTACCCTGATCTCTTCCTTTCCTGAATTTGCAAAGGGCCGTGATGTATGATAGTTGAGCCCTGGCTTTGGTGTTTTGTGGCAACCACATCTGTAGAATGCTGGTTTGCTTTGGACCTGAACTGTTGATACTGAGGCACCTGTTATTACGAACTGATATGAAACGTCATGGTATGGATTTATTTTCTTTCTGATGTCGCCTGGCTCTCCTTTCTTCGAACTCCTCTGTTGTGCCCTACGGATTTGTTCGTTCCTGAGTGGATTCTGATTTGGTTCTAATATTTGTGAATTAAATTGCTTCTTCCAATTCTATGCAGCTTGTGATTTATATGTTGTGCCTTTTGTGGCAGATTTGTTTGATTTGGTTCTTTCTTGTTGAACTAGTTTCACTGTTATGAATTTCTTGTTTGATCTAGAGCTGATGCAGGTGTGAAATTCGGTTCTTGGTCAGTGATGGATTTCTTTGAAAACTCTGATACTGTTTTGATGCTTGCATTTCAGGTGTTGACAAACTTTGAACACAAAGTGGCTCATACCCGTCGGCATCCGGGTTTATGACCAAATTGATTGTGCTGCTTTACCCTTGTATCAGTCTTGGAAACCAAATGGGATTTACTCGATGATGGCATAGACCCTTTTCAGTTAATCATTTATCGGCCCGAACTTCTTTTACTTCTTCATCTTTCTCGGTTGTCCCGCATTGATAAGAAACAGTAGCCACTTGATCTGACGCCGATGGCGTGGATCGGTAACGGGGGATAGGACGCAGCTTCGGTTGTGCCCTCCCGGCACTCGATGATGACAATTGTTCTGAGAGTGTCGAATAACCTCTAACACTTTTCCTGTTGTGTTTTGTTTACCTGTTCTTTTGCAGGTGATCGAGAATTTCGTGGAGCATTCAAGGGAAGGATATCATGAAGAAGCCTTAGGAGTTTTTAGGATTTAGGATTTTCTTGGAATAGATACTCCATGTAAAAATGTAATCCTTTTGTAAATGAATGAATTGAATTCAAAAGTTGTCTTGGTCCATTCCATTTGTAAATCAAATATTTATGAAATGAAATTCAACAATATTTATTCACTTCTCAAACGCAATCTATGAATAATCAACTTGAAATTATTTATACTCATTTCCACAAATATTTGAATTTACTTCCTAATTATAAAGTATAAATATTCGCGAATGATATTCACAAATATTAAACTTTCACTTCCCTTTCCGTATTAGACAGTATTATGAACGATACTCACCATCTTTGTATCATTTGACCATTTTAACCGCAACCTGATTAACTCCAAATAAATTCAAAATAATCCCACTTATTGTATGTCCGAAATGCTTTATTGATGAGCACAAAAAACTTCTCAAACGGTCTTAGAACGAAACATGGGCAACGGATGGCCCTCATTCAAATATGTTTCTGACCAATTTTCCAGTAATAATGACGCCTTGATGGTGATCAAACCCTATGACAGACAACTATCTCAAGTACCATGGTCCAAATGCCTCGAGACCTAAAGACCCCTTTTCTTCAGAATTTGCCAAAACGGCGTAAAAAGACTAAAATGCCCCCCTGGTATAATTCCTGCAAACAAAACGGACTCCACAACTAGTTAGTGACTAACGGATGCAAAAATGAAATGCTGTGCAAAATGACTGACTAAATGTAAGGGTAAAATTTGGGGTATTACAGTTGCCCCTATTTAAATAGATACACCGGATGATTTGAGTGACAAAGACTCGAGGAATCATGGTGGAGGGATTTAAATATAGATAACCGAAAATTTTGCCCTTATATGTGGCGATATGCAATGCTATGGACAAAGCGAGAACAGATTAATGCAGACGATGCCATGAATATGATATGATGCGTATGCTGGAATGATGAATGCGAAAATGCTGACGAATACGACGACATAGGGACAGACGCTACGAGAAGAACACACTGGGGAAACGACGCGCTGGGACGGCAGCACAACACTGGGGAATTCCAAAAATGATGGTCAACTGGTGCGAACACGACCAGTTGTCTTTTTTAGAAAAGGAATGAGATTCTCAAATGGAGATGGTACCTATGAGACGGCCTCCACTGGGGAATCCAAAAGTAAAACTGGATCATGTACGACTGCAAGATCGATTACAGAATGCTGGAGCATTGAGCAAAGAATAACATCCAAGCTTCTGTAAACTATCTCTCGTGACAGGATCAAATGGGCCTTTCGGAACTCCGTAGCAAATATACAGGGTAAAAAAAACCGGCTGTATGCCAAAATAAATGGACTTAAAGTGGTTAGAACATGATCCTAAATGGAGATGGCGCCTATGAGACGGCCTCCACTTGGGAATATCTAACAATAAAACTGGATCTACACGATTGCAAGATCAATTATAGAATGTTGGAGCATTGAGCAAAGAATAACATCCAAGCTTCTATAAACTATCCTTCGTGATGGGATCGAATGGACTTTTCAGAACTCCATATTATATACAGGGTAAAAACCGGCTGTAGGCCAAAATGGGCTTTGATGGGAAATGCCCTGATAAGCTTCTCGAGGGAGAACTGTCACTTATCGTGGGAAGGGACTTACATGCCAAAACGGATAAGCACTCAAATAAAGAGGCTGCTGCTTATCTGATAAATAAATCTCCTCGTATTTAAAGTCGGTGCCTGGAATACGTTTCAGATTCTTCTTTTACTAAAGGATAAAATAAACTTCTTCATACTTCCGAGGACAGCGCGTCGGGTATGATTCCGCTTCTTCTTTTGCTAAAGGGTAAACTGAACTTCCTCATACTTCAAGATCTATGCTCTCCTGAATATGATTTTGCTCCTTCTTTTACTAAAGGGTAAACGAACTTCTTCATACTTCAAGATCTGTGCTCTCCTGAATATGATTTTGTTCCTTCTTTTACTAAAGGGTAAACTGAACTTCCTCATACTTCAAGATCTGTGCTCTCCTGAATATGATTCGGTTCAAACCTCCCCATACTTCAAGACGACAAGGAAAATGGAAGCCCAACTGCTCGACGGAGATGGCCATTTGCTGCAAGTCATGACGAAGATAGGATCAGCTCCTCAGGCGAGAAATGTCGCTTATTTGCAAGAGTGGCAATAATAAGCTTCTCATGTAAGAACTGCTTGTAGAGGTGATAACAGATGATGATAAGCTTCTCGGCGGAGAACTGTTGCATACCGTTGCTGAAGAACGTTACGATAAGCTTCTTAACCGAGAACTGTTGCTGATCGATTGTGATAAGCTTCTCTTGTGAGAACTGTTGCTGATCGATTGTGATAAGCTTCTCTTGTGAGAATAGTTGCTGATCTTGTTGTGTAAGGTTGTGATAAGCTTCTCTGGTGAGAACTGTTGCTGATCGATGATAGGCTTCTCAGGTGAGAACAGTCGCATACCGATGCTGTAGAACGTAAGATTGTAAAGTGTTGTACCGATAGGCTTCTCAGGCGAGAACAGTTGCATACCGATGCTATAAGATGTACTGATAGATTTTCCAGACGTGAACTGGCGTATATCTGCAAAGGATTGCGATTGATTTTCTTGAAAAATAGTGCAAAATAAATGCATATCCGGGTACAGTGATAAGCTTCTCAAGCGAGAACAGTCGCATATCTGCTAAGGTATGGTGAAAAAAATTTTAGAAGGTGCAAAATAAATGCACGTCCGGTTGGGCTCGACGACCGACGAGACTGAGATTCAATCTAGGATCGAGCTAGAAAGAAAAATGGCAATCAAGACTCCATCGAGGGAATGAACTCGAAGGGTAAATATCTTATCCTGGCGAGGAAAGATAGCTGAAGTAACCATCATCCACGAGGATCGAGCTCTGTGGGGAAACTGGAAACACATATGTATTTTATGCTTAGGGCTGACGATCTATTTAGAGAGAGTGGACCAACCCAGTTACTCGGCGGTAACAATCAATGATGGAGAGACACAATGAACCTGTGAATGCTGACGCATATGTTACTGCATATGTTAATATGAATGTATGTTAATATCTATGTAGTTAATCATGCAGGATGTAATGGAATGAATATGTAATGAGTATGTGAAATGGATATGTAATGAGTATGTGAAATGAATATATGAAGTAGGCATGTGATGCTTATGCCCCTGCGTATGCTGATGAAACAGACTAGAGACGGGACGAGAGATGAAATAAACATCTCGACGGAGGTACCCGGCGTTCTCTGCAACCAATAAGTCAATCATGGGTGAGAAGGATCAATGGTAGAACCAAATCTGGTTTTAAAGTTCTGAATTCTCTGGGGAGAAGGTAATCTGCTTGGGTGCACAGTATCCTGTTTTCACATGGGGAGAAGAAGACCTGAGGGACACTTTCGAGTTACCCAAGAAAAAGTTGTCAGCTTATAGTCTCGCTGGGGGACTGTGATGAGGCAATAGCTTAGAAGTGTTTCTGCAACAATGAGGTTTTCGAGGAGTGAAGAGATCCTTCAGAAATTTCCACTAGTCAAAGTAATTTCTTATATTTTTCAATTGCGTTTTCGAAGAACAGTTTTAAAAGTTTTCACAACACCTTTCATTTTCACAATTTAAGAGTAAATGGCATTTTGCATAACAATAGAAAACAAGAGCAATGCACCAAGGAACTTAAGTAATAAAACGGTATCTTTTACTAAAGGATGGCAGCTTGCTGAAGGCATAGCTCCACAGATGATTACGCTTTGAAATTGGCAATATGGGAAAAGGTTACATTGAATCCAACGACCCTTACTAACACTAATAACTAAGACTATCCAGAATCTTGCTTTGGACGAGGATGAACGAACTGGAAAATGGATCTCATGCGGAAAGCATGTCCGCGATGATTGGTGTTTTCTGATGCAATGAAATGCCTTCGTCCCTAACTTTTGCCTGGACCGCCCTTTCGGGTTTTCAATCCACCGGGACGCTCTTTTTTGCCTAAGTCGCCCTTTCGGGTTTTCAACTTAGCGAGCTTTTTATTATTATTACTTTTTCTAACCCTTACTTTTGCCTAAGTCGCCTTTTGCAGGTTTTCGACTTAGCGGGTTTTTAGGCATAATATTTTCGGACTGCATCAGAATTCACGGGATGTGCAAGCTCTTCACCATCCATTGTTGTAAGTATCAGAGACCCTCCGGAGAAAACAGTCTTTACAACAAATGGGCCTTCATAATTGGGCATCCACTTTCCACGCATGTCTTTATGCACTGGCAAGATCTTTTTGAGTACGAGCTCTCCTTGACGAAACTCACGGATACGAATCTTCTTATCAAATGCTCTTTTCATCCGTTTCTGATATAATTGCCCATGGCACATAGCTGTCATGCATTTCTCGTCAATGAGATTCAACCGATCCAGTCTGTCTTGAACCCACTCAGCTTCCTCAAGTTCAGCTTCCATCAACACCCTTAAAGAAGGTATATCTACTTCGATGGGGAGTACGGCGTCCATTCCATACACCAATGAGAAAGGTGTTGCCCCTGTCGAAGTTCGCACTGAGGTCCTGTATCCATGCAAAGCAAACGGTAACATCTCATGCCAATCTTTGTAAGTCACGACCATCTTTTGCAGGATTTTCTTGATATTCTTATTCGCAGCTTCAACGGCCCCATTCATCTTAGGACGGTACGGAGAAGAATTGTGATGCGCGATCTTGAAGCTGTCGCACAACTCCTTCATAGTCTTGTTGTTCAGGTTGGTGCCATTGTCAGTTATTATCCGACTTGGAATTCCATAACGGCAGATAATTTCTTTCCTGATGAAGCGGGCAACCACTTGCTTAGTCACGTTGGTGTAGGAAACTGCCTCTACCCACTTGGTGAAATAATCAATAGCAACAAGGATAAAATGATGACCATTAGAAGCCTTCGGCTCGATTGCCCCAATCATGTCAATGCCCCACATTGAGAACGGCCATGGTGAAGACAAAACATTCAATGGTGAAGGAGGCACATGCATTTTATCAGCGTAAATTTGGCACTTATGGCATTTTCTAGCGTATTGGATGCAGTCAGCTTCCATAGTCAACCAATAATATCCAGCCCTTAACATCTTCTTAGACATAGCATAGCCGTTGGCATGAGTTCCGAAGGTCCCCTCGTGAATCTCTTGCAGTAACATGTCAGCTTCCCGTTTATCAACACATCTGAGCAAAACCATGTCGTAATTTCTTTTGTATAACACACCATTACTGATGAAGAATTTAGAAGCCAGCCTTCTCAATGTTTTCTTGTCCAGACCGGTAGCACCACCGGGATACTCTTGCTCGACTAAATAGTTCTTGATGTCATGAAACCAAGGCTTTTCATCCATCTCATCCTCTTCAACTACTTGACAATAAGCGGGTTCAACTTTGCGCTCAATATGGACAAGAGGTGCTTCATTAACGAATTTAACTTTCCACATGGAGGCTAACATGGCTAAAGCATCAGCAACGTGATTCTCAGATCTAGGAACATGCTCGAACTTTATCTCGTCGAAATATTTAATCAGCTCGACAATGTAGTCTTTGTAAAGGATCAACTTCTCATTCTTAGTTTCCCATTTGCCTTGTATCTGGTAAATAACTAAGGCTGAGTCACCACTTACTTTGAGGAGTTTGATTCGGAGGTGAATTGCTGCTTCGAGGCCAAGAATACATGCTTCATACTCTGCGACGTTATTAGTACACTCAAAGTCTAGCCTGGCTGTAAACGGAGTGAATCCACCTTTTGGGTTCATCAAAACGGCGCCTATACCATGCCCATTGAAATTCGAGGAACCATCAAACATCATCCTCCACCAAAGACCTGGTTCTGGACCTTCGCTCGGATCTGGTTCTTCACAATCTCTCTTAATCAATAAAATATCCTCATCAGGAAAATCAAACTTAAGAGGTTCATAATCTTCAACTGGCTGATCTGCAAGATAATCCGATAAGATACTACCTTTAATTGCCTTCTGGGGTACATACTGGATGTCATATTCGGATAACAACATGTGCCAACGGGCTAGCCTCCCAGTTTGAGCAGGTTTTTCAAGAATATACTTGATCGGATCCATTTTAGAAATCAACAATGTGGTATGACAGACCATATATTGCCGAAGGCGCCTAGCGGCCCATGCCAACGCACAACAAGTCTTCTCCAATAGTGAATATATGTTTTCACAGTCGGTAAACTTCTTGCTCAGATAATAAATCGCATGTTCCTTTCTTCCAGTCTCATCATGTTGCCCGAGCACACAGCCCATAGACTTCTCAAGAACAGTGAGGTACATAAACAACGGTCTTCCGGGTACGGGAGGAATCAGAATAGAGGGGTCTTGCAAATAATTCTTAATTTTCTCAAACGCTTTCTGACAATCAGGGTTCCACTCAACCGTCTGCCCCTTACAAAGCAATTTGAATATTGGTTCACAAGTAGCGGTCATGTTAGAGATAAACCTGGAAATATAATTCAAACGCCCCAGAAAACCTCTAACTTGTGTCTCGGTTTGTGGAGCTGGCATATCTTGAATGGCTCGGACTTTGTCAGGATCCACCTCAATCCCTCGTTGACTAACAATAAAACCAAGCAATTTTCCAGATCTGACACCGAAGGTACATTTAGCAGGATTCAACTTCAACTGATATTTCCTGAGTCGTTCAAACAACTTCACCAAATGGTCTAGATGTTCCTTTTCACTCTGAGATTTGGCTATCATATCGTCCACATACACCTCGATCTCTTTGTGCATCATATCATGGAAAAGAGTTGTCATAGCGCGTTGGTAAGTTGCCCCTGCGTTCTTCAAACCGAAGGGCATGACTTTGTAGCAAAAGGTTCCCCAAGGAGTAATGAAAGTAGTCTTCTCTCGATCATCGGGATCCATTTTGATCTGATTATAGCCAGAGAAACCATCCATAAATGAGAACAACGCAAAACTGGTTGTATTGTCTACAAGTGTGTCAATATGTGGCAGAGGGAAGTCTCTTTCGGACTTGCTTTGTTCAGATCCCTGTAATCCACACACATCCTAACTTTACCGTCTTTCTTGGGCACTGGCACAATGTTGGCAACCCAATCTGGATATTTTGCAACTGCCAAGAAACCTGCATCCAACTGTTTTTTTACCTCATCTCGAATCTTCAAAGCCATGTCGGGTCTCGTTCTTCGAAGCTTTTGTTTGATAGGTGGACAATCTGGCTTAAGCGGCAACTTGTGAACAACAATATCTGTGTCTAGACCAGGCATATCTTGATATGACCACGCAAACACATCAATATATTCTTTTAACAACTCAATCAACCTCTGCTTAACCTCTGTCCCAAGCATTGCACCAATCTTGACCTCTTTCTTGTTTTCATCTGTACTAAGATTAATTAAGTCCACCTGCTCTTTATGCGGTTGAAGCTCTGTGTACTCGTACTCAATCAATTTTGTCAGTTCAGCGGGTACTTCAAAATCTTCTTCACCCTCGTCTTCAGCTTGATTGATGGGTGCATCCCAGTCAGGAGTGTCAATAAAGTCATTGGATCCAACAAGGTTTGCGATGTCTCTGCATGATGGAAGGCTTACTTAATTAAAATGCTCGAAGATATGTAAGATAAGAAATGAAATGCTATTTTTGGTTGTTTTATTTTTGAAAAAAAGATTGCCAACTTCATTTTTTTTAAAGGGGGAAACAAAAAAACGCAAATGAACCAAAGTGGAATTGAACAAAATGCATTTATTAATATCCTTTTAAAAGTGAAAGGTGGCCCAACAAAAACGATCCTATAGCCCTGGGCAGAGCTACGGATTTTTTTATTCGAAAATATAAGTGAAAAAAATTACTTTGACAATGGAAAAATAACAGGGATCTCTACAGCCTCCCAGTTGTTCAAAGCTGCATCACCCTTAAACACCAGGTTGCTCAGATCTTCATCTTCCTCACAGTCACTGACGGCATTGACTTGGAAGCCTCCGCTGACAAATACCTCTTGGATAACCTTCGGACGCCCTTCGACAGTTGTGGCAGCTCCATTCTGAGTTGGTTTGTAACCCAACCCAAAGCGATCAGCCTTGGTCTTGACATCAATTACCTCTCCCCAACCTTCCGGAATGCCCCTGTCAATTGTTGATTTGGTACTCTTCAGAGATACAAAAGATGGATTACCCTGGCCCACTGTCTCTTCGACTTCTAATAGAACAGCATTGGCGATCTCGAGTGCTTGAAAGGAGATTTCCAAAGCATTCTCATCGGCCTCGATGTAACGGAAAGAAGACAGGTTACTGACCATCAGATCCTCCTCACCGTGTATAATAACTAACTTTTCATCGATCACGAACTTCATCTTTTGATGTAACGTTGAGGTTACTGCCCCAGCGACATGGATCCATGGTCTTCCAAGTAAGCAGCTGTAATTGGGATTAATGTCCATGACTTGAAACGTGATATTAAAAACTTGCGGACCAATCAGGATAGGAAGTTCAACCTCCCCCATTACCGACCGGCGAGAACCATCAAAAGCTTTGACGATCAAGGAAGTAGGTTTCAACACAGTCTCTCTGAAAACCAACTTATCAAGAACCCTCTTGGGTAGAACATTCAAAGAAGAACCGGTGTCCACTAGCACTCTCGCTAAATTGTCCTCCTGACATTTCACTGATATATGTAAAGCACGATTATGATTTGGACCCTCCTTTGGTAACTCTTCGTTGCTGAAACTAAGAGTGTTGCATGCGGTCAGATTGGCAATCACACTATCAAACCGACTGGTGCTGATATCTTGATCCACATGTGCTTGAGTCAAAACTTTCTGCAAAGTCGTCCTATGAGCGGGTGAACTCATCAACAAAGATAAGATCGAAATCTTGGAAGGAGTTTGATGAAGTTGATCGATAACTTTATAGTCACTTTTCTTGATGATCCTCAAAAACTCAGCATCTTCATCATTCGTAACGGCTCCCTTACCTTTGTCTTTGGCAGGCACTGGGATACTAGTTGTTTCCTTAGGTGGAACCTCATTGAAACGGGGAGTATACACACGGCCAATGCGAGTCATCCTGCTTGCCTCTGCGATATTAGTCACAGTGTCCTTAACTTCTTCATTTGGAATAACCTTCCCAGACTCCTTGTCAATCATCGTCACGTCATATTTCCAAGGTACAGCTTTAGGATCACTGAAAGGAAACGGACTTGGTTTTCGAATAATTATAGGCTTAGGCTGATTCGTCTCAGGGATAAACGACTTTGGTATATTGAACACGGGATTGGCAGAACTTGCCCCTGACAGATTAAACACTGGTACCTTATCCTTTGATTCAGGCTGATGGAAGACAGGCTCAACCACAGCGACTTCATCCTTCTTGGCTTGGCTTGTCACTTGTAAAATACCCTCATTAATCAACCTCTGAACATCGTTCTGAACCAACACACAACCCTTAATACTGGCATCACAACTTGCGCATGCGACGTGGGAAGTATCTACTAGACCGGCTTCAAACAGTTTCGAATGGAATATCTTAAGAGGAGTCTTAATCTGAACAACGTCAAGGACATAACCTTCCTCAGAATCAGCACTAATGGCATTAACACCCTCATGGTTAGGAAAAGGGTTCTTCTTAACATTCGGTTGAGGATCTTCAAATGACAAAATCTTCCTTTCCAACAGATCCCTGACAAGACTTTTGAGAGCATAACAGTTCTCTAGATCATGACTAGGCGCACCCTCATGAAATAAACAATGAGCAGCGGTGTTGTAATTGGCGGGCAGCGGATTAGGAGGCGGACCCAAAGCTCGAGTAGTAATTAGACCTTGCTTGACTAATGAGGGATACAACTCGGTGAAAGTCATTGGAATCGGAGGACAAGGTTTATACTGTCTCTTGTTCGGACCATTCTGGCGAGGAGCTGGATTCTTTGGCTGTTGATGGGCAGGAGCGTTGGGCGCTTGCTGATAGTTAGGAGGCTGATGAACGGGAGATTGTTGCATAGGTTGATACATAGGAACTTGTTGATTGAAAGAAGGTGTAACAGCTGCCACATAGGGTTGTTGAGCATATTGAATCGGATACCCTTGAGGTTGAGCATAACCTTGCGGATACTGATAAAATTGGTCTCTTCGTCTACCGGAGGATATAGCGTTAGTTTCACCTTCTTTCTTCCTCTGAGAGCTGAACGGAGGTTTCTTCGTCTGATCCTTTGAAACACCAGGAATATTCGTCATTTTACCGCTTTTCATACCCAACTCAATCTTGACACCCACAGCAACGATGTCAGAGAAATTTGAAGTCACACTACCCACCATCCTTTCGTAAAATTCTGGACAAACCGTGTCGACAAACCAATCAGCTAACTCTTTCTCGGTTAAAGGAGGTTCTACTTGCGAGGCAATCTCTCTCCACCTTTGAGCGTACTCTTTGAATGATTCAGAATTCTTTTGTGACATACTCAACAACTGTCTTCTGTCAGGAGCCAGATCCATATTGTACTTATAATGTTTGATGAAAGCGTCAGATAAATCTTGGAAAGTCTTAATGCGAGACTGGTCCAAAGTTAAGTACCATTTGGAAGAAGCACCCTTCAAACTGTCTTGGAAGCAATGAATCATCAATTTATCATTCTCCACATGGGCGGCCATTTTGCGATAATACATGATCAGATGACTCTTAGGACAAGTGGCACCTTCATAGCGATCGAAGTTCGGAGTTTTGAACTTCGGGGGAATAACCAAACCTGAGACCAAACAGACGTCCCTTGCAGCAGCCCCAAAAATTTGATCGCCTTCTACCTTTCTCAATCTTTGGGCGATAGTGTCCACTTCCTCACGAAGCTTGTCATGTTTCTCATAACCTTCAACATTCTCATCAAGATTATCAAAGACGGTCTCATTGAAATACGGTTGCACACGGGTGTGCACAACGGGTGGTGCAAATATAGGAGCCCCTCTAGAAACTTCGGAAAATAAAGGAACGGCTTGCTGAACATGCTGATTAATCGGAACAGTGGCTTGAGGAGGCACAAAACCTGGAGCGAGACCATAAGGTGGTCCCTTGCTACGGTCACATTTGGTGGAGGGTCCACAGTAACGCCGGTAATCTCGGAAACAACAGTAGGCTGGGTATCCATCTTAGCATTCATAACATGTAGTAATTCCATCATACGTCCCATACCCCCTCGAAGGTCTTCAAGTTCGTTGCTAAGGCGATCAATCTCCTTTGTCTGATCCTCCATTCTTTTCCGAGTTTGAGCTCTAGTGTTGTACTGGTGCCGAGGACTCAGGGTGACGAAACTGGAAGGCGAGAGAACCGAACATGAGAAAACGGAAGACACATGCAATGCAAGAAAACATATGATGCTATGATGCGAATGCAAATGAAGATTTCATGGAATTCAAACATTTACGAATGTCGTGGGGTACCAAGGAAATCTTTTTCTTATTATTTTTATTTTATTTTTTTATTTATGGTATCCCGCGATATCCATAAATGATGTTTGAATTCCACGAAATACAATGCAATGGGATGCTTTATGGATGCAATGCACATGAATACATAAAGTCCTAGGTTAAAGGACATGGGTGGAGTTAAGGTCTACCCATTCCCAAGAGGAGTGTACTATAAGTTAGTTGTACCTGCCGAACAAGGTTCTAAAAGGACTCAAAATCATCGGCCCATCTTTCGAATATTATCAACTTCCCAACTAACTCAGGGGTTAATAATATTCTCAAGAGAACCTCTTTTGAGTGTAGTATCGTGTAGCACTACTTCGGGACTTGCTCCCTTATAGCCTTACACTACGTCCTAATAAAGGCCAAAAGTGGGGTTAAAGGTAACTACGGTCCTTAGTATCACGGACTCCAATTGAGAATAGTAAAAGTTTTCACGACGAAACTCGTTCAACCGAACCATTTTCAAAAGGGTCTCAACTAAGCGGTGATTCTCGAATCGACTTAGTAGGGATTCAACTCCCTATAAGCCTCATCGAACATATCCCCATCCTATAATAATGGCACTCAAGTCCGGGCGTAGGACTTATCTCACAACACAATGAACCATCCCAAGATCAGAGTATAATATGTATATACAAATGAATAGTAAAGCAAATAGTAATAAACATGAACAAATTAGGGGTAACCCTCAAAAGTTAAGAGATCCCTAGTGAAGTCGCCATTTTCTGTTGCGGTGGAAATAGGATATCAAACTATTAATTAGTTTGAATCGCAATTCAATTCACAACCGCTCTTTGATTTATCCGAAGGAAAAGGTCAAAAGAGGGAAAACCTATTTTTGCATCGTAAACACAATGCGGGGAAAGATCTAGGGTTCGGGGGTTGGTTAAATTTAGGGAAGGTATTAGCACCCTAAACTTCTGTAGTACTCTACAGGAACCTTTTGTTCAAATGTTTACTATTTGCTTTATTTATTTGCTTAAGTTATATGTACAAAGGATTAAGAGTGAGAAAAGAGACCTAAGGGGTTAATTCTAAGTTTACTCGGCAAGACATCGCATCTTGTGCCTACGTATCCTTACAGGAATGGAATCAGAGTAATCGTAGTTCCCCTCAAAAGGGAGGTTAGAGACTTCTTGACTGCGGTCAAGGTCTCAAGGGGAATAAACGCGTCTTAAGGACACGCTTACGCGGAGTGTAGGAACTCCAAATTTCTACGTTGAAATGTTAAGGATTAGGTTAGGGATTCCACGGCGGGAAACCCTAAAACGGAGTGTGGCGACTCCTTGACCTAATGCTAGGGGTAAAATGGTAATTTTGCCTGCGGCGAGGCATTTGTGAAAATTAGGGTTTGTGAGGTTGTAGTTTTGAGGGTTTATGGACTATTGGCGCGGCGACCAAACGGTTAGACCTAACCTTCGGATGTGTGTAGTGTGACAGAATAACGGTAAAGGCGTGAGATAATTGAATCATGCAAACAGAGAGATAATGTCCTAATTTAACCATGCAAGCAGAAACTTAAGGGCAGAAATTAAAGAGCGATTGTTAAGTTCGCTAGGCTACATGAGAGGAGCAGATACAATATGATAATGAAGTTTGAATTGAACAATAATAAAATAAATAACAGTAAACGCAATAAACTGCAAAACGAACAAACAACGTCAGTGGGCAGAATTAAATGAATTATCAGATGGTGAAGAAGTGAAATTATGCATCTTTTTGTGGTTTTATTTTATGATATGAACTTTAAATTAAAATAGGATTTTTAATATTAATTTACTCAAATCCTAAAAAACTATTTTAACCTAATTTTTATTTTTTTTAAAAAAAGTGGATTTTAATATTATTTTAGAAAAACATTTTAAAATAATTATAATGATTTTAGAAAACATGTTAAAAATAATTATAAAGAAAATAAAGAAAAACTAAATAAAAAAAGAAAGGGGTTGGGCCGGTAATCACCTCCGGACCCAACCCGGTTGGTGTAAATGTAAAAAAGGGAGAGCTAGGGTTTCAAAACCCTATTCTCTTCGCGGCGCCGTTGTGCCTTCGCGTCCGGAGCTCTCTCCTTCTCCGTTCTATCTTCACCGTTTTCTCCTTGGTGATGAACATTTCTGAAAGCAAAATACCCGTGTTAAATGTGAAATTATCAGGATCTTTGGCTTACGTTTTCGTTCGCAATCGGTGATGAACGTATTGAGGAGGCGATGATGGTGAACGGAGCCTCCGGGGAAGGTTTGCCCGTCGTGGATGGAGGCGGCGTCGGTGGACCTTCCTCAATCTCTCGGTTTGCGCTCTGATGATTACCTTTGACGAAACCCTTCTCCTCTTTCTCTCTCGCGGCCGCTAGGGTTTTTTACGAGGTGATGTGGTTCCCTTTTATATTTTTCTTGAATGGATTTTGTGGGCTTTGGATCTATGTTTGTCCAACGGATATTGATTTTCTGATTGTGATTTGATTATCTGATACAATTTCTTTCCTTTTCTGATGCTAGTTGGATTTCCTTGACATGATTTGATTCATTTCCCTTTTGGATTTTGCAGATGTGGATTCGTTGGATTCTCTTACCTTTTAGGGTTTACTCGAAACTGAGATTGGATTTGATTGGATTTGATTTGATTATTTGTCTTTCTTTCAGATGCGAATTTGGATAGCCGGATCAATGATATGGATATCCATTCGCTTATCTCATATTCCTTTTACTTGTGAACTGATGGTTTTGTGAACTTTGTCTGATACACTTGTTCGTCTGGATTTGTGAACTGATGGACTAACTTTCAGATGTAGCTTCGAATCATGTTTCAGTTCAACTTTCTGGTTTTCTGATACAAGTTCACTGACTCTTCTTTTTTCTTCTTTCAGAATTGGTGCTAACGCTTTGGTCGAATCAAATGTCGAGGAGGGGTATACGGCGATGATGACGCTCTGTCTGAGCCATCGGAACATGATGCTACAATTCCTATTGCTGCTTGCCTTGTCTTCGATTGTTTGACACAACTGGATCTGCTTCGACTTGTTTTTAGGAAATGGATTTACTTTGATCAATTGGATATCTGTTTTGCTTCAGTTTCACATTGGATACCTGGTTCGGATTCGAAGGATATTTTGGTAGGCTTCAATTAATTGAATTATCTGTTATGTTCCCATTCGAGTTGCCTTGTGATAGTCTGATTCTTTTCTGATCTATTCGAACTTGATTCTTCTGGTAAGGGTTGTTGTGGTAATAAGGGCATTGTTTCGCTGCTGTGGATGTTATTTCGACCCTTCTGGTTTTCGAACCACCTGTTTACTGATACTATCAACTTTTAACATTCGACTTTCTTGTGTAGTTGAGCGGGATTACGACACGTGTTGCCCAGATATGCTTTCCATTGATGCTCATTTTCGGCGCGAGGGTAATGCTCACTTGACTGAACCAGAACCTGCGTGTTGGGCCATGATGTTTCGACTGAGCTCTTCATGTTGCTTTGTTTTCGATGTGCTTCGGATATTTGAGGATTTCGACCTGAGTTGATTTGCTTATTCTGGTGTAGTACGTGATCCTTTTGTCCTTTGAGGTACAACCCATTGCTTCTCGTACCCTGATCTCTTCCTTTCCTGAATTTGCAAAGGGCCGTGATGTATGATAGCTGAGCCCTGGCTTTGGTGTTTTGTGGCAACCACATCTGTAGAATGCTGGTTTGCTTTGGACCTGAACTGTTGATACTGAGGCACCTGTTATTACGAACTGATATGAAACGTCATGGTATGGATTTATTTTCTTTCTGATGTCGCCTGGCTCTCCTTTCTTCGAACTCCTCTGTTGTGCCCTACGGATTTGTTCGTTCCTGAGTGGATTCTGATTTGGTTCTAATATTTGTGAATTAAATTGCTTCTTCCAATTCTATGCAGCTTGTGATTTATATGTTGTGCCTTTTGTGGCAGATTTGTTTGACTTGGTTCTTTCTTGTTGAACTAGTTTCACTGTTATGAATTTCTTGTTTGATCTAGAGCTGATGCAGGTGTGAAATTCGGTTCTTGGTCAGTGATGGATTTCTTTGAAAACTCTGATACTGTTTTGATGCTTGCATTTCAGGTGTTGACAAACTTTGAACACAAAGTGGCTCATACCCGTCGGCATCCGGGTTTATGACCAAATTAATTGTGTTGCTTTACCCTTGTATCAGTCTTGGAAACCAAATGGGATTTACTCGATGATGGCATAGACCCTTTTCAGTTAATCATTTATCAGCCCGAACTTCTTTTACTTCTTCATCTTTCTCGGTTGTCCCGCATTGATAAGAAACAGTAGCCACTTGATCTGACGCCGATGGCGTGGATCGGTAACGGGGGATAGGACGCAGCTTCGGTTGTGCCCTCCCGGCACTCGATGATGACAATTGTTCTGAGAGTGTCGAATAACCTCTAACACTTTTCCTGTTGTGTTTTGTTTACCTGTTCTTTTGCAGGTGATCGAGAATTTCGTGGAGCATTCAAGGGAAGGATATCATGAAGAAGCCTTAGGAGTTTTTAGGATTTAGGATTTTCTTGGAATAGATACTCCATGTAAAAATGTAATCCTTTTGTAAATGAATGAATTGAATTCAAAAGTTGTCTTGGTCCATTCCATTTGTAAATCAAATATTTATGAAATGAAATTCAACAATATTTATTCACTTCTCAAACGCAATCTATGAATAATCAACTTAAAATTATTTATACTCATTTCCACAAATATTTGAATTTACTTCCTAATTATAAAGTATAAATATTCGCGAATGATATTCACAAATATTAAACTTTCACTTCCCTTTCCGTATTAGACAGTATTATGAACGATACTCACCATCTTTGTATCATTTGACCATTTTAACCGCAACCTGATTAACTCCAAATAAATTCAAAATAATCCCACTTATTGTATGTCCGAAATGCTTTATTGATGAGCACAAAAAACTGCTCAAACGGTCTTAGAACGAAACATGGGCAACAGATGGCCCTCATTCAAATATGTTTCTGACCAATTTTCCACTAATAATGACGCCTTGATGGTGATCAAACCCTATGACAGACAACTATCTCAAGTACCATGGTCCAAATGCCTCGAGACCTAAAGACCCCTTTTCTTCAGAATTTGCCAAAACGGCGTAAAAAGACTAAAATGCCCCCCTGGTATAATTCCTGCAAACAAAACGGACTCCACAACTAGTTAGTGACTAACGGATGCAAAAATGAAATGCTGTGCGAAATGACTGACTAAATGTAAGGGTAAAATTTGGGGTATTACAATGATGTATCTGAAATTCCATCAAAGAAGAAACCAACCACTAGCAAGCTTGCTAGTGTCCCTGAGGTTCCAATTGACAACATTTCATTTCACTATCCCTCATGTGTAAATAGATGGAAGTATGTTGTTCAGAAGAGGCTGGCATTACAAAGGGAACTGGGACAGAATATTCTTGAGAGTAAAGAAATCATGAATCTCATTCATGATGCAGGATTGATGAAAACAGTTAGTCAATTCTCAAAATGCTATGAGTTACTTGTCAAAGAATTCATCGTTAATATTTCAGAGGAATGTGCTGACAGGAAATCTAAAGAGTGTGGCAAGGTGTATGTAAGAGGGAAGTGTGTTCCTTTTTCTTTAACAACAATCAACAAGTATCTGGGTAGGTCAGATAGAGCGCATCTTGATGTAACTATCTCTGAAAACAAAATGTGTCAAGTGATAACAGGCAACCAGGTAAAAAGATGGCCATCAAAAGGAAAGCTAGTTGCCAGTAAATTGAGTGTCAAGTATGCTATGTTGCACAAGATTGGTGCTGCAAATTGGGTGCCCACAAACCATAAGTCTACCGTGGCAACTGTTCCTGGGGAGAGTTATATATGTTGTTGGGACCAAGACCAAAATGGATTATGGCACCTACATATTTGATCAGACAATGAGGCACGCTGGTAGCTATAACATAAAAGGGCCCATAGCATTTCCTTCGCTCATTTGTGGAATCATTCTAGCACAATATCCAAATATCCTCAAGAAAAGTGATGTAGAAAGCAGAAGAGAAACTCCCTTATCCTTCCATCACAAGCTGTTTCAAGGAACTCATGTTCCAGATATTGTCATGACACCCACTGAGACATCCAAAGGGAGTCCCAAAACCAGGAAAGCTAAAGTAGTGCAATAATCAAAGAAACATGCAAGGAACTGGATATGAGGAAGAAAACTCTTGAGAAACTACTGAAATCTCTTGAGCAAGATGAGGAAGCTGAATTCTCTGATGAAACCAATAATGAGGGTACAAGGGATGTTGATGGTCAGGAAGCTGCCTCTGAAGAAGTTGCTGCCAGTACAGAAGAAAACACTGATGAAGAAAGCAATGAAGAATCTGAGGAGGACAGATCCAGCTCAGCTGAAGAAGAAGATTGATGTCTTGGCCTGCTGTGTAGCTCAGACTACTGAGTACTGAGTTATTGTGGAAGAGGTGTTGCTGCTGTTTTGTTTTGATTAGGCTTCTGTAGGAATTGTTTGACAACCTAAATTTGTGATGCTCAGTACGAGCAATTTGTATAATTTGCCCCTAACAATTGTAATGTTACAATTTTTTATCTATGCTAAGTTCTTAGTTGGATCTTAATTTATGGCTAAAAAGGGGGAGAGAAAGATAGAGTGATAATAACAACAGGTGGAAGAACAGGTGGTGTGCAGAACATGTGGATAGCTTGAAGAGCATATGGGCTAGCATATGTGCTATTGTGTGCACATGGTATAATCATGCTTGCAGGTGTGACCATAGGTGATGCTGGGGATGTGTGTGATAACAGCTGATGTTGTTGGTAATGTGTGAGTTCCTAATGAGTATAGGAATGTATGTTAGATATATGTGAGTTCCTCGATGGAACCTAGTAGATTTATAGCTGCTAGTGTTGTGTGTGACTGCAGAGTGTGCAAGTTAAGTGCTCAGCTGGTAAGGTGCATCAGTTGAGGGGGAGTAACCCTGTGTGTTACTTAGCAAAGTGTGACATCTGTAGTGGTAACTAACAGATGGTTAACAAGGTGAGTTGTAACAGTGAGCTAGTAACTTTCCTGCATGACAGGGCACATGATAAGTCTTCTGCTGTGTGTAAACTCTGATATGTTAACAGGGTGTTTTAGCCAAAAATTTGCCAATGAGGGAGTTTGTAAGTGTTCTTGATTGGCTACATTTTATGGCAAAACATTAGAGTTTGCATCTATGTCATACTGAATGTTAAGACATACATAATGATGTGTTTGCAGGGTAAGTTAACTATAAGTTAAGTTGGATGTCATACAGAATGTCATGACTTGGCTCGTATGACATCAAGCGAGAGGGTTAGTTTTTCTGGTATCTAGAAATCAGGAAACAAATCAGAAGCTCAAGCTGAAAGACAGGAGACATTTTAGAAGCCCTAAAGCGAAACAAATGCTCCTGAATTAATTGTCAAGCGTGCAGATTATTGAAGAGAGGTTTGTTATGGATAAACCTAATTTATGCACCAATGCCCAAAGGACTGAATGCTGCTATAAATATCAGAAGGAGCAATCCTAGAAGAGCGGCTCTTAACAGAAGATTAGAGAGTGTATATTAAGAGTCCTTGTGAGTGAAGAAGGTTGTTCTTCACGTGAGTAGTGTGAGGGAAGAAAGTGTGTTCTTCACGTGTGAATTGAGTCTTAGAAATACTTGTTTACCAAGCAACTGTCTGCTGCATTGGTTAGGTAGGTTCTAGGCTGTTGTGTCACTCAAAGCTTTTAAGCAAGAATGTGCGTCCCTTGATCAAAGCTTTGAAGCAAGATCAAGGTGTGCATGAAGTGTTTCTTCATCTGTATTTTCTAACTGTGAATTATATATCACTGTGGTGTGATTGAGGGGGAGTGAGTGGGAATACTCAGGTCTAGAGTGTCTCTAGGTTGAAGTGTCATTGGGTAGGTCTTAAGTGAGGAGTGCAAACTGGGATTGTTTGGCTTTGAATTAATTCTACTGATAGTGAATTTTCTCCCTGGCTTGGTAGCCCCCAGATGTAGGTGTTGTTGACACTGAACTGGGTGAACAATTGTTGTGTTATTTACTGCTTTTACTTACAGTTTAATTAGTTAGTACAGTAGTCAATGTCATAGTGGATGTTATAACTTTGGTAATAACATCCATTGTGTGCTTTCCAGAATTTCAAAGTCATTCTTCTTCTTGTTCTTGATCATTTACGCCATTCTTTATCATCTCTTCTCCAACTTTCCATTTCATTTCATCTCCAACTTTTTTTATTTAGCATCATTATGTTATGAAAATGAAGATTTAACTCAGTAAATTTCTAGATTCATGATTGTTCATATGTTTTTAGATTTAGCACAATGTTAACCTAGTTTTCTTTACTATTATTGATTTCATGTTTATTCACGATTATTCATTAATCATGTTCTAAAGAGTATTGCCCTACTTTACTCACACCATTAACCATGTTTACCTAATGCTAAGCGATTACATATATTTACTCATGTTGGTTTATTAACTAGTTTGGGAAATAAATTAACCAACTTTTGTCACACCATTAACCAACTTCATAATAAACAATGTTATAAACTTGCCGACATGTCTGGGCGTTTATTAACCAAGTTATAGACAATATTACCCATAATTTTGAATTATATTAACCAACATTTTATAAATTTATACTATACATAATATTGACATTTATGTGTTGTTTTTGAGTCATAAGGGACAGTTCAAGCATTTTGGTAGAATGTAATAGTAGTCAAAGGGAAGATGTAGAAGTTGATCACGGTGATGGTGATGAATCACTTTGGGTTCCTACAATTGGGATGCGTTTTTTTTTGTTTAGAGGAAGTTAAAACATATTATCAAGAGTATACTTTGAAAAAGGGGTTTGGATGGAGGATTAGATCATTGAAAAAGGAGACGACGGGGAGCTCAATTACCTGATATTTTCATGTTCAAGAGAGGGGTCTAACATTTCAAAATTTTCATGCACGTTGAAGACACTTCCATCTAGAGCAAAAAATTGTCCTGCCAAGATTTGTATTAAATTGAAACAAGATGGTTTATGGTACATTACACAATTTGAGGCAAACCATTCTCATGAGAATAGTTCTACAAAAGCAAGATTGTTCAAGGCTAACAAGAAAATGAACTTACATGTAAGGAAAATAATCCAAATTAATGATGATGCGGGAGTAAGGATCAACAAGACTTTTCAATCGCTTCTTAAAGATGCTGGAAGGCATGAAAATATTCCCTTTTGTGAAAAGATGTGAGGAGTTATATTAATAAAGAGCGTCGTGCGATTGGAAAAGAATGTGATGGTAAGGATTTGATAAGTTATTTTTGTAAAATGCGGGAACAAAATACAAATTTCTTTTATGACATAGATTTGGATGATGATTTTCATGTGAGAAATGTATTTTGGGCGGATGCAAGAAGCAGAGCCGCATACAAATACTTTGGAGACATTGTAACTTTTGACACAACATACTTGACTGACAAGTATGACATGCCTTTTGCTACATTCGTGGGTGTGAATCACCATGGTCAATCAACATTACTTGGTTGTGGATTGCTATCAGGTGAAGACACAAATTCTTTTGTGTGGCTGTTCAAGTCATCTTTGGGCATTGTGACCGATCTATGTAAGGTTATGAAAAATGCTATTGAGTTAGTATCCCTTACAACTCGTCATATGTGGTGTTTATGGCATATAATGAAAAAAATTCCAGAAAAGCTTAACGGATATGGGGAATACAAAAGGATCAAGTATGCAATCAAAGAAGCAGTCTATGATACATTCACAACCGATAACTGTGAACAAAAATGGTGTTCGTTCATAGAAAAATTTGATCACCATGAAAATGATTGGTTGGGTGGGTTGTATACTGAGCATCATAGATGGGCACCAACGTTGTTAAGGAAATATTTTTGGGCTGGTATGTCAACTACGCAACGTAGTGAGAGCATACATGCTTTCTTTGATGGATATATTAATTCTACAACAAGTCTAAATCAGTTTATGAAACAATATGATAATGCTCTTAGAAGTCGGGCATAAAAGGAATTTGAAGCTGATTTTAATTCGATGGACACAACAATTCCATGTGGGTCAAACTCGTCCATTGAGAAGTAATTCCGAAGTGAGTTTACTAATGCCAAATTCAAGGAAATTCAAGTGGAATTCATATCTAAGATGAATTGTTCTGCCTCATTAAATAGCGTGGAAGGTTGCCTTGCTACGTATCATGTGTTAGAGGAGATACTAGTTGGAGACTTATGCAAAGAGCGAGTCTTACAAGTTGTGCTTAATAAGGAAAACCATGATTTTAAATGTGAATGCTCATTATTTGAGTTTTGAGGTATTGTATGTCGGCATGTGTTATTCAGGAGAGGATTATAAGTGTTATAGAGAAGTATGTTTTATCAAGATGGAAGAAAAACATTAAAAGGAAGTATTCATATATCAAGACTAGTTATGGTGTAACAGAGCTGAAGCCACAAATGGACAGGTTTGACACATTAACACAATAATGAACATAAACAACACTTTAAATACAAAATAAACTATATTAATTTCAACACATTGTGCACATAAACAAAACAAGACCACCAAATGTTAAAATTGTGCCAAATTCTACACTACAACACATCATAATTGTGCCAAATTCTACCATACATATTTATCACATTTCTATAACACTAATGCATTACAAATTCATTCTAGTTCTTTTTCCATGCTTCCTTGGTTTCTTCCTCATTCTTATAGCCATGTTAGATTTAGACTTTGATTGGTTTTCTTCAACAATGGCATCACCATCATTAAGTGGAGTGTTATGTTCAACATCTCCAGCCGAAGTCTCTACTGCATTTTCAGTGACAAAGTTAACAAGTTGTCGATCATCTTAAACATCCTCGTCCTAAAATGGAGTGTTAACTCTTGCCTCTTTCATCATCTTCATTTCCTCATCAAGAAATGTTATCCTCTCTTTGAAATCTTTATTGTCACCCACCAATCTTTGATAATCATACACATTCACAAATTGTTGTCCTTGTTCAAACAATGCAGCATTGACTATGTCATATTTTCATTTCTTCCTCGTTGCAACCACTCTATCAATTACCTACCAAAAAATAATCAATTCAAACACACGACAATAAAAAACCTATTTTTCTCAATTCAAACACATAAAATCTTACCATATTTCTTTTGCATAGTTATAACTGGCCAATTCAATACACGTGGAAACAAAAACATAGTAACAACAGATGCTTTCCCCAGAGATAAGTGGTTGAAAGCCCAAATCTATAACAAATATTACAAGATGTAAATTTAAAAACTTTTAATATTCAAAACACATGATGAAACTATAAAGTTATATAATCTATTTACCTGCAATATGGTAGCACACCCGTTTAAATGTCTTTGTGCCTTGTTTTTTCCCTCCTTCAACACAATTAAAAACTTACATAAACTAGAAACTACAAAGTTATAAACATCAAGTCCCCAACTAAATGTATCAAGTGAGTCAAGATCATCTGATTGCTTAATAAATCTGGTAAAAACCTTATTCCCTGTTTTGGGCAAGTAAAACTCCACAAATGCAAGTAATATGTAAAGTCTAACAAAATTAACTAATTTTTTTCTTCTGGGAACGAAGTTGTTTGTGAATATTATGAATGGTTACCTCAACCCCTTTAAATACATATAATGTTTGACTTTGTTGGTCTTCTTCTACTACTAGAGACTTACCAACAACAAATAATCCAAGCGCAAAATAAACGTCAACCGGAGTAAAGGGAATTATCCTATCCCTAACCCTAAATCCCCTACTACGTACATCCCACCTACTTACTAATTCCCATAATAAACCACCTGAAATTGAGAAGTTGTTAGAATCATTCATTGACCATTTGAATATGGTACATTCAATGTGGACTCGTTGAGCTGGTGTTAACTTTTCATTGATGATGCTCAAATTCACCGGGATACAACTATGCATCATTCGTACCTTAAATTCACAAAAAAACTTAATTAATTTCACTGATAAATAAGATCCGATATTCCAACCAGAATAACAAGCAAATAAAAACTTGATTACTTACATAAGTTTCATTTAGATTTCTTGGTGATGTCATAGTTTCAGCAATAAAGAACTCAGCCTAAAAACAATCCAAAACCAAATAAAAACACTATCAGTAACCTAAAGAGAAATATATTACAACCTGGAATTGAGAAATCTATTACAATAACCTAAAAAGAAAAAACCCTAAACCTTAATCCTCTTTCAGTTTCCCTCATTAAACAACAGAACTTTACAAAAAATTAAAAGGAAACGTGTTTTCATGTGAGAAAAACATCTAACCTTAAGATACAAAAGAAATCGTTCGGTGAGAATTGCTCGTGCCGTCATCAAACCGTGATATGATGACAGCAGAGATAACTTGATGCGTAGAAAGAACATTGTCGCTGGTCATCGTTCTTCGCACATTGAAGAGCGTCATCGTTGTGTCAAGGTATCGTTGGTCGCCGTTGTGTAAAGCGTGGTCGAGATGAACCGTGTGAGTGAGAGAGATTTTTTTTAGAGGAAATATTGGAACACATGCAGCGCTGGGTGAGAGAGAACAATACACTCAGTTACTTTAACCTAGTACTCAAAACAAAGTTACTAAATTGCCCTTATATGTTAACTAAATTACAAAAAAATAAGTACATTGGAAAAGCACATACGGTGTAAGTGTACACCCTTGGTGTCAAGGTACCATTTCTGTTTTAAAAAGGATTGGAGCATTTCAATTTCTTTTAAATCTTTGACAATTGTTGGTTTTTTTAAAAAGATTATCGGACATATTAAATTTCTAAACAATAAATATTAATTTTTATCCTATTTTTTAATTTATATAGGATTTTTCATGCATTTTTTTGAAATATTTGGAAAAACACACATTTTATATATTTGTTTAGTATAACTTAATTTAATGTTTCACTTTAATTTCATAACTAAAAAATGCTACACATTGGTCCCTTAAAATTAGTTCCTTTAACATTATTGATTTATTCTGTTAATTTTTCTATAAAAAATGTTAAATGTTACCAACATGACATGACAACTCAACAAAATTTTCATTATTTCTTTATTAGGATCATCTTTAACATAAATGATGAGATTTTTCATTATTTCTCTATCAGAATATCTTCCATAATTAAATTTTACCATTACTCCACGATTTATCATCACCCTCAATCCACTTTTATCTTTTTATGAAATTTGATTCGGTCAATTTATCAAATTTTCTTTGATCCAAAATTTTTTTAAACAATTTTTTTCATCCATCAAAATCATCTATTGTCTTCCACTAATCAAGATCCACAATAAATCCATAATAAATAAAAAATTTAGCATTGTTCTTCTTAAACTCGCATAATAAAAAACTTTAATCCATATTTCTTTCATGCGTTTTGAAAAAAACAAAAAATTATCAAAATCTCTCTTCCACATTTAGACCACCACCACCCTCAAATCCCTCCGGCCACCTTCACAGAAAGAACGGATTCTTGTTGAGTATATCAAGTGTGAGTAGTATGAGTAATAGTCTCGCATTGGCTAGAAATATGGAGACTTAAGCATTTATAAGTGGGAGAACTCATAAACCTATTACCTTATGATTTTGGGTGAATATGTGGCGTGTATCTCAGAAAGGTGTTGCTCTAGAAAGGAAAATCCTACAATGTTCAATGCTCCCTAGTGAAAATCTCCCCTAATAGTGGTATCAAAAGTGCTTCCGCTTAAGGGGAGCATTGTGGATGTGAGTGGGAACCCGTACACCTATTACCTTTGTAACCTCTCACAGGTTCAAGTTTAGAGCATGAAAACAATAGGTAACAAACATCCCAACCTCATTCAAAATACCACTGTTTTTCCTCAACCCAAAAACCTTTCACCTCAAAATCCATACACAAGAACACCAAACACAATAATAACTCAGCAACAAGCAACACAAAGCAACATTAGAGATCCACAACAAAAACCAAAAATAATTTTTTTCCGGATTCGGTAATCACTTTCAACGCCTTCTCTGGCATCCAAAACCGTACCAGCATAAAAAATAGAGATCCACCCCTACCGTGCGTTTTCTGGCTGCCCTCAATACCTCCCAGTTGCATCTTCATCTTCTTCGTTGCTCCAAGTACAATACTCACATCATTTTACATTCCAACAGTTGTTTTGTTTTTCTAAAAATCAAAATTAAAAAATAATTATAGATTTATTGTACTATATTGGGGACAGAAGAAGAAAAAAGGAAAAAGAAAAGAAAGAAGGAGAAAGAGAAAGAAGCTGGAGGCTACAAGTTTCATTAGAGAGCCATTAGTGTTTGTTCCAAATAATGAATATAAATTAAAATAAGTGCATTTCATACGAAAATGTGAAATATATTAAAAATAAAAATAAGTGAAATAATAAAATTTAAAAATGCCAAACAAAAAATCATGGTAGATTTTAAAAAGACTAGTAGTGTCACGTAGGCAATTAACGTTTTCTGTAAAAAAAATTAACGGAATGGATTGCTTAGGCTAACGGTACGGTTTTAAAGGACTATATTGTAATGTTTTTAAATTAAAGAACCAAAGTGAAACCATAAATTAAATTAAATGACCAAAAGATGAATTAAGTCTGTTTTTTTACCGGATTAAAAAAACAATATATATGCATACATTTTTCTGGATTTTTTGAAAAATACGATAAAAATGCATACACTATATATAAAAATGCATACATAATATATATGCATACATTTTACCTAGATATTTTTTTTAAAATCCAAAACAAGTATGGTTTGTACTCAATATTTCAAAAAATCTGGAAAAATGTATGCATTTTGATCGGGTTTTTTGTAAAATCCGTAAACATTCATAGTTTTACCATTTTTTAAAATCCGAAAACAAGTATGGTTTGTACCTGATATTTCAAAATATCTGAAAAAACTGTATGCATTTTTACCTTTTTTTAAAATCCAGAAATATTCATAGATTTATCATTTTTTTAACTCAGAAATATTCATGTCTTACCGGATTTTTCGAAAAATCTGGTAGGTTAAATAATTGTTTTTTCCAATGAAGACCAGAGGATCAGATGACACAATTGCTTCTCGACAGCGTGATAGATCGAGTTGGGGTTGGTGCATCAAGGGCTCGTGCAAGGGGAGATGACGTAGAGGCTTTACATATCTGAGCGACAAGAGTAGTCCCTACTAGTTTTCATAGGAGGCGGTTGACGGCCGACCAGTTTTGTGCACCCTGCAATGCACGACGTAGAGGATATTGACATACTGCTGGATGAGCGAGAGATGATGAGCCATTTGATGTTCAAAAATCAGATTAGGATGACATGCATATGGTGACGAAGACAAAAGCCCCACGTACTTTTGAGACAATAAAGGTACCCCATCATTCAAGACATGCCACGATAGTCCCTACATCCCATCTAAAGGCATTTGATAGTTGGTTTCGTGGTCATGTTTTGGGATCTTCCCATGCCAATAGAGATCGTGTAGTGAATGTTAGTTCCCAACAAAGTGTGTGGATGGATACTTGAAGTGCTACCTTGCTGAATCACACCCTCACATCATCCCACTTGAGCAACATGAAGATAATGTGAGACCTTTTTATGTTGGAGGACCTTCTCATGCTAGGGGACCTTATGATGATGTGCCACCACCTCCATCATCTCCATATGGTGCAGATGATGTTCAACGCATGTAGATGATAACAATCATTGTGGATAACCTCACAGGTTTAGTGAATTCAGATGGTGAGATTTATATGTTTGCATTGCAGGCATCAGACATAACACGCGTGTTGCGGTGAGAATCGTGATACCAAGCTATTGATTAACTTGAATTTTAATTCTTAAACTCACAACCAGACTTTAATTTATCCAAAAAGGAAAGGTTTAAAGAAAGAAAAACCTATAAAAATGCAAAGCAAAAAGTAAGGCTTAAAGATAAGCAAAGAGATCTAAAGGTTCGGGGGTTGGTTATACCTAGGGAAGGTGTTAGCATCCTAAGTATCTGTAGTACTCTACAGGAACCTCTTGTTAATATTTGTGTTATGCTAAAGTTTGCTTGCTAAAGGGAAAGTGCTAAGGGTAAAGACCTAAAGTATATACAAAGTATGCTCGCCAAGATATCGCATCTCGTGCCTACGTATCCTGAAGGGAATGGAATCAGAGCAATCGTAGTTCCCCTCGAAAGGGAGGCTAGAAACGTTTTGACTGTGGTCAAGGTTTCAAAGGGGAGTAAACGTATCTTAAGGACACGCTTACGTGGAGTGTGGAGACTCCAATCTCTACGTTGAAATTGTTAATTAAAAATAGGGTTAAATCAGGGATTCCACGGAGGGAAACCCTAAAACGGAGTGCAGCGACTCCTTATCCTAAAGTTAGGGTAAAGGGGTAAAATTGTCTGTGGCGGGACGCTTAAAAGTATGAGTACGTGTGACAAAAGAACTATTAATTAATATAAATATAAATATTTAATAAAATTAATTAATAATTTAATTAACTAATATTAAATAAAAATATTTAAAATATTAATAATTATGACATGTTTTACTCGATAAAATGACTTAAACTGTCCAAAAATGCGACCGAAAAGTGGTCGAAAAATTTAATTGAGCACACCAGGTTAAACTACGAAAAACGTAGATTAATATGACTGACGTTTCCAGGCTCGACTTTAAAATTTTCTGTCCGCTGATTTTTCACACAGTTGACTTTTAGTTTGACCAATTCGGCTGTAATTCAGACATTTGCATAACACTGTTTATTAGATGATATTTGACACTTCCATTGATGCATGTTGAATATAACTTAACATTTGACAAACGATTATATTATTTAGACAAACAATTTTACATAACTTAACATAAACAATAATAAATAAGAAAATATAAACACTACCGGATGATTTTGGATGTTTCAACATCTTGATTATGTCGTTTACAGATCTAGAAGTTGTCGCATCAAACTCGATGGGTCCCTTAGTTAGCATACAATGATATGTTATCTACATAACTTTTAAATCTTAAAAAAGATTCTTCAGTATCCTCTATTATTTCTTAAAAGAAGAAAATTTACTACTTGATTTACAGGGTTTTCTCCTTATCATGAATCTACCTTTATCTTCTATAACCACTACTTAAATATCTTTTTGAATACTAAAAATTATTAAGACAAAATTGAGAAGTAAATGGAAGTTGATTTTTTAAAAGATAGTATGACAATCAAAATTAAAAGAGAAACTGTTTCAAGAGTCTATTTGGTAAGACAAAAAAAAAGTTTTTAGCTTTCCAGCTCATTTTAATTAAAAGGCTCTGTTTGGTAACTGTCTTTTAGCTTTTAGCTTATACTTTTTAAACTAATTTTTAGTTTTTTTCTCAAAAGCTATTTGAAATAGCTTTTGAACTTGTAGCTTTTAAACTTATGACTTTTTATTTCAACTATACTCTTATTTTACACACACACACACAATATATATATATATATATATATATATATATATATATATATATATATATATATATATATATATATATATATATATATATATATACATATATATATATATATATATATATATATATATATATATATATATATATATATATATATATATATATATATATATATATATATATATATATATATATATATATATATATATATATATATATATATATATATATATATATATATATATATATATATATATATATATATATATATATATATAAAAGATTGAGTTTATAGAGATTTTGAAGAATGATATAACAAATTTTTACTATTTTTTCTTATTTTATTAGACATTATTTTCATTTATTAAATATAAATTATATAATTAATTTAAAAATAATTTTGATAATTCTCAAGTTAGTAAAATATCGAAGGAGAATCAATGAAATCAACATAGGTGAAGAAAATTCAAAATATTATTGCAGTTTTATTGTAAAATATTAGATAATAAACTTAATTTTCTTATTATTTTAGATTAATATAACTAAATTCAAAATTACAATGTTAATATTTCACGTATTTTATTAAATTTCACTATAAAATTAGAAAAATAAAACTATTTTACGAAAGAATGAGTTAACCAAACCAAGAATTGTAGTTATTATGATTACTTTTAATTTTGTGTCCTCATAAATGACTTTATGAAATACCATTGCTTCATGGATGGTTTGTTGGTTCTTTTATTCATTAAATTTCGTTGTCAATATATTAATACTAAATAACAAAACTCATAAAACTTATATGCAAATTTATATATTTTGATGATATCTTCAATTTTTCATATATATTAAAATTGTTTTACATGTTGTTATTAATATATTTACTTTTATCGAATAAAAATTAATTTAATAATATAATATAATAAGATATTGAAATTACTAATTTTATTAAGAATATCCTTTTATGTCATTTTGTAATTATCAGCTAGTGTAACAACTAATTTACTAAACACTCAAATTAATTTATCAGCTACCAACCATAAACTATAAATTATGATTTACTAGCTATAAGCAAGTTTTACCAAATAGAGCCCAAATATTAATTATGAGTATAAATATTATTGACTTCAAGTTATTAAAATATCATATAACATTATTTTAAAATTATACTTTTTATCAAATAGTTTAGTGATTAGAATTCACTTTTTAAAAGTGATCAAACATAATGTTATGGGTTCAAACTCACACCTTAGATATAATGTTTTTACTTAACTACCATTTGAGTTAGTTTAATGGAACAATTTTAGAACAATTTTAATTTTGTGTCTATTATAACTAGGTCCGACCTTATGCAGAAGTAGTACACTTTATAAAACAGGACCCCATATTTTGGAGGGTTCAAAAATTTTGAAAAGTCTAATTTTTTTACATCAATATTAATAAATATAAAAAATATTATAAAAAAATCAAATAAACTAAAAAAGTGCTATGATAAACCCAATACATTAAAAAAAATCGAGATTTATCAAAGTCAAAATAATTATACTTATTTTCTATTAATATATAATTATATTTTTTAGGCTTAATACATGTTTTTGGCCTCTTCCTTTAGTCTCTTAACTAAAAAATGTTACAAGTTAGTCCCTTAACTTCACTTTTGTTACACTATTTGGCCTCTTCCTTTAATTTATGGTAAAAAATGTTAAGTTATAGTGGCATGTATGTACAACAATGCTAAAAGTCTAAATATGACTCAACATTTGTGTTAAAAAGTAAGGTTTTCACTTGCGTATCTTAGAAGATGAACAACGTTAATATGAGAATTTTAAGTGAAAATCCTACTTTATAGTATATATGCTTAGTCACATTTAGACATTGAGCCTTGTAGTACATCCGCGTCACCTTAACTTAACTTTTTTTTGCCAGAATTTGACGGAAGGGATCAAATAAAGTAACGGAAGTGAAGTTAAAGAACTAACTTATAACGTTTTTTAGTTAAGAGACTAAAGTGAAATATTAAATTAAGTTAAAGGACATGAGAACTAAGTATGTCTATTTTTTATGTGTCATTTTTAATTATTATAATTGTATTTTTTTTTTAATTTTGCCCCAATTTTAAATTAGAACTCGACATTATTATAACTTACATATTTTATGTAAATTTTGATTTGAATATTTAATATATGTTAGTAATTCATTTTAATGACTTTTTAATTTGACTATTGTCGTTGGATGAAGGTAACTTTTAAAGAATTTCTTAATGCATTCTATATGTTTCTTAGGCACCATGCAAAATTTCAAAAATGCCCCAAATTTTTAGAGATGCATCTCCGGACGCACCCCAACACACACTCAACAAATGTCATTCTAAGTTACGCCCTATTATTTGGTTTATTTTATTTTGGAGATACATCTCCTGAAAGTTTCTGTAGTTACATTTTCATAACAGAGACATATCAACGGTAGAACCAAAAGCCTGTAATTTTCCAAAATGAAATTAATATTCATAAAATAAAATTAGAATTACATAGATCATTTAAACATAAAATGCAACATTACTTCAATATCAGGTGGACGTTTCAACATCTTTGCATATTTTTTACCAATCTTAAAATCGTCATTTCCAACTCGAACAAAACTTTTGTTTTGAAACAAAAATACATATTCCATAAAGCCCTCACATGTACTTGCATCTTGAACTCAAATTTGCTGAACTCAATCTTCCCTCCCTTGTCAATTGACGATGAACGATACTCGAGCTTCACAATCCTTCGATTGTCGTCGTAAGGTTGAAGATGGTGTATTTTGTCTTTGATATCTTCGAGGAGGTGAAATCGACGAGCATACACGTTTGTCCGGGTGTAGAGTTGGAGAAGAAGATATTTGCGACATATCCGTTGATGTTAATTTGTGAAATTTGAGACATTTTCAATTTGTGTAAAATATAACATAAGAGCACTTTCATTTAAAAATGTCATTGATCAATATGAACCACTAAATAACTGACATGTTGATTTAGAAGATATATCTCTGACTCTGCATCCTATATATTATCTTGTTCCGAAGATGTTATTAAGTGACCCATTTCAGGGAAGCATGCAACACCCGAGGCCGAAGAGTGGGGAGAGTGGATACGTATAAACACCTGAGAGCGAAAGAGTGGTTGTCGGTGCACGAGGCATGATAATGAGACACTCCAAGCAGCTTCTACGGAAAAATCGAATTCACATCGGAATGAGAGAGATCTTGAGACCGTGCAAGTATGAGACTACATGATTGAAGGAAAACTTATAAGGATTAATTAGTACTACATATACCAACAAGATGCATCTTCTTTTCGTAGCCTAACCAATAAGAACTTCATAGTTAAGCGTGCTACATTTGGAGCAATTTGGGATGGGTGACCTTCTGGAAAGTTTCTAGGAAAGCGTGTGAGTGAGGACAAAACATGTGAAAAGAACCATGTTGATTTGTGGGGTCAGTCTGTAATCCTGAAAGTAGTCTGAGGCGTTACAAATGGTATCGGAGCTAGACATCTCATAATACGATGTGGTTCGGAGACGAACCAAGCAGAGGTTGATGAATATGTAACACCTGAGGCTGAAGAAGGAGAAGAGTAGTTACATGTAAACACCTGAGGGCGAGAGAGTGGTTTTCGGTGCACGAGGCATGATAATGAAATACTCCAAGCAACTTCTACGGAAAAACTGAATTCACATCGGAATGAGAGGGATCCTAAGAATGTGCAAGTATGAAACTACATGGTTCAAGGAAGGCTTATAAGAATTATTGGTACTGCCTATACCCACAAGATGCATCTTCTTTTCGGTAGCCTAACCAATAAGAACTCCATAGTTAAACGTGTTTGACTTGGAGTAATTTTGGGATGGGTGACCTTCTAAGAAGTTTCTCAGAAAATATGTGAGTGAGGAAAAAGCATGCTGAAAAGACCCATGTTGGTTTGTGAGGTCAGCCGGTAATCATGAAAGTAGTCTGGGGCGTTACGAAGCGCATCCATTTTGCCTCTGATGCTGGACCGCTAAGGTAAGAAACAAAAGACTCATAAACTTCATCGAATTTTTCTTTCTTTCCGTACAACCGTATGTATGATTCTTTATGCGTATTCAACTCTTGGATAAGTTGATGGCGGACAACTGTATGACCATCTTCTCCTTTACTGAGTAAAGTTGAAACTGCTCGATAACCTCTATTACTGTCCCCCACAACATTGACGATCCACTAGATGTATTAGTGCATAAAAATCGACATCTCGTCGATGAGTACAATCTTTGATGGAGGCGGCATAAGAGGTGATTTGCTAATGTGAGCTCCTTTGACAACACTTTTTTGAGATTTTGGAGTTAGTGAGTCGGAAAAAACTTTGTCAACATGTTCAAAATATGAAGGAGACTGTGTAGTCGAATTGTCATTCGATGTAGGCTTCATTTTCTTTAGAGCACCTTTTGTTTTTATCGGTTGAGAGGATGATTTCTATCGGTGGTTTTTGGATAGACAATCTTCCTCAACTGTTATTTGATGTGGAGTTTCATGTTGTCATACTCGTTCTAGAGATACATTTTCGGACACAACGCTTTTTTTATAGAAAAAAAACTTGATTAATGTGAGCAATGCAGTGATAAATAAAAGTTCTTTACATGGAATTCTATCTTATTTTCCTCCTTATGATGTGATGAACCAAAAGAATGGAGATTTATAGTGAAAAAATGTATTGAGAATAAAGGAATTTTTGGTGAAGGATTTGAGTTGAAAAACAACAATGACAACGATGACTGTGTGATCATGCAACTGTTTATTCCAGAGATGCATATTTGAAAATATCTGACATTCAAATGTGAAATAAAATTTTAAAATCACGCCCAAATTTTCAAAAATGTATCTCTAAAATTTTTACTGAACTGATCAATAATTAACATATTTTTTGAAATGTTTCGTAGATGCATATTCGAAATAAATATAATCCAACTTATAGGACGTCACTTAGAATGATCTTGATTTAATGTGTAAGAGAGTTACGTTCAAAGATGTATCTCAAAAATTAAAAATATTTTTAAAATTTCGTGTAGTGTTTAAGAGTCATTTCTGATGCATTAAGAAATCTTCAATTTTTATAAATCTTGCTTATTTATTTATTTAATTTTTATTCGTAAAACCCCGTTTGTCCCTATTCTAGCATGTAACCTTTGTTTGAATTGAAACACGACCATGTCCTTTCCTCAGTGGCGCGCAGCCTCAACATTGCATGGTTCCCCCTCTCTGGCATTGCACCTGGAGAAGTACAACACTGGTATCACTTATTACACGATCATGTCGAGAGCATCGCGAGTGGCGCATCACCTCCACGCTTTCTCATCTCGCGTTTCCTCCACGCGCCCCATTTCCTCACTCTTTCTCCACAGTACAGAACACTACTACTCTCCCTCTCTCAACTTTGCATTTGTATTTTCTCAATTGTTTATGAATTACACGATGTTGATTTTCCTGAATGAATCAGAGTCACTCCATTCTCAGGGAACGTTTATAATACTTCACCGTTGTTGGATGCTGCAAATGTAAAATTTACCGATTATGATAGCAGCTGTCGAGCTAGGAAGATATGGACTTTCACTCCTGTTTGTATGGGCAGACGCTCCAGCAAAATCGCAGGTCGAAAGGTTCGTTGCAGCAGTGTTTTTGTTTTTGAATAATAATGCATCTCACCTGTTCGATGAAAGTCCTGTTAAACAGAAAACCGTTTTGATATGCTCTGAATTGATTTGCAGTTAGATTAGTATAGGTTTTCCATTTTTATGATTTCTACTTCTGTAAAGACAATTTTTTGAAGTTTTTTCCTACTTCAAAGTTTTCTTATTTACCTCAACTTCAGGAAGCCAATAATGCAAAGAAAGCTAAACTATACTCAAGGATTGGGAAGGAAGTTGTGTCTGCGTAAGTCCCTCTGCATGCTATGTTGCATTCGTTATATCGCTGTTTTGTTATTATTGGTCCCAAGTTATTTCAATGAGACAATTAGTATTTATAGGTTCCATCATTTCTCGCAACTTACATATATGTGCTGATATTTTAGGTGATAATGTTACATGGTGGCAGTGGCCCAACAATGAGTTAGGATTGAATGTTTGTGCTTGTGCAACATGTTTTTATGGTCTCAGTGCATAGTAATTGCACTCTTGACTGCATTAAATGAAATAGATCAGCCAGTCTTTGTTTTATCTTTTTAGGTTTTTTGTTCCCCGTGTTTATGGCTGGATTGATGCGCTGATTTTACCTACTTTAACCATGATCTATTATACAATTCATTTTGGTTCAGGCTATAGGTCTTAATATTGTCCTGGTTTCCTTTTTAAATCAAGTAACCATCTTATGCATGCCTTTACTATAAAATGACAGTGTAAAGAAAGGTGGTCCGAATGTCATGTCTAATTCAGCCCTGGCTGCTGTACTTGAGAAAGTAAAGGAGCTCGATGTTCCTAAAGATATTGTCGAACGCAACATCAAGAGAGCAACTGAGAAGGGACAAGAGGCTTATATTGAGAAAATTTACGAGGTTAGTATAATATCATTGTGAACACATTTGGATAACCTCTTTTTTCTTAAGAACATGATAGTGTTGTCGTGTTTTATGAGGAGTTCCCTAACCTTAAGCAGCAGTAGTTTCTTTTACAGTTCTTGTAAGGTGATGGCGCTATCCTGCTTTTAAGTTGAAGCCATAAAAGGCAATAAACCAAATCTGTCAGACAAAGGGATAGTACAATGCTGTTTGGTTGCCATTGACATGATAAATTATGGCGCCTTGAACATCTCAGATATATGTTTGTGCAGACATAACATTCTGCTGCTTTTGTCCAATGGGTGACCGGGTTACAACTTAATAGAAGAAATCTGATTTTCTTTTATTTTATTTTTACTTAGCTACTAAGATGTAATTTTGCTTTCAAATATTCCTTAGCATATTAGTTATCATTCATTCCAAAAGTGATTATTTCAAAATACATTTCCTTAGAAATCAGTTCATCCCAGTTATCCAAACAGGAATTATGTTTGACAGTTTGCGATGTTCAACAGTTGTTTTTGTTTGCTATTATTATTTGTTTAGTTCTTAACTATAAGTCTTAAACAGAAATAAGGTAAACAAGTTTGGGTGCAGGGGAAAATAGCTCTGCTTGGAAAAAATTAGGTTACTAGATATGATATGGGTCTGGCCCAACCACCCCAAAATGGATCAGCTTTTTGTTTGGCCATTGCCTTGAGTTCTGCAGTGTCCTATCTTTTGAAATATGGAACCTGGAATATTAGTTTAGCTTATAACTTTCTGCATTTACCCTCAGGTTTATGGTTATGGAGGAGTTAGTATGGTCGTGGAGGTATCAACTGATAAGATAAATCGCTCTATAGCAAAGATTAGAGATGTGGTCAAGGAATGTGGAGGAAAGATGGCAGATTCTGGGTCTGTGCTGTTTAAGTTTACGCGTGCTCGGGTAGTAAACATTAAAGTAAGTGATGCTGACAAAGATCAGCTGCTTGACATTGCTTTAGATGCTGGAGCCGAGGATGTAATTGATCCTCCATCTTATGAAGATGATACTGAAGAGGATAGGTCTGAAAGGTAATGCTCATTTTTGTTTTACTGTGTTTCTCAGTTATAATCAAATATCTGGTCTTCATAAGAATAAGTTTTATGACCTCATCATCATAGCTCAAACGAAGCTCCCCCTACCCAATTCCTGTCTATTTGGTCTTTGGGGTTTGTGCTCTGCGTGGAGGAAACTTGGAATTGGAACTGCCTATGGTTCATTCATACTTTTGTCTCATCAAAACCTACACCAAAGTGAAAAGTCTACCCCTCCCTCAATTACTTTTTTTGTGTGTATGGAAGAAAGCATAAGGCAATCTCAATGAAAGCATCGCTTTACAGAACGTGGCTGACTTTGAGAGGTCCATGGTCGACAATCAACAGCCATGGAACTTTAGAATACCTTCTTGATCCGAGTACTAAGCTTTATGGATAAGGCTGAATTTGTTTCGCTACTTTGAAGCAAAGAATTTTCTAGTAGCCGTGGTCAATTCCCAACTGCCATCTGCAGACATTTCACTTCATCTTATAACTATGACGAGGGTTGGTTTGGATTTTAGTGTAAACACTAATCTGTCTTATTTAAATAACATGTTGGTAAAATAATTGAAAATGTCAACAATTTGACTATTTATTATTGTTGTTCAAATTCTCTAGGATTTTGCTTCTAGGATCAACACCAGATATAGCTACAATTTGACATTCAGATTTATGAATTTCACTTTATTTGAGGAATTAGTGGATGGTATAAGTGTATCAAATCTTACATTAGTGTTGAATTGGTCTCCTGCCCAGTCATGCTCAAAATAAAGGGCAGTTATTTCTTACAACCCCGACATCATCTGTCTCAGAATTTGGTTTGCGCATAACTCATTTCAACAAAACCGGCTTGTAAGGTGAGGATTGTCTCACTTATAAACACGGCATAGGCCATATCTCTAAGCAATGTGGAACTAAATCCACCCCTTGAAACCCAACACAATGAAGATGTTGGAGGCTGCAATGAAGGCAAGCCAAATGCTGTAGTTTAGGCGACTAGGGGAGGACCGTTGTGAAGGCGTAAATTCCAACAATCTGCAATAGGGCTAATTGATTTTCTAGTCTCACACACTTAAAATAAGTTACGTTTTTTGCTTTTCTATTTGATTACTCCAGCATAACAAGGAGATTCAAATATTTAGAAATTAAACCTAAGATTGATTTTAATTTCTTTTGCCAGGTATTATAAAATTGTTGGTTCTTCCGAGAACTATTCATCTATTGTATCAAAGTTGCGAGAGGAGGGCATAGATTTTGAGCCTGATAATGGTTCTGAGCTTCTTCCAAATACCACCATTGAGGTTTGTTTTGGCTATTGCATATGCTATTTCATTTATTGGCGCTTCATTTTTCTTTTCTTACTTCTCCTTTTAGTTTTATGGAGCCTATGAATGTCAGCAAACAAACAGTCGTGAAGCTGTAAATTTAATCTGTGATGTTGCAATATGCAACTTCGTAAGATGGATCTGTAAATCGCCCTTGTCATTTCACTTTTCTGTTTATTCCATTTCATGCTTTGAGACGGCCTTCATCCCAATAACTGTTTGATCATGTCAGTCATGTGCTATTATTTTTTCAGGTAGACGATGAGGCTATGGACTTGAACAGGGAACTTATGAACAAATTACTTGAGCTTGATGATGTTGATGCTGTTTATACAGATCAGAAATAGTAATTTCTATATCTTTAAGAAGCTGGTCAGCAGACTTATCATGGTTATTCTTTGAAATTTGGTTAGTCTTTACATGGTCTATTTGCAAATGCAAATTAGGCTAAAAAAATCATTAGAGATTCCTCCATCAGAAACTTATTTGCCAGATATGCAGATCTGACTCGTGGACTGTATCTGTTCTTTATTCCTTTTCCAGGGTAGCCAGAAACATGTTTTCTGCAAAGGGAATTTCATTTTGAATTTTTGATTCATAATTGAGGTTATTTAAATAATTTGTTGTGTTATAAAAAATTGAAAAATCTAATAATAATAAAACAAATTAAAATTGTTTCCTTTTCGTTGGGTTTGATGATTCCGAAAAAAAATCTTTGCAACTATCTCCTTAGATTTATGTTTACATTGTCTTATGTAATTGGCATTTAAGTAGAATACGTATGATTTTGCCAGCCAAGTCAACAAGTATTTTCACTCACGACTAATATTCATTTATGCAAGTCAAAACATATGACTTTTAATGCGTTTCACTATACGCGAACAACCAAGATAGGGAATCCGTATACCTATATGTATAACTGCTAATATACGCATATTCTTGAATTTTACATGAATTATAATTTTATAATGCTGCGACTAGTATGAAATCTGTATAATTGCTACTTTATCATACATGTACTTGCGTTATGTATTGCTGTCTGCTTGCACTTATAGATAGTTGTAGAATATATACTGTACAGATGTGATGCTTTCAAGTAGTTTCTCTGAGCAGATTTTCCAACACTTTTACTGTTTTGGAACCCAGCATCCATGCAACCCATATGGAAGACCATAAGGGAACTTAGCCCTAGCAACCTCTTCAAAAGTGGAACCATCTAACACCAATGCATATCCTTCTCCATTTTTCTCACTGATTATGGAGATCACCACACCTGTCATATGAGGGTTAAAAAGTTCAGAACAAGGAGGGGGATGATCTTGCAGAGGCATGATTTAATCAACTAATTATAAGAGCTCTCACCATCATCTTCTTCTGTTGCTCCTGGTCGAGGCACAAAGAATGGTTCTGAGGGCACAGCTCCTTCTTCATACCAGTTCTTAGCCGTTTTCAATTTTAGATCAATCTACATATTGCATGTCAAAGCACATTTAACTAAATGTTTGCAGGATTAAATTAGACCGAAATTAAGATTTGTGAGATATAATGCAAAGTAACCTTGGTGAGGGTGTTGGGGAAGTTACAAGGGCGTTGTGCTCCACAAGCATAGGCATATCTGTATTTCATCCCTAAATAATTAGGGTTTATGCTGCACATATCCATGCCTCTCCCATGTTCATTCGGGTCTAATGCTGCTTCTAATGTTCCATAAGGACTTCCATCTAGTGGTATTTTGAACCTACCAACCCTGTTTGATTTTAGATCAATTTCATTTAATTTAGAATATGTATTCAATCAAATATGACCTTGCAGGAAAAGATAGGATAAAATAATTAAGATGTCAAATACATACTTAGCATCTGGCAGAACATCTTTGCCATTAAATGAGCGAAGGTTCTGTAATCTAAGCTTGTCAAGAATGCCAGTGTCTGAATTGTGCTCACAACAATCAGCAATGACTGCAGTTACCCTTCCATCTTCATCTTCTTCTTCATATGCATTTATAAAATGGAAAGTAACAAACAAAGGCACTTCCACACTTGCCACCTTCAAAATCACATGCCAAAATTAATTACAAAACTAATAAGTGAAACACTAATACAACTCATCATATTATCATATTATATTATTATGTCAAGATGAAGTGTGATTAATATGGACTTACAATTTTTCCACTAGTCTTGCACATTACATGCATAAAAGCTTTGGACTCGGGTTGCCACTGAAATTTGTATAAAGGAGTTGGTTCAGCCCTGAGCAAATTCTGAGCACAATATCTCAATGGCATTTCAGGCACAATAACATAGTGTTGAGTAACAGGGAAGGAATGGACCCAACCGGGTGAAGATCCACCTCGACAATCAACCCGACCAATAACATTCCTCTCATTAGAGCCAGGTTCCATTCTCACCACCAAGTATCCAGGTTTCACAAGGTCAGGAATTAACGTCAAAAACTCCTTATCCGTCACAATGGGGTGTGCAGAATGAATGAGTCCTCCCAAAGAATCACTATACTCAAATTTACCAATTGTCTCCAACGTCTCAGGATCTATCACTATGGACCCTTTTTGTGTCTCCGTCAAACAAACCACCCTCCCATCACCAAGCTTCACCACACCCGTGTTAGCATTGTCGGTAAGCGAAGAACCAGAAAAAAGATTTGCTAGCTCCCCTACATAGGCTAAGAAATTTTCAGCCTTAGGCACTTCAGAAAATTCACGATAACATATCTTCTGATTTTTCTTTGCTGCTTGATAAGCTTGAGACTCGATCTGCCGGTGACCGGCCGTTAACTGTCCATCCTTAAAGTGAAGTCCAACCAAGGTGGCATAACCATCAAAGAGATGCCTGAAATTGTAGTCTCCTATGTTCCACATGCCTGGACCATTCCTGATGTACGTACCTTTCTGCATGTATAATAATAACAACTTTTATGCGACAAGTTATTAATTATTATAGTGTTACGAAATCAAGGAGGTTCAAAGATGCTTTTATATATTATAAGATCAATTATTTATTTTAATTAATTTGATATTAAATTCTTGATTCGGGTAATATGCCCTGCTAGGTTCCATTTGCTGACAGTATTATACTCGACAAACACAAACCAATATTACGTGTAGAAATCAGCAGCTTTTTTAGTTTTAATAGTAATTTATATGGAGGTTTTGAGACAAGAATATTTCTGTTGTTTTCCACTTTGTCTATGTTTTAAATTTGGTTGTTTCAATACAACAATCAAGTAGAACTCGACTAATAATTATAATGGTGGTAAGATTTAAGCAGAGGTTAGAAGCTACAGCGATTGATATAATATAAAATTATCCACATATCTATATCTGTATTTAGAACTTAAGCTTTTAGAATAGTTTATTAATTATATAATATTTTAATCTTTATAATGGATTAGTGGTTTGGAGTTTAATTATTACTGTCCTTATTCTTATATTAAAAAAGATATCAACACAAAAACAAATGATGTTATATTGAATGTAAGAAGCAAAAAAAAAATAGTCATGTTATTTACTTTAATGATGTTATTTATTAAAAAATAATTTAAAATTATATTTCAATATCTTTTATTTTTATAAGATTAAGAAGAATAATTTTATTTAAATAATTAATTAAATTTCATTTTTGAAAATTCAATTTATTTATTTTTAATAAATATTAAGTTAGTTACTTTTGTTTGTATTTAGTTAATTGAATATTTTATTATAAAAATATATCAATGTTGGAGAAAAAAAATTACTTACCAACCAAAGTGGAATATGTCCTTGAACAAGAAGTTCTCCTTCCCATCTTTCTTGGGGGACACTAGTCCATGCAACATGGTGTTGGCCACCGGCGGTCCCCGGAAGTTTCTCCGGTGGCGGAGGTGGAGCAATCACACGCGACGGGCTCGCAACATTTGCGACGGTCGAATGATTTAGAAGATTGCGTCCGCCTTTATAAATGCCTTTGTTTCTAAATAAAAACTTGTCCTTACTAAAATGATCAGGCATGTCACAAACAACCATATTAATGGAGTTTCTCATTAGGGTTGGTGAGGCCATGAAAGCCATGGAAATGGAGTTACTATTGAGTGAAGAAACAAGAGAGAAATATATTGAATGAGTTTTGTGAGTGAGGAGTGAGTATCAATGAGTTGCATATTTATATATAGGAATGGCTTGGGAAATGAATGTGTAAGAAACTATGTATGCTTTGTTTTGTGGGAATCTTAAATTGGTGGAAACCCTTCCCACTACGAGACACCGTTTGTTTTTTATTGGATCATTAGTATCCATATATACATTAAGTTATAATATTTCAAATCTTTAAATAATTACTTTCAGCAAGAATGACAGAAAAAACCCTAATATAGTATGAGTATATTGTAAATTGTAATTGGATATAGTAGAGTTTGTTATATAAAAATAAACAGTTAACTATAGTAGTAAGAACTAATCTATTTCAAATTAATTAAGTTCGAGTCTTAATCAAACCAAGTTAAATATATTATATATCTAGAAATTTAAGTATTGATTTCATATTATTTAAAATTGTTTGGCCAAAATTTGAATTAAATTGTTATATTTTATTATTAATATTATTTTTATTTAGTAGTATTTTTTACACATATTTGTCTCTCGTTTTTGTCTTGGTAAGACAACAGACATAGGTGCGGTAGACAATTGTTTTGGCTAGGGATGTTTGCAATGTGGTTTGAACAATTTTAACATTAAAAATCATATGAATTGTAAGAAAAAAGTGGTTTGATTTGGTTTGGTTGGTTTTTAAAAGTAAAATTAAAACAAACTTAATCAAATCAAACCAATGCAGTTTGGTTTGCTTTGATTTTTTACAAAAAAAATTATTGAACCATACATACACATATATATGACAACATAACTTTATATTTAGTTATTCATACACTACTAAATAACCACAAAACTCATCATATTTAGACAACAACTTTTTATTTAATATGCAAAAATCAAATTAAACAAATGTCGAATAATAAATATAAAATAATAGCATAAAACAATATGAAAAATATTATAATGAAAAAAAAGGAGGAGATGAGAGATTAGTGAAGATGAAATTAAAAAGAAAGAACATAAGAGATGAGAGATTAGAGAAGAAGATGTGCGATAAAAACAAAAGTGGAAGAGGAAACAACTACATAAAAATTAGAAGGTGAAAAAGAAATTATATAAGAGAGTAGAGATTAGAGAAGGAAATATAAGATGTATGTCGTGAATGAGGCGTGATATTGCTAGGAGAGATTTAAGAAGACTGAAATTGAAACCCTAAGTGTGAGGAAGAGAAAATCGTTCGTAATTGTAAGGTTAAGACATAACAGGTTTAAGTTTGGGTTCAATGTGTGTAAAGTGAAATTTAGGTTGTAACATAATGCAGTTTCATTCGGTTTGGTTTGGTTTGCAAAATACAAACCGTAAATCGAACTGAACCATGTAGTTTTATTAAAAGACGACCCAAACACATCCGAAGCAAATTCGTGTTTTTGCGGGTTTAGGTTTGGTTTGGTTCGATTTGCAGTTTTCTATTGGGTTGACTCAGTTTTGAACACCTCTAGTTTTGGTAGGGTAGTACCTTTGATGATAAAAAAATCTCAAACTTGTTTCCTCTTCTACAGTTAGAGAAACTCTCTCGGTTCATTAAAGGGAATTCTTGGGGTCTACATCCTCTATTGGCCCAGGTTCTATAACACCAGAGAGATGTCTTGAAGTTGGGTCACAACTTTCGATGACCTTCTCTCAGTGGATGAATTTAACTACTTTTGTTACTCTAGTTGTGAGACAGATTTTCTTAGGAACTTGTGTTTTTGAAGCTTGCTTTGGATTCTGTCCCACTGTGGGGAATGCATCAGACTTGGTAATTATACCTATTTTGAATTAGTTAACTTCAGTCCACTGCTCTTCTCAGCTGGATACATGTATTGATAGCCATCTATCTTTTATTGGCTTTTGTATGCAAAATAATGTTTAACAACCTGTGCCAGAGGAAGGCTTACGTTATAGTGAGTATGCTTTGTCTTAAAGTATGAGTTGTACTCCTTTTCCTTATTCTACATGGGTATTAGATCCTATTTGTATATCATTTGAGTTTTCTGCTGATCTCAATAAGATAAAAGCTACTAAAGTCTTTGATCTTTCTAAGCAAATAAGACACTCATTTAAGAAATGTGATGATTTAGAAATGGGAAGATTAGTAGGACTAGAAAGTATATATCAACTTCAGAATCTGAACAAGTTCAGAGTCTAATAAAAGGTGTTAGCAACAGAATGAATAACTAACAAAAGCAAGAAGAAAAGCAACACACAAAGTTATACTGGCTCCTTTCCTAAACTGAGAGTAGTCCTGTCCCCTTGTATTAACAAGAGATTTTCACTATAATCAAACTGATTACACTTTGCTCAAGTAAACTAGCAAGAGACTTTAACTGCTCAATCAAACTAGAAAGAGACTTCCGCTCAAGCAACCTAGAAAGATACTTCTGCTCAAGAATACAAGCAATAGACTTCCACTGCTCAAGTAAACCAGCAAGAAACTTCCATTGCTCAAGCAAACTAGCAAGAGACTTCCTCTACTTTAAACAAATAATTTATTAGAAAAGATAACAATTATACTTGATGTTAAATAAGAGGTATAGAAGTAATACAATAACTATAACGGTTTTTAACACTTAAGATTTCTAAGATATACAAAGATAAGAAATATTAAGAACTTATGCAATAACAGTTATAAAACTTTAGCTCAAAGTTATGCTCAGTGTTGTTCTATTGTAGCGTTGTAACCTTCCTTTAAATCTTCAGCTCCTTTTTATAGAGGCATAAAAAGATTCATTGGAAAGTAACTTGCATAAGACTTATTTGTTGAGAAGCATTTCAAGAGAGACGTTGGAAGATAAATCCAATTAAGATTTTTTTCCAGTGAGTAATAACATTGTCCCCACAATCTTTTTCATACTAGGTATCTACAAAGAAAGTTAGACAAACTTAAGAGGTCACATCAACTTTCTTTGAGGCTTGCATTAAGAAACTCTAGTTGTCTTTCTCCAATAATCTGGAAATGACAAGAGTGGTCTGCTTTGAAGACAGACTACAGATCAAAAGCTAAACACCTTTTATCTGAGGTCTTTAAAGTCTAAGCTGTCATCATAAGCTGAGATACAACATTTAAATTTTGATTCTTCAGAGATGGAGATACCACGTTTAGAGTCATCAGATTCTGATCCTTCAGAATATGAGTCGTTTAGCTTCTGTTCATATGCTTTCATTAGGGTCAATTATGAGTTAAATTTTAAGCTTACGATCATGCATACTTGAACAAACATTAGTATACCCAATTGTTCTTTGAGTATTTTTTTAATTATTAAAACACAAGGGATATGAACAATTTTGTTCCAACAATCTCCCCCTTTTTGATGATGACAAACTAAGGTATTTAAGAATAATGGTTAGTCAGTTTAACTAACTTGACAACATCTGAGTCTGAGGTTTGTAAGTTCCCCCTAAGTCTAATAGTTCAAAGGTTGAGTTTTGTAAGCTCCCCCTAAGTCCTATCCAAGTTAATTAAACATATCTTGATAACATAAAAAAATAATGTTCATATAGAAGCAATAATAATATGAGTTCAGATATATATAAAAGTATTCAAAAAAACTTTTATCATCTTTAAATACTCTCATGAATTTCTCCCTCTTTTGTCATCAACAAAAATATAAATACACAGAAGTAGAGAGAGAGAGAGAGGGAGAGAGAGAGAGAGAGAGAGAGAGAGAGAGAGAGAGAGAGAGAGAGAGAGAGAGAGAAAGAGAGAGAGAGAGAGAGAAAAAATATACTGATAAACACATAAAAAGAAGAACTGTTGATAGATAAGCATCTGTACCATAATTTTCAAGATAGTCACAGTAAGATTCTGACTGCGTGGTTTTTGAGGAACATGAATCAAGAAAGCATAAGACTTAAAGAACGTGGTCTTCAAGATAGAAAATGTTTGGCTCAGAAACACCTCTATAAAAGCAGATGTTGAATTAACAACTAGGTCACATATTTCTCAAAAGTTTTTTCGAGCAACAAAAGAACGGGCAAAAGAAAACCATTCAAGGCTGAAAAAAGAAATTTTGCAAAGGAGATACATAACTTGACAAAGAGGCAGACAAGGAAGGAAAAACAAAAATATGAGGAAATAGAAAATAATCAGAGATCCACAGTTGTAGAGGATGAAGGCAAATATGTTGGAGTCTCTAAAGAGGATAATACCCTAAGAACATATCTGAAGACTCTTCCAGAAGAACGAGTGCAAATGTAATAGCCTTTAGATTTAGATCATATAATGTCATATTAATGAATAAATATGATTTCCATTCCTTTACCATTTTAGCCATAAACTTCTCTTGATATCCATCAAATTTTGGTAATGCTTATCAATCAATCAATAAGAAAAACGATAGTAACAGAAACGTAGAAGCTATATGATCAGTGCATTTTAATACACATTTTCTTATGTTTGTACTTAGGTATTTACTTAATTTGTTTTATTTATTTTAATGTTTTGTTATGTTTTTAGAACTAAGTCTTTGTTTGCCTTTAATCTATTTTTGCAGCTTATTTTCAGCTTTAACGGTCATTTGATATCTATCCACTGTTCGAATCATAACTGGAGCTAACAAGATCAGATCGACGTGTTCTAATAAGCTTTGGAAAGCTAAGAAAAAGAGCTATAACTCTCATGTTATAGGAAGAAGATGATCCAGAGTGTAGAAGACTCTAAAGATTCGTTGAAGTCAGGAACCGAATTCTGCCTTAAGGAACATTTAGTTTTGGGCCGGATTTTTTATGTTTTTCGATCCAATTGTGTTAGAACCGGAATTGTTGATGCTTTTATATACCTAGCAGCCACACTACTGTAGATTTGAAATTCTTTTCACGAATTTTATTTTTTTCTTTTGTACAATTATGATGAATGATTAATCATCTGGAGTTGATCTACTGTAATCGTGTTTCCAACGCTTTAAGGTTTTTATTCTATCAATTCAATTTCGTTTCTCTTTCAATTCTATTCTATGAAATTGCATTTTTTTAATCTGTTATTTTGCGAAATGGTTTGATTTAATTCGTATGATTGTATTCCTAACTTTTAATCGTTTTTTACGTTGCTTAGTCGTTAAATCACGTTTCTATATCGTGTTTGCTTAATTCGCGGTTGTTTTTATCCGTTTACTTAATTCGGAATATATGAACGCCAATCTGTTTAATATCTTAGTGCGCTTATCATTTGATATTTAAATCGAATAGAGATCAAAACACTTAGGGAATTGGTTAGGAAAAAAACCAATGATTAGCCGAAAACCGAAACAGTAGATCAACTTATTTTATAATCACTTATTTTAATCACTTTTCCTCTTGTTTTATAAATTGAAACTTAAAAACACCATAAACCTTTTTTTATTTGGTTGAAATAATGCAAAAATCCGTTAGCTTCATAAAATACCTTGACATTAAATGGATCAACAACTTTCAAAGCTTCCGATAGCTTCAACTTATCACCCCAAATTTATGAACCATAGTTTTCTCAACTCCTTTTTGAATGAAAAGTTATGTGCATAAGGCATGAAACATGGCTTACCCTCTTGAAAGGATATGAGAGTCATCTTCAGATATTCAAACATAACATAGGGAATGTTGATCTTCAAATATGAGTTGAGAAGAAGCAGAAAAGATTTTTCATCAATATCTAAAGATCTCATATTCTTGTTCTTTGATAGAAAGTTTGAGATCAAAATTTGATACCAGATTGATGCCTTGGAGTTAAGATAAAAGACTTTTGATAGGTGGAATAGAATATCAAAGATAAGATGAGAAGGCAAAGAAGATTACCGAAAGAGCATATCTGGAATAACACCTTCATCCTCACAGTTTATTGCGTTGGCAATGGAGGTTGTGGTGATGGTGGTAGGGACACCAGATATTACATAAATAATGACATACTCTATATCTAACTCTTGGACAAATGCATTAACCGAAAATTATTTGACCAAATAAGGGTAGGTATGACCATAGAGCATATAAAAGAAACCATCCCAACCATTGTGGGAGACTTTGAAGATCAAAGTCTTGACCCATAATTTCTTCAAAGTCAACAAGTCCTTAAATGATAACTACTAATTGGTTTTTCATTCCAAGATTAGATCTAGAGGCCATCACAGAGTGGGGCTTTTCCACAAAAGAAAGATTTACATGAAAAAGGCAGAGACAAAAAAATACATAAAAGAAGTTCTCAAAGATATAGTCAAGTGTATTGTCAGGAAGGTGCAAGACAACTGTCATTTCTTTAAGACCACTGAAAAATCATCTTATAGAGAACTTAAAACAAACACAAAGTACAAATAATAAAAGATGACAGAGGAGACAATACATAGAAATAAAAAAGGTCTCACATCAATAACATACAGATAATACCTGCTCAATTACTAAGTAAACAAGATAATTATCAGGCATGTGAATGCTATTGAATCAAATAATCCACTCCAGAGTCTTAAAGTCTGAAGTTTTTTAGAAGCCATTTTTCATCAAAGGAAGTTTTTCAAAGCACTGACTGAAGCTTCTTCTGACCAACATAAAACTTTGATACTCTATTCAGAAGCAAGCGTTAATCTTCAGTAAAGACCATGTTCAGATTCTTTTTGATAAAATAAATTTTTTCAATGGCTAAGGGTTTTGTAAATATGTCAGCTTATTGATGATCAGTATCAATTAATTGAATATCTGTAACACCCTTATGAGCATAGTCTCTAATAAAGTGACAATTAATTTCAATATGTTTGGTTCTAGAATGTTGAATTGTATTCCTTGTTAGACAAATAACAACAATATTATTGCAAAAGATAGGGATATTTCTTCCACAAATCTGATAATCCTCCAACTAATATTTTATCTAGAGCATGTGTGTACAACATTTTACAGCTGAGATGTATTCTGCTTCTATTGTAGATATAGCAATAGTTAATTGTCTCTTACTAGCCCAGGATATTAGGTTTTCACCTATAAATTGACAGTTTCCACTAGTGGATTTTCTATCAATTCTATCCCTAGCATAGTCAGTATCACAGAATCCAACTAGCTTATAATCTAGGGATTTTTTTTATAAAGAAGTCCCAAATTTTTTGTTCCTTTTAGATACCTAAAGATTCTTATAACAACAGTTAAATGAGCTTCTGTAGGATCTGATTTAAATCTTGCACACAGACAAACACTGAACAATATATCAGGCCTAGAAGCTATGAGGTAAAACAAATAACCAATCATACCTCTATACTGCTTTTGGTCCACCTTGGAGCTACTTTCCTCCTTGTTCAGACTACATGTTGTATGCATAGGAGTTGTCATAATCTTGCAGTCTTCAAGATTAAAATTCTTCAACATCTCCTTTGCGTACTTGGACTGTTGAACAGAAGTTCCACTTTTACTTTGATTGATTTGGATTCCCAAGAAGAATTTCAATTCTCCCATCATGCTCATCTCAAATTCAGCCTGCATAATCTTAGAAAATTCTTTGTAAAAAGAGGCATTAATAGAATAAAAAATTATGTCATCAACATAAACTTGAACAATTAAGATTTCATTATTTAGAGTCTTTCTGAATAGTGTAGTGTCAACTTGCCCCTTCTGAAAACCATTTTTGAACAAGAAATTACTCAATCTCTCATACCAAGCTCTTGGAGCTTTTTTGAGTCTATACAATGGTTTCTTACAGTGTTGTTCTATTGTAGTGTTATAAACTTCCTTCAAATCTTCATCTCCCTTTTGTAGAGGTAGAAAAAGAGTCGTTGGAAAGTAATTGCATAAGAGTTCTTTGTTGAGAAGCATTTCAAGAGAGACTTTGGAAGATAAATCTAGTTAAGATTTTTGTCCATTGAGTAATAACATTGTCCACATTTTCTTTCTCATACTAGGTATCTACCAAGAAAGTTGGGTAGACTTAAGAGGTCACACCAAAATTCCTTGAGCCTTGCAATAAGAAACCCAATTTGACTCTTTCCAATAATCTGGGAATAACAAGACTGGTTTGCTTTGAAGACAAAGTACAGATTAGAAGTTGAGCACCTATAGCTGAGGTCTTCAAAGTCTGAGCTGTCATTAGAAGCTGAGATACCATGTTCATATTCTTATCTTTCCAAGGCGGAGATACCACATTCATTGTATTCAAATTCCGATCCTTTAGAATCTGAGTCTTTTAGCTTCTTTTCATATGCTTTCATCAAGGTCAACTCTGAGTTGAACTTTAAGCTTATAATCCTGTATACTTGAACAAATATTAGTATATCCAATTATTCTTTAAGTACTTTTCTATCACCAAAATCCAAGGGATATGAACAATTTTGTTCCACACATGGATCCCTAACTTCCTACGAATCTTGTGAAATAGTTTAGTGGATAATGGTTTTGTATGAGTATCAACAAGCTGATTTTTAGTGTCCACATATTCAAAAATCACATCAAAATTTCCACATGATCCCTAAGAAAATGACGCCTAATCTCAATATGCTTTGTGCATGAATTTAAAACTGGATTCTTGGTGAGACTAATTAAACTAGCGTTATCACACTTAATTGGAATGCGATCAAGTTTTAAATCATAATCCAGCAGTCATTTCTTTTTCCAAAGGACTTATGCACAATAGTTTTCAGCAACTACATGTTCGTTCTTGACGGTAGAAAGAAAAATGTGTTGCTTCTCGCTTTTCCAAGAAACCAAACAATTTCCAAATAAGTGACAAATACCACTAGTATTCTTCTTATCTGATTTGCACCATAATTAATTAGAATAAGAGAATCCTACCAAGTGTCATACTCCAAATTTGTCCTACTTTTTATTTGCACATTCATCCACTAACCATTATTCAGAAAATCCAAAAAAAATGTTGCTTCTACGCTTATTTTCTTATTTGCCTAAGTCCAGGATTCATGTGAGGCTACTATGGCATTGATGTGTGCAGTGATGTTTCAGTTCATCTAGTTTGACCTAATATAAGTCAAGCAAGATTTTGGTTCAATATCAACGACCCAAGTAATATGATTGATTCATTTCAAGACATGACCTAATTTGTTGCAAATTATTTTTAGGACATGTAATCAAATATTTCAAGATTTAGCCTATTGGTTTCAAGATGATTCCAAGTTTTGTTTCAAATCACTCTGGGCCATGTTTCAAATTGGTATTGAGGCTATGTGGTAAACAAGTTAAGCTTTGGGTAGATTTGTTTCAGGAAATAGGTTCAGGTTATGATCATTCATACGTTTAAGATCCAAGCTTGGGGTGATTTCAAGAAGTTTGTGGCATAGTCCATTTGTAATCAAGGCGTATGGTCAATCCAAGTCATGTTGGAATTAAGGTTTATTTCAAGTTTCAAGCTTCAGGTTATGGTTGATATCAAGAGTGACTCGTGGCAGACTTCAACCTAATTAGTTTTAAGATTGGTTTTAAGATCCAATAATTCCATTTGTCATCTTTTTTAAGAGAAGTTTTCGTTCTTAGGAAGGAGGAAAGGTGTATAAAGTATGGTACATGAGGAAATTGCAACAAGTCCATTCCATTTGCATTTCATCCAAAGTCTCATAAAATATGAAGCCTAAGACCAAAGATGATTGATAAATCATTCAAGCTTCTGATTGAATATAAGTGCCAACAACTTTATAAATTCTCATGGTACAAAGTTTTTCACAAGTTTCTAAGGAAGCATGTAAGAGTTATATGATGCAAGAGGAAAATTTGAAAGTCATGAAATTCCAAAGGATTGAATTTTAATCACAAATGGGTACGAGATTCAAGTTAATTTCAAAGCAAGTTCAAATGTCACAAGATTCAAGGATTCTTTGGTTTACAAGAGCAAGAATGTCAAGTTCATTAATTAAAATTCAAAGGTACAAAGAACAAAATTATTTGCAAGATAAATTACATGAATTGCAAGCCTAATTCTACAAGTCCTTGGCCTAAGAAATTGCAACAAAGAACCAAAGTTTCACATGCCATAACCAAACTGTGCAATTCAACAACAATCTTGAACCTTCAGCCAGCTAGCACAATGCCATTCCACACACAATACCAAGTAATAACTTGCCTTTCCATCATTACTCCTTGAGCCAAATTCACGTAGCATCCCAACCTACACAAATCAAAGCCACAATAATTCATTAGCATTCAAAAATTGCCATATCATTATACCATACGCTGCAACTTAATAATGTATCATGTTACCACACGGTTTGTAGATTTTTTCATGATGTAGGTGGCTAGTATTACGCCATAGATAACCAAGTCCCTGTCCACACAAAACCTGCAACCAAATACATCAAAAGAGAGTTTAAATAGCGGCCATCACAGTGCAGTACAAAGAAAAATTAAGCCACTCACAAATCTTTTCCAGCGTGCTGCCAAAAACAATTTACACACCTTCACAAAACCAGCTGGCCCCACTTGTACAAACGTTATCGTCGTTCCACAGGACCATACTTTCTTTTCGCACAACAGCATTAAACGAGCCTGCAGCAAGCATCAACGTACAACAACGTCACATGACATAAATTTTGATACAAACATTCAAATGCAACCTTTCTTGTTACATTGTACTCTTTGTCATTAAGAGAGTATAATACAAAATGAATGAACACAAAAAGGTCCTTGTACTAAAGGGCATACAACTTGGAAGTAAGGTACCTGAAATTGCATTTTCGCTTTGAAGTCAGAATTTTACCATAACTTAAACTTGATTAAATGCCAATTTACCATGTGTGTTCCATCTAAACATGTTTAATCAAGTTTCTAGAAGTTAAATGACTCATAAAACGTAAGGATTAGTGGAGTTTTGATGCACTTTGAGTCACACATTTATCATTTTTGGTTGCACATGAAATCACACGAGTTTGGATTCAATTTGCATGTATGGGATCATAAACCTTCCTCCTATAAGTAGAGCATTATTCCTGCACAATTTCGGAAGCTTTAGAGAGTCAAAATCACTCTGCAGAATCTCAGAATTTTCTCAAAATTTTCGTAGATTGTGTTTGCTTTTCATGCTCTTCTAGCTACATTCTTCGTTTCAGTTAGCATCCTTGATATCTTCTGAAGCTATTCCAATCATTTTCAAGTCTTGAGAGTCTCTGAATCATCCTCACTAAGTCCAGTTTTAGAGCATTTCCATCACACTTCGAATAGGTAGTTAGAGACATCATTTCTCTCAACTCAAATTACTGAGATGTTGCTTGATGTTCATTGATCATTAATGTACCTTTAAATTTCATTTGTATTTCGTTTTCACTATTTCATTGTGATTTTTGTTTTTAAAAATGCCACGAGTTTTCTCACAATTCTCTGCACACAATTAATTCAAATAATTTTTGAAACCATAGTTGCCTTCGCCTTGATGAAACGATCATGATGATGTTAGTTTGGTACTCAAAAGTAACAAAAACATCAAGCTCAGGTGAGAGATCATTGGAGAAGATGATCAGAGAGGGCAGAGTGGTGGTCTGAATTTGGATGCGCCACTTGAATTGTTTTGATTGGTTGTTCTAAAATCAGATCTGGTGTGTTTATTTCACTAAATTCCATCATGAGCCATAAGTCGAGGAGTGTTGGATCTACCACATCAATTAATGAGGCTAGATCTAACGCTTGTGGTCTTTTTCAGCTTTACTTTATTTTCTGTTTTTATTTTAAAATTGTTTTAAACTTCTAAAATTTATTTTAAATTCATTTTAAGTCCAAAAAATCTGAAAGTAATTTCTAAAATGCTCTTTTATTTTTCTTCATTTGATTTTATTTTTTTGAGATTTTATTTTTGTGTTTTGCTATTTTTCATTGATTTTATCCTTTTTGCTTTGTATTAATTGATTAAAAATAGTTTTCTGACTTTACAAATTTTGAAAATATTTGTGAATGCTTCTTGATTTATTTCTGACCTTCCATAACTTTCTCGTCCATTTATTTGTTTGACCTATGTTGACTTCTGTTGGCCTTAGTTCTTGGTTGAGTTAATTATAAGTTTCATCAAATTCAATGGATCTTTGGTGTTGACGGGGTGAAAACCCTAATCCACCAAAATGGATAATTGATTTTGATGATAACTTGATTAATGCTTTGATTCAATTTAGTTTTCTTTCCATCTTGCTCTCCTCTCTCTCTCTCTCTCTCTCTCTCTCTCTCTCTCTCTCTCTCTCTCTCTCTCTCTCTCTCTATCTATCTATCTATTTATCTATCTATCTATCTTTCCTCCTCCTCCTTTTTTTCTTTCTCCTTTCCTTTTGATCAATTGGATGATAAGTAGTCCATCTTGTTCATGAGATATGGGTTGGTTCCTGATGAACTTTCATCATTTCAAATCTACCATTTGATTGATCATTGGTCATTGATCATTGAAGGTTCTTCGGATTGATGCATAAGTTTGTCCTAAGTGTCATGAATGATTAATTGATGTAATGGACCAATCTCTTTGCCTTAGTGCTTGATCCCTCCTTAGTTTTGACTTGTTCTACATGTTTTAGGAGTATGATCTTTATCATATCTTTAACATCTATAGTACATAAATTGTTATTGACCGGCCTCCCATAGTATGATCTTCCTTATAGGTTATGCTACGATTGCTTAACATAGTGCTAAATTTGTTCCAAATTGGATTATTAACTCTAAAACTAACATTAAACATATAATTGTGCTAACATTTATTTTTATGTCATTTACTTGTATACACATTTATCTTTATTGTCATTTACTATCTTGCTCCTTATATATATTGCTTTATTATTGTCATTGCATATCAGATTGCTATTGTTTATGTTTATTCCTTTTTTCTTTGTCCACTTGGACTTTTCTTTTCCTTTTTATTAAGACATTAATAAAGGCTAAACCATTAAAAGACTTAATGCTTCCATTAAACTATTGGTTACTATCCCTTGCTTGTATGTTGGACTTGTAGACTAAAAATTAGGTTCTTGATCCTATGCTTTGGAGTTATGACTTGAGACCTTGGAGTTTATCTGGTACCTTGACCTTGGTTTGATCTTTGGAAGACTTGGCCTTGTTACCTCATCTTTGGCCTTGGTTTAAATTCTTCTTTATCTGATGCTTGGTTATTTCTCTACTTATTTGGTTGCTTATTGCTTGAATCCAAAGGATGGGATAATTTGGTATCTTTGTTAGATACTTACTTCCTTAGCTTTTACTTTATGCTTTAGGGTAGTCTCTTCATCTCCTCCCCTTCTTTGATTTTCAAAATCTTCTCCCTTTTTCAAAACCTTCTTATTTTTAAACTCGAACCTCTTTCTCAATAAACCTTGACTTTGTAAAATGATTTTCAAACTCTTTTTCTTGAATAAATGCTAATCAATCTTAATCATATCAAGACCATTTTCATAAGACATAAAAAATACTTAACTCATTCAAAATATTTTGTGCCCTTTGTGCACTTTTCCTTTTAAACTTTTTCTTAAGGTTAGACATGAATCATTTTCATAGTTGAGATGTAATTCTCCTATCTCCATAGTTATGTTTGATGTTGATCCTTTTCTACTTGAGAGAGCTAGTGGCATACTTATTTATCTCTATCCAAGTTGGAGCCCTTCTCAATAGTGATGCAAATGTCCATTTTCATAGACTTGTGGGTGACTAATTGAGTGTTCTCCTTAAAATGACAACTTGTCTTCCCATTTAAAACAAATCACAACAAATCTCTTCTGTTATTTTTACCACGAACTACAAGATTTTGATCCTCCATTGCACTTTGTGGGCACGTAGGCATGAGGCTCAGGAAGTCTAGTTAAACACAAAAACCATAAATAAAATATTTCTCTTCTCATCTCCACCATCTTTTTCAAACAACACCTTTTAAGCTAAACATATATTTTCAAGAGATTCCTATAGAGTACTATAGATGTTTTGGGTGCTAATACCTTCCCATTGCATAACAAACTCCCTTACCCTTGTCTCTGTTCTTTTTATTTGTTTTGTTATAAAACTTCTTTGGGTTTTATTAGTTCTTTTCCCCATTCCTTTGGAAAAATAAAATTTCGGTTGCGACTCTTACTTTATGAGTTAAGTTAATCAATAAATAATCTCAAATTTTCCTGCAACAAAAAAGTGGCGACTCTGCTGGAGATATAATCCCTAGTGGTTTTAACCTAACTTGTTTATCTGTGTTTGTATTATATCTATTGTTTACTGTTTTGTTTTTCTGGTGCTTGCTCATTTCTGAGTGGTGAGATAAGTCTTATACCTAGACTTAAGTACACTTATGATAGGAGGGTGGTATAGTCATGTTTGGCTTATGTGGAGTTAATCCTTAATAAGCTGACCTGAGATCCCCCGCTCAGTGGAGGCCTTCTTAAGGGTAAATATGCTGAACTAGTGGTTGTGAAGGAATTTTACTTTTGACATGAGAGCCCGAGAAGCTGAGGACCTTAAAACCCTTTAACCCATCTTGCCCTTATTAGAACGTAGTGCAGTGACTATTCAGGTGTATACTTGAATTATTTGTTACGCGATACTACACTCAAACGAGTTTCTCTTGAGAATATTATTGGCTGACGAGTAGTCTTTTAAGCCGGTAATATCCAAAAGATGAAAACACGACTCTGGGGACTTTTATAGAACCTTGTTGTACATGCGATTTTTAACCCCTAGTACATACCTTATGGGTCGTTCTTGTGAGGGCAAGATTCCTTAGTCCTTTGTTTTAATGATGTCAAAACTAGAATTATCCCTCACTTGTACTTTGGATGATATCATCGCGTCTTAAATTGCATTCATCCTTTAATATGCATAAGATAAAACACATAAGTGTGTCTATGTATATAGGATCATCAAATATATGAAATTTATACATTTGATCATGTTGGATACCTTAGGTAAACTCAAAAAGGGCCTTAGGTTGTCTCAAATACTCACAAAAACGTGTTTTTTTTTAGCATTCTAGAGTCTTTGCGTCGACTCACAGACATGTGGATGTTGGCGCATGCTGTTGATTAACCAAGTTGTTGCCCTCTTATGTGATTAGAGATAAAAATAGAAAAAGTAACACCTATGTTAACCTTACTTGTCTATATTGTTGGAAGAAGGGTCACACCATTGCCTAATGCCGATTTGCCAAATGCCTATTTAGGAGATTTTTGGTTCCTAAGGGTATTTTCCAATGGTTGCCCAAATGCAACCAAAGATTCACTCACACCCTAGGACCCAATAAAAATTGGGTACCTATTTCCCTTTTTTGAATTGTGTAGGTACAATGTCTTAATCTAGGGAGATAAGATGGTTTCTCGATAGTGGATGCTCAAGACACATGATGGAGGACATTTCCTTATTCATTGACTTTGTGGAAAAAAAGAAATGATTTGTGACCTACGGTGATAATAACAAGGGAGCTATACTCGACAAAGGTAGTCTAGGTAATCCTTCTTTTACAACTATCTCAGACGTCTTATTAGTTGAGGGTCTTAAACACAACCTAATTAGAATTATTCAATTATGCAACAAAGGTTATAAAGTTTCATTTTCATAATATTGTTGCATGATTGAACATAATGATAAGAAGGATGATGTGTTCAAAGGCCTGAGGGTTAACAATGTCTATATGCTCGACTTAAGTGAGGTATCTTTGACTAACACTAAGTGTCTTGTCACCATGAGTGAAGACTCGTGGCTATGGCATAAGTGGTTAGTGTATGTCAACTTTGATTTGATAAATAAAGTAGTCTCTAAGGATCTAGTTGTCGGCCTACCCAAAATAAAAATTTCAAAATATCACTTATGTGATGCGTGCCAAATAGGGAAGTAAACAAGGATCTCATTTAAATCTAAAAATGTTGTTTCTACAACAAGACCTCTTGAACTCTTCCATATGGACCTTTTTGGACCATATATGATCAAAAGCTTAGGTGGTAATTACTATGGTTTTGTGATTGTAGACGACTACTCTAGGGTTTTTTGGACTATTTTCTTAGCAAGCAAGAGTGACACTTTTTTAGCTTTTTAGAAGTTTCCCAAGCTCTCTCAAAAAAATTGAATACAAGCATTGTAATAATCCGAAGCGATCATGGAGGTGAATTTGAAAACCACCTCTTTGAAGAATATTGTGATAAGAATATCATTGGTCATAATTTTTCCGCACCACGTACTCCTCAACAAAATGGAGTAGTGGAACATAAAAATCGCATTTTGGAAGAATTAGGAATAACTATGGTCAATGAGAGTCTCCTTCCTATATACTTTTTGGCCGATGCAATCAGCATGACTTGTTATGTTTTGAATAGGATACTTATCCGTCCTATTCTCAACAAAACTCCTTATGAGCTTTTGAAAGGAAGGAAGCCTAACGTATCACATCTTAATGTTTTTGGTTGTAAATGCTTTGTGTTGAATAACAGTAAGGAGAATGTTGGTTAGTTTGATTCAAAGACCGATGAAGGTATCTTTCTTGGATACTCTCAAACTATTAAGGCATATAGAATATACAATAAAAGGTTACTTACTGTAGAAGAATCCGTACATGTTACTTTTGATGAATCTTATTCGAAAAATGTCGAAAAAGGTATTCTTTTCATGGTGCAGGTGTATCTTCAGAAGACATACTCAAAGACACTGAAAAAGGGTCAGATCAACCTGAATCGGTGAAAGTTGAGGAGGAGGAAGATCACAACTCTGAAAATATTGAGGAGGAGGAAGATCACAACTTTGAAAAGATTGAGGAGGAGGAAGATCATAACTCTGAAAAGATTGAGGAGGAGGAAGATCACAACTCTGAAAAGATTGAGGAGGATCATCCAATTACCAACGATGACCTTCCTCTAGCTTGGAAATCCTCTAAGGATCGTCCCATCGACAACATACTTGGAGACATATCAAAGGGAGTAACTACAAGATCCAAGCTAAGTAACTTTTGTTATCACTTTCGTCTCTCAAATTGAGCCTAAAAACTCCAAAGAGGCCTTACTCGATGAAAATTGATTTTTAGCAATGCAAGATGAGTTGAATCAATTTAAAAGAAATGAGGTTTATGATCTTGTCCCCCTCCGTGAGATCATCAAATGATTGGTACCAAATGGGTATTTAGAAACAAGCTTGATGAAAACAGAGTTATAACTAGGAACAAGGTGCGTTTAGTGACGCAAGGCTATAACCAAGAGAAGGGCATCGACTATGAGGAAACTTATGCTCCTGTTTCCCGCCTTGAGGCTATACGCCTATTTCTTGCCTATGCTTGTTCCAAGAACTTCAAATTATTCCAAATGGATGTTAAGAGTGATTTTCTAAACGAATACATTAATGAAGAGGTCTATGTATCTCAACCTTCCGATTTTGAAAGTCATGAGTATCCTAACTATGTTTATAAGCTTAAACATGCTTTGTACGGTCTTAAACAAGCCCCTAGGGCTTGGTATGAGCGTCTTAGAAATTTTTTACTAGACCAAGGATTCTCAAGAGGGAAGGTTGATACTACCCTCCTTATTAAATGTCAAGAAAAACACTCCATATTAGTACAAATTTATGTAGATGACATTATATTTGGATCTACTAATATGCATTTGGTTAAGGAATTTTCTAAGTTGACACAGGGTGAGTTTGAGATGAGCATGGAGCTAAAATACTTCATCAGACTTCAAATTAAGAAACTCGAAGAAGAAACATTCGTGAGTCAAACAAAGTATTGTTATGAGCTACTCAAGCGCTTCAATATGGAAAACTCTAGAGCAATTGACACTCTAATACCTACATGTATAAACTTGGATCGAGATGAGAATGGTAAGGTCATTGATGTAAAGAAGTATAGAGGTATGATAGGTTCTCTTCTTTATCTTACCGCATCTCGACCGGATATCATGTTTAGTTTATGTATGTGTGCTAGATATCAATAATGTCCCAAGGAATCACATTTAAAATTGTTCAGGCGTATACTTAGATACCTATGTGGTACTCCAAAGTATGGGCTTTAGTTTTCCAAGGGAAGTGATTGTACTTTGATTGGCTATTCTGATTCTGACTTTGCCGGTTGCAAATCGGATAGGAAGAGCACTAATGACATTTGTCATTTCTTCTCAAATTCCTTAGTGAATTGGCATAACAAAAAGTAAGTTTTCGTTGCTTTGTCAATAGCTGAGGTAGAGCATGTTGCAGCTGGTAGTTGTTGTGCCCAAATCTTGTGGCTCAAACAACAATTACTTTAATTTAATGTTAAACTTGAACATATTCCCATTTTGTGTGACAATACAAGCACCATTAACTTAACCAAAAATCCAGTACTACATTCACACAAGAATCAAATAGAGAAAGGTGATGTCGTTATTGAGCATGTTGATAGCAAGAATCAACTTGCCAACATTTTTATAAAACCACTTGCGACAAAGTCCTTCTTTAACATCCGTAGGGAACTTGGCATTCTCGATATCTCGGATCGCGTTTGAATTGAATGGTTGTATACTCTATATTTATGCTAGTCTATACTTTGATTAACTACATTGAAAAGCGCAAGCTATGTGAGAGCATTCATCCTTCATCTTCATTAGAGGTAATGTCGTTTCTATCTATTTGACTTATCTTGATTATATATATATATATATATATATATATATATATATATATATATATATATATATATATATATATATATATATATATATATATATATATATATATATATATATATATATATATATATATATATATATATATATATATATATATATATATATATATATATATATATATATATATATATATATATATATACTACGATTTGTATTATCTTGATGTTTATTTGATTGTTTAGATCCACTTTTAATCCATTTTATGTTTGAAGTATGTGAGGGATTGTTATTTATCATTGTGTGATGCATACATAACATGATTTTTTTTCATTTTTTCATTGTTTGCACTGCATGCGTCGACCTGAACAAGGTATAGGTCGACTCATGCCCTTCCTATTTAAATTTTTTTTGATTCGGCCTTGTATGCATCGACTCCATGCGTCGACCCATATTGTACGTTTCTAAATTTTAAAATTTTAAACTGCATGCGTCGACGCATCCTAGGCTTAGGTCGATGCATCGTTTCGTGATCCAGAATTTTGCCTTGAAAATTAAAGCGTAACTGCTTTTCTTGGGAACTAAATGTCATCCAATGTGCCTTTTCATTTCATCCTCACATTATAATCATCATTTGCATATTTTCATCTCTTTTCTCGTCACCAAACACTCTCTCAATTTCTCTATAAACCCTAAAACCCATTTTTAAAACTCTCTCAAATCAGAAACTTCAAGTTCAATTTAGTGAACAATTGGGTTTTTCATCACCAATCTCCACTCGGGTACTGTTCATTACTCCTAAAATCAAGAGTTTCCATGGCTTCTTCAAGAGCAACAAGAAAGAGGTCCATTCGAGCTTCCACTTCTCGGGAAGGTACTTTACAACCTCCGTCTAACATTCCGGTAAATGCTGTGTCTTTAATTTCTGGGATGTGCATACGTTCAGCCACTTTTGGAAAGTAAACAAATTACTTGATAACTGACCTTTTCTTAAATTTCTAGAATATGGTACTTAATCATCAAACATTTGATAATTTTCTAGAATATGGTACAAATTATAATGAAGGCATGGTCAAATTGTTTTACACTGGTATACACGGAAAGTTTCTTGATTATGACTTTAGCTATAAGATAGGTGGTAAGAGTCTAAAGGTTGATGCCGATGTTTGGAAATACCTATTTGATATGTGTCCATGTTTGTCTCTTGACCTTAAAATAACCAATACCAAATTGGCTCCAGGTTATGAATTTAAATCTGCTTTGAATTCTATGTTGAAAGACCCCTATCCTGAAGATATTGTTGCATGCGATCTGCTCCCAAAATCTGTCACTACCGGTCGGTTGAAGTCTATAGATAGGATACTACAGTGGATTGTGGCTCATATTCTCCATCCTAAAAAGGGAGGATATTCAAGAGTTGACCAAGCTGAAGTACATTTGGTCTATTTTCTCAAAAATAAAAAGAAAGTTCACTGGCCACACTACATTGCTAGTCGACTTTTTGCTGTGAAGGAATTAGGTAGAGGGATAACTTTATGCTATGGTTCATTCATTCAAAGTTTCCTTGATCGTGCTGGAATTTTTGTGAAAGACATTCCATACATCTCCATTATGAATGATCAAGAATTTAGCCAGAAGACCATGACTTTGATGGGTTACCTTTGGGATCGTCAAGGACAAAGGTATGTGGTCAAGACAAAAGCCTCGGGTGTAAGGGTTCAGAATCTAGATGAGGATGAAGAGGAATATAAAGATGAAGATGAGGAAGCTCATCAGATAAAGACTGACCATCCTGTTGATGATCATGATGATGGTAATTGGTTGGGTATTTCACTTGTGCAGGATCCCTATGCCAATAAAAGCTGGGGAGAATGGAAACACACAGGCTGGACTAACCAAGGATCATCCTACATGCCTCCATCTCCCCCTCAATACCAACCATATAATTCTGAAGTCCTGGAAATGTTACGGAATATGCAGCTTCAACAACAAAATTTTTCTACTCTTGTAGAGGAAAGGTTCACAGCTATGCAGGGTCAGATCCAAGCTCAAAGTGATAATTTTGACTTATTTGCTTCCACAGTTTTACAAAGATTTGATGTTATGACTGAGACTGCTGCAAATCAGCACCAATCACTTTCTGTTTGCTTCAATCGCTAAACAGGATTGTTCTTGACTTCACTAAACGACAAGAGGAGCAAAGAGCACCACATTCAGATTAATCTTTTAGAGGGAGGGGTCACCCACACAGGGGGAGGATACTATAGAGTGTTGAGCTGTGTTGGTGTTGTGCATTTCATTTTTCATTAAGCATGTTATTGTGTGTTTTGTTATTTGTTTTGTTTTTTTTACTTGAAACTTGTATTGAACTACTTTGATTGTGTAATGCACTAAGTTTCCTTCTCTATGTTTCATGTCCTATTTATGTTTATATCTCTTGCATTAACATCATTTTATGTGAATGGTTGTTGATGTTTTATCCGTTGCAAAGAGTATGATTGTGTACATGTGAATATGTTTTGATTATGATTGACCTCTTGCTTTACTCTTTTTGACGTTGTCAAAGGGGGAGAATGCAAAAGCAAGTGCTTCACAAAGATAGATCATATTTTTTTTATAGAAATGTATAAAATCAAGGGGAGGATGATTCACAAAGTACTCGATATGTCGAAGGTTTTGCCATCAGCAAAAAGGGGGAGGAGGTGAGGGCAAGGTTCCTTAGTCCTTTGTTTTAATGATGTCAAAACTAGTATTATCTCGCACTTGTACTTTGGACGGTATCATCGCGTCTTAGATTGCATTCATCCTTTAACATGCATAAGATAATCCATATAAGTGTGTCTATGCATATAAGGTCATCCAATAAATGAAATTTGTACATTTGATCATGTTGGATACCTTAGGTAAACTCAAAAGGGCCTTAGGTTGTCTCAAATACTCACAAAAACATGTTTTTAGCTTTCTAGAGTCTTTGAGTTGACTCATAGACATGTGGAGGTCGACGTATGCTGTTGATTAACCAAGTTGTTGCTCTTGGGTGTCCTTGTGTCGATCCACAACTGTGTGGCGGTCGACATATACTGTAGGAAAAATGATTCTTTGTTTTGATGTGCCCTTGCATCGACGCATGTCCCTGTTCCAGTCGACGCATTGCTTAAAGTTTTGTGTAGATTTTCATTCTGGTGTGCTCAAGTCGACCCACAAAGTGTTTTGGTCGACCTCTCGCTCACTTTAACTCATTTTTCTGATTCTTTGTGTTTCAAAAAGTTGTTATTTCAGTTATGTTGTCTTGGTCTCATATATATTCATATGCTTCATCATTGTACATGTATAGAACAAGAAAAGTGAAAGATATACACTGATTTTTGCTCATCATCTTCATTCTCACACTTGCATTCTTCAACAACTGCACATAATCATTTTTGTTTATATGTGCATTGTCGAGGTGATAACATCCAAACTTAGAATTTGTATATCGTTGTTTGGGTTGAGAATTCAGTGGATTTTTCTTGAATAAAACCTTTGGGGTTTTGTCCTCCAAGATCTTGAGGATTTGGGTTTTTTTTGCCTAAATCTTTGCGTCACAGATTCAGCCGAGTGAAAGGTTTGAAGAAGGGTGGGGATTGTTCAAGCAAGTAGTGATAATTGGAGGATTGTGTTGAAAGATTTGGGGTCAAACGTCTGGTGATCAGAATCAGCCGATTGAAAGGTTTGAAGAACGGTGGGTTCGTTCAAGCAAGTAGCGGTAACCAGAGGTTTGATCAAAGAGTTTGATGTTCTTGATATGGCTTGAATCAAGGGGAGACAAGTAGATAGAATTAACATCAAAAATTGGGTTTGAGTTTATGGTGGATAACCTCTCTTGTACAAAACTTTGCAACTTGATATTATATATATATATATATATATATATATATATATATATATATATATATATATATATATATATATATATATATATATATATATATATATATATATATATATATATATATATATATATATATATATATATATATATATATATATATATATATATATATATATATATATATATATATATATATATATATATCAATTCTAGTTTTAGAATTGGGGGAAGACGTACCCGAAGCAAGGACGAAATAGGGAACTGCCTAAACAAATACAGTGTCGTTCTCTCTTTCTCTATCTCTTTACTTTGTGTTGATTATATTTTTTTGATATCAATTGTTCGGTAAATTTCCACTATTGTGTAGTGCTGAAAATCTGTTTTGAAAATTCATTACAATCACTTGGATTATAATTATGAAAAACTATGCACTACCATTTCATAGAAAATTCAACTTGGGGTGTTTTGAACACCAAGTGTTCGACGTATTGATCACACATAAATTGTTTGTGAATTTGTCAAGTTAATTTTTACATTTTATAATTCATTGGAAACCGATTGATACAAAGTGATCATTATTTGTATTTATTAATTGTCAACGTATTAATTTATTTATCCCATTGAGTTTATTCCATTTGGCTGCGCATATCCGATCTTACCAATAACGATTCGTTTAGACGATTAAAATCCACGGCCACTTCCCCACGTTTTTGAACAAATTTTTAAGCGTCGATTTTTAATAAAAAATTATGATCTATTCAACCCCCTTTCTAGATCATTGCCATCGTCTAATAGTTCTTACCCTTGGCTCCATGCTCGTGACATGACTCTGAACCCTTGGACCTTGTTTGTGATCTTGTTTGTGGTTGTTGCATAATCCTGCACTTATGCATTTATCAACATCTTATTTCAATCAGTTTTTGAGGAACTTAGAGATTATCTTTGCAAATATCGCATATATTAAGATTATGGATATTTGAGAAACACTCAGAAGTAAAATTTCATAGCTCTTGATCTTAAAGATTTGAGAAAGCTAGCATCCTTTGTAACTTGATCATGTGGATTTTAAATCTCGTCGTGGAAGACTGTTGTCTATTCTCTCTATTAACGTTGAAGACAAAATTCTTAATACTCTTGTTAGTTCTATGATCCTATCTACCAGTGCTTTACCTTTTCAGATTATCAGCGGTTGCCTACCCTAGAGGAGTATGCTTATCTTGTGGGTATACCAGTTTGTGATAGGGGTCCTTTTACTGGTTTAGAGGAGGTTCCCAAGTCTCAAGTTATTGCTGCAACTATTCATTTAAGGAACTCTGATATAGACGCCAATCTTACTATTAAGGGAGGCATTTAGGGGTTGAATTCTAAGTTCCTGATTGAGAGAGCTTATACTTTTGCTAGTGTTGGGAGTAAGATGGATTTTGAGGCCATTTTAGCTTTACTCATCTATAAAATGGTCTTGTTCCCTAACATTGAAAAATTTATTGATGTTAACACTATTAGGATCTTCTTGATTGGAAATCCTATTCCGAATTTGCTTGGCGATACTTATTTCTCTATCCATCATAGGACTTCTAAGGGCAATGATACTGTCGCGCACCTTTGCTATACAAGTGGTTTATTTCGCACTTACCATAGTCATCTACTTTCAAGGAGAACAAGGGTTGTTTAAGGTGGTCTCAAAGGATCATGTCCCTTACCAACATTGATATTACTTCGTATTATTCTGTGTTTGATAATGTCAAGATCATTGATAGTTGTGGGGGATTCTCTAATGTACCTCTTCTTGGTACACAAGGTGGAATTAATTATAACCCTTGTTTAGCAAGGCGTCAACTTGGATACACTTTGAAGGATAAACCTAATAATTTTTTGTTAGAAGGTTTATTTTTCCAAGAGGAAAAAGACACTCATGGTTTGAAAGAGAGAATGGATCATGCTTGGCATAAAATTCATAGGAAAGGAAAAGAAGTGCTTGGAAAACCAAATTGTGTACCTTTGGAACCTTTTACTCTTCGGGTGAAGGAGAGAGCAAGGAAGCTTAAGATGTCTTATGCTTTTGAGAAGCCCATCTCTATAGTGGTTACCACACCACTCACCATTCCTACTGAAGATATGAGAGAGCTTCAAGAAGCCTTGGCCAAGATGAAGCAAGACAAAGATATGTGGAAAGCCAAACTCCATGCCTCAAACCTTGAGAAGATAGAGTTTCAGAAGTAGATAAAGGAGAAAGGTGACTTGATAGAGTTGCTGAAGCAACATGATGTGAAGAGATAGAGAGAGTATTTATTTTCCTCTAGTAATTCATCATCTCATCCTCCTGTCTTAGAATCCTAGAAAGGTATTGTGGACCAGCTTGTGTTGGAGAAGGCCACTATGAAGGATAGTTATGAGAGGGAGATCAAGAGACTCAGAAGGAAGTATCAGCTTGGAGTTGGAGCATCCTCAAATATTATTCCTTAGGATCTAGCTTTTTATTATTGGATTTGGATCCTTTGCAACTTGTACCTCCAAGTGTAACTCTCTCTAATTATCAATAAAATGAGATTTTTAGTATTTCAACTGTTATTTCTTTATGATGTTTGCTTTATGTTAAAGTTCCTTGAAAATTGAATGAAAACATTTGCATTGCATATCATGCATCATTCTATATCTGGTATTCCTTTTGAGAGTTTTACAGGTGTCTTATTGCTTTTCTATTGGTATTATCAGAAGTTAAGTTGTGTCATTCATACAACACTCGGGCTAACTCTCAAAGAAATATGGATCTCTTAGAGCAAGAGAATCGTTAACTCCGTAATGAGGTGACAACCCTCTGAGCTAGTATGGAGAAGATTAATGCTCTAGTAGAGTCTCTGGTTTCTTTGCAGAATCAGTCTCCTCATCCTCCTCCTACTCCTAAAAAAACTCAGCCTCAGACTACTGTGATTTTTGAATTTGTTTATGTGTCTGTCTCTGTGGCCCTAATCAGTGCTCCGCCACACCGAATGCTTGTTGGACTTCCTTGGGGCATGCCATTGAATTTTTTTCCCGAGGTTACAAACTTGCTGTTGAGATTCCTACCGTTACAATGAAGTTACCATAAGCAAGAGGGATGTTCTCATCCAAAAGTTGATTCAGAGGCCAAAGCATGCCACAACTCAGAAATATTTCAAATAAGCCCAAGATTGGAGCTAAAAACACCTTGGTTAGGGGGAAGACTGGACAACTTGAAGATTGAGGATGTTCCTTAAGCTATAAGCTCATATCAAATCAATTTCCTCAAATCATTAATTCATTACTACATTTTCATGTGTAATCTTTCATGTTTGTTAATGCTCGTTTGCATGTAGAAACTTGTTTGTTTTTGCATGCTAATCATAATACAATGAATATGTTTATCTTGAAAAAATTCATTCATATTCACTCATAAAATATTTGTCTGCATTGCGGTACCAACTTCTTGCTTAAACTCTTAGAGGGAGGATGACGAAGTGAAAAACGCAAAATTTCTGGTTGTATGCTTTTGAATAAGACCCTGCTGATGATGTAAGGCATTATTTCAAATTCTCAAACACCTGGAGTATAAGGAAGATATTCCCTTGTTAATCCCTTTGAGCATTGAAGTAGGAGTTTCTTTTCTAAATGAAAAAACCCTCACATTTAACCTGGGGCAAAGTAGTCTTCAATTAATTTGACCGAACATTCAAATTTCAAAAGGAGTGTACACCTAAGGATCAATCACAATGGTTATCTCTCATCCATAAAGGAAAGAGGCAGTCACAATCCTTTTTAACAAGTCAGATAAGCCAATGTCACGTGATTTTTTCAAAATAAAGAAATCAAAAGAGAAAGAAAAAGAAAGAAAAAACCCGCTAAGTCGAAAACTTAAAAACAAGTGACTTAGGCAAAAAATTAGGGCATCCCGTTAGACATCAAAAATTCGAAAGAATTAGTCTAGGAAAAAGTTAGGGAAAAAAAGAATGAAAAAGCGCGAAAAGCAAAAAGAAAAGATTACAAAGAAAAATCCTCATCAAAAGAACAAGTCTATGTGACTACAAACCCAAAAGACAAAAATGGTGACTATTATTCCCCAAAAAAAACCTCATTGGTTCTTAAACCATCAGTCTCGTTAGTTCCTCAACCATCACAAAATCCTTTGAGAGATGAACATTCATGTCAAACTAGCTGAATGTAAGACTGAAGAACATCACGGAGAATGGGTGGGTACAAATAAACTTTGAGCCTTAAAATTCTCTTTATGAAAAAACGCGAATAAGACCATGTTACAACCCTCAAAAGACCTAATTGAAGCAGGATTTATTTTGAAAGCATACTACAACAAGATAGCATTCTTGACTCCCATGAGTTGTGCTAAAAGATCTTTGTCGGGTATCATATGTGCATGTTATCTTTCATTCAAAAACCAATGTCGCATCCTAGTTAGTGATTCGCTCACAAGGTTTTGCGACATCTTTTCGGTAAAAAATCCAAGATTGACATGTGTAATTGCATTAGAACTTTCATTCTCATAATTAACATTTTCTACTTGCATAAACTTGTTTGACATCATAGAAGCTTATGTATGAGCATCAATGATGAGTTTAATCTTTTGAGGCCCAAAACTCTGATGAGTAATTGGCAAATCATTTCAAAGAATGATCATACCCAAGGGCATGTTGCCTGAAAACTTTGTTGAGAATGAGTATGTTTGTTTTCCCATTTGACTCTTTCACATGGGAAAATCTTGAATACTCCATTGATCAAATAATATGCCGAGTTCAGTCAATTTAGGGCAGTTACATTGAGATTTGACAAATCTCTCCAAGAGTTTGAAGACACTAGGTAGATGATCTCAAGTATTTATGGTACAAAGTTTCTTCTTGAGGAAGATGCTTTGTAGACCATGTAGTGTGGGGCAAAAGTTGATTGTCTTTCACTCGTGATAATCACTATACAACTGATTTAACAGATCAGAACTCGATATTATCTTAAGCAGAGTTTGTTCTTGTTGATGTTTTCCCTAGCTAAGCGCTAGTTCAGGCATTCCCCATCCAAGTACCGAATTCAATATTTCCCATTGAATCCTAAGCTTGGACTCCCCAACTATTTAGCTGAGAAATCTTTCTCATGCTAACATGGCCTAAACTCATATGCCATACCCATTGCTCCTCATTAACAGACATTAAGCATTTAACATTCTAGTTCTTAAGATCAGAAACTCTGATTTTGTAGATGTTGTTTTTCCTCTTTCCATTAAAAAGGATTGAGCCATCCTTCTGACTAATAGCCTTACAAGACTTTTGATTAAAAATGATATCATAACCATTGTCACTAAGTTGGCTAATTGATAATAAGTTATGCATCAAGCCATAAACCAGAAGAATATAAGTAATAGAAGGAAGTTTACCATTACCAATAGTTCCAGAGTCAATTATCTTACCCTTTTGGTTTCCTCTGAAACCGATGAAGCCTCCAGGCTTAAGTTCCAAACTTTCAAACATATGCCTTCTTCCTGTTATGTGTCATGAGCAACCACTGTCCAGGTTCCATGATTGGTGTTTCAACTGAGCTGCTAAGGATATCTGCAACATAGATTATCTTATCCTTAGGTACCCACTTTTTGGGTCCTCTTTTGTTAGTTTTCCTAGAGTTTTTCACGACTTTGGGTTTCTGTGCAACAGGATAATCAAGTGCAATTTGTGCATGATACCTAGGTTTAAGATCAGATTTCTGTGTCTGTGAAGGTGCTTGCACAAGCTCAGAACAATCAAGCTTAGTACCAGAAGGCACGAAATGATCATAGAGAGGTTTTGGTTTTACAGGCTGACTTTCATCTTTGTCAAATGTTTCTGTACACCCTAAACCTTTCTTGCCATTTCTGCTAACTCCATAGACCATGGAAGCCACTTTGCTTCTATCTATGTTTTTAGCCAGAAAGTGCTGGAATGCTCTATCATACTTATAGACACAATTAGCATAAGAGATATTAAAGACTAATTTTTCTTCTAGTTTAGATATTTTTCTTTTCAAAGCACAGTTAATATTTTTTAAAGAAAAAATATTTTCATTCAGAGAAGCATTATTCTGTTCAAGGTTATCTCTAGCTTCAAAGTAATTACATGGATTTGTTTAAGATCCTTGTATTTACTTTGAAGATTCTGATATCTTTCCAGCATTTCTGAAAGACATGATTCTAATTCACAATGAGAAAGTTTAAATAATACCTCTGAGTCAGAGTCTGAATCTGATTTTGGTTCTGATAACATTTTTTCTTCTGGTTCTCCAAAGACTTCAGTGTCAATTGTTGCCATTAATGCAACATTTGCCTGTTCTTCATCAAAATATTCTTCTTCAGAATCAGAGTCATCCCAAGTTTCCATGAGTCCCTTCTTGACTTTGGTGAAATTCTTCTTAGGATTTTTGTCTTTCTTAAGCTTTGGACATTCATTCTTGTAATGATCTGACTCATTACACTCATAGCAGATAACTTCTTTTCTAGAACGACCGTTGTTTTTTCTTGATCCTTTGAATATTCCTTGTCTATGTTTCCATAGTTTGTTGATCCTTCTGGAGAGAAGTGATAACTCATCTTCCGAGTCTTCATCAGAATCTTCTGATTCTTCCTCAACTTGATAAGCCTTTTACTTTTCAGGTTTAGACTTAAGAGAAACTGATTTATTCTTCTTCTGAGGCTCATGTCCCTCCAGCTCTATCTCATGACTTCTTAAAGAACTAATCAATTCTTCAAGACTTACATTGTTCAGATATTTAGATAGCTTTAGAGCAGTTACCATAGGCCTCCATTTCTTGGGAAGAATTCTGATAATCTTCTTGACATGATCAACAATTGAATATCCTTTGTTAAGCATTCTGAGTCCTACTACCAGCATCTGAAATTTTGAAAACATATTTCTACATATTCATCATCATCCATCTTAAAGGCTTCATATTTCTAGATTAGGGCAAAAGCCTTTGTCTCCTTTACTTGAGCATTTCCTTCACGAGTCATTTATAGTGAATCAAAAATGGACTTGGTAATTTCTCTATTTGTTATTTTCTCATACTCAGCATAATAAATAGCATTGAGCAGTATAGTTCTTATCTTGTGATGATTCTTGTACTCTTTCTTTTGTTGATTGGTCATAGCACTTCTTGACACTTTTTCTCTTGCATCATTATCTGGACGAGTGTAACCATCAACTACAAGATCTCAAAGATTTACGTCGTAGCCAAGAAAGAAACTTTCAATTCTATATTTCCAGTAATCAAACTTTTCACCATCAAAGATTGGTGGTTTAACACTGTAGTGATCTTTCTCTTCTGGAATAGGATTAGTAGCAACAACCATGATGTCTCACATAAATACTAGATCGGTACTGAACACGGTGAAATTTTGATAAAACTTTTATCATAATCAAAACCGGAGCTCTGATGCCAATTGAGGGTGTGAGAAAAACACAAGAAATGGGGGGGGGGGGGGGTTGAATTGGGTTTTAAAAATGAAATCTTTTTATGAAACTCAAATAGAAACCCCAAAGAAACTAAACAAGAGAAAGACACATGATATATCCTGGTTCACTTGAAAACTATCAAGCTAATCCAGTCCACCCGCCAAGGTGATTTTGCCTTATCCAAGGAGTTAATTCAATATAATCAACTGATTACAAACTGCACTAGCAACTGCTGGTGACTAAAACCACAAAGACTAACTGTCTAAGTCTTCTTAAGGATTCTAACCTAACTGGTCCCTTAAGGAATTACAAACACAGTTTGTGAAAGATAAATGTTTAAAATGAAATGCTTCTAATTAAGAAGATGTAAATACAATGAATATATTAAAAATACTTAAAGAAAATTAGCACACAGTATGAGTTTTTTGTTGTTGTGTTTTTGTGTTATTGTTCTTCTTAATTTTCGTCAAGCTATCAAGTCCTTATATAGCGACTAAAAGATCCATTTAAGGGCACATTAGGAATATCCTTGAGTGAGCTGGAGACTTGAAAGAATCTTGTTACGTAGGGATGAAAATCGTACACAAAAGTTGTCCTTTTCACCACAAAATTAGGGTAGTGGGATATTAGTCGAATGGAACTTTTTTGATACGTACTATGTACTATTTCCGTCGTAAACTTTTGATCTTATCTTCTGTACATCAGAGGCTTTTGGGTAGAGATGTTTGAAGCATGAGTAGAAGAGTTGATCACTGGGTCTTTAGAATCTTAAGTCTTCAGAGTCTTCAGAACTTGTTCACCAGAACCTTGTCTTCAAAGTCTTCAACACTTAATCTTCAGAACCTTTAGTCTTCAGAAACTTAAGTCTTCAAAATTTTATTCAGCATAACCTTGTCTTCAGAGTCTTCAGTACTTGTCTTCAGAAGAGAACAACTTCAGAAGCTAGAAAGCCTTCAAAAGTAAATCATCAGAGTCACGCTCAGAGGCAGAATCCAAGAGAGCATTGTAGCAGCAACATATTGTCTTCTTAGAATCTTTATGAATGTGAGTAGATACAGAAGCAAACTTGCTTCTTTGGTGCAGAAGTGACTTATGTCATACCAGAATGATGTTGCATATGGTTTCTATCTGAGTCAGAACCTGTTTGTTAAAACTTCAAAATAACAAACCGTTAGAGCACCAAAATTGTTTTCACACAAATACTAATTTGTTATTATAAAAAATTAGAGATAAACAACAAAACCAAATCTTGTTCTAACAATCCATAGTTGGAACCTCCACCTCAAACTCAATCTTCTTCGCCATAGTTTTCAAAAGTTTCATCCTCATGCATTGACTTTTTTTTCCTATGATGGGACTCACTGAAAGTAATACATCTTATTGATGAACTTTTATCCTCAAAGTTCCACTCTCCACAACTCATAACCATTCTTACCTCTTGGATAGCATTGAAGACACAATATACTGAAGGTGAGAAAAACACAAGAAATGGGGTGGAGGTTGAATTGGTGTTTTCAAAAACAAAAACTTTTTACTCACTTAATAAAAACCACAACTATTCAACAACAAAGAGAAATACGCTTATATTTTTATACTGGTTTACTTGAAAATATCAAAGTTAATCTAGTCCACCCACCAAGGTTATTTCGCCTTATACCCAAGGACTTAATCCACTATAATCAACTGATTTCAACTGCACTAGCAACCGCTGGTGACTAACAAACCATAAAGACACACAGTCTATGTCTTATCAAGGATTCTGACCTAACTGGTCCCTTAAGGAAATACAAATAACAATTTGATTACAAGGTTGTGTTTATAAAGATTGCTTCTATACAAGTAGGTATAAACAAGTTAAAAACACAATACACTTAAAGAAAATTTCAGCACAAGTTATGACAAAAGTCTTGCATGTGTATGTTTCTTCAAGTCTTCAAGTCTTCAAGTCTTTATATAGTCAATAAAAAGATCCGTTGGAGGGCAGATCTAGTATTCTTCATGAATGAGTTGGCGACTTGAGTAATAGTTTAATACGAAGGGGACAAGAATCGTACTACCTCAATTTCCTTACTCCACGAAATTCTCTTAGTGGAAGGAATATTGGTTTGTACCATGTAGTATTTTACCCACGTATAAACTCGTTCTTATCTTCTATTCTTCAGTGGCTTCTGGATAAAACGTTGTTTGAAGCATGAGTTAGAAGAGTTGATTTTTCTTGAGTCTAGAAACTTCAATCATCAATCAGAAGCTTGATCACATCAATATATGACTTGAGATTCTTCAGAGTTTTTAGAACCTTCAGTGTTTAATCTTCGGAAGCTTGAGTTTAGAAACTTCAACCATCAATCAGAAGCTTGATCATATCAATATTTGACTTGAGATTCTTCAGAGTTTTTAGAACCTCCATCTTTTTATATTTTGAAGCTTGAGTTCTTCAAAAGTGAATTGATCAGAGTCACATGTCAGAAGCAAGAGTCAAGAGAATGTTGCAACAACAACATACAATTTTCTTAGAAGCTTCTCACCTGTGAGTTTGAGCAGAAGCAATTTAGATGAATATATTTAGAAACTTGTAACGTTCCATGTTCAAGAGCAAAAATCAAAGCTATTTTCTAAAGATACATAATAACAAACTGTTGGGGTACCAAAGTTATTCTCACACTAATACTGACTTGTTATCATCAAAACTTAGAGATACAGATGCAGAACCAAATCTTGTTCTAACATATACAACTTTATCATCAAGCTGAATTGGCTTGATTTGATCAATAAGCAAAGTTTTTATGACCTTAAAAAATTTAGGTTATAATATTCCTACTCCAAACCTTCATAAGTGTTTGGACGTCTATTTTTGTAAATCAATACCTGCCAACCAGGTAAGCTACTTTGTCATCTTCCTTAACCTATAAAATCCATTAAAACTTATTAGTAAAATGAATTTTCATTAATTTTCTTTTGCAAAACTCATTAAAGTGCTTTGAAACAACCTCGAGGAATCCACCACGCCTTGAAATCAATTCCCATATTTTGTTTTTTCATGAAAGTCTTCACTGTCTAAAATATATAAGCTACATATTTTGTACCCTTTAGCTATTATCACTTCACCATGTGAAATATTTAACACCATATGTCTAACTATAGTGCAATAGCATAGATCATCAAACATATTTATGGACAACAAACTTGTTCTAAGCTCTAGAACATACCTCACATTGTGATGAAGAAACTCACGATCATCAAACATTATAAATCTAGCCTTCACTACTATCGTCAATATTCAAATATTTCATATTTGAAAATTTTATGGATCTTAAAGTCATACAGACTTCATCAAAATTAATAATACCTCCTTAACATTAGAGCTCTATCCTCATCTTCAATCTTCACCTCAATAGTCTCAAAAGCATCAATGATCTTGTGAAATTTTGTCAACTACTCCCATATGAATTTTTTATCTACCATTAAGAATGAGTAAAGTTGTTCTTTTAAACACAATATGTCATCCAAAGGCTTGATCATATACAATGATTCAAGTTTTTCCCACATCGAATATGCAATCTTCTCCATGGCGAATTCACTTATAACTTTCCTTATGCATAAAATAATGACATATATGGCCTTATCCACCATTTGGGTCTTCTCTACTTTAATTAGGCATGCAGACATCACTATCCTGCCATTCAATGCTTAAATACACTTCTATTAAATTAAGATTGTTTGCATCTTCAATTTCCACAGCCCAAAATAATTATCTCTGGAAAACCTCTCGATCTATCTTTTAAAACATATGGTGATCACTTGTAAACAAAACCCATCAATACAAAAAATAATTTATTTTACCTCGGTTGTAAAAGAGGTCTTACCTCAGTTTCATAGGTGAGATACTGAAGGGCATAATGAAAAGTGCACACTTTACCTTTTGGTTTTAAAAAAACTAACGAGTATGTGTAAAGGTCATGGGTTCGATCCCTAGGGAGACCTTTTTGGAATTCTAAAATGGCGAAGAACACATGTCCCATCGGTTTTGTCATTTCAACAACGAAGATATCACATTTTCACCTCGGTTATCTAATAAAACTGAGGGGTAAAACAATTTTGAGTTTATTAAATGTAATGTTGATTGCATATTTCACGAAACCCTATACTGAACATATAACTTCTCAAAACTGGTTAGAAAATAATTATATGAACAACTGTGTTATATTTGAGAAACAACTTACATTAATTAGTGATTTTGAAGCATACTGCAACTCATCATTTATCTCACGTTGTTTTATGGTTAAAATCTCTCAAATGTTTCAAGTTCTTTATTCAACACTTCTTTTTCTACTAATTAATTTCTGAAAGCATAAAATTTGATACTTTGAAAAATGAACAAATATGAAAAAAAATTGAACGAAAACTAGAAGTATTGGAGAGATTTTAACGATAAAACAAGATGAGATGAATGATGAGTTGCAGAGCTAGGAAATCATTAGTCAATGTAAGATAAGTTTCAGATACAACATGATTTTGCATATGATTATTTTCAAAATCAACTTACTAGATTATATGTTCAAAAAGGGTTAGTGAAATAAGCAATCGACATAAGATATAATAAAGTCAATTAGACGGAACAAGATGAGAGTTGCACAAAGAATCACAAAAAACATAATCTCAATATCAATATCAGTAATAAAAACAACAAGAAAACAACAACAACATCAACATCAATATCAAGAGCAACAACGTCAATAAACAATCACCAACATTAATAAAATATCAATAACAACAACATCAATAAATAACCTCTAGGATTTAAGGTCTCAACACCAAGAACAACAACATCGACAAAAACAACATCAATAACAACAACAAAAACAACAAGAAAATCTCTAGGGTTTCGAATCTCAACACCACCACCACCACCACCACAATAGCAAAAATAATAATAACAACAAAAATAATATTAGTAGTGATGTTTGATGTACTAGATCTCTGAAGAAGAAGTAAAAGAAAATGATTTGGACCTCTGAAGAAGAAACGAGAGCACTAAACCCATAACATCTTTGTATTAAAGATGGTATGTGTTTGTGGATCTCGTTGTTTAGAGCTCTTCGTTAGGATTCTGTTTGTGTTGTTTAGACAAGTGAAACTGAATGCTACAAGGTAAAGCTATATATATATATATATATATATATATATATATATATATATATATATATATATATATATATATATATATATATATATATATATATATATATATATATATATATATATATATATATATATATATATATATATATATATATATATATATATATATATATATATATATATATATATATATATATATATATATATATATATATATATATATAGTGGCTAAATCTAAGGTATATTTCTTAATTTATCATGAAAATTAGTGGCTAAATTTATGTTGTGAGAGGTTGATTATGCTTAGACAAAACTAAGTAGGTAACTTTTTCTCATAACATGTTATTAACTAGCAAACAACCTTTTCAAAGTGTTTTTAAAAACTAAAAAGTGTTTTTAGTGTTTTCTTAAACATTCATCTTTTTTTTCCCGGGGAAGGGAGTTGTTGATGATTTCAAAAAAAAAATTTTTGCTAAAAACATTTTGACATCTTTGATTTGGGAGAAATCCTTCTATCCCTTCGGGTTGATAGTTAAACAATTTGTTGTTTGCTTAGATGACTTTTAATTGGTTGTTGTTTTAGCTAAAATTATGTTATGAGTCCAAGTTATCTATTTAGATTTAACTTTGCATATCAACCAATCACAACATTCTTAGCCTATTGCCCTATGGATTCTGATGATGATAATCATCAAAATAATTTAATAAAAAATGAAGAATTAATTGAATATCCAAAAAATATGGATAAACTCAACAGATGGGTTATACCCTCAGTTCCTTCTAATCAAATTTATAGATTTGGTAAGATAGATGTTTTTTCTCGTTTTGCTGTTAAAACTTTAGAGCAAACGATTCAAATTTCTAAAGAAACTCAGACAATAAAACTGTTAACTAAAAAAGATTTGAAACCTTTTAAAAATTATAATTTTATCCATATTGGATTGGTTCAAATTGCTTTAAAACCTTTAACATTATTGGGTTTAAATTCTAGCATAATGGCTTATGTTAGAGATGGTAGATGTAAAGATTTCAAACAATCTTTAGCTGCTATGGTTGAGACAAGTCTGTGTCATGGACCAGTTTACTTTGATGTCTCACCTAATTTAAATCTATCTTTATCTGATAAAAATTTATTAGATGCTATGCAATTAACAGTTCATACTAATGGTTATAATTTTAAACCGGGAAGTGAAATTATAGCAATATGCTATAGAATCTACTATAAGGTTCTTACTACGCTTAATCCTAAAGCAAAGCATTTATCATTTCCTGGAACCACTACTTTGGTTCAAACCAATTTATTAACATCCAATGTTGCAACCAATAGGTTAATAAAGTGGGATGAAATAAACTTCCCAGAGACATGGTCTCTCCCCCAGGAAATAGATCCTGAACCTATCCTTAATAGGGATATAGACCAAATTATTCAGACTACTGAAGGAGATTTAGAAATAAATTTCACTTCAAAAAGAATAACTAGAATACCCAGGTCCCTATCTGCTAGGCACTCAGTTAGTGAATTTTACACAGCTCCTAGCCAATTACCTAGACCTTCTACTTCTCAAATAAGAGAAGAAATAGAGGTTGTTGAGAATATAAGACTAAGCGAAAATAGAGTTCCCCATGGAATTTATCAAAGACCTCATACTCCAAGAGTAGAATCACCTACTCAGTCAGATATGGATTTCCAATTATAATGATAGATTACTCCCCTGGTAGTAAGATGAGACAACTCATCAATGATGAGTTTCAACATGAGAGATACTCTCAATTTAGAAATTGGTTTTTTAAAAAATTTTCAAAACCTGAATTAGCCCAATTTAAAGATGAGTATTACACTCAAATGAACCTTGAGCAGGATTTCGTTCCTTTTGTTAAATGGTTTGTTAATTACTTTATAAATAAAAAGCAAGAAGAAATTCTTGTGTTACAAAGACCTTGGGAAAACATTAGAGGAGAAATAATGGAATCTCCTTTTCCCCCTGAACAAACAATAAGTTTGAGTCAAAATACTGAAGCTACCCCTTACCTTAGCCTTCAGTTACAAAGAGTTGAACAAAATCAAGTTACTCTTAAGGAATTAAATTCAGTTATTAGGTCTCAAAATTATACCAATGCTTACCTTGTTTGCTTAGGAGAACAATTTATCTCCATGGAAAAAGATCTCTTATCCATAAAAGATCTTTTAGAAAAATAAATAGAGCGTCAAGATATCATTATTGACCACATAAGTAAACCTAAAGACCAAATATCCACATCCACTATTTCGGATGTTCCTATAGTACAACCTCCTGTTTCCATAGAAGGATTTAAAATGGAAACTAACGGAGAAGAATTTGTTCGTATTTTAGAACAAAAACTAAAAGGACTTAATATCACTGTCATGTCCCATGAAGATTATTCTGAGGATAATAATGACAACCATATTGACCAGCTTGCTGATATGTTTGCTAATTTAGACATTAGTAACCTTGATATTAATACTAATAGTATTAATAATACTAATAGTATAAATCCTGTTTATTCCCCAAGGCCTATAGAAAAGTATTATTACAAGCGTCCCTCACCGCAAGATTTGCTTTTTGAGGAATCAGAACCTTTCCAGAATTCTTATTCAGGAAAAGCCATTTATGAATGGAATGTTGATGGTCTTAATGACAAACAAATTATAGATACTATCCATAGGATGATCATGTACTCTACTGTTTGAAAGCAACATGGAAATTCTGATGCTTCAATAGCATCCTTTATAACAACAGGATTTGTTGGCCAACTTAGAGGCTGGTGGGATCATTACCTCACTGAATCTCAAAAATTAGAGATTCTTAATCATAAAAAAATCGTTAAGAGCGAACCAAGAACTAGTACGAGCACTATTGTGGCTACAACCACCACAGGAGAAGAAGATGTAGTGTATACACTGTGTCTCTCCATCTTACAACATTTTGTAGGAACCAATGTCCCCATTGGAGAAAAAATCCAGACACTTCTCCAAAACCTTAGGTGTCCTTCTCTCACCCACTTTAGATGGTATAAGGATACTTTTCTTTCAAGAGTTTATCAATTAAACAATCCCAATTCTTTGCATTGGAAAGCAAAATTTATTGATGGATTACCTCATTTCTTTTCAGAAAAAGTTAGACAATCCTTAAGACAGAAAAATGATGGGATAAATATAAATTTTTCAGATCTTACTTATGGTCATATAATTAGCACTTGTGTTAATGAAGGATTAACTTTATGTAATGACATAAAGCTTAGAAATCAACTCAAAAAGCAAAAGCTTTCTGAAAAACACCAAATTGGTGAATTTTGTGAGCAATTTGCTTTTGATCTTGGAAAATCTCCAGATAATAAAAAGAAAAAAGAAAAAATTTTCCGCAATAAACCTTATAGGGATAAGCCAAAAAATTCTTATAAAAATTCTTATAAGAATAAGAAAAGGGGCCACTACAATAAGAGTAGACCTAAAGAAAAATCTTTTGACCCTAAAGGTAAAAGAAAAGCCAAAAGGCTTGACATAACATGTCATAAATGTGGCAAACTTGGCCATTATGCCAACCAATGTTGGACTATAAAAGCTCTTAATGAGATAGAAGATGAACAATTACGTTCTCAATTAGAGAAAGTTTTACTTCTCAAATCTGAATCTGAAGAATACTCTTCCGAAGAAGATATTAATATGATTTATGAATCTTCTTCTGATTACTCATCTGAATCTTCTAACAATAATAATTGTCAATGTAATCAATTAGATTACTGGAAATCAATAGTAGATATGAATGGGTTAAATGTTTTAACCTCAGAACAGGATGGAGCTATAAAGGCTATAGAGTCCATTTCTGATAAAAACCTTAAAAGAAAAATGCTTGAGGTTCTAATCCAAGAAAACTCTAAAAGAGAATCTCCTATTATTACAGAAGCACCTTACCAATTAAGTGAGGTTTTGTCTAGATTTAGACAGTCTAACATTCGTGAAACTCCTGTTTCTATTATGGATTTAAATAGAGAAATAAATCTCTTAAAAAATGAGATAGCTCAAATTAAAAAAGAAAACTATGGTTTATCTCAAAGGCTCACTTTTTTAGAGTCCAATAATTCAAGGGTTGAAGAAATAGCTTCAACTAGTAATCCTTCACCTAGTGATGATTTCCTTTCCCTCATTGATAGAGTGACCTCCCAAAAATGGTTTGTTAGAATAACTTTAGTGATTAATAGAAATTTCATATTAGAAAATGAAGTTGCCCTTATTGATAGTGGCGCTGATTTAAACTGCCTTCAAGAGGGAATTATTCCCACTAAGTATTTTGATAAAACTACTCAATCTCTTACACAAGCTGGAGGAGATAAACTCACGGTTAATTATAAACTGTCTAATGCTTATGTTTGTAACAAAGATATTTGTTTACCCACTCACTTTATTCTTGTGAAAAACTTAACTCATAGAATTATATTAGGAACTCCCTTTCTGCATAAAATTATGCCTCTAATTAATGTTGATCAAAAGGGAATTACCTCCATTATTAATAATAAAAGAATTACTTTTGAATTCATTACTGATCCTCATACTAGGATGATTAATGAAGTTAAAGATATTCTTCTTAAAAAAGAAAAACAAATTTGTTTTCTTAAAGAAGAAGTGGGTTTATTAAACATCACTTCTCAACTAAAAAACCCTGAAATTCAAAATCAAATTAAATTAATTGATCAACATTTTAGAGAAGAAATATGCAATGATTTACCTAATGCCTTTTGGGATAGGAAGAAACATGTTATTTCTTTACCTTATCTTGATGACTTTAATGAAAGTCAGATTCCCACTAAAGCTAGGCCTGCTCAAATGAATCATGAGTATTTGGATTTATGCAAAAAAGAGATAGAATCTCTTTTGGAGAAAAAATTAATAAGAAAATCCAAATCTCCTTGGAGTTGCACAGCCTTTTATGTCAATAATGCTGCAGAAAAGGAACGTGGAGTTCCTAGACTCGTTATTAATTACAAACCACTTAATAAAGTGTTAAAATGGATTAGATATCCCATTCCTAATAAAAAAGATCTTTTAGATAGATTAAACAATGCTTTAATCTTCTCTAAATTTGATATGAAATCTGGTTATTGGCAAATTCAGATTAATGAATCTGATAAGTATAAAACAGCCTTTACCGTACCTTTTGGACATTATGAATGGAATGTCCTTCCTTTTGGCCTTAAAAATGCCCCTTCAGAATTTCAAAATATTATGAATGATATTTTTAATCCTTATACGGAATTTATAATTGTTTATATTGATGATGTTTTAGTTTTTTCAAAAACTATAGATCAACATATGAAACATTTGAAAATATTCAAAGGATTAATTAAGCATAATGGATTAGTAATATCTGGTCCTAAGATGAAACTTTTTCAAACAAAGGTTAGATTTTTAGGACATGAAATTGACCAAGGAACTATAATTCCTATACAAAGAAGTATTGAATTTGCTTCTAAATTCCCTAATATTATTACAGATAAGAAACAATTACAAAGGTTTCTTGGTAGCCTTAATTACATAGAAAATTATTATGAAAATCTAGCTAAAGATACAACAATATTACATGCTAGGCTTAAAAAGAATCCTGGCCCTTGGACTGAAAAACATTCTCAGGCAGTCCAAAGAATTAAAAATAAGGTGAAATGTTTGCCTTGTTTATCTCTTGCTAATCCTAAGTATTTCAAAATTGTTGAAACTGATGCTTCAGACTTAGGCTATGGAGGAATCCTTAAACAAATAATACCTGAAACCTCAAAAGAAGTTTTTGTTAGATTTACTTCTGGAAAATGGAATACAACACAAGCAAAATATTCAACTATCAAGAAAGAGATGCTTTCTATTATAAAATGCATTTCAAAATTTCAAGATGATCTTCTTAATAAAATTTTTTTATTAAAAATTGATTGTAGCTCAGTTAAATCAATTATTGAAAAAGATGTTAAAAATCTTGTTGCTAAGCAAATTTTTGCTAGTTGGCAATCACAATTATCTATGTTTGAATTTGATATTCAACACATTAAAGGTGAAAATAATTCACTTGCTGATTATTTAACTCGTGAATTTTTGCAGGGAAAAAATGATGACCCCATATAGGGGTAGAGGCCGCGGTTATGGCCGTGGTGGGAGAGGGAGTAACAATATGTTACCCCAGCCAGAATCAAACATTCCTCTAATAGGGGATTGGACTACTGTCTACAAAGGTAGAAAAATGCAGCAATTACCTGCATCTTCAGCAAAAAGGGAAGATATTGCTTCCTCTTCCTCTAATAAAACTACATCCTACAAGGAAGTTGCGGTTAATAACCCACCTCAAGAACAAATGGATTATTTTGAAAATCCAGTAACTGAGAAAATCATGTATATTGATGATGAAGATATAAAGATAAATCCAAATGATGGATGGTCTATCAAAACTAGATACCTCGAATCAAGAGGATATCCAGGTCTTCATGGAAAATCTAGGCCCAACCTAGAAATTCTCCTGACTGTTACCGAATCGGTAACAATTACTCACCATTACCAAAACAATAATCCTGAAAGTTTTATAAACTTCAGCAAATGTCACATTAACAAAATTTTGTTACCAAGAGAATGGGGTCTCAACCCAAATGCTGAAAAAGCAATAAGAATTGTGGAAGGAAAGTACATTTACTTTAATTATTGGGACTATGTCCAGGCTTTCACTCAAGCCTTTTATTACCAAAATCCCAAGAACAAGCATTCTTGGTTTTTCTCTATTAATGAAGAGATGGTTAATAAACCCATACCAAATTGGTTTTATGAATGGTGGGCTAAATTTGGTCCATCTTTGGAAATTCTTCCTAAAGAAATTCTTAACTTATATAATCCATGGTGTGATAATAGTCCACTTATTGTAAATATTTTATCTGATAATTTAATCACTGGACAATGTCCATTATTGTTCTTTATTAAATTTCAGATTCCATGGATATGGAGATGGACAATCACCATATCAAGAAACAAATTTAACATTCCCATTTTAGAAAGAAATTTCTTTTATAAATGGTGGAACAAGATGAGTGCAGAGGATGTTCAGAATAAAATTAAATTAATTGAAGAAGCAATAGCTGAAGACCTGAATAAAAAGGTCAAGGAACAAAGCTCCCAAGAAATGTCTATGGAAAACTTGAAGAACTTCTTCAAGAGAAAATATCCCAATGAATCAGAAGACGAAATTATGGTCAGAATTTTGGATCATATGAAGAACCAATTCTTCTCTACTTTTCCATCAAAAGCATCAAAAGATGAGGATTCATCTATGAAGACAAGCTCTTCCATGGGATCAATGGATTCCCATAATTTTGAAGGTGTAGCAGGAGAAGGTCAAGCAGATGAAGCTACTGCAGAAGATTTCTGGGATGCGATGATTCAATCTTTGAAAGAAAAAAAAGAAAGCAAAGAATTAATTTGCTATCTTGTCTAAATATAATGAAGTAAGAATCAATAGACAAAGGTTAAAGGACAAGAAATAATAGAAGAAGAATCTTTCCAAAAGACAAGGGAAAAAGAATCTTATCTTGTCTTTAATAATTTCTAGACATGCATGTGATTTTTGTAGTTTCTTGTTAATTGTTGTGACGATGGGGCCCCAAGTGTACCCGACAATAATTATACAAGTTACCGGCTATTGTAAGTTTTAGTTACCGGCTTAAATAGTAAGCCTTTCCTTCCCTATATAAAGGGATTTAAGTTTCATTTGTAAACACACCTTGGAACACCTTTGAATAAGAAGTTTGAACTTTCTTGCAATATTGTCTCACAATCTTTTATACTTCTCTTTTCTTTACTAAAAATCCGATCCTGCTTCCGCTAAACACAAACTTTGGTATCAGAGCCTTTCCAGAATTCTTATACCAAAGTGTGTATTTAGCGGAAGCAGGATCTGATTTTTAGTAAAGAAAAGAGGAGTATAAAAGATTGTGAGACAATATTGCAAGAAAGTTCAAACTTCTTATTCAAAGGTGTTCCAAGGTGTGTTTACAAATGAAACTTAAATCTCTTTATATAGGGAAGAAAAGGCTTACTATTTAAGCCGGTAACTAAAACTTACAATAGCCGGTAACTTGTATAATTATTGTCGGGTACACTTGGGGCCCCATCGTCACAACAATTAACAAGAAACTACAAAAATCACATGCATGTCTAGAAATTATTAAAGACAAGATAAGATTCTTTTTCCCTTGTCTTTTACAAAAGATAAAAAATGCATGTAATTATGCCTAGAAATTATTAAAGACAAGATAAGATAAGATTCTTATCCCCTTGTCTTTTACAAAAGATAGAAAATGCATGCAATTATGCCTAGAAATTATTAAAGACAAGATAAGATTCCTTTGTCCTTTTGCTTTTGGAAAGATTCTTCTTCTATTATTTCTTATCCTTTAACCTTTGTCTATTGATTCTTACTTCATTATATTTAGACAAGATAGCAAATTAATTCTTTGCTTTCCTTTTTTCTTTCAAAGATTGAATCATCGCATCCCAGAAATCTTCTGCAGTAGCTTCATCTGCTTGACCTTCTCCTGCTACACCTTCAAAATTATGGGAATCCATTGATCCCATGGAAGAGCTTGTCTTCATAGATGAATCCTCATCTTTTGATGCTTTTGATGGAAAAGTAGAGAAGAATTGGTTCTTCATATGATCCAAAATTCTGACCATAATTTCGTCTTCTGATTCATTGGGATATTTTCTCTTGAAGAAGTTCTTCAAGTTTTCCATAGACATTTCTTGGGAGCTTTGTTCCTTGACCTTTTTATTCAGGTCTTCAGCTATTGCTTCTTCAATTAATTTAATTTTATTCTGAACATCCTCTGCACTCATCTTGTTCCACCATTTATAAAAGAAATTTCTTTCTAAAATGGGAATGTTAAATTTGTTTCTTGATATGGTGATTGTCCATCTCCATATCCATGGAATCTGAAATTTAATAAAGAACAATAATGGACATTGTCCAGTGATTAAATTATCAGATAAAATATTTACAATAAGTGGACTATTATCACACCATGGATTATATAAGTTAAGAATTTCTTTAGGAAGAATTTCCAAAGATGGACCAAATTTAGCCCACCATTCATAAAACCAATTTGGTATGGGTTTATTAACCATCTCTTCATTAATAGAGAAAAACCAAGAATGCTTGTTCTTGGGATTTTGGTAATAAAAGGCTTGAGTGAAAGCCTGGACATAGTCCCAATAATTAAAGTAAATGTACTTTTCTTCCGCAATTCTTATTGCTTTTTCAGCATTTGGGTTGAGACCCATTCTCTTGGTAACAAAATTTTGTTAATGTGACATTTGCTGAAGTTTATAAAACTTTCAGGATTATTGTTTTGGTAATGGTGAGTAATTGTTACCGATTCGGTAACAGTCAGGAGAATTTCTAGGTTGGGCCTAGATTTTCCATGAAGACCTGGATATCCTCTTGATTCGAGGTATCTAGTTTTGATAGACCATCCATCATTTGGATTTATCTTTATATCTTCATCATCAATATACATGATTTTCTCAGTTACTGGATTTTCAAAATAATCCATTTGTTCTTGAGGTGGGTTATTAACCGCAACTTCCTTGTAGGATGTAGTTTTATTAGAGGAAGAGGAAGCAATATCTTCCCTTTTTGCTGAAGATGCAGGTAATTGCTGCATTTTTCTACCTTTGTAGACAGTAGTCCAATCCCCTATTAGAGGAATGTTTGATTCTGGCTGGGGTAACATATTGTTACTCCCTCTCCCACCACAGCCATAACCGCGGCCTCTACCCCTATATGGGGTCATTATTTTTTCCCTGCAAAAATTCACGAGTTAAATAATCAGCAAGTGAATTATTTTCACCTTTAATGTGTTGAATATCAAATTCAAACATAGATAATTGTGATTGCCAACTAGCAAAAATTTGCTTAGCAACAAGATTTTTAACATCTTTTTCAATAATTGATTTAGCTGAGCTACAATCAATTTTTAATAAAAAAATTTTATTAAGAAGATCATCTTGAAATTTTGAAATGCATTTTATAATAGAAAGCATCTCTTTTTTTATAGTTGAATATTTTGCTTGTGTTGGATTCCATTTTCCAGAAGTAAATCTAACCAAAACTTCTTTTGAGGTTTCAGGTATTATTTGTTTAAGGATTCCTCCATAGCCTAAGTCTGAAGCATCAGTTTCAACAATTTTGAAATACTTAGGATTAGCAAGAGATAAACAAGGCAAACATTTCACCTTATTTTTAATTCTTTGGACTGCCTGAGAATGTTTTTCAGTCCAAGGACCAGGATTCTTTTTAAGCCTAGCATGTAATATTGCCGTATCTTTAGCTAGATTTTCATAATAATCTGCTATGTAATTAAGGCTACCAAGAAACCTTTGTAATTGTTTCTTATCTGTAATAATATTAGGGAATTTAGAAGCAAATTCAATACTTCTTTGTATAGGAATTATAGTTCCTTGGTCAATTTCATGTCCTAAAAATCTAACCTTTGTTTGAAAAAGTTTCATCTTAGGACCATATATTACTAATCCATTATGCTTAATTAATCCTTTGAATATTTTCAAATGTTTCATATGTTGATCTATAGTTTTTGAAAAAACTAAAACATCATCAATATAAACAATTATAAATTCCGTATAAGGGTTAAAAATATCATTCATAATATTTTGAAATTCTGAAGGGGCATTTTTAAGGCCAAAAGGAAGGACATTCCATTCATAATGTCCAAAAGGTACGGTAAAGGCTGTTTTATACTTATCAGATTCATTAATCTGAATTTGCCAATAACCAGATTTCATATCAAATTTAGAGAAGATTAAAGCATTGTTTAATCTATCTAAAAGATCTTTTTTATTAGGAATAGGATATCTAATCCATTTTAACACTTTATTAAGTGGTTTGTAATTAATAACGAGTCTAGGAACTCCTCGTTCCTTTTCTGCAGCATTATTGACATAAAAGGCTGTGCAACTCCAAGGAGATTTGGATTTTCTTATTAATTTTTTCTCCAAAAGAGATTCTATCTCTTTTTTGCATAAATCCAAATACTCATGATTCATTTGAGCAGGCCTAGCTTTAGTGGGAATCTGACTTTCATTAAAGTCATCAAGATAAGGTAAAGAAATAACATGTTTCTTCCTATCCCAAAAGGCATTAGGTAAATCATTGCATATTTCTTCTCTAAAATGTTGATCAATTAATTTAATTTGATTTTGAATTTCAGGGTTTTTTAGTTGAGAAGTGATGTTTAATAAACCCACTTCTTCTTTAAGAAAACAAATTTGTTTTTCTTTTTTAAGAAGAATATCTTTAACTTCATTAATCATCCTAGTATGAGGATCAGTAATGAATTCAAAAGTAATTCTTTTATTATTAATAATGGAGGTAATTCCCTTTTGATCAACATTAATTAGAGGCATAATTTTATGCAGAAAGGGAGTTCCTAATATAATTCTATGAGTTAAGTTTTTCACAAGAGTAAAGTGAGTGGGTAAACAAATATCTTTGTTACAAACATAAGCATTAGACAGTTTATAATTAACCGTGAGTTTATCTCCTCCAGCTTGTGTAAGAGATTGAGTAGTTTTATCAAAATACTTAGTGGGAATAATTCCCTCTTGAAGGCAGTTTAAATCAGCGCCACTATCAATAAGGGCAACTTCATTTTCTAATATGAAATTTCTATTAATCACTAAAGTTATTCTAACAAACCATTTTTGGGAGGTCACTCTATCAATGAGGGAAAGGAAATCATCACTAGGTGAAGGATTACTAGTTGAAGCTATTTCTTCAACCCTTGAATTATTGGACTCTAAAAAAGTGAGCCTTTGAGATAAACCATAGTTTTCTTTTTTAATTTGAGCTATCTCATTTTTTAAGAGATTTATTTCTCTATTTAAATCCATAATAGAAACAGGAGTTTCACGAATGTTAGACTGTCTAAATCTAGACAAAACCTCACTTAATTGGTAAGGTGCTTCTATAATAATAGGAGATTCTCTTTTAGAGTTTTCTTGGATTAGAACCTCAAGCATTTTTCTTTTAAGGTTTTTATCAGAAATGGACTCTATAGCCTTTATAGCTCCATCCTGTTCTGAGGTTAAAACATTTAACCCATTCATATCTACTATTGATTTCCAGTAATCTAATTGATTACATTGACAATTATTATTATTAGAAGATTCAGATGAGTAATCAGAAGAAGATTCATAAATCATATTAATATCTTCTTCAAAAGAGTATTCTTCAGAATCAGATTTGAGAAGTAAAACTTTCTCTAATTGAGAACGTAATTGTTCATCTTCTATCTCATTAAGAGCTTTTTTAGTCCAACATTGGTTGGCATAATGGCCAGGTTTGCCACATTTATGACATGTTATGTCAAGCCTTTTGGCTTTTCTTTTACCTTTAGGGTCAAAAGATTTTTCTTTAGGTCTACTCTTATTGTAGTGGCCCCTTTTCTTATTCTTATAAGAATTTTTATAAGAATTTTTTGGCTTATCCCTATAAGGTTTATTGCGGAAAATTTTTTCTTTTTTCTTTTTATTATCTGGAGATTTTCCAAGATCAAAAGCAAATTGCTCACAAAATTCACCAATTTGGTGTTTTTCAGAAAGCTTTTGCTTTTTGAGTTGATTTCTAAGCTTTATGTCATTACATAAAGTTAATCCTTCATTAACACAAGTGCTAATTATATGACCATAAGTAAGATCTGAAAAATTTATATTTATCCCATCATTTTTCTGTCTTAAGGATTGTCTAACTTTTTCTGAAAAGAAATGAGGTAATCCATCAATAAATTTTGCTTTCCAATGCAAAGAATTGGGATTGTTTAATTGATAAACTCTTGAAAGAAAAGTATCCTTATACCATCTAAAGTGGGTGAGAGAAGGACACCTAAGGTTTTGGAGAAGTGTCTGGATTTTTTCTCCAATGGGGACATTGGTTCCTACAAAATGTTGTAAGATGGAGAGACACAGTGTATACACTGCATCTTCTTCTCCTGTGGTGGTTGTAGCCACAATAGTGCTCGTACTAGTTCTTGGTTCGCTCTTAACGATTTTTTTATGATTAAGAATCTCTAATTTTTGAGATTCAGTGAGATAATGATCCCACCAGCCTCTAAGTTGGCCAACAAATCCTGTTGTTATAAAGGATGCTATTGAAGCATCAGAATTTCCATGTTGCTTGCAAACAGTAGAGTACATGATCATCCTATGGATAGTATCTATAATTTGTTTGTCATTAAGACCATCAACATTCCATTCATAAATGGCTTTTCCTGAATAAGAATTCTGGAAAGGTTCTGATTCCTCAAAAAGCAAATCTTGCGGTGAGGGACGCTTGTAATAATACTTTTCTATAGGCCTTGGGGAATAAACAGGATTTATACTATTAGTATTATTAATACTATTAGTATTAATATCAAGGTTACTAATGTCTAAATTAGCAAACATATCAGCAAGCTGGTCAATATGGTTGTCATTATTATCCTCAGAATAATCTTCATGGGACATGACAGTGATATTAAGTCCTTTTAGTTTTTGTTCTAAAATACGAACAAATTCTTCTCCGTTAGTTTCCATTTTAAATCCTTCTATGGAAACAGGAGGTTGTACTATAGGAACATCCGAAATAGTGGATGTGGATATTTGGTCTTTAGGTTTACTTATGTGGTCAATAATGATATCTTGACGCTCTATTTGTTTTTCTAAAAGATCTTTTATGGATAAGAGATCTTTTTCCATGGAGATAAATTGTTCTCCTAAGCAAACAAGGTAAGCATTGGTATAATTTTGAGACCTGATAACTGAATTTAATTCCTTAAGAGTAACTTGATTTTGTTCAACTCTTTGTAACTGAAGGCTAAGGTAAGGGGTAGCTTCAGTATTTTGACTCAAACTTATTGTTTGTTCAGGGGGAAAAGGAGATTCCATTATTTCTCCTCTAATGTTTTCCCAAGGTCTTTGTAGCACAAGAATTTCTTCTTGCTTTTTATTTATAAAGTAATTAACAAACCATTTAACAAAAGGAACGAAATCCTGCTCAAGGTTCATTTGAGTGTAATACTCATCTTTAAATTGGGCTAATTCAGGTTTTGAAAATTTTTTAAGAAACCAATTTCTAAATTGAGAGTATCTCTCATGTTGAAACTCATCATTGATGAGTTGTCTCATCTTACTACCAGGGGAGTAATCTATCATTATAATTGGAAATCCATATCTGACTGAGTAGGTGATTCTACTCTTGGAGTATGAGGTCTTTGATAAATTCCATGGGGAACTCTATTTTCGCTTAGTCTTATATTCTCAACGACCTCTATTTCTTCTCTTATTTGAGAAGTAGAAGGTCTAGGTAATTGGCTAGGAGCTGTGTAAAATTATATATATATATATATATATATATATATATATATATATATATATATATATATATATATATATATATATATATATATATATATATATATATATATATATATATATATATATATATATATATATATATATATATATATATATATATATATATATATATATATATATATATATATATATATATATATATATATATATATATATATATATATATATATCAAAGAAACATATTCATCTTAGTTGGAAATGAAACCGAGGTGAAATATGGCGTATTTTTTATTAATAATAAAATATTCAAGGCTCCACTATTAATGAGATAAAAACATAAACCAGGGATGATGGGATTCGAAGCATGTATATTGAATAGGTATACCCCTCGTTTTTCAAAATAATGGACAAAATATATTTTATATTAAAAAAAATAGGGTGCGCCCATGAATTTTACATCGGTTTTTCAATACGTGAGGTGAAATCATTGTCATGAAATGTATTATTTATAGTATTGCATTTTCCTCATGGAGGGTTCTCCTTGTTCCAAAATTGAAAGGTTCAATCATACCACGAAATTCAATGTGTGAGGGCAAAGAACAATGGTAATCAAAATAAATGGTTTTTAGAAAAAATAAATCTCTATCAAATAAGTGAACAATTAAATTGATAGAAGAAGATAAAAGACAAGAAACACAATAAGTTGTTTACCCAGTTCGATCAAACGATTAACTCTGATGGAGAGAGCAACTCCCCAATTTACTTTTCTTCCATGAGTTTTTACAGAAGATTACAAATGATTTACAAGAAAATAGTCACCAAAGTTTCCAAGAACAAACCCTATTTTCTATCCAAGTATTCCCAATATTTTATAACTCTATACATATGAATCACGCAAGTCCAATGTGTATACAACTTTTTCCCAATCTCCCTTAGATATCTCCATGATTTTACAAAATTCCAAGAACACACACTTAGGAGTTTACCCTCACGTATCTAAGATTACCACTAGGATTCCCAAACCTTTTTCTCTGTCTTTAACTCTAAAGTTCCAAAGGTTGTTAAGACAAGAATAATAGAGATACATATTTATAACTACTAAAATCTAATGGATCTAAAATAACCCAAAAACATAACTCATTAACGAACAGAACCACGGACCCAAACAACGAAGCATAAGACAAATTCCAAGAATACACTCTTAGGAATTTACCCTTGCCTCCATAAGATTTTCACTGATTTCCAAACTTTTCTCTCTGACTTCAACTCTAAAGTTCTAAAGGTTGCGAAGACAAGAATGATGAAAATACACATTTATAACTGCTAAAAGCCAAAACATGCATAGCAAGGCCAAAACATAACTCACTACAAACTAATCCACAAATTGAAACAACCAAGCCCGGTACACGGAATCTGCCTAGATCGAATCTGATACACAACATACTTGAATCGCCTGCTAAAACCGACCGAACGCTACCACTACCAACCCTCCTACCATCGCCACTCATCGGCGACTAGAACTGACATACCAACTCTGTCATTGGACCATCCTCTATCAACTTTCCGACTAAATTTTAGTTTTTGCACTACTACCAAAAACACATTTAACCTCGGACATGAAGTTGATTTAACTTCAGTTACAGAGGCGATAAAACAAATGGTGTCATGAAAACTCTCCGTTATACCCCTCTGTTTTAGAATAACTGAGGGGATAGTTGAAATGATCATTAGTTCGATCCCCAACAATAGTTTTTTTATTTATTGGAAAAACCTAGGGGAAAGATAATTTATTTTTAAAATACTCATTACATTTTGTACACATAATATTAATAAATTAATTTGTTTACAAACTACATTGTTCAAACAAAATATTAAAGTAAAAATATATAACAAATTTTAAATCTGATTCATCATCATCGCTGTCGGTGAAGAACAAATTTTAGATATCTTGGGGGAGGAACAAATATTGTGGATACTCATTTCATTGATCTTGGGAAATATCAAATTTTAGATGCAATATATTATTTATGACGTTTGCATTCATTTGTTTATGATATAAAACAAAAAAGATTAGATGAATAAAATAAATATTCTGTTATTTGATTATTTAGTAACACAAACCTTGAACCCAAATAATTTTCTGCTATTCTAATCCATCCTAGAGAACTTTTCCCAAATAAAATAAACGCTTCTTTAAGTTTCAAAGTTTTCATGTCAAATATTTCATTATCAATTTTTAATATTCGGAAAGCTTTTATAATGTCTTTTAGGTCTTGAGTATTGATACTTATTAAATGTACGCCAAATATTTGTTTAAGGATGGTGAAAAAACTCAATAAACATGCTTATATTTTCCATCAGTTATTAACCAAAACAGGGTAAAATGTGTTTCTTTTTAAATAAAAAATACAATAAAATAGGTTCCATCCTAATCATTACATATCTCTTGATTTCTGTAAAAAAACTTAGGGAAGTGAGTTTTTTTTTTTAATAAAAAATTACATTGTTTACACAGAATATTAAAATAAATTGTTTAAAAAAATTCAAATTTTGACAATACATTCTTGGAGAACAATAAATCTTTCAAGTTATTCTTGAAAAATAACAAAGACCTGTTCAAAGATTTCATTATCTTGAGCAAATATTTTCATGGCAAATGCTTTCAGAAGAAAGAGAACAAGATACACGTGCTTGCAATTTACAACATGTTTAGGAAAAAAATTCTCAATGTTGTCAACCGAGAAAATCAATAAATTATAGAGTGTTTTTTTTTATTGACTTCATAGGATAGTTATTCTAAAAACACAACAATAACATCAACACCATTATGTTGAGATGAATTGCAAGAGCAGAAAAAAAAATATTTTGTTTAAGATAGAAGAACATTGAAATTTTTTCCTGCCTTGCAATTCATCCCAAAGTATGATGCATACAAGTTTGCAGCGGATACATATAAGTTAGATTTAGGGTAAAGTTTGATTAACTAGTGATTTTATAATAAAACCTGATTATCTAATCTCTTAATTATTAAAGATAACCGAAGAAATATATCATTAATTTAAAAATAAAAAAAGAAGAAAGACATCACTTTAAAGAAATAAAAATATAAATCACTATTGTTGGAATTCGAAGCATTTCCTGAATCATTTTTTCCCTCGGTTATATTTAGATACTGAGGGAATATGTGGTATTTATTTTTAAAAAATAAAACATGGTGCGCCTTGGCATTAAAACTCAATTTTTTGTTGGGTAAGGTGAAAATTTTCTCATGAAATGTATTATTTGTAGTAACACTGTGAACTTGAAACACATACATTCTTCAACATTTTCAAATTACAATAATTTATTTTATATATTTGTGTAATATTTGTTGTTTTCCTTTAAGAGATTTAGGCCCAATTTCTTATCCATATCAATTAAAGGTGACCTTGATATGGTATAATGTGTTACATTGGATAATATGAAAAACTAATTGCAATTGTTTTATACTTTAATTTTCTAATGGTTTAAATACAATTTTGGTTTCTCTACTATTCTGTTTTTTTTCCTTCCATTTTGTCCCCCATTTTAAAAACAGTTTTTTTTTTAATTTTTTAATTTTGTTTTTTTGAGGATTTTAGCCCGTCTTTAAAATTGAGAGCATTTTATAATAATATGACACTCACTTGGCTTACATGTCTTTGCCAAGTCAGCATAAAATTATTCTAACTCATTTAATTTATTTTATATTTAGGTTAATCTTATTTTATTTTATATTTAGGATAATCTTATTTTATATTTAGTTCCGCTAAGAAGCTTGAAGATGTTCAAAGAAGAGTTTTGAAAACATTGAAGACACTTAAAAAGGTGATGGGTTAAAGTAGAGTCAAAGCTGTTAAAGATTTCAAAAAACTCGATGTTTCTCACGTTTTTGTAAGAAAAACATTGATGGAAAATGACAGAGTTAACTTGGTTTCATCTTTTTTAGGTCCTTTTACTTCACATGTTGTTGGTTGTGAAGCTATTGGTATCACTGTGAAAATGTTGTTGGAATATATTGGAATTTTTTTTACATAATTAGTCTCAAAGTCCCTTAACTTAATTTAATATTTTTCCGTTTGGTCCCTTAACTAAAAAATATTACATATTATTCCCTTAAGAATTATTCCGTTACAGAAAAAAGGTCCTTGCCACTAAAAATTCTTAAAAAACGTTAACTTTGGGTGCATGGAGGTAGACATTAGTTAATAAGGTGAGTCAATATATGTATTAAAAAAATGATATTTTGTTTAAACTGGAGATGTTTTATTATCGAAGGTTAAAAATCACCGCAAAATATTAATTATGTGTAAAACATAACAAGATTCTTCTGCAATTATACCAGCCATGTAACTCCAGGTAACACAACAACTTGAACTATATCATCATAATGTAATAAACAACGCTCGTGGCATTAATTATTAACAACAAGATCCGGAAAGCATTCTGAATATGACAGTCTTTGAAACAAAGGTTTGAATAATACATCACAATGACTCGAAAAAAGATAAAACCAATACCTAAGCTTAATTTCATAGACATATATACCCTAAAAAGTATTCCTTACTAAAAGAAAGTTAATATCACTGATAACAACATGTGTTCCTATGTATTATGCAAAAAAATTCCTCATTGTAAAAGATGTAGCAGAACATTAATCAACGGTGGTGAATAAAAACTTTGAAAAGATACAGAGAAATAATGAAAGTTCTAAATGTTTGCCAATTCAATCCCTTGATGATGACAAAGATTTCACTTCTAGTGCTATATGTCCAAGACCTTTCTCTTTGTCACATGTGTTTTATTTTCTCACTAACAATCTCAGATCTGCCTGAAACATTCTGCATGAGAGTTTTTTAGAATCCCTTTCTTAATTTCTTTCTTTGGATGTTCGTGTTACTGAGCTAAAGCCAATGAGTGATTTGAATCCTTTTTTTTAGATCTATTTTCTATTTGTTAGAACCTGAACTTGAGCCATCATTGGCTTTCACAATAGGATATTTCTGAGTATTCCATTTAACTTGTCTTTTTTTCAACTGTTTGACATATAGGAAAATCATGGTGGAACAGATATACCACCACACCTGCAAAAAATACGTCAAGGACCTAGATTCAGATCTATGTGAAAAGGAAAACACTAAATAAATAACATTTAATCATATGAAGAATTTAAAATACGAGAAAGATAGAAACTATGTCTTACCCTCATTAGAGTGCAAATCTCCATCAGATCTTTGAAGATCTAATATCGATTGAAGAAGAATATATAAAGAAAGAATGAGATGAAGGGTTGAGATGGTGAAAGAAGGAAATGAGAGAAAGAGAGAGAGGGAGAATAGAGAAAAAGGGTTGACTGTTAACCTAGGGTTTCTATCACTCCTACAGAAAACCCATTTAACAACAATTGAGAAAGATATATAATCATGCGAGCACATGCGTTGTTATGTAGAGTGTCGTTGTATATATGATACTTACAATCACGACCCAGTAACCGTTGTAGTAAACTGGAAAGCGTGTGCCCTATCACAACAGGTTTTCCAAAAGACCGTTGTGATAAAAATATTTTTTTTGGTCAGCGCAAGAGATATTATAATAGTTATGATATATAACCATTGTTAAATTTTCTGCAGAGTTAACAAATAATATTCTGCTTTTATAATTAATCCCATTTTTTTAATCTGTATTATTATTCACCATATCACGGCATAAAATATAACTCACATTTGTGATAAAGTTATCATAATAATACTAATTATATCATATTCATAATATCAAATAATTGTGTCATATTCAATACACCATAACATCATCACATGAATCCAAGGTAACCAATACATCAACCATTACACCATCAGTCAACATACAAACCTAATCAACTATAACCTATTTCATCATTGTTGTTACAACAAATTCAATGAACACTACAAATAAAAAAATCTAGGTAATCTTCAATTGTTTCTTCAGGATCTTCACCTTCAACTTCAATTCGTCCTCCTTGGCTTTGTAGGTGTTAACCATCTCCTTCTTCTCATTCAAGTTCTTTACCAATGAATAAATTATTTATTTTGCCCTAGGATCCATCTCCTCATCCAACCAAGCAAAGTGAGAGCATTTTTTTGTATTCTTGAATCTTATACATCCCACAGCCATAGAAACGGCAGTCTGGGTTGAATTGGTCCACGCCGTCATCAACGGAGCATCGAGACCACACTTGCATACGTACCTTGAACGACTTGAGGACCTGCTTCCATGGCTACAAACAGACCGCCGAGACATTTTAATGGAAGAATTTGATGGAAACTTGAAGAAACTGGGTGAGAAGAAGACGAATAGTGACTGAGGGGAAAAGAAGACGAAAAACAATTCAAAAGGATCAAGAACGCAAGATATAATAATAAAAAACAACAACATTAATGTTTTAAGATACACCTTTTTTTTAAAATTAATCATGGATGTCGAACAAATTATGAAGTTCATCTAGTTTATGAAGCTATGAAGAAAAAGTACAAGGTGAATGAAGTTAACACAATAGCCTCATGCTTCTTGTATTTCTCTTCATAGCTACACAAATCATATGTATCAACAACAACAACATTAATCAACAACATAAAATAACACAAGATATTATGTAATGTTTCAAGATACACCTTTTTTAAAATTAATCGTGGATGTCGAACAAATTATGAAGTTCATCTAGTTTATGAAGCTATGAAGAAGAAATATAAGGTGAATAAAATTTACACAATAGCTTCACACTTCTTGTATTTCTCTTCATAGCTACACAAATCATATGTATTTATCTTGTTAAGGTGGTGAAGACAAATCTGAAAAAATGAGAACATTCACTAAATGAAAAAAAATGAAAACCCATTTTTAACAAGAAACGTAAACGAAATCGAAACATAAATTTAATGAACGAACCTCAAGTTAGCAATTGCTGAAGACGTATCTGAAGGTTGAAGTATGTTAAAAGGTGACATGAATGTTAGGATTATGTTATAGAGAGAATAGTGAAACTATGTTAGAGTTTTCTTTTTTGAGAGAAACGATTGTTATGTATTGAACTATAGATACTTTCGCTATATACAAAAAACCATCACTTTTTATTACGGTTAGAAAGAAAAACCGTGATGCAATTTTTAAATTTTACAACGGTTATATTGTAAAACCGTGGTTAAATAACTTTCAAATTTTACAACGGTTGGTTTACTTCACCGTTGTAAAATCATTTACAATTTATTTTTTAAATAATGGACTTAAGTGACACTCGCTTAATGTACTATAAAAAGTGGAAAATATAGTTGTTGGGAATCAAAGCTTGCTACACATCATTTATTACTACAGTTTTTTAAGACAACCGTCATTAAATTACTGTTTATAAATCCAGGGCGCAAATTTTTTAACCTATTACAACGATATATATGAATTCGTTGTAAACCTGGAGTTATTGTTTGCGCGTTTTGTAGTAGTGTATCTAAGGTTTTTCCAAATATCAAATGGTTCAAACTAAATTTTTTTTTAATAAACAACTAAAAATAAGTTAAGTAATAAAATAAATAATAAGTTGAGCAATAAAACTAAAAAAGGCAGGTCAAAAAATAAAATTGCATCAACATTGCCAAATAATCAATATTGCAATTAAGTGAAGTTGGGGTTTGGGGTTGTTCGATCCTGCGATATCCCATTTATTTATGTGAATTTTAACAATTAGACTACTTAAGAAAAATACAATTAAGTCTTTATCTTAATTTATGTTAAAGTGGTAATAATTTTATGTTGATTTGACAAAAACACGTAACGCAGATGAGCGCTATGTCATTAAAAAATACAAATTCTCACAAAAATAAAATAAATGTATTAAAAAGATCCGATTTTTAAAATAAAAGAAAAAAATAAAATACTAGAAGGATCAATATTAATATTGCCATCTTCTAAATTAATAGATTGAGATGCTATAATTGAATTTACTAATTTAACAATAATCTTAAATACTCAAATATTTTTAAAAGTAGAGAAGTAGTTTAAATTTTACCTCTTAAAAGATAAATTAGTGAAATATCATGGATTCAACCATAGTTTTTTAGATGTTTCTATACTAACTACCAACAGAACTTAAAATAAATTTTACAATAATTAGCAGACAGAATTCTTGGCAATGAATATGATTACCAACATATTACCGTCCAAAGTGGAGATGAGATAAATTAATTAGGAGGTGCATCGGTCATAGCATTTAAATGGCAAAACAAATGATGATGCTTTCCATGAATGGAGTATATAATACACATGCAACACATTTTCATTATTAATATTTGATTTTGATTTTGGTTTTGGTTTTATATGAACAAGTGTTAATGAAACTATTTGTTACATAGTTCTTACTTCTTTAGGAAAGTGGGAATGTAATTGTTGCCACTTGCCATTTAGTAATAGATTTTAGGTTGACCTGCATGGTTGTGCAATCTGGGTCCGTATGTTGGCCACTCAATTCTTTCAATCCTTAAATTAGTACAATTATTAATAAACACTTTGCATCGCACAAACCAAACATAAGTGTATCTTAACTATACATGTTTTAGTAACTACTACTTCATTTTAATCATTGTATGCTTGAGTTAAACGTTTCATATATGGTGCAAGACTTCTGATGAAGTTCTTAGTATTTTACTATAGAACTGTTACAAAATATTTATTTGAAAGGAATATGACAACAAAATCTAACCCTGACCAAATTTAATTGAAACCCTCTTAGAGTTTAATGAAAAAAATTGATTTAATTAAGGTCGAAAGCAGGTGCGTGAAAAACATGTTAATTAAGGTTGAAAGTAAGAAAGTGTTTAAATCGTGTTAGTGTCGAAATGTCGAAGTGTGTCTCGACAAGAATTTCGACTTAGGTCTAATTTTGTAGTGTTAGTATAATTATGTATTTTTGAACTTTGTTTAAAGAGCACGCAAACCTAAAATCTATAAATAGGGATAACCCCTATTATTGTATAAGAACTTGCAGTTGTAAAGAATAAAACTTCAGTTTGAAAGTATAGAGAAGTTCTGCATAAAATCTCTTCTTCTTCTCCTATTTTTCTCTAAAACCCTAATCTTTCTTTCTTCTCAATTCAATTTTCTTCTTTCATTATAATTGTGAAGCGTTATAATCTTGCAATCAAGGTTAGTTGATTCACTCGAGTGAAGAGTGAAAAATAAGAGAGGTAATCAATCAGAATGATTGGTTCTTGTTCATCAAGATTTGGATTGGAATTCATGAAGTTTTGGTGAAATTCTTGAGCGAGAATTGGTTTAATTCCAACATCTGATATCAAAGCGCTGGCTGAGCGATTCGTGGGAAGCAAAACACGATGGCGATGAATCATCTGAATGGACATTTTCCGACGAGTCTCCCAATTCTGAAGGGTAAGAATTATGAGAATTCGTGTAAACAGATGAAGGTTGTTTTCTGTTGTCAAAATCTTTGGGATATTGTGAAGGAATGAGTAACACCACTTGCAGAAAATACGTCAGATGAAGAAAAAGTTGCCTACGAAGAATTGAAAAGAAAGATTATAAAGCTCTCTTTATAATTCATCAATGTGTGGATCCAGACAATTTCGAAAAGGTCAGTGATGTAGAATCAGCGGAAGAAGCTAGGAGATCTTGGAGAAATTGTTTGGAGGCGTTGAAAAGGTGAAAGAGAAAAGATTACAAACTCACAAAAGAACGTATGAATTTATTTATATAGAAGACAATGAAAGTATAACTGATTTTTTCACTAGGGCTAAAAAACCGGTGAATCAAATCAAGGTATGTGGAAAAGTGTTGACATCAAGATCAATTGTTGCAAAGGTCTTGAGGTCATTGGCTCCAAAGTTCGACCACATGGTAGTAGCCATAGAAGAGTCAAAATATTTGTCAACATTGACAAAGAAAGAGCTTTAAGCGACACTTGAATCTCATGAACAAAGAATGGATGAAAGAGCTGCAAGTAAGTAAAAAAGTGATGTGACTTTGCAGGCGCAATCAGTAAGAGAAAAGAAAGGTAAAGAGAAATGGTTCGACAATAAACGCAGAAGAGGGCACAACAATTCGACTGGTCAAAATCAGTAAGAGGAAGACTGGTCGAATTAGAGAAATTCCTCATACCAAAGCAACCAAAGAGGTGGTGATGCAGGTAAAGGAAGAGGTGGTGGTCAAAAAACTGACAAAAGTCACATTCAGTGTTTCAATTGTCAGAAGGTCACTACTCTATTGATTGTCCTGAACAACAAAAGAACCAAGAAAATGATGCAAAGTTTGCTAACCATGAAGAATAAGAGATGTTGCTCATGGTCACAACAAGAGATGAAGAAAGATTTTAGGACCAATGGTACTTGGACTCAGGATGCTTATCACACATGACTAGTAGGAAGATTGGTTTGCCAATGGTACTTGGACTCAGGATGCTCATCACACATGACTAGTAGGAAGATTGGTTTGCCAATATTCGTGATGTTTTGATCATGAGGAAATATGGAAAAAGGTCATTAATTTATAATGTATTGTATATACCATACATGAAGAGCAATTTGCTCAGCATAAGGAAGTGGGACGAAAAGAACTACAAAGTGTCAATCAAAGACAAAACGATGAGAGTTCTCGACTCAAGAGGAAGGTTAATCTTGAAGGCACCTATGTCTCAGAATAGAACCTTCAGGATTGAATTAAATGTGATGGAGCACAAGTGCCTTGCAACTGCAGCTAGCAAGGAAGAATGGATAGGACACTATAGACTTGATCATCTTAATTTCAAATACATCACACATCTGAAGAGAAGAAATATGGTTTTAAGATTACCAGAAAATGACATTCCAAACGAAGTATGCGAGGAATGTGTTCAGGTGAAGCAACACAAGAACAACTTGATCAAGGATGCATGAAGTAGGTCGAAGGAAATTTTTGAAATCATATACTCTGATGTATGTGGTCCTATTCAGGTGGATTCGATTGGAGGTAACAAATACTTTGTCACATTCATAGATGATTTCAGCTAAAAACTGCAAACTTACCTGCTCAAGAAGAAAAGTGAAGTGATCATGGTATTTGACAAGTTTAAACTATGGTCGAAAGACAAAGTGGTTAAAAGCTCAAGATTCTGAGGACTGGTGGTGGTGGAGAATATATGTCGAAAGGGATTGTGCATGCGGTGGTGCCATCCTACACCCTATAACATAATGGAACTACAGAAAGAAAGAAAGAACCATCATGAATATGGTGAGAAGTATGTTGAAAGGAAAACATCTACCCAAATAATTATGGGGAGAAGTTGTATCGACTACAACATAGATTTTCAACAGATGTCTGACAAAAAGGTTAAAAGGAATCATGCTAGAAGAATGTTGATCTGGTTTCAAGCCTAACTTTAGTCATCTGAAGGTATTTGGATCTATAGCACATAGACATGTGCCAGATCAGTTGAGAAGAAAGCTTGATGATAATATGAGTCGGATGATCCTAATAGGATATCATTTGACTAGAGGTTATAAGTTGTTCGACCCAGTGAACAAGCAAGTAGTAATCATCAGAGACATGATCATAGATGGGGTTAAGGAATGAGATTGGACTGAAAATGTAAAGAAAGATTTAGTGAATCTCTTATGTGAAAAACCAGCAAGTGAATTCAAAAGAGAAGTTCAACAAGAGGAAGTCAGAGGTCAAGCAAGCATAAGTAGACCTTAAAGAAAATGACACATGCCTTCAAGGTTGCAATAATGTATGAATATATCAAATGATGTGGTTGATGATGAAGGTGAGCTGATACATTATGCTTTCTATGAAAATGTCGAACCAGTCAATGCAGATGAGGTATTGAAGGATTCAAACTGGATGAAGCAATGAATGAGGAACTGAAGTCTATTAAAGTCAAAAACACTTGGTAACTTGTCGAATTGCCTCAAGGTAAGAAGGAAATCGATGTGAAATAGGTATACAAGGTGAAGTTGAATCCCAAAGGAGAAGTAACTCAACACAAGGCAAGACTTGTGGCGAAAGGATTTCTTCATAAAGAAGGAATTGAGTTCGACAAAGTTTTTGCACCTGTTGCTAGGATCGAAACAATTAGGTTGGTTGTTGGTCTAGTAAACATGAACAAATGACACATATGTCAAATGGATGTAAAATGTTCATTCCTGAATGGCCCCTTAGATGAAGAAGTTTATGTTGCACAACCAGCTGGGTTTGTGAGACAAGGTGAAGAAAATATAGTATACAAAAAGCTAGAGCTTACAATAAGAAGATATATAGATTTCTAAGGGATAATGAATTTGTGAAGTGCACAATTGAGCGTGGAGTATATGTAACAAGAAGAAATAGTGAATTTCTTATACTATGTCTCTATGTAGATGACCTGTTGATAACAGGTAGTTGCAAGAAGGAGATCGAAGATTTAAAACATGACTTAAGTGAGGAGTTTGAAATTTTAGACTTGGGAAATCTCTCATACTTCCTTGGCATCAAATTCTACAGGAGTAGTAAAGGCTTGATGATGCATCAAAGAAGGTATGCATGTGAAATACTCAAGAGATTTAAGATGCAATATTACAACTAGACTTCGAGTTCAGTTGATCTCAGAATGCAACTTTCGAAAGATATAGATGAAGATGATGTCAATCCAATGCAGTATAGAAGACTCATTGGATCGCTTAGATACATTTGTCACACAAGGTCTGATCTAGCATACAGTGTAGGTATGGTGAGTAGATTCATGCATGAGCCAAAGGCATCACACTTAGCCGCCACGAAGAGGATACTAAGGTATCTAAAAGGAACTCTTGACTACGATATTTTGTTTCCTATAGCTGATGAAGAAAAAGAATGAAAACTAGTGGGTTACACCGACTCAAGTTGGTATAGTGATGTCGAGGTAAGAATTCCACATCTGGCTATGTGTTTATGATAGGTGATGCACCAGTTGCTTGGAGTTCAAGAAAGGAACCATTAGTGACACTATCGTCATGTGAAGTAGATTACATAGCTTCTTATCTCTGTGAATTTCAAGCAACATGGGTAGTGAATTTGGCCGAAGAGATTACAAGGAAGAATCATGGAGCAATCACTTTGAAGATCGACATCATGCCTACTATCAATATGGAGAAGAATCTAATAGCACATGGACGAAGCAAGAACAACGAAATGAGGTTCCATTATCTTCAAGAGCAAGTTGCAAAAGGATAATTGAACTTGGTACACTGCAGATCCGAGAATCAGATTACAAATATTATGACAAAAGGAGTACATGTCAAAGTGTTCAAAAGACTAAGGTCTATGATGAATGTAGATAACTTAGACGCAATGAATTATATGGTGTATTAAGTTATAATTCCTTGTTTCTAAGAAAGTTGCTCGACAGAAGCAATGAAGTGTCAGAATCATGTTAGTGTCAAAATTTTAAAGTGTGACTCGATAGGAATTTTGACTTAGGTCTAATTTTGTAGTGTTAGTAGAATAAAGTATTTTTGGGCTTTGTTTAAAAAGAAAGCAACCCCAAAATCTATAAATAGGAAGTAACCTCTATCATTGTATAAGAACTTGCCATTGCAAAGAATAAAACTACAATTTGAAAGCAGAGAGAAGCTTTGCAGAAAAGCTCTTTGTCTTTTCCTATTTTTTCTCTAAAACCCTAATCTTTCTTTCTTCCCAATTTAATTTTCTTCTTTCATTATAATTGTGCAACATTACAATCTTGTAACTAAGGTTGGTTGATTCATAGGATTGAAGACTCAAGAGTAAAATAAATAATCAATCAGAAAGATTGATTCTTGTTCATCAAGATTTGATTTAGAATTTTTCAAATTTTGGTGAATTTATTCAGTGGAAATTGGTTTTATTCCAATATATATATATATATATATATATATATATATATATATATATATATATATATATATATATATATATAATTGTAAATATCTCTCAGTAATAAGACATGCAAACTTTATATATAATAGAGGAATATATAACACTCATCAGAAAAAAACAAACAAAAACAAGTTAGATTTTTAAACTTTCTATTAAGACATTATAGTATATATTATTAAATGAGTTTGAATCTCACCCCAATATTTAGTTAAAAGAATAATTTAATTGTTAGTTGTGCAAGCACATCGAATTGTAGGGGTGTATATTCAAACCTACAACATCATGTTTATTTTATTTTTAAGGACGAAATTTCAACCACTAAATTATACGATAAGGGTGTTTGAACATATTTATATATCTTTTAAGGACAAAATTCCAACCACTAAATTATATGATAACAGTGTTCAAACATACTTATATATTTAATTGTCCAAGAACCTAACCAATGTAAAACTAAGGTATAATTTTCATATTGCAATAACTAACTCGACTCTGATAATAGATCAATAATAAGATAACAGCATTTAGCACAATTAAGAAAAGCACATATCACAACAGTTAGAAAAGGAATACCACCATGTTGGTCCAACCACTGTAAGGTAAGGTGAGATTGTATGTATGATGCTTTGCACCACGGACGTGCGACCATGATTGTATCTATGTAGCGCGCTACCTACTACAATTGTTACTTTAAAAAACCGTTATGGTATCCTTTAATGCAACATATTTAACAACGGTTGTGCTAAACAACCGTTGTGATATATAGACCTGAGTTTAGTATAAATTATATGGAATGCTTATTTCGTCCATGCTGACTAAACATATGATCTTTCAATCTGCACTAGAACATTATAATATGACAAATTAAGTTATATTAAAATTACAAGTTCACATTCAATGCTAGACAAGAGTTCTTCAACACCATATATGTATTTTGTTCTTTGACAATAATAACTTGGTTTAATGCTCTTAGTTCTTCAACCGTCACTTCCTTCACCTCTAGTTCTTTATGTAAAATGTTATTTACTTTACAAAAAATATTAGAGGTGGAGAGAGGGGTGGTTGAAGATCTATAATCATTAAACCAAGTTCTATCTGTCAAAGAATAATATGTAGTTAACGGTGTGAAAAACTCTTGTCAAGAATTGAACGTGTACTTGTTTTTTAATGCAACTTTATCTATTATATCATAATTTGCTAATCTAATTTGGAAAGTTATATATTCGGTAAGGGATTGGAAAAACACTCAAACCACATAATATATAATAAACTCATCTTTCAAACAAACATTAACAATAACATTCATCAACAACAAACCATAAACAACAAATACAACAAACCATAAACAACAAATACAACAAACATATCAAGTCATAGAATGCTTCAGAAATGTATCATACATGTCCCATAATGACGTGTCCATAATGAAATAAGGATGAAGTTAAAGTTAGAGCCGGAAACTTAACATCCCTCCCTACCCACAAGTTTGCAACACTAAATTTAGCTTCGTCCTCTTTATTGAAACAAACATCCCTATCTATAAGTCAAAACAAGAAGAAAGTTCAAACATCATGAAACAAGCTATTGAAACAGATTTTGAAGAAAAAAAACTATAGAGAAAACGAACTTGTAAATACCCATTGGCTAAGATTTGATGTTATGGTTTCATTTTGGGATTTTTATATGAGAGAGACGAGTGACAAAGTTGTTAGAGTTTTGATTTGAGAGAGACGAGTGAAAGAGTTACGATTTTGTTTTGAGAGAGACGGTTGTTATATACTGAAGTGAGAGATAACTTCACTTATATATAAATTAGTATCACCTTCCATCACAGTTAAAAACAGTAACCATGGTGATATATACAAGGTCAATCACATTTTTATCATGATAAATGGCTAATTATTGGTGTTAGAATTTGAACTATTTCACTATGTGTACTTTTCATTATAATTGCTACATTTGACCGTTGTGACATGTCCTTTAATAAATATTAAAAAAAAAACATTCAAAAATAAACTATTATCACAATTAATACTATGGTCGTTATAAACATAGTGAAACCAAACCAAGCCAAATGAAGATTATATTAGAAATTTGAATGAAACATTATAAAACAATCGTACATCTATATCCAATGAAAATTCAATACTCTCCCACATCAATATATGTGCTTTGTATTGACAGAGTACGCTAATTAGTTGTTTCTACATATAAAGAAACTCAAGGCCACTGTAATTGGCAGGGTCATTTCATGCCCTTGTTGATTCCCACAAACCGTCAATCAAAATTCGAGTAAAATATATCTGTGGCAGACAATATCAGGATTTCCCCACATTCAACAAACTATCAATGGGCCAGTCTTCAAAACCAACTATCAAATATGTGGGTGCTGCTGAAAATTATTCTTCAATATAATCATTTTTCTTACAATTCTATCATAATAAACTATTATTATTTTATATTTTATAGAATCATCATTCTTTGAATAAATATATATGAGGTATAGCTATTTAATGAGATGCTCAACACTCAGTTTGGGTGTATATTTGGATGCTTTTGAGTATTTTTCTGGTTGGCATTACATGGATTTGATAATGACTGCTTCGACATATTTGAATGAATGAGAGCATATACAGCCGAACAAGAAAACTTCAAATTTGTTATCGTCATATAACTTCTAACCATAATCGGTTATATGTAAATTAAAATAAAAAATATTTATGAAATAAAAATTTTGATATATATAATTTAAAATTTTGTTATACATAATAAGTCAACTTTCAAACATAATTTAAAAAGAAACTTCTAAATGTGAAGGAGGGGAACCATTATTGTATTGTTTTTTTTTTCTTTTCAATTTTTAGATATTTTATCCTCATTTAAAACGTTTTGACGAGTTAAAAAAAATAAATATAAAAAAATAAATTTGCCGGCTTAAGAAGTTCACCAATTCATCAATTCAATTACAACTACAATCCTATGATTTTCAGAGACCTCTCTGCCTTATAATTCTTGATCTAACCAATATGGGTTGAATTTTAAAATACCATATATCAAACTTAACACATTTACATATTTTATTTGAATATATGTCTATATTCATTATCAATTAATTATATTTATTAAAATATGTTTATATTACTTAATAATTAATTATATTCATTAACTATAATTATATTCATTAGTTATTACTAGTTTTTAAAATAAGATTTGAAATTATATATTATTCACAAACCAGATCAACGAGAAACAATGTATTGCACTGTATTAGAGCTCTTGATCATAAACTCCTAAAACCTAATCCTTATTGTCGCCCCTTCTTCATCATGGTTGCACCTATTTTCCCCACAAATAGTGTTGCTGACACTTCGCCAATAATTAACCAATCTCTATCGTCGACAAACGAAATTCCACTTCGTTTCTACCATAAAGAACATCAAAACCGTCATTCCGATGACGTTGTATAATGAGTCCAACCTCTACCTCTCACAGTTTGCCTTCTTTAAGGTGCAACCATGTGTTCATATTTTGCTTCACCGTATCATCCCTCATATGGTGTGCATGCAAGTCAAGCGACAACTTCCATCAAAGCTAACGATTATGATCTTTGGAATCATCTGAAGGTAGGAAAACACTTAGAAGGGGGGGGGGGGGGGTTGAATAAGGGTTTTAAAAATAATTAAGGCAATAAAAAAACAGGTATTTTTATACTGGTTCTTTTGAACTCAAACTACTCTAGTCCACTCGGCCAAGGTGATTTCGCCTCTTTCATAAGAGGACTTAATCCAATAATAAAAAAAATGATTACAATCTTTTCACTAAGACAAACTTGTCTTAGTCTTCTCAAGAATACTGACCACAACTTGGTCTCTCAAGGATCTTTTACAAAGTAATACAATAAAGTGTGTTTAAGTGTTTCTTAGAAAAGCTTTTTCACAATAGTGATTTTACACAAATGAAGATCAATGGAATTTGTTTTCAGCAAAGTGGTATGTTCGTTGTAGGATAATGTTGTTGTCTCTAGTTGTTATTTGAATTGCTGTTGAAGACTTATTTAAATACTTCACACCCATTTCTCAAATAGCGTGCACATATACAAAAGAGGAATGTTCAGAGATATCCTTTTTTTTATTCTGAAATCTTGTCCCATACACAAAAGAGGAATAGTATCGTTGGATGTAGATGATGAATTTGGCAACGGATCTATCTTGATCAGCATCTTTTTAAATGAACGAATCTGGAAATATTTTCTGCATCAGATCCTCTGATGATGTTCCATTTTCTTCTTATCAGAGTAACTCTCTTCTAGAGTTCTGATGATGTTTCATTTTCTTCTTATCAGAGTAACTTTCTTCCAGAGTTCTGATGATGTTCCATTTTCTTCTTATCAGAGTAACTTTCTTCCAGAGTTCTGATGATATTCCATTTTCTTCTTATCAGAGTAACTTTCTTCCAGAGTTCTGCAGCTTAGTGCCAGCGTGATTGTTTTAACAAACTGTCCATCCAGAGGAGCATTTTAGATCAGAGCAGATCTTCGCTCTTACGTGTTATCCAAATGTATCACTTTGTTACTAAAGTTTCAGAGCCTTACGTGTTTTGATTCTCAGAGCCTCTGCAGTTGCAGCGTTGAGTTTAGTACGCTCAGAGTTTTCTGAATCTTCGCTTTATACTCTACGCTCAGAGTCTTCTGTAGCTTCACTTTTTACCAAACGTTCAGAGTCTTATGTGTGTTGTAGCTTAACGTTCAGAGGAATATTCCGTTCAGAGGAATATTTATTATGTTATCTGAAACAAAAACACTTGAACAAAATTAGAGTATATATTTTCTCCATACAAAATTTCATTATTGTTATCATCAAAACATTGATATATATTAAGAACCAATCTGTGTTCTAACAATCTCCCCCTTTTTTATGATGACAAAAACTATATGAAATTTTATTCAAAATTAAAATATATATCTCCCCCTGAGAATATGATTCTCCCCCTGAAATGAGTACTGCTAGAAAAATTAAAACTTCTCTTTCAGCACTTGTATTCTTTCTAGAGTCAGAGCAAGCTTGTGAACTATCTCAGACCTTGTTCAAAGTTAATTCTATAAATATTGTTGTTAGATGTCAAATTTCACTTATTTGATCTATCAAATGTTGGCAACTTTCACTCATTTTCGTCAATTAAGTGTTGAAAACCACTCTTATTTTGGTTGGTTTGCAACATTATGATAAAATCTCTTGGTACCTTTGATTTGTATGTTATTGTGCATGAATTAGGCACAAAACAAGTGAAGAGTAAGACACAAGAAATGGGCAAGAAAACCAAGACAACATGCAAATCACCAAAATACTGTCACGCTCGCTAGGCGAGCAGGTAGCGAACGTGCCAGCAAAGAAAATCATTCTTGCTCGCTAGGCGAGCAGGCTAGCAAACAGAATGCTGTCATGCTCGCTAGGCGAGCTGGTAGCGAACAAGACAGGTTCTGAATGTGTATTTAAGTGTTTTTCTTGCTTTTTCAGGTGAGAATTCCATTTTGTAACATTTAGAAACATCAGAACTTATTTCTCTTCATTTTTTAGAGAGAGAAACACAAAAACCCTAAGAGGGAGGAGGTAAGATCTTTGATCTCTTGTTGGGGTTTGGATTATAATTTTTTGATACCTTATGTATTTCATCTAATTTATGTTTGTGAACTAGTTTGGATTCTCTATTGATTGATTATCTTTGATTATGTATTTGTGGGTCTTGACAAAACCTTTTCACATCTTTGATCTCAGATTTTCTTCTATTAATGAACAAGCTTTTGACATGGTTTTGAAGTTGATATTCATTGTATCTTCTATGGTGTTGTGTTGGTTAAGTAGCATGAGTAGGATCCATATGATATTGTGTGGGTATGTGATAATAGTGATGAAGAATGATGTTCATAACCATTTGGAGGATTAGATGAATACATGTAAAAAGGGTTAAGCGTGTGTACGTATTTTGATCATTGTGTTTTATTCAAAACAATCGTTTATCCTATATGGGTGTTATCTTTGCTTTCCTGTTTATCTTTTATTTGAATCGTAATAGAGATATACTTTTCAGATCTGGATCTAGGATTATTACCTGTTAGGTCCTAAATTCTAGAGATAGGTTTAGGCTTAGCATTTGCGTGAGTATCAGTTCTTAATGCTTCGTGTTGTGTTTTTGTTGGATGAGAGATCACCAATGAGACAATATGGTTGTTCTCTTGACGCTGCATTAGAGATAAGCTTTGTCGAGAGTGATACGCAAGGGTATTAGGTGGATGATTGCGTTGTGTTTAATTTGATCAGAAGAATGCATATGTTATCAATTGATGAAATCCAATCCCAATAAGGCTCTGTTTATATTTCTGTCTTTATTTTATATTTTCTGTTTTTATTTATGGTTCCTTGAACCCTTTTAAACCAAAACTTTTGAACAATAAGCTTAGAAATGTAGAGGTCGTTGAACGGCGTTCATATTGCACTAATCCCTGTGGAGACGACAAAACTGGGTACTTAATATTTTTTGCTTGCTGCTTTACCAAACCAATAAAATGGCGTCGTTACCGGGGATTCGTGTTGAGATTTTGAAGTGCATTGCAACGGTTCTATGTTTTTAAGCTTTGTATATTTTGTATATATTGTTTCTTTTTATGTTTTTTCTAGTGTGTTCAGGAATGACGAAAACTCCTTCTAGGGTGGTTGCTATTGGTATAAAAGTATTCAATGAAGCTTCGACCGAGTTTGGATGGAGATGATAGTATGAAACAAGTGAATGTTGTCAAGGTACATGGTTTCCTTTGTTTAGAATTTTATAATGCTTAAGAACTTAAGTCTTTTTGCAAATGAAATTTGTTCTTTTGGCAACTCGTTTGAATGATTGTTTCACTTAGGACCAAAAACCACAATTTGTGAGAAAGCTTCCATTGTTTACTAAATGTTGGATTTATGATAAACTTTGTTGATTTGTATGATTCATGCTTTATCTTGTTATCATTGTGAATTTTTGGAAGCATTAGAAATGATCAAGGCACTTGTTTGTATTGAGCACAACCATGTCAAAATGCAACTTACCCGTGAGTAGAGAGAATTCGTTAACCCCCTTGAGCCTAAACAGTATGGATCTCAGTTTGAGTTTGTGTGAGATTCTAAACTTTTTTCTTGAACCCATGAATTTGTTTTAATTGTCTTCTTTGCCATAAAAAGCTAAGAGCATTCACTTGAGGATTGAGTAAAAGTTAAGTTAGGGCGAATGAAAAAGGAAGATAGTAGGTTGTTACAACTTTTGAAAAATTCAAGCAAGCACCAAAAAAATTGTGTGAATATGAAAAAGAAAGAAAAAAGGAAGAAAAAAAAGAGAAGAAAAGAAAAAGAATGCTTGCTTGGAAAAGAAAAATAGTGAAAGAATAAGTTGTGAAATAAGGTTTGTGAAGGTTTGGAACTAAGAAACAAATGGAATGAAGTTGAAGTGTGTAAATAACGTGTTCGGTGAATGTCTCTTTTGCATCGGAAATTTCGTTTCAATGGCCTTAGAAATGTCCCTTGTTTGTAAACCCGACCAAGCTACAACCTTAAAGACCTTAGTGATCTTCTTGCTTCCATATTTTCACTTTTGATTGTTAGATTTTGTATGAATTGAATTGATATTGGCATTGTTTGTTAGTTGAGTGAAATTGTCCCCGCGGTTGCAAACGCGTAATTTCTTCAATACTTATTCGAAGAGGAGAGATAGGGTGATTCATTCATGGAAAAAATTGTTGTTTATTGATACATGGCTTTATATTTGCTTTAAGAATTTAGTTATTGTGCATTGTTTAATTCTAAACATTTGAAACCATGGCTTGTTTGCATCATTTGTGTTGAGCCAATTTTATCCATTCTTGGGTGAATCTTAGTCTTGAGCAAATCCTCTTATTGCGAAATGAGAGGCATACTTTGCTTGAGGACAAGCAAAAAGCTAGTTGGGGCGAGTTGTTAGATGCCAAATTTCACTTATTTGATCTATCAAATATAGGCATCTTTCACTCATTTTCGTCAATTAAGTGTTGAAAACCACTCTTGTTTTGGTTGGTTTGCAACATTATGAGAAAATATCTTGGTACCTTTGATTTATGTGTTATTGTGCAGGAATTAGGCACAAAACAAGTGAAGAGTAAGACACAAGAAATGGGCAAGGAAACCAAGACAACATGCAAACCACCAAAATGTTGTCACGCTCGCTAGACAAGTCAGAGTCAGAGTCTTTGGCCCAAAATGTTATCTCTATAGGCATCTAGAATTCTGAAGAACAACTTGTGGTATGTGTTCCTAAAGAAAAATTTATAGAGGATGATAGTTGAAAATCTATTGCCATATCAGAAGAAATACCAGAAGCTGTAGAAACTGAAGGTACTCTAACTGGTCCTACTACTACTGATTCAGTGATTTCTCAAAATGGCTCTGAAGCCTCAGTTCAACCTAAGAGACCATTTAAATATAAATTATTTCATCCAGAAAAGAAAATTACTGGTAATAAAGACGAGCCATTGAGAACTAGATTTGCATTCAGGAATGATCATTTAATGCTTTGACTTATTTCATTGATTGAGCCTACTTCTATTGATGATGCCTTGACAAATAATGGTTAGATCATGACTATGCAAGATGAACTAAATCAGTTTCAAAGAAATGATGTGTGGGATCTTGTTCCAAGACCACAGAAGAAAAACATCATCGAGGCCAAGTGGGTCTTCAGAAATAAGCTTAACGAACTTGGAGAAGTCGTTAAAAACAAAGCTAGACTTGTAGCTTAAGGCTACAGTTAGCAAGAGGAAATTGAATTCTTTGAAACCTTTGCTCCTATAGCAAGGTTATAAGACATAAGACTTATTATCTCCTATGCCAACAACCATGTCATTATGCTCTATCAAATGGACGTGAAAAGTGATTTTCTAAACGGAGTTATTACTAAAGAAGTGTATGTCAAGCAACCTCTAGGATTTATAGATCCAAACCATCCATACTTTGTCTATAAGCTCAAAAAATCACTCTATGGTATCAAACAGGCTCCGAGAGCTTGGTATGAAAGATTGAGTAATTTCCTACTTGAAAATGGTTTTGTTAAAGGCAAGGTTGACACTACACTATTTAGGAAAACTCTAGAAGAAGAAATCTTGATTGTTCAAATTTATGTTGATGACATAATTTTTGGTTTCACTAATGCATCTCTTTGTCAAGAATTTTCTAAAATTATGTAGGCTGAATTTGAGATGAGCATGGTGAGTGAATTAAAATACTTTCTTGGAATTCAAATTAATCAGAAGTCTAAAGGTATTTACATTCATCAGTCTAAGTACACAAGAGAGCTCTTGAAAAAGTTCAATCTTGATTAATGCAAAGTCATGTCAACTCCTATTCATCCAACTTGCAATCTAAATAATGAAGAATGCATGTTAAGGTAGACCCAACTAAATATCGAGTTATGATAGGTTATTTACTCTATCTCACTTCTTCAAGACCTGATATTCTATTCAGTGTATGTTTGTGTGCAAGATTCCAATAAGATACTAGAAAGCCTCACTTAACAATTGTTAAGAGGATCTTCAGGTATCTGAAAGGAACAATCAAGCTTGGACTTCTTTATAAGAAATCTTCAGATTATAAGCTGGTTGGATTCTGTGATGCTGACTATGTCGGAGATAGAATTGAAAGGAAATCCACTAGTGGGACCTATCAATTTATAGGTGAAAACCTTATCTCTTGGGATATTAAAATATAAGAAATTGTTGCTCTGTTTACAGTAGAAGCAAAATACATTTCAGCTGCTAATTGATATACTCAACTACTATGGATGAAATATCAATTTAAAGACTATCCGATTTTTCAAAACAATATTCCCATCCTTTGTGATAACACTACTACTCTTTGTCTAACGAAGAATCCAATTCAACATTCTAGAACCAAACATATTGAAATTAAATATCATCTTATAAGAGACTATGTTCAAAAGGGTGTCATAGATATTCAGTTTATTGATTCTGAACATCAATGGACTGATATATTTACAAAACCCTTAGCTATTGCTCAATTTGATTATATTAAGAAAAATCTAAACATGGTTTTTGTCGTTAAATAAATGCTTGTCTTCTGAATGGAGTATTGAAGGAATCTTTGGATTATGATGGCTTTCAGTTGGAACGTTTCTTTTTGATATGTCTCTAAGTATGGTCTATAAAGCTTGGATAAGGGGGCATATGATCTCTCTCTTCTTTGATTGTTTTGCTTAAAGTAGAAAGTAATTTTTTAAATTCCTTGCTATGTGCTTTGAATTAACTAATGGAATACTCTTGAGTTTGATAAAATAAGAATTCATGTCTTACACTCTAATACTTAAATTTTTTTTAAAATACAACTTTATTAGACAGTTCTCTCTGAAGGTCTCAAGACTAAAGGGACATGACTATCACTTTTCAAAATCTGCTCTAAATTTTGGTTCATTAAAAGAAGTGTACTGATAAAGATTCTAACTTGTTTTTATTTATACTCATAATTGTTCAAACATTTAATACATACTTGCTTATAAATTAACATTTAATGTATTATGTGGTTGCCTATGTATTCTCCTGATTGTAAGAGCAAGATTTGTCTCTACAGGATTATCTCTATGTTTTGATGATAACAATTGAGTATTTGTGAAAGAACCATTTTATGGTTTAATGTTTGTTATGTGCAGGTCATATTAAATTAAATATATTAGACCAAACAAACAAAAGCAACGTGTGCAGCTAGTAATATATGGAATTACTATGTGTAACTTCATGAAGCGCTTGGGAGAAGCTAGTTTGCTTATGTATCTGATCACCATCAGTAAGGAACCAAGGATGCTGTATATTGCAGTTGCAATGCTCCTGTGGTTTATGATCTGAAGAAGTGCATCTGATCTAAAAGCAAATGAAGCTCAGTAAAGAAGCAAGTTTGTTTCTGCATCTGATCATGTTCAATAAAGAATCAAGGATGCTGGATATTGCAGTTGCAATGCATCTGTGGATTCTGATCTGAGTTATGCATCTGATCTGGAAGCTAACGAGCGTCTCTGAAGAGTGAGCCCTCTAAAGAACTGTAGTGCTGAAGAATCTGATGACTTGAAGTTCTGAAGGCTGAAGGCTCTGAAGACCAAGTGCGTCAAGACTCTGAAGACTCTGAAGACATGTTCTGAAGGTCAAGACTCTGAAGACTCTGAAGACATGTTCTGAAGGTGAAGACTCTGAAGACATGTTCTAAAGGTCAAGACTCTGAAGATATAATCATCTGAAGAAGTTTGTGCTGAAGACTCTGATGACTTGAAATTCTGAAGGCTGAAGGCTCTGAAGACCAAGTGCAAAAGACTCTGAAGACCAGACTCTGAAGAAGAAAGATTATGAAGCTTCACCAAACAAGACGTGTTCAATCAGATGAGCTGTTGCTATCAACTCTGATGAACAAAGTGCTGAAGTCAGAATCTGATGTTTACTATGCTATCTATACCAAAGTAGTTTCTGAACTACTCATCTGTAACATCATCAGAAGAACCAAGCCAGAAGCAAATTTGTCCAAGCTGTTAAATGGAATATTACCGTTGCAAGAAAAGGACAAGAAAGTGATGTCATCCAACACGTGCTTATCTATCCGTTGAAATATGACCGTTGGAAATAGAAAGGACTTTTCTATCCTCACAACGTCATTCTTGGAAGCACTATAAAGGCAGAATCATTTGATTATTCAAATGTTGCTTGGTGAGCTGAAGTGGTTACTAAGTGGCTGGAGCTGTTGCTCGTATTTGCTACTTGCGCTGTTGTGCTACTGTTGCCATGAAGAAAAGCTCTTAAGTAATATAAAAGCTATGTTTTAATAATCTCTTAGAGAGTTATTATTAGATTTAGTTTTTATATTAGAAAGCAAGGAGTTGTTGCTCATTACTTGCTAGGAACTTAATTAGGAGTAATCTGCTTATTTGAGAAGCACTTATGTAATCTCCAGCAACACAAAATTCTATTTTAGAATTAGTGGTTCCTCAAGTGATCTTGTGAAGATCAGTATACTTGAGATGACAAGTGACAGTAGTCATTTGTGGAAATCCTAATAGGAGATCTTTAGTGATCGGATTCTATTAAGGTGTCAATGAACGTTATATCCTTGGGGATCCCTGAACGTGTCATTGTCAAGTTGTTAGTCACTTGCAGTTAGCTTGTGCAACTGTAATCTGTTTGGTTATAGTGGATTAAGTCCTTGCAGTGAGTAAGGCGAAATCACCTTGGAAGGGTGGACTGGATTAGCTTGAGAGTTGCTCAAGTGAACCAGGATATATCTTGTGTTCTTTACTTGTTTAGTTTATTATTTATGCTTCCGCATTGCTACATCTAGAAACAACACAGAAGAAGATGCCAAAAGTTTTTAAGTAACCAAAATACCCAATTCAAACCCCCCCCCCTTTCTTGTGTATTTTTCACACCTTCAGTTGGTATCAGAGCTCCGGTTCTGTTATTGATGGATATCAAACACCTAACAGTGTCAGATAAAGATCCATAGGCTGTGTGAAGAAATACTTTTGGGGATATTTCACCGTTCTTACAATTTCAGTCTCATATCAGTTTTTGAGGATAATGAGTACTAAAATTGTAATCTATTGAGTTACCTTGAGCAAGTCACTGATTCTATGAAGTTTGAAATTTGAAGTGTTGAAGCCTTCAACAGCAAATCTCCTCCAGAAGATTCTGAAAGAAGAATGAAGAATTAGTTGACAGGATAGATTCATCAGATAAGAAGATATATCTGTTGAATGTTGATCTGAAAATACGTTTGGATTTACAACATATTTGCTCAAAGATAAATCTTCTGCAAGCAATAATTCTTGATCTCTAAAGATTAATTCTGGTGAGTATGAGATGTTTTCAAGAAACGGATTAGTCCACACTTGACTTTCTCATGACAACTCATTGGGATTTATCTTAAGTAAGAAAAGATATATTGTTGGCTAATGAATCCTATTCATCAGAACGCCAGAATGAAGTCTGCAGAAAAGGGTAAGTTTAGAAAAATATTCAAATCTGGAAGAAATGATTCTTCAGATCCAAAACATTTGAAAGTTGCTCTCCTTGAAGAGCTTCAAAGAATTCTGCAGAGGTTTCTAGAAAAGCAGTGTTTCTAACTCATCTGGATTATGATGATATGATGAATTCAGAAGATCTCATTAGAAGTAGCATGGACAATTAAGTTCTATTAACTCGAGATGTTGAACAAACTGAAATTGGTCAGATGCTATCAGACATTATTTTTCAGAAATTCATAATGAATGTTTTGAGAAATAAAGATATGAGGAAAGATACAATGACAGTAGTCATTCTGTCAAATGTAAAAAGGATTTAAGTTTCTGGGGTTATTCAATTTGAATAAGTCAGTAAACATTCTTTTTCAAGAGCAGATGTTATGTCAACTCTGATAATCTAACTCCTTACATGTTAGCTCAGCATTGTAAGAGCAAAATTGTCAGTCAGACTGTGTCTTTTGATGCATCTAAGTTTGATGATAACTGTATCTAGATTGGATCTGTATTTGTTTCAAGCAGAAAAATTCAGAAGATGAAGCCTGATGGAAGCTAGATGCTCTCTACACATGAAGATCAGATTATCTGTGCTCTGAGGATGTCTCTCAAGAATCAAATGGATGTTGTTGTGTTGATGAAGATGCTGCAGAATGCTAACAAAGGAATTGAGATCTGTTCAAGAAGAGTTATTCAGAATATTCTACTTTAGTTGCTGTTACTGGTTTGTCTCACAAGATGTTGGAGAATCAGAAGCAGAATGTGTTCCAGCTGAAGAATCAGAAGCTACTCCAGATGCTATTCAATTAGCTGCTTCTGAAGAATCTACTCTGAGAAGTTTCCCCCCAGAATCAAATCTTCTTTTCCAAAAGAGACGTTCATTGGAAAGAAGGATGATTCCAGAAGAACGAGATTCTTTCTTCTCAAAGATTGTCAGCAAGAAACTCTTGACTATACAGAAGACATATGCTTTTGTGACAAGGTTAGAATTCATATTCTTTTCATCTCGTTCGTTGATCAGTATAACATCAATATAAATCAGATGAATATTAAAAATACTTTTAAATGGTTTTATTGAAGAAGAAGTATATGTTTATCAACTTCCCAGGTTTCTTTTTGAAAATTATTTTGTCAAAAGTAAAGTTGTTACTACTCTTCTTCTTAAAGACTATTAAGAAAGATATTTTAAATTTGTCAGATTTATTTACATTGATGATACTTCTATTTAGAACCATATACTTCACTTGGAAAGGAGTTTGTTGAGTGTATGCAGGCAGTAGCTAAAACTAGCATTCTAGAAGAGGCTAGTGAAGTCAGATCAGTAGCTGTACAGAAGGTTCTGTAACACTGATTTTGTAGAGGCTCTGTCAATCAAGACATCTCTCCTTCAATTGTTGGTGACTCTGAAGAAAAGCTATAGAAGATAGTTCAAAGCATCAGAAGCAAAGCAACTGAGGCAGGATACTGAAGACACTTCAGTTGGTATCAGTATAGACTCAGAAGAAAAGCTACAGAGGCAAAATTACAGAAGAATCTGATGAAGCAACGCTAACAGGAGATTCTGAAAGTTTGTTGAGAAGCAACTCTATAAAAGACTCTGAGCAGTTGGTTGATATGTCAGCAACATAGCTCACTTCTGGATAATAAGGACACCTGAAGAATGAAGATCTGGTTTGATCTAAAGCATACCTCTGGATGAACGGTTGGTTGAATCATTCTCTAGAGCTAAGCTGCATAGATCTGAAGCAGAGGATCTAATACAAGGAATCATTTCCACAGTTGTTCACTTAATAGATGCTGATCAAGATAAGTTGGGTTGCAACTTCACTGTCAGAAGAGTCTACTTTGGATATCATAAAGTTGGTATCAGACTGTTATCAGTCTCCAACCTTCTGAAGAAGCACTTCTGGGTTTGATGTTATTAATTGAGCTAACATCTGTTGATTAAGTGCTTTTGGGCAAAGGCTGATTGTTGATGATCAGAAGAAATTACTAACATAACAGAAATAGTTATGGTTAGAAAGTTTGGTGTAGAGAATCTCTTCAGAAGATTAGAGCAGAAGCTTTGAAGATTTCTGAAGCTAATTCAGAAAGGAAACATTGTCTCAATTGGTATCAAGTATTATCTAATGAAGCACTGATGCTAAGATTCAAGTTTTGATAACAAGCTTGGATTCAGAAACCAAAGGTGGAGAAACCTAAGGTGATTTAGCAGAAGATCCTACTCCTTCTATTGGTACTCAGAAGTTCTCACACCTTCAGTTGGTACGAGAATTCTAGAAGAAGAAGTCACCCTCAGATACTGATTGATAAGAACAAGATTGTCATTCAAATCAGTTCAAGAAATTCATCTTGGTTTGATGATAATTTATGATGATCAACCACGTCTGTCCAAAGGATAAATTCTTGGTGCAAGAAGATATAGCTTTCATCTGGAAACAAGTCATCTTGAAGATAAAGAAGCATGATCATCGGCATCCAAAGATGGATGATCAGAAGATGAAGACCAAAGGAGGAATCAGATAAAGAATGTAGCAGATAGAAGGATAATCTGTTAGAGAGTAGCCATCTAAGACTCTCATGTTTTTAACGTACACTCTGAGAAAGAAAGAGGTTAGTAAAATGGTAGATCAGAAGCTCTACAAAGGTATGAGTTGTACTCTTCTGTATTTTACTGTTTCTAGTCCTGACATTCTTTTCAGTATATGTGTATGTGCTTGATTCCAATCAGATCCTAAAGAATCTCATTTAACAGTTGTTAAGAGATTTCTGAGGTATCTGAAAGGTACTACTAACGTGACTCTGTGTTGCAGAAAACCAGATAACTATTTTTAGTAGGTTTTTGTTATGCTGATGATACTGAAGTCAGAGTTAGTTGCAAAAGTACCTCTGGTTAGCACTATCCCTTAAAGAAGCAAAATACATCAGATGCTGATTGAAGTATCAGATGCTCTGGATGAAGTGTCAAATGAAGGACATTCATGTACAGAAGATTGAAGGATCATATGGCACATCACCTTCAATTGATATCAGATGATATCTAAAGATCTGAGCAAATCTGAAGTCGTAGACTATCAGAAGATTTGGATTATCTGGAACTCTGGATAAAAGATTCTATTAGAAGATGGTTTGTTAAATCAAACATTGATACTTCTGTAGTATAGTGTTTTGATGTTGAAGAAATGAGCTGAAATAATTTCATTATTTCACACCTTCAATTGGTATCTTACATCTTAAATTGGTATCATGTCTCTGACATCCAACCAGAAGCAAAGTGTCAGATAACTCTGAGAAAAACTTCAGAAGATGTTTGAGTGAAGATACAGAAGGTTCTGGGCGCAGAATCAAGAATCAAAGCAAAGGCCAGAACAAGCACTTCAACTCTGGAACTTGAGACTTCTTGAGATATTTTTCAGAAGTAATTAGACTCTGAAATTGGATGCATTTCAAGTTGTTCTAAGGACTGGAATTATTGTATCAAGATCAAGCTAGAAGGAAGAAGAGTTTTCAACCTTCTTGTCTAAATCTAGCAGAGGAAAATTTCAGAAACGAAACTTCCAGATTAGTACAAGAAGCTGAAGATGCTAAGAAGACTAAGCAAAATGTTGTAGTTGGATTCTCTTGTGAAACTACTTTTGTACGTTGAGAATGTGACATTAGTAAGTTTAAAGGAGATCAACAAGCTATGAAGGATGTACAACAAGTTGTCAGAGAAAGTTCTGTTGAATAGAAACCTGTCAACAATCCTCATCAGAGCATGCTTCTACAAATTCTGAAGAATTGTCACTCTCAAAGAAACAGGGGGAGATATAGAAGATGAAATCTGAGAAAAGATATCAACCTACCTTAATTGGTATCAACCTGTAAGAATTAAGTTCTCAAGGGGAGAAATGAAAGATGATTAAGTTCTCAGGTGCTATCTCTTAACTCTTATCTTTTTAATTTCTGACTTTAAAAAGAGAAATTTTTTTAAAAAAATCTGTTTTGATGAATAACTCAAACTTTTTGATGATGTCAAAAAGGGGGAGAAATGAAAGATGATTTTGATATTATCTGGAAGAATAGAATATAACTTGGGGAGAAATGGAAAATGTTTTTGAGAAATAGAATATAACTTTGATATATTCTATAACCTGAAAGAGAATGCAAAAACATATAAACTGCGTTTATTACTAATTATCTGTTTGATGTTTTCCAAGGAACTCTGAACAAGTTCACTAGGCGTTCTAAACAGGATAAATGAAAGAAATCTGAGTTCAAATGAACTGATGTTCATATAATAGAAGTTATACACTTCGTGAACATAGATTCAGAATCAGATGGACCCAATACTGTTCAGAGATCTGAAAGTTAAAGTCATCTGGAATCATGATGTTCAGAAGATGTAAGTTGTCTGTGAAAATGACAGTCAGAGCATAAGAATCAGAAATCTTCATAGAGCAAGATTTGGATTCAGACTCAGAATCATGAGTATCATGTATTGGTATCTGTCTTAGAATCAACATTGGTATCAGATTCAGAAGCTTGCTAATTGGGATCAGACTATGCTTCAAAAGATCAAGAAGTGAATCTGATCAATGCATTGAGCTCTGATAAGACCAAGAATCATAGATGAAAGCAAATCTGAGAAAGCAAGAATCAAGACTGTATAAAGCTCAGAAGATCCAAATATCTGATCTATTGTAGCCAGGGGGAGTTCTCCCAGGAAGGTTCACAAGGCAGTATATTTGATCTTCACCCAGTCTGAAACTCAGGGGGAGTTTCTCATCTGAAGAAGAAACAAATATTCTGAAGTCATATGACTCTGATATGATGGTTAGAGAAAACAAGTTCTAAAGATCTGAAGATGGAAGTTCTGTTGAACTAGTCCAGATGCTGAAGACTCATGCTCTCTTATATTGTAGGGAAGTATTCCTTCTATTCTATTCTATTTGATTGTGTTTTATCAAATTTATATTTTGTAAGTCTTGGGATCAGAGTATGTCTCTGAACAAGCATAAAAATGTGTTTAAGGTTAACACATTCAGGGGGAGCAGTTGCTTACAATTGTTAAGAGGATCTTCAGGTATCTGAAAGGAACAATCAAGCTTGGACTTCTTTATAAGAAATCTTCAGATTATAAGCTGGTTGGATTCTGTGATGCTGACTATGTCGGAGATAGAATTGAAAGGAAATCCACTAGTGGGACCTATCAATTTATAGGTGAAAACCTTATCTCTTGGGATATTAAAATATAAGAAATTGTTGCTCTGTTTACAGTAGAAGCAAAATACATTTCAGCTGCTAATTGATATACTCAACTACTATGGATGAAATATCAATTTAAAGACTATCCGATTTTTCAAAACAATATTCCCATCCTTTGTGATAACACTACTACTCTTTGTCTAACGAAGAATCCAATTCAACATTCTAGAACCAAACATATTGAAATTAAATATCATCTTATAAGAGACTATGTTCAAAAGGGTGTCATAGATATTCAGTTTATTGATTCTGAACATCAATGGACTGATATATTTACAAAACCCTTAGCTATTGCTCAATTTGATTATATTAAGAAAAATCTAAACATGGTTTTTGTCGTTAAATAAATGCTTGTCTTCTGAATGGAGTATTGAAGGAATCTTTGGATTATGATGGCTTTCAGTTGGAACGTTTCTTTTTGATATGTCTCTAAGTATGGTCTATAAAGCTTGGATAAGGGGGCATATGATCTCTCTCTTCTTTGATTGTTTTGCTTAAAGTAGAAAGTAATTTTTTAAATTCCTTGCTATGTGCTTTGAATTAACTAATGGAATACTCTTGAGTTTGATAAAATAAGAATTCATGTCTTACACTCTAATACTTAAATTTTTTTTAAAATACAACTTTATTAGACAGTTCTCTCTGAAGGTCTCAAGACTAAAGGGACATGACTATCACTTTTCAAAATCTGCTCTAAATTTTGGTTCATTAAAAGAAGTGTACTGATAAAGATTCTAACTTGTTTTTATTTATACTCATAATTGTTCAAACATTTAATACATACTTGCTTATAAATTAACATTTAATGTATTATGTGGTTGCCTATGTATTCTCCTGATTGTAAGAGCAAGATTTGTCTCTACAGGATTATCTCTATGTTTTGATGATAACAATTGAGTATTTGTGAAAGAACCATTTTATGGTTTAATGTTTGTTATGTGCAGGTCATATTAAATTAAATATATTAGACCAAACAAACAAAAGCAACGTGTGCAGCTAGTAATATATGGAATTACTATGTGTAACTTCATGAAGCGCTTGGGAGAAGCTAGTTTGCTTATGTATCTGATCACCATCAGTAAGGAACCAAGGATGCTGTATATTGCAGTTGCAATGCTCCTGTGGTTTATGATCTGAAGAAGTGCATCTGATCTAAAAGCAAATGAAGCTCAGTAAAGAAGCAAGTTTGTTTCTGCATCTGATCATGTTCAATAAAGAATCAAGGATGCTGGATATTGCAGTTGCAATGCATCTGTGGATTCTGATCTGAGTTATGCATCTGATCTGGAAGCTAACGAGCGTCTCTGAAGAGTGAGCCCTCTAAAGAACTGTAGTGCTGAAGAATCTGATGACTTGAAGTTCTGAAGGCTGAAGGCTCTGAAGACCAAGTGCGTCAAGACTCTGAAGACTCTGAAGACATGTTCTGAAGGTCAAGACTCTGAAGACTCTGAAGACATGTTCTGAAGGTGAAGACTCTGAAGACATGTTCTAAAGGTCAAGACTCTGAAGATATAATCATCTGAAGAAGTTTGTGCTGAAGACTCTGATGACTTGAAGTTCTGAAGGCTGAAGGCTCTGAAGACCAAGTGCAAAAGACTCTGAAGACCAGACTCTGAAGAAGAAAGATTATGAAGCTTCACCAAACAAGACGTGTTCAATCAGATGAGCTGTTGCTATCAACTCTGATGAACAAAGTGCTGAAGTCAGAATCTGATGTTTACTATGCTATCTATACCAAAGTAGTTTCTGAACTACTCATCTGTAACATCATCAGAAGAACCAAGCCAGAAGCAAATTTGTCCAAGCTGTTAAATGGAATATTACCGTTGCAAGAAAAGGACAAGAAAGTGATGTCATCCAACACGTGCTTATCTATCCGTTGAAATATGACCGTTGGAAATAGAAAGGACTTTTCTATCCTCACAACGTCATTCTTGGAAGCACTATAAAGGCAGAATCATTTGATTATTCAAATGTTGCTTGGTGAGCTGAAGTGGTTACTAAGTGGCTGGAGCTGTTGCTCGTATTTGCTACTTGCGCTGTTGTGCTACTGTTGCCATGAAGAAAAGCTCTTAAGTAATATAAAAGCTATGTTTTAATAATCTCTTAGAGAGTTATTATTAGATTTAGTTTTTATATTAGAAAGCAAGGAGTTGTTGCTCATTACTTGCTAGGAACTTAATTAGGAGTAATCTGCTTATTTGAGAAGCACTTATGTAATCTCCAGCAACACAAAATTCTATTTTAGAATTAGTGGTTCCTCAAGTGATCTTGTGAAGATCAGTATACTTGAGATGACAAGTGACAGTAGTCATTTGTGGAAATCCTAATAGGAGATCTTTAGTGATCGGATTCTATTAAGGTGTCAATGAACGTTATATCCTTGGGGATCCCTGAACGTGTCATTGTCAAGTTGTTAGTCACTTGCAGTTAGCTTGTGCAACTGTAATCTGTTTGGTTATAGTGGATTAAGTCCTTGCAGTGAGTAAGGCGAAATCACCTTGGAAGGGTGGACTGGATTAGCTTGAGAGTTGCTCAAGTGAACCAGGATATATCTTGTGTTCTTTACTTGTTTAGTTTATTATTTATGCTTCCGCATTGCTACATCTAGAAACAACACAGAAGAAGATGCCAAAAGTTTTTAAGTAACCAAAATACCCAATTCAAACCCCCCCCTTTCTTGTGTATTTTTCACACCTTCACTGATCTCATAAGTTATCTTCTCTATATGATAATTTTGAGAGATCATTATTCTTCAAACCAGTATTTCTTCTTAAAACTATCTTCAAAAACTGTTAAAGGAGAGATACATGATCTAGATATTCTAAAAGAATATACAGCTGACTTCAATGAATTGACGGTGAATAATCTTTCACAGATAGTTTCAGATATTCATTTTCATAAATGGGATGAATATTTTGCAATGCTTTATGGATCCATCTATCCAGATCTTGTGAAAGATTTTTGGGCAAACGCTCGTATTCATCAAAATGAGCTAGATGATTGTTAGATTATATCTATTGTCTATGGATTCCCTATTGTAATCAACTCTAAAATCATATGTCAAACAATAAACTGTGAGGAAGATGGAGTTACTGTTGAGATTTATAGACATAACAACAAATTTGCAAATCATATGCACATCATCTATGAAAGTAAATGACCTGCTGAAAGTCCTTCTAATCTTACTCCTATGGCAAAAGTCTAGTACCAAATCATGGGGACCAATCTAAGGCCTAGAGAAAAGGGGACAAGATGGCTTTCTTCTGTTCCTAGTCTCTAGAACTAAGATCAATCTACCTCTGTCTATGTTCAATTATCTGAAAAAAGAGATACTTACATCTCGTGAGGAATTATCTTTTCTCATTCCTTTTGGTAGGATTCTTTTTATGATTTTTGTTCAACAAGGTGTTGTTACTCATGTACAACAAGCTAGGTTGATTGATAAACTTGTTCCTGACTGATGTTCAACTATGAATTGTTCAGAAACCATTATTAATCTTTGAAGCTCTTTCTTCTTTTGCCTTTTTGATTGATGACAAAGGGGGAGAATGGATTAAGTATTCTTCTAGATTAATTTTGGATCCTGATGAGGTTGGTGATCCTATTTAGGGGGAGATTATAATCCTCACCCTTGAAGTGGATTCATTATTCTATATAGGGGAAGCTTACAAACCTCACCTCTTAGATTTCACATATAGGACTCAAGGGGGGCTTACAAACCTCACCTCTAATAGTGTTTGACACAGAAGGAGCTTATAAACCTCTGACCCTGAAAGTTGTTGAGTAATTAATCTATTACTGATTGTTTTTTTACTTAAAGTTGTCATCATCAAAAAGGGGAGATTGTTGAAACAAGTTTGATTCACACCATGTATCCTCTAAGGTTCCGATGATGACTAAGTATTTTAAAAACAATTAGGATTTATAACTAGCTGGTTCGCGTGTGAAGAATTATATTTAGTTGATGAAACTGGTTCTGACACACAAGTAGCTTTGGTTCGGTTCTGATCGTACACTCATGAAAGAGTCTGATAGAAAGCACCTGTTAATACACTCCAGAATCAGAAGCATGATATGGCTGCCTCTGAGACTGAGAAGTGTCAAATTAGTTCTGCTAACACGGGACTCGAGATATATTAACATTATCTTCAACAGATTGTGTTGTACTTGAATCATAGATAAGTCATATGGACAAAGGCCTTATTTTGTGGATAATTTCTTGACTAAAAGTTCCAACACTTGCTTTATTGGAAAAGAAGATATACTAGAAAATTTGATCTGATTATAGCTGTTGCGGATGCTCCAACGACTATATTTCTTCAGTTATAAAAGGAGCGGAAGATTTGAAGATCAACTCAAGAAATTACGTTGAAACTACAACTGAGAAATACATGCACTGCATATAAAAAGCAAAATCTTTTAAGAGTTCTTATTCTTGTATAGATTAAGAATCCTTTGTAAAAGTGTGTTGTATTATATTTCAACACAACTGATTGTTAATCAAGCATTTTTGTAAGTTATTCCTTCACTAAACAGTCAGTTTAGATAAAAGTATCTTGCTATAGACTTGAGCAGAGAAGTCTTAGGCAGTGTGTCTAAGCAAGAAAGTATTAAACCAGGTGGTTTGAGCATGGGAAGTCTAAGGATCTAAGCAGGAAGTCTCGATCAGGTGTTTATTGAGCAGGAAAGTCTTAGATTGGAGGTCTGAGCAAAGAAAGTCTTATACAAGTGTGTATAAGCAAGTGTAATCGAGTTGACTATAGTGGAAAATCTCTTGTAAGGCAAGGGGACTGAAGTACTCTCAATTGGGAGAGGAGCCAAGATAACTGTTGTGTGTTCTTTGCTATTTTACTTTACTTCTATTACATTTTCCGCTACACCTATTATTAGATTCCGAACTCAATTTTAGAATTTGAACTCTGATTCAGAAGTAAAACGAATTTTGCAAACACATTTCAATCCCCCTTCTTGTGTATTTTTCTCACCTTGACAATTATAATTGTATTCTAGAAGTGTGTAGATGTCTGTTGACTTGATCCTTGTTCGGATGCTCTGAGCTTTTAGTTTGTCTGTTAAGGAGCGAATTATAACAATTCTTTTATGAAAAGAAAGAAAATTATTTCAAAAAAGGTTTGTGTGATAAAAAGAAAAAGAAAGAGTTGCTTGAATTGAATTAAAGATAAGAAGTTGCTTGATTTGAGCAAGTATCGGTTTGATTTGTGAAATTATGAAAGTGTTGCTTGGATGTCGAAAGTATTGTTTGGACCAAAAGTGTGTTGTTTGAACCCATCGAATAAGTGTATCTGAACCAAAGAGTGTGTTGCATTAACCAATAGATGGGGATTCGTCAATGCAGAGTTTTAGGGCTTTGCTTAAATCTAGGTATTAAGACCTATAAGAAGAGGTGTTTTCATGAGCACATAACTCATAGGGTAACTCATAGGGTAATGCATGAATTGCTTAATCACGGAGCTTACAAGGCATGAATGATTTACTTGAGCACGAAGCTCATAAGGCATGCATGAGTTGTGTAACACCCCAATTTTAGTGATTAATTATTTATATTAATTAATTGAGTGGTTTTATGAATTAATTGATTTATGTGATTTATTTGAATTATTGGATTTATATGAATTAAGTGATTTATTTGAGTTGTTTGGATTAATTGATTTATATGACTTGTCTAAAATAATTGATTTAATTTGATGATTTAATTTATTTGATTTATTCTATTTGGTAGAATAATATAGAATTTCTAGAATTAGTAATTGAGCTTAATTGAGAGTGTGAATAGAAATTGTGATAGTGGGTTGAGTGAGTCCAATAATTTAATGAGAAATTTGTGAGAGTTGGTAAAGTAGAGAAAGAGAAAGAATAGGGTTAGAAAGTTGGTAAAGGGAAAAAGAGGCAAGAGGGAAAGAGGAGTGGAGAAGAAGAGGAACCCAAATTCAAGAACTCAAGAATCTATCAAAAATCAAGGTAAGGGTGGGTCTTTACATGGTTATGAGATTGTATGATAGTGTATAATGAGTAGTATCATATTTAGGATCAAAATCCCTAATTTCTATGATTTTAAAATTGATGATTACATGATATATGATGGTAGGATCCTTAAATATGTGTTGTAGACTGTTATAGTTGTCATATAATGGTAGTATTTCAAATTCTGGAACTGAAACTTTTTACGGAATAGAATTTGGAGGTCCGGAAGGCCTCCAAACTGCAAAAATCGCACCTTTTGCGTTTGCTGTCTAGGAGAGTTTGCATAGCGAACATCGCGTAGCGGACCTGTAGCGAGTGATGGAAGAATGTACGTAATTTTTTATCCGTAAGTCCGTTTTGGTCCCTGTTCAAAGCATTGGAAAACTAATGAATAGAGGTATAACTTAGTATAAATAAGATAATTGTTTGCCTAATACTTTTATATCTAATATGTTTGGAAAACCAATTGTGTATATGTTCTATTAATGAATTGTTGCACTGTTTGCTGCCGGTTGTGAAATTATTGTGGATAATTTATCAAATACTTGTGTGTTTGCTTGTATAAGTATATTTTGGGTGTGACAACATGAAATGCATGATAGTTATTGTTTGTTGTAATGAAAATACAATTGTGATTGTATTGTAAAATGTGTTGTATACCATTTGAAAGTGAATTGTATGTGGATGATTCATAAAAATGTGCAAGTATGTGTAATTGTGTGGTAAGTAATTCATTATGTTGAATTATGCGTGTATGCATATGTTTGTCATAAATCAGTTATCATGGTTTGTATTACATAAGACATGGAAAAGACTCGTACTCACTAGGGGTAGAATGACTGAGATGTTGTTCCTAGTGAGGTATAAGTGAAATAGTTGTATGCACTGGGGTAGAATGACTAAGATGTCATTCCTAGTGGGGTACTTACTAGGGTAGAATGACTAAGATGTCATTCCTAGTGGGGTATAAGCGACGTATCCATAATTCTGAATGGGAATTGATGGGTTCTATATGAACTAAATGGTCAGTTGCATTGAGTCGCACGATGTCTTTGGTTGAAATATGAGATTATGTGCATTTATGTGAATTGGTGAATTGGTGAAAATATGGATTGTGTGTATATACTTGTGAATAGTATGGTTACTTGAGTGATACTATGTTAATGAAACTTTTGAAGTGTGAGAATAATTGTGATTATACTTGTATGCCTTAAATTATATATTATCTTATAATTTCAATAATTATGTGAATTCCCACCCTTCTGTTGGAATGATGTTTTTTACGACATCGCTCAGGTACAAAGGAGTAGAGTTGCTTCTAACATAAGGTATTCGTTGGAGTAACTTGTTTTAGTTTCTCTATTTATTTTGGGTTGAGTCGTGCTCTGATCATGTAACACTAGAAACGTTTCGATTCATGTTTTGAGAGATATTTTATGTACTTTACTTTATTCTATTATTGTAATTTTGAATTATATGAAGTATTGACTTTTATACCTAAGTATTGATTATGAATGGGATGAGCATAAGACTTTCATTATGTATAGTATGATTGAAGTAAATCCATTGCTACATGTTATGTGAAAGTATATGAAAAGCATGATTTTATTTTAAGTGTTATTGAGCATGACAAGTATATGTGTGATGTTTTGAATTATATGTGACACCCTTATTTTAAGATGCATGATACTTTACTCTGATTATTTATATATTTCGCGAGATTTAGAAGGGTGTTACAAGTTGCAAGAGCACAAAGCTCCACAGGGAAAAATAAAAGAAAAAGGGTCTACCCGAGCACAGAGCTCATAGGGAAATGCACGAGAGTTTCTAGAGCACGAAGCTCTACAGGGAAATTGACCGGTAAATTAGCAAGTGTACTAATTGTACCGATATAGTAATAAGGGGAAATTCCCCGAATATCGATCTTGCGGACTGCGTATGAACACAAATTCTATAATAATGCAATTGAACAAAAAGTCATAGGGGTTTTAGTTTGTTTCTTTAGAATTATCCAGCCAAAAGGCAAAAGCAGTAAAATAAAGGTTTTGGACAGTTATGAGAAGCATGCTAGGGTAGGGTGTATGAAAAGTCTTGTAATAACCTTAATCCCAAATTTCCAGAAATCACTGCTCAATTCAATCGTTACCGGTTTTAAAGATTAGTTGACTCTAATTCCTTAGCAGAAAACCCTTTGGTATTCTTCCTATGCCCCAATTCCTTGGCGGTATAGGAACAATCCCAAGCAATATATTTTATCTAAAATATTACGGTTACTATAGGGTATCCCCATTCCTAGGCAATATCTACTATAGTATTATCGTATAACCGCATTAACAATTGTTTTTCCAAACCTAAGGTTAACTGTAAATCATATTCCCATTTTTCAAATAAGAAAAGTCGTAAAACATTATACGATAACAACGATGATTAGAAAGTAGTGAAATATATAATTCAAGAAACCAAAGGTTATTACAGGGTCAATTCAGGGACACCCCCTAGCATTGGGGGGTTTAGCTACTCATAATAATAAAACTAAACTCAACAATAAAATTCAACATTACAAGAGAATTGGTTGCTTTGATCTTCAATCGCTTCCGCTCATGAGGATCTTCCGTTCCCAAATCCTTGATCGCTACAATCTTTATCGTGAAATTTCTCTTCTATTCAAAAAGTCCCTTCTCCTTATTCAAAACACGTATCAAATAGTCTCCATTCAAACTCAGTACCAGGGAAATGCCCAAAATACCCTCAGGGATCACAAGAGTCAAAAATACAAGAAAAATAGGTGATGAGGCGTTTCAACCAACACGGGCCGTGTCAGACAACACGGGCGGCCGTGTTGGCTTCCTGACACGTTTTTCGCGTGAAATTTCCAAGTCCCAGGTGTCCTGACACGGACCGTGTCACGTGACACAGGCCGTGTCACGTGACACGGGCAACCGTGTCAGGCCACTGTTTTCCACCAAAAATCACCTCTTCTGAGCACATCCTGACACGGGCCGTGTCACACGACACGGACACCCGTGTCAGGCCCCTCTTGTGAATCTGACTTCGACTCCAACACGAAAGTCGTAGCTCTCTCTCTTAGCTTTCCGGCGGTTTTTAGAACGCCTCAAACGGATTCTCGGAACTCCAGTTATGATTGTTTTTGTGCAGACTGCTAAAGATTTTACTTTCAGTAGCCCTGACACGGGCAGGGTCACAGGACACGGGCACCCGTGTCAGGCTGCTGGTTCACAATAAAACTCTTCCAAAATCTTGCCATTTTCCCCCCGTTTTTGCTCTACTTCTCCTTTATTGTTTACTTGAACCTAGAAACAGTGAAAATACCAAATCGACGCGTAAAATGTAATAAAAACAACTAAAATGCGACAAGACAAAACAAATGATTAACTGAAATAAACGGTAAAATCACGTGTAAAAACCACTGATGAAACTCCCCCAAACTTAAACCATTGCTTGACCTCAAGCAAAAAGCTTGGATAAATACTTTCAAATCAAACAGCACATCAAGTGAAAGGCTCAGGATGTAAGGCGTGTCGATACTCATACGTGAGTCTTAGTTCCGATTGGCTCAAACCAGATCTCTTGGTACTCATCCGTTAACAAAGGAATTACATAAACACATACCGCAGTAAACTTACGAACCTAAATCCCCCTTTCGGCCACCTCTCCAACTATGATTTGGGCTTAAGTCTTTTCTTCAATTTTCCACCCCTTTCATTCGGATAATCAGATTAAGGTATGTGCACTTTTGCTCGAGATTTTTTCCTGTGGCACCTTTATTCTTTTTCTCGCTCACAGGCATTTATTAGTCCACTTTGGGACGACTATAGAGATTCAACCGCCGTTAGGCTAAATAACCGGGTGAGGGTTACCCAACTTAGAAGGACAGGTTGTCTTTACTGTCATTATTCAACTCTTTTTGGTGCCACACATCATTCTCAAAATCAATATCTACAATTTTTTTATCATGTCGTACTATCACAAAGAAATAATTGGGGTATACTTTTCAAATCCAAGTACTATGACACAAATCTACACGTTGGACTCGTTTCCTTACTCTGGGGAACCTAGGGTGTTCAAGCTATACCTCAATTTCCAAACTTTCTCAAGTTCCTTAGTTCAAACTCCACTTCCCTTGAACTCTAAATACTTTCTTGACTACCTTACACACCTACCAATCACAAGAAAAATTTTATGGTCTCCGTAGGGGCGAATTCGGTGTGATTTTTACCGAACTTAAAAATAAAAAGGTATTTAAATTGACAATTCAAAACGGTAAAACCTCCCCCAAACTTGAACTAACCATTGTCTAAATGTTCAAGAACAAGAGAGGAAGAGGTGTACTCACAGAGATCCTCACATAGGGGTCGACATGTAATTCAACACCTCTTTGCTACTTCCACGTTTTCCCTTACAAACTCTCGTTATTCCTGCAAAAATAATAACAACAAAATAAACAACATCAATACTTAAAATCTGTGGGTTGCCTCCCACGCAATGCTTCGTTTAACGTCGTATGGCTCGACGGTCGACGCCTAATTATTATGGGGGGTACTTCAGCCTCCACACTCTATTGCTTGACTTCTTCGCAACAGAATATTTGGCAGGTTCAGAGATAAGAGCAACCTGAAGTGGTTTTGATCGTTCTTCTTTCTTAGTTGTGTTGATTGTAACACCCTTCTAAACCCCGCAATTAATATATGCATAATCAGAGTAAAAATTAACATGCATCCATAAAAGGGCATCACACAAAACTTGCACCACATTAAAAACAATCTGTCATGCTCATAAACATCTTTCCATTTAGCAGCGGATTCATTAATGAAAATCCTTTAAAAGAAACATTTACTTTCATCATATAAAATCAACATCTCTAGGCACTAAGGCCAACATCTCATTATCTCAATTATTCCAAATATGAAAACATAACTTAGGTTACATAATGTAATCCTAAAACATAAGCAATCGATCCCCGTGTTACACTACCAGAGCATGACTCGACCCATAAATAATTACTAAACCGCTACACACGTAGGGACCTCGAACTACAAGCAGAACTTCATAAAGGCCTCCAGCAACCTAATCTGCAATGCCTCATAGAGCATTATAAAACAGCAGAAGGGTGAGAAATATTACCATAATAATCAAAGCATAAAATCATGTATATATAGGTATCATATAACACATATTCACATTTCTCACCACACTTCATTCTCATAATCATAATCATATCACGTTCACATATATCAACATTATGAACATCCACAAGCACATCCCTTCATGCTTAATTTCACAATCATTCACAAGCACATTTATACAACAACAATATTATGCAATGTGACTCAACATATTCAATGCAACTCAATGCTATGCGGTACCGACATTAGTTATCTTTTTTCGGTTTTCACTCTAAACCGGGTCCACCCTTCTAGACCGATAACTTGTTATCTTTTTTCGGTTTTTACTTTAAACCGGGTCCACCCTTCTAGACCGATAACAACCAAGCCCGTCCCCTAGGCTTCAAACCCACCCTTCTAGGTTTGGGACAAGCCACTAGTTTCCACGAAACTAACAGACATTGCCTCTTGACTGAATGATGCATGTACAATCAACCAATCACAATAAATGCACTTAAGACCGTTCCCGCGTCTTAATCCCATGCATTCGAATAATTCACCCCTTCGAGAATTTCATTATGATTTCACATACAACATATATCAAACATTTATCAATGTATTCATTTCTCCCATCATCATCATCATATTCAACAACAATGCACACATATCACATATGTTCCCATGCATTTACACAACAATCGCATACAAATATGCACTCACAATTCATTAGCCAATACACATACATTCATCATTATATTCCCATGTATTTGAATAATTCACCCCTTCGTGAATTATATCATGATTGCACACACAACATGTCATAATCATCATCAACGTATTCATAATTCAATGTTATCACACAATGCACACATATCCATGATATGTTCCCATGCATTTCTCACAATTATTAACGATGCACACATATCCACGATATGTTCCCATGCATCTCATACAATTATTAACAATGCACACATATCCACGATATGTTCCCATGCATTATCCACAAATATTCACAATTCAATACAACATCATATTTAGCAAGCACTGCACGCATATCCATCATTATGCTTTCATGCATTCTTCATGTATTTTTAACATACAATCGCATATAAACAATATGCACCCATAACACATTTTTCATAGTATGTTTATTCTTTATCTCATGCCATCTCATACAAGGTGTACACATCACAATACCAATCATACAATTATAAGTTATGCACACATATTTCCACAATATTCTCCTGCATACTTATTACATAATTGTACACAACAATCAAACATTCACAAACTCATCAATTAATACACACATAATCATCATTATGTTCTCATGTATTTTAACCAATTACAATTAATCATTTATATCACAACTCTAGGATTCACGCCCGAAGGCTACCCACAGCACATGTTATCATGATAGTTCACATACTCATTCATAACATAGAAGTATAAACATATGCGAATCAACCAAACAATCACCATTTGGATAACACAGCAAAGAAAATATACTGTCACATTCGCCTTCATTCGCCTGGCGAACCCTCGCAGCGAACCTTCGCCTGGCCTTCGCCTGGCGAACTCTCTCAGCGAACACTCGCTAGGCTTCGCCTGGCGAGACTCCCCAGCGAGCCCAAGTCAGTAGCTACTGACTTCATTCGCCACCACTCGCCAGCACCTTCGCTGGGCGAACCTTCGCTATCCCACTTCGCCTGGCGAACCCACCAGCGAAGTCTACTGGGACTTAAATATAATTATTCGCCAACATTCGCTAGGCTTCGCCTGGCGAAGCTTCGCCTTCGCTCGCCTGGCGAGAGCCAGCGAACCTGCGCAGAACAGAACCCTATTCTGCCTCTCCTTCATCAATCCATCATCAACCAAACCTCAAACATCCAAATCAGTATAAACAACATCAATACATGTTACCCGACTATTCTACGGCATTATTACTCAGTTTCAACCAATTAAATCATCAATCTACCGATTAATCCAACATTTGCCCTAATTGGAAAGTGATGAAAACATCCACAAAACCCAAACCCAACATACATAATAGCATACAATGATTAAATAGCAATGTTTCTCACCCTTACCTTGGTTTAATCGAAGCTTTGAGTTGGTTCTTGAAGATTTCCACTATCCTCTTCTTCTTCTCTTTTCTCCTCCTTTTCCTTCTTTCTCTTTTTCTCCCCTTTCTTTCTTTCTTTCTTACCAAATCTTATCTCCTTTTCTTCTATTTCTATTCTTTTTATTTATTTCCATTCTATTTCCTCCATAATACCTTTCTCTTTATTTCTTTCCAATATATTTACTCTCTCAAAACATCTATCAATCCATTAAACAAATATCTAATTATTCAAATAATTAGAATAATCCAAATAAATCAATTAATTAACACAATTAATTAATTATTGAAAATTGGGCTGTTACATTGATCTTCCCAACTGACGGTTTAACATCTTTCTCCTTACCTTTCTTTCTAACCTCATGAGCTTTTAACGTGATTTCCTCATCAAAACATTTCAAAGTGAGCGTACCTTTTTCCACATCAATATTGCACCGACTAGTAAGCAAGAACGGCCGGCCAAGTATGATCGAAGTCTCTTCATCCTCTGGTATATCCATGATTTGAAAATAAACTGGGTAAGTGAAGTTATCGATTTTCACTAGAACATCCTCTACTAGCCCATATGCCATCTTAGTTGTGTGGTCGGCAAACTTCAAGCTTGTTCCCGTATCGCTCACTTTTCCAATATCCAGCTTTTTGAAAATAGATAACGGCACGAGACTCACACTAGCACCTGCATCAATTAGGACTTTCTTAAAAGTTCGATCTTTTATAGTACAAGGGATTACAACAGGTCCAGGATCCTTCCTCTTAATGGGGATTCTCTTTTCTTGTGATACTTCCTTACATTGTTCAGTTGTGATCTTCGGTTCTTCACCAATTGCTCTCTTTTTACCTATAACCTCTTTCATAAATTTCTTGTACAAAGGCATTTGCTCGAGTGCTTCAAAGAACGGCATGTTGATTTCTAATTTGTTGAGCATTGTCGCTACTGCGAAAATCGGCGCCGGCTGACAGAAGAGTCGCCACCGTGCGTTATTTATCCCTCAGAGCGGGAAAGGAAACGCTCGAAGTAAACCTCGCAAAAAACGGGGAAAGGTATGGTCATCGCAACCAAAACCTGGGTTCGGGAGTCGGTTACGCAAGGGGAAGGTATTAGCACCCCTCACGTCCGTCGTACTCGACGGGATCCACGCTTGCTTGGGTTGTCTAAAGGATGCAAAAACAATCTATCTACGGCTGCTAAATCTAAACAGAAGGGAATGGACTCGATAGAGCGTTGCACTCTATGCCTACGTATTCTCAAGAGAGAAAGTCAGAGTCAACATAGTTCGGGACTACAGGGAGAATCGGCTCGCCAAGACCTCGCGTCTTGTGCCTACGTACTTCCACACTGCATGGAAGATCAGAGCTTTACGTAGTTCAGACTAACTACGGCTAAACAAAACATTCTCACACAGCAGTGAGAAAAACAACTGGTTTCACAGGGTCGGGAACCTATGGGCAAAACTATGGCTTGGTCTCAGATGCACTGGGGCAAGAGAGAAAAAGGGTTACGATTAGTCATCAGCGGGAAAGTCTCGATCGCACAGCAGCGAGAGAACAAAAGGTTAGTCGTTAGTGTGCTCGCTAGGATATCGCATCCTATGCCTACATATTCTCGTCTGGTACGAGAAATCAGAGCAGCTGTAGTTCGGCTACTATCGGGACCACAGCTCAAATCTCGTTTTATTAAACTCTGAAAAAATGGTTACAATGAGTGGATACTGAAAATAAATCTCCTAGGAAACGCTATCCTATTCTATCCTAAAAAATCGAATGGAAAATAGCCCCCTAACAAGTGGGCTTCTAAAACTATCCTAAAATCGTAAAATAATTTCCATGAAAATATACCCTAAAAGAAAATGTACTTTAAAAAATATTAAATCGACACTAATATTTTTCTCTCTTTTCTTTCTCTTTTTTTCAACTATTTTCTCCTTGTATTTCTTCTTTTCTTAAAATATTTTTCTATACTTTTCTATGAATATTTCTCTTTCTTTTCCAAAATATATTCTTTTATGGTTTTTCACTTTTCTTTTTCTTTTCTCTTTTTTTCAAATATGTTTTTCTATTCATTTTTCAATATATTTTTTCTATATTCTTTTCTTTATTCTTTTCTTCTCTATTTTTTCAAATGTATTTCTTTTCAATTCTTTTTCTATTTTCTTTTTCTCTTCAAATTCTTTTTCTATTTTCTTTTAATATTTTTTCATTCTAAACAAAATAAAAAACAAGAGAGAACAGGGGGGGCATACTGGTTACAGTTATGGGGTACACACAGCAAAAAATAAAAAAAACATGAACAAACTGGGCCCAGCCCTATAACTGGCTTCAGCCAAAAACGTGGGATGGGGGTGTAGAGCTGGAACGGAGTGTGTCTGGCAGCAAAACATTGGGCCCAAGCCCAGAGCTCGTCCAAAAAACCAGAGGGGGGGTGTCTCCCAAAAAATTGTTGGGCCTGGGGCCCACGACCCAATCTCTTCCTCTTTTTTTCAACTATTTTCTCCTTTCACTCTCAGTTTCTGAAAACCCTAGCTGAAACCCTAATCTCTTCTCTAACTCCCTCCGCCGCCGCCGTCTTCTCCTCTCCTTCTCCCTCGTTCAACTTTCTCCTCCGTCCTCTCTGTTTCCATCTTTCCTCACCTTCTTGCTGGAATCTCTTCAACCTAAACCTCCTTAGCAGAATGCAACACGAATCAAAGCGAACAACATCACAATGTTCTTGATCTGGAAATCTGGTGAAATTCGAAGAGGATGAATGTTGGATATGAACGCTGGTGATGAAATCGAGGGTTCCATTCTGGTGATGATGTTTCTGTTCGTAATTGTTGAGCGATGAAGCTGGAGGATCTTCTTGCATGAAGATCTGGGGAGATCTGAAGGGATGAAGATCTTCTGCTGAAGTTTGTTCTGGAGATGATGATCCGAAAGTATTCTTGGTGTTCTCTGATAATACGATTCTCTGAACGAGGTTGAATCTGATACGCGTGGTACATCTTGGACGAAGAAGAACAGACGAGGATCGTTGAGAGTTGTTGAAGATTCTTGGATCTGGGGAGTTTTCTGGAAACGGATGAGGATCGGAGGAGATGGTTGTTGAAGGTTCCTGGGTTGAGGGTGATGAAGATTGGAGGAAGCTATGGAGGTTTCTGGGATTTTTCTGGGGTTTCTGGTGAGATCGATGGATGTTAGAGGAGGTTATGGAGGTTTCTGGGGAGATTCACGGTGGTGATGAGGGGAGGACGATGAAGATGATTGTATTCTGGGTTTCTGGGGCGTTCTCCGGTGAAGTACGGCGGCCGCCGGCCATGCATGCCGGCCGGTGAGCGTCTCAGGCGAGGAGCTGGTGGTGGCCTGGTGTGGGGACACGTGGATGGAGGAGTGGAGGGACGGCGTGCATGCACGCCACGTGTGTGGTCGTGGCAGAATGTAAAGCTTAGTGGGATGAGGTGGCGTGGTGTGGGGTCTGCAGCGTGGGGCCATCCTCGGACCAACACGTGGCTGCTGAGACTGAAGTTTTTATACTGAGCTCTCTTCTGGATCGTTCCAGAACCTTCTGGACGAATCTGGACTTGGCTGGACAATTCTGGCAACTGCTGGACCCCTTTTTTGGACTGATACAAACTGAACTTGGACAAAACTTCTGGACAAAAAACGCATTGGGCTGCGAATTGGACTATGAGGCCCACTGAAAATCATCAAAAAAATCCAAAAACTGCATACAATGAATTAATAAAAATAAAAAGGATTAACACTAATTAACCTAATTAAATCTAACACTAATAAAATCCTAATAACTCTCTAATAAAACTATTAAAAAAAACTATATTACCTATTTAAATTCTATAAAAGAAAATAAAAGAAAAATCTATTATTATTCTAAAAAATTCTATATTATCTTAAAAAAGGATAAAACCTATTTAAATTCTATAAAAGAAAATAAAAGAAAAATCTACTTATTTCTATTAAATGCTAAAAGAAAAATTCACTAATATTCTACACTAATCTAAAAATGATTTAAATCTATTTAAAAATCCTATTAAATCCTAAAAATATTAAAAATCTATTAAAACTATTAAAAATCCTATTAAATCCTAAAAATAGCCAATAAAATCCAGAAAAATCTCAATAATTCCCAGAGGGACAGAATAAGCACCGAACGACACATAACACCGCGAGAGCGCACCAAAATAGCCGGTAAAAATAAACGGGCACCGAAATATCCCAAAAATCGATTCTATCTATCTAAACTGATAAAAAACACCTGAGACGCGAGACGAGAGCTGTGATCCCTGATAAAATCAAAACAAATGAAAAGATGCACTGTATGCAATATGCAGATGGGAATGCGATTATGCGTCGAAACATCGAGCCAGATACGAGACCCGGTTGGTCAAATTTTGGGGTGCAACAGTTGCCCCTATTCAAGTGGCTTGGACCTGACTGGGTGAGGAGCGAACGGCTCTCAGCCAATCAAGGTGCGAGACGGTTGAATACCGGTAAACCCGAAAATTTGCCAACTGCTCAACTTGTCGAATCCTGGAATAATAGCTGCACGACAACTATCTGGAGAAATACTGATCTGACATCGATGTTAGTCATCCACATTAACTTCTTCTGATATTGCCTCCAGACACCAAAGACCCAACATCGCTGCTGGAAGACTAAACCTGATATCGCCGTCGAATCAACATCCAACCTCGCTGCCGGACAAATCTGCAACCCTGAACAACTCTGACCTGGGGTTCACCCCTGGTGAATGGAACAAAAGGTACACTTGCGTATTTGAAACTACTCCGCTGGGAATGAGAGACTTAACCGAGCACACTCTGATCTGGGGTTCACCCTCAGAACCATAACGAACATCGGAATACTGCTGCACACTGCCCGCCGTAGAACCTCAACACTAAAGATATATGAAACCCTGGCCCCTGGCCACTCCAGATCCGCTGGAGAATCTTCAAGTATTTCTGAAGATAGATGAAACCCTGCCCGTCGGCTATTCCAGCTTCAGCTAGAAAGAACATCCTTGGCCTTCAAGGATGTAAACTTTGCCCGTCGGCAACTCTGCAGGAGGTATCTTCGACTTCAGTCTGAAGAAATGGTCCTTGGCCTTCAAGGATACATGGATATGCCTTCAGGCAACTCCGCCTCTGCTATAGAGCATCCGAGACTTCAGTCAGGGATATACTTCGGCCTTCAGTCCGAAAAATGAATCCTAGGTCATTCATGACCTTGGGGATAACCTTGCCCTTAGGCACCTTCGCTTCAGCTTGGGAAATCTATGACTTCAGTCAGAGAAATGGTATCCTGAGCCATTCATGACTCTACGGGGATTCAAACACTTTGCCTTCAGGCAAAACTCCGCTTCAGCTGGAGAAACATCTTCGACTTCAGTCAGAAGAAACATCATTCACTTGATCGCAATCAATCATCGCCTCAGGACAACTGACTTGGTCTTCAGGCCAACACGGATCACCTTGCATACACAAGCTTTGGAACCTTGTCTTCAGCCACCCGTTGATTCATCAACAAGGAAATCTGAACTCACGGGAACCTTCTGATATCGCCTTCAGGCGCTTTACGACGTCAATCTTCAGATTAGACATCACTGTTGGAGCAGACATATCACACTGCTAAGGGCTTCAAGAATCATCTTGAACAAACAACTCCGTCGGGCACCTTCAAGAATCATCCTGAGCCGATAACCATTCTGGAGACTTTATTCGCTAGGGGTCCCTGGAATCTTCCTGGGCAAACCTTGCTGAGGACGCTACCGGGGAACTCGAGCATCATACTAGGCGAACAACTCGGGAAGCTGTACTGAGGTCTTAAGAATCATCTTAAGCAAACGGCTCTGCTGAGGAATTCCATAATCGCTTTGAACTGCAGACTTCGCTGGGGATCTCAAAAATCATCTTGAGCGAGCGACTGCGGGGATCACACCGGGGTCTTGGGAATCATCTCAAGAAAGCGACCTTGTTGGGGAGAATATCAGGAATCGTCCTGAGCAACTGGTCTTTCGGCCGAACACCTGTAAGGCAAGAACAATAATGACCTAGATCATGCTTATGATGCATATGCTTCTGCGCTATGCCCCACACGGTGGGAATGATATGCGTTTATGCTAAATGCTGTCCAATCGTGCACAATGCTATGCAGTATTAAATGCTATGCAATGTCAAATGCTAATGCAAGCTCGAGCTGCCAGAGATCACCAGGTCTGAAAACCGCTTGGCAAAATAAATGCCGAAGGTGGGCGTCAACTCTACTGGGGATGAACTGAAGTCCCAGGATCATCTCAGCAAAATAAATGCTGGAAACAGGAAATCAAATCCGCTGGGGATAACTGCCCTGTTGGAGAAATGAAAAGGCAACCCTGCTTGACAACTTCACTGGGGGAAGAAAACAACTCTACTTGGGGATGCTCCCCTCAAACCATTGGCAACTGATCATGCTTTGTGGGGATTAACCCAAACTGAGGTTGATTGCGCGCAGCACACTGCTGGAGATGCCTCTACTATCAAAGATATCAATCTTGATCTGCTGAGGATCCTCCTGCTCATACTCGGATACGGGGTAAAATACAATCTCGACTCTTCCGGGGATAACAAGCAACTTTCATCTGCTGAAGAGTGGCAATTCTGATTTAACAACATCTGCGAGGAATTCAACCATTACTCGGAGCATTGGTATTCGTCGAGCTTCGTATCGAGGAACATGACAACATGCGGGTCGTTGGGGAATACTGTGTCAGATACCTTTTAGGTTTTTGTTTTTTCTGGTTTAGGGTAAACACGGATTATGTACACAGTGGAAGATATGGAAAATACTAGGCGAGAACTAGCATTCAGGGTGGACTACCAGACGAGAACTGATAGGAAAATAGATTATCGGACGAGAATTGATTTTGTGTTTTTGAACATCAGACGGGGCTGACTGGAATTACAGACTGAGGTATAGACAACCAGGCGAGAACTGGCTGAAAGCTGACGTACACCAGACGAGAACTGGTTACAATAAACTGCACCAGACGAGAACTGATGCTTACGAAAGGGTGGGCCAGACGAGAACTGGACTTTGGAAACGACTGGTTACTGACACGTAACAGGTTTAAACTGCAGGATAATGATCCAACGACAACAAGGCCTTTTATTTGAAAGGTTCAGGTTTTTGATAAGGGTAATGACATGATTCCCCGATACTCAACTCCGGCTGGGGATAAACAAGTTGGTTTGAACAACTTGCCCCAGTACACCCAGCTGGGGATAACAAGACTGGCTTGAGCAACTTGCCCCAGCACAATTCAACTTGCCCCAATCTAACTCTTGGGAATACTTGCTCTGAACAGCTTGCTACGAGACGACCTTGATATTACTTGCCCCGGTATCTGTGCAACAACAGAATTCAATCTCCATCAAACCTCTATCAACCCAGTTAGTTTCAACACTCTCTGCGGTGACTTGCCCCTGAATGAGCGTTCTAGCGACTTAACCTGATCTGATTATCCACTGGAAGCATCTGCTTTCAAATCTCCACGCTCTGCATAGCTGCTCCTTATTGGCTCTCAAGAAGACGCACTTCTGATCAACTGCTTCTCAAGCAAACTGCCCCTGATTGCCTGAAGCTTCGGGACTAGTCCTCAGACTGACTGATTCCGAACTTACTGGAAGATAATGCCCCTGATTCATTGGGCTTCACAACATACACCATTCTGGTTCAGACTGCTGAATTACTCAGTCCTGCTCGATTATTCCCTGTTGGAATTCCTTCTATGCCAACTACTAACCTGCAATTAGAATCGTCTGTTTGCGAATGGTAATCTTAATGCAATGGTTATGCAGATTTTGAAAAAGTTTGAGCTGTCACTCATTTACATGCATATGATTGTGAGTGACGAATGAACCAAAGTTCAAACGTAGTGCTTACGTGGTCAGTGAAAAATACAACAAGGATGTGACTAGCAAGTCAAGAAGGAGTCAGGTTACTCAACCTTATCGTAATGCGCTTCAGACTAACCTTACCTCAATTAGGTCTTTTAAGGGTTGTATCGTGGTCGGGTTCACGGTTCGTGAAACAAAGGATATTTGGCTCAAATCTTGCTTTGTACCCACCCCTTCTACGTGATGATCTCCGATCCTAAGGTTCAGTTAACCTGGCCCAAGCACTCGCCTCTTCGAGAGGTATGTTGAATGGTAAGACCCACAGTTAAGGAATTCACGAGCTTTTCTTCTAGAGTGATAGTTACTCCTTCTTCGCTTTTGGTGTCTGTGTACACGACTTTGTGATTTGCTGGGGAAAATTTTCTTTTTAATCCCTCTTTTTCATTCTTTTGATTCCCTAATTTTTTCCTGGACTGACTCATTTCGAGTTCTTTTCAATTTTTCTTTTTGAAGTCCAGCGGGATGCCCTGATTTTTGCCTAAGTATTAGCCTTCCAGCTTTTTTCCTTTTACTTAGCGGGCTTTCTTTCTTTCTTTCTTTTGGAACAAAGTCGTGTGACACCGGTTGCCTTGATTGCTCCGAAAGGATTGTAACTGTCTCACTCCTGATTGGTGAGGTTTGACCTTTTGAAAGGTATAAACTGATTGGTCCTCGAAAGACAACACTCCTCTGGAAGACTTGAACGCTCGGTCAAGTTAACTACCAACTACCCTGCCCCGGGTTAAGATGTAAGGGTTAAAAAGTCCGAAAAAACTTCTACTTCCTGGCTCGAAGTGGTTAACAAGGGACTAACTCCTTATATCTCCAGTGTTTGGGGGATTTGAAACAATGCCTTGTACGTCATCGGTACGATCTTATCTGAAAGCCTACGATCATCGGTTATGAGTTTTTATTTCGTCATCCTCTCTCCTAACTTTGCTAGTCACAAGGATAAAGCGGAGTGAATAAAATGCAAGTGTCAGTGCAATGCAGTAAATGAGCGACAACGACATGATTAATTCAGAAAAATGCATAGTCACTTTATTAATATCACCATTCGAAACATACAATGTTTAAAAGCAGGTAGTAACTAACAGAAAAGAAACTACAAATGCAAATGATATATAAAGGTCTGAGGACTGCCAATGCTGAGGCGCCCGCCTGTCTGAACCACTGGCTTTTGCTGGGGAATACTTTCCGAGTCTACGAGCTTAGACAGCTGAGCGGTTGGGATGAACAAACAGAAATCCTTCCCGAAAGGAAATGTGATCCTGGTCAATCAACTGTTGTACCTTCGCCTGAAATGCTTTACAATCTTCCGTCGAATGCCCCGGAGAGCCACCATGATAACCACACTGAACGTGGGGATTGTACCCAGGAGGGTAAGGTTCTGGCACGGGCTTGAGAGCTTTAGGTTCCACCAAAGACTTCTGGATCAAAGACGGTAGCAACTGGCTGTACGGCATCGGCACTGGGTGAAAAGGAGCTTTCCTTCGTTCCAAGTTGTTACGAGGTCGGTTCTGATTCTGACGCTGATTCTGATAACCTCGGCCACGGGCTCGCTGATTTGCAATGGAAGCGACATAAGATTCCTGATATGGTGCCCCAGGCACGATTGTCTGTTCAGAATAACGAGACACAGAAGATACTGACCGCTGAGAAGACGGAGAACCAACAGACTTCACCGATTCGACTTGAGGATATCCAACATCTGTCAGGACCGCATTGATCATAGTTTCATCTTCAGATTGAGAGCTGTAGAGAGCTTCAGTTTCACTGGCCTGACCTCTTGAAACATACGGGATTCTCCCAGTCTTTACACCATACTCGATGCGCTCTCCCGTCCTTACCAACTCAGAGAAATTTGGTGCGGTTCCAAGCATTCTTTCGAAGTACGGGCTCTGCAAGGAGTTTACGAACATGCCTTTCAGCTCTTGGTCTAGGAGCGGTGGTTGCACTCTACCATCAAATTCTCTCCATCTCTGAACATACTTTCTGAAAGATTCATTGTTCCCTTGAGACAATTCTTGCAGTTGCACGCGAGTAGGAGCTTCGTCAAGATTATAGTCGTACTGCTTCAGAAAAGCTCTGGTTAAATCCATCCATGATCGGATCTGATCACGCTCTAACTGCATATACCAACTCAGAGGTGCCCTAGTCAGACTATCTTGAAAGCAATGAATCATTAGCTTGTCGTTGTGCACAAATGAAGTCATTCTTCGGCAGAACATCACCAAATGTTGCCTCGGGCAACTATCTCCTTTGTACCTTTCAAACCTCGGCATTCTGAACTTCGGAGGTAACACTAGGCCAGGAACCAGACACATATCTGCAGCACTAGGAGTAACAACGTCTTTACCTTTCAAGGCTTTGAATCTCTCCTCTAATGCGCGAAACCTTTCAGCATACACGGGAGCTAATGGGTCTTCATTCTTTGCTGTCGGGACCTCTCTTCGGGGCTTTGGCACAGGGAAGGCAAAACCCTGGTAGTCTGAGACATCAACAGAAGGAGAACGTTCACCTCGGGCAACGAACTGCTCACGCAGACCTTGGTCTTCAACAGATGGCTGCACAAGCCGAGCTGCAGTAAGGTTGTTCACTTGCGGAAAGTCTTCGTCGTGCGGAGATCCATACAGCGGATTGGACGTCACGGTGAAACCTGACAAGGTATCAACAAACTGGAAGCTACTCTCTGACATAGCTACCAACAACTGTCAGCTGACTTCACTGCTTGACTCTGATCAAATCTGCTTCCACGCCTTGGTCGGTCTTCTGACAATCAACAGCTGCTCAATCCAAACTCCGGGTAATCACCTTCAGGAAACAAAGGCCGGATCAGAACTCTGGCTAGCTGGAGGATGATATGCAATGCAACACTGATATGCACATGATATGCAAGATGCAGCAAACAATGGGACCACAGCCCCCCAAACAATCTCTGAATACTGCTGCACTGCTGACGGAGACGTTCTCTGAAGAGAAGACCAGAATACCGGGTAGGTTGGAAGTCAAGTTTCCTGCACAAAAAAACCCCCCCACTCACAGGTGTGGACCTATATCTGACAAGGTACGGCATCCTATGCGGTCGTCAGCGTCATAGACTTTTATGAGGAATGATACGATTCCCAGAAGGAGTGGCATCGTCATCTCATGAAGAGGCCTCACTTAGCTAACTTCCAAATGATCGGTTCCCAGAGTCGACAATCCTCACGTCTGGACTCCCCTCAGATCCTCAGGACCGGAAAGGAGCACCTCTGCGAGAACCTCGTCTGAGCGCAGATTTTCGTAGGGAACTGTGCCTGCTCAGCAGACAGGTTTGTCTACTACTTCTCCGCAACTATATCTAGGTGCATACTCATACTCAAGCCCAAGTCCGGCTTATCTCAATATCATAGAACACCCGTAACACCCCAACAGCAACAGATAATATCGATAAATAAGCCCCAAATAGACAAGCAAACAAGCGCTAGGATTGACTCTCTCTTAGGGGACGTTGGATCCCACAATTGACTCGCTTTCGGGACGTTGGATCCCTAGGAAACTATAAAGTTCCCAGCAGAGTCGCCAGCTGTCGCTACTGCGAAAATCGGCGCCGGCTGACAGAAGAGTCGCCACCGTGCGTTATTTATCCCTCAGAGCGGGAAAGGAAACGCTCGAAGTAAACCTCGCAAAAAACGGGGAAAGGTATGGTCATCGCAACCAAAACCTGGGTTCGGGAGTCGGTTACGCAAGGGGAAGGTATTAGCACCCCTCACGTCCGTCGTACTCGACGGGATCCACGCTTGCTTGGGTTGTCTAAAGGATGCAAAAACAATCTATCTACGGCTGCTAAATCTAAACAGAAGGGAATGGACTCGATAGAGCGTCGCACTCTATGCCTACGTATTCTCAAGAGAGAAAGTCAGAGTCAACGTAGTTCGGGACTACAGGGAGAATCGGCTCGCCAAGACCTCGCGTCTTGTGCCTACGTACTTCCACACTGCATGGAAGATCAGAGCTTTACGTAGTTCAGACTAACTACGGCTAAACAAAACATTCTCACACAGCAGTGAGAAAAACAACTGGTTTCACAGGGTCGGGAACCTATGGGCAAAACTATGGCTTGGTCTCAGATGCACTGGGGCAAGAGAGAAAAAGGGTTACGATTAGTCGTCAGCGGGAAAGTCTCGATCGCACAGCAGCGAGAGAACAAAAGGTTAGTCGTTAGTGTGCTCGCTAGGATATCGCATCCTATGCCTACATATTCTCGTCTGGTACGAGAAATCAGAGCAGCTGTAGTTCGGCTACTATCGGGACCACAACTCAAATCTCGTTTTATTAAACTCTGAAAAAATGGTTACAATGAGTGGATACTGAAAATAAATCTCCTAGGAAACGCTATCCTATTCTATCCTAAAAAATCGAATGGAAAATAGCCCCCTAACAAGTGGGCTTCTAAAACTATCCTAAAATCGTAAAATAATTTCCATGAAAATATACCCTAAAAGAAAATGTACTTTAAAAAATATTAAATCGACACTAATATTTTTCTCTCTTTTCTTTCTCTTTTTTTCAACTATTTTCTCCTTGTATTTCTTCTTTTCTTAAAATATTTTTCTATACTTTTCTATGAATATTTCTCTTTCTTTTCCAAAATATATTCTTTTATGGTTTTTCACTTTTCTTTTTCTTTTCTCTTTTTTTCAAATATGTTTTTCTATTCATTTTTCAATATATTTTTTCTATATTCTTTTCTTTATTCTTTTCTTCTCTATTTTTTCAAATGTATTTCTTTTCAATTCTTTTTCTATTTTCTTTTTCTCTTCAAATTCTTTTTCTATTTTCTTTTAATATTTTTTCATTCTAAACAAAATAAAAAACAAGAGAGAACAGGGGGGGCATACTAGTTACAGTTATGGGGTATACACAGCAAAAAATAAAAAAAACATGAACAAACTGGGCCCAGCCCAATAACTGGCTTCAGCCAAAAACGTGGGATGGGGGTGTAGAGCTGGAACGGAGTGTGTCTGGCAGCAAAACATTGGGCCCAAGCCCAGAGCTCGTCCAAAAAACCAGAGGGGGGTGTCTCCCAAAAAATTGTTGTGCCTGGGGCCCACGACCCAATCTCTTCCTCTTTTTTTCAACTATTTTCTCCTTTCACTCTCAGTTTCTGAAAACCCTAGCTGAAACCCTAATCTCTTCTCTAACTCCCTCCGCCGCCGCCGTCTTCTCCTCTCCTTCTCCCTCGTTCAACTTTCTCCTCCGTCCTCTCTGTTTCCATCTTTCCTCACCTTCTTGCTGGAATCTCTTCAACCTAAACCTCCTTAGCAGAATGCAACACGAATCAAAGCGAACAACATCACAATGTTCTTGATCTGGAAATCTGGTGAAATTCGAAGAGGATGAATGTTGGATATGAACGCTGGTGATGAAATCGAGGGTTCCATTCTGGTGATGATGTTTCTGTTCATAATTGTTGAGCGATGAAGCTGGAGGATCTTCTTGCATGAAGATCTGGGGAGATCTGAAGGGATGAAGATCTTCTGCTGAAGTTTGTTCTGGAGATGATGATCCGAAAGTATTCTTGGTGTTCTCTGATAATACGATTCTCTGAACGAGGTTGAATCTGATACGCGTGGTACATCTTGGACGAAGAAGAACAGACGAGGATCGTTGAGAGTTGTTGAAGATTCTTGGATCTGGGGAGTTTTCTGGAAACGGATGAGGATCGGAGGAGATGGTTGTTGAAGGTTCCTGGGTTGAGGGTGATGAAGATTGGAGGAAGCTATGGAGGTTTCTGGGATTTTTCTGGGGTTTCTGGTGAGATCGATGGATGTTAGAGGAGGTTATGGAGGTTTCTGGGGAGATTCACGGTGGTGATGAGGGGAGGACGATGAAGATGATTGTATTCTGGGTTTCTGGGGCGTTCTCCGGTGAAGTACGGCGGCCGCCGGCCATGCATGCCGGCCGATGGGCGTCTCAGGCGAGGAGCTGGTGGTGGCCTGGTGTGGGGACACGTGGATGGAGGAGTGGAGGGACGGCGTGCATGCACGCCACGTGTGTGGTCGTGGCAGAATGTGAAGCTTAGTGGGATGAGGTGGCGTGGTGTGGGGTCTGCAGCGTGGGGCCATCCTCGGACCAACACGTGGCTGCTGAGACTGAAGTTTTTATACTGAGCTCTCTTCTGGATCGTTCCAGAACCTTCTGGACGAATCTGGACTTGGCTGGACAATTCTGGCAACTGCTGGACCCCTTTTTTGGACTGATACAAACTGAACTTGGACAAAACTTCTGGACAAAAAACGCATTGGGCTGCGAATTGGACTATGAGGCCCACTGAAAATCATCAAAAAAATCCAAAAACTGCATACAATGAATTAATAAAAATAAAAAGGATTAACACTAATTAACCTAATTAAATCTAACACTAATAAAATCCTAATAACTCTCTAATAAAACTATTAAAAAAAACTATATTACCTATTTAAATTCTATAAAAGAAAATAAAAGAAAAATCTATTATTATTCTAAAAAATTCTATATTATCTTAAAAAAGGATAAAACCTATTTAAATTCTATAAAAGAAAATAAAAGAAAAATCTACTTATTTCTATTAAATGCTAAAAGAAAAATTCACTAATATTCTACACTAATCTAAAAATGATTTAAATCTATTTAAAAATCCTATTAAATCCTAAAAATATTAAAAATCTATTAAAACTATTAAAAATCCTATTAAATCCTAAAAATAGCCAATAAAATCCAGAAAAATCTCAATAATTCCCAGAGGGACAGAATAAGCACCGAACGACACATAACACCGCGAGAGCGCACCAAAATAGCCGGTAAAAATAAACGGGCACCGAAATATCCCAAAAATCGATTCTATCTATCTAAACTGATAAAAAACACCTGAGACGCGAGACGAGAGCTGTGATCCCTGATAAAATCAAAACAAATGAAAAGATGCACTGTATGCAATATGCAGATGGGAATGCGATTATGCGTCGAAACATCGAGCCAGATACGAGACCCGGTTGGTCAAATTTTGGGGTGCAACAAGCATTACACTGAATCTTCCAAATTCTTTCTCTTTCTGATCCTTCTTTGTAACTCATTGAGGAAACGACAGTTTAATTTTTGGTTTAACCTCCTCTTTCTTTTTCTCCCCAGTTTATTTTTCAAATAGAACAGCTTCTTCTGGTTCTTTCACTTTTTCTCTAACCTCAAGCTCCACCTCTATGTATTCATCCTCATTTGCTTCCTTTTTTTTGTCATTTTTTGATTTCTGGTTGTGACAGCATTAATACTCTCTTGATTTTTCAGATTCGGTACTGTCGCACTCGGGAGGGTTCCTTGAGTATGTGTTGAAAGGTGTTGGGCTATTTGTCCCATTTGCGACTCAAGATTTTTGATGGATGTTGTGTTATTCCTTTGAACATTACGAGTCTCTTCTTGAAATTGCATACTTTGAGCTGCCATTCTTTCAATAGCTAACTCCCATTCTGCTTTTAGAGGAGCCTGTTGTTGTTGCGGGTAAGGAGGTTGGTTTTGGTCTTTCCAGGAAAAATTAGGATGATTCTTCCATCCTGGATTATATGTCTGAGAATATGGATTGTTCTGCCTCAAAAATTTTATCTCTTCAATTTGTTGAGCAGTAGCAAGACAATGTGCAGTAAAATGGGGACCATTACAAACCTCACAACTCACCGCTTGGATAGGTTGGACCTGAGCTATAGTTTCAGTACCCAAGTTCATTCCCTTAAGCCTTCTTTCCACTTCAGCTTTTATTTGCTTTCCATGTTCACAACTTGCTCCGCTAGCTTCAAATCAATCTTGCCCTCTGGTTGGTTCACAGTGCGATCATACAACTCAAGATGCTCATTGGCGGCAATTGCTTCTATGATCCTCTTGATACCAGTGGCTGTTGAGAAATTAGTTGAGCCACCGACAACAGTGTCTATAAGTTGTTTTGTCTTGAGTCGTAAACCATTCACAAAGTTCTGCATCTGCTCTGTGGCATCCATGTTATGAGTAGGGCATGCTGATAGACACCTCTTAAACCTCTTGTATGCATCTCCTAAAGATTCCCCTTCTTTTTGTTTGAAATTGACAATGTCGTATCTTTTTCGAATAAACATTGAAGCAGGGAAATACTCATTAAGGAATGCAGTTTCCATCTCTCGCCATGTGGTGATACTCCCAGCTGGAAGTGAATAGAACCATTCTTCTGCATCATCACTCAGTGTGAACGGAAACATCACAAATCTCTTAGCCTCTTCGGAATGACCTTCTATTTTCAAAGATGTGGTAGTTGTTAGGAATCTCTGCAGAGTGAAAGGATGTAGCTGAAAGTATGCCACATTCACCGGTTGATTCACGATGGTCATCCGGTTTGGTTGAGCATTTGCCCCTCCATAGTCTCCCAAAAGTCTCTCCGCTGGTGGGAGATCCGCCATAGCTTCAGTGTCTCTTTCTGATTCCGAACCTGAATCTGAATGAACATAAACTCTTTCTTCTTCTGAAGCTAATTATCTAGCTTGCCTACGTCTTTCGCGTAGAGTCCTTTCAATTTCTGTGTCCAAAGAAAAATTAGCTGAGGAGTCTCCTCGCATGAAAATGTTAGACGCAGATTAGTAGTAACAAAATAATAATAATAAAAATTAAAAATAAAAACTGAAAATAAAATTTTGGTCGCAGAGCAACAAAATTTCAATTGAATTAGAATACAACTTATATTCTGGCAGTCCTCGACAACGGCGCCAAAAACTTGACCGATAAATTAGCAAGTGTACTATTTGTACCGATGTAGTAATAAGGGGAAATTCCCCAAATATCGATCTCACAGACTGCGTATGAACACAAATTCTATAATAATGTAATTGAACAAAAAGTCATAGGGGTTTTGGTTTGTTTCTTTAGAATTATCCAGCCAAAAGGCAAAAGCAGTAAAATAAAGGTTTTGGACAGTTATGAGAAGCATGCTAGGGTAGGGTGTATGAAAAGTCTTGTAATAACCTTAATCCCAAATTTTTAGAAATCACTGCTCAATTCAATCGTTACCGGTTTTAAAGATTAATTCACTCTAATTCCTTAGCAGAAAACCCTTTGGTATTCTTCCTATGCCCCAATTCCTTGGCGGTATAGGAACAATCCCAAGCAATATATTTTATCTAAAATATTACGGTTACTATGGGGTATCCCCATTCCTAGGCAATATCTACTATAATATTATCGTATAACCGCGTTAACAATTGTTTTTCCTAACCTAAGGTTAACCGTAAATCATATTCCCATTTTTCAAATAAGAAAAGCCGTAAAACATTATACGATAACAACGATGATTAGAAAGCAATGAAATATATAATTCAAGAAACAAAAGGTTATTACAGGGTCAATTCAGGGACACCCACTAGCATTGGGGGGTTTAGCTACTCATAATAATAAAACTAAACTCAACAATAAAATTCAACATTACAAGAGAATTGGTTGCTTTGATCTTCAATCGCTTCCGCTCATGAGGATCTTCCGTTCCTAAATCCTTGATCGCTACAATCTTTATCGTGAAATTTCTCTTCTATTCAAAAAGTCCCTTCTCCTTATTCAAAACACGTATCAAATAGTCTCCATTCAAACTCAGTACCAGGGAAATGCCCAAAATACCCTCAGGGATCACAAGTGTCAAAAATACAAGAAAGATAGGTGATGAGGCGTTTCAACCAACACGGGCCGTTCCAGACAACACGGGCGGCCGTGTTGGCTTCCTGACACGTTTTTCGCGTGAAATTTTCAAGTCCCAGGTGTCCTGACACGGGCCGTGTCAGGCCACTATTTTCCACCAAAAATCACCTCTTTTGAGCACATCCTGACACGGGCCGTGTCACACGACACGGGCACCCATGTCAGGCCCCTCTTGCGAATCTGACTTCGACTCCAACACAAAATTCGTAGCTCTCTCTCTTAACTTTCCGACGGTTTTTAGAACGCCTCAAATGGATTCCCGGAACTCCAGTTATGATTATTTTTGTGCAGACTGCTAAAGATTTTACTTTCAGTAGCCCTGACACGGGCAGTGTCACAGGACACGGGCACCCGTGTCAGGCTGCTGGTTCACAACAAAACTCTTCCGAAATATTGTCATTTTCCCCCGGTTTTTGCTCTGCTTCTCCTTTATTGTTTACCTGAACCTAGAAACTGTGAAAATACCAAATCGACGCGTAAAATGTAATAAAAACAACTAAAATGCGACAAGACAAAACAAATGATTAACTGAAATAAACGGTAAAATCACGTGTAAAAACCACTGATCAGCAATGTATGAAGGTTGTCAGAGTATGAAGCTCGACGGTGCAATGCATGAAAAAGGAGTTTGGTTCAGAGATGAGTGCTTAACCATGAGGTGATTATCCCAAAGAATGTATGAATGCCAAAGAGAATTGTGTTTGGTCCAAAGAGACGAGTATTGTTGATGTTGATTATTATAGTATGGCATATGGGGAAGAAGGGTTGACAGTTATTTGATTTGAATTGCACCTAAAGTATATGAACGGAGGCAAAAACTTTGAATAATTGGGGTCTACATCCCATATTCAAAGGTACTCAGAACAAGTGTAGGAATAATCCCTCTCATCCTTCTCCGTTTTTAAGGCTCGTGACACACAATTCACATCATAATTGACAAGTGTTGAAAGAAGAATCTTTTATTGTGCTTGAAGGATGAAACAGTGATCCAATCTTTATGTCTAGAGTCTTTAGAGTATTGCATGAGAAGTTTGACTTGATTTGAGATGCAGTTCAGTGCAAGTACCAAGGTCTAATCTCATTAAATGATCAAGAGACTTATGATCACTTGACTGAATATGAAAAAGCAGACAAGTTATTCAGGACAAGGCTAATTAAATGATCAAGGCTGAACTTGATCAACTAATCAAAGGGGAAGATCATGCTAAAAACCTAATAAACACATGAATTTTATTTGAAGACTAAGATTATAAAGGATAAAAAAAGATTAACATGCATATTAATTTATAAAAAAATTAATTTGAAAATTAAATGGAACTAATTCTCAAAAATAAACTAAATCTAATTAATCCTAATCAACATATAATCATGTAGTAGCTTTTAATTTGTTTTTAAAAGAAAATTTTATGTATTAAAATGTGCTAAAAATATGACAAATAAATTAAGGAAAATAAAATAATAAAAAACGAAAATAGCATTATTATGCAGGGGGTGCAATGAGTCAGAATGGAGGTATGTGGCCTGGAAACTAGGCGCTAGGCCTAAACAAACTGAGGTCCACATAGTGTTGCTAGTGTGTTAGTTCATAGGGAGGCGTGAAAGGAAGTAGAGAGATTCAACAAAATGTTCATCTCATTTCTTGTCTCAATGTTCCACTTTCAGCTCCCCTCTCTCTCTATCTCTCTCACTTTTAATAGTTCCATCCCCGGAGTTATACTCTGTCGCGCCGAAGGCGGCGGAGTTGAGCCGAAACGGCCATCACCGCTATCAAAATGAGCCTCACAACCATGTCTCTCTCAACCTCACTTCAAATTAACCTAAATTATACCAGACTTTGCAAATCGAAGCAAAACAAGTAAGAACCCTAATCAGCTAAAATGAAAATTAAATGGAAACAGAGCAATGATCCGAACTCAAAACTTAGGGGTTTGGTTCGGAATCATTGATACTACATGGTGACGACGGAATTTAAAGCACGAACTAGGAGAATCCGGAGCACCTACTTGCAAGGCGGAGATGGCCTTGGAGTTTGTTTGAAATCGAAGATGAAGATGGATAAAGAACACTAGAGATTCATGTAAGCTTGAAACTGCAACTCCTTTTCTTGCGCAGGCTTCTTCTTCTTCAAACTCTTAGTCTGTAGGTTGCAAATTCTCTTGTTGTTGTATGATTGTTGTATGTGTAAAAGGAGAGTGATAGAGTAGAATCGCTGAGAGAGTAAATATTTTTCAGTGATTTTGGAGAATGAGATTGATCCCTATGATTGAAGGAGAAATGGGATTATATAGAGAATGGTGTTGTAACTAACTCGGGCAAGCTGGGCAATGATGGATGGGGGTTAGGTCAACCGTTAAACTTGGTTAGCTCAATGAAGAAAGTTAGTTAGATGTTAGTAACACTGTTAAACCTTTGTTAGAGTTTGAATTCAATTAGTTATAGTTATTTGGAGTTAGTTGTTGTACGAAGAAATTAGTGAATTAGTGAAGAATTGAAGTGTGAATTAGATGACAGTTAGGAGTGAATTCAAAGTGTAATAATTGTTGATGTTAGTGAGTGATGTGGTGAGACCGTTAGAATTATTAGCACTAGCTGGTAATGTCATGGAATTCCGTTAGAGATGTTAGAGGTGAATTGAAGTTAGTTATTATAGGTTAGTGAAAATAGGATGCTAGTTAAATTGTTTGAACTTGAACTGTTAGTGAAACTAGGAACTAATTTGATTGGTATGCTATGTTAATTGTTAGAAATTATTGTTAGTTGCACTAGTTAGAAGATCAAAATGAATGAGGAAATTAATTCAAATTTTGATAGTTAATTTGTTAAGTTGCAAATTGATGTTAGTTAAAAGTTTCCCTTTTTTGAATGATGAAAATGAGCTACTGCACTGCAACTGTTAGTGGACTTTGAATTATTTTGTATTTGGAATTTGGTTTATGACATTATTTTGGATTTGGAATTTGGGTTATGACAGGTTGGTGTGTTAGTGAAGTGTTAATGAATGTTATGAATGTGAATGAGATAGCAAAGTTCAATGAATTGTTAAAGGCTGATGCAAATTGGCTATGTATGTTAACTGTCATGAAATGATGCAGGCTGTTTTGAATTTAATGCCATGTGAAGTGAGTTTTTGTTGTGTAGGAAATGAAACTGCAGGCCATGTTGAATTGAATGTTTGAACTAGTATGCATTGCAATGGACGGACTGAACATGTGCAGGTGTAACTGGTTACCAACACGATAGTGGCTTTTTTTTTGGTATGTTTTCTGGATGCATTGGCTTGTAAATGGTTTGAACTTATAAGAGAATTTCGCTTGTAAAAATGATTGAAATTTAGCTTGCTGTTTGAATATGGTTTGAAATTAATTGGTTCTATTTTGGAATTAGGAGTGGCTTGAACTGATCTGAAACTGAATTGGCGAAAATTGTTTTGAAATGAACTAGAATTGAGTTTGAATTCTAAAAATGAATTGATGGTGTTTTGTCCTAAGCTGAACTTGAATTGGCTTGAACTTGGTTCTGAAATGAATTACTGTTTGTCATTGAATGTGCAGGTGTTTTGGATTGAATGTTGTGAATTGGAATTGACTATTTTGTGTATTGTTGTATATGAATTATGTACAAATTTGCTGCTATGGCTTTTCCTTATGCTTTGGATGCATTGACCTGTGTATGTGTGAATGGAGCATTATTGTTGGTTATTTTGTATGGTTATGCATGAATTCTAATAGTTATGTGTGTCTATGCAGGTGTATGTTTTGCAGGGCTGGTATGGAAAGGCTTGAAATGAGGTATGTTTTGCAGGGCTGGTATGGAAAGGCTTGAAATGAGGTTTTGGTAAAAAATAATCTTCAAAATCAATTGTTCCATGATACAAACAAAGATCATAAACCAAAGGACACAAGCTTGGGCAGCATGACGGGTAACCCGTCATGGTGGTGACGTCCGTCATCACTCTGAAAGTTGCAGAATTTGATATGCTAGATGGAGTTCACTACATAACTCCAATTTTCCCATCGCAGTCCTACAAATTCGACCAAAAACATCACATACATGTTATATAATCATCAACAACACCCAATTTCATCTAATCAATGTATTTAGTTTATGGTTTTCATATATTCATGTTATTCCCAAACCTTCTAACACAACAATAGTGTCTTTCCTCCAAAAATAAAAAACAAAATTTTCTACATATAACAATGCACAAGTTTAATATCACTAACAGCATAAACACCAATTCAATCATCATAAGATTAGAATGTTATCAAGACTCAAAGAATTCTAATGGAGGTTAAAGGCTCCTCCATTCTACCCCTCAAGCATATACTCATTATTGAATCAATTCTCCTTTCTTACCTGATTTTCCTAACAGGAATAGAAAAATTATGGTATTTGATTGTTCTTCCTATCTCTCTAGAGATCTAGCCTTCTATCTCCCATGTGCCTTTAATCCTCTTTTTATGTAGTGATAGAAAATTCTCTAAACTTAGGTTATCTCTTAACTTTATATAATTAGAGTAATCTAGTTATAATTATAATTATCTCCCTTACTAACAATTACTCTTACTCCGTCCTCTTCGTGTTTCTCTTAATTCATAAATTGCACCAAAACTCTCTAAATTCTTATTTTAATTAAATCAAAATAAAATATTATTATTTTTAATTATTAAAATAAAATCTGATAATTTTAGTCCATTTCTACCAATTTCTAATTACTTGTGCACCCTTATATTTAGGTCACACACCCCTCATCACCTAAATTAATTCAATTATTGCACATAATAACTAAAATAAAATACAAATAAATCAATTAAAATAATATCTAAAAAAGTTGGTGTTACATGTTGCCCCAAGGCTTGTCGGGTATTCGGGATGTCGGGGAAGTCATTTAGTTGTCCTGGTTAGCCTTCAAGAATGGTTGTCCTGGTGTCCACAAGCATGTGCTGCTTTGGTTTTGCCAAAGCGTCATGGGGAACATGAGCATTAAATGTAGTTTCAATATTGAAAAGGTATGAGGTTACGTAATATAACTTATTGTGCACTTGAGTGTGGTCAAGTTCCTAAGACGAAATCTAACTGTTGATTCAAATCAACTTCTTACTTTCAATTTAATCCATTCGATTACCTTTGTCTATATAAAGATAGATAGCATAGAGAAACGTTTTCGCCATCTTGTAGATTGAGTTTTCCTTGCCACTTTAAGCCTTCCCCTCTTCTTTTAGAGCGTTTTTTCCAGGAGTAATTTTCATTACGTACTAAAGGCTTCAAAGCCTCAACATTCAACCTTCGATTTCGCGTTATTGCCTTCGACCTTACATTTCGAGGTACCTTTTCTTCCCTTCAGTTTTTCATTCCACAATTTACTATATTTTGTTGTGATGAACGATAAATCTATTATCATTAAGAATGATTCGAAGGGTTGTGTTTCTTTTTCTTTGAGAGGGTAAATGGAGTTTGCATCACATTATCTTCCCCGTAGGAATTTTGATTGGGAATTTTGAAACATAAGTGTTTGGGAATTCCTTTTATGGGAGATCTTTGTCAGGCAATCCTTCAGTAACTTTATTGTTAAGGGAAACTAACAAAAGTGAAGACTCTACCGAGAAGCCCATGTCTCCTTCTGTCTTGACTGAGGAAGAAATAAAAGTTGCTTCTCAGAGGAGGGAACACGTTGGTAACTTTGTCTGGTTATATAAACGAACAAATGGTCGTGAGCCCAACTATGCTCAAATCGTCACTACAACAAAAAATGTCGTTTACCTTGGTTGAAAAAGAGGTCTTACCTCAGCTTTATAGGCGAGGTAATGAAGGACGTCATGAAAAGTGTGTCACTTTACCTCTCAGTTGACACATTCGACGCCCTAGGAAGATCCTTTTTGAAATTATTAAATGGATAAAACACATTTTCCATTGGTTTTGATATTTCACTAACGGGTATAACACCTTTCACCCTAGTCTTGACATTCAACTTACAAGTAAAATACGATTAAGTTTATTAAATCTAACGTGAATTGCTTATTTCACTAAACCCTAATTGAACATATAACTTCTCAAAATTGTTTAGGAATATGATTATATGAACAATTGTGTTATATTTGAACAAAAATTTACACTAATCAATGATTTTCGAGCATCTTGTAACTCATCATTCAACTCACACTCTTTTATGGTTAAAATGTCTTCAATGTTTCAAGTTCTTTATTTAACACTTCTTTTTCTACTAAATCATTCTTGAAAGCATAATATTTGATGTTTTAAAAAATGAACAAATATGGAAGAAAGTTGAACAAAAATTAGAAGTATTATAGAGATTTTAACAATAAAAGAGTATGAAATAAATGACGAGTTGCAGAATGCTAGAAAATTATTAATCAGTGTAAGATAAGTTTCAGATACAACATAACTTTTCATATGATTATTTTCAAAATCAAATCAATAGGTCATATGTTCAAAGAGGGGTTATTGAAACAAACAACAAACGTTAGATATAATAAACTCAACTCGACGGAACAAGATGAAATCTACACAAAGATTCACAAAAAACATAATCTCAATATCAATATCAATCTAAAACTCAAACTCAGTAACAACAACTAAAATGCAACATATAGATTTTCATAACTTTGGGTAGTAGAACAGCTAAACAACAAAAACAATAACATCAACAGCTTACACTAAACAACAACTAAAAAAACAATCTCTCAATAAAAATACAACAACTACAACAATAAACATATAACATAAATCTGTTTAAACAACAACAACAACAACAAGATTAAACCTCTAGGGTTTAAAATCTCGACAACGAGTCTCAACAACAACAACATCAATAAACCTATAACATAAATATGTTTAAACAACATCATCAATATTAAAAATATAGGTTTAGGATCTCAATAACGGGTCTCAACAACAACAACAACAACAACAACAAACCTATAACATAAATATGTTTAAACAACAACAACAAGATTAAACCTATGGGGTTTTGGGTCTCAACAACAATAACGAGATGAGTAGTGATGTTTGACGTACGAGATTTCTGAAGAAGAAGTGAAAGAAAATATTTTAGATCTCTGAAGAAGAAACGAGAGCCCTAAACACATATCATCTTCATATTGAGGATGATATGTGTTTTTGACTCTCGTTGTTTAGGGTTTCCTTTTTTAAGGGCTCTTTGGTTGGGTTTTGTTTATGTTATTTTAGACAAGTGAAACTGAATGTTACAAGTTAAAGCTATATATATCAGAGAAACAAATTCACCTCGGTTGAAAAACAAAACTGAGGTGAAAAGTGACTTATTTTTATATTAAAAATAAAATATTAAGGAATACACCATTTTTAATGAAATAAAAACATAATCTGAAGCTGTTGGGATTCAAAGAATGTAGGCTGAATTTGTTTGCTCCTCGGGTCTCAAAAAACCAACGAAATTTATTGTATATTTTTTTAAGAAATAACATGGCGTGTCCAAAAATTATACCTCACTTTTTCGATATGTGAGGTGAAATAATTGTCATAAAAAGTAGTTTTCTAGTAGTGTGCACGTCACTTGGAATTCCAGGGACAATCAAATGATGTGTCTTGGGTCAATCACGATGATCATTATAAAGCTGATGAACTGGCCTGTGAGGGATTCCGACTAATTAAACTAGCCAATACCAATAAATACCACTAGATGGTCGCTGAAGTGGTTATGACTCCTTTTGTCTTGAACGCTAAGCACAAAGTATCATTTGGTATAATGATTTTGCAATTCGATTATTGATTAATATAAGTAGAGTTACATATTTGTGATTTAGATATTATTTCAATTTGTTTGTAATCACTTCAACTATTATTAATTATACCACCGAGAACCCTATACATTTCTTGTATTAAAATTCCTTATTAGTATTTCCTTTTTTGAGCCCATGAAATTGTTATTTTGCCATTTCCACATGCGTATCTTGAGTCACAAGCTAGAACATTTAAATTTGGATGTTTTAGTATTTGATTCAAATTATGTGTTATCTCTAATTCAAATCATCCACCTTTGAAAATTGGAATTCACTTTTTGACTAATTGATTCGGATAAAAAATTGAACATGATTCGAATCATAACCTCATTTGATTTAGACCAAGTGGAAATCATGATTCGAATCATGAACTTTAAAAAATGCCTCATTTGGTTCTGTCCAGATTGATTTAAATCATAAATCCTTCTTGATTCAAATCACACTTCTAAAACTTCAATTTTCCATCTCTTATTTAAATAATTGTTTCTTTTGGTGAAAGTATTAAATGTGTGAAATCTATGATGATCCATAGAGACAAAAAATGTGATTTTTGTCTTCTCTTTTTAGTGTGTTCATTCTTACACGATGTTTATCTCTTCTTCTCCAAAACCAACTTGCTGATATTGAATCCATGTCAATTCATTATATATTTTTTGTTGCATCTTGTTCTTATGCAATCTTCTTGTTGTCTTTGTGTGAAATAGAGAGTAAGTTAATCAATCTTGTTGTGATTGATCAAGCTCTTGATAACAATCAATAACCAAGACTCATTCATCTAGAAACTTGATAGAACCTTGTGTGTGTATTCTTCATTCACCAAAACTGAATTACTTGACTAACACCTTGTAATTTTAGTGCTTGATTAACATTATTGGGCAGTGTTCATCATCTTCATCCTTAGTATTTTCCTTTGATTTTAGACCCTTTCTCCAAAGATTGAGTGTTAAGGGATACTAGTGGTACATTAGGGTATCTAATGTTTTTTTGTGTGAATCTAGTTGTTGTGTAACAGGTGCAGGTATCGTTTCTTGAATCTAGTGGAAGTCTGTGTTTATGTTTCGATGGTATTATTCATTAAAGAATGCACGTAGGCAAAGCAAGGATGAATGCCAAAGCACCATATATGTCTTTGGATGTTACCTTTTCCCCATATCTTTTACTTTGCAAGCATTCATTCATATTTGTTGTCGCATCATTGCATGTCTACATTGATTGTATGACATATAGGTTAGATCGTGCTTATAGCAATATAATATTTAAGCTTAGGTCTACAATGTATCAATATTATGGAATCATCATGAAGTCAACTATGCATTGTTAAGAACATCTAAGTATTTTTTTTTAAATCGCTTCGTTTATAGCTGCTTTGATTGTCTTATAAGTAACTTGCACTAGAAATAATCAATCTCATGGTAATCTCATATATCATTTCATGTGGCTTGATTCATTTAGATGCTTCCAAGCTTTCGTGTTTTTGTGTTTTGTTTACGCACTTCTTAAAATCTCTAATTTCGTTTTTGGGATCTAAAATGTTTTTCAAATCATCTTAAAAGAATACAAGTATATTCACCCTCTTCTATACCTTTGTTTATCCATATCCTCCCCCAACAATAATGAATGTTGGAATTATGGTTAGTAACTCTTCGCATTTGTTTATTATCCCAATAGCCTTGGAGGAAAGGATATGCAACTCTTTTGAGGGATGTTTGGTCTCTCTCTATAAATGCCTTTTTACCAGGTTGAGGATACACTTGCCCTTGTCTGATTTTGAGGTGCCCGTCATGGATGATTTGAAAGTTCCTCCCTTACAGCTTCATCCCAAAGCTTGTGCTTTCGTAAAGGTGTTACAACTCTTTCCCGTGCATAAATCTTGGAAACCTTTCTTGGGGCTTTTCTTCGATCTTTTTTATGTGGCTTGTACTTCTCAGGTGAAATTTTGTTCTTCGCAGGACATATGTTAGACATAATTTTTGAGACAATGTGTACAACATGCTTATAAAATATTAATATATAAAAGGAAATAAATCATAAAGCAATAAAGAACACAAAATATTGTTAACCCAACTCCGTGCAATGTCACCTATGTTTAGGGGGCTTACAACCCTAAGAAAGGAAATTCACAATTGATAGTATTAGTACAAATAGTCTTAGATGAACATACCCTATTTAATGCCTCTCTTCCTAATGCTACATGTGTCTTTCTATTTAGGACTCCCCTTAAATATGAGAACCCCGATCACTTTCTCTTAATCACCAACACTAGTGGTTAATGCATACAACATGTTTAAAGAATGTTGAATTACAACTCAACTAACAACACAACCTTTATGCCTTTAATATGGAACTTAGGCTCTATAGAGGTACACAATTAATATCAAGAACAATGACTCAAATAAAAAAACCCTAACACACTAGATATCAAACTCTTGCTTGTATTTTCTTTGTTAGCAATGAGCCTTCTTATATACCAAACCATCTATTGGGTACGGGTATTTGATTTAAAAATAAACAAAATTGATTTGATGCAAATTTACTTTTTATGCATATTTGATTTGCTTATTCATTAATGTCCACCAAGACATTTGATCTCATTTAAGTTGATTTGGTCTTGAACAATCTTTTTAGCCAATCTTCTTCTTTTTAAAAAAAAATATTACTAAAACATACAACTCATAAATGGCAAATCTCATTGGAATAAAATAGGACCACACGCTGATATACCTGTCGCACCTCGAAAATTCATTCGAACATACGACCCTCACGCAAAAGGCGCGGAAATACGGTTCGACAGAGTCGCCACCGAACTTTATTTTTCCCGAATAGACGGGAGAGGAAAATATCGAGAAAACCTCATAAAAGCGGAAGGAACACGGCCGTCGCAACCAAATGTTCCTGGGTTCGGGAGTCGGTTACGCGAGGGGAAGTATTAGCACCCCTCACGGCCGTTGTACTCAACGGGAACCTCTTAATTCGAGTTGTGATAGAGTTAACTAAACTTAATTCTTCTCTTCTCAATACTAAATACTAAACAATACTATAAAGGGGTAAAGATGCTAAAGGGAAAAGGGGTGGTTAGAGGATAGGGTGCTCGCCAAGGATTGGGGCCCTTGTGCCTACGTATACTCATTCGGATGAGAATGAGAAATCAGAGCTCTCGTAGTTCGACTACGGGAAAGGATGGGGGAAAATGGAAGATGGAGGGGATTTGTGCTCGCCAAGATCATCGCAATCTTGTGCCTACGTATCTTACATTCAAGAGTGAATGAAGAACTAGAGCAGTCGTAGTTCGTGGTAACGACCACGAAAGAAACTGGATCAAAATGAGTTTGAAGGTGGGTATGGATGATGATTACTTGAAGCTTAAGAAAGACTTCTCGGACCCAAATAATCGGGAGAGCGAACCAAAGACTTGGAACACTCTCTTTTTCATCTTGAAGATAAGGTTGTGTTTGAAAGGGTGAAGTTGAATTGATGACGATTACTTGAAGCTTAAGAAATACTTCTCGGACCCAAGTAATCGGGAGAGCGAACCAAAGACTTGGAACTCTCTCTTTTTCATTGCAAAAGAAGGTTGTTTGAATGAGTTAGGTTGATCGGATGACGACTACTTGAAGCTTAAGAAAGGCTTCTCGGACCCAAGTAGTCGGGAGAGTGAACCAAAGACTTGGAACCCTCTCTTTTTTCGTCGTAAAAAAGAAAATTGTTTGAGTTTGAAGTGATGTTTGGAAGGATGAGTAGTTGGAGATGATTGAATGTTGTCGAGTTGTTAATGTTATTTAAAGGCGTCAATTGCTCACACACGAATAAGATAACTCGCATATAAACAACTAAAAGCAAGATCAAAGACTTGAACCTACTCTTTACACCTTAAAAAGAATTGAATAGTTGTTAATTGATTGATAGTTTGTTACGAAAATCCACTTGACGTTGGATCAAGGGTTTGACTTATTATCGCGTGCAAAGCGTGTAATGGACATGGTTTGAAAAATGAGACCGACTTGACTTACGCATCAAGGGTCGAATTGTGTGCAATAGGTTGATGGCGAATGCGTATGAGCACTCGACTTACAAGGGTTTGAAAATGGCTCGATAACGAATCGAGAATTAGTTTGAAAATAGTTTGATCCGCTCTAGTCCCTATGGGTGCTCCTAGGAGATAAACTAATAATCAAAGAAATGTGAAACATACATCGGAAAGGGAGAGGGATACATGTAAGTTACACGAGATTGCAAGAAATAAAGGGGTCTCATTGTCAGGTAGCCCAATAGAAAGTCGTGTTTGTGCATTGTGTCCTAAACTACGCCTTGAGCAAAGTCGGGCACGACTCAAAATTGGGATTCCTGCCAATAACCAATGATACAACATTCTACCAATTTGGCTTTTAGGATTTTGATAGTTTATTAGGTGTTTTCGAATATGGGTGAATAAGAATGAATAATGAGTATGACAATATGAATATAGCAAGATAATATAACAATAATATCCACAATAATATTTAACGAAAATTAAAGTTGTTGGTTAGTTTAGTGAATCGAATCGGGACACGAAAGAATAAGATCTCGTCTTAATCGCAAACATAATGCCGATTAATCGAAGGTAGCCTATCACGATCCCAAAGTACGGAAAATGACCCCAATGGTCATTCCCCATAGATTTGAAATCGAGAAGGTTATCAACTTCGATACGCGACGCTTACGAATAAAAAACTTCATTGATCCAAAAATCGAAATAAAATCGGAGAAAGAAAGTGGTCTCGGATCCTTGTTTCACGCCAATAATTTGACGGTTAAACGTTGGTAATCTCGTTATTGACCGAAAATAAAAAGGAAGTAGAATTAATAAAAACTTAAAATAGTTAGACAAATTGAAATAAGAACTAATCATTCAAAAATTAGAAACTAAAGCGTATAGAGAAAAAACTTAAAGCAAATTAAAATCAAGAGACAAGGGAGGGGTTTGAAACATGATTAAAGGGTGAGTGTATGAAAAGGGATTAAACTTGGGCCATAGGTAACAACTCGGTCCATATGTCACTAACAGATTTCAAGAAGAAGAAAAAACAGTAGGTGCATATATCAATGAAGGCCCAATAACAACCTTACCCACAAGTTATATTTTTTAAAACTAAAACGAAAGAGCAGGATGTGGTAATGAACCCTTCATCATTCTTAACAGGGTCAACGATACCAAAGGCATAGTTGGTAATCTTCAACAATCAAAGGCTCGTGATGGTCATAGAAAGGAGGACCCGGATTCAACACGCAGGTCCGTTCGAAACACACTTGGTTTTCGTCTCAAAATATTTCTTCCCATTCTTCATCTTATTTCTGGGTTTTGTTTTCTGGTTTTTTTGTTCCGTTAATGGTTGAAGGTGTTGAGAGATTTATGGCTTGAAGAAGGAGATGGGTTCTTTTCTTTTAAGGAGAGGATCAGAGTTGAATGGAGATGGATGAAAGGGGAAATTGAAAGTTGGCTGAAGAAGGTTTTGAAAAAAGAAACGGCGAGGGTTTGGAGTAATGAAGGTTGGTGTGGCTTCGAAGGTTGATGAAGAAGAGGAAGATTGAAGAGTTCTGGGTGATTTTTGAAGTGTAGTTGAAGATATTTTTGAAAGAGCTTTGGGTAAACGATGAAGGTTGGAAAGGTTTTGTGTTGGAGGTTGATAGTTTGATGGAAAAGAATGGCGTGAGAGAGATAGGTGTTGGTTGATGTTATGTTAGATTCAGAGTGAAGTTGTGGTGATAGAGATTAGAATGTGTTGGTTCGAAAGATGATATGGGGTTGGGATTTTCAGTTGAGTTCAAGGAAGATGTTTCTCCTTTTCTCAAGAGGTTTTCCTTCTCTTTATATTGAACGAGCTGTCGTTGGTTTGTCTCCCTTTCTTCTTTATGTGTTGGTCCCAATGCTTGTCATTTGTGTCTTGTGGGGCAACTAATTTGGTCCGGCGTGGTTTTTTTTGTACGGTTTGTAGCAGGGTTTGTTTTGTTGTGCAGAGTGGTGATTGTCTGGTTTATGGACGTGATTCTCTAAGGTATGTACTGATATGCTATCCTAATATGTTATTCAATACTCTATTTTGTTCTTCATATTGTGACAAATTTTTTCGTTTTGTCTTATGTGTGAGATATGACTATTGGTGTGTGAATGGTTTTGAAAAACAATTGTGAGGTCGAATTCGTTTTACAGGTCATAAAAATCGTAGCTGGCATTGTCCTTTTCTGCTAGTAGCTTGGTGCTGGTGTTGTACTGTTCAAATTTGTTACAGCAATTTGGGGTTTTTTGTGGGGTCAGCTGAAATTTTCATGCTGTAGGTGATTGTCTTATTACGACAGAAACGGTTTGTGAAATGAAGGTCAGCTTGCTTTGCTTCCAGAAGTGGATGTGCAGTATGTGACGGTTTTGTGGGCAATTTTTGATGTTGCATAGAAGACATGGTGGCAATACAAATTGTATGAAATCAGCTGATGAGTTGATGATAACATGGCAAAAATGGCATCATAATATATGTGGGGAATGCATACCATATTGACCGCAAGTTGGCTGTAACGTCTTCTCATCATTTTGTAACTTTGGTAATTTGGTTTGGATATCACCAATTGTTTCTCATTCACTCTTTACTAATCAAATTATTGGTTTGTAAACTATAGACCTTTTGTATAACATATGAGTAAAAAAAAATGGACTTGTAGTAATGATTTTCTTTTTTGTAATCTTTGGGTGTGAATTTTATCTTGGATATTGGGCTTGTGATAAATAAAAAAAAGGGCTAAATTCCTTTGTAAAATGTATGGTAAATGATGATGGGTATTGTTCTTGTAATTTGGAACTTGATAAAAACATAATAGTTAACAATTGAACTTCCATGTTAATCCAACATCTTCAATTACCCAACATATGCCCTCCTTGAAGTGTTTACTTGAAAATTGAACTGATCCTACAAACCGTCATTGAATCAATCTTCTTGAAATAATGTTAAACATAAATCAAACTCAGATCTTGAATGAGTTCGAGTTTTGAAACAATAAGAACCATTAACGAATAAACCTCTGAAATTTTCATTTGCACTACTACACCAATCTTTCACCATGCGTCAAATGCTCATTCAACAACATGCCAGATTGAAAAAAGAATTGATTTCTGATAAGCCACAATATTGAAACATCTAAGTTTAACATAGTCTGATAATCCCGGTTCATGCAGAAACCCCCACTTAAATTTCGGGTCCACACCACTCTAATCATGCATATCTTGACCCTGATAACGAAATAGACCCTCTTCTGACTGATGAATTAATTCAAACTTGAACTTCCACATATACTTCACTCATTCCTGACTTAATGAACCTCAAGCAAAACCTGATTCAATTCAACTCAATCTTATGATGGAAGTAGTATTTTTTTTTGATTTTTTGGATAACAGTTAATGAATGGATATACAAATGCAAGTTATATACAAGGTAGGACGAATTTTGGGTATGACAATACCCATAAACTCTGACTAACAGCCTGAGGCCAGATGATGCACACACTGATTCACTGATCTCCTTAGTAAAGTGTGAGCATAATTTATTAGGTTATTAGGTCCAGTTTCAGTAGTGAGAATATCAACATTAAGAATAACCTTAATCACATTTTTGATAGGAAGATTAATAAAATCATTAAAGGCATATATTGTCTTATCCATGTTATCAGGCTCATTAAGATTTTTAGTAACACCATTTTTTCCCATAACTTAATCTACTATATCTTAACTCTCACTAAAACAAAAAATTTGTAGGGTTTACCTTGACCAACCCAAATTTGTATCCGTACCTGCGAACAAACAGGTATTGAAATACTCGTTAAATTTCCTTGGATACGTAATAAGTCGTCGGACCAGTGCCCATGATGGGATTTTGTTAGAACAAGATTTGTTCATGACATGTATTCCTTGGGTTTTGATGATAACAAAGTATTAAAAGAATAATGGTGTTATGTAATGTGTGTTCTAAATATGCAGGTTCTAATGCTTAAAGTTATATATTCAGAATCTGATATATAAGGACGCATTTGAGAGAAGCTAAATTACTAGCTTCTAGTGGTGCAGAATCTGAAGATTACTCTCTAAGTGATATTTGGCGTAGGCTCTGCTAAATTACTAGCTTCTAGTGGTGCATAATCTAAAGATTACTCTCTAAGTGATATTTGGCGTAGACTCTGAAGCTGAAGGTTTCAGCATCAGAAGAAGCATCACATTGTCTCTACATTTACTGAATGTAATTAGTTTCTAGTGATCATTCATAATTAGTGATAAAGCTAAAGTATCCGTATTGCAGAAAGCAAGTTACATTGTCAAATTAGTTTGTCAGGTAGAGTCTAAGTCCACAAGGCTCAAGAAGAGTTGACATGCTTTACGAATATCTACTCTCAAAGGCTCTATAATACAAGATTACATGGAAGACTCAATTTTGAAACATGTTACACAATGGATTAAGATCTTTTGGTGTATCTCTCTTCAACTTCTCTTGTACTATGGAGAAATAAAGATACTTGTTCAAGTTATCTCTTCCAACGGTTAGTCTTCTACAACTGCTATATAAGCTACTGAAGATTAAAACTGAAGTCTTGAACAAGGGAGCAATAAAAAGGGCAAATATAGAAGGAAGGCCAATAAGGATATAAGTGTTATACACTTCTGTCTAGATAGAGGAATAACAAGATGATACATTAAGCAACGCAATCGAGTATGCATATTTTCTGTTATATGTTATAAATTGTAATAAGCCTTAAGATTTCTTAAATATTGAATATCTTAGAAATCTTAAGTGCTTAGAAGTCTTTGTTAAGGTGATTACCCTATACCTATGATCATTGTCTGAAGTACACCTTATTCTCTATTCTGCTAAACATGATTGTTTAGTAGTTTAGATAAAGTCTCTTGCTATGTGCTTGAGCAGCAAAGTCTCTTGCTGAGAAGCTTGAGCCAAGTAAGTCTTTTGCTACGTGCTAGAGCATTTAAAGTCTTAATCAATTATTGATTGAGCAGAAGTCTTGAATCCATGGGATTTAAGCAAGGAAGTCTTGGACTATGAGTCTGAGCAAGGAAGTCTTGGGCCTGAGGGGCTTGAACAAAAGTCCTGGGTTCGTGGAACCTAAGAAAAGAAGTCTTGAGTTCGTTGAACTTAAGTAAGGAAGTCTTGATTCTGGAGGGCTTGAGCAGAAGTCTTGAACTCGTGAAATCTGAGCAGGGAAGTCTTGGACTGAGGGTCTAAGCAGAAGTCTTGAGACTGAAGGGCTTAAAGAAGGAAGTCTTGGATTCATGGAACATGAGCATAAGTATTGGACCTGAGGGTTTCAAGTAGGAAGTCTCAGGCTGAGGATATGAGTAAAGAAAAGTTTTATGCTTAAATGCATAAGCGATTGTAATCATGTTTTCATTATAGTGAAAATCTCTTGTGCTGCAAGGGGACTAAACTACTCTCATTTGGGAGGAACCAATATAAATTTATGTGTATTCTATTATCATTTATTTGCTTCTGTTAACATCCATTGCAACGTATAATTAGAATCTGAATACTAGTTTAGATTCTGAACTCTGATCAGATGCAAACTAAAGAAATGAAAAACACAATTCAACCCCCATTTCTTGTGTATTTTTCTCACCTTCAGTTGGTATCAGAGTATGACCTGTGTATAACACTTAACAGTGATACAAATAATGATACAATGAGAAAAATAAGTTTGTTAAAGACTTTCCTTCAAGAAGGAGTCAAGTGCCACATGAAAAATATTACATTGCTTTTCCTACCATATTCTAAGGGTGATTCCACTGAATTTAAAAGATGGAAGAGAAAAAAATATTTTTAATTCATTGGTCTTGATAAATGGTTTTGATGAAGGTTTATAGAACACCCTTGAGAAAGGTATTACTATAGAAATTATTGGTTTAGGGATGATGAAAGTTTTAAAGTCTCTCACACCAGTTCAAAAGAAGCTTATTGTGAATATCTTTAGAGTTAGATGCACTATGGTAGGTGCTCTATCTCAATTTTGAGTATATCAAGATCATTGATACGTCTAATTCTCATATTATTTTGCGGTGAAATTTGGATGTCAAGCTATTGATTAACTTGAATCTTAATTCATTTACAACCGGTCTTTGATTTATCCGAAGGAAAGGTTAAAGAAAGGAAAAACCTAAAAGGGAGAGATCTAAGGTTCGGGGGTTGGTTAAATTTAGGGAAGGTATTAGCACCCTAAACTTCCGTAGTACTCTACGGGAACCTTTTGTTTATTTTTTATTTATTTATTTCATTAATTATTTTGCTTTAGGGTATATACAAAGGATTGAAAATTAAAAAAGACCTAGGGGTTAATTCTAAGTTTACTCGGCAAGACATCGCATCTTGTGCCTACATATCCTTACGGGAATGGAATCAGAGTAACTGTAGTTCCCCTCAAAAGGGAGGTTTGAGACTTCTTGACTGTGGTCAAGGTCTCAAGGGGAATAAACACATCTTAAGGACACGCTTACATGGAGTCTTAAACTCCGATCTCTATGTTATAAATTGTTAAGTGCATTAGGGTTAGGTTAGGGATTCCGCGACGGGAAACCCTAAAATGAGTGCGGCGACTCTTTGACCTAAAGCTAGGGGTAGTTTTGTAATTTTGTCCACGGCGAGACATTTGTGAAAAGTTAGGGTTTGTAAGGGTTTGAAGTTTTGAGGACTATTGGCGTGGCGGCCAAACGACTAGACCTAATCCTTCGGAAGGATAAAACTGTAAAAAAATGTGAAAATATGACAAATCATTATATGGAGAAATAATTAAGGTACAGAAATAAGAAAAGTAATAAAGGCAGCGGGTATAAAGAAACAAAGAAACATTTCTGAAAATATGAAGAATATGAAAATATGTAATGACACTTAGAATGAAGTGAGGGAGGAAAATAGTGTGGGGCTGTGGCCACCACAAGCACATCTCAACCTCGAGCGTGCACATGAAATGCCCAAAGAAAGAAAAGTAATAAAAGGTACATAAAATGACACGACAAACATCAAACATCAGGAGTTCCTTACGAAAAGGTTTTAATTTTTTAATATTTTAATTATAAAAAAAAAGTTTTAATTTTTTAATAAAAAATATTTAAGTTAAAATTATAAAAAAATTAAGTTTAAATTATAAAAAAATGTTAAGTTTAAATTATATATAAAAAAATGTTTTTGGGAACAAAAAGGTTTTTTTGGAAAAAAATGTTTACGGGAACAAAAAAAAAAAGGCTTTTTTTGGAAAAAAATGTTAAAAGGTTTTTGGGAATAAAAAAAAGGTTTTTTTTTTGGGAAAAAATGTTTACGGGAACAAAAAGGTTTTTTTTGGGAAAAAATGTTTACGGGAACAAAAAAGGTTTTTGGGAATAAAAAAAAGGTTTTTTTTTGGAAAAAAATGTTTACGGGAACAAAAAGGTTTTTTTTGGGGACAAATGTTTACGGGAACAAAAAAAGGTTTTTGGAAAAAAAAAGTCTTAGTTTTAATAAAAAAGGGTTTTGATTTTGAAAAAGGTTTTGATAAAAAATAACAATAAAATTACAAATGCAAACAGACAATTAATGGACATGCAAACAATCCTATACGACACAATCATGGTTCATACAGATCAAAATCTACGGATCTAAACAACAATGAAGGTTAACATGGCAAGGATGCAAATAAATATGAAAAATGCAAAGGATTTAGGAATCTAACCTTCGAAGCGGAGGCTTGCTTCGGTGAATGTTGGTTTGGTTTGAATAAGAGAACACTGGAGAGCTCAGAGGTCCGATCCTTTAAAGCCAATGAGGGTTGTGCGTTGTAAGAACAACAACCTTTTTTCTTCTCTGGTGTCTTCTTCTCTCTGTCTGAACCTTCCGCCCCTTTTTCAACAAGGCAACACATGTATATATAGGGAACAAATTAGGGTTAAACCAAATTGTCAATAATGTCCCTAAAGCCCATTTTAAAGCCCAAACTAAATAATTAGTTAAGAAAAAATAAAATTTTAATAATTTAAAATAATTAAAATAAACTTAAAATAAAAACTAATAATCCTATTGATTCCTAAAATCAAAAATATTATAAAAAGAATAAAATTTTTTCCAATATTTTTTATTTTATGATTTTTTGGATATTTTTATGAATAATTTAGAAAAAGGTGAAAAAAATAATATTTTAAAAAATGATTTAATTAAAATACGAAAATAATAATTAAATAATAATAAAAAACTATTTTTGTTATTTTTTAATGAAAGATAGAAAAATTTAGAGTAAAAATAATAAAAAACAAAAAAGTGACAAAGGTGAGATTCGAACTCTCAACCTCTCACACTCACAACTCCTTACACATGTCCTCTTGCCAATTGTGTCATTTTTACTTTTTAGAAAAAAAATGCATGTCATATGATATTTACCTGCAAAAAGTCAAACGACTACACAAATTTGTCAGTAATTGATTAAATGCAATAAAAATGCAATGAAATGCGACGACAAATCTTAGGGCAAAATTTGGGGTATTACAGTTGCCCCTATTTAAATAACTTCACCGGGTGATTTGAGCAACGGAGACTCGAGAAATCATGGTGGAGGGATTTAAATACAGATAACCGAAAATTTTGCCTTTAGACGCAGTGTTATGCAATGATATGGACAAAACAAAACGAACTATAATGCTAAATATAATATGAATCTGATATGATGCGTATGATGAAAATGACAAATGCACGGATACAGACGAAACAACGTCACAGGGGACGACCCACCGAGGAATTGCACTAGGGAAGAAGACATGTCATATCTGGAAGAACGTCGGGTAGACACGACACAGAATTGTTGATAGGTGCCAAGTAAATTAGAAATTGTCCGCAAGGTAAGACGCGGGTAAAACACGAGCTCAGGAGAAAAACGCAAATGGGGATAAAACACCCATGATGCCAAGTAAATAAATTTTGCCCACAAGGTAAGACGCGTGTAAAACACGACCTCAGGGAAAAAAAAGTAAATGGGGGTAAAACACCATGATGTTAGGTAAACCCAGGAATATCTGGTAAACGGGGAATAAAACACCCGGGATAAAGGTACATGGGGGATAAAACACCCAAGGATAGAAGGTAAATGGGGAGTAAAGCACCCAAGATAGACATGTAAATGGGGGGGAGTAAAGCACCCAGGATAGAAATGTAAATGGGGAGTAAAGCACCCAGGATAGAAATGTAAATGGGGAGTAAAGCACCCAAGATAAAAATGTAAATGGGGAGTAAAGCACCCAAGATAGAAATGTAAATGGGGAGTAAAGCACCCAAGCTAGAAATGTAAATGGGGAGTAAAGCACCCAAGCTAGAAATGTAAATGGGGAGTAAAGCACCCAAGATAGAGAGGTAAATGGGGAATAAAGCACCCAAGATAGAAATGTAAATGGGGAGTAAAGCACCCAAGATAGAAATGTAAATGGGGAATAAAGCACCCAAGATATGCACATGTATAGGAATTATGCTATGAGATATGATCAAATGCAAATGCAGACATCGACGACAAGGCTCGACTCTTTCGGTGAGATGACAAAACTGGAGGACTGATTCCTCAACACGGAGATCACTGTCATTCTGTTAAACTGTATCAAGTTGATAGTCACTGTAGGAATGATGAATAACTGCTTGGGGATTATGCAAGTAAACTGCCCCAGGTCAAATGAATTGATAATTGCTTCAGTTGTCTGATTCGTGGAATCGACTGTTTTGCTGTATCCTCGGAGGGCTTGCCCCAGTCTGGGTCTTGAACCAAATCTGAGAAGATATTGCCTTGAACAAATCTTGAACTAATTCTTTGACAGGATGTAAAAGGAACTTGCCCCTGATAAGATCACTTGACCAAGTTTCTCATTGTTTGAAAATTCCTTAGAGGAAAGTCAGTTTGCAAACAAAAATATTCATACAAACATGGTAATGCAAAGTTCATGCGATTTTTGAAAAATTATTTTTGAATGATGGAAAATACATGAGTCGTTAGTCAGAACAAGGCGGATCAAGACACTCAAAGTTTAAAATAAAAGTGTATTGCCAAAATAAATGATTCGCAAGGATCTTTTGGAGTCAGGTTACGCAACCTTGTTGTAGTATACTTTCTAAATAACCCTGTTTCAGTTAGGTCTTTTGAGGGTTGTAACGTGGCCTGGTTCACGGTTTATGAAACAAAAGATAAAGGCTCAAAATTTATTTGTACCCACCCAATCTACGTGATGATCCTCAGTCCTATGCTCAGTTAACTCATACTATGCATTCAGGTTCCCATAAGTTAGGGATTTCATTGATCATAACAATGATGACTCAGAAGTCAAAGGGACCTATGAAAAGGAAGCCACTACTCCCCTATAACATTTGATTGTTTTGACATTGAGGATTTTCAAGATAAGGATTTAAAAATCTCTTTGTATTATCCCTAAATTTTGCCTGAACTGTTTATTTTAGAGTTTACAGTCAGCGGGATGCCCCAGTTTTGCCTAAGTCTCCTTCATAGGTTTTGACTTAGCGGGCTTCTTTTGATTTTTTTATATTATTTTTTTGTGTGAAGGAAAGTGACTGTTTGATTTTAATGATTACGGTGAACCATCATCGACCTTTTGATTAGAAAACATCTTCGACACTTATTTGACGTGTGCGAAGGAAAATTTGTTAATGAAAGGTGTATCGTATGAGCACACAACCAAGTTAACTGAGAACTACCCATCCCAAGGTTAAAATTGTGGGTTTTTTGTAACGAAAGAAACTCCAACTTCTAGGCCCGAAGGGGGTGACGAGGGATTAACTTCCTTATTTCTCCAGTGTTTGGGAATTGAAACAATGCCTTACATCGTCAACAAGATTTAATTGAAAGCATACTGACAGCAGTTATGGGTATAACATTTTCGTCATCCTCCCTCCGATCTTAGCATATCAAAATTTTGGACAAGAAGTAAACATTTGAAAAATAAAGCATAAAGATGCAAATAAATGGACGGAAATGAATTGAATCAAAAGTCGCAATGCTTATTTCATTAATGAAAGTACAAACATAATTAAAAGCAAACAACTTAAACAAAATAAGGAAAGTGCAAACAACGAGAAACAAAAGGCCTAGTGACAAAACTTCATTTCTGATGTACTGGCAAGGGATTTTTCTGAGCATCCGGATGACTGTCTGTAAAATCAAGTATTCCAGTTCTAACCAATTCACATACTCTAGCCTTCAATGCAAAACAATGCTCCAAGTCATGGCCTGGGGCACCCTCATGGGAAGCACAATGGAGATCAGCCCTAAATCCAGCCGGAGGATTAAGAGGAGGTGGTAAAGCCTTTGTAGTAATCAGTCTTTGCCGGACTAAGTCAGGATATAACTCTGTGTAAGTCATGAGAATAGGATCAAAGTGACTCCTGTTCCGTTTCTGGTCTGATATCTGTGTCGAGGAATCAGCTTGACGACTCAAAGGTACACTGGAAGACGAGAGAACCGAGAATGAGAAACCGGGGGACAAATGCAATGCAAAAATGTGATGCTGATGCCATGCAATGCTTTCAAGAATTTCAACGGTCGATTGCGAATATTGCTTTTTAAGAAAGTTGGAAAAAATTTTAGACTTTAAAATGTAAGGCTTTTCGAATTTGCAAAGGACTGCTGAATTCCTTGAAACTAGAAATGATATGATGCTTTATGGATGCGAAGCAAAAACGCACATAAGCAAACAAAGGTCCTAATTTTAGAGGAACAATGAATGGAGTCAAGGTCTACCCTTCCCAAAGTGGTGTGTACTATAGATTAATTGTACCTGCAGAACAAGGGTTCTAAATCAGTGCCCAAAGTCATCAGTCCATCTTTCGGATATTATCAACTTCCCGACTGACTCGAGGGTCAATAATATTCTCAAGAGAACCTCTTTTAAGTGTAGCATCGCGTAGCAACCATTGTAGGACTACTCCCATATAGTTCCCGCACTACGTCCTATATAAGGTCAAAATGGTGTAAAGGTACTACGGTTCCCAGTATCACAGACTCCAATCGATAACGGTAAAAGTTTTCACGACTACACTCGATCAACCGAACCATTTTCGAAAGTGTCTCAACTGAGCGGTGATTCTCGATTTAGCTTAGTCGGGACTCACTCCCTATAAGCCTCGTCGAATATATCAGCCATCCTATCATAAGGTCGCTCAAGTCCGGGTGTAGGACTTATCTCACAACACAGTAATTCCCAAGCAAGGTACCCCTGAACAATATATATACAAATGAGCAAAAATATTAATGAAACAAATATATAATGAAAAATAAACAAAATGGGGATAACCCTCAAAAGTTAGGACTCCCCAGTGAAGTCGCCATTTTCTGTTGCGGTGAAATTTGGATGTCAAGCTATTGATTAACTTGAAACTTCCGTAGTACTCTACGGGAACCTTTTGTTTATTTTTTTTTATTTATTTCATTAATTATTTTGCTTTAGGGTATATACAAAGGATTGAAAATTAAAAAAGACCTAGGGGTTAATTCTAAGTTTACTCGGCAAGACATCGCATCTTGTGCCTACATATCCTTACGGGAATGGAATCAGAGTAACTGTAGTTCCCCTCAAAAGGGAGGTTTGAGACTTCTTGACTGTGGTCAAGGTCTCAAGGGGAATAAACACATCTTAAGGACACGCTTACATGGAGTCTTAAACTCCGATCTCTATGTTATAAATTGTTAAGTGCATTAGGGTTAGGTTAGGGATTCCGCGACGGGAAACCCTAAAATGAGTGCGGCGACTCTTTGACCTAAAGCTAGGGGTAGTTTTGTAATTTTGTCCATGGCGAGACATTTGTGAAAAGTTAGGGTTTGTAAGGGTTTGAAGTTTTGAGGACTATTGGCGTGGCGGCCAAACGGCTAGACCTAATCCTTCGGAAGGATAAAACTGTAAAAAAATGTGAAAATATGACAAATCATTATATGGAGGAATAATTAAGGTACAGAAATAAGAAAAGTAATAAAGGCAGCGGGTATAAAGAAACAAAGAAACATTTCTGAAAACATGAAGAATATGAAAATATGTAATGACACTTAGAATGAAGTGAGGGAGGAAAATAGTGTGGGGTTGTGGCCACCACAAGCACATCTCAACCTCGAGCGTGCACATGAAATGCCCAAAGAAAGAAAAGTAATAAAAGGTACATAAAATGACACGACAAACATCAAACATCAGGAGTTCATTACGAAAAGGTTTTAATTTTTTAATATTTTAATTATAAAAAAAAAGTTTTAATTTTTTAATAAAAAATATTTAAGTTAAAATTATAAAAAAATTAAGTTTAAATTATAAAAAAATGTTAAGTTTAAATTATATATAAAAAAAATGTTTTTGGGAACAAAAAGGTTTTTTTGGAAAAAATGTTTACGGGAACAAAAAAAAAAAAGGCTTTTTTTGGAAAAAAATGTTTACGGGAACAAAAAAGGTTTTTGGGAATAAAAAAAAGGTTTTTTTTTGGGAAAAAATGTTTAGGGGAACAAAAAGGTTTTTTTTGGAAAAAAATGTTTACGGAACAAAAAAGGTTTTTGGGAATAAAAAAAAGGTTTTTTTTTGGAAAAAAAGGTTTTTTTTTGGAAAAAAATGTTTACGGGAACAAAAAGGTTTTTGGGAATAAAAAAAAGGTTTTTTTTTGGGAAAAAATGTTTACGGGAACAAAAAGGTTTTTTTTTGGGAAAAAATATTTACGGGAACAAAAAAGGTTTTTGGGAATAAAAAAAAGGTTTTTTTTTGGGAAAAAATGTTTACGGGAACAAAAAAGTTTTTTTTGGGAAAAAATGTTTACGGGAACAAAAAAGGTTTTTGGAAAAAAAAAGGTCTTAGTTTTAATAAAAAAGGGTTTTGATTTTGAAAAAGGTTTTGATAAAAAATAACAATAAAATTACAAATGCAAACAGACAATTAATGGACATGCAAACAATCCTATACGACACAATCATGGTTCATACAGATCAAAATCTACGGATCTAAACAACAATGAAGGTTAACATGGCAAGGATGCAAATAAATATGAAAAATGCAAAGGATTTAGGAATCTAATCTTCGAAGCGGAGGCTTGCTTCGGTGAATGTTGGTTTGGTTTGAATAAGAGAACACTGGAGAGCTCAGAGGTCCGATCCTTTAAAGCCAATGAGGGTTGTGCGTTGTAAGAACAGCAACCTTTTTTCTTCTCTGGTGTCTTCTTCTCTCTGTCTGAACCTTCCGCCCCTTTTTCAACAAGGCAACACATGTATATATAGGGAACAAATTAGGGTTAAACCAAATTGTCAATAATGTCCCTAAAGCCCATTTTAAAGCTCAAACTAAATAATTAGTTAAGAAAAAAATAAAATTTTAATAATTTAAAATAATTAAAATAAACTTAAAATAAAAACTAATAATCCTATTGATTCCTAAAATCAAAAATATTATAAAAAGAATAAAATTTTTTCCAATATTTTTTATTTTATGATTTTTTGGATATTTTTATGAATAATTTAGAAAAAGGTGAAAAAAAATAATATTTTAAAAAATGATTTAATTAAAATACGAAAATAATAATTAAATAATAATAAAAAACTATTTTTGTTATTTTTTAATGAAAGATAGAAAAATTTAGAGTAAAAATAATAAAAAACAAAAAAGTGACAAAAGTGAGATTCGAACTCTCAACCTCTCACACTCATAACTCCTTACACATGTCCTCTTGCCAATTGTGCCATTTTTACTTTTTAGAAAAAAAATGCATGCCATATGATATTTACCTGCAAAAAGTCAAACGACTACACAAATTTGTCAGTAATTGATTAAATGCAATAAAAATGCAATGAAATGCGACGACAAATCTTAGGGCAAAATTTGGGGTATTACACACTTCATCTAATCTTTCCAAGAAAATTCTGAGAAGATTGTCTAATGGATTCAAATCTAAATTCACAATTATTCAAGTTGTCATAAAACTTGAGTATGCTGTGTATTGAAGGTTTATCTAGCAATCTCTGAAGAAAACAAAAGAAATTAGATGATGAAAAGATATCAAAAAATTTCATCCTCCTTAAGCCTATTTTAGAAAATTCCTATGGAATGTATGATGATGAGAATTAGCCTTCCTTATAAAAGGATTTTGTCAACTGGCTAAATAGAATGTTATATTTGTTGATAGAAGAGTTACTTCAGAAGCTTATGAAATATTTGTATTTCAAATGATTTTCCAAATCTCAAGAACAAGGAGAAATACTACCAGAATAACACAAATTGTTAGAGGTCTTCACTGCTTATTAAAATGAAGCTGACATAAGCCAGAATTCAGAAGAAAAAGTAATATGGCTCCGCTGGTCATTACTGCTTCTGAAGAAGCATTTGAATCCTTGAATAAAAACCAATTATTGAAGAGAAAGAGATAATGTCAAATCTATCTTGCTTTAATATTGATAATAAGGAGTATGCTCTTCAAGATAATACATTAAGTGACTCATTTGCTCCTAAAAATTGAAGGTCGTCATTGAATTTGTGTTAAAGGACAATTCCATGAGAAACCTTCGATTCTTCGTGTTCTGCCAACAATACTATGACAATGCTTTAAATTTTTTGTATGCCAATCTCTGATAGCAAACATTATCTGGTTCTATTCTTGTTAAAGATTTCAAAGTGAAAAGATTTAATCCAAGACAATGAAATCAGTGACTCTGCTAAGAACAAGATCTTGTTCATGTCATAAATCATCCTAGACTCATACTCTGTAATGAATCATGGTACTACTATCAAATTAAAGCATAAAGCAAAGAAAAGTCTGTCAGGACTAACATTTATGGACTCATAGAAATATGAGTACCATTACTCAAAATGTATTTGATGTAGATATCAAAGAAAGGAGCAAAGGCATCTTCCATGGTACTTTATCAAAGGTTGTTTACAACATTTGATGGAAGAAGAGGCTACATCCCATACTCAAAAGCTAAAGGCATTGAGTTTGGTGAAAGAAGTGGAGTCAATGGTTTAACAACCATTGAATCAGAATCCACTCAATACAATATTCAGCTTATATGGTCAAATATGAATACTCATCCGGAGTCTGACCAAGAAAATAACAAATAAAAGAGGTATGTCTGTTCTTCCCTGACTTACTTCTTGATTCAATGAAATATTTATGTATTAACAAATACAAAGTCTCTGTTAAAGAAACTTAAAAAATCTTTAAGAAGAAACTATGTTGTATTTTCTATACTGAATATATCATTAGCTAGATGATGGTCATATTTATAGAAATAGTTTCCTCAATTTTTGTGATGATACTGCTGCTTGTTAGCTGTCAAAGAAACTAATTCAATAATCATTAATTAAGAACGACTCTGGTTTCAAGAGAAAAAACTTGATTTTGAATAGAATATCAAAGACTGATGACTGACAAAAGATATCTCACTTCTAGTCTAGATCTACTAGACTCTAATGGATGATAGCTCTAAAAATTATTAGTCTCTGAGATTCTAAAAAGGATTCTTTACTTCTGATTAAGCAGTTTAAGTATAAAAAAATTAAAAATCTTTTATATTACTTAAATTTAATGATGTTGAAAATCATCTAGTAGATTCAGGAAATCTGTTGGGTAAGAACCTTTGGATAATGATGTTTTTCTTTTTTATATACTATTATTATCTCTATCCCCTGTCTTGTGAAACATCATTTTGTGTCCTTCTTCTGACAAGATTCTTATTCTTATGGAATCTTGTTCAGTTCTTTTCTTTTCTTTTTATTTTCTTTGGTTGTGTGTGCTGATAAAACCAAACCCGAGATGAATTCTCTATTCAATTCTCCTTTGAATCAACTAGTTTTCATCAATGAAAAGTTTGTGGATTTCGAAGAATTGCTTAAGCTAGGTTTCAAATTTTGGAAGACTGTGTTTGAACAAAGTTGGAATGGATACTTTGAGATGCTCTGTGATTTTACTTATCCAAGGCTTTCAAAGAGTTTTGGATTAATACTTCCATTGTTGAGCTGAATTCTGTGTGTACTATTCTTTTTAAGGTGTTCAGTGTTTCTATAACAATAACCTCTAAATCGATTGCTAGTGGGATCAATTGTGAGAAGATTGAAGAAATAACAGGAATTCTTGTTTTAGAACACTATCTTCCTACTTGGCGTATCTTTGTAGATTCATCTAATACATCAGTGATCTCAAATCTTTGTCCTGATGCAGTTGTTTGGAATCAGATTCTGAATTAAAAGTTACTTCCTAAAGATAAGGATTCAGACCTCGTGGATCTTATTGAAAAAGATCTTCTTCTACTTCTCAATTCAGACTTGCAAATTGATCTTCCTCAAGTTATGTTTGACTATTTGAAGGAGACTTTTTCATCCTTTCACAAGGAAAAGAAATTATCCATTCCTTAGAACTTCTGGTCTAACAGGGAGTTATCATAAATTCAGAGGATGATTATTCTAAAATTTGGAGAAATTTTTTTGAAGCTATATATGAGAGTTTCCGATGTTAGATTTCTGCAAATTTATGCCTGTATTTGTTAAAACTTTGTGTATTAAGAAATCTTGTTATCCAATTTGTTTCATGCTTTTGTGAGTCTTAACTTATATATATATAAATATATATATATATATATATATATATATATATATATATATATATATATATATATATTGTTGTTGTTGTTCAAGAGGATAAATTAAATAGGATTAAAAATTCAAAACATGTAACATTCTCATTAAAATGGAAGTTATTACAAATTTTTAAAACTCTCTAGGCATCTGGATTTGTCCAAAGTTATTCCCTAGGATCATCCGACATATCTAGATTGTCTAAATAATTTTGCCATTCTTCCTTTGCAAACTCTATAGCCTCTTTTCTCAGTTGATTTCTGCATTTTGATCTCGAAGTTTTTCTTCTTCTTCTTTGTGTCTCAACGAAGGTTGTTGAAGAAGTATGTGCTTTTGAAGTTATTTGCTTGCTTGTAGATCCTTTAGTTGTTGTATTACTCTTGTTTGCTTGAGCTGGTGCATTTAGCATGACTGTCTTTCTGAAATCTCCCTTTGGAACCCAAATTTGTTTTTGTTTATACATCTTATTGTTCAGAAGATTAAGTGATTATGAAAGTGAGTCTACTAAGAGTTTTTATAGAATCATTACATTCATTACCTTGAGTATTCATTATTTTAATGTTGATTAAGTCAAATCAATTTTTAAATACTGATTATTGGAAATGATGTCTAGTATTCTGACCTATTAAGATCCTCTTAACATCTGTAAATGTTATTGTTAATAAGTTAACTGTTGTTTTTGTAAGAAAATCTAAAGGGAAAATAAAGTGATTGTACGACTGCGTAATATGTAATGATCAAAATAACATTTTTTTATTAATAAAGCATTGAAAGGATTACAATAAATGAGGATTGAATTGAACTAAAGATTAAACCTAATCTAAATTATTCATGGCCTTGTAATACATCCAGTTATCCCAACTGTTATTAGGTTCATCCTCATCAACATCTTCCTTTTCTGCTTCTGGGATAACAAGTTGATAAAACATATTGTTTATCCTCTTCTTCCGTGTCTTCTTCATGGATTTCTTCCTTGACTTCAAAACAGCAGTTGATGGACTTGCTTCTGTTGGTCTTTGAGGTGCTAAGGACGAAGAATCGTCTAAAGTATTCAATATAAAGGATACATGCCCAGTTGTAGATGCTTCAGAAAACACTGGCTTCTGAAGGTCTTGAATTTTCATACTTATAGAGTTCTCTATGACTCCTATCACAACAATTTTTTTTTCTCTCAGCTATGGGCTCCATGATGTTTTGATGGATGTTGATGAAAATAATTTTGATTTCGGTTGCTTTTATAGTGGATTATGGGTAACCTAAACGATGGAATAAAATCATTTGCTTGATTCTTGGAACTGTTACAACCAATAAATATTTAGCATTCACTATATAATCCTTAATGATCTCTGTTACTTGATCGATTTCTCTTCCTTGGGAACTGATCACGTAATGATGTTCTACTATGCATTTATGACTTTAATTCTTTTTTTTTTCTTTTATTCTTTTTGATGTGACAAAAGGGGGAGAAAAAATATAGTAGTATTTAATTAGAAACTAAACTCATTTAGTTTGTACATATTGTCTATTTTAAATTTCTATTATTTAAATTTTTGTTATTTTGGTTATGTTACTCAAGAAACATATTTTAGCTTTCTTAAAAATAATTCTAAGGAGGAGTATACAAACCTCAACCTTAGACTACTAGACTCAGAAGGAACTTACAAATCTCAGATTCTGATGTTGCCTAGAATGTCAAAATATTTTAGTTTTCTTGAATATAGTATTTAGGTGAGTTTAAAGAACTTAACCTTAGACTATTAGATTCAGGGGGAGCTTACAAACCTCGTACCTTGATGTTGCCAAGAAAATTAAGATATATTTTAGTTTTCTTGAAAATAGAACTTAGGGGGAGCTTACAAACCTCAATCTTTAAACTATCAGACTCAAAGGGAGCTTACAAACCTCAAACTCTGATGAAACTAAAAAAATTAAAATAGCCCAACATTGTCCTTTAAATACTTATGTTTGTCATCATAAAAAAAGGGGAGATTGTTAGAAAAAGATTTGTTCATGATATATATTCCTTGGATTTTGATGATTACAAAGGATTAAAAGAACAATGGTGTTATTTAATGTGTGTTCCAAGTATGCAGGTTCTAAAACTTAAAAATATATATTCAGAATCTGATATAAAGACGCACTTGAGAGAAGTTGAATTACTAGCTTCTGGTGGTGCAGAATCTGAAGATCATTCTCTAAGTGATGTCAAAGAAAATGAGCAACACAAAAATATAAAATCATATTTTATTTGTCTAATTATTCTAATTTAATTTTAATTTTTTATTTTAAGTTTGTGTTGATTGGAGTTATTGTTTTATGATAATGTCTACTAGCAAATTTGAATCTGAAAAATTCAAAACTTAAAATAAAGAATTTATTGGATCAACTTCATTTTAAAAATCGCCTTAGATCTCGATATTAGTTGCACCAACCATAAATTAAATTAAACATCAAATGTAGATTAGTTATTCGAACTGTCGGAGTGACAATTTACAGATATATCATATAAAAAAGTTTTAGTAAAAAAATAAAAAAATGATTAACATTGGTCGGAATGACAATTTACCCATTTGTTATAAAAAAAGTTACCTAACATGTTATTCCAACAAGGGAAAGTTTGTTGGAAACATCATTTGATTAGATGAAGAATTATTAAAATTAGAATAACCATTAACGACTTTTTTTACTGCATATACCATAATACCCTAGTTTGAAAAAAATTGATCAGGGTGCCCCATTTTCACTACATGCTCGTCCACTCAAGTGGCGAGCTTATGCTGCTTCAATTTTAGTGTAGGTGCTCCCCCACTCAAGTGGCGAGCAAGTGTTGGATTCGTTTTTTGTTTTGTTTTGCATATTTATGTTTCATAATAATAACATATTTAATGATTTTAATATAAAAATCATATTGTAAAATGTATTATACTAATTTAATAATAAAATATTACTTAAAAATATATTTATAATAATAAATATTTTATGCTTTATTAATCTAATAATTAAATACTAATTAAAAATATATTATAATAATAAAATATTTTATGCTGTATTAATATAATAATTAAATGTCAATAAAAATATATCATAATAATAAAATACGTTTTGCTGTATTAGTTAAATACGATAATAAAATATATTAAACAGAAATACATGTTACATATAAATTTTTATAAAATATGGCCCCCAGTTCCACACCTAGTGACCTTTTTCTGTCGATATCCCCTGCCCACACGTTCATTTGTATTCTTTGTAGGCGATTGAGATGAGTCGGAAGACATATCTTGATCGTGATGTGTTGTAGGGGGTCTGCCTGCCTTGAAGGAGGTTCTGCTTGTGTTGAAGGTTGCTCAGCAAGAAGATCATCAATGTTAAAATATGGCATTTGCATCAGTTGATCCTCCATCAGCAAAAAAATTTGGAATGATTATGATGGTTGTGGTGGTTGGGGGTAGGTTTTGGGCTAGGTTTGTTCGAGGATTGGGTAGTAGACATCATCAGGCGTGAAGGTGGAAGTGGGTTGAGAGAATGAAGTGTTGAAGGTTTGATGTTGGAATTGAGGCTTTGACTGATCAAAGTTTGGCGGTGGAACTGGAGTGAACTGTAAGGGTGTTCGAAGGTTGAATTTGGATTGATATTGTTGGTTGTAGTTGTAGTTATAGTTTTGTTGAGGGAATGGATTATAGGGAGTTTGGTGTTGGGATGAGGATGCATAATATATGTGTTGTGCGGTTGTCTGTGTGTGTTGGTATGTATGTTGAGCTGATGAAGATGCGTGCCCCCCAAATTGAGATGTGTAGTTTGGTGGCACATCCTGATGCATTGATGCGACATTTGGTTGTGTTGATGACGAACCTTGCATGCGTGGATCGATCAAAAATTGGTCTGGAGAAATATGCACATAGAGAATGACAGGAAACTAAGTTAAATACTCTTGGCTTGGCTTGCGTTCACCAACTACAGCGTTCCCCTGCAAAATCAAATGTATTCTATGTTTCCATTCTCTCACATTCTCTTTGTTTAAGTCTCGCTAATGAACTTTTTGGGCTTTTCTCATTGTCATTGTGTGGTGTTCCCTTAGACACCTTGGCGGGAAAGTGATTTGTTGTTCAAATCCAAACTGGAGTTTTACCCTATCTGTTTGATGCATTTCAACAGTATAGAAACAAATAAGAGAAGTTGTAGCACTCCAGATCTGGCTATCTCTAAGATTGGGCACCGGGTATTGAATGTACGACCTCCATATAAACTGCCACATATTAAAAGAAAATTATAATACCATTAAGGAGTATATCCGACAACTATGTTCTATGGTTTCAAACTTACATCTTTTTCTTGCATGTGGTCCAATGCGTTTCGATATCCTTGTAGATGAAAACAAGGATTAACATCATAATTCATCCGTCTTTGGGCCCATCTTGCATAAACAAAAAATATAAATATTGTTAGGCATAATTGAATAACGAATATATATATATATATATATATATATATATATATATATATATATATATATATATATATATATATATATATATATATATCTATATATATATATATATATATCTATATCTATATATATATATATATATATATATATATATATATATATATATATATATATATATATATATATATATATATATATATATATATATATATATATATATATATATATATATATATATATATATATATATATATATATATACACGCGTGAATGTCCAAGAAGTCAGTAGAAGAACATAACCACTCATGCTCCTAACATCTTTGACTGCTGCCTTACACATTTCTCTGTACAGTTTTGCAAGACATGTAGAACCCCAATTAAAGGTGCTGCATTTTTCTAGATCCCCTACGAAAGGAATCCAGGAAGAATGCAAAAGATTTTGACTCTTGTCGGGAAACAAAATAGTAGCAATTACAAGTAAAATATAATCTTAAGCTTGTAAAACAATATGTTCTTGTGCGGGGGCAGAGTTATTTTTTAAAACTTCATTTAAGTTTTCTAGCCACGTAATCCTAACAGAACCTCTGTTTTTATCCGCTTTTGTAGCACCTCTAAGCTCTCCATGTAAACATCATTTGTGACTTCAAAGACCAAGTAACATATTCACATCTTCTAACGTTATCGTGCATTCACCTGTTGGAAAGTGAAACATGTGCGTTTCTGGTCTCCATTTCTCTAATAGAGCTACAACTAGACTGGAGTTGATTTGAGACTATTTATTTTTGTGGTATGAGCAAAACCTGCTATTTCTAGATACATGATTATTCCCGCACTTGCTTGAATGAGAGCATGATAATGCACTCGAAACTTTGCATTAGTCTGAAAAGAAATGAAATAATATTGAACCAAGCAATTATAAACATTATTCATAGAATAGTAGAGGAAAACTTACACTAGCTTGAATGATTTGTTGTGTTCCACGGTGTTCATCTCCCATCCACAACAAAACCATTTTAATTGAGTGTAAATTTATTTGAAGAAATGCTTGAGTTTTTGTTGTTGCTAGAGTGCTTTGTGCTAGAAGTAAAAACGTGTGTAGAAAAAAGTTTGAGGTAAAACTGAATTTATAGATGAAGTATAAATGTTTAGAAGTGTAAATGTGACTAGTAGAAGTGACATTACACTGAGTTTTGCATGACATTGGTAATGGTTACTTGCATGGAATGCATGCAAGGCTACTACGTAGGTCTTACACAATGTACCTTGCATGCAAGACATTTTTCAGCACCCATCATGCACTCGCCACTTGGGTGGACGATTTGCCTCGTGACCAAGAGCACGCTCTCCCTTTGAGTGGGCGAGCAAGTACTACACATACACATGCTCATCCTTTGAGTGGACGAGCTCAAGGCACCTTTTTGTTCTTTGCATTTTATGTGTATGTTATATATATATGTGTGTGTGTGTGTGTGTGTGTATGTGTGTGTGTGTGTGTGTGTGTGTGTGTGTGTGTGTGTGTGTGTGTGTGTGTGTGTGTGTGTGTATCATATCTTGTTTGTATCATCACTCCATATTTCATTAAAAAAACATAGATTTTACACTTCAAATATGTCTCAGAGAAATATAATTGTTACCTGCCACTTTAATGGTGCTGTTTCGACAAATAGTACCGTTGGATTCTCATTCAGCAACACAGATACTTACGCATTCAAAATTCATGTCAATTCTGATTTTTTCCATTTCAAAGATAGAATGGAAAAAAATTAGAATGATGCGTCGAGGAGATTATTTATCGTCATCCATTACTTAATGGAGACGACTGTACAATTTTTTACGTAATGACGTCGATCAGGAACGACGAAGACGTGGAGGAAATATTTCGGTACCACATGATGTTTGGTCAGTTACCCACAATTGAGCTGTATGTCCGACTACTAGACAATGCCGAAACATTTCTGACGCAAGAGACACAATCACACCGGTATGGGATGAGCCAAACATCTGATGACGAACCAACACAAAACAACCAACCTTTCATACCAAATGAAGAGGTTGGGGAGGCAAGCGATGGCGATCTTCAAGAGGTCAGGATGCAAGATATTTTTGGTAACAATGATGACAAAGACGATGAAGATATAATTGTCGCATCTATGCAACCATTCGCGCACAACCAATAAGTTTGTATAACCCACCTACACATATGTAAAATATATGTATGAAAAATAATGAAACAACCTCCGTGTTTGGAAGTTTCATACCAAACCATATAGGTGAAGAAATAGAGATTGAGATGGAGTTTGAAAAAAAAGGAAGCTTGCGTTTTTGCTCTGCAACATTGGCATATAACACACAATGTTGACTATTGGGTTTATCAATCTGACAATGAACGCTACGTAATTAAGTGTAAGAAACAAGACTGCAATTTCAAATGCAGAGCTTCCTTGAGAAAAAGGAACTCAAAATGGGTGATTGGTAAGTTGTTTGAGCCTCACACATGCACTACCACGTCTATGGCACAAGACCATAGGAAGCTCAGTTTAGAAATGATTAGCCATAGCATCAGAGAACTTGTCAACCGAGACGCTTCACTTAAGGTGAAGGTGATCATTTCCCGTATTCTTGAAAAATGCAGGTACATAATATCTTACAGGAAAGCATGGATCGCTAAGTGTAAGGCCATAAAGTCGCTCTACGGAAATTGGCAAACATCATACAACAACTTGCAACAGTGGATACTGGTAATGAAAACCTACCTTCCAGGAACCATTATAGATTTGCAAACCCTACCTGCAATTTCAAATGATGGTTCTCAACTCTCTGGAAAACGAATCTTCCATCGTCTATTTTGAACATTTCGTCCGTGTATACGTGGCTTCGCTTAGTCTAAGCCCATTGTGAAAGTAGACGAAACGTGGTTGTATGGCAAGTACAGAGGAACTCTATTGATGGCGATGTCACAGGATGAAAACGCAAACATTTTCCCAATAGCATTCGCATTGGTTGAAGGTGAAACAAAGGAAGCATGAAGCTTTTCCTAAGGAACCCGAGGTTACACGTGAGACCACAACCTAATTTATGCCTAATCTCTGATAGACATGAATCGATAAAGAGTGCATATAAATTTCCCGAAAACGGATGGCAACATCCACCATCTTCACATGTCTACTGCATTAGACACATTGCGCAAAACTTCATGCGCGAGATTAAGGACAAGGAACTACGCAAAAAACTTATTAACATGGGTAACAAAATATATTTTAGATACTTCAACTATTATATCATACTTTTACTATGTTTTTCATACAATTTTTATTACAGGTTACGCATTGACGGAGGCTACATTTAACTACTATCACAGAGAAATCTGAAGAACAGACATTGAGGCTTCAAATTGGATAGACAACATACCTAGGGAGAAATGGGCTAGAGCATTTGACGGAGGGCAATGTTGGAGGCATATGACATCTAACTTGGCAGAGGCCATGAACTATGTTCTAAAGGCAACCAGAAATCTTCCAATCATTACTTTGGTCCAGTCTACATACTAACAAATGAGTTCACTCTTTGGTAAACGAGGACACAAATGGACCAAAATGCTAGCTACAGGGAAAGTTTTCACAGATGGTTTCAACAAGGGAATGGATGATGAGGTAGCCAAGGCTAACACACATAATGTCCTGCAATTTGATCGCGAAAAATTCTGTTTCATGGTGCATGAAAAAATTAATACAAATGATGGTCGTCCAACGGGTACTTTCAGCGTTGACCTGAGGAATTGTTGGTGTGACTGTGGAAAATTTCAAGCATTTCACTTGCCTTGCTCCCACGTGATCGCAACATGTTCTAGCATACGACATGACTACACCATTCACATTCCAGAGGTCTTCACAGTTCTTAACGTATTCAAAGTCTACAAGGAAAGCTTTTTTGGGACTACCGCACGAGGAGAACTGGCCAAAATATGAAGGTTTTTCTCTATGCCACGACGATTCCATGAGAAGAAATAAAAAGGGACGTCCAACAAGTAGTAGGATTAGAACTGAAATTGACGACGCTGAAAAAGAAAAGAGAAGGTGTGAGATTTATAGAGAAATAGGCCATATGCATAGAAAATGTCCAAATGTTGTCGGTCCATCTAGATCATTTTATTTATTTTACAAGGAACTTGATTGAAAAATATTTTGCTCGCATTTGTTTTCTATGTGATCCAACATTTATTTGTAATTCAAGACAACTTTTAGATTACAGGAATACTAGCAGATTACAACCATAAACTTAAAAATAAAACTCAAGAAGCTAACATACACGCTAATCAACAAAAGTAACCAACACATGTGGGTCCTCGACTCCTCTGTTAACTTCGCCACTATGTGCTGAAAACATACATTGGACATCTTCATCATTTTCTATACGATCCAAATAATACATGTACGTACCCTCCGAGCTGGCATCAGTCAGCGTTATATATGGACAACGATGCTCCATTTTTTTCACCGTCATGCGACGACCACTCAACTGTCGAAACCCCGTGTTAATTGCTGCAACCACGGTTCTGAAAATCCACTGTGGATCTAGACAAACACTGATTTTTTTCTTGCCCATAAAAAATAAGAGTTCAGACATACATTTTTAAAACACAGAACACTAGACACGAATGATTTGTGCTGATGCGCAATATGTCTATTTATAAAAAAAAATTACGTTTGAACTCGGTCATTCAATGGCCGAAAGTCTGTAAAAACTATACAACTCCTTGGCAGAGAGTCGGTATATTGTTATAATAATTATTTATAATTAAATTAAATATCATAATTAAACATGATATATAATAATTATTTAATATTAATATCATAATTAAATTAAATTATTTAAAATAATATAATATATAATATTCTTATAATAATTTTAATTTATCTATATTATTAAATTAATATAATAAATTTTTAATATTTAAAATTATTTTTTTAATTAATTAAACATAACATAAATATGAAAAAAAAAAAAACGAATCTAACATGTACTTGCTATTTGAGTGGACGAACGCCTACACTAAAATTGAAGCAACATAAGCTCGTCATTTGAGTAACTCCGGTCAATTTTTTTCAACCTGATATTATGATATTATGATATATAATATTTCAGATCAGGCTAATGTAATAAAAAATCCACCATTAACAATAGTTTTTATAAAATGAACCGGAAACCAGCTTAGTGAGTGATGACTGAAAGTACGTGTGAGCTTTGTAGAATGCCGACAATCGCTATCAAAGTGACCTGTGGCTATCAAGATAAGACGCGCTGTCCAATGCCCATTTTGTCGCCGGTAACATTCCTCAACTTTCTTCTTTTATTATTGTACGGACTGCTTTTATTTTATTCCAGATGCTTCTATTTATTCACACACAAAAGAAAAAAGAGAGATTACATTTACTCTTTCATTATTTGATTTTACTAATAATATTTGTAAGGTTGAACAAATTTCGTTTTGTATTTTGGATCAAATGAGTTATATATGTTTATTAATTGACTTATTGAAGGAGAAATTAATTTTCGTAATTTATTATTTATTGTTTTTGTTGTCTTCATTGTGATTGCAATTTTTGTTTATATATATATATATATATATATATATATATATATATATATATATATATATATATATATATATATATATATATATATATATATATATATATATATATATATATATATATATATATATATATATATATATATATATCACAAAACTTTTGTAGAGACGGTTTTAAATTTTTGCAATATTCATTTCTCTCAATTTTCACAACTATATTTAAAAGGTGATAGAATATCGATTTTTATCTTAGAATGAGAATACTTAGCAGGTCTTGATGCTTGCAAGCACAACCTACATGGCAGGATCGTCTGATATACAAGTTCAACACCTCTAACAATACATACCTTAAAGAATAAATCATCTCTATTGTGGAAAGACATAGACAAATGGAGAGTCATTTCTCTTGGTAGAGGGTTCTACAAATTTTCTTTCTCTTTGATTGAAGATGTCAGACGGGTTATATTTATGGCCTCTTGGAATCTGTAACCTGGATACCTTAAATTATTTTCTTAGTCAAAAGATTTTAACCAAAGTGCCCAGAAAAACACCATTGCTCAAGTATGGGTAAAGCTTTATGGTTTGGCTCAGGAATATTGGAGACCTAAAATCCTCTTCATTATTGCCTGCAGTCTTCGAACACCAATTTTCGCGGATCCCATTGTATCAAAACAAGTGGTTGATAGAACTTTTGATCAATTTGTTAGGGTCTTGATAAACATAGATTTGGCACAACCATTAAGGCTAAAGGTTTTAGTGTCATACCCCAAATTTTTCCTATCTGTTTCATTTGTACTCCTACCCACTAACTACTATTCAAAAAATCAAAAATATGTCGTTGCTTTCATCTAAGTCCAAATTTCTGTTGAAGATTTTTGGTCAGGTCATCTGTATCTTGGTGTATTATGAGTGCAATGATGTGAACTGAAATCAGGTTTTCAGTGCTTCACAGATAAAGATCATCAAGGTGCAATCCCTTTCGACTAGGGTTTTTGTGAAGTTGTAATGCAATATTGTGTTGCTCATTTGGTTCAGGACTTGGTTTATCAATGCAAGTCGCAAAATTCAGGATTGATTTGTGATGAATTAATGTTTGACTTGTTATTCAATAAATGATTCAAGATGTTAGATGTTTAAATTTGTGTCAAGAGAATTTTTGAATATGGCATGTTCATTTAAAAATGTCACCATTTTATTCAAGTACAAATATTTGTGAAATCAAGCATGGCGCAAATAGAAAATTGGAGGTGCCAATATTACATGTTAAAGCCCATTAGCAATTCAAGTTCATTTGCATCCGAAATTCTAAAAATTTCTTGCTCATGATTTGCCACCAAAAAGGCCTAGCCCAAAAAGCACATGCTTTTACAAAAATCACCACAAATTCCATGAATTCAAGCCCATATCACTTAGGCCCATTTACACAAAAAAAAAGTCCATTACCAATATTACAAGAGATTGTCACAAATAATAATAATAATAATAATAATAATAATAATAATAATAATAATAATAATAATAATAATAATAACATTAAAGAAACCCACGTGAGCCTCAAATGTTGTAGTATCTAGCATCACTTGCAAAAATGCACTGTTTGAGACCACCACTTGAGCAAGAAGGCGGTTTACTGAGGATGACAAACCATCACACAAACCTCTTGTAAACCACTCCAAAACGACCTCACATCAGACCCCACACAAAAATACCATGACACCCCTGCAAACGTAAAATACGCATAATACCAGTCACATGACCTGTACCTCCACGATCAATGCAGCCACCATTTTTGGACCCTTAACAACACATTGCCAAAACCATCACGCACTACTTGACCCCACCAAAAGGACTCGTACGACACAAATACAACGTCTCAGTAAATCATACACTCCACCCTTCCTATAAAAGCCAACCATCTGCTCCTCATTTTGAAAAGGTCGATGGAACCAAGTAAAAGCTGTGAAATTGGTCCCAAACCACCGAAATCAACAACAACACAATAACCTTAAAGGAAACCCCAAATCTCCTTTTCCAACCCTTCTTCCATAAACCCATAACAGAACCATACACCACAAGGTTAATGTGAAAGAGAGAAGAAGGTTGAGTGACACGAGCTGCGCTTCTTCCTTTCATGACCATGGTTTCTATTTTTTTTTCATTGTTAGTTTGCTTTGCTTGAATGAAGAAGCGCAATGATGAGGCAGTAGCTTCTGAGCATTCATGTTAAATTGATCCATGTTTAGTAGCTGTGTTGCGTTGATTTGAAAAAAAGGAGAATACGATGATGAATCCTGAGCGTTTTTTCTTTTAATTTATTTATCTTTTTTGAAAATGATGATGCTGATGACTTAGTGTTCTGACCATTGTTTTGGCATTTGAAAGGATATTTTTTAGGTTTAACTAATGGGCCGTGTTTTTAAAGGGATGATGGTCCAACCCATATGATTCCCATGGTTTTTTGATTCACCCACCATTTCCTTTTTTTTTTCAGCGCAGATTTTCTTTGAGTTAGGAGGATGATAGGCTTGTGTTTTCAGCCCACATGATTCCTCAATGTTTTTTTAATAAAAACCCCCACCTACTCCATGTTTCCACCCTCTCAAATCATTTTACACCTCCCTTCTTTTTGGATTTTTATTTCGTTTTTATTTTGTTAAAATATTAGTTTCTAATATTTTACTATAAATTTTATGTCTATTCTTTTGTGTTTTTCCTCCATTGATTTTTAGTTACATTTTATATCCAAATTTATTTCTCACTTCTCTTTTCATTTTCTTTTTGATTTTATTGCAATTTTTTGGTCGATAAAGTCTTTTTTATTCACGAATGTTAGTTGATTGAGGTTGTTTAACCTTCATGATTTAAAATCTGTAGTGAATGATCATCGAGATCGTTTTTTATACTTTGGGATCACGATATGTTACCTTCGATTAATTGACGCGAGTTTGTGATTAAGACGAGATCTTCCGCTTTTCTAATTCGTGTGGCACGATTACTTTGGAAAATGATCCTCAATATCATTTCTCCGTCGTGTTTTTAGCATGAATATCAACTTGCGCGACCTCCTATAGTTTGATCTTCATCATAGATCGAGTTACGACGGTTTAACGCTACATTTTGCCCTGATTCATGCAATGTCGACTAACAACTAACTTTAATTTCTGTCAATATACTCTCGTTTTAATTTCAGTCAATATATCTTGATTATATTATCATTATTCATATACTTGTTAATATTATCTTGATTATACTATTGTGAATATTATCTTGATTATATTGTTATATATCTTGTCATATTATTCATATCATATTCATCTTCATCATATCTTGTTCACACTATTATAAACACAATAATAACGATCAAAACCTAAAAGCCTAAATTGGTGGACTATTGGTCACTTTTACGAGCAACGGAACTTGGACTATATCAGAAACCCTATATTGGAGCATTTGTCCGACTCTTATTCAAGGCATAATTTAGGACACTTCGCACACACACGGCTTCCTCTTAGGCTATCTTACTATGACCCCATTTATTTTGTACAATCCTGTGTAACTTACATGTACCTTGCTCCTATTTCGATGTACGCATTCGTATTCGCTTGATTGTGTTTTGTCTTCTAGGAGCACCCATAGGGACTAGCGAAGACTAAACCATTTTCAAACTAATTATTGATTCGTCATTGAGCCATTTTCAAACACCCTCTATAATTCGATTGCTCGTACGCATTCGCCATCAACCTATTTCACCTACTCGTACATTTCTTCATGGTTTCGTTATTAGGAGCACCCCTAGGGACTAGTATCGATTGTCACATATTTTCAACCAAACCCTCAACTCTTCGTCGAGCCATTTTCAAATCAACATCTCTTCGCATGCAAATACAAATCAAACCCTTGATCCAACATTAAGTGAATTTTCTCAATCAAACTATCAAAACAATTAACAATTACTGAAACTCTTTTCGAGGTGAAAAAGAGAGGGATCAAGCCTTTGATCTTTCTTCAGTTGTTTGGATGCGAGTTCTCTTACTCCTATGTGAGTAATTGACGCCTCTAAAACATTTCCAACTCGACAACATTTCAACTATCTTCCAACCACTCAAACACTCTTCAAACACACTCTTTTAAAGATGAAAAAGAGAGAGAGTCACACCTTTGACTCATTCTCCTTATTCCTTGGGTCCGAGGAGCCTTTCTTATGCTTCGAGTAATCGTCATCCAAATTAAACTTCAACACATTAACCCCCCTCTTTTTGTGGTCGTCTCCACGAACTTCGGACGCTCTGATTCTTCATTCTCGTCTGAATGTAAGATACGTAGGAACAAGATTGCGATTATATTGGTGAGCTACCTTCTATTCAACTTCCGTTTCCTCTAACCTTTCGGGTAGTCGAACTACGAAAGCTCTGATTTCTCATTCTCGTCCGAATGAGCATACGTAGGCATAAGAGCCCCAATCCTTGGCGAGCACCCTATCCTTAAAACATCTTTTTTTCCCTTAGCATCTCATCCTTTTACCATATCGTTTCACATTTATCATTGAGAAGAAAACAATTAAGCTTAGCTAATGTTTATTACAATTTGAACTAAGAGGTTCCCGTTGAGTACAACGGACGTGAAGGGTGCTAATACCTTCCCTTCGTGTAACTGATTCCAGAACCCAGAACATGGTTGCGATGACCGTGTTCTTATCTTTCTCTTTAAAAGGTTTTCTCAATATTTTCCTTTTCCTTTTTGGGATAAATAAAGTTTGGTGGCGACTCTATTGAATCGCATTTCTGCGCCTTTCGCACGAGGATCATATGTTTGAATTAAGTTTTCAAGGTGCAACAGCTGACGACTCTGATAGGGATTTATTGCTCTATGCAAGAGAGAGTCGAGCCTATCTTAGTTTGAATTGTGAGCTTGTTAGCTTCACTTATTTGTTCTCTTCTTGTTTATCTGTTTATTTTCCTTCCTATCCTTATCTTTGTTACTTTTGATTATTGTGACATTTTTAGACTGCTCTACTTATGGGTACTTTGTGAGATGACTCTATACCTGAGTCCGAGTAAAACCCTAGGATTAGGATGGTGGTTGTGTAGTGGATACTTGCGTGGTATCTTCCGCGTAAGGCCGAATCGAAAACCCCGCTTGGAGTAAATTCCCTTGGAGATGTTATTGTTGTGGTGAATCTTTGCCATAACATTAATGTTTTCGAGCCTGAATCATCAATCCCATGGACCATTAACCCGTTCTATCCATGGTGGTTGGAGTTTTAAATCCTTTTGGATGAATACGAACGCCCCAATTAGATGAGATCCCTTGAACGTATCACTTCTTGACAGTAATATTTTCAACCTCGACCTATGACTCTGAGAACCTGTCTTAGAGCCCGCATGTCGATGATTGTATAGAGGATGTCTCCGAGGATTTTTTCTCGTGTGGAAGATACGAAAACCTCACCTAAAGGAGATCCTTTCAAGGATATTATTGTCGTGATGAGGCTTTATCATGGCTATAACATCTTTGAAAGATATCCATTACTCTAGGCATTTACCCGTTTTAGAATCCTACATGTGGGGTTTCTTCGAGCAGTGACTTTGGTTACTGACTTGTTCCTCCAATCAGCCTCAGAACTGTTTGAACCTGTTAATCCTGTGATCCTGGATCTTGCATCTTGCATACACATCATTGCATTGCATTGCATCTGTTATGAATTTAACATTTTCATTTCTACAACAGAATCTCATTTCTCCTTCCTTCCTTCTCTAGTAAATCAAGCTAATTCCTCAACACCAGTACGCAACTTGAGCCAACACTAGATGCATAATGGAACACATTCAACAAGAGCAAGCTGCCTTTAGAGAAGAGTTGGACTCCATTAATGGCAAGATCGACCAAATCCTCGAAGCCATCACTACGACCAAAAGGGAAGAAAAATTGCATGAAGCTACTGTCGTAAAAAACAACGGTCATGTGCAAGGGTCCACCTCAAGGCTCTCAGTACATGTTCCTAACCCCATCAACTATGGGATATCAACAAACTTTGCTACCGCAGCTGAAGGAACTATTTTTCAACCAATCCCAACACCTGGAGTTACTGTTGGAGCCATCCCACAAGCCCAACCTATTGGCGTTCAGATCCCTATTGCTCATGCCGAAGAGAATCTGCTAGCCCAGTATGATAATATTCAAAATTATCAGGCTGCTAACCCCATTGCCAGTCCTGGTGCCTCTCAGGATTTAGAAGCCATCAAAATGTGTCGCGATCTAGCTAAAAAACTTCGAGTCATGGAGGGGCACAAGTCAACTTCTTTGAATGCTCTGGAATTGTGCTTGGTACCGGATGTCGTCATTCCTCCTAAGTTTAAGGTGCATAAATTCTTGAAGTACAAAGGTATCAGTTGTCCTAATATTCATCTGAATATGTACTGTCGCAAGATGGCTGCATATGCCAGAGATGAAAAGCTAATGATTCATTACTTTCAAGACAGCTTATCTGGAGCATCTCTCGAGTGGTATATGCAGCTAAAGCATAGCAGTGTGCGTACTTGGGACGCGATAGCTGACGCCTTTGTCAAACAGTACAAATACAACACCGACCTTGCTCAGAGTCGTACTCAACTTTAGAGTATGACTCAAAAGGACGACAAATCCTTTAAGGAGTACGCACAATGATGGAGAGAGCTAGATGCAAGGGTGCATCCACCTCTTGTTGATCATGAACTGATTAATCTATTCATGGGCACCTTGCAAGGCCAGTACTACGAGAATTTAATTGGTAGTGTTTCGGCTGGATTCTCTGACTTGGTGATCGTCGGTGAGAGAATTAAAGAGGGTCTGAAAAATGGAAAGATTCAATGAGGTTCTAGCAGTCATACTGGAACCAAGAAGCCTTTCAATGGATACAAGAAGAAGGAAGCTGAAACAAATTCCGTCTCTGTTCAGTAAGGGCAAGTTCCTCAACAAGCTCCCACTCCTATGCCTTATTTAATCCCTTACTATTAGTATTCATATGTTGTTGCTGCGCAATATGCTCTCATGCCTTATCAACCAGCTATTAAAGCTCCAATGCCTCAACAACAATCATACAACCAACAAGGGTATCATTATCCTCCTCAGCATTAACAATAGCTAGCTGCTCAACAACATTGTCAACCTAATCCGTAGAGGGCAAGGAAGTCAGATAGAGTCTTTGATCGTCTACCAATGACATATGCTCAGATCTTTGCTCAATTGCTGGAGAAAAGAGCCATCACTCTGAGAGACCTAGCTCCTCCGACTGTCATTCCTTCTGACTATGATGCAAACGCCCACTGTGAGTTTCATAAAGGCGCTTCAGGGCACACTATTGAAGATTTCAGAGCCTTCAATACACAAAGTTTAGGATCTAGTTGACAAGAATGCTCTCACATTCAATGGGAAGACTCCAAATGTCATCAACAATCCTATGCCGCCGCCAAGTTTGTTCCATAACTAAATCAAATCAAATCAAGACAAGTTCAGCTTCCTGAAGAAGGCAGTCATGTTTCCATTTCATCCTTTTCATTTTTGTATTTTGTCTTTATTTGTTTCAGTACTGTATGCTTTGAACATTGCCATTCGTATTTGGTGTTATTAATGTATTGGTTATGCATGCTTTGAATTAGTTATGTCGTATTCACTCATTCCATGAATCACCGACACATTTATTCATTTCACTGTCTTAATCAACTATTGTTTAGCATGATTGGAGGGAGGATGATGAAAATGAAATACCCATAATTGCAAACTTTATGCTTTTAGACAGAATCTCGTCGATGATCTACATGCATTGTTTCAAATCCCCAAACACTAGAGATACAAGGAGTTAATCCCTAGTTAACCATTTCGAGCCGAGAAGTAGCAGTTTCCTTCAGATATTTAAACCTTTACACTCAACCTGGGGTAGGGTAGTGTTCAGTCAATCCAATTCCACACTCGAATCCCAAGACAAAATCCAAAAGACATGACAGTTGTTCTTAAAAGACCCATAATTTGGCAGTCACAATCCTCCAACAAAATAAAAAAAATCCAAAGCCTGCTAAGTCGAGCCCCTCAAAGGAGACTTAGGCAAAAATCAAGGCAATCCTGATGGATCTGACAAGCGAAATTAATCCATGCAAAATTTAGGGATAAATAACAAAATCAAAATAGGGCCTCAAATCCTCAGCAAAAACAAAATAAAATCCAGTGACCACTAAATCAAAATCAAAAGGGCCACTGACATCCATCAAAAGCAAAATAAGGTGAATTCCAGTTCAAGAAAACCTTGAATCATCGCGCTTACACCGTCAACTCTTTTTGAAGACAAACATGTGCAGAATTAACTGAAAGTAGGACTAAAGTTCATCGCGAAGAAGGGGTGGATACAAATCATATTTTGATCCTAATATCCTTTCTTTCGTAAACCGTGAACCATACCATGTTACAACCCTCGAAAGACTTAATTGAGGCGAGGTTTATTCTGAAAGCATACTATTGCAAGGTTATGTAAACTGACTCCTCACATGTTTGCTAATCATCAGCATTGATGTCATCTTCCTTGCTATATCTTTCACACACCAACAAATCACCACAATGTTTAGACTAACGGTCCATTCGTCTCACACTATCATGACACTCAAATAAACGACTCTTTTTCAAAACTTGTATGATCATTGTATTAATATTACCATTTGTGAATGTGCAATTTTAATTGCAAATCAGTGCTAGACATCAAAGACATTCCAACAAGGGGCAATCAAAGAGGAATTTGAACTTTCAGTGGCTGAAACGAAGTAAGGCTACCTCAAAACCCACAGGCTGGGAAAATCATTTAAAAACTCAATTAGGGGCAAGCCATCTCAAGGTTCATCAAAGCTCAGCTTCCATGGATCAGGACTGGCTAATCAGGGGTATACCATTACCATGTTCAGGTTGGGGCAAATCAGACTATCCTGACCATCAAGAAGAATTGTGATCCTCTCTGAAGCGAATTCACAACAAATCAACAAGTGATCAGACTTGGAACATCAAGAGCATATTCATCTGCTTCAATCATGACCTCTTTAACGAACTGCTTGTCGAGGAAATCAAACTCTCCCACCATCCAAAGTCCAATCCTCATTGGCAACTACCAAAAGTTTTCCATGATGGCATCCTTCCCAACATATCCAATCACCTGTCTACAATCATACACATCATATACATCACATTTGACATAATAAGCATCACTTGCATCATATTCATATCAAAAACCAATCATACTTCCCCAACACTTACATCTCCATGCGTCAACATTTGCATTTGCATTTCCATTCATTATGGAACATCATATCAACATCAAGCATTCATAAATATGCAAGTCAAGCATTCTCATGAAATTACTTCAACCTTTTATTGTCGAAGTTGTGATCTCCATGCAAGTTAGTGGGTGTTCCTCATTGAGTTGTGTTCCTCAACCTTTTGTTCGAAGTTAGCATCCCCAGCTCAACCAACAGCTTTTCTCTGAGTCAGTGGGTGTTCCCTGTTGATTTGTTTCAGTTTGACCTTTCTCTTGGGCATTCCCTAGTGAGTTGGCTCATTTTAACCTTTTGTTGACAAAGATTGTGTTCTTCAATGACTTCTTTGCTTCAACCTTTTGTTGATGTCCTTAAATAAGCCTCCCTCATCATATCTCCAGCACACTTGACCTTTTGCTAATTGCCTTACTATCATCCTTTTGGTGATAGTCAATACAGTCAATTCAACTTGACCTTCATCCTTTTGGTGTTGATGACCTTCAAATTTGGGAAGTTCCTATCATCCTTTTGGTGATAGAAACTGGTGTTGTTTGATCTTACCGTCATCCTTTTGGTGTCGGCAATCCATGAACCTTTGGTCTGTGAGTCATCCTTTGGGTGAATGACAGGCTTTGATACTGTTTTTCTTATTACTATCCTTTTGATAGTACTAAGTTGTGACATCACTTTCATCCTTTTGGGGAAGGGACACTGTGTTCGTGTACTGTCATCCTTTTGGTGATAAGTTTGTCATCCTTTTGGTGCCAGATTTGTGTGTGCTCTATCATCCTTTTAGTGATAAGTCTGTCATCCTTTTGGTGCCAGATATATGTGTGTGCATTCTCTATCATCCTTTTGGTGATAGACCTGTCATTCTTTTGGTGTCAGAGGTGTGTTAACTATCATTCTTTTGGTGATAAATCTATCATCCTTTTGGTGCTAGATATGCGGGTGTGCATTCTCTATCATCCTTTTGGTGGTAGGTTTGGTGCCAGATTCTGTGTGTGTTCTATTATCCTTTTGGTGATAGGTCTGTCATCCTTTTGGTGCCAAATATGTGTGCGCACATTCTCTATCATCGTTTTGGTGATAGATCCATTATCCTTTTGGTGTCGGAGGTATGTTAACTATCATCCTTTTGATGATCGGTTTGTCATCCTTTTGGTGCCAGATTTTGTGTGAGTTCTCTATCATCCTTTTGGTGATAGACCCGTCATCCTTTTGGTATCGGGATGGTGTGCATGTGTTCTCTATCATCCTTTTGGTGATAGATTCATCATCCTTTTGGTGTTAGAGGTGTGTTAACTATCATCCTTTTGGTGTCAGATATTGGATTCGTGTGTTTACTATCATCCTTTTGGTGGTAGATTGCTTCTGTTATCATCCTTTTGGTGATAACGACTTTTGCGAGTTATTCAGTGTCTACTCGAGGGTAGACATTGATTTTTTTATCTAACTTCCCAAACACTTTCTTTCTTTTCGAAAAAATTCAGGGTTTTCTTCATAGCTAATTGTCTTCTACCTTAAAAGAATGAACGTCGTAGCAGTTCATCTTACTAGGTTCAAGCCAATTAGATAGGGGCATCTGTCATACCCCAAATTTGTCCTATCTGTTTTATTTGTACTTCCACCCACTAACTACTATTCAAAAAATCAAAAATATGTCGTTGCTTTCATCTAAGTCCAAATTTCAGTTGAACATTTTTGGTCAGGTCATCTATATCTTGGTGTGTTCTATGTGCAATGATGTGAACTGAAATCAGGTTGTCAGTGCTTCACAGATAAAGATCATCATGGTGCAATCCCTTTCGACTAGGGTTTTTGTGAAGTTGTAATGCAGTATTGTGTTGCTCGTTTGGTTCAGGACTTGGTTTATCAATACAAGTGGCAAAGTTCAGGATTGGTTTATGATGAATTAATGTTTAACTTGTTATTCAAGAAATGATTCAAGATGTTAGATGTTTAAAGTGGTGTCAAGAGAATTTTTGAATATGGCATGTTCGTTTAAGAATGTCATCATTTTATTAAAGTACAAAGATTTGTGAAATCAATCATGGCGCAAATAGAAAAGCGGAGGTGCCAATATTACATGTTAAATCCCATTAGTAATTCAAGTTCATTTGCATCCAAAATTCTAAAAATTTCTTGCTCATGATTTGCCACCAAAATGGCCTAGCCCAAAAAGCACATGCTTCTATAAAAATCACCACAAATTCCATGAATTCAAACCAATATCACTTAGGCCCATTTACACACAAAAAAAGTCCATTACCAATATTACAAGAAATTGTCACAAAAAAATATAATAATAACATTAAAGAAACCCACGTGAGCCTCAAATGTTGCAGTATCTAGCATCACTTGCAAACATGCACTATTCGAGACCACCACTTGAGCAAGAAAGAGGGTTACTGAGGATGATAAACCATCACACAAACCTCCTGCAAACCACTCCAAAACGACCTCACATTAGACCCCACACAAAAATACCATGACACCCCTGCAAACCCAAAATACGTATAATACCAGTCACATGACCTGTACCTCCATGATCAATGCAGCCACCATTTTCAGACCCTCAACAACACATTGCCAAAACCATCACGCACTACTTGACCCCACCAAAAGGACTCGTACAACACAAATACAACGTCTCAGAATCTCAGTAAATCATACACTTCACCCTTCCATAAAAGCCAGCCATCTGCTCCTCATTTGGAAAAAGGTCGATGGAACCAAGTAAAAGTCGTGAATTGGTCCCAAACCACCAAAATCAATAACAATACAATAACCTTAAACAAAACCCCAAATCTCCTTTTCCAAACCTTCTTCTATAAACCTATAACAGAACCATACACCACAAGGTTAACATGAAAGAGAGAAGAAAAGTGGAACGAGATCTGAACCCAAATTAAACTTAAGTCAGAATCGAAACTGAAACGAAACGGCAGAGAGAAACAACTTGAGACGGATCAAAAGCAAGACGAAGAAGAAGGTTGGGTGACACGAGCTGCGCTTGTTCCTTTCATGACCATGGTTTCTGTTTTTTTTCCACTGTTAATTTGTTTTGCTTGAACGAATAAGCGCGATGATGAGGCAATCGCTTCTGAGCATTCATGTTAAATTGATCCATGTTTGTAGAGGTGGCAAAATGGATGGATTGGATGGATATGGATTGGATTGTTAATGGATGGATCAAAACAATCCATTAATCCATTAACAATCCACTAAACTCTCTTAATAAAAATCCAATCTAATCCATCCATTAAAAGATAAAATCCATCCAATCCATCCATTAACATATTTCTAATGGATGGATATTCATCCATCCAAAAAATTAATTTAAAAATTATTAATTAATTTTTAAATTTCATAGAAACATAATTTAAATATTTTGAATTATTTTTTAAATTTCGTAAAAAAACTGAAATTTCACAAAAAAAGATTAATATTCTTAAATATTTTTTAAACTTCATAAGTGACAACATAATATTCAATGGATTTATCAAATGAGATGGATGGATTGAATCCATCCATATGAGTTAGTGGATGGATTGGATCAAATCCATTAAATTATTTTTTGTCTTATGGATGGATTGGATGGATAAATTATTGGATGGATTGGATGGATATTATCTAAATGAATTTTATTGTCACCTCTACATGTTTGGAAGCTGCGTTGCATCGATTTGAAAAAAGGAGAATGAGATGATGAATCCTGAGCATCTTTTCTTTCTTTTATTTATTTATTTTTTTGAAAATGATGATGATGATGATGATTTAGTATGCTGACCATGGTTTTGGCACTTGAAAGGATATTTTTTAGGTTTAACTAATGGACCGTGTTTCTTAAAGGGATGATGGTCCAACCCATATGATTCCCATGGTTTTTTTATTCACCCACCCTTTCCCTTTTTTTTCCAGTGCTAATTTTCATTGAGGTAGAAGGATGATGTGCTTGTGTTTTCAGCCCACATGATTCCTCAATGCTTTTTATTTTATTTTATCAAAACCCTCACTAAGTCCATGTTTCCACCCTCTCAAATCATTTTACACCCCCTTCTTTTTAGGTTTTTATTTTTTTTTTGTTGTTAAAATATTAGTTTCGAATATTTTACTATAAATTTTATGTCTATTCTTTTGTGTTTTTCCTCCATTGATTTTTAGTTACATTTTATTTCCAAATTTATTTCGCACTTCTCTTTTCATTTTCTTTTTGATTTTATTTCAATTCTTTGGTCGATGAAGTCTTTTTTATTCACGAATGTTGGTTGATTGAGGTTGTTTAACCTTCATGATTTCAAATCTGTAGTGAATAATCATCGAGATTATTTTCTATACTTTGGGATCACGATAGGTTACCTTCGATTAATTGACACAAGTTTGTGATTAAGACGAGATCATCCGCTTTTCTAATTCGTGTGGCACGATTACTTTGGAAAATGATCCTCAATATCATTTCTCCATAGTGGTTTTAGCACGAATATAAACTTGCACGACCACCTATAGTTTGATCTTCGTCATAGATCGAGCTACGACGGTTTAGCGCTACATTTCGACCCGATTCGTTCAATATTAACTAACAACTAACTTTAATTTCCGTCAATGTACTCTCGTTTTAATTTCAGTCAATATATCTTTATTATATTATCATTGATCATGTACTTGTTAATATTATCTTGATTATAATATTGTGAATATTATCAAGATTATATTGTTATATATCTTGTCATATTATTCATATCATATTCATCTTCATCATATCTTGTTCACACTATTCAAAACACAACAATAATGATCGAAACCTAAAAGCCTAAATTGGTGGACTGTTGGTTACTTTTCCGAACAACGGAACTTGGACTTTATCAGAAACCCTAACTTGAAGCTTTTGTCTAACTCTTGTTCAAGGCATAGTTTAGGACACTTTGCACGCACACGACTTCCTCTTGGGCTACCTTACAATGACCCCAATTATTTCGTGCAATCCTGTGTAACTTACATGTACCCCACTCTCATTTTGATGTATGCAATCTTATTTGCTTTGATTGTGATTTGTCTTTTAGGAGCACCTCTAGGGACTAGCGTAGACTAAACCATTTTCAAACTAACTCTCAATCCGTCGTTGAGCCATTTTCAAACACCTCCGTAAGTCGATTGCTCGTATGCATTCACTATTAACTTATTGCACGTTGATCAATGCATTTTGATGCACATTCCTCTATGTTTAGACTTAAGAATTTATATAGTTGGTTTGTTTACTTTTCTATTTATGATGTTTTTACAATTCAATTTATTTTCAGCCTTATTTGATTTTCGTTTGTTCTTTTCAGCATTAGCAGCTTTCAATAAAAAATTCATAACTGGAGCTACAAGAATCGGATTGAGGTGTTCTACCAATCGTTGAAAATATAAGAAAAATATATACAACTTTGATGTTGGACAAAGAATATGATTCGGAGTGCATATGTCTTGAATAATTCGTTGAAGTTTCTGACTGTATAAATTAAGTTGTTCGGGTCATTTTTATTGGGTCTGGTTTATATTTCCGATCCGGTTGAGTGTGTAATGCAAAACTTATTTTGTTTATAAGATTTGCTTCCATGCTATAGTAAAAAACCACTTCTTTTTTCAAATTTTATTATGCTTTGTACGAATCTTATGGAGAACTAACTTCTTCAGGTTAATCTGCTGTAATCGGTTTCCGCCGACACTTTGAGGTTCTTTTAATTTCCCATAAAATCTATTTCCTTTCAATTTTTCTCTATGATATTTTGTTTTCTTAATTCGATTTATCTTAGGGGTGATTGATTTATTTCGATGATTGCATGTTCTTATACTTTAATCGCGTTTGCTTAATCCGCGTATGTTTCTCGTGTTTGCTTAATTCACGGCTACTATACTTCATCTGTTTGCTTAATTCGGAAATTAGGAATATGTATCATATAATATCAATTGTGCTTGTTTGATTGTTACTATAATCGAAAAGGGGATAGAGTCCGCTTAGGAATTGGGAATTATTTGGATCGATGATAAGTTGGGAAACTAAAACAGCAGATTAACTGTTTCAACTTATATTTTTAATCACATTTATTTTTAATCAATTTTTTCTAAATCAAAACCGAACCCCCCATATTTCATTACTGTAATTGGTTAATCACTACAGGAATCCTTGCGATACGATACTCGAGTTCTCGTTACCGTAACTATACTTTTTTTCTTCAAAATACTCGTTTTTGATCCGTGCGTGACAGCGGATCACACGTACTCGCACATTTCTTCGTGGTTTCGTTATTAGGAGCCCCCTAGGGACTATTATCGATTCTCACCTATTTTAAACCAAACCCTCGACTCGTTGTCAAACCATTTTCAAATAAACATCTCTTCGCATGCAAATACAAATCAAACCCTTGATCCAACGTCAAGCAGATTTTCTCAATCAAACTATCAAAACAATTAACAATTATCGAAACTATTTTCAAGGTGAAAAAGAGAGGGATCGAGCCTTTGATCTTTCTTCAATTTTTTGGATGTGAGTTCTCTTACTCGCGTGTGAGTAATTGGCGCCTCTAAAACATTTCTAACTTGACAACATTTCAACTATCTTCCAACCACTCAAACACTCTTCAAACACAAACTCTTTTCAAGATGAAAAAGAGAGAGAGTCGCACCTTTGACTCATTCTCTCGATTACATGGGTCTGAGGAGCCTTTCTTAAGCTTCGAGTAATTGTCATCCAAATTAAACTTCAACACCTTAACCCCCCTCTTTTCGTGGTCGTCTCCATAAACTACGAACACTCTGATTCTTCATTCTTGCCTAAATGTAAGATACGTAGGCACAAGATTATGATGATCTTGGCGAGATACCTTCTATTCATCTTCCATTTCCTCTAACCTTTCCTGTAGTCGAAGTATGAAAGCTATGACTTATCATTCTCGTCCGAATGAGCATACGTAGGCACATGGGCCCCAATCCTTAGCGAGCATCATGTCCTTAAACCATCCTTTTTACCCTTAGCATCTCATCCTTTTACCATACCGTTTCGCATTTATCATTGAGAAAAAAAATTAAGCTTAGATAATGTTCATCATAATTCGAACTAAGAGGTTCTCGTTGAGTACAACGGACGTGAGGGGTGCTAATACCTTCCCTTCGCGTGACCGATTCCCAAACCCAGAACGTGGTTGCAACGACCATGTTCTTATCTTTCTCTTTAAAATGTTTTCTCGACATTTTCCTTTCCCTTTTTGGGATAAATAAAGTTCTATGGCAAATCTGTCGAACCCCATTTCCATGCCTTTCGCCCGAGGGTCATATTTTCAAATTAAAGTTTTGAGGTGCGACACTTAGTAGAAAGACAAGGCTTTTCCTTCTTTGTTAAAATTAAATATGCAAATTTACTAGTTTTTTGTTGCCACTGCAGGATGATTGGTCACCTTATTTCTCATTGCAACAAGATTATCGGGCATGAAGATCCAAATAACAAGAAGGAGTAATTGAGGAATTGAAAACACAAGCCAGTTGAAAAGAAACAATATGTGCCAATTAATGATAATAGGGTTAAGAAAGAGAAGGCTCATATCATGGTCCCTGATGAAGGTACTTCTACGAATTCAGATGCAGACGAGATAGATAACACACAAAATGATAACACAACTAGACCAAACTTGATGGTTCCTGATCAAGAAAAATATGTTATCATTCATAATATATTGGATGATTTGATGAATCTCTCATAAGTTGATGAAATGGATAAATGGGATGGCCATATTTAACCAAAAGGACAATGATGGTACTTGATGTGACTCTAGTAGTGATAGGTCTTGATTTGTGGATGCTACCCAAGATGGAGAGGGAGTCATACAAGTTATGAACCAAGAAGAAAATAATGTATAACAAGAATACAAAAACATACAACAAAACATGAAGTTTTTTAAGGACTCATGGGAAAACATGGCGTAAGAAGAGGATATATAACAAGATGTCAACAAGACACCACAAAATGAAGACCATCCAATTGGTTTCAAAATGGTGACTTCTAGGTCAAGTAAGAAATCTCCGAGTATGTGGGGGAAGGTATGTTACCAGATTAAAAGTTGGAACCTCAAGACCTTCTAGATGAAAATATTATTCTAGAACATAAAGGGGGTTGGCCAACTCCCCCTCAAGATTGGCCTTGAAGAGATTATTTAAAATTAACAAACTTGACTTAGTTCTAATTGTTGAACCGTGGATGAATTATAATGCACTTCCTTTTGGGTGGCTCTAAAGGCTTGGTCTAAAATTATTTGCTCTAAATGCGTGAGATATTTCTCTTTCAAACCTTTGGTGTATTTGTAAAACTAATCTTAACCTTTGTGGTAGCTCATGTAGATGTTCAGTTTGTGGCTTTCACCATAGGTGAGGAATCTTTGACTTATGGTGTGATAACTATATATGCTTCAACCTGCTATATTAAAAGAAGAATGATGTGGTCTAACATAGAATCTATATAAACGAACTTTGACTTGCCTTGGTGCCTCATAGGGGAATTCAATGTCATCCTAGGAGATGATGAGCATAAAATTAAACACTCCCCTACTACCTTGCCTATGTATGACTTCCAATAATGGGCTATCTCCAATGACCTTCATCACCTTCCCACTAGAGGTGCTTGGTGTCGCATACTGCAAAAAAAGGGAGCCAACTCACTAGACAGAAGAGTCACCACCAAATGTTATTTATCCCAGAGAGAAGGAAAGGAAACGATCGAAGAAAACTTGACGAAAAGGGAAAAGACAAGGTCATCGCAGCCAAATCTAGGATTCGGGAGTCGGTTATGCAAGGGGAAGGTATGAGCACCCCTCACGTCCGTTGTACTCAACGGGATCCATGCTTGTTGTCTAAATCTAAGGGTGAAAACTATCTAAAACTACTGCTAAACGGGGGTGAAGAGAAAGAACAGACTCGATAGGACATCGCCACCCTATGCCTATGTATTCCCTCGTGCAATGGGAAAGTCAGAGTCAACGTAGTTCAGAAAACTACGGGTGCTAGGGGGAAGGTTGGTTAAAGTGTTTTGATGAGTGACGTTACATCTCCATTCCAGCAGTTAGGGATAATGCCTGTTTGTGGTAGAACGGAAAAGTAACATACTCTTGGGTAAATGGGTGGAAAAGAAAGAAGAGTGCTCGCCAAGACATCGCCGTCTTGTGCCTACGTATTTTGAACGAGTATGAGAAATCAGAGCAGCCGTAGTTCGGGAAACTACAGGTGAAGGTTGGTGCGTTTTAAGGAGTGACGTTAAATCTCCCTTCCAACAGTTAGGGACGATGCCTGTTTGCGGTAGAACGGAAAATTAATGTACTCTTGGGTAAAGGGGTGGAAAAGAAAGAAGAGTGTCCGCCAAGACATCGCTGTCTTGTGCCTACGTATTCTCAACGAGTATGAGAAATCAGAGCAGCCGTAGTTCGGGATGACACGACCACTGGTTGGTTCAAGTGTTTTAATGAGTAGGGTTAAATCTTCGTTCTAACAGTTAGGGACGATGCTTATTTGCGGTAGAACCAAAACTTAACACACTCTTTCTGAAAATGATTTGCAAACAATCCCAAAGGATAAAAAGTTTGATTTTGTTTTGTGTTTTTTTATGAGAATAAGTGAATTGAGTTAGATTTGAAACTCATGTTGCACTAAAGACTATGACTTGAGAGCGAATGCGTCGTATATCCCCCAAAGGGCATAAGCTAAACACTCTGGACAGTGTGAGAGGAGGCCCCCCACCTATCATTCCTCAAGTACTTAAGGCTCATAGCGTACAACAAGTGTTAACCTTTATTAAGTGTCTTATGAAGTTATGAGATGAGAAGAGAAGACACAAGACTCTAAGGGGAACTCATCAACCCTAACGTCATCATGAAATGTGATCCTAAAGATGGGATTGAAAAGGGAACTACCTAATGTTATCATTCTTGGATTGAAGGCCTAATGTCTCTCCTACTCCCATCTTAAACAGAGGGACTTGGAATCCTAAGGGATCATGGCCAAAGAGCACAAGTAAACACATATCAATTCAATCATAGATGAAAAGAGATGAAGGATGAAAGTGACTTAAACAATTCAATGCAAACATAAAATGCAAACACAAATGTAAGTATTAAAAGATGCAACAAGACTAAAAAACAAGAGACTCAAACACAGAGAAATGACTTAAAGAAGTCAAGAAGAAATAGATGAAATGGGAGAAATAGACTCCTATAACCATTACCATCACTCATCAAGGGAGAATGATGCTATCCTAAGATGCACACACAAAGAAAAGAGGGAGGAAAAAGTGTGGGGTAGCCACCACCACATGCACATCTCAACCATACAATTCTTAAAGGCTCAATGAAAGCAAATGCAAAACAACAATGCAAAACAAGCTCAAATGTTCATAACAAACTCAAAGTGTATACATTAACACCAAATCATCATCAACAATTGGTAAACCCACCTAGGGAAGAAGTGGATCAACAAGAGGAAAGCCTCAAAGCAAAAGGGAAGCACAAGCATGATCATGTCCAAGTGAAAGAACCAAAGTTTAAACACAATCTCAACACTTAGCACAAGTGGAAAAGCATGATTCAAAGATAATTTGTGATGCAAGTTACACACACAAATGACCCCTAACAAGTGATACAACATCTCAAGTATGTTAAAATGAATCAACAAAGCTCAAAATATGCATATGGGATCACTTATGATCATATCCCAAAGTTTTAGGTCAAACTAGTATGTGTAAGCAACCCTAAAAAGACTTGACTTTGAAGCAACTATGAAAAACAGAAGACAAGATTAGTAAATGCCAGGTAAATAACCAAAGTAAGCTTGATCAATCATAAAATAGCAAGCAAAACCCAGTGATAAAATTCAACTCAAGGCACCACCAAATAATTCCAAGAAGGTATGGTGTTCCACCTTATCGAGTATGTGTCGAGGCTCAACAAAAAGAAATTGAAAATCAAATGAAAAATGAACATTAACATCTTGAATCAACCCTCAAATAAGCTTCAATCCATCACCTAAATGATGGAGAAGAAATGGTCATAGGGAATTTAGCATTGAGGTTCAAATGATCAAATCAAGTTAAGTAAACACCGTAAAACACATTGATTTGCAAATTCCAAATAAAATATGAAAATAAATGGAAAATAAAAATAAAAAATTGGAAAAATTAAATAACATCTTGAAAAGTTGAAATATGATTTTTTGGAATTTTTATGGTATGCAAAACTATTTTAAAAACATTTAAAATGGAAATACAAAATAAAATAAAAGAAATAAAACCAAGACCAAGAGGGGGTACAATCAACAATTACAAATTGAACTACATTCAGTGTAACACGCACCTGGGCTTAAAATAGGTGGGGTGTAAGAGCACAGATTGTGTCTTAGTAATATCTCTATGTTTTGATGATAACATTAATGATAATTTGTATACAAGAATTATACTCTCTAAATTTGTTCTAAACTGTTTTCTACAGGCACAAAAGATTTTAATCTTAAAGAGCAAATTTGATGTGAACAATAAATTCTGAATGGCTCAAGAGCATCTGAAGATTAGAAGAATCTGAAGTATAAGAGCTTAGTCATCAAGATTCTGAAGATACAACACGCTGCATATATTATCAAGAATCTGAATGAAAGAAGACTCTGAGTGAAGAGACTCTGAATGAGAGAAGACTCTGATCTGAGTGAAGACTCTGATCTAAGAGCATGTTACGCTTCAAGCACACAGTTGCACCAGACTCTGATTCAGCAACATCTGAAGAACATCTTAGGCTCTGAAGTTTCCAGAAGATTCTGAAGACTGAAGACTCTGATATTGATTGTTGATCTGAACTATCTGAAGAATTATTTGAAGAAGATTATTTTAATATATCCGTTGGAATATGCCAGCAAATCTTTCCTTAATTGGGATAGACATAAATCTCTGCAAGAATATTATTCCTCTGATACATTCCATATATGGTAAATTCACAGCTCAGCAGACAATTGCTACACCCACATTTTGTGCGCCGTCTCTCTGCTGCAATAGTACAAAGGACAGTACTATTTGATATTGGAAATATCTTCTCCAACGGTATTATATTCTCTCCAATATTCAAGTGGCTATATAAAGGATATCATAGCACTTTCTTCAGTAAAAAAAAGACGAAGTTTTGAAAAACTTACTCTCAAGCGAAGAAACTCTCAAGCTCTCATATTCTTTATAGTTCATACTTTGTTCTAAACTTAGAGAAATAACACAGTTGTGTTTATAGCTTTCATAGAAGCAATTTATTACTCTTACATTGTATTACATTAATTTGTAAAGGAAGTTTTCCTTAAGAGGATCTAGGTTAGATCAGTAGCTCTTGAGAAGACTAAGAACAGTTGTTCTTAGGTGTTGCTATTTGTAATCAGTTGATTTGAATAGTGGATTAAGTCCTTGTTGAGAAAGGCAAATCACTCTTGAAAAGGGTGGACTGGAGTAGTTGAGTTCAACGAACCAGGATAAAAATACTTGGGTTTTTATCTTTGATTATTTTCTGTCATACTTATTCAACCCCCCTTCTAAGTATTTTCTCACCTTCAGTTGGTATCAGAGCTCCGGTTCTGCGTGTGCATTCACTTAACCGTGACAGATAAAGATCCAGTGAGAAGAATACTCTGTTATTTATTTGGTTGCTAATATGGGTGATATTCCTACATCAAGCAACAAATATGAAGGAGACAGAATCAACACCAAACCTCCAATGTTTGATGGAGAAAAATTTGATTATTGGAAAGATAGACTTGAAAGTTTTTTCTTGGGGTATGATGCTGATCTCTGGGATTTAGTCATTGATGGATATGAACATCCTACTAAGGATGGCAAAAAGATTGATAGAAAATCAATGACTGAGGAGCAGAAGAAAGAATTCAAGAATCATCACAAAGCCAGAACCATACTTCTTAATGCAATCTCTCATACAGAGTATGAGAAGATTACCAACAGAGACACTGCTCATGATATGTTTGAGTCTCTCAAAATGACTCATGAGGGAAACTCTCAGGTGAAAGAAACAAAGGCTCTGGCGCTGATACAGAAGTATGAAGCGTTCAAGATGGAAGAATCTGAGAACATTGAGACTATGTTTTCCAGATTTCAGATTCTAACAGCTGGGTTGAAAGTTCTGGACAAGGGCTACTCAACATCTGATCATGTCAAGAAGATCATCAGAAGTCTTCCTACCAGATGGAGACCTATGGTGACTGCATTGAAGCTGGCCAAGGATCTGAACAAAATCTCATTAGAAGAACTCATCAGTTCTTTGAGAAGTCATGAGATTGAGCTGGAGGAAGATGAACCCCAGAAGAAAGATAAAGGTAAATCCTTAGCTTTTAAATCTAACAAATCTGTTAAAGGTTTGCAGGTAAATGAAGAAAGCTCTGAGGAATCTTCTTCTGAAGAAGAAGATGAACTATCCATGCTGTCCAGAAGGATCAACAAACTCTGGAAGCACAAAGGGAAGAAGTTCAACAACTTCAGAAGATCTGATCAAAAGAGAGAATCTTCTGGACACAGAAGATCTGGCAAGAAAGAGGTCACTTGCTATGAATGTAAAGAACCTGGACACTACAAGAGTGAATGTCCCAAACTTCAAAAGGAAAAACCCAAAAGGAAGTTTGATAAAAAGAAAAAGGTTCTGATGGCTACATGGGATGACTCAGATGAATCTGAATCATCTTCTGAATCTGAGGAAGAATGTGCAAATGTTGCGCTGATGGCCAACACAAATGATCAAGATGAAGGAACGTCATCATCTGAATCTGAGTCAGAATCAGACTCTGACTCTGAAGAGGTATTTTCTGAACTCTCCAGAGCTGAACTTGTTGAAAGTTTATCTGACATGTTGGAAAGCTACAGCAAGATTAAACTCAAATACAAGAAGCTGAAAAGCAATCTTGAATCTGAGATTGATCTTCTGAGAACAGAACTTGTTGAGCAGAAAGAAATAAATTTAAAACTCAAAAATGATTTAGAAACAACTCAACAAGAATCTGATACTGAAACAGAGTCAAGTGAAAATATTTTAGAAAAATATGACTCCAGTTTTAAAAGATTCCTCACTAAAAGCATAGACAGAAGCAAAATTGCTTCTATGATCTATGGTGTTAGTGGGAACAACAGAAGAGGCATTGGATGTGAATCTTCCTCTGGAAGCAATCCAAAATCTGTTGATAAACTCTTCATCAAGAAGACTCCTCTGTATTCTCATTTTAAGTTTGGTCATCTGAATGATATTAAACATACAAGCTCTGAAAAGAGTACTTATGTGTTTAAGCCAAGGGCTAGCCAGAATAAACACTATGTTGAAAAACAGAAGTTTAGGCAAAACCACAGAACATCTAACCCCAAAGGACCCAAGAAGATCTGGGTACCTAAAAGTAAAATAATACCTGTTGCAGATGTTCTTAGCAGCAAAATCCAGACACCAATCATGGTACCTGGACTCTGGATGCTCACGACATATGACGGGCAAAAGGTCTATGTTCCAAAGCCTGGAACTTAGATCTGGAGGGGACGTGAAATTTGGAGGGAACCAGAAGGGCAAGATCATTGGCTCTGGTACAATAGGTAATGGTAACCTACCCTCTATTTCTAATGTTCTGCTAGTTGAAGGATTGAAACATAATCTATTGTCCATAAGTCAATTAAGTGACAATGGTTATGATATCATCTTTAATCAAAAATGTTGCAAAGCTGTATGTCAAAAGAATGGTTCAATCCTATTCAGTGGAAAGAGGAAAAACAACATTTACAAAATTAACCTTTCAGAACTTAAAGTTCAAAATGTAAAATGCCTTTTATCTGTGAATGATGAGCAATGGGTCTGGCATAGAAGATTGGGACATATTAATATGAGACGTATATCTCAGATTAATAAACTCAATCTGGTCAGAGGACTCCCTAATCTGAAGTTCAATTCAGATGCTCTGTGTGGCGCATGTCAAAAGGGTAAATTTTCAAAATCTCATTTTAAACCAAAAAATGTTGTTTCCACTTCTAGACTATTGGAATTACTTCATATTGATCTGTTTGGACCAGTGAAAACTGCATCCATCAGAGGCAAGAAGTATGGGTTAGTCATTGTAGATGACTACAGCAGATGGACATGGGTAAAGTTTCTAAAACACAAGGATGAGTCTCATTCTGTGTTCATTGACTTCTGCAATCAAGTCCAGACTGAAAAAGAATGCAAAATTATTAAAGTCAGAAGTGATCATGGTGGTGAATTTGAAAACAAATATTTTGAAAAATATTTTTCTGAAAAAGGAATTGCACATGATTTCTCCTGTCCTAGAACTCCACAACAAAATGGAGTTGTAGAGAGGAAAAATAGAACATTGCAAGAAATGGCCAGAACCATGATCAACGAGACAAATCTGGCAAAATACTTTTGGGCAGAAGCAATAAATACAGCATGTTATATTCAGAACAGAGTGTCTGTAAGACCTCTTCTGGAAAAGACTCCCTATGAATTGTGGAGAAACAGAAAGCCCAACATTGCTTATTTTCATCCATTTGGATGTATTTGTTATATGCTTAACACTAAAGATCATCTGAACAAGTTTGATTCCAAAGCACAGAAGTGTTTCATGCTTGGTTATTCTGAACGCTCTAAAGGTTACAGAGTATTCAATACTGAAACACAGATTGTGGAAGAATCTATTCATGTTAGATTTGATGATAAGCTTGGCTCTGAAAAGCCAAAGCAAGTTGAAAGTTCTGCAGATAGAGAAGTTATTCTCACAGACTCTGAAGGCTCAGAGGCAGACAAGACTAAAGACAAAGACTCTGAAGCAAACCCAGATGCTACGCCTCTAACTTCCCAACTTGACAATCTGCATATTTCTGAAAGACCAACAGTCAGAGGATCTTCTTCCAGAATGAAAGCTTCTCATCCAGAGGATGTGATAATTGGAAAGAAAGATGATCCAATAAGGACAAGAGCATTTCTCAGAACTTCTGAATCTTCCTTCTGTGGCTTAGTGTCAATTATAGAACCAACATCTGTTGATGAGGCTCTGGAAGATAATGAATGGATTTTAGCTATGCAAGAGGAGCTGAATCAATTCACAAGGAATGAAGTCTGGGATCTGGTTCCAAGACCTAAAGGTTTCAATGTCATTGGAACAAAATGGGTTTTCAGAAATAAACTTAATGAGAAAGGAGAAGTTGAAAGGAACAAAGCAAGACTGGTTGCTCAAGGCTACAGTCAACAAGAAGGCATAGACTACACAGAAACATATGCTCCTGTTGCAAGGTTAGAGTCTATACGCTTGCTTATTTCATTTGCTGCACAACATAACATCACTCTTTATCAGATGGATGTTAAAAGTGCTTTTCTTAATGGAATTATAGAAGAGGAAGTGTATGTCCACCAACCTCCTGGTTTTGAAAATGAAAATTTTCCAGATCATGTTTACAAACTGAAAAAATCTCTTTATGGACTAAAACAAGCTCCCAGAGCTTGGTATGAGAGGTTGAGTAATTTTCTTCTGAAGAAAAATTTCATCAGAGGAAAAGTGGATACCACACTATTTTGTAAAACCATTAAGAAAGATTTGTTGATTTGTCAAATTTATGTAGATGATATTATTTTTGGATCAACAAATATTATGCTTGGAAAGGAGTTTGCTAAATGTATGCAGGCAGAATTTGAGATGAGCATGATGGGAGAACTGAGATTCTTTCTGGGAATCCAAGTAAATCAGACTCCAGAGTGCACCTACATACATCAGACCAAGTATGTTAAAGAGCTTCTGAAGAAGTTTAACATGCTGGATAGCAAAATGGCAAAGACTCCAATGCATCCTACAAGCACTCTAGGTAAGGAAGAGGTAAGTAAGAAGGTAGATCAGAAACTCTACAGAGGTATGATAAGATCTCTTCTTTATTTGACTCCTTCTAGACCAGACATTCTGTTTAGTGTTTGTTTATGTGCTAGATTCCAATCAGATCCTAGAGAATCACACTTAACTGCTGTTAAGAGGATTCTAAGGTATCTGAAAGGTACTGCTAATGTTGGTTTGTGTTACAGAAGATCTGACGAATATTCACTAGTTGGATTCTGTGATGCTGACTATGCTGGAGATAGAGTTGAGCGCAAAAGTACTTCTGGAAGCTGTCAGTTTCTTGGAAGTCATCTGATCTCGTGGTACAGCAAGAAGCAACCAACAATTGCACTATCAACCACAGAGGCAGAATACATTGCTGCTGCTGGATGTTCCACTCAGATGCTCTGGATGAAGAGTCAACTAGAAGATTATCAAATCTATGAGAGTAATCTTTCTATCTTCTGTGATAATACTTCTGCTATATGTTTATCCAAAAATCCAATTTTACACTCTAAGGCCAAACATATTGAGATTAAACATCATTTCATCAGAGACTATGTTCAGAAGGGTGTAATAAATTTAGCCTTTGTTGATACAGATCATCAATGGGCAGATATTTTCACAAAACCCCTTGCTGAAGATAGGTTTAAGTTTATTCTGAAAAATATTTGTATGGATTTTTGTCCAGAGTAATATTTCTCAGAGTCAACTTCTCAGATGCTAAGTGTTTAACACTTTGAAGTATTTCATCTGTCTTGCTTGTTTAATTTATCTGTGAATTTTTTTTGTGTGAAACTCTGAACTGACCATCTCAGAGGATCTGAAAGTTGAAAACGTTTCATTTCTTAAGAGTTATAGAATCACATGCAAGCAAACACGTGTCACTCAGAATCTGAAAAGATGGAGTACACCTACTGATTATGACGTTTAAGGTATTGCTTTGAAAATCTCAATCTGTCTTGATTTTCCCCCAAATGTCATATCATAATTAAAAATGATTACTTTTCATTTAATGCAAACGTGCGTATGTGTCCTATGTGTGTCTGTTGTGTTTCCCATGCTTGCTTTATTTGTCTATATAAACCATTCTCATAACACATTCACACTTTTCACATTCTCAAACACATATGCGCTTTTGTTTGTTGTTCTCTCTCTTTGCAAACCCTAAAAGAACTCAGAAACCTTCATCTTCTTCATCATCGTCAACAATGGCATCTTCTTCAAACGCTGTTACTACCAAAAATGCTACCACTGTCAAAGAACCACTACGCACTCTCCTAACTGCTGTTAATTCACTAGAAGTACTGTGTGAAAGTTTCGTGGACTTAGAAGATCTTGCTGAAAATGGGTTTGATCTGATTTCTTCAATCAAAGCACAAGGCTGGGACGGTTACTTTGACAGGCTTATGGGTCCTGTGTATCCAACGTTAGTGAAGGAGTTCTGGATCCATGCATATGCTACTCCAAAGTTCATTCACTCCTCTGTGCTGGGAAAAAAGATAGTTATCACTGAAAACCTGATAAGGAAACTCATAGGTTTTAAGGCAACTGATGGAGTAACCTCTCTGTCTTCTGCGCGTGAAGACCTGAAAGATGTATGTCAAGAAATCTGTACTACTGGTGAACCTTGTAAGAAGGTTAAGTTCTTGAAACCCACTTACAAGATATGGGCTAAGATTTTCATGAGCACCATCTTTCACAGACCCTCTTCAAACTCTTCTGATTATGTTAATGCTGAACAACTTTACTTCATGTATTGTTTACACCAAAACATTCAGATTGATCTTCCATATTTGTTGTTTAATCATCTGGTGTCTCACGTCAAGGAAACAAGGGAAACAGCCAGAGATAAATCTGGAAAAGTCAGAACATGGATCCCTATGGGAAGGTTGATTTCAGATATTCTGATGGAAAACCAACTTGTGGCGCATCTGCAAGAGGCTGGGTTGACAGAAGATCTGACTTATATCATTGGCTCTGAAATAAACGGTTTAACTTTGAGAAGGATGAAACTGGTTGATGATTTATCTGAGAAACCAAGGAAAACTAACTCTGAAGAAGTTAGGGGAAGAAGGATTCCTGTTAAGGATTTTCCTTTATTCACCTCAGATGAATCTAGAGAAGTTATTGCTGAGTATGTTGCTCGCTGCCTAAGAGATGGTGATGAGATTCCTGCCAATCTTTTGCAGAAGGAAGGCCAAGTTCTTCCTGATTTGACAAGGGAAAGAAGACGTAAGAGAAAAATTGATAGTGAAGGTCATCAGAAGAAAAGGAAGCATTCAAATGCTGAAAAGAAGAAGAAAAGGAAGAAGCTGAAGAAGGTTCAACCAAATCCTCCTGCAGCAACTTTTGAAGAAATTAGAGATACTCTGAAACAGGTATTTAACACTGATTCTAATCCTGTTCATCATTCTGATACCCCCACACCCTCTGACTCCCCACTTAGATTTAGAAGATCCAGACCTTCTAAAACTTTTATCTCTAAACCATCTTCTGTCCCCCCTCATACACCACAATCCAAGCAACCAACAAACATACATACAGAAATTCCACAACAAACTCAACAAACAACACCACAACCACAAAACACTATCCCAGAATATACCATTCCAGAGGATGTTCACCCTGAACACTCTGACCAACCTGAATATCTCATTGATCCTGATGAGATATTAGATGTCACACCTTTAAACCAGTCTGTCAATTTATCTTCAACTTCTGAAAAATCTAACCACTCTGATGCATCATCTGCTGATGAATCATCTGGTTACATTAATGAATGCTTGAATGATCTCAAACAACCTCGTTCTGAGAGTGTTTGGAAACAGCTGTTTAAATCTCCAACTTCTGAACATCCACCTTCTCCACAAAATTCCCCAACTCAAACTCTCACTCCACAACCTCTTGAAATCCAAAACACTCCACAACCAACAGAAACCCAACCAATTCCCTCAATACCTCAACCACAACATTCTGACCAACAAACATCTGAACCACAAACCAACCAACCAACATCTGAACCACAAATCAATCCTCAACCTTCTGAACCACAAACATCTGAACATCCATCTTCACAACCTCAACCTTCTGAACAAACACCACAAACACAACTAACCCAACCAAGAAAACCCAGAATCCCTGATGAAGCAGAATTGGGATCACGTGTTTATACTCTGTTAAGAGATTTTGATAAGGATAATGTCTCAGACTTTGCTGACATTATGGATGTTTGCATGACTACTATGGACAAAGAGGCTGCTGACGCTGTTTGGAAGAAATATCTTTACAGACTGAATAGGGAGGCTTTGAAAATCAGGACTCAATGTCTTAGATTGTCAAAAGTAAGGTTTGCTGCTTATCAAAAACGGATTAAGAGAAACACTCCTCCTATTCTTCTTCTAGAAGCTCCTCCACCTCCAGAAATTCCTGCACCTGATGTTACTCAGCCTGTTTCAGAATCTACTGTTTCAGAATCTACAGATCTTCAGAAGGATGTCAAAGAACTTAAGGATTTTATGGTTGATCAAAAGAAAACAAATAAAGAAATGAAAACTTGGATGGCTAAGCAAGATGAAAATTCAGAAAGGATTACAGCACTGCTGCAACTCATTGCTTCTCAACAAGCCTCATCTGCTAAACCTACTTGATGTTTTGCACAAGTTTTTCATGTTTTGCTTTGTTTTGATTTTCTTCCGATATGTTTTGTATGCTTTTATCTGAATCTGGATGTTCTCTTGACTTAATGACAATGATCTTTTTGCTTATCTGGATATGTGTTTCTTCTGCATCTTTACTGTCTTTTAAAATTCTTTTTGATTATGACAAAAAGGGGGAGAAACAAAATAGAATCTGATTGTTCAAATCTATAAGCAATTATCTGAACTAAGTCAGACATGTTACTAACATTCTTTGAATTTAAGTGTCCCAGATATTATTAAAAAATCTGACAAATTTCATTGAAGTTTTTCCTGAGATCTATCTTTTCAGAACCTGATCAAAAATAGCTAAATCTGAGTAGACCAGACTCTGATATCTAACCTTGAGTATTATGATCTAAAAGATAACTCAAGACAGGAAATGGCAAGATAAACAACCAGGTGTTCTGAAGTTGTTCATCTGGCATCAAGTTTTAATATGGCATCAAGCTTTGACTCTAGAAGTCAAACATATGTCAACCAGGCTTCAATCAGGCTCTGAATCTGAAATGTACTCAACCAGAAAGGGAAGTATCTAATTCCATTAGAGTATTCATTTCAGGGGGAGATTGTTAATCTCAGGGGGAGTAATTTTAATTCATATTTTTATTGAACAAATTTCTCATGTTTTGTCATCATCAAAAAGGGGGAGATTGTAAGAGCACATATTGTGTCTTAGTAATATCTCTATGTTTTGATGATAACATTAATGATAATTTGTATACAAGAATTATACTCTCTAAATTTGTTCTAAACTGTTTTCTACAGGCACAAAAGATTTTAATCTTAAAGAGCAAATTTGATGTGAACAATAAATTCTGAATGGCTCAAGAGCATCTGAAGATTAGAAGAATCTGAAGTATAAGAGCTTAGTCATCAAGATTCTGAAGATACAACACGCTGCATATATTATCAAGAATCTGAATGAAAGAAGACTCTGAGTGAAGAGACTCTGAATGAGAGAAGACTCTGATCTGAGTGAAGACTCTGATCTAAGAGCATGTTACGCTTCAAGCACACAGCTGCACCAGACTCTGATTCAGCAACATCTGAAGAACATCTTAGGCTCTGAAGTTTCCAGAAGATTCTGAAGACTGAAGACTCTGATATTGATTGTTGATCTGAACTATCTGAAGAATTATTTGAAGAAGATTATTTTAATATATCCGTTGGAATATGCCAGCAAATCTTTCCTTAATTGGGATAGACATAAATCTCTGCAAGAATATTATTCCTCTGATACATTCCATATATGGTAAATTCACAGCTCAGCAGACAATTGCTACACCCACATTTTGTGCGCCGTCTCTCTGCTGCAATAGTACAAAGGACAGTACTATTTGATATTGGAAATATCTTCTCCAACGGTATTATATTCTCTCCAATATTCAAGTGGCTATATAAAGGATATCATAGCACTTTCTTCAGTAAAAAAAAGACGAAGTTTTGAAAAACTTACTCTCAAGCGAAGAAACTCTCAAGCTCTCATATTCTTTATAGTTCATACTTTGTTCTAAACTTAGAGAAATAACACAGTTGTGTTTATAGCTTTCATAGAAGAAATTTATTACTCTTACATTGTATTACATTAATTTGTAAAGGAAGTTTTCCTTAAGAGGATCTAGGTTAGATCAGTAGCTCTTGAGAAGACTAAGAACAGTTGTTCTTAGGTGTTGCTATTTGTAATCAGTTGATTTGAATAGTGGATTAAGTCCTTGTTGAGAAAGGCAAATCACTCTTGAAAAGGGTGGACTGGAGTAGTTGAGTTCAACGAACCAGGATAAAAATACTTGGGTTTTTATCTTTGATTATTTTCTGTCATACTTATTCAACCCCCCTTCTAAGTATTTTCTCACCTTCATGGGGTGTGGATAGGAAAGGGGCTAAGCCCAAATCCACATGAAATCAGAGTTTAATGAAACTTTGCATTTCATTAATCCCATGTGGAGTCAAAGCAACACGCGAGCACGTTCAAACTAGTAGGCACGCAACACATCATCAATTAACAATTCAACTAAAGCCAAGTTAGCTCTCATCAGAAAAATGACCAGACGATGGAGCTAGGGTTTCGGTCGTCTTCTCCGGCCAGCTCACCGGAGCTCAGTCAAAAATTCTCAACAAAAATGGTAAAAGTTGGTACCATTCGAAAGCTCTTGTCAAGGAGATCATGAATCCACCATTTAAGTTGCAAAAAAGGTTCTTAAATAAGCATGAAATCAGGTCATGATTTTCAAACATGTAAACTGAAATTGCATTAAACAGCCAAACAAATGGTTCAAACATGGCCTACCAAGGGTAGGGCTTCAGATGCACCCAGAATGCAACCTATTAGATGCCTAGAATGAAGGTTTGAAGTTTGAAAAAAATACCTAACAGAGAGGTTCCGTTGACCCTTCAAAACTCAAGCAAACTTCAGTTTCAAGCTTCTAATCTATTCCTTGAGCCTCTGTGAAGACGAATTAAGCACCAGTTTGAAGAATGATCTCAGAAAATGTCAGATTCGAAGAAATGAATACTTGAGAAATTTTGAAGCTCTCCCTTCTACCTCACGCAGCTACCTCTCTTCTGATGGTTTATGGTAAACTCTGAGTTTAAATATGATGGACTTAAACCATCCATGCAGGCCCATGTTGCTTGTATCATGTGAATTCAAAAACTTGGCCAAAAACTTCCTTCACATACACACATGGGTACAACCTCTCACACCTCTTTTTTGGGTCAGCAACAATGAACATATGTGGTGTGGAAATGAATTGTATTATTTTGGTTCATGTAAAATGCCTTTGTGTAAGGTTTTATGTTATGATATTTTGTGGTGTAAAATGTGAAAAAGTGGTATGTAACATCCTTTCATGTTGGTCAAAATATGGTAAAGAATAGCAAGACCAAAGTTTGTTGATATTATGGTGTGAAAAATTCCAAAACAAAGTCACTTGATGACTTGTAAATGAAGAAAACCAAATCAAGTCCAAAAGTTCCCTTTTTCGCTTTCAAAATGGCTCAAAAGATCATACCATTCATCAAATGCCATGGAAATCAAGTTCATGATGAAGTTACGATAATATAACACAACTTTCATGTTCATTGAATTTGGATTAGAGGCCTTAAAGTTCATGGAATGGACCATTGAAATGAATGACCTATAATGAACTTTACCAAAATACCCTTGCCTTGTGAAGACCGTAACTTGAGATGTACACACGAGAATGAGGACTTATTGGAACTTTTGGAAAGCTAAGATCATGAGGAATAAATTTCATGTTCGCTTGAAGTTGAGGAGAAGCTTGCTTCCATGTTAAAAATGCTTTGGAAGTGAGTTGACTTTGAGTTGACCAAAACTCTCTTCATCTGAGGACACCGACTTGTTGACACCATAACTTGAGATGTACAAACTCAATGGATGAGTTATTGTAATCAAAAGAAAGCTTGAAATATGATGAACAAGTCTCATGTTTGATTTAAAATGAGATTGACCTTGCATTATAGTGAAAATTGTTCTTGAAGTTAGGCACCAAAGAAGGGGATTTTACACTAAAATCATCTGAAACCCTAATTTATTAACTCCTTGAACTCTTGAATCTCCTTGATTTGATCTCAACATGACATCCTAGATGCTTAAATATGACCTCCCATAGCCTCAATGGACAAGAAACAAGCCTTAAACCCTTTCAAGCCCATAGTTGACTTGTGGTTAACCAGATGAAAACCCTAATTCCATATCCTTTGCCTGAGGCTCTTACAGGTGAATTGAACGATCATACAAGCTCCATAAAGACCCCTCAAGATACACATTGAGATTTTGAGTCATGCCTTATACAAGTAGGTAACCTCATGACCCTCTGATGATCCTCAAGATAGGAGGTGACACCCATACACAACTTCCTCCTTTCAAGGAGCTTTGAAACCCAACCCTGATGGCAATGAACCCTTGATAGCTTATAAATGATACCCTTGATTGAGCTTGAACAAGATATCTCTCCTCTTGAATGGCAAACCAAAATCTCTTGATCCCTTATTAGAACCAATGATATGCAAATGCAAGTGCTAAAATGAAAAGAAACATAAGCCAAGTTAGGAAGAAAAGGTTGGTCAAATTTTGGGGTACAACACTTGGCTCACATGGACCAACAGAAGACATGGAAATGCTTTGATTGAGAAGAGACTTGATAGATCAATTTGTAACCAAATATGGCTCAATTTGTGCAATGATATATCATGTTCCACCCTATCCCATTTTGCTATTTTTTTTGGGTCGACTTCCTTTGTATCACAATTCAAGTCCCTTAAAATATGGTCCCTCCACTCAACCTGCATGGAGGTGATATCTGAATCTTGGAGAAGTGACTTTTATGGATGCCTAATATTTTTTTTTTTCTAGTAAGCTGAAGTTTCTTAAGAGTAAGCTTAATGAATGCAACATCAATACCTTTGGAAGTGTTCACTCTCATTTAGAATAAGCATACAACCTTCTATTTGATATCCAAACTCAAATTCAAAACATCGAATATTCTGAGTCCCTTAGAAAGGATGAAGTGAAAGCTAAAGTGACAGCTAAAGAAGACCTCAATGAATCCCTAAAGAGACAATAGTGGTTTTGGCAGGAAAATGCTAAAGTGGCTTGGCACTTTGAAGGAGACACAAATACTAACTACATACATAGGATGGCATAAAACATGAATTCCAATAAATATATGGCCTCCATCATAATAGGATTAGCCATTATCATTGACCCTCAACAAATTATTGATCACGTGGTCGAATAATTTAAAGGTATTTTATGCTCAAACAACAATGTTTCTCAGGATAACTTGCTTATGGAATAATTTATTCTTATTCTTATTGATGATAGGCTGAACAAAATCCTAACTATGACCCCTTCTACAAAAGAAATTAAAAGTTCTGTTTTTGACCTCAACACAGATGAAGCCCTTGGCCATGATGGTTTTAGGGAATTCATTTTCCAAAACTATTGGGAAATTTTTCAACATAATGTCACTAATGTTGTCATTGAATTTTACACCAAAGGTTAGTTGCTTCTAGATTTCAATGAAAACACCTTTATCCTTATCCACCAGGGGGATGGCTCTATTAATTAATACAGAACAATAGAAATGGAAAATTTTAAGTTTAAGGTTATCTCCAATGTTCTTGATGAAGGATTATCCCAAATTACGCCCACCACCTTATACCCTCAGTCAGCATAAAGGCTTTATTCAAGGCAAGAAACTTTAGGCCTACATCTGCCTTGCTTCATGAATAACCAATCTTCTCCACTCAAAGTCCTTTGGTGGAAGCATATCCTTGAAGATATATGTGACAAAGGTCTTTGACACTATGGATTGGTCTTTTTTGCAATTGGGGGTGGGGATCGAACCCACGCACCCATACCTGCCCAAAACGCCCTTACCACCAGGCCAAGCCTGATGGCTTATCACTTAACACAAACAATTAAATAATATATTAATTTTGGATTTAAATTTTGAAAAGCGCGTGAACATCTTCTTCTCCTCGCGAATGCTCAACCATGGCAAACTTCTTAGCTTTCTAATTTTCTCATTTTTTAACCAAATCAAACGTTCCAATATACCATTTCGATCAAAATTTCATGAAGAATTCAAATATGTAATTATATTTTATTTATAGACAAAAATACTGCATAGGTCCTTTAGTTATTTTAAAATATCAAGTTAGTCCCTTACGTTTTTTTTTTGTAACGCTTTGGTCCTTTTTAAAAAATCTCCGTTACAATAAATTACAAATTCATATACCATTTAAACTGGTTTTTCACGTTGATCACAAATATGCAATTAGTTTTGCGTCTGATTGTGTATTTTGGTCGGATCAATGATTTTTAATTATGGATTTCGTCCATTTTTACCTGATTCTCATGAACCGTAATTTGTTTGATAAATTTGATTGCATATTCGTGATTAGTGTGAAAAACCAGTTCAAATGGTATACGAGTTTGAAATTTATTGTAACAGAGATTTTTAAAAAGGGAGCAAAGTGTTACAAAAAAAAATTTAAAGGACTAATTTGATATTTTAAAATAACTTAAAGGACTAAAACAATAGTTTTGCCTTATTTATATTAAGTGTAGCTCCTGATTTTAAGAAAATACAAGAAAATCCTAGAAAACTAAAAATGAAATTAAATAGTTATGAGCAACCATAAATGACAGTTTGGTTAGGGGTTTTAATCCTTACATTGTGACAAGTATTATGGCAACTTGAATGATAAAAAATGATGCATCTAGCTATGAGTTTGAGAATGAAAGTTTACCTCAAAAGTGAGAAATGATTCTTGGTCTTGGATCACTTCCAAAAGTATTATGATGATTCCTACACCTTAAGTGATGTCCCAGGAACGTGTTGTAATGCTTGGTTTGGCTTGAGGTGGTCTAAATTCTTCTGTCCAAATCAATGTGCAAATTAGAAAAGTGAAATTGTGATTATGGTGTTCAAGCTGTTACAGGTGTGTTTTTAGACTTTAGACAAGTTGTATGTGATGTAAGTAAGGTGTTTGGATGGAGAAATGAGATGGAAAGTGTCTAGGATGTGAAATTCGAATTTCACTTCAATGGTGCATGGAAATTCTGCAAAAATTATGATTTATGGCTTGAGAGGTTTATGCGACGTGTTTGTGTGTTTTACAAGCTTGTATATGAATTATGAAGTGTGTTTAAAGTGTTGGAATGGATGGAAGAAGTTTGATCAAAGCAATGCCAACTTTGAGATTTTGACCACTTTGAAAAATATGAGATTTTGGAGCAAGATGATTATGAGACTATGAGATGTTTTGGTATGTGAAAATTATCTAAAATGAGACTATATTTATAATGGAAATGGTTTGGAAACGGATCAATGGACAAAGACAAAGTTTGAAGGATCTTTGATGAAAAACATAAAAGTAGATAAAGGTACAAAAGTTGGCATGCTTTAGTAGCTTCTAAAGTGCTATGCTCAACAGATTTTTCTCAGCAAATCCAACATGTTCTGATGTTTAGATTGTGTTTTTGAATCATGGAAAATTTTTTAGTGATCATAATTCACTTTTCTTGCAATGCACAAAAAAGTCTTGGATGGTATGTTGGACCAAGGTTTTACATGGTGAATGAAGATCAATTCTTGCAAAATTTGATATTAATATGAAGATCTTATGGCATGGAACAAGTATTCAGTTGACGAGGAACCTTGAAAATGATCAGAAAGTGGCCAAAAGTGATCTTGAAATCGTGTAAAAATATGACTGTGGATTCTTGTGCAAATCTGTCTTGGTTCAAAACTGCCTCACCATGGCTACTTTACAAATCCATAATTTCATGCTAAAGCAAGATAATTCCATGTTCTTGGTACCATTATAAAGATGAAATCACATATTACAACTTTGATGTTGATCACTTGAAAATAATCATTTTGGATCATTGAGATAATCGGTCATCAAAATTGGACTTTTCACTGATTTACACTTGGAAAAATTTCTAAGTGTTGGCAGTTTCACATCTTTAAAAAACCTCAACTTTGATCAATCATAACTTTCAATTGATAAATGCTTTTGAGTCTATTATTTCATCAATTTGAAGTATTTAATACCATCTTTAAAAGGAGTCCTCAAGTGTCTTCATTGGATGCTTGAGGAAGAAGTTAAGGTTTTGGAAAGTAGGGCATTTGTCATGGGATTTTGTAACTTAGAAATTTTTTTATAACCCTAGTTTTCACAACTTTGAATCTTTGGATGTTTCCTTGATTTTTTTGATTAGTCATGATCAAATTCACCTATTCTCATGATGCTTGGCTTGTGGAGTCCATATTTGACCAAAAATCTCAAAAGTCAAACTTTGACTTTGATGAATAGCTGACTTTTCCCATATGAACTTGAATTCTTGATTTGTCAATGGATCAAGTTTCTTGAATAAATATAAACATATGAATGGGATAAGATTATATACTTGAGGTCTTTGAAACATGTCTTGAAGTTTAGGATCATGCCTTGCTTAAAAAGTCAACCTCATACTGAATTAGGTCAAAATCCTAATTTGGGTGCATCTGATGACCTAGGGCTTGATGAAATGGTATTGATGGAATCTTGAACTTGATTGTTTATGTAAGGAGACTCTTGATCATTTTGGATAGTTGAGGATCACACAAATCTTTGGCTAATAATCAACTCGATCACCTTGATGCAAACCCTAACATGTAAAGCAAGCAAAGCACATATTATTTTGATATTTTTTTAATAAGGGTTAGTGAAGCATAAAACACACATAAAATGGTTGATGCTATATAAATGATGAAAATAGAGGTATGATCTTAGGGGTAAAGTCTAGGGTATGACAATTGGGTAAATGGTCCCTAAAATGAGAAGGTCCACTTTAAATTGTTCAAGTGTTTTCTAATAACGCATATGAGATCGAAGAGTTGTATGAGGATCGAAGACTCCTGAAACTAAATGGGAAATATTTGAAAAGATATAGGCCTGTGCTTCAGAAAGTCAAGATACTAACATAATAATTCATATGTAAAAATTAAAGCCAAAATGGTAACTAAATTCAAATGCCAAAATGGCTAAGTCATCACATTACAAAACTAGATTTAAAATAAAATTCGAACAATTACAACACAAATGTCAACAAACAAAATACTTAGAAAGGAACAACGACTTTCATGCGTTTATATTTCAATTTTGAAATCAGTAGATGGCGGTCAATCACAGACTTAATAGAGTTGAGGGTTTCAATTTCTTCTCCCAAAACCTGAGCCCGTTCGACATGATGTATTCCTACCTAAATCTCATTGTTAAGCTCTTGGCGGTCAAACTTCTGAATTTCTTCTTGACGCTCTTTAGCCTTTTGAATCTTGGCTTGCAAGTCTTTGATTTGTTTTTCCCAAGAAGCAGTGTTGCTAGCACAAGTCTTGAGTTCTGCCTAATTTAGTTCGAAGCCTTTCTCTAATTCTGCGACCTTGTTGGTATATTCAGTAGCAGCGTTCCATTTATCCATTTGAATGTCCATTTTATTACAAATTTTGTTCAAAATGTCTCTTTGACGGTAGAGGTCCGCAGCGGTGTGGTCGATGAGCAGCCCAAATTCCATGATTACGTCTGCAATTTTTGGAGGGGTAGTCAAAATGTTGACTTGCTTCAAGAGGTCTTTGATTCTAGAGTAGACTAAAGAGTTATCTTCTAAGCCTTTGAGCAGATCAACATCAAAGGCTTTCTCCTTAATTTCCTTAAGAAGTTCTTCAATAGGCACATTTGCAGACTGGCCACCAGAGACACTCGAAGAGCTAGAGCATTTATCAGTTGAACTACCCCTTGCACTTAGAATTGCCTTCAGGTATTCTATTGGTTTGTTTTTCTTTAAATTGTCTATTTCTTCTTGGGAGAGAGCAATGTTTATTCCGGTCGAAGGAGCTTTAAATTCCTTGACAGTCTCAGAGGCCTGGCTAGTCTTGGGTATTTCTTTTGGTCCTGCATCATCATCATCATCATCATCATCGTCATCTTCTTCTTCTTCTTATCTTCTTCTTCTTCTTCTTCTTCATCCTGAGGGTTGTGCACATAGTCAAATAGGGTTTGACCTTCTTCCTAGTATTCTTCCTCATCTAGGTCATTATTGCCTTGGTTAATTTCTGGAGAAGAGTCATCAACTTTTTCTTGAATAACTTCCTTTGTATTTTGGAAATGTGTTGTTTCTTCGACTTCCATGATGTGTTATTCTTTGTCTTCATCCTCATGATCAGAATCAATGGTATGAGAATGTTGGGTGGTGTCTTTTGAGGATGATTTTTCCTGTTGTTCTTCGGTGGGTTTATTTACTTTGCCCATGGATCATTTCGTCGAATCCTTGTTGGATGTGGGTTGGTGCAAAGGAGCACTGGTGCTTCCAGGGATAGTGTGTTTGATGCTTGATTATTTGACACCATCTGCGCCACCCTATAAAAGAATTCAAATTATGATGAGTCGAAAATAAAAGAAGAAGAAAAGTGGTTAAGGAAAATTGAGTTAAATTATATTGCCTTAGGACCATCTGCACCAGGGATAAGCTTATCGCTTTCAAGCCATTTCGGAGTACTCTTAGGGCAGGTTCGTGGCTAACCTCGGTCACTTTTGGAGTGATGGGTTTTTCGGTTTGAGTTTGATGATATTGGTTTTTGGTGGGGAAGTGGTATCAGAAACCTTCACTTTCTTCTTTTTCTTGACAACTTTAGAAGTGTCTGGAGAAAGATCATCATGATCTGATTTGACTACTTGAACCTGAGGTTCTTTCTCCTTTCATTTCTTGGGAGTTAGAGGTGGTTTTCGATTCACCTGAAAATAATAAAAGCATTCACATATGAAGGCAGTCCATAAAGCAAAAATAAGAAAAACGCAAAGTGTAACTTTGTTGTTGGTTTGGTTGTTTCTTCTTCTTGGCCTTCTGCTTTGGTCGAACTGGAAGTTTTCTTTGTTGGACCTTTGGTTAGTTGTTTTCTTTCGACGACTAAAACACGAACATGTTAAAACAAATGCCACAAGTAAAGAAGATTTCAAGAAACTGTTAGAAGAAAATAAACCAAATTGAAAATTTCTCTTGTTCCTCACCTTCTTATATGGGAGAGAATACATGAACATCCTCTATGCCAATATGAAAATGTCTTTTAAAACTATCTAGAGTATGCTTAGTCAGAACCACCCGTTTCGCTAGTTTTTGAGAGTCTTGTCGAAGGATTTTCATGAAATCCCCACAGAAAAATCATTTGAGAAACGGAAGGCTAAAAGCCACAATAAAATCAGCCGATGGAAGTCAAGAGAATCTTGGTGGATGCAAGTTAAAAGCCAATTCATACTTGTGTTCGGGTTTAACGTATGAAGGTAGTTTTTAATTGGGGAGTTTCTTCATAAATTTTTCTCTTAAAGTAACTGTTGCTTCGTGAATGGTTCGACTAAGGTCATCAGATCTGTAAGCAGTTTCAAAGTATTTTTGAAATTTATGGATTTCCTTGATGTGAGTTAAAGTAACTTTCTTGGATCTGTCCTGTATAAGAGCAAAAGCGGTTGTTAAGTGCTGAGTAAAAGTATTAACGTCAAATTTCTGTGGAATAGTAGTGTTTCCACCAAGTATCATATTCTTGAGAATAATGGTACGATGATATGAAAGGAATAGGAGTGAGTTGGGTGGTGCCAATGTACTGAGACATTTCTTTATTGGTTTGAGCCTTAGTAAAGTACATGTTGTAAAGTATAACAGAGCTCTTCTTTGGAAAAAATGGCTTGGGTAAGATTTGGTTATGACCAAACTTTTTAGAGACAAGATTTGGTTGGTAGTTGAGGAGGATTATTTGATTTTTGGAAGGTCGACGTCTTGTTGCAATCAGTTTGGGCGTGAGGAATGCCTCCCATATGGCCAAGGATTCGACTTCTCAATCCTTTGAAGTAAGAGGAAATTTTTTGGTAAACCATTCTAGACCATGAGTCCTTTTGGAAAAGGGATGCATAGAGGGATTAGAATTGTAATGCTTGACATACATCACTAAATACTCAATGAAAGTCTTCTGTATATTTAGGCCTTCGTCATTAGGAGTCATTTGGCCAAGGCATGTCCCTTAGACCCTTTTATTCTTTATCTCATCAGTTTCTTTGTTGATCATGTTACAGGTTGGCAAATAAGGTTCGAAGGTGGCATTATGCCACGACTAAAGTAGTCAGAATGAGCTAGCTAGCAATAAGTTCGATCCAAGTTGAATCTTTTTAAGGATTTCCACGCCTTCCCCTAAAGGTCCGTACATGCAACTAGAATCATTTGGCTAAGGCAGAGTTTACGTCCAACGTGTAGTTGGTTAGCCATTGTCAAACATTTCTTTGCAACTTGTAGAGACCTTGGGCAGAAAACGCATCGAGATAACCACAGTGCGAGGAAAGCAATATGTTCCTCATTGGAAACTTCTTCAGTGTCTTTCTCATGATGGTCAGAGATATAACGGGTGAAAGTGGCTCGATTGCCGGTAAAGCCTATAGTGTCTTCCTTCATTTGGTTTGGATCAAAGGATTCTCCTGTTGGTCTAAGACCAGTAATTGCAGCAATGTCAAATAATGTTGGTGTTAAAATTCCACAAGGAAGTGAAAATTGTTATGTGTACTATCCCAAAGATACAAGGAGGTTAGAAACATAGTTTGGCAGTAACCTGGTCCATATTTCGACAGTTGAATCACGTCAAAGATTTCATTATCTTTCCAAAATTGAGTTTTCTTTTTCTCTATCTTTACCAGCTAAGACAATTAATTCTCAGGGTTTTCGACAAACGACAAGAGCGAAATGGTCTAAGAGCATTGCTCATATAAATCTAGGTTAATGGGTTTCCCTATAGGCTCGGCCGAGAACTTTGCCTGGGTATCAGCTACCTTACATGGTTCACTATCTACAACTTCAATGCTAGTCTTAGATCTTTTCCTACTTGTTATGGGTTTAGTTCTATGATAGGTGAGAAAATATTCTATAAAATTTACAACATTAGTATTAAGATCCGGTAAAGGACCAACAAGGGCATGTATTTTTCCAGAAATCGAAATAGGTACGAGTACCTGAGATTGATAAGTGCACCTCTTTTCTTCTTCAAGAGGAGATTCTGGGATATATTGTTGATTTCCCACAACTTGAGGACCTAGGATTTTATGAACAGGAGGAAGAGATGGGTGCTTTTTGGAATTCTTAGGTTTCTTGATCTTGGACGCCATTGATGATGAAAATGAAGGAAATCTGAGTTTTCTTTGAAGATTTCTTAAAAGGAGATGAAGAGTTTTCTCTTGTGCTTTAGAGAGAAGAAATGACTTTAGGAGAGTAAAAAGGTAAGGAAATAAGTGAAGTTAAGTATTTATGATGGGGTGAGAGAAACATTTCATTTCAGGCATTCTGACAGTTGTTAAAATCGTGGGACACATGTTGACCGGTTATGGATTGATGGGACGGTTGCAGTTGGCATAACCCACTATCTCTTACAAAATAGGAGTGTGATGATTAAACTTTGGGTTTTTGCACGTCTCGATAAGACTTATGAAGTGGCATGGTCATGATGACCATGACGTCATAGCAGTAAAGATGATATAGTGTTGAAATGCTTCAAAAAATGTCTTCTTCTCCATATAGTTGAAAATGACATTTTTTGGGGGAAATTTGTTGGCTGGGATTTTGACACATATAAATGTTGGAAATAAGTCATAGGATTCAAAGATATATTCTGAAGAAGAATATGTTGACTTCGACAAAACATTGATGAGAACATTTCGATGAAGGATCTTTTTATCAAGGAAGCTACGATCTAGGACTTATAAATATTTTTTAGTCTATACATGATTTTGACAGGGGTGTTTGGAGTAGCGCTCGAAGGATATAATTCAAAATAAGGTTGATAACTTTTTTTTGGCCTTATCTGTTTTTCAAGACACGTGGAGAGTTTTGAGCAGCAAAATGCATGCAAATGGAAGACGTGGCATCTTCTGGAGAGAAGACCGTTGAATAGCGGTTATTTTTGAGTTATTATAAATAGGAGTCTTAGCAATTAGGATGCGGGTGTTCAACCTTGTACAAAAACTCTAAATTTACTCAAAGTACCTGTGTGTGAGAAATGAGTGTTCTTGAGTGGAAATGTACGTGTGAATACCACACTTTATGCTTTTTACCAAATTATTTAAGATTCTTCTTGTCATTTACATTTGCTACAATTTACTTTAAAGTCAGTTTCGACATTTAAGATTTTGTCATTTATTTTGAAGACATTTACTCTGTAATCTATACTTTTGCATTTCTTTAAAGAATTGTAACATTTCCTTAACAACTTTGAAGAACGTTGTTGAAATGTTCATAATTAACAAACCCAGAAAATAAATAATAACACATGTCCTAGGATCAATCTAGTCGATCCTGTAAGTAACCATATATTTAACAAATTTGGAAGACTAGTGTTTGTTTACCAGTTTCGTTGGTAAACAACCACCTTCCACAAACAACAATAAATTTACTCCTAAGTATTTGCAAGATGTTCATGGTGGAAAAATTAAACAAAGGGGTGAAAAACAACTTCATTATAAATGGTATAAAGAATGCAAAGGTAGAGAAATATACAACATATCATACATCAAATACACAATCAACATCACCATAAATATCACACCTATTCACAGCAATATACAAATATATATGTAATGCGACTCACGACATAACGTGGCACTTATGCATGTGGTACCAACTCAACATTTAGTTCTCTCTGGAAGTGGGCCCCCCCTTCTGAACCCATGAGCCCCCATTCTAAGCTCCAAGCCCCATTTTGAGCTTGGGAAAAACCATTAGTCCCCTTTTTGAACTATCAAACATGTCTCTTTCAAAGACACGACACAATAATGCATGTACATACAAATAAATGCAACAACAATAATAATGCTTATGGTCTCCCTTCTGACCATAAACAATAATGCATTGACACACAATAGTCATCACCCCTTCTGAACTACTACCCACCAATAATAATGACAATGTACGCCAACGATATATAACTAAAACCATATAATAATGTATTTTCAACAATAATAGCAATCATATTCACATCATATAACATCAACATGTGAGTAAATGAATTATCATTCAACAACGATAATTCTACAAAATTAATTAAATTGATAATAATTGATTAACCACCTCAACATAGCCAAAAAAACTATTAATTATCATCCAAATAACAATATAACATCAAAAATATGAACCGACAACTCAAACTACACAAATAGAGTCGAGAACGCCCCTTTTGACAGCCTGACGAGTAACCCGTCACCTGCCTAAAACCTTTAGACTGTCATCATGCTGATGACCGACTTGGAAAAAATCCTGGAGACCTTGAGGTCTTCCCATCAAAGCGTTGACACCCGTCAGCATCTCAAGATGCATGACGGGTAACCCGTTGTCTAAGTGACACCCATCACCCTGCATCAAAAGGCAAAAATACGAATTCTGCCATGGGAGTACCCTTGAACTCCAAAATTCGACACCCACAGAGTTAACTATGTTGATTTAGACCTCAGGGTAGATTCCTTGGAAAACAGGTTGACACCAATTGAAGAGTTGAAAGCAATAGACATAGGTCTTTAGAATCACCAAAGCACTTAGATACATATATCATTAAATAAAGAGGAAGAAAGCAACATTATCTAATCACTTCGAAAGAACATAGACCTATTTTCATGGGAACCATATGATATACCAATAATAGACTCTGACAGAGTAATGCCATCATCTCACTATGAAGGTCGGCTTCAAGCCCGTCACTTTTAGAAAGCATAAAGAAAGTGAAGAAAAAAGAGAAACTATTTGTAAAGCGGTGAAGAAATTGATAAAAATGGTTTTCTATGAGAAATCAAATACCCTACTTTGTTGGCTAGCATTGTGACCCTGAATAAAATGTTAAGAAAATGGTAAATGTTCATTGATTTCACCGACCTTGATCAAGCATGTCCCAAGGACCCTTACCCACTGTCGAGAATCAAAAGATTGATTGACGGGCCTCATGTTTGTTTGTTATGAGTTTAATAAACTCTTATTTAAGGTACAACAAAATAAGGAGAAACTCTAGCGATGCTCTAAAAACCATATTAATGACCAATCCTAATAACTAGTATAACAAGGTCATGTCATTCGGGTTAAAGAATGCTGGAGCAACCTTTCAGAGGTTTATGGAAACTATTTTCTATAAGAAGATAGGTGGGAATGTATAAGTCTATATTGATGAAATGCTAATCAAGATCCCCAATGAAGGGAAGCATGTTGATGACCTAAGAGAAACTTTGGGATATGTGAGTATGAAAAGGTATAATGTGCGCTTGAACCCTAAAAAGTTCTCTTTTGGAATACATTACAGAAAGTTCTTAGGATTCATACTTACTAGGATAAGGATTAAGGCAAACACTAACAAATTTCATATGATCATAAACATGAGAAGTTCGAAACTTACTAGGATAATGATTCCTATTGTGTGGCTTCTGCATATTCTTTTCCTCTCTCTCGTGAGTTTCCTCACAACCATTAGGTCTCATTGGTGGAGTTGGTATCCCTAGTATCTAAAATAGTTGGATCCCCTATAAAGTAATTTTTTCCCCTCATGAAAGCCCCTATATGATAGGATTCCTACCACATATAATTTATTCAAGAGCGGGATCATCATTGGTTCAAAGGGTGTCTCGTACCTTATTTGTTTAAGGTTTCCATATTCATCCTATCACCTGCTTGTGACTTGTAATGTAGTGGTTTTTGTCTTGTATATAATTTCAAGTTTGTTGTGCTAGTCTTATAGTCTTACCCTCATGACCCTTTTAAAGATGTTTTTCGCGTCGATGGTCCGTCTAGGCTTAGATGAAGTGTCTTATAATTTAGCATGTTGTGGTCTAAACGATCTTGAAATCTCTAAATGATATGGTGTTCTCAGGTAAATTGGTGTCTGTGAAGGACGTGGAAGATATGCACGTTCTTTTTTCTTGAAATAAAATCAAGAAAGTGATGTAAGACTTGTAAAACACGAATATGAAGAGATGTTGTTGATGATTACAACGAAAGATGAAAAAAGACTCAAGGACCAATGGTACTTAGAATCAATATGCTTATCACACATGAGTGGAAGGAAAGATTGGTTTGTCAACTTAAGTCTCTCGATGAAGAACAAGGTGAAATTTGCAAATGACAATACCCTGACTACTGAATGTATTGGTGATGTTCTTATCATGAGGAAAGATGGAAAAAGGTCAGTAATTTCTAATATATTATACATACCAGGCCTGAAAAGCCAGTTGCTCGACATAGGGCAACTATTCGAGAAGAATTACAAAGTTTTGATAGAAGATAAGATGATGAGAATTCTCGACTTAGGTGGTAGATTAATCTTGAAGGAACCTATGTTTCAGAACATAACCTTCAAGATTGAACTTAATGTGATGGAGCAAAAATGTCTGAAAAATGCAGCTAGCAGAAATGAATGATTATGGAACTATAAACTTGGTCATCTCAACTTTAAAGACATAAGAAATCTAAAGAGAATAAACATGGTTTCAGGACTACCAAAAATCGACATTCCAAATGAAGTGTGTGAAGAATGTATTCATGCAAAATAACACATGAATAAATTTAGAAAATATGCATGAAGTAAGTCGAATGCAATTCTTGAAGTAATATACTCTCATGTGTGTGGTCTTATCCAGGTAGATTCGATCGAAGGTAAAAAATACTTTGTCACATTCATAGATGATTTTAGTCGAAAATTGTGGAGATACCTAATCAAGAAAAAAAGGAATGTGCTTGAGGTGTTAAGAAAGTTTAAATCTATGTTAGGGAGTATGCTTCCAATGAGTTTTCTATCTTATGTGAGAAAGAGGGGATTGTGCATTAGGTGACACCACGCTACATTCTACAGTAAAATGGAATTTCAGAGAGGAAAAATATAACCATCATGAACATGGTGAAGATTATCCTAAGTGAAAATCACTTACCTAATGAGTTATGGGGTGAGGCCATGTTGATTGCAACATACTTCCTGAACAGATGTCCGACTAAGAAGCTATAAGGAATCACACTAGAAGAATGTTGGTTCGGTGTCAATCATGACTTAAGTCATATGAAGGTGTTTAGATATATAACACATAGATATATACCTAATTAGTTGAGAAGTAAATTTGATGACTAGTCAAGCTAGATGGTCCTGATAGGATATCAATCGAATGATGGACGCAAACTATTTGATCCCTTGAACAAGCAAGTTGTGATCAACAAAGACATGATCATAGATGAGATAAAGGAGGGGGATTTGAAACAAAATATCAAGAAAGGTTCATTGAGAATTCTATATGATAAACCAACTAGGGAAACTGGTTGAGGAGTTCGACAAGAGGAAGTCAGAGGTCAAGCAGGCACGAGTAAAACTCAAAGAACAAGAAACATGAATGTAAGGTTGCAGGAATGTGTAATTACATCATATGATGTGGTCGATGATGAAGGTGAACTTGTTCACTATACTTTCTATGTAGACACTGATCCAGACAATGTAACTGAGGCATTGAAAGACTCAAAGTGGATACAAATAATGAAGGATGAGTTAAAGTTTGTAGATGAAATTCTATTCCTCAGTGGACATATGTTAGACCAGATGTTGAGACAACTTGTCCAAATTCTTAAACTAGAATGATACTACAAGTACAACAATAAAATAATACAGAAAGCAGTAAAATAACACAAGAGATTGGTAATGCAGTTCGGTGAAACCACACCTACGTATAGGGGGCACTCTATCGAAGAAAATAAATTAACTACTTTGAATTAGAACTCTTAGTCTTACAAGAACCAATAAACCTTATGTTGATCAAAGCTCTTCGTAATCCTAGTGACTTTGTATTTAAGGACTCCCCATAAATATGAGAACCTACTCACTTTCTTCTTAATCACATAACCTGTGATTGGTGTTTGCAATTCAAATAACCAATGTTGAATATTACAACTCAACTAAGACAAACCTTATATGCCAAGTTACTAAAACATAGAGGTGTACAACAGTAGAATCCACATTAATCCAGTTATGGAATTAGCTTAGAATACAAGAAATAAATGACTCAAACCCTAACACATAGTTCTTGCACACCAAAACTCTTGACAAACAACAAGAATTAAGTCTCCTTATATAACAATGTCTTATGGGATTTTTCTCGTGGATTTGCATTTAATTTGTTCATAAAATAGCTGAATAAGTTGGATATAATTTTCTCCACAAATCTCTCCAATAAAAATATATGATTTGTTCTATTTAAAATTTAAATTTAAATCACATTTAAATTTTATTTGAATATCTCCAGCTGTCAAACAAATCAATAAAACATTACCAAAATAACTACATCAAATATGACTGAAAACCAATTAGAAAAACGCAACAAACAACATCCTACTTAGTATGCTTTCAAGGCCAGATGTTGTACAACTCATGCTGGAACATCAGGTTCAGCATGTTGCACCAGTACATCCAAAATCAACTCTTATCCTTAACTTGCAAATCTTCTATTAAGGAGAGAATCTTGGATAGATGAAATCAGAACCAACACCAATTTTCATATGCCTGTTTCCAAGAGATTAGATATTGCAACCCACATGTTGGACATATTGTTTAACATGTTTCCCTTCTGCACTAGAACCAACTCGAGAAACTCTATGTTGTTTTGCGTAATGCAGCCAATCCCAAAAGAACCAACAATAGAAGTAAACAAAACTTGGTCACTAGTCGAATTGGCACAAGGCAAGAACGCATTTGATGTGAAATGGGTGTACATTGTAAAGCTAAATTCAAAAGAAAAAGTAACGAGACACAAAGAAAGACTTGTAGCAAAAGTATTTCTTTAGAAAAAAAGATTTGATTTTTATGAAGTCTTTGCACCAACTATTAGGATCAAAACAATAGGGTTAGTTGTTGGTCTAGAAAACATAAACAACTGGTATATGTGTCAGATAGATGTGAAATATGCATTTCTGAATGGCCCATTAAATGAAGAGGTTTATGTAGCACAACCAGTTGGTTTTGTGAAGTAAGGACAAAAAAGAAAGGTATACAGGAAGCATAAAGCCATGTATGAACTCAAACAAACTCCAATAACTTAGAATAAGAAGATAAATTGCTTTATAAGGGAGAAAGACTTTATAAAGTGCACATACTATGTCTCAATGTCGATGACCTGTTGATAACATATAACTGTAAAAAAGAGATCGAAGACTTCATGATCGAAGCAAGGAGTTCAAAATTTCAGACATGGGCAACATTTTATACTTCCTTGGTATCGAATTCAACAAGAGTAGTAGAAGTATGATGATGCACTAAACAAGATATGCAAGTGAGATACTCAAAATATTTGAGATGGAGGAATGCAATGCAACCTCGACACCAGTTGAAACAAGATTGCAGCCGACGAAGGACTCGGATGAATATGATGTTGATCTAACACAGTATAGAAGACTCATTGGATTATTAAGATACCTTTGTCACACAAGGCCTGATCTAGCATACAATATAGGTATGGTGAGAAGTTTCATGTAGAAGCCAAATGTATCACACTTTGCAACCACAAGGAGGATACTAAGGTATCTCAAAGGAACACTCGATTATGAAATATTTTTTCCTGCAACAAATGAAGGAAAAGAATGGAAACTAGTGGGTTACACCGATTCAAGTTTGTGTGGTGGTGCCGAGGATAGAAAATCCACATCTGGTTATGTGTTTATGCTAGGTGGTGAACCAATTACTTGGAGTTTAAGAAAGGAACCTGTTGTAGCATTACCATCATGTGAGGCTGAATACATAGTTGCCTCTCATTGTGTGTGTCAAACAACATGAATGGTGAATCTAATGGAAGAAATTACAGGAAAGAATCATGGGGAAATGACCACGAAGATCGACAACATGTCTGCTATATATCTGGCGAAGAATCTGATAATACACAGAAGAAGCAAACACATCAATATGAGATTCCATTATCTTCGAGAGCAAGTAGAAAATGGGAAGCCGAACTTGGAACACTCTAGAATTTAGAATCAGATTGCAAACATCACGACGAAGGCTATGTAGGTGGAGTTATTCAAGATATTAAGAACTATGATGAATGCGAATAGTTTAGACAAAATGAATTAAGTGGTGTGTTAAATATGTGATTCTTTGAGTTAAGTCGAAGACAGTCTGTAGTTATTGAAGGAGCAAACTTCGACAGAGTTGAACTTGGTATTTGTTTTGTGTAACAATTGAGTTAGTTAGGTTAGTTGGTGTGTAAGTAATCTCAACTATAAATAGGGAGACACTCTTATTTGTAAAGTAGTAGCAATTGAACAATTCACTTATATTTGAATAAAATCATCTTCTTTTCTTCCAAAACCTAATTTTCGTCTTTCTCTCTTAAATTATACCTCTTTTCAAATCTTTATGCAGCAGAATCATCTTGCAACCAAAGTGTGGTTGAATTACTCAAATAACGATTGAGAAACGAAAGACTCTCAATCAGAAAGATCGATTATTATTCATCGAAATTAATTCGAATTATGTCTAAAATTGAAGTCTAATTCCAATAATTTTCACTAAAATTTTTGTATAATAAATGAATGACTTATAACTATTAGACAACGCAACATATTTGTTTAATCAATGTAGTAAACACCATGTTAAACACTCGTTAAACAATGCTTAAAGAGTTGTTAAATGTCATTAAAATTAACGCTCTGATGGCACATCTGAAGGGAGACAAGTAGGGTTTATAACCCATGCATTTGTTGACTTATTATGTCGGGAAAAAAAGTGGCAATTGAAGCTTTTGATAAATATTTGATAGTTTGAGAAAACTGACTATGTGAAATGAAAAGCAATATGATGAATCATTTTCATTTGATAATGACTAGGCAGCTAATTTTCCAGATATTATTCTTTTGTGTCATGGCAATTAGCATATATCCAATTCAACTATTCACTTCATTTTAATTTTTGAATAATATGAATTTTGTAAAATTATTATTGATAAAGTGAAGAGGACTTTTAAATCAAAGACAAATTCTACCTATCAAGAAAATTACAGTTCACAAAACTTAGCAACAATTTCTAATCCAAATTATTCTATTAATATAACATATAATATTATAGACAATTAGAATTAAAGACAGATAATTTATTATTTAGTTTTATTTTTTAAATATATAATATTTTTTATAAAAATAATTTTAATTAATATGCATCATTAATTTTTTTAAAATAATATTATATCTTTCAAACATATAACAGAATCAACATCATTAACCTTGTAATATTGATGGATAAATAGTAAATGACGAGTTATCATTTAATTCTTAAATTTATAAAAAAGGTGAATAAAAATCAAAGAAATAAAATAAGAAAAAGAAAGCGAAAAATCCAAAATTTAGGAAGTCACCAAGAAAAAGAAATAAAATCAGAGAAAAAAAATATTGAGCTTGTTTATTATTTTTATCTTTGATCAAGTTACTTATAAATTAGAACTTACACTTTAAAAATAATGCATAACTTAATTTGATATTGATTGATTAGTAAGGAAGAATTATATTATTTTTTCAAAAGAGAAAAAGATTAATTTTAAGGAATTTGTGTTTTAGAAAGAGAATAGAAAGGAAAACGTTAATGTGTAATGTTCTTTTTACTAGTATTGATTAATACTAAATAAATTAATCTCCTGGTATTGATTGATTAAAAAAATTACAGTTAGTAACATTGAATTTTAAAAATTATTAAGTTTTATTATAATTAATATACAACACTCATATTATGCATTTCGTCCTTTCCAAAATAATTGATATAGTTAATCATTTTAAACCGATTAAAAAAATGTAATAAATATAAAAGAGTATAATTTTTTTTTACTAAATTGTTTTTATTTATTATTGGTGTAGTGAGAGAATAATAAATTAAAAGTATTAATTAAAAATTATAATTAAAAATTAAATATTAAACTTACATTGAAAATTAAAATACAATATTCATTTTAGAATAAATAATTTTATAAGATACAATAATTATTTTTGGAGGTAGGATGGAATTTAAAATATTTTTATAATCTGTAATTGCATATCAAAACCATGACAAAGAAAAATTAAATTATATTGATGAAATTAATTCAATTACCACAAATATGTGTGCATCACCAATGTTTGTTACACACTTTGGTTTTAAATATAAACAAAAGTTAATCATATTTGGTAGAATATCTATTCTAGATTATGATAGGAACAAAAAATAAAAAAAAAAAGCAGAAAGCATATTTTTGCTGTTAGGGTGGATTATGCAAGTAGCTAATAGCAAACAAAAATGAAATGGCTTTTGCTGTAAAGTAGTTTCACTTTTAATTTGGTCAAAAAGAAATAACATCACTTTAACTATTGAGATAAAGATTGATTTGGTTATTGGGTTTCATATAAAACATCATGGTTTTGATAATTTAATTTTGCATAATTTAGGTTAAGGGACTTGAATGAAAATATAATATTTATAATATTGTTTAGTTGAATTAAAATATTATTAATGTTAAATTGGTATTTATAATATTAGTTTATCATTTGAAATGAAGAAACTAATACTTCATAGAATAGGTGTGACACCTTATAGCAAAGACACTATAAAATATATTATACTATTTTTGTTTTGATTGGAGGAAAGAGAAATTAATAATAGAAACATATTTATAGGTGTTGAAATTGTTATTTGTGTCCTAATCACATATTTAAAGTTAAAGAGAATGCTAACAAATTGTCATTATGATATTGTTTAAGTAATCAAAAGGAAATAATTTTTAAATAAAAAATTCGAATAAGACATTAACAAAGAGTTGAAGTCAATATCAAAATTCAACAAAATGTGTCACCAACATCATTGTTAGGGTCATAACTTTATTATGAAAATAATTTATATTTTGGTTGAGAAATGACTCTTATTTTATATTGTAGTCCAAGTAAAGAAAAATGTTATAAAAAATGCGTCATCTTTTCTATGGAGTTAATGGACAAGACGAAAAATTGGAAAATTTATATTTTTTCTCTCAGATTGAGAAAAAACCTCTTACTTTATTAAATAAATTACAATACTTTATTCAAAAGTGTTGTAAATATTACTTAAGAATTTTTTTTAGAATAATAAGTATTAGTTCAAAATTATCATATAAATGTAAGTTTCAAAAAAATTTTAAACAGCCTAAGTTTCAACGTTGTGTCGCCAATCTGTATGGCGATAGAGTGAAACATTTATTTTGCTGGTAAGTGGAGTCGCCAATCTGTATGGCGATAGAGTGGAAATGAGAATGAAGTCGCCATCCAGATTGGCGACAGAGTGCAGGCCTTTTTTTTTTTTTTTTCGTTTTAGGGTTTTAATACATAATTATTATTAAAATTAATTCTAGGGTGTCCATTTTTTAGTTTTTAAAATTAATTATTATTTAAACATAATTATTATTAATATTTTTAATTTTTTCATATAATTTTAAACTAGAGTTTTTAATTAATAAACTTAAAATTGCTTAGGTTTAAATAAAAATAATCTTAAATTAATTTTATAAATTTAAGTTTAATTAAAAATAAATTTAAATTAATTTTATAAATTTAGGTTTAATAAATATTATTTTTATACATTTAGGTTTAATATAAACATAATTGTGATTATAAATTATTGTTTTTAAGTAATAATTATAAATTAAGTAATAATTATTATTTTTAAATTTTAAATATTTTTAAAAATTTAATTATAAATTAATTTAAATACAAAATAAAAATTGATTAACCATTTAAATTTTAAAGTTTATAAATTGATTTAAATTATAAATTTTAAAATATAAAAATTGATTAACCATTGAATTTTAAAGTGTATAAAGTTTGTAAGGGTATTTAAGACATATCATATGAGACACGTATTATTTTATTTTTCTATAAATACGATTGCAAACACATATATGTTTTCACAACATTATATACCAAAAGACTGAAGTGTTAGTGCATTTTGAGTGGAGTGGAGTCTAGAATGTCTGCATTTCTAAATCAACGTTCTTCGTCGTCGTCATCAGCATCCGAGGAACCCTTTCCAACATTCGATCTAATGAAAAGAAATGTCCTAGTTGTCTTTTCAGCAACAAAGCCTCCGATGAAGGTGCTCATGTGGAATACGCAGACGTTGGAGCACTTGCATAGGGAACTGAACCGCTGACTAGAAGGAGACATTGCTCCAGGAGAAAAGATTAGGAAAATTGAGAGGTTGGTCGAGTAGACTGGGAGAAATGGAGTTACTTGTGAATAGAGAAAAGTGGAAAATGATGCTGGTGTCCTTGTGATGATGTTAACACCAAAGAAGATAACATTGATGGTCGTGATATCGTAGACGCCTTGGTGCAATGTTTTGTTTTATGTCTTTATGTTGTTATTATTTTCGGAATTTTTTTGTGATATTTAAGTTATGTTTGTTTAATTTTTGTTGCTTGCTAATTGTAATCGGTTAAGTATGCTTTAAATAGAATGAAATTTGCTATTGATTGTTACATATGAAATTATGATCTGCTGCTTGATCCTACGTTAGAACATTTTGTACGATTATGTCCTGGTTGCCGACACGAACTACACAATCTTACCATCTTGTCTGTGGTATCCATCTCCGTTCGAATGCGCGTGCTGTTAGGCCGACCCTTTTTCTTTCTGCGCATCAAGTCATTATGCCAGATAATTTCGCCTTCGTATTTAGGCCAATAGTCCTCCTTTTCCACCACCTGAAAGCTACATGTGTAGATATTGCACAAGCTTATCACTTGGTGAACTGCAGAAAGAAGGTTGGTTGGGTCCTGGCGCACCTTCGAACATGCTGCTATAACATGAGAGCAAGGCATACGGAATGCCTGAAACTTCCCACAATCACACCAGCTCTTATCCAGTTCAACACGGTAACATCCCCTAGGCTGTCCTTCGTTGTGATCAATCGACTCGGCAACACTGAACCAACCAGCTTTACAGTCAAAGATGGTGACGACGTGTGTGTTGGCTTTGGCAACTTCGTCTTTCATGAATTTCATTGAAGTATCACTGTACAGCTGACCCGATTGTAATACTGAACCCCATTTCATACGTCTGCTATCAAAGAGTGAGCCTAGCCTAAAATATGTTGCCTTTACCAAGGCAGTTATCGGGAGGTTTCAGATTTCCTTGAAAACAGAATTCATTGATTTGACGAGGTTTGTTGTCATGTGGCCCCATCGCACCCCATTGTTGTATGCCCGCGTTCATTCTCCCTATCAATGTTATCAATCCATCTTAATGTATCCGCGTTTGTTAGTCTGATCTTGTCACAATAGTATTTAAATGTGGGTTCTGTTAGTGCATATCTTTCATTCACAACCTTCTTCCGTAGCGTCTTGTCTTTGATTTCCCGCATGAAATTTTGGGCAATATGCCTTATGCAATAGACGTGGGTCGAGGGAGGATCCTGCCAACCATTATCAAGGTTGTTGTATGCACTCTCGATTGATGGGTGTCGATCAGAGATCAAACATAAGTTAGGTTGGGGAGACACGTAAAAGCGGAAATTTTTCGATATGAAGGAGTGTAATTGTACCTTTGAACCATATGTGCAATTATGGTACTCACCTTCAAAGACGGGTTGTCGCTAACGACTGTTTGATATACTTGTAATATTATGTTTGACGCTGAAACTATTATGTTTACATTTATTAAGCCACTATTATTATTACACTCTTACTAATTAAAAAAATGTTATACCTAATAACTCAGTTTCTTTGACAAGACAACACATGCATGCCTATCAATGACCCTGCCTGCAAACCTACGAGATTCTTACTCTGCATGCAGCATGCTTGACAAGACAACACAACACTTGCATGCAACACGCTTGACATTACAGCACAACACTTGCCCTTCATGCATTTACAAGACACATGCATCAAGACACTTGCCCTGCATGCATTTACAAGACACATGCATTCGTGGAATATAAATAAAGGGTCTTTACCTAGCAAATTCTGTTCACACTTAAACTCTCAAACTCTCAAAGTCTGAAACTAGAAAATTCTCAACCTCTCAAACCCTCAAAGTCTCAATCTCTCAAACTCTCAAACCCTCAAAGTCTCAATCTCTCAAACTCTCAAACTCTCAAACTTTACTCACCCAGTAAATTCATAAACCACAATGTCTCTACTCACAATGGGAAACTCTTGTAGAGGAACGATTGAAAACATTGCCGAGTTTGTAAGTTTTTAGTTTTTGTGTATGTTTACAATCTTTAGTTATCTTGTAAAACTAACAAAACATTAATTATTTTGCTGGATGCATCAAGGTTTCGATGTTGTGTGCATGATTACATACCACACGACCCCCTCATAGATGGATACCTTCGTCATTGTGGGTTTGGTGATGTGATTAAAATTAAATCATACTCGCTCGATGTGAAGTTCATTCTAACGTTGTTAGAATGCTGGAGACCAGAGACACATACATTTCACCTACCTTTTGGTGAGTGCATTGTGACTCTTCAAGATGTCTACATGTTGCTCGGCCTACGCATCAATGGTAAGGCCGTCAACGACAAAGTTGGTGTTAATGACCGACTATGCAAAGATTTATTGGGCGCCCCTCTGTGTGAGGACGCAACTCAGGGAGAATGCGAGGGTCACCCGAGGGGCCAGGGAATAAATCTTAAATACCTCAGAGAACAATACAACAATATTGTCTTAAGTGAGGATAGCACCGAATATGATAAAATAGTCAAAACACGGTGCTATATTATGATTTTGTTTGGTCACTTTTTATTTTCAGAAGGGCACTGGAAATAGCGTAAATATTATGTATTTACCATTGCTACAAAACATAAACAAAGTGAGCGAATATAGTTAGGGATCAGTGTCGCTACCGCAAAAATAAGGTGCCGGCAAAACAGAAGAGTCGCCATCTTTCGTTATTTATCCCACAGAAAGGGAAAGTAAACGATCGGGAAAAACCTGACGAGAAGGTATAAGACAAGGTCATCGCAACCATGTCTGGATTCGGGAGTCGGTTACGCAAGGGGAAGGTATTAGCACCCCTCACGTCCATCGTACTCGATGGGATCCACGCTTGTTGTGTTTATCTGACGGGTTTATTTAACTATCTACCTATCAAGGCTGGTCTGAAAAGAAAAGAAAATGAATCGGCAAAGCGTCGCACTTTATGCCTACGTATTCTCATCAGAGAACGAGAAATCAGAGTTAACATAGTTCGGCTAACTACGGGTAACGGGTGGGGGAAGGTGGCTCGCCAATACGTCAGTATTGTGCCTACGTACTCTCAACTGATATGAGAGATCCGAGCTTACGTAGTTCGGGATAATACGGATTACGGGGATTCAGATTCATCTGTTTTTCGAGTAGGGTTAACAAACAGTTCCAACAGTTTGGTGTATGCAGCTTGCTCGTCAGAGACTCGTGCGTTACCGTTTGCGGTAGAACTGAGAGTTAACGACACTCTTTTCTTCAGAAAAGCTTTCCTTTGAATTATGGGCCCACGGGGCAAAAAGGTTTGAAGTTTGTTTTCTGTCTTTTACGGAAGAAGTGTTTTTTTTATGGTTGTCTGTAGTTTGTACAGCACTAGAGACTATGACTTAGGAGCGAATGCGTCGCATATCGTCCAAAGGACATATACTAAACACTCTAGATAATTGAGAGGAGACCGCTCAATTATCATTTCTCAAGTAGCTTAAGGCTCGTAACGCGCTTGTACTAACTTGCCTTTATTACGTCTTTTACTGTTGTTTTGAGATGAGAAGAGAACGAACTCTACGGGGAAACTGTCAAGTCCTAATGTTGTCATGCCAAAGATTCATCCTATGGTTGAGTTTTGAAACGGGAACTCCTAGAAATTATCATGCATAGGTTTCAACCTAAATTGATATTTATAATATTATTTTATCATTTGAAATGAAGAAACTAATACTTCATAGAATAGGTGTGACACCTTATAGCAAACACACTATAAAAATATATTATACAATATTTTTCATTTTTGATTGGAGGAAAGAGAAATTAATAATAGAAACATATTTATAGGTGTTGAAATTGTTATTTGTGTCCTAATCACATATTTAAAGTTAAAGAGAATGCTAACAAATTGTCATTATGATATTGTTTAAGTAATCAAAAGAAAATAATTCTTAAATAAAAAATTCGAATAAGACATTAACAAAGAGTTGAAGTCAATATCAAAATTCAACAAAATGTATCACCGCCATCATTGTTAGGGTCATAACTTTATTACCAAAATAATTTATATTTTGGTTGAGAAATGACTCTTATTTTATATTGTAGTCCAAGTAAAGAAAAATGTTATAAAAAATGCGTCATCTTTTCTATGGAGTTAATGGACAAGACGAAAAATTGGAAAATTTATATTTTTTCTCTCGATTGAGAAAACCCCCTTACTTTATTAAATAAATTACAATACTCTATTCAAAAGTGTTGTAAATGTTACTTAAGATTTTTTTTTTAAGAATAATCAGATATTAATTCAAAATTATCATATAAATGTAAGTTTTAAAAAAAAATTCAAACAGACTCAGTTTCAACATCGTGTCGCCAATATGTATGGCGATAGAGTGAAACATTTATTTTGCTAGTAAGTGGAGTCGCCAATCTGTATAGCGATAGAGTGGAAATGAGAATGAAGTCGCCATACAAATTGGCAACAGAGTGCAGACCATTTTTTTTTCGTTTTAGGGTTTTAATACATAATTATTATTAAAATTGATTCTAGGGTTTTTGTTTTTTAATTTTCAAAATTAATAATTATTAAAACATAATTATTATTAATATTTAAAATAAAGTTTTTAATTAATAAACATAATTATTATTAATTTTTTTAATTTTTTCATATAATTTTAAACTAGAGTTTTTAATTAATAAACTTAAAATTGTTTAGGTTTAAATAAAAATAATCTTAAATTAATTTTATAAATTTAAGTTTAATTAAAAATAAACTTAAATTGATTTTATAAATTTAGGTTTAATAAATATTATTTTTATACATTTAGGTTTAATATAAATATAATTGTGATTATAAATTATTGTTTTTAAGTAATAATTAGAAATTAAGTAATAATTATTGTTTTTAAATTTTATATATTTTTAAAATTTTAATTATAAATTAATTTAAATACAAAATAAAAATTGACTAACCATTTAAATTTTAAAGTTTATAAATTGATTTAAATTATAAATTTTAAAACATAAAAATTGATTAACCATTGAATTTTAAAGTGTATAAAGTTTGTAAGGGTATTTAAGACATATCATATAGGGCACGTACTATTTTATTTTTCTATAAATACGATTGCAAACACATATATGTTTTCACAATATTATATACCAAAAGACTGAAGTGTTAGTGCATTTTGAGTGGAGTGGAGTCTAGAATGTCTGCATTTCTAAATCAACGTTCTTCGTCGTCGTCATCAGCATCCGAGGAACTCTTTCCAACATTCGATCTAATGAAAAGAAATGCCCTAGTTGTCTTTTCAGCAGCTAGGGCATTTTTAATTTTTTAATTTTTAATAATTATTAATTTTAAAAATTAAAAAACGAAAACCCGAGTTTATAAGTTTTTAGTTTTTGTGTATGTTTACGATCTTTAGTTATCTTGTAAAACTAACGAAACATTAATTATTTTGCAGGATGCATCAAGGTTTCGATGTCGTGTGCATGATTACATACCACACGACCCCCTCATAGACAGATACCTTCGTCATTATGGGTTTGGTAATGTGATTAAAATCAAATCATACTCGCTTGATGCGAAGTTCATTCTAGCGTTGTTAGAACGCTGGAGACCGGAGACACATACATTTCACCTACCTTTTGGTGAGTGCACTGTGACTCTTCAAGATGTCTACATGTTGCTCGGCCTACGCATCAATGGTAAGGCCGTCAACCACAAAGTTGGTGTTAACGACCGACTATGCGAAGATTTATTGGGCGCCCCTCTGTGTGAGGATGCAACTCAGGGAGAATGCGAGGGTCGCCCAAGGGGTCAGGGAATAAATCTTAAATACCTCAGAGAACAATACAACAATATTGTCTTAAGTGAGGATAACACCGAATATGATAAAATAGTCAAAACACGGTGCTATATTATGATTTTGTTTGGTCACTTTTTATTTCCAGAGGACACTGGAAATATCGTAAATATTATGTATTTACCATTGCTACAAAACATAAACAAAGTGAGCGAATATAGTTGGGGATCAGCTGTCCTCGCTCATCTGTATAGTGCACTTTGTAAAAATTCCAAAAAAAATCCTGTACTTTTTATGGCTGCGCCAATCTCCTACAAGCGTGGGGTTGGTCTAGGATGCCAACGCTTGCTCCAGTTAATCGGAATCCATTTACATTCCCGTAGGCCAACAAGTAAGTTTCTTTTCAAGACTATTTAACAACCAAATTTTCTTTGTAACTTAATAATTTGTGAGATGTGTTTTAGATGCTAACTTATATGTGTTTCTTTTTTTTAGGTGGTCTGTTCCAGGGATGAATTATCAGAGATGTCCCAGGCACTCTTTAATTCAATAACGCAACCTCATCGACCATTTTGGGCCAGATGATGTAAGTTATCTACCTTTAATTTGTCTAACTTATATGCATAAACTTGTCTATCTTTGTCGGACTAAATGTATCCACCTTTATTGTAGTTTGTCTGGATGTCGTACGAGGGTCTCGACCACCAGCCCGACCCCAATGATTCTGCTGTGTGGACATCAAGAACACCCATCATTAGGTTCACTACGATGGAGATGCACCAAAGTGATAGGGTGAAGCTACAATTTGGGATGCATCAAGATATTCTAGATGCTCCGACATCATTAGGGGATTGACATCAGAAACGGGTGGACTCACAGTGGAGTGTCAGTCATTGGAAGGAGTTTGTAAAGGAGATGCATGAACATTGGAAGAATAGAAGGCAACACATCTTAACCGACCAAATTGTGGAAGGGGCTAGGCCAAGTTATCAATATATGACTTGGTTTAGGTCAGTCACAATATCTCAACCAATTCTGTCTGAGCCAACCTATTTGATTGACCCAAGGCATCGCGCTGCTTCATCAAACACACAACAATAATCCAATGCCCAACATCAGCCTTACCATAACCCATACGTGCCACCAAATGCCCAACATCAACAACAACATCCTTACCATGACCCATACATGTCCCCACCCAGTCACAACATCAACCACCATACCAATATAGCCCTGACAGTTCATTTGACCCTACCCCCTCCACTTATAGCCCAAATAATTCATTTGACCCTACCCCCTACAACTATCCACTGTTTGACTACCAAACCCTAGAACAACCAACACACCATTTCCAATCTAATTCGATGTACGAATTCGGACAACTATATCGTCCATACTTCACTGAACCTCCCTGACAATCCTACGAAAACATGGGCATTGGGCTTAACTACGGAAGCGCCGTTGATAGTGGACCTCCCGGTGTCGCGGTGAAATTTGGATACCAAAATATTGATTAGTTTGAATCTTATTCATTTGCAACCGAACTTTGATTTGTCCAAAGGAAGGGATAAAGGTCGAAATTCCCACAATGCAATGCAAATGCAAGCTTGAGAGTTTTAGGTTTGGGGGTTGGTTAAACTTAGGGAATGTGCTAGCATCCTAAGTTTCTGTAGTACTTGAAGGAAAATTGCGATCTAAACGCAGCGGAAAACAAAAATTTTCCTTTAGTGATCCTCACGAATGAGCATGGTCAGTGATAGAATCGTTACCTCTTTGTGGCGATTCAGATCTTTGATGCAGCGATCACAAGCGTTGATGAAGTGCAACGCCTCTACTCAGTCCACACGAACAGCTTCCGGTCACAGTGCTAGCTGCTTACGAACGGAATTATTTGAGTGAGAAAAGAGAATCAAAACGAAATTGCATCAAGTGAAAGCTTCATCACAAGGGTTCCTTTTATAGACTCTCTTGTGGGCTGCGGGCTAAAACCCAATTCACATGATCCATAATAATATTATATATTATTATAATAACTATTATTATAATAAATATATTTATTTTATTATTATTTTATAACCATTATAAAATAACAATAATTATTATTATATTATCTGAATTTCTATTTTTCACTTAAGTGCACCGTACCTTACGGTGTTCCTTTGATTTCTCTATCTCTCATCAAACTGTCCTTATGTGTGTGACCCTGTAGGATTTCGTAACGTTGGTAATTATATTAAATTATATATATTTAACATAATAAACAGTAAGCGGTATCTAGCAACACATCACTGCTACCCAAGTCACGAAAATGTCATGTGATCTGACAAAACCTTTTTCGTGATAATATATGTTTGTACAATTACCCTTTTGCCCCTATGTCTATATTGAACACAAGGCATACACTGTGTCATCCTTGTCCAGTTCAATATTGGGCCCTTAGACATTTCTCCTGTTATGCAGGATTGGCAAATTCCATCTAGGACACTCATGTCCCTCAGCATGCTTCGTGGAGTGCCCATCAACTGTCTTTATGATCATCCAGTTACGGATAATGTTTGATCAGCAATAAAGCACCCGACTCTACATCTAGGGTCCATAGTGGTTTCAGGTCGAAGGGTGGTAATACACCATTATCACCATGAGAATAACTTATGACACTTTGCATAACATACTATGTAGTATTCTCATAGCGGGTCAATCCGGTATAAATATTACTCCTAATATTTATACCTATGTCAAGACTTGATAACTCTTTATCCATGATCCATGAGATGTGATCATCAGTCTATCTTCATAATAGTCTCAATGCTTTTAATGTTATCCCACTTTGCAATAAAGCTTGACTACGGATTTTTTAAGAATAATGTCTTTATGTTTAATGGGATCTCATGATTAAGTCACACTTAACATTTCATTAAACAGACTAACTATTCTAGGGACTTTATTATTCTGAAAGACAAACATAATAAAGAAATGCCTTTTATTATTAAACGAATAATCTGATACAAGTACCAAAAAGTATTGGCCTCTAGGGCTTACACCAACAATCTCCCACTAGCACTAGAGCCAATTAGGCATACCCCTAATACCCATAGATCTAGTATGACCATCATGCTTCTGTTGCGCAAGAGGCTTTGTTAATGGGTCAGCGATATTGTCAAGTGTAGGTACTCTGCATATCTTCACATCTCCCCGATCGATTATCTCTCGAATGAGGTGATAACGCCTAAGTATGTGTTTGGATCGTTGGTGAGATCTAGGCTCCTTAGCTTGTGCGATAGCACCATTGTTATCACAATATAAACCAATGGGATCCACAATGCTAGGGACTATGCCAAGTTCACTAATGAACTTCTTGATCCAAACAGCTTCCTTTGCTGCATTTGAGGCAGCAATATACTCGGCCTCAGTTGTAGAATCAGCAACTGTTTCTTGCTTTGAACTTTTCCAGCTCACAGCGCCACCATTGAGACAGAACACATAACCAGATTGTGATCTAAAATCATCCTTATCTGTCTGGAAGCTAGCATCAGTGTAACCAATTACATCAAGCTCTTCCTGACCTCCATATATCAAGAATGAATCCTTAGTCCTTCTCAAGTACTTAAGGATATTCTTGACAGCTACCCAGTGAGCATCACCGGGATCAGATTGGTACCTACTCGTTGCACTTAATGCATACGAGACATCTGGTCGAGTACATAACATGGCATACATGATAGATCCTATTGCAGATGCATATGGAATCTTATTCATGCGATCCCTTTCTTCCTTAGTTGAAGGGGATTGTGTTTTTGATAAACACAGACCATGTTGCATAGGTATGAATCCTTTCTTGGAATCATGCATATTAAAGCGTCTCAACACTTTATCTATGTATGTACTCTGACTTAGGCCAAGCAGTTTTTGTGATCTATCTCTATAGATCCTAATTCCTAATATATAGGTTGCTTCACCTAGGTCTTTCATAGAAAAACAATTCCCTAACCAAGTTTTCACTTGTTGCAAGGTAGGGACATCGTTTCCAATGAGTAATATGTCATCTACATATAATACCAGAAACACGATCATGCTCCCACTAACCTTCTTGTAGACACAAGGTTCATCTTCATTTTTGATGAATCCATATTGTTTTACGGTTTCATCAAAACGAAGATTCCAGCTTCTGGAAGCTTGCTTCAATCCATAGATTGATCGCTGTAACTTGCATATCTTTTGGGCATCTTGTGGTATGTCAAATCCTTCAGGTTGTGTCATGTACACATCCTCAAGAAGATTCCCATTAAGGAAAGCAGTTTTGACATCCATCTGCCATATTTCATAATCATGATATGCAGCGATGGCAAGTAAAATCCGAACAGATTTAAGCATTGCAACTGGTGAAAAGGTTTCATCATAGTCAACCCCATGAATTTGTTTATAGCCTTTTGCAACCAGTCTTGCTTTATAGGTATGTACCTTACCATCCATGTCAGTCTTCTTCTTGAAGACCCACTTGCATCCTATAGGGTTAACTCCTATAGGAGGTTCTACCAAGGTCCAAACCTGGTTTGTGTACATGGAATCCATTTCAGATTTCATGGCTTCTAGCCACTTCTCAGACTCAGGACCAGTTATGGCCTCTTTGTAGGTCACAGGCTCATCTTGATCCATGAGTAATACATCACCCTGATCACTTATGAGATATCCATATCTCTCAGGTTGGTGACGTATCCTGCTTGACCTACGCTGGTCTTGTTCTTCTTGAGCAGGTTGCTCTTCCACAACTACTTGTGTTTCCTGCTCTAGTTCCTCCATAGGTGTTTCAATGTTTTGTGATTCTTGAATTTCTTCAAGCTCTATTTTCCTCCCACTGTTTCCTTTGGAAATAAAATCCCTTTCCAGAAAGACTCCAGTTCGAGCGACAAACACTTTGCCCTCAGAAGGATTGTAGAAGTAATATCCTCTTGTTTCTTTAGGATACCCCACAAATAAGCATTTGTCAGATTTGGGCTCAAGCTTGGTTGAAATTTGTCGTTTGACGTAAACTTCGCAACCCCAAATCTTCATGTAAGACATATGTGGTTTCTTACCACTCCATATCTCATATGGTGTCTTATCAACCTTTTTGGATGGAACACGGTTAAATGTGTAAGCTGCTGTTAATAATGCATGTCCCCAAAAGGAGTTTGGAAGATCGACGTGACTCATCATGGATCGGACCATGTCTAACAAGGTTCGATTTCTTCTCTCAGATACACCATTCCATTGTGGTGTTCCAGGAGGAGTAAGTTGGGATAGAATCCCATACTCTTTTAGATGGTCATCAAATTCTAGGCTTAAATATTCACCGCCTCGATCTGATCGAAGAACTTTAATATTCTTACCTAGTTGGTTTTGTACTTCATTCTTGAATTCCTTGAACTTTTCAAAGGACTCAGATTTGTGTTTCATTAAATACACATATCCGTATCTACTGAAGTCATCAGTAAAAGTGATGAAGTACTGAAAACCTCCTCTGGCTGGTATGTTCAGTGGTCCACATACATCAGTATGTATGAGTGCCAAAAGATCATTAGCCCTTTCACCTTTTCCTGTGAATGGGGACTTTGTCATCTTTCCAATTAAACAAGATCTGCATGTCTCATATGATTCATAATCAAAAGAGTCCAAGAGTCCATCTTTATGGAGTTTGGAAATGCGTTTCTCATTTATGTGGCCTAATCGACAGTGCCAAAGGTAAGTTGGATTCAACTCATTAGGTTTCAACCTTTTAGTATTAATGTTATAAATTGGCATTTCGAGATCAAGGACATATAGTCCATTATTCATTTTTGCAGTAGCATAGAATATATCATTCAAATAAATGGAGCAACAATTGTTCCTTATTATGAATGAAAAACCAAACTTGTCCAAACAAGAAACGGAAATAATATTCCTGCTAATTGCAGGTACATAATAACAGTTCTCTAACTGAATTATTAAACCACTAGGTAAAGTTAAAACATAAGTTCCTACAGCTAAAGCAGCAACCTTTGCTCCATTGCCAACTCGTAGGTCAACTTCACCTTTTGCCAAATTTCTACTCCTTTTTAGCCCCTGCACATTAGTACAAATGTGAGAACCGCATCCAGTATCTAATACCCATGATGCAGAAGTAGATAAATTAATTTCAATAACAAAAATACCTGAATTTGAAGTCTCTACTCCATTATTCTTATCTTCCAGGTACTTTGGGCAATTTCTCTTCCAATGTCCGGTCTTACCGCAATGGAAGCAAGTGCCCTCCTTTGCTATTCCTCCACTAGGCTTCAAAACAGGAGGAGTGGGTTTGGGTTTGGCAACTTCCTTGCCTTTCCCTCTACCACCCTGTTTGATGGGCCTCTTGTTCTGTTTCTTTCCATTACTGACCATCAGAATGGATTTCCCTTTTGTCTTCATATTCTGCTCAGCAGTTCTCAACATGCCTAGCAGTTCTGGAAGACTTTTGTCCAAGTCATTCATATTGAAATTCAGGACAAACTGACTGAAGCTCTCTGGCAACGATTGCAAGATCAGATCAATCGCAAGTTCCTTTCCAAGGGGAAACCCTAATCTGTCAAGGTTCTCCACATACCCAATCATCTTGAGTACATGGGGACTTACAGGGGCTCCCTCAGCTAACTTGCTGTTAAAAAGGGACTTTGAAACCTGAAACCTCTCATTTCTTGCTTGCTCTTGGTAAAGCGTTTTCAGATGTCCGATCATATCGAACGCAGACATGTTCTCGTGTTGCTTTTGCAACTCAGAGTTCATGGTAGCAAGCATGAGGCAAGCGGTTTCATTGGCATCATCGAAATGCTTCTTATAAGCATCTCTTTCTGCCTTTGGTGCAGAACTAGGAGGTTCCTCCTCAGGAACTGGTGTCTCCAAGACATACAGCTTCTTATCGTGCTTGAGGACAATCCTCAGATTACGGTGCCAATCCAGGAAATTTGTCCCAGACAATTTTTCCTTATCTAGGATGGATCGCAAAATATTGTTCGATGTGTTTGTTGTCATGATAATCTACAAGAGAAATATGAAAATATAAGTATCATTAAAACAACATATTTAATTAGGCCTTTAATCAAATATGCTCCCACTATTTTATTCAAAACAAATGACCCTCATCATTTGATTCGGAAAATCCCGTTGGAAGACTTTCTAGTGGGTCGAGATCCATGTTTCACTTTGTTTTAAGTCAGCGTTAGGCTGATTACATAAAACTAAGTTATTTAGGTAGGAACTCCTTCCAATTGTATCTCATACAACTCTCGAATATTTTCAATTGGGTGAATAACTCCTTATTCCGATCCATCACATGAATCATTCCCAATTCTTGCTTCTAAACATATATAATCTTATTATAATTTGTTTAGTTAAGTTTGACCCATTGTTTTAGCAATTGGATATTACAATTATCCCATCACACCTTACTAATATAGAACATGCACCTCGCGTAGGCGAAACCTACAATGCTCGATACTAGTCTTGATGAGTGCTAAAAATTGGAAAGCATAAACTTAATATTTAATTTTGAGGGAATTTGTTATTAGTTTGATCTCACCGGCTTAACATGCAAAACGTCTCTCACATGCATCAACATACAATTACATGCATCAACATACATATAAAAAGATACAATTATGGCCCCTAACGCAATTGTTCTCTCAAGCCAATGAGAGAACCTAAGCTAACCTAATAACGACCTAAGCTTCTCCAAGCATGATCTCCAAGGTTATCCTCCTTTAATATTGAATACTTCCTTTTTTTTTTCTAACATAATATTACATTACATATAAGAAAACTCGTTTTACATACGAGGGAGTGAGATGAGAAAAGAAGTTACATAAAGAGATTGAGAGAGAGGCACGACACGCAGGCCGTATTCAAAAATCCCAAAACAATAATAAAGGAAAAACTAAGGCCATAACTGATCACCACAAATAAATAATAATAAACACACTTTTATTATTAGTTTAAAATTCCGATAATTAAATAAACTAAATTAAATTTCGGCTGATTAAATTTCACGTCGTTTCCTGCACAACTTTTGTGCATTTACAACCCCAACCGGAAAAGTCTGCGGCAATACAACACTTGTACTGCCATTAATCCTAATGCAACAATTTCATGCCGTCAAACACAACTCGATTGATAACTCAATAGGATAGATCAATATGTCATTGCTTCACCATACTAATGTCGGATTCCGAAGCGAATGAAAGTGATGATCTTTCAAAAGAATTACAATCCTTATGTGATTGAATGGATGAAATCAAAATAGTATATCCCATATACCATCTTTGCATCAGAATTTCTTATATCTTATATAAAAGTGATCGATCTAATTGTGTAACCTATGGATGATCAATGTATCGCACAACTTCACCATACTAATGTCGGATTCCGAAGCATAATCAACATCAATCATCCAAATCGTACACAACAGATGCCAAATTTAATTAATCGTTTATTGTTAAATTCATTCTGTGTTTTAATCGAATCAAATACAGAAAAGACGGAAATTTAACAGCTATCAGATCCATGGTTTCGTAAGTGGCTCTGATACCACTGAAGGAAAATTGCGATCTAAACGCAGCGGAAAACAAAAATTTTCCTTTAGTGATCCTCACGAATGAGCATGGTCAGTGATAGAATCGTTACCTCTTTGTGGCGATTCAGATCTTTGATGCAGCGATCACAAGCGTTGATGAAGTGCAACGCCTCTACTCAGTCCACACGAACAGCTTCCGGTCACAGTGCTAGCTGCTTACGAACGGAATTATTTGAGTGAGAAAAGAGAATCAAAACGAAATTGCATCAAGTGAAAGCTTCATCACAAGGGTTCCTTTTATAGACTCTCTTGTGGGCTGCGGGCTAAAACCCAATTCACATGATCCATAATAATATTATATATTATTATAATAACTATTATTATAATAAATATATTTATTTTATTATTATTTTATAACCATTATAAAATAACAATAATTATTATTATATTATCTGAATTTCTATTTTTCACTTAAGTGCACCGTACCTTACGGTGTTCCTTTGATTTCTCTATCTCTCATCAAACTGTCCTTATGTGTGTGACCCTGTAGGATTTCGTAACGTTGGTAATTATATTAAATTATATATATTTAACATAATAAACAGTAAGCGGTATCTAGCAACACATCACTGCTACCCAAGTCACGAAAATGTCATGTGATCTGACAAAACCTTTTTCGTGATAATATATGTTTGTACAATTACCCTTTTGCCCCTATGTCTATATTGAACACAAGGCATACACTGTGTCATCCTTGTCCAGTTCAATATTGGGCCCTTAGACATTTCTCCTGTTATGCAGGATTGGCAAATTCCATCTAGGACACTCATGTCCCTCAGCATGCTTCGTGGAGTGCCCATCAACTGTCTTTATGATCATCCAGTTACGGATAATGTTTGATCAGCAATAAAGCACCCGACTCTACATCTAGGGTCCATAGTGGTTTCAGGTCGAAGGGTGGTAATACACCATTATCACCATGAGAATAACTTATGACACTTTGCATAACATACTATGTAGTATTCTCATAGCGGGTCAATCCGGTATAAATATTACTCCTAATATTTATACCTATGTCAAGACTTGATAACTCTTTATCCATGATCCATGAGATGTGATCATCAGTCTATCTTCATAATAGTCTCAATGCTTTTAATGTTATCCCACTTTGCAATAAAGCTTGACTACGGATTTTTTAAGAATAATGTCTTTATGTTTAATGGGATCTCATGATTAAGTCACACTTAACATTTCATTAAACAGACTAACTATTCTAGGGACTTTATTATTCTGAAAGACAAACATAATAAAGAAATGCCTTTTATTATTAAACGAATAATCTGATACAAGTACCAAAAAGTATTGGCCTCTAGGGCTTACACCAACAGTACTCTACAGGAACCTCTTGTTTTATGTTTGCTTTATTGCTAAATGTTATCTGCTTAAGGGTGAAAGACCTAGGAGTTTATTTCTAAGTATACTCGATAAGATATTGCATCTTATGCCTACATATCCTTACGGGAGTGAAATCAGAGTATTTGTAGTTTTCCTAAAGGGTTTGAGGAGTTCTTTGACTGTGGTCAAAGTTCCTACGGGTTTAGGGTAGTTGATTGATTGAGTTTAAGAGAAAGGACGAGTTATCATTTTAAGAGAGATTTAACCGCCACAAATTGTAGGAAAATAGTCTTTGTATCGTCTTAAGAGAAGGGCTCAAGTACTCGGATATTGATCGACGAGTACGCCTCTATCTCTCTTAAGGCAAAGTCCCTGCATATTGATTGTGTTGTTGTGGGGTGGAGATTCTATCTCGCTTAGGATGATTAACATCTTTCTCTAATGTTTGAATGTTTAATTTGAGTTGTTTGTATCTAAGTTGTAAAAGATAACAGTCCTTCCTATGGGGTAGGATCTAACTTAGAAAGATCAACTTGAATGGGATCAAGGATCGTAGGGGGGAATGATGCAAATGATGTGCACAACACACAAGTATTGAATCATGTGTAGGTTTTTCCTTTGGACGGAATGCAATGATGCAATAAAGATAAATTGCGATGAAGGTAAATTGCGAAAATGTAAAAAGCATACACAACGCATGAAAGCGCTAAGTGTGTGAATATGAATTGTGAGTGCAAATGTGGGAGCGGAGTGCGATTAGTTTTGTTTTACGATGTGAGTTGATTTAGTTATAGGGTTTTAAGAGAAATGTTGGATTGATTTTAATGGGTGACGTTGGATTGATTTTAAGAAAGTTATTGTATTATTTGTGAGGTTGATTTTATGAATTGGTTTGTTAAGGGATAAATTAATTTACTAGCGAAAACAAGTTTTATGGTTTGATTAAGTTGGATAGAAATAAATCTAAATAAATAATTATTAATTAAATAAGTAAATAGGTTTTTTTTTTTGAATAAAAGATAGTTTTTCTCTTATTATTATTATTAATAAATAAATACAAATTATTTAAATTTTGAAATGTTTTCTTTTTGGTATTTAAATAATAAATAAATAATGATTATAAATAAAGGGTTAAATAGCTAGATAAATGATTAATTAATTAAAAGTTATTAGTTAGAAACAAATTAATTAGAAAAAGTTATTAATTCCTTTTGATTAGGTAAATAGGTGGCTGCTAAGAAATATATTAATTAGATTAATTAAAAAAGTGATGATTAAGTAGACTAATTAATTAATTTGAAAAGTTATTAGTTTAATTTTATAAAAAAGTTGGTTAAGATTAATGATTAGATGGTTAATGCAGATTAAGGATTGATTAAGGGTTAGGTAGGCGAAAGTGTATAGTGTGGTGTGTGTGTGCATTGCATAATAAGTATGGTGGGACGACCCACATATGATTACAACACACAACAAAACATAACAAAAAGAAAAACACGGAGGAACCCTAATCCCCACTCTCTTCCGTCGATCTCCTTTCTCACTATCCTCCTTCAATCTCTTCGCTTTCTCGATCTTCCTTTCTCTCCTTCTGCTCCTTCATTTTCTAAGGTATTTGTGATTTCCTTCTTCTTTCGCCTCTAACCCGCAACCTGTATACATAAGAGGAACAAAACTCAAATGGTTCAAACGAAACATGGATTCACGAGGTTACCGATAGTGAGGGCCGATGGTGGTTTGCGGAGGAGATGATTCATGGCTGGTGATTGCGAAACGGCGAGGGTTTCGATGACGACTGTGGTGAGGTTGTCGTCAACGATGGGGGTTTTCCGACGGGGTATGCGGCGGAAGTTTGAGAGATAAGTTCTTTTCCTTCTTTGATGTTTTACTCTGTATGTTAGGTTTATTATTTGGGATTTCTGTGTGGAATTTTGGGGTTTTGCTCTGAGTTCCTTTTACGATGTGTTCTCTAACTGATGTTTTTTTCCTTCTCTTATATAGGCTCAAAACGAAACATTCTGTTAATGGTGATAAATCTCTTTCCTTCTTGAGGTGAACACGTTGATGGCTGTTTTGGAAAGAAATGAGGTGTGTTTCTTTGTCTTGAAAATGTTTCTACTTTGATCCCAACATGTCCAAACCTGTTTTATTTTGTTCAAACATGGATTGCTGACATTGAAAAAGTTTCCAACTTGGTTGGATTGCGTTTGATTTTCGTTTTGGAAATAACACCCTGTCTTGAATCTTCTGTCATATATTGAAATCTTCCATTATTTGCTGACATGCTTGATTACGTCTACTTTGTCAAATTCATTTAATTTGTGTTGTTAATCGAATTGGTAAGCTCAGGTTTGGAAACTAACGATAAATGATTGTTTTGGCCAGGTTGCACATATATGTTTAGAACGTGGCGGTGGAAGTTAAAGCTGCTCATTAAGGCCTTGTATGTGAACTGAGGATCATTCAGTTTCTTGACTGACGACATTAGAACCTGATGAAGGTAATTGATTTGGTTGCACCACTCGAACATCATGTTCCTGAGATTTCTAGCACTAATGTCCATAGTTGAATAGGTCGGTTCACTTTTCACTTGGATAGCTGAAGTATTATGAGAATGGTTTGCAGTAGCATTCATACTTCTCTGATGCAGTTGTGCTAATGCATGGGGATCATTAAATTTTGTTCCACTAGAAGTAACCGTTGGCATTCTTACAGGGTGCTGCTGTCAAGAAGAACCTGCGTTGGCTTTTGTTTGTTGTTGCACTTTTGTCAATGCTATTCCCCACAATCCCTTTCATAAGTCGTACAAAATGATCTTTGGGTATAGCTCTGCTGTGATTTTATCATGTTTTCTACCCCTCTCTTAATGTGTGTATCGTGTGGTGATGTTGTTGTTTGTGTTTGCAGATGATGTCGGCGGCTGATGCTCTGCTGCTGCTTGCAAATGCTGATGTTGATGCTCTTTTGAAATGATGTTAATGATGATGAAATGAATTGACGTGAGTTTTGGTCTGCAAATGAAATGAAAGGGCATAGTGATATTGCAGGCTGTTTCAAGTAGTTGGCACAAAAGTCAGGATTAGATGGACTATAGGCGAAACAGATTTGGCATTGCATTGGTTTGGTGGTTTGGATTCTTGTCCCTTGGCCTGTAAACTGATAAACCTTGGGTTGGTTACTTTAAATATGCTTGCAAATGGCCCTTGTTATTCACTGTTAGTGATCACTTGTAGGAAACAATTACTGCAATTTAGGCTTATGCAACTTTGCTATTTGGATTGACTGTTTGGTGCGCTAAATTGTCATGAAAGGAATGCCTTGAGATTATTTTCTGATGCCTACCGACGATGCATTGTAGGGCTGACTTGGCTTATTCACGCTTGGTTTCGTTGTGTTGCAGAAACTCGCGGCAACCATAAATAGTGGACAAGGTCTGTTCATACTATCCGACATTGGTGATAATGCACTGCTCATACATGGTCTTTCCTCTTTTATTTAAATTCCTTGTTTGAACTGCTGTTTAAAGAACATCATCTTGTTATTTGCTTCAAACTATATTTTATGACTAAGTCCTTTTATGCAGGGGATGGAAGTTTCGAGTGCCAACCGCAAATTCCTCTGAGCTGTCGGACGGTAGGTGAGTTAATATGAAATTGCCCATCTATACCTTCTTAGACAAGGGTGGCAAGGTATATATTGACTGTAAAAACTTGAAATGTGCATTTATGACTATAACTGCATTCTTGCATAAATTCTAAGTAAATCCTCATGTACTGCAGGATCGAGAAACTCTAGCAGGAAAGATGTGCCGGAGTCTGGTGTCGTAGCACAAACTATGGCCTCATTTGATGCTTCCTCTATACAGGCTAGATCTCCCCCTTGTGAAAAAGAACAACAGTCCATGTGTATGCTTCCATATTTCGAGAGTCTTTATCAGATGGAGCTTTATTGAGTGTAATGTCGCAAGTCGGAGGGTTCAAGGATTCCTGTCTCTAAATTGCTCTTCCTGATCCACAGCAACATGCTTTATAAACAAAATCCTTGTAACATACTGTAAATTTGAACATGGGAAAAACATGTTGTAATTATGAATTTGTAATTCACGCCAACTTAATTTTAGTAATTTATCAACTTAACAACATGGCTTATAATGTTACTTATCCAACTTGTCATTATTATTTCCACAGAATTCTTCAGGTTCCAGCATACCGTAAATATCATGACATATCCTACCGGTTTTCACTTAGTTATCACGGGCGTGAGGGGTTGCCATTTATAATAAGATTCTTTGTAAAATCTAATGTATTTTCTTTTGGTCTTGAATCAAATTGCAACGCAACTAGCTCCTGGACCGTATTAAAATCACTTGTGACCTGTGAAGAGCTTGAATCATCTTAATCATGTCATCATATTATTTTGGACTTTCTTTTGATCTTTGAAGCCAAATAAAACAATTCGAATCCAATCCAGCTTGTGAACTTTGTTATGGACTTTGATAAAAATTAGCTCTTTGTATTTTGAATCAATATTTGATAAAACCACATGAATATCTCCTTGCCCTTGAACCTTGACTACTTGAATGATGAAATCACCATAAGCATAACCTTGCCATTTTGGACTTAAACTTGTATGATAGGCTTGCAACCATGAAGAGCTTTACGGCGTTGATCCTAGGACGACCCAAAACGAGAAATAATTATGAAAGTGGTACAACTCAAATTGAAACCCTAAGATCAACTTGAATAAGAATCAAACGGCCATGCCCGGAAAGATTGGATTATGAATGTCATCTCCACTTGAATTTAATATACCTGCACACACTCGTTAGTTATAATAAACATACGTACAACAGTAAAAGATAATACACAAAAACAAATGCACGATGGAGGTGGGAGCTTAAGGTCAAAAATTAGGGTGTGACACCCGGCTATTGGGAGCAAATGATACAAAATTTATCTGATACGCCGGGGCCGTCCCAACAAAACCCTCTTCCACATCTCAACACACAAAGACCGGACACACCACAACAACCTCGTCGCAGCGCGCATCCTCCACAATGTGGCACCGGTGGTCGCTTGGATAGAGCCGACCATTAATTTTTTTTTTTTGTTCAATTGTAATTTTCATTATATTACACTCTTAGTATATTTTAATATTAATTAAATTTCTATATCTTTTAATGTCATTTAAATATCAATTAATTATAAAAAAACATAAACTATAGTTTATGTTTTTTAGTCTTTTAAAGCAATTTAAATTAAATTATAGTTTATGTTTTTCATAAACTATAATTTAATTTAAATTGCTTTTCTTTATTTATTTATTATTTATATTTTAATTAATTATGAAAAACAAACAAAATAATTTAATATTTATTTCATTGTTATTTTTTAATATTATTTAAACTTCACTTAATTATTTAAAACTATTAATATTTAAAAGATATAGAAATAAATTGATAAATTAAAACTCTAAAACAAAAACAAAAAAAATGGCCTGTACTCCGTCGCCAATCAGTATGGCGACTTCATTCCCATTTCCACTCTATCGCCATACAGATTGATGACACCACTTACCAGCAAAATAAATATTTCACTCTATTGCCATACAGATTGGCGACACGACCTTGAAACTTAGCCTGTTTGAATTTTTTTTTAAAACTTACATTTATATAATAATTTTGAACTAATACTTAGTTATTCTAAAAAAAAATTCGTTACTTAAAAGTTACTCAAAAATCTAGTGTATTTCGTTATGTATTTTAAATTAGGGCTTACAATATCATGAGGCTAATTTTAACTGATATAACGATGCTAATCTGCGCTTATTAAAAAAACGATTTTAATCTGCATATAGGTGGAAATGTATATAAAAACGTTAATCATATGCAAGTAGAAGAATAATAGATAACAAATATTCTTTAAGAAAGAGATAATAAAAATCATATGCTCTAATGTTTTTGAGGATGATGACTCTAATATAGACTTTTAAGTATTCTTAGATGAACAAAAACATTACATTCTGTATGTGTGTGTCTGATCTTAAAATATAAAGTGCCTCTACTTCAAATAAATGTTTAAACTTTTGATGTAACTAATGACCAACAAAATCTATGTTATATTTTTGTGAAAGATAAAAAATTAAAATTGTAAGATAATTATAGACGGCTGATATCATCTTACAATTTCAATGGTTTATTTTCACAAAAATATTAAGATGATTATAAACATTTTTGTGAAAGACATAAATGATTTTAAACATTTTAAATATCATAATACAATTGATCACATCGTTAATAAGTGTTTTTGTTTCAAGAAAATGATTCAAGATTTTTTATTTATAAAAAAAGGACATTTGAAAATTGAAGACAATAAATCATACATGATAGTGATAACATAACCATTTCAAGAAGGCATTGAAAAATAGACAGTCAATTCCTCTTAAGTTTTCAAATGCTCAATATTCATTACTCTGACTATTAAAATAGACATTTTTTCAATATTCACTACTACAAATAATACATTTCATGACAACGATTTCACCCCACGTATTGAAAAATCAAGGTATAATTCCTGAACACACCTCGCTTTTTTATTAAAAAAATACAATATATTCTATCTATTATTTTGAAAACCGAGGGGGTAAACTCATTCAATGTACATGCTTTGAATCTCATCAATTTCAGTTTATACTTTTTTCTCGTTAAAAGTGGCGCCTTCTTAAATATTTTATTATTAATCTAAAAATGAGCTACATTTTGCCTCAGTTTTCTTTCCAACTGAGGTAAATATGTTTCTCTAATATATATAGCTTTAGCTTGTAGCATTCTATTTCACTTGTCTAAACAACACAAACAGAACCTTAACAAAGAGCCCTAAACAACAAGAGTCATAAACACATATCATCTTCAATATGAAGATGTTATGTGTTTAGTGCTCTCGTTTCTTCTTCAGAGATTCAAATCATTTTCTTTTTCTTCTTCATAGAGATCTGTTACTTCAAACATCACTACTAATATTGTTGTCATATTGGTATTGTTGTTGTTATTTTTTATTATTGTTACACTACTACAAAATATCCCTTTCGTAACGGCTATAGAGATAATCGTGGTAATATTTTATTTCTAGACGCTTTTTTTTTTTGTATTTACTAGAGGACATGTCACAACGGTCAAATGAAGCACCTGTGATGAAAAGGTACACGAGGTGAAATGGTTCAAATTCCAGCACCTATAATTAGCCATTTATCATGATAAAAATGTTATTTACCTTGTATATCACCACCGTTTTTATTAAGAACCGTGATGAAAGGTTATACTTTATTTATATGTTAGCGGAGTTATTTATCGCTTCAGTAAATTACATTCATCTCTCTAAAAAAAACCCTAACAACTCTTCCACTCGTCTCTCTCAAAACAAAATCCTAACAACTCTCCCACTCTTCTCTCTCATATGGAAACCCCGAAACGAAATCTTAACAACAAATCTTAGCCAATGGATATTTACAGGGTCGTTTTCTCTATAGTTTTTTTTAAAATCTGTTTCAGTAGCTTATTTCATGATATTTGAACTTCTTTCTTGTTTTAACTTGTAGGTATGGATGTTGTTTTAAATAAAGAGGACGAAGATAAATTTAGCCTTTCAAACTTGCGTAAAGATACAGAATGACATCCATTCAAATTCTACACAAGTTTGTTGGTATAAAATTATCTTCATTCTTATTTCATTGACAACACGCCTTTATGGGATATGTATGGTATGTTTTTGAAGCATTTTATGACTTGATATGTTTGTTTTATCGTTTTTGGTGTTTATGGTTTGTTGTTGATGAATGTTTTTTATTAATGTTATTGTTAATGTTTGTTTAAATGATGAGTTTATTATATATTTTGTGGTTTGAGTGTTTTTCCAATCCCTTACCGAATATATAACTTTCTAGACTATATTAGAAGATTATGATATGATAGATAAAATTGTATTAGAAAATAAGTACACGTTCAATTCTTGACAAGAATTATTCACACTATTAACTTCATGTTGTTCTTTGATCGTTAGAACTTGGTTTAATGATCCTAGATCTTCCACCACCCCTCTCTCCACCTCTAATTTTGTATGCAAAGTAATTAATATTTTATAAAAGTAATTAGAGGTGAAGTCAGTGGCGGTTGAAGAACTAGGATCATTAAACGAAACTTTTATTGTCAAAGAACAAAATGCAGATAAGGTGTTGAAGATCGCTTGTCAAGCATTGAACATGAACTTATTCTTCTAATATAACTTAATTTGTCATATTATAATATTCTAGTGTAGATTGGAAAGTTATATGTTTAGTGAGCATTTGCGAAATAAGCATTTCACATAATTTTTAATAAACTTAGGTCTATATTTAATCACAATTGTTTAAAACAACCGTGATTAGATATATTGTATTAAATAATATCACAACAGTTGGTTAAAGTAATCATTGTGGTAGGTAGCGCACTACACGGATACAATCACGGTTGCACGACCGTGGTGTAAATCATCATACATAAAATCACACCTTACAACACATAGGTTGGACCCGCATGGTGGTATCTCTTTTCCAACCGTTGTGATATGTGTTTTTCGTAGTATTTTTATTATTATTGTTGTTGTTGAGATCCGAAACCCTAAATGTTTTGTTATTGTTATTGATATTGTTTTTGTCAATGTTGTTGTTTTTGTTATTGAAACTCTAAACCCTAAAGGTTCTTTATTGATGTTGTTGTTATTGGTATTGTTGTTGATATTGTTGATTATTTATTGACGTTGTTGTTCTTGATGTTGTTGTTGTTTTCTTGTTGGTTTCGTTGTTGATATTAATATTGAGATTATGTTTTTGTGATTTTTTTATGCAACTCTCATCTTGTTCCGTCGAGTTGAGTTTATTATATTTAATGTCGATTGTTTGTTTCACTAACCCCTCTTTGAACATATAACCTAATAAATTGATTTTAGAAATAACTATATGCAAAATCAGGTTTTATCTAAAACTTATCTTACACTAATTAATTATTTTCTAGAATTCCACAACTCATCATCATTCATCTCATATTGTTTTATCGTTAAAATACCTCCAATACTTCTAGTTTCCGTTCAACTTTCTTTCATATTTGTTCATTTTTTAAAATATCAAATTTTATACTTTCAAGAATGAATTAGTAGAAAAGAAAGTGTTGCAGAATCAAATCACTAATCAACGTAAGTTGTTCTTCAAATATAACACAATTGTTCATATAATTATTTTCCGAACCAATTTTGAAAAGTTATAAGTCAGTATAGGGGTTAGTGAAATAAACAATCCACGTAATATTTAATAAACTCAAAATTGTTTTATCCATCGCTTTTATTAGATAACTGAGGTGAAATATGGTATATCCGTTGTGAAATGACAAAACCGAAGGGACATGTGTTTTTGCCATTTTAGAATTTCAAAAAAGTATTTCTGAGGATTGAACCCATGACCTTTACACATACCCGTCAGTTTTTTTTAACTGAGAAGTAAAATATGCACTTTTCATAACGCACTTCGATACTTCGTATGTGAAACCGAGACAAGACTTTTTTTTCAACCAAGATAAAATGTGTTATTTGTTGTATTGATTTACGCTAAGATTCATGATACCTATGATAATTTCATTTGATGCAACATTAACACAAATGAGTTGAATTAATATTCTTCTTACAACAAGTACTTTTAACATTAAGCAACTCAAACAATAGATGAAGTTTAAATCACATTTGTGTTGACTACATACAACTGTATGAATTAACACAGAAGGGTTGTGACGGTCATAGGTCTTGTGTTTTAGATTGGTTTCATTTCCATTTTTCTTGGTGATCTTATTTTAGCTACATTAATTGAAGCATTTAGAGTGAGGGTTTTGAAGTTATTCAGTTGTTCAATTCTGTATTTAAAGAAACAATATTTTATTGACAATGGACACATATATACAACAATATTTTGGTCATCAACAATCATGCTTAATATAGGAACAATTACTAGACTAATAAACTAGTAAATAACTTGTTAATTCCATATCATACAATCAATTGTATAATTAGTCAATAATATGGTCCCACAATCAAAGGATTATGTCTAATTACTTCCCCCACCATATAAGAAAAATAGTTAAACATGTTTCCAAAAGGGAAAGTCTTCATCATGAATCTTCAACATATCTTCCAAATTTTTTAGAATACCTCATATTAATAATAATAAGTTACTTCCAACAATGATTATAGCAGATGATGGTAGCGGGTGATAGAGATGAAAATTTATGCACTGCAACATTTTGGTACAGAGAATGGAAGCAGATAATCTCAAAAAAGTAGATTATCGTTGAGTTGAGAATATACAAAGAAGATAACCTAGCTTAAATACAACTTAGGCAAGGCATGATAATAAGAAAAAACACTAGCTTAGAGAAGTAACAGAAGTAACAAACTTCTGTTAGTAAGCTAACTTGTTAATTGTCAAATGCTTCCAATCAGTTTAGTCAAGAATATCAGCTGGTGTGAGCATCTAATACAGGATTATGTGACAGTAAAATCTCACTCTAATTATCACATAGAGGTTTTGGAGTATAGAAAGAAACACCAAGTTCATCCAAAAGAGATTCCAACCATAGAAGTTAAGATGTAAAATGTGCTAGAGCACGATATTCTGCTTTTGTGTTGGAACGAGCCATAAGACTCCTTTTTAGAACTCCATAAAATCAGATTTAGATGAAAAAAATATGCAAGCTTCAGAGATTTATCTTCTATCATTTTGGTCACTAGCCTAATATGAATCACTATAAACCCTTAATGAAAATTTATGAGCAGAAATAGAAGGGAGCTAACAACACTAAGATATCACAATATTGTTATAAGAGCAGCCCAATGGGAATCAATAAAGGAAGACATAAACTAACAAGTTTTGTTAACACTAAAAGCTATTGTAGTGTTATATTTGTGAGGATCATAAATTAGAGCGCCCTTATTCAAGAACTGTATTGGCGCACGATAACTTAAGGACTCCCCTTATACATTGATGATGTGTAATTTCGTTAGTAAAAAAAGAGAAAGTTATCCATTATCTACTGAAAGATAAGTGGTCAATAATTTCTCTAAATCAGGAGGGAGCGGTTGTCACCACGCAAGATCACTCAAACCTTAGACCTAAAGGGTCTTTATAAATATTCTTTCCCGGAAGGAGGGACAAATCATTACACCCTAAAAACATAGCTCTTAACTTGATCATATCTCATACTGATTGCACCCCTCATCAGCTTATACCTAAGCATATCATCCATCCATAGAGTTTCTCACCTCACGTGAGCAGAACTCCTAAAATCATCGTAAAACACTGTCATATGGGCTTCTCTCAGTCACGGTCAAGCCCTAACCACCATATAATTGTTATAAACCTACTTATGCCTCTGAGTCCCCTACTCTTGCTGGAGGAACACACAAACATGTACTTTTTGACCAGTACAGTGGCGTCCACCGTTCGACACTGGTAAAACTAACATGGATCACATCATCTTCTTACCATCACCCCGCTTGATGTTTCCCTTCACTCATATACCTATCCATTCTCAGCCATGGTTACCAGGAGAGCTTCGTCCCCTATGTCAGTAGGTGTCAGCGGTAGCGGTAATGCTAGCGCCCTGGCGGAGATGCGTACTACCATGGACAAATTACACCTTGATAACTAGACGCTTGAGGATGACGTCCATAACATCAGGCAGCGCCAACAAAAACTACGAGAAAAGATACTTTTATGACAATGATTTCACCTTACATATAAAAAAAAGAGGTATAATTCCTAGACGAACCATGTTTTTTCTTTTAAAAAAATACAATCTATCCATTCTTTTTTTTAAAAAAAAAACAGAGGGGTAAACTTATTCAGTGTACATGCTTTGAAATCCAACAATTTCGGATTATGTTTTTATTTCATTAAAATTGGCGCACTCCTAAATATTTTATTTTTTATATACACCACATTTCACCTCGGTTTTGTTTCCCAATCAAGATGAATTTGTTTCTCTGATATAGCTTTAGCTTATAACAATCAGTTTCACTTGTATAAACAACACAAACATAACCATAACAAAGAGCTCTTAACAAGAGATCCAACAAGACAACCATAAACAATGGGAGTCATGAATAAATATCATCTTTAATACGAAGATGATATGTGTTTAGGACTCTCGTTTCTTCTTCAGAGATTCAAATACTTTTCTTTCACTTCGTCTTCAGAGATATGGTACGTCAAACATCATTATTCATATTGTTATTTTGTTGTTGGTGGTGGTGTTGGTGTTGGTGTTGTTATTGTTGTTGAGATCCGAAACCCTAGAGGTTTTATCTTGTTGTTACTATTTAAAAAAAATCATATTATAGGTTTATTGGTGTTGTTGTTGAGACCCGTTATTGAGACCATAAACCCTATATGTTTAACATTTTTGTTGTTGTTGTTGTTGTTTAAATAGATTTATGTTATATGTTTATTGATGTTGATGTTGTTGTTGTTGTTGTTATTATTGTTCTTGGTGTTGTTAAGACTCATTGTTGAGACACTAAACCCTAGAGGTTTAATCTTGTTGTTGTTTAAACAGATTTATGTTATAATTTTATTGATGGTGTTGTTGTAGTTTTGTTAAGAGATTATTTTTTTGAGTTGTTGTTTAATATAAGTTGTTCTTTTTAAGCTGTTGATGTTATTCTTGTTGTTGTTTAGTTGTTCTACTACCCAAAGTTATGGAAATATATATGTTATAATTTAGTTGTTGTTATTGAGTTTGAGTTTTAGATTGATATTGATATTGAGTTTATGTTTGTTGTGAATTTTTATGCAACTCTCATCTTGTTCTGTCGAGTTTAGTTTATTATATCTATTGTTAATTGTTTGTTTCACTAACCCCTATTTGAATATATAACCTAATAAATTAATTTTGGAAATAATCATATGAAAAACTATGTTGTATTTGAAACTTATCTTATACTGATTAATGATTTTCTAGCATTTTACAACTCATCGTGTATCTCATGTTTTTTTATCGTTAAAATCTTTCCAATACTTCTAGTTTTCGTTCAAATTTCTTCCGTATTTGTTCATTTTTCAAAGAATCAAATATTACGCTTTCAAGAATGAATTATAGAAAAGGAAGTGTTGAATAAATAACTTGAAACATTGAAGATATTCTAACCATAAAAGAGCGTGAGATGAATGATTAGTTACACGATTATTCATATAAATATTTTCCTAACCAATTTTGAGAAGTTATATGTTCAATTAGGGTTTAATGAAATAAGAAATCCACATTAGATTTAATAAAATCAATCTTGTTTTACTCATCAGTTTTATGTCAAAACCGAGGTGAAAGGTGTTTTCGCCATTTAAGAATTCTAAAACAGATCTCTCGAGGGGATGAAAACCATGATCTTTACACATTAACCATCAGTTGTGTTAAAACTGATAGGTAAGTGGTACACTTTTCATGTCGCCCTTCGTTACCTCGCTTGTGAAACTGAGGTAAGACCTCTTTTTCAACAGAGGTAAAAGGCATATTTCGTTGTAGTGAGGTGTCTAATCCCTCATAGGAGATGGAACTATTGGATCCCTAGCAACTCCTAGACGAGCTATGGGGGCGCCTGTTTCTAAGGGATTCAAACCTCCACCATTGACCGAGTTTGATGGGTGTAGTGATCCCTACAAACACATCACCTCCATCAATACAGAGATGTCCATCATAGTAGAGCCTAACTCCCTAAAGTGTAAGCTGCTATTGGGCACCTTCAGGAACGCTGTATTTCGATGGTATATGGGTTTACCTCATGCCTTCATTAATAGCTATGAGAAACTAGTAAAAAAGGTTAGTGCACCAACTCACCGCCAATTTTTACAGGAAGATGTCCATCACAAACCTATTTAACATACGCTATGGTCCACCGGAGTCACTAAGAAACTATCTCGCACGCTTTAACTAGGCCACCATCAGGGTCCTTCCACTGGACCAATAAATTTTTATGGGGGTTTTCCAAAATGGACTCAAGGTGGGGCACTTAAATGAATCCCTTGCCCAGAAGTTGATGCTTATGTTTGAAAAAGTGGTCACTCGAGTAGAGAGCTACATATAGGGCGAGGAGAGCAACACTAAAAAGAAGGTGTGCGATGTCAAGGAACATGTTCTCAACTCTAAAGGCTCATATCACTAGAGGAAGATAAATTATACCTCTCTTATAATAGATACAATTGCGTTCAATAGGATATGCAAGGTGATAGAGAACTTCACGCCCTTGAATACCTGCCGTGAGCAGATCTGGCGTGAGGTTCTCCACTTACACAATATTCCTACACCACCCGCTCCTAAGGAAAAAGTGGTGGGTTTTAAACCATGAAGGTGGTGCAAGTTCCATAGAGTCAAGGGACACCATACTGAAGACTGCTACCAGCTCAAAAAGAAAATTAAGAAACTAATATAGGAGGGACACCTTCATAAATATGTGAAGGTTGGTTCCTTCCGTTCATCAGACAAGTCTAATCCACAAGGGCGAGATGAGTCTAAAAGCCCCCGACTCAACAAGGCCAGAGAGGCTCCTTAGGACGAATGTAGTAAAGATGCTCACCATAGGCTTAACACCTTAGCAGGAGGATTTTCTAGGGGCAGGGAAACCTACTCTCGCCAAAGAAGGTACTCGCGTCAGATCACGAGTGTAGAAAACCTCCTCGATGTTAAAACTGAAGGTGAGATCCAAATCCTATAATCCATGACCGTCTTTTCACCGAAAGATGAAGCTGAAATACACCCTCATAATAACGACCTCATGGTCATTATTGTCAAGTGAGAAGACACGAAAACAAAAGAGTTCTCATTGAATAAGTTTTCGAATCGTTGTTAAATGAGGGTTTTTTGTTATCATCTCTATAGGGATTGTTTTAATATTGGATGCTTGTCGTTCAATAGTTTACCGTTATAAGAAAAAGGGTTTTCAAAGTTTGTTTCATAAATTATCACGATTTTAGTAGCAAAACATATGAACTTCTAAAGTTTGATTAACAAAGTATATCAAAAGTAGTTTTCATCTACCCTAACTGATACATATTCTTTCAATCTTGCATGTGAAGTCGGATCCGATTAATATCATCGTGTATTCTCTCAATACTGTGTATCACTAGAGTGGCGTCATGAGAAATACCATATTCATCGCTACACGATCTCTCCATATAAGAACCAATATAGTAAGCTTTAAGTTTAATACAAAGCAAATATCAACCGTAGACCGATCTATCCAACCTATAAATTGATAGATGAATACTTTAGGTTAAGTTCCATAAAATCTATGTCTAGAATTTTACAAAACAAGAATGGATTATTAAGAAAAAAGAATTCATCATATATTAATTATCACTTGTTCACATACAAGGCCAATCAAAAGAAATACATAAAGTTAAGGTAGACTACCTCTACCTTTGATACAAAGGAAATTAGCTACGCATAACCATGGTAGCTTGCTTTACAAGTCTTAAGAGAAGATGAATGAGCATCCATGTCGAAGAATCGAACTTGGATGCGAATCCAGCTTATATTTGTAAAATCTCACTATTTGGTGAAGAAATGCAAGAAAAATGAGGTTTTCATGTGAAAATAGGGTTATGATCACCAAAAATTGTGAAAAGTACTTATATAGTACGACTAAAATCTGTCAAGTTCGCCCATCGGTCGCTTTCTTCACCCAACGAGGACTACTTTATGGCACCTGAAGTGCCTCCGAACAGTTAAACTGCCCTTGGAAAAATATATAAACTCACCTAGCGAACATTTCTTCGCCCAACGAGCTTCTTTGCTACAATGAAGTGTTTTCCTTGATGTTTAATAAAGAGGGTAGTATCAAAATTCCCTCTTGAGTATCCTTGGTCTAGTAAAAATTTGCTAAGACGCTCAT